>OU342743.1:253733929-255042531 GCA_910589775.1 Avena eriantha | reverse complement strand
TTTCATGGATCCCCAGTGTCATTGCATGTTGTGTTTCTTTTCACTAACAAAAAACCAAAGTCATTGCATGTGTTGTCTTTTCACATACCACATATGGATCACTAGTGTCATTGCATGTGTGATCTCTTTAGATACCACACGTGGATCCACCAGTGTCATTGCATGTGTGTTCTTTTTAGTAACAACAAAAAGAGTCATTGAAATGTGTGTTCTTCTCACATACCACCTATGGATCCACCAGTGTCATTGCATGTGTGTTCTCTTCACAATCCACCCATGGATCCACTAGTGTCATTACATGTGTGTTCTTTTCACATACCACATATGGATCCACCAGTGTCATTGAAATGTGTGTTCTCTACAGAGACCACACATGGATCCACCGGTGTCATTGCATGTGTGTTCTTTTAGTAACAACATCCAGTCATTTTGCATGTGTGTTCTTTTCACAATCCACACATGGATCCACCAGTGTCATTGCATGTGTGTTCTCTTCACAATCCACACATGGATCCACCAGTGTCATTGCAAGTGTGTTCTTTTTACTAACAACAACAAGAGTCCTTGAAATTTGTGTTCATTTCATAATCCACCTATGGATCCACTAGTGTCATGGCATGTGTGTTCTTTTCACTAACAACAACCATAGTCATTTTGCATGTGTGTTCTTCTCACATACCACATAGGGATCCACCGGTGTCATTGCATGTGTGTTCTTTTCACATACCACATATGGATCACTAGTGTCATTGCATGTCTGATCTATTCAGAGACCACACATGGATCCACCAGTGTCATTGCATGTGTGTTCTTTTTAGTAACAACAAAAAGAGTCATTGAAATGTGTGTTCTTCTCACATACCACCTATGGATCCACCAGTGTCATTGCATGTGTGTTCTCTTCACAGTCCACCCATGGATCCACTAGTGTCATTACATGTGTGTTCTTTTCACATACCACATATGGATCCACCAGTGTCATTGAAATGTGTGTTCTCTACAGAGACCACACATGGATCCACCGGTGACATTGCATGTGTGTTCTTTTTAGTAACAACAACCAGTCATTTTGCATGTGTGTTCTTTTCACAATCCACACATGGATCCACCGGTGTCATTGCATGTGTGTTCTCTTCACAATCCACAGATGGATCCACCAGTGTCATTGCACGTGTGTTCTTTTTACTAACAACAACAAGAGTCATTGAAATGTGTGTTCATTTCATAATCCACCTATGGATCCACTAGTGTCATGGCATGTGTGTTCTTTTCACTAACAACAACCATTGTCATTTTGCATGTGTGTTCTTTTCACATACCACCTATGGATCCACCAGTGTCATTCCATGTGTGCTCTTTTCACAATCCACACATGGATCCAGTAGTGTCATTGGATGCGTGTTCTTTTTAGTAACAACAACCAATGTCATTGCATGTGTGTTATTTTCACTAAAAACAATCAGAGTCATTGCATGTGTGTTCTTTTGGCATACCACATATGGATCCACCAGTGTGATTGAAATGTGTGTTCTCTAAAGAGACCACCTATGGATCCACCAGTGTCATTGCATGTGTGTTCTTTTCACTAACAACAACCAGAGTCATTGCATGTGTGTTCTTTTCACATACCACATATGGATCCACCGGTGTCATTTTGCATGTGTGTTCTCTTCACATACCACCTATGGATCCACCAGTGCAATTGCATGTGTGTTCTTTTTAGTAACAACAACCAGAGTCATTTTGCATGTGTGTTCTCTTCACATACCACCTATGGATCCATCAGTGTCATTGCATGTGTTTTCTTTTTAGTATAAATAACCAGAGTCATTTTGCTTGTGTGTTCTTCTCACATACCACCTATGGATCCACAAGTGTCATTGCATGTTTGTTCATTTCATAATCCACCTATGGATCCACCAGTGTCATTGCATGTGTGTTCTTTTTAGTAACAACAACTAGAGTCATTTTGCATGTGTGTTCTTCTCACATACCACCTATGGATCCACCAGTGTCATTGCATGTGTGTTCTTTTCACTAACAACAACCAGAGTCATTGCATGTGTGTTCTTTTCACATACCACATATGGATCCACCAGTGCCATTGAAATGTGTGTTCTCTACAGAGACCACACATGGATCCACCAGTGTCATTGCATGTGTGTTCTTTTTAGTAACAACAAACAGCCATTTTGCATGTGTGTTCTTTTCACATACCACCTATGGATCCATCAGTGTCATTGCATGTGTGTTCTCTTCACAATCCACACATGGATCCACCAGTGTCATTGCATGTGTGTTCTTTTTAGTAACAACAACCAGTGTCATGGCATGTGTGTTCTCTTCAGAGACCGCACATGGATCCACCAGTGTCATTGCATGTGTGTTCTTTTTACTAACAACAACAAGAGTCATTGAAATGTGTGCTCTCTTCACAGACCACACATGGATCCACCAGTGTCATTGCATGTGTGTTCTTTTCACTAACAACAACCAGAGTCATTGCATGGGTGTTCTTTTCACATACCACATATGGATCACAAGTGTCATTGAAATGTGTGTTCTCTTCAGAGACCACACATGGATCCACCAGTGTCATTGCATGTGAGTTCTTTTTAGTAACAACAAAAAGTGTCATTGAAATGTGTGTTCTTCTCACATACCACCTATGGATCCACCACAGTCATTGCATGTGTGTTCTTTTCACTAACAACAACCAGAGTCATTGCATGTGTGTTCTTTTCACATACCACATATGGATCCACCAGTGTCATTGAAATGTGTGTTGTCTACAGAGACCACACATGGATCCACAAGTGTCATTGCATGTGTGTTCTTTTCATAACAACAACCAGTCATTTTGCATGTGTGTTCTTTTGACATACCACCTATGGATCCACCAGTGTCATTGCATGTGTGTTCTCTGCAGAGACCACACATTGATCCACAAGTGTCATTGCATGTGTGTTCTTTTCACTAACAACAACAAGAGTCATTGCATGTGTGTTCTTTTCACATACCACATATGGATCACCAGTGTCATTGCATGTTTGCTCTCTTCAAAGACCACACATGGATCCACCAGTGTCATTGCATGCGTGTTCTTGTTAGTAACAACAACAAGAGTCATTGAAATGTGTGTTCTTCTCACATACCACCTGTGGATCCACCACTGTCATTGCATGTGTGTTCTTTTCACTAACAACAACCAGAGTCATTGCATGTGTGTTCTTTTCACATACCACATATGGATCCACCAGTGTCTTTGAAATGTGTGTTCTCTACAGAGACCACACATGGATCCATAAGTGTCATTGCATGTGTGTTCTTTTAGTAACAATAACCAGTCATTTTGCATGTGTGTTCTTTTCACATACCACCTATGGATCCACCAGGTTCATTACATGTGTGTTCTCTGCAGAGACCACACATTGATCCACCAGTGTCATTGCATGTGTGTTCTTTTTACTAATAACAACAAGAGTCATTGAAATGAATGCTCTCTTCAGAGACCACACATGGATCCACCAGTGTCATTGCATGTGTGTTCTTTTCACTAACAACAACAAGAGTCATTGAAATGTGTGCTTTCTTTAGAGACCACACATGGATCCACCAGTTTTATTGCATGTGTGTTCTCTACAGAGACCACACATGGATCCACCGGTGTCATTGCATGTGTGTTCTTTTTAGTAATAACCAGAGCCATTTTGCATGTGTGTTCTTTTCACATACCACATATGGATCCACTAGTGTCATTGCATGTGTGTTATTTTCACAATCCACCCATGGATCCACCAGTGTCATTGCATGTGTGTTCTTTTTAGTAACAACAACCAGAGTCATTTTGCATGTGTGTTCTCTTCACATACCACCTATGGATCCACCAGGGTCATTACATGTGTGTTCTTTTTACATGGATCCACGAGAGTCATTGCATGTGTGTTCTTTTTAGTAACAACAACCAGAGTCATTTCACATGTGTGTTCTTTTCACATACCACCTATGGATGCACCAGTGTCATTGAAATGTGTGTTCTCTTTAGAGATCACACATGGATCCACCAGTGTCATTGCATGTGTGTTCTTTTCACTAACAACAACTGGAGTCATTGCATGCGTGTTCTTTTCACATACCACATATGGATCCACCTGTGTCATTGCATGTGTGTTCTTTTTACTAACAACAACCAGAGTCATTGGATGTGTGTTCTCTTTAGAGACCACACATGGATCCACCAGTGTCATTGAAATTTGTATTATTTTCAACTACCACCGTTGGCGACAAACAATCAGGACGCAGAAATAACCAGCAACCGCTCTGGGCTTCTAGAAGACCCGATCCCCGATTGTTAGGCGCCGTTGGATCGGGGTGCGTGGACGATAGTGATTTCCTTCGCGAGGGCGATCCACGAGAAGTCTGTTCTGCGAACTGATTGGCCGTGGCAACTACGCTGGGCCTACGTCCTTGCCTTTATCCCCTTAACCTCGGGGCCGAAAATCAGATCGTGTTCCTTCATCGCCATGGAGAGGGAGAGGCCCAAAATCAGCTTGCACGAGGCTCAGATGTTCGCCCACTACGGCATACTCGCGCCGCTGTTAGCGAGGCTTCCGGCCAGCTTCGAGCTCAGCTACGCCGGGGTTCCTGTCGCGCCGCTCTTGCACGACAACGCATTGGCGAGGCAGATCAAGGAGTGCCGCTGCCAGCTGTCGGAGCGGAAGAAGGCAATGGCGCGGTACTCGTGTACGAGTGCATACTGGCGAAAGCTATTCAAGAAGGAGCAGGCTGCGTTGATTGAGCTGTGCAGAACCCACTGGCGGGAGATCCACCCGGATCTGCGCAACCCCGAAGGGAGGCAGCGCTTCTAGGCAGTGCCTGGGCGTACGACCTCCACCGTTATCGATGCAGCACGCCGTGAAGAATCCATGAGGAGGAGGAACGCTGCCGGGAACATCGGCATCGATTCCGACGCGGAGGAGGCTGGCGGCAACGCGGACAACGTCGCCAATGATGGAGACTGCGGGAGCATCATAGTCGATTAGCGCCACTTAAGCATAAATTAAATCTATGTACGGTATCTTAATGCGCTCTTTGGATCTGGGTCACCTGAGTCATGGTCGATTATCGTCATAATCTATATATGTTGGCCATGTTTTAGTTGTCTTTGTCTTTGAAACTAGTCGATCGAAACTCGTCCGATCCTGAAATAAAGTTCGCGCGTTCCCTGACATATCTGATGGGACAATACACTGACTCTGCTCCTAACACTTGATGACACGGCCGTAATTTGGAGTGCGCCTGAGGAGAAGGGATTGAGCGTGTTGTAATAGTGTACTACTCCTGTCCAGATATAACTGACTTAGTTTTTTTTAGATATTTAATAAATGTGTCTATACCAAAAACATGTCTAGATATATGTTTTAGGTTTCTCTGTCTTTCAAACTAATCAAAAGTCGTCAAATTATGAACAAACAAAGTCATTGTGTTCACACCTGATGGGACTATACGCTGACTCTGCTACTTGATGGCATAGCCATAATTCTGGAGTGCTCTAGAGGAGATGGGAATGCAAGGGAGATGGGAACTAGTAGCCGCGTCCAAACGCAGGTAAAAAATTAGTGTAATAATATTTTAAAAAATGTAATCTGGTCCACATGACCCCATCACAGACACGTTGCACGTGCCAGATATAAATAAAGACGACACGGCTAGTTTAGTTTCAATGATACAATTCAACATAGGACGTTACTGTGCCCGCATCTTTCTGCTCCTCTTATTAGTCTGCTAGCCCACGCTGCATTAAGCATCAGTTGATGAGGATAAAAACATGATAAAATGGCAGATAAAACAATTTTTAAGCTTACCTTTAATCCGGAGAATCGTACAAAGATGAAATTGGTAGGGATAGGGATTTATTATTTCTCCTGCAGTTAGCCGAAAGATCCTCAAGAACATCCTCAATCTCCCCTGCAACTTCTTCATATTCTAATACACCTCCATTATTTGCCCTTTCCTCCCCGTTCCGCTTACCCTTTTGTTTCTTTTCACACCCTTTTCTCGCCGGCACCTCCACTTCTTCATAAATTGGCTGCTTACGTACGTTTTCCTCCGAGTGCTCATCACCGTCTTCGCGCTGCTCTTCCGCCAGTTCTAGTTGAGAAGCCTCGTTTTCTGCCACCGGGGTGTGAACAGGGACAATAGCATGTGTAACTGGGTTTTTGCACAACCTCTTGATATGGCCGAATCCACCACAACGTCCGCATTTCCTTTTCCTAGCACCAAGCCTTGGACCTTTATCAGTGGAGGCTACGATCCTTAGCTTTCTAGGCCTCCCAGGTGGCCTCCTAAGAACTGGTGGTTGAAGTTTGAATCCTGGATCGACAATCTCCCAATCATTTTCATCGGCCATAGGTGGTACGTTTTCTGCATAAGTTGCAGCAAACTTGTCCACAGAGAAATAGTTGTCGAGATAGTTCTCTATTTCAGCTCCGTTACCTCTAAGCTTTAAGATGAAGTAAATTGCATGGTGACATGGCAGACCAGTAATCTGCCACTACCTGCATGAACAAGTATTGTTTCCAATGTCTACAGTGTACCTCTGTTCACTTCCACGCTTGTATTCTGCATAAACCTCAGCCAATGTTTTGGTACTTCTGACCACCCTCATCTTTATGGCTCTCATTGCCCTGGTTCTTGCATTCAGTAACATAACCACCTTTGGAACTATTTTATGGCCTAAAAAATTTCTTGCACAAATTCTTTGCCTTAAATCTATTTTCACCATTATGCACTGTCTTATTGCATCCAACAAAATAACAATTCCAAGTGTCTTCATGCCCGAAATCTTATCATTGAAACTCTCTGCCAAATTATTGCATACAAAATCCACCTTGCTTAACTCACCAAACTTGCTTCTGGCCCATAGCTTGGTGTGATGTTCCTCAAGGTATTTTTTTCACCTTTGGAACTACATACATGTTCTGCAAGTAAGTAGCATGCGTGCTTGGGATGTATGTGTATGCTGATCGCCACAAGTCCTCTTCAAAGATCTTTCCTTCGAACTTCTTCGTGAAGTTAGTAGCGAGGTGCCGCATGCATTCACTATGCTCAACCCCAGGAAACACAGCATCAACGACATTCTCAAGACCCTCGGATGCACCGGTGTGTATCACCAAGCCTTCAGGGTGACCAATTACTTCCTGTAATCTCTGCATGAACCATGTCCAGCTTTCATTTGATTCACCCTCAAGAACAGCATAAGCTACGGGTAGAAGCCAATTATGTGCGTCCAAAGCACAAGCAGAAGCAACATGTCCCCTGAACTTCCCTGTTAAAGAAGTTGCGCCTATTGCCAAGTATGGCCTGCAGCCGTCTAGGAACCCCTTCCAGCATGCCTTCAAGCAGACAAAACATCTCCTGAAGCATATCTTATCTGCCTGCTTATACCTGACCCCCCTCGAGACCTTTTATCTCCCTTTCACAACCTCGTAATCGATGTCAACAACACTACTAGGTGATGTTTTCTCTACCTGAGCTTTGAAACTATACAACATATGAAAACTGTCATTCCACTTGCCTTGAATGAAGTCTAGAGCCATCTCCTTCCCATCAAAGACTCTGTGATAAGGAATCAGAACGTTAAACTTTTTGCTAATCTTTGCTCTGAGTTCAGCTGGTCCAATGTTATGATCCTGCCTCACCCAGTCAAGTACAGTAGCAGCAATCCACTTGGTAGTCGCCGGTCTAATTTTACCACTTAAAGAAGTATTAGGGCAGTTGTGTTCCTTCGTGTTTACTTTGATCTGCATTCGATAAGAATCCAAATAATTCAGAGCTAGTTATCAGCAGAATAAATATGAGAAAGACTGAAACTAAATGTAGCTATTGCAACCTAAAATGTGTGTCCACCCCGCATTGGAGATGCATGTAATCTCCATTTACACACATTACTTTCCCTATAGTGCACCCTAAATCTCTTTTGGTCGCTCTTTTCAATGACAAATTCGAACCCAACTCTGATTGCATAGATTGCAACTGCATATCTGCAGTCCTCCACATTATCAAAGACAGTCCCCTCATCAATTGTAGGATTGTCCCTGTCAAAGTGTATCACTAGCTTGTCCACGTGTTCGTCGTCGTACCTACATCCCATTTCCACATCTTCACATTTCTCTTCCTCATCAGTCCCATAGTCAGGCTCAAAGTTCGAATCAACCAAATATTCCCTACTCTCCATCCTATCAGGGTCAGCAGCCACGTCTTGATATGCTTTCTCATCATCATCCGCACCGCCACACGTTTCAGTGCCTTCATGCTCGCTTGACAAAGCATCATGCTCAAGGACAAGTTGTATAGACGTCATGCGGTTACCAACCCATATCCTTGGCGTCACCACAGGACTATAAACGCTAATTGGGGTATGCAGATAAGGAATCACAGTTCTTACCTTTCAATGTGGATGCACGGCACCTTCTCCGGGCTCCATACCTCCAAAGCTCTGCACCCCACTACCTCTCCCCTCATTTCGTTGTCCTCTGTGCTCTCTAGAATTGAAGGAGATTTCGTGCTCTCCAGCCGCGCAGGACCCATATCCGTGCTCTCAAGCCTGTCAGAAAACATGCCACCTGTCATGGTTGCGACAAAGCATGGAAAATTGCACAATAATGTGTTGGTGGGCGGCACCAGCCCTCGAACCTGGGACGCGCGCCGTCGTAGGTGGAGGAGGCGGGCCCGCCTGTCAGAAAACATGCCACCTGTCAGTGCACTATACACGGGGAGCACTTCACAGAATTTTAGCAGGCCCCACATGTCAGTCTGTTTGATCAAGACTTGCATGCAGTGCATGGCTGGTGCACGCGCTAGTTCTAGAAAAAAGCCCATTGATCCAAACTTGAATTGGCAGTTCCACTTCTTCTCCCCCGTCTCATCGTCTCCTTGCAGTGGCAGTTCCGCTTCGTCTCCCTTATCTGTTATCCTCTTCTTATTCTCCTCGCAGTGGTAGTTCTTATTTCTTCCTCGATCAAAACATTCCCGCACGTAAGCCATGGACAGTAGTCGGATGAAGAGGAACTGGGCCGATCTCCCGGCCGACCCACTTCGCAAGATCGCCGACTATTTGCTGGAGAAAGAGGAGTACGTCGACACCTATACTGCTTGTCAGGAAGTCTGCATCGATTGGCGCCGCACTTTAAAGGTGCCTGAATTCCATCTCAACAACTAGATCATGATAGGTAACACACTTCCAAACGTAGGCGACTTCACCTTCCTCAACCTCGCCACTGGGCATTGCTTCAAGACAAATCTAATGGACGTCCATTGCAGGTTCACATTCACATCCGATATTTATTGGTATTTTCCATTGTAAACATCTTAGTGCTAACTGATGCCCTCTTCTTCCAAAAGATTCTACTTCATCGGTGTTTCTCGTGGCGTCATCGTGCTTGCTCAGAGGGTGGAGCCGTACCAGATTTGGCTTTTGAATCCAATCACTCACAAGTATAACACTGAGTTTCAAGCACACATACCATCTGATCTTCCGCAATCTGTCGTCGTGCCGAAGTCCCCGACGATGGTGTTCATTTGCACTAATTGTCCAGATCATATTGCATGGGCCGATGAGAGCACCCCAACGGGGCAAATCAATGGATCATTTGGAGAAGGATTGTATTCGCCACCTCCTGATACGCTTCTGGTCTGCATGACGGCATTCCGAGGGGAAGTATATGCATTACTTGAGAATGGAGACATCTTGTCGACCAACATCTAGTTAGAGCAGCGTGTGAGCACTGTCACGATGGCCAAAATAATTTCGGCCCCAGTCTTTGAACAGGTACGCGGAACCTACAAATTTTACCTTGTGGAGTTAGATGGTGATCTGCTTCTTGTGTTGAACGGGGATTTCGCCAAAGGTCAACCGGTGTTGTACCGGGTGGACACGGAGAACCGCTCTCTCGAGGCCGTCGGCGACATTGGAAGTCGTGCCCTCTTCGTTGGTTGCAATCGGTCTATCTCCATTGACACCAGGTTACACCCCACAGTCAAACCCGGTTGCATATACTACAGGATTTTATCAGATTGTACGATCATGAGGTTCAAGCCTGGGAAGAGGAACCAACAATGGTAATGTATAGCTTAAGTCTGGAACATACACCGAGGCCTTACCCTCTGTACGAGATACTGGCAACACACTACAGACGGAGAGAATTCTTTGAAAATGTGTTGCAGCACTCGGGAGCCGCTGCCGACGAAATATATAGGGGAGAATGAATCATATATTCATCCTAGGTTATTTGCTAGCATTTTCAGGTCTATTTTTCGAAGTAGAAATTTGTACTGTATTTATATTATTTCGATGATCAGAATGCGTATTACCTTTCAGACAAAATTGTAATGTATTTAAATTTAGTACTTCCAGAATTCAAAGTATTTATTTTTAGTAGCTTCTTTCAGAATTCTCTGTGTTCGACACGGGCATCAGCTCAACACCGAAATTCAGGTTCCACATGGAAAATTGCACAATAATGTGTTGGTGGGCGGCACCACCCCTCGAACCTGGGATGCGCGCCGTCGAAGGTGGAGGGGCAAGCCCGCCAGTCAGAAAACATGCCATGTCGGCATCCGTTGTTTCTGATGCCCTTTAAAAAAATAAAACATGCCACGTTGTTATCCCTTGTTGAAAGGGAAATGGACGTCGCCTAGAGGGGGGGTGAATAGGCGTTTTAAAATAATTACGGTTTAGGCTCTAAAAAATGCGGAATAAAACTTAACGTTTAATTTATCAAGCCAAAACCTATATCCACTAGTTTCACTAAGTGCACCAACAACCTATGCTAAGCAAGATAAACAACAAGGTGATAGCTAGAAATAATACGTCAAGCACGAAGGCTATCACAATGTAAATTGCATAAGTAAAGGGCTCGGTTGAGAGATAACCGATGGACGCGGAGACGATGATTTGTTTCCCGAAGTTCACTTCCAAGAAGCTATGTCTCCGTTGGAGAGGTGCGAGGGCGCAATGTACTTCGAACGCCACAAATGGCTCACCTCGAGGTGTGGTGGCTCGATGCTCACCCAACGCCACACAAGGCCTCACCAAGGATGCGAAGCCACGCAACTCAGCGACGCCACAAAAGGCTCACCCTATTCTCCCATGAGCTCGCCACAAAGGCCTACTCATGTTCCACTATGGGACACTTGAGGGCGGTCACCGAACCCGTACAAGGTTGGGGAAATCTCCACAACTCAATTGGAGGCTCCCAACAACAATGCCACGAAGGCTACAAAGCCACAAAAGGAAACAAGGCCACAAAAGGCTATAAGACCACAAATGGTCAACAATCCAACCACACAACTGTCTAGGGTTCCAAGAACCCAAGAGAAACAAGCCCAAGGGCTTGAACTCGCCGAATCTCCGAGGAGAACTCAAACCTATGCACCAAATGCAAGAGGCAAGTCCTTCTCTCTCAAATTCCACCAAAGCTACAAAAGCTATTGGGGGAATAAGGGAGAAAGAACACAAGAGGAGAACACAAAACTCTCCAAGATCTGGATCCCAAGGATTCCTTCACAAAGAAGGGATTTTGCTTGGTGGGGCTTGTAGATCTAGATATCCTCTCTCAAATCCCTCAAAAAGATGCAAGAATCATAGGAGGGAGAAGGGGAGAGGGCAAGCACTTCAAGGTCAACAATGGAGGAGAGAGAGCAAGAACCAAGAAAGAGCAAGAGTTAGGGCCGAAGGGGAAAGGGGAGCTCCTTTTAAAGGGCTCCCCGATCTGCCCGTTACTCACAGAATCGCACACGGCCGGTAGTACTGGTGGGTGGCCGGTACTACCACCAGCCAACGGTTAGAAACAGCGAGAGAAAGAACAAAAACGCGAGCCTGTCCAGTACTACTGCCGCTTTGCCGGAACTACCGATGGCAAGAATGTCCTAGCGGTACTACCGCTTGAAAATCCGATCCAAGTTCCGTCAAATAGCGCTAACCAGGCAGAGAGAGTACTGAACCAAAAATGGGTTTACCGGAAGTTGGGCCGGAATTAGCACCGGTACTACTGGCGGCAAACTGCCCTGGCGATACTACCGGTGGCCCGCCGGAACTACCGGTCAAGCAAAAACTTCAGAACCAGAACTGCCATAACTTTTGCATCCGAACTCCAAACGAGATGAAACCAATTTTGTTGGAAAGATAACGATGTGTATATCACCAAGGGAGAAAATATTGGATATCACCAAGGGATAAAATACCATGAATATATATGTGAGATACCTCCCAAGGTGTGGAGCCAGAAAACCCGCAAGATCAAAAACGTAATAAGATATGCAAGGGAAATCCATTTTTGATGAACTAGAGCTTGTTATGAAGATAACCAAAAGCTCCAGAACCTCACATGGACAAGAACCAAATAACAACCAAGAAAGATGATGCTATGAATGCAAAGGTTTGAGCTCTCTCCGAAAGATACGAACAAGGCACCCACTTGAGAGCCCCTCTTGATAATACAGCTACCTATCCTAAACCCGGTCTCCCAACACTACAAGAGACCGGTAAAATAGAAACCCTATCAAGATCATACCTTTGCCTTGAGCATCCCACTTGAGCGTGATGTAGACGATCTTGTCACCTTCAAGATGGAACACCTTTCTTGATTACTCGTGCTTGCTCTTGCTTGATGAAGACTTGTGAATGGCTCCCCCATACTCCATGGGGAAACCTCTTCTTTGTCCTTGTCTTCATCACTCCATGAACGCCGAGGAGGCAAGCTCCAAGCATGAGATCTTCTAGAGATGGTGCATATTGAGCTTGCACAACAATTCTTGATGATGTCTTGAAGATAGCCATGAGGAACTCCATCTTCTTCTTCTTCTTCAAGACAAACTTGATCTTCTTCTTCTACTTGATTCTAATAGGCACAAAGCCCTTGGACGATGCTTCTTCTTTTTCATCCTTGAAACCAACACATGGTCCAAGTGATACCAATGGATAAACCTACAAGTGAAACTTAATTTGCACATTAGTCCATAGGGATTTTCATTAATTACCAAAACCACACATGGGGGCATACATGCCCTTTCACCTGTTTATGATGGTGTTGCTACACTCGACGGTACATGGTGGCATATAAATAATATCGTATAAACATAAGGGCACAGTCGTCAACATTTCTAAAATGAAACCCGGTCCCGTCTCCTACCTGTCCTGGTACATTGCCCGATGAGGTGGATAGCCACGACCGATCTTTTTAATACGATTGCACTCTTATGCTGAGAAGGGAAATAAAGATTGAGCTGTTAATGCAACGAGTGTCGAATTATTACCCTCTAAGGAAATGGGAAATGGTTATTTTCACGCGTGCCCGTAGTCGAAACCTACTGTCAGTCTTTCACTCCCCTTCTCCGACTAACCACAGTTCACCTTGCGCGGCTCCTCCACGCTGCACCAACTAGGGTAACATGCCCCCGCCTAAGCCGCCGCCTCGACAGCCGCCGAAACTGGGGTATTTAGCCCCTCTAAGGCAGGCCATGAAGCTCTACTTCAAGGCCGGTCTCCATTGCCCTGCCAGGCCGATGATTTCCCCGAATGTGCCGAATCGGTCGAGGCGGTGACTACGCCATCGTCAGCGCCAGATGCGGCAAGCAGGGCCAAGAGAGCGATGTGGAGAAATCGCGCGGCGGCATTATGGCATGCTCTAGGCAATGGGAACAATGTACGTATCAAATCGTGCATGAGAGCATGCCGCCGCTGAGGGTACACACCCTCGAACAGGGCAGCGCCAAGGTCTAGGAACTCTCACGTCCACGCTTCGGCGTGGACTACCTTACCTCAGTGGGGTAGGCTGGGAGCATGCCGTCTGCGGCAAAGACGCTCCATCCTACGCACCATCGAAGGGCGTACCGTGGCGGCGACCAAGCATCTACACTCAGCATGCTGGATTGTTCGACAGCCGGAGCCGGCAGCGGGCATCAGCTCATCCCCGGAATTCAGGTTCGAGTTCACACGGACCTACGATCCTGAGAAGGAGATGTCGAATTTCAGTTTCGAAGAAATTGTTGCGGCAACGCGGATGGTCCAACTGAACCGGGACTGGCGCACACAAATCGCTCGTGCATGAACGATGCAGATTTCTTGTAGTTTGGCGGGAAGGCAATAGATCAGTTTGGGTTAAATGATCAAAGAACTTATGTCCTCTCAAGGCAATTGGCCAGCCAACTTTTCTGGTGGAGATCTGTAGTTTCTTCAGTGTAGAATAGTTAAGTTCAGACTGAAGAATGGCTTTTGTAGATGAAATGCTGACGAATTGTTCTATAAACTAGTAGGAAGTTTAGCCCACTTTTGTGCAGGTATAAGATCCTTTTGTATGGAAGTACTACTGTTGTAAGCAAATACTATCAAGTACCTATTTCCTTCAATTACTAGTCGTGGTTCAATCCAGTTAACTGGCATCTTTTTATCTCAGACTACAGATTTTGCGTCTGCTGTCTGTGCTGTAAACCATTTTATCCTTTGTCTTGTGTTGCCTGCAAAATGGTCCTGCAGTTCAACGTGTTACAAATGTAGCTACCTTGTACTCCCTCTGTTTCAAAATATAAGATGTTTGAGCTTCGTGAATGAAGTGTATCTAGTGTCCTTTTAGTATGTAGGTTCATCTAGGTTTAGAAAGCACCATCACTAAAAGATGTCTAGATACGCTCCATTCACAAAGCTAAAATATCTTATTGAAACGGAGGGAGTACTTGAAGAGGAGATGGACTACTTTTTCCCAGCCACAGAATTGACATTGCTCATTGCCAGACCACCCTCTTTTCATGAGGTTGTCCTTGGTTATCCACAGAAATTATAAAGCACGGTGTTCAACTACATCGATTCAAACTATTACACGCACACAAACTACATCAAATTCATTACCCACACATACTACATCGATCCAAACTATTACACACACATACTACTTCAAACTATTACACACACGTACTACATCGATTCAAACTATTACACATTTTTAGTCAATGCTAACTTCCTGATACGCTCTCCATACTACAAATTCATTAGCCACACATACCATGACAATTCACTAGAGCTCTGTCTTCACTCGAGGGAAATCAGAACCACCAGCTCGTCCAAGCTCGGTCCCCTCAGCGAAACTATGTGCCCCGTCACGAAATGGTGGTAGTCTAGTGCCATCGATCCTTCCAGGCCAACACTGCAGGCGACGAGGGCGCTTTCTAGCAGCCACTTCGGGGCCCTGAATGCCATGTACCGAGTCCAGAACCTCCTCCAGGTGGATGATGACCGGGTGCTTCCAGCAAAGCTGTCGCCTTGCCCTGCTTGGAATCTGCACCTCGTACATCTTAGGAACAGCGTCAGGATCTTTCAGCCACGCCTTTACCTCGATGACCCATCTGTCGCTCGGTGGCACGATTTCCACCAGCTCACCGCCAAGGCTACTGACGACCTGCTTGAGGGCCTCCGGCTCCCAAGCATCCAATGGGAGGCCGTCAAAGCCGAGTTTGGAGAAGAAAGGAAGCTGCCCCAAGCGATCGTCCCACCCACAGGCGCGATGCCAACGCATGAAGCTCATTTTCTCCCCGCAGCACTCGAAAGAACGGGAAGAATGCAGAACGCGCTCGGTGTCTGAGCTGTGCTCGAACCAGACGAAAAAATCGAATGGCGGCGCGCATACTTACCTCATTTCGTCTGATCCCAAAACGATACCTGAAAGCCGACAGCAACTCTATCGGCGACACGGCGGGACGGATGCCCAGCACGGTGGCCATGAGAGCGTGGTCGTATAACTGCTGTGCCAGGGCTACCATGCCTGGGGTGCGCGGCAGCACGCAACTTCCCGAGGCCGGTCGCCGGCCTGGATCGCCCGACGGGACGCGCTCCGCCGTGCGAGAAGGACTAGCCAGCGGCGAGATATTAGTCTAGGGACGCAAAGCTCCGATACGGCGGACGATGCAACGGCGACGGCTGCGAGCTTCGATTAGAGGCGTGGGAGGTTGGGCGGACATGGCGGAGACGCAAATTAGAGCAAGTGCGAGCTTCGATCTGAGACGAGCAGCCGGAGCTGAGCAAATGTTATGGGGAGGGGAGAAGGGGAGAAGACCAGAGCAGAGCAAAGAAATAGATCTCGTCCACTCAGGGATCTGGTCCACGCAGGGGTAAGCTAGTCCACGACTACAAAAGATAACGGGGAATACTGACATGGCGGGCCAAGAAGAGTTGACCTAACGGCGGTATTTGAGTTCAACCGTTTTTCGTCTAGTTCAAACGACCGTTTGGCCGTTAGATTTGTATTCACCCCCATTTGGCCCTTCTGGACAATTGGCGAATCTACTATGGCCCCTCAGTGTGATTAATGGCAACTCGGGTACCGCGGTGCGCTCACCCACCAAGTTTGGTACCGCAAACAAACATTCCCCAGGGAGTGGCGGTAGGGTTAGGCGGTGCTGGTTTGGCGCGGCGCGATCAGCTGCGAGCTGTGCATGCTCGGCCAGTGGTGACCAAGTTTGGGCGGCGCGCAACTGCTGCAAACGGCTAAGGGGTAGGCCGGTGAGGGTTTGGTTAGAGCTGGGGAGACAGGGAAGAGCAGAGAGGGTTGAATGGGGGACAAGGGATCAATTGGCAATAGTATTAGTTAGGCTAGAAATTTTCTGCCTCCCAACTGTTCGATCAAATGGCCGCAAGAACAAAATGTTTGAATTTTGAGCTGATTTTTGGTGGAGTGGTTTATCTTATGCTTAAACATCTAGGTTTGCTTGGGATTTTGAAATGGAGTTCATTTGAGTGGTTTTTGAAAAAGTGGTATCTAGACACATACACGAGATTCAATTTTCAAATGTCATTTAAAATTAGAGTTTGAATGTTTTTGGGAGATCACAAAGTGGCCCTTGGCACATCACTACTTGTACTAGTAATGGGTGCAAAGATCCACAATTATCTCTGTTTGAAATTGAGTGCTAGGAATAGCCAAAGTAGGCTAGGTGATTAAAATGGCAAAAGTGACCATTTCCTTTATTTATTCTTTTTTATTTCTTTTTCTTTGGGATTTGCTTGGGGATGATCTAGATGATGTGTAATTTACCTTAGAATCATTTTACAATTAATAGATCACTCAAACATGGCAATTCAAAACAACTCCTAATTTAAATGCACACACATATGAATGCTTAAAGATTTTTAAATGGAAAAGTTTTTGTTAACCCTAAATTGGGTAGATTTGATCTTGATTAACTTTGGATTAAGTTTTGGGATGTTACAAACCTTCCCCCCTTAAACAAAATCTCGTCCCGAGATTTAAGAAAGAAAACTAGGAACTAAAGAGATCTGGGAACTCAGTCCTAATGTAATCTTCTCGCTCCCAAGTGGCTTCTTCTTAGGTATGGTTGCTCCATTGGATCTTGAGAAACTTGATACTCCGGGTCCTGGTGGTTCTGTAGGCTTCCTCCAAGATACGGATGGGCACTTCACGATACGTCAGATCCTTGTTGATATCAACAACTCGGTGATCGATGTTTTTGAACACTTCGGTCTTCTCCGGCACTTCTAGGAGAAGAAGTAACGAGATATGGAACACATCGTGGATGGCTGACATCTCCTCTGGCAGTTCCAGTTGATACGATACTTCTCCTTGGAGATTCAATATCTTGAAGGGCCCGATATATCTAGGGCTAACTTTCCTTTAAGACTAAAACATTGCGTTCCCTTCAATGGGGAAACCTTGAGATACACGAAATCTCCGACATTGAAAGTCAGGTCTCTCCTTCTCTTGTCAGCATAACTCTTCTGTCTAGATTGGGCGGTCTTGAGGTGCTCACGGACTTTGTGAACCTTCTCTCCGGCTTCTCGGAGAATGTCGGGTCCAAAGATCTGACTCTCTCCTACTTGCGACCAATTCAAAGGGGTACGACACTTTCTTCCGTATAGGAACTCAAAGGGTGCCATTTGCAAACTGGCTTGATAACTGTTGTTATATGAGAATTCTGCGAAAGGCAGACAATCTTCCCATTTTGATCCATACTCTAACACACAAGCTCTCAACATATCTTCTACGATTTGGTTGACTCTTTCAGTCTGTCCATCAGTTTGTGGGTGATAACCTGTGCTGAAATTCAACTTGGTTCCTAATCCTCCTTGGACTTTCTGCCAAAATCTCGAGGTAAATTGGGTTCCTCAATCCGATACTATGGTCTTGGGGGTTCCATGCAAACTAACAGTTCTAGCAATGTACAACTCTGCTAGCTTTGAACTCTGGTAGGTTGTCTTGACAAGTATAAAATGAACTACCTTGGGCAGTTTATCCACGATGACCCATGTTTGAGTCATTTCCCCTACTAGAAGTAGGCAAACCGGTGATAAAGTCCATTCTGACGGAATCCCATTTCCATTCCGGAATCTGCAATGGTTGCAACAGTCCTGTAGGTCTCTGATGTTCCACTTTGACTCTCTGACAGATATCACACTTGGAGATGTAGCTTCCGATTTCTCTCGTCATCCTGTGCCACCAAAATTGCTCTTTCAAATCCTGATATATCTTCGTTCCTCTGGGGTGGATAGAATAAAGAGTATCATGAGCTTCTTGCATGATAACTTGCTTCAGCTCCGAACCTGCTGGCACACAGATACGACCTTTGTACCACATAACTCCTTCTTCGTCTTCGGTGAATCCAGGTACCTTTCTTGTACCAATATGACGTTTGATTCCGTCGATACTTTCATTTCCCTTCTGGGCTTCCTTGATTTGGCTGATCAAAGTGGGTTGAAGTTCAATGCTAGCTAGAAATCCTTTGCTAACTAGCTCAGTTCTAAAATGCTCCAACTCCTCATACAAACTGGGTTGCTTCTCCTTGATCATGGTGTTTAACCTACACGGTAATCTGCTAAGAGCATCCGCTACCACATTAGCTTTGCTGAGGTGATAGTGAATGTCAAGGTCATAATCCTTGATTAACTCTATCCATCTCCTTTGCCTCGTATTCAGCTCCTTCTGAGTGAAAATATACTTCAAGCTCTTGTGATCTGAATAAATCTCACAACGATTGCCCATAAGATAATGACGCCATGTCTTCAATTCCAACACTACGGCTGCTAACTCAAGATCATTGGTCGGATAGTTCTGCTCATGCTGCTTCAGTTGTCGAGATAGATACGCGATGACTTTGCTTTCTTGCATCAATACACATCCAAGACCAATCTTGGATGCATCACAATACACATCAAACGGCTTCTTGATATCTGGCATGATCAATATTGGGGCTGAAATCAATCTCTTCTTGAGCTCTTGGAATCTGGCTTCACATTTGTCAGTCCATTCAAACTTCTTGTCCTTCTTCAACAGTTGGGTCATGGGTCTTGCGATGCTCGAAAATCCTTCGACAAACTTACGGTAGTATCCCGCTAATCCGAGAAATGCACGGACTTGGGTTTGAGTGGTTGGGGCTTCCCATGCTTCGACATCTCTGATCTTGGTGGGATCAACAACTATTCCTCCGGCAGACACAATATGTCCTAGGAATCCTACCTCCTTCAGCCAAAACTCACATTTCCTGAACTTGGCATACAATCGATGCTCTCTGAGGGTTTCAAGAATGATTCTCAGATGTTGCTCATGCTCTTCTTCTGACTTGGAGTAGATAAGGATATCGTTGATAAACACAACGACAAACTTATCCAGAAAATTCATAAAGATCTTATTCATGAGATTCATGAAATAAGCAGGGGCATTGGTTAATCCAAAAGACATGACCATATACTCGTATAATCCATAACGAGTAGTAAAGGAGGTCTTCGGAATATCTGTTGCACGAATCTTAAGTTTGTGATAACCAGTCCTAAGATCAATCTTAGAGAACACATTTGCTCCAGTCAACTGATCAAATAGATCCTCTATCTTTGGCAAAGGGTACTTGTTTTTGATGGTGACGTCATTCAGCTTTTTGTAGTCTGTGCACAAACGGTTGCCTCCATATTTCTTGTTGACGAATAACACTGGCGATCTCCATGGCGATGCGCTTGGTTGAATCAAGCTTGTTGCCAACATAGCATCTAGCTGCTTCTTCAATTCCACTAACTCCGAGGGGTTCATACTATAGGGTCTCTGGGCTATGGGTCCAGTTCCGGGGATTAGTTCAATAATGAACTCAATATCCCTATCCGGGGGCATACCTGGCAATTCATCTAGGAATACGTCGGGGTATTCACAGACTACTGTGACTTGGTCTATGGTGGGTAGGGCTAGACTCTTGTTGCACTTGAATTGACGGGGTAAGGTTTCAGATATATGCTCTACTGAGACTCCCGAGCTACTGGTCATGGTGATGGATTTCTTAGCACAGTCTATCAGTCCTTTATGCTTTGACATCCAATCCATACCTAGTACTACTTCCAAACCTTTGGTTCCAAGTACTATTAGATTGGCATAAAAATCTATTCCATGTATTCTGATAGCCACAACTTTGCAAATTTTTCTAGCTTTTGTAGTTGAACCAGGAATTTGAACTATCATGACATGCTTCAAGTTGGTTGGGTGAATCTTACTAGTGCATACAAATTCTTCGGTGACAAGTGAGTGCGATGCTCCAGAATCAAACAACACTCTTGCTAAAACTGAATTGACAAAAAACATACCCAACACTACATCTGGCGCTTCCTGGGCTTCTTCGACGTTCATGTGGAAGAGACATTCGTTGTAGTTGTCTTGAATATGGTCTAGAAGATCCCATTTAGCTTCTTCTTCCATGCGAGTGAATGATCCGTCACTAGAAGAATCCAATAAATCCTTATCATAAAGAGAAAGCCTTGCATAAAAGTTATTGATAATAATATTGTTGGGGAGCTCATGAATGGGACATTTGAGCATTAGTAACTTCAATCTCCCCAAGCTTGAGCTGTACTCTCTCCATCAAGAGGCCAAAATTTGTATATTTGATTCCGATCTTTATGAATCTCACTAGGAGGATAAAACTTTGAATAAAAGAGAGGCATTATTTCCTCCCATTCCAGAGCTTGACCATTCTTCAGCAGCTTATACCATTCCTCGGCTCTTCCTTTCAGTGATAATAAGAATAACTTCTTCTTAACTTGATCTGTAGTAATACCTACACACTTGAACAACCCACATAATTCGTGTATAAAGAGTAAATGATCACCGGGATGGACACTTCCATCAACATAGTAGTTATCCATAACACGATCAATAATTCTTGTAGGTATTTTAAAAGCATCATTCTCAGCAGGTGGTGGCTCATCTACTACCTTAGCAGTGGTAATAGCATTACCAAATAAGAAACTCAGCGAATTATCCATAACGAAAATAAAGCAACTAACAGAAGTAAACAATACTCACAATAGAAGTTTCCTTTACCAGTTCCACTCTCCAATAGCGCTTCACTCCCCGGCAACAGCGCCAGAAAATAGTCTTGATGACCCACAAGTATAGGGGGTGTATCGCAGTATTTTCGATAAGTAAGAGTGTCGAACCCAACGAGGAGCAGAAGGTGCTGGCTAGTGGTATGGATCAAGAATTCTCTCCAAATACTTAACAAACATATTTTTAGGGATTTTTGATAAAGCAAGTAAACGAAGTACGAGTAAAGAAAAGACAATAAGAATAAATGCAGCAAGTGGCCCAATCCTTTATTCAGCAAAGGACAAGCCGATTGTATTACTTAAGATGACCAAACGTTCTCGAGGACACATGGGAAGACTATCAAGTGCTTTCGCTTCATATAGTTGATTAATCTTCTTTAGCTTGCTAAGTGTTGTGTGGGTGAACCTGTGCTAATGTACCGACCTTCCTAGGACTAATACATACTTGTGATTGTACCCCTTGCAAACATCCGTAAGTACAAGAAAGTAATTAAGGTAGAAACCTAACCACGGCTTTAAACTCTAAGACCCTTACATCCCTTGTGCAATGGTTTCCTAACGGGGGTTCAGGTTTCTGTCACTCTGGCAACCCCTATGATTAGTAGCCAAATACACAATGCATTCCCCTAGGCCCATATAGGTGAAGTGTCATGTAGTCGACGTTCACATGACACCACTAGAAGAAGTACACCACAACTTAAATATCAAACCATTGAATCTTTCTCAACACAATTCCACTACTAACAACATGACTTCTCCCATGTCCTCAAGAACAAAATGAACTACTCACAAGACATCATACGGATCATGATCAGAGATGGAATAATGATGTATAACAATCTGAACATAAACAATAATTCAACGGTTCACTCAATAGCATCAACTACAAAGAGTAATCAACACCGAGAAAGTTTCCCCTAAGAACTATGCAAGATTCAACCCAATTGTTACAGAAATATGGAGATGGTGATGAGGGTGCTGATGGTGATGATGGTGGTGGTGATGATGATGATAATCCCGATGAAGTCCAGCTTGATGGTGGTGTTGATGGCGGCGATCACCCCTCTCCGGGAAGGAATTCCCCCGGCAGAAATCTGTCTGCCAGAGAGATCTTTCTCTCTCGGTGTTTTCCGCCCCGTAGAAGCGGCATAATCTTTTCGTGGTCGCTCCTTGAGTCTTAGGGTTTCGGGAGGATAATATACGCCAGAGGGGAGAGCCAGAGGTGGGCCAGGGCGGCCACACCACCTGGTGGCGCGACCTAGGGTGGCCCGCACCAGGGGGTGGTGTCGGCCCCCTGTGGCCCATCTCCACTCCTCCTTCTGGCATCCTTCGTCTTTTGGAAAAATAGGATTTTCCGTATATTTTCCCGGATTTTATGATCTTCATGATTTATGCCTCCAAACAGCACCTTTTCCATCAGAATCCTGACTACAGTGGTCCATGCTCCAAAAGTCATCAACCATGCAAAAACAGATGAAATAACATAAGTATCACCTCTTAATATGAAATATATCAATGAATAACAGTAAATTATGATATAGAATAGTGATGCAAAATGGACGTATCAACTCCCCCCAAGCTTAGACTTCGCTTGTCCCCAAGCGAAACTGAGCTCAATAAACATGACCTCGGGTTTATGGAGTGAAGAGTCGATAAAAGAATACGGACAAGAAGCATCACATTCATCAATACATAGATCATAATAGAAAACAACTCACTATTATATAACTTAACTTGCAATAAGTAAAGGAAACACAATAAATATACATAAAGTGAATCATAATTGGTAATGGCAAACTTAGCTCTTGGTTGAAGAATAGTTGATAATTTGCTGGAGTTCACAAATAACTGGTTTTCATTGATAGCTTTCAAAGTAGTAATCACCAAGATAAGAGCAATGTGCAAAACAAGGAACATAAGAAACATGATTGAATAAATCATCATATGAATGAATGGAACACAACAACTCAAAATACTTGCTGAGATAGAGAGGAATAGGTTTACTGACTCAACTAAAAAGTAAAAGAAAGGCCCTTCGCAGAGGGAAGCAGGGATTTCAAGTTTCATAAAGAGTTCCCAAAAATTATGATACTTATTAGCTTTCAGCTCTCATTGCCCCTATCATAGGCATCTTTAGGTGATTAAGGTTGAAGTGACACAACTAAGAGGATATGCTTGACAAGTTATAAATTGAAGTCCCATGCCCCTTACTTACGAAGACCGAACCTCATGCTACTCAACTTCAGTCACGAGTAAGCTCTTGTCATTGTAAATACATGTGTATCATCGAGAACTGCCAACGGGGTACCCCTTGCACATGACATAGCAGCTATCCATAATCAAAATGACAAGGCAAGCAGACAATGAGCATCTCATCAATCTTTTTATTTGGTATTTGCATAGGTTTTTATTGAGGATGCTTCATAGAGTTCTCACTATAGTTATGCTGCAAGTTTCCACCATGATTAGGCATGGCTTAGGCTAGCGGCCCAGGCGTTTCTCTAACACACATATAAACTCCATGATCTTACAAGTTCCAGTTTTATTTCACACCGCCGAGATCCATAAGCAAAAGAACATGATATCAACTAGGTAGAAAGTACCAATGCAGTGTTGAAAGCGTTCCCCATGATACATGGTTCTGCTAACTTCAACTCATAAAGTGCAAGCATATACGCAACAAATAAGGACGCAATGGTTCAAGTTATTAAATGCAAGAAAAGTAAAGTGTGCCATCAAGTTCATGAGAGATTTAATCACTAATTTTCACATAACAAGTTTAATTTGGAAGGTAGATAAAAACATGGTTTTACTTGGAATAGCAATAATGCTAATAGGTAGGTATGGTGGACACAAATGGCATGGTTTTTGGTTTATGGATTGGATGCGCGAGAAGAATTCCCTCTCAGTACAGGTTTTTGGCTAGCAAAGTTGGGTAGCAAGTATAAGAGTTGAAGGAAACAAACAAACATACAAGTGATAAAGACAAACATGCAATCTTCCTTGGAAGCACAAAAGATCTTAACTAGAGAATACTAAACTTATGAGCAAATCAAGGAAGAAAGATGATGAAATTATTTTTCTTTAGAGTACTTTTATCTTTTTCATTCAACTCTCAAAAATAGTGTTGCTACTGACCGAGCCAGGTTTGCCAAAACCAACTAAATTAACTTAATGATCCCAAAGTGATACCAATACTAACAACAAGATCAATCATATAACCATGAATAGAAAACTAATATAAGATATGTAAAAGAGTAAATGATAGAACTTCTCATTAATATTCCATAACGGCAACTCGCACCAAGGGATACATATCTAACGAGAGAGGGGACACTTCCATAATGCAAACCATCCTACAAGATAACTTCTCTATTCATGATATGACTCTACTAAAAAGGTAAAAATATAGAACATAGTGATGTGATACCGCGGCACTCCCCCAAGCTTGGAACAAACCAAGGGGATGCCAAATCTGATGACGAATTACTCCTTCGGTGGTGGTGGTAATATTTTATTAGTTGACGTGAGGAAATCTTCCAGCATCTTGTGAATCCTATTATTCTCCCATTGAAGCATGTACACCTTCCTCCTCAAGTCTCGATACTTATCGCAGAACTCCTTAGTGACTCGCAGGGCTTCCGTTGATGCAGGGCAAGAGACTAAAGGTACCAGCCCCTGCTTGGGGTCTTGGAGATCCTCCACCATAGGCTTCTTTCCCTTATCCTTGGCGGACACCATTGTGCTTCTAAACTTTCAAGAATAGTTCCTGGTAGAAACAGATCGAAACAAAACACGATGAGAACACGATATACAAACCTCGGGGGATCTAGGGGATTATATATTACGAAGTTTCACAACAAAAGGAAGGTACTGGGAGAAAACGGGTCGGAGATGGAGTTCAGAGTGGCCACACTACCTGGTGGCGCGGCCAGAGGTGGTCCCGCGCCACAGGGTGGTGTGATCCACCCTGGCTCCGTTTCCATCCCTCTTTCGCTTCATAACTTTCCTTATTAGATAAAAACTACAAATATATAATTTGATAGATCTTTCGCGGAGCTTTTCTTACCAGAACTGTTACCTATTTGAAAACTCTGCAGGTCACTGAATTTGGTCCTTGATGAATTTTTCCGGAGTTATAACTTGAAAGGCATCAACATCTGCATTGTAAGAATCTCCAGCAATATAGTGCTTGAGTCGCTGCCCATTCACTACTTGTGTAGTATTATCTTTTAAATAAGAAATTTTTATTGCTCCCGAACAGTACACTTCTTCAATAATGAAGGGTCCTTCCCATTTTGAAAGTAGCTTTCCTGCAAAAAATCTGAGACGAGACCTATACAATAGAACTTTCTCACCAACATGAAATTCTCTCTTAAGTATTCGCTTGTCATGCCATCTTTTAACTTTTTCTTTAAAGAGCCTAGCATTTTCATAGGCTTCACTCCTCCATTCATCTAAGGAACTTAAATCAAATAATCTTTTCTCACCTGCGAGCTTACAATCTCTATTGAGTTCTTTAACTGCACAGTAAGCTTTGTGTTCTAATTCTAAAGGTAGGTGACAAGCTTTCCCATAAACCATTTTATAAGGAGACATCCTCATAGGGTTTTTGTAGGCAGTCCTATAAGCCCATAAAGCATCAATCAACTTTTTAGCCCAGTTTTTTCTAGATCTATTAACAGTCTTCTGCAAGATGGATTTAATTTCTCTATTTGATAACTCTACTTTCTCACTAGTGTGGGGGTGATAAGCTGAAGCAATTCTATGATTAACATCATATTTAGCAAGGGTCTTTCTAAAACCACCATGAATGAAATGAGAACCCCCATCAGTCATGATATACCTAGGCACTCCAAACCTAGGAAAGATAACATCCTTAAGCATTTTTAGAGAAGTCTCCCCGTCAGCACTCTTCATAGGAATGGCCTCTACCCACTTAGTAACATAATCAATGGCAACAAGAATATGAGTATAACCTTTCGAGGGAGGAAAAGGACCCATAAAGTCAAATCCCTAGCAATCAAAGGGTTCAATAACTAGAGAGTAGTTCATAGGAATTTCATTGCGTCTAGAAATATTACCAACACGCTGACATTTATCACAAGATAAAACAAATTTTCTTGCATCTTTAAAAAGGGTAGGCCAGTAGAAACCTGATTGTAGCACCTTTTGTGCAGTTCTATCTCATGCATGATGTCCTCCATAAGCGCTACCATGACATTTACGTAATATCTCCTTTTGTTCATATTCAGGAACACATCTTCGCATAGTACCATCCACTCCTTCTTTATATAAGTGTGGGTCATCCCAAAAATAATGCCTCAAATCATAAAAGAACTTCCTTCTTTGCCGAGCTGTAAAAGTTGGAGGCAAATACTCGGAGACAATAAAGTTAGCATAGTCACGGTACCAAGGGCTCCTTCGCGAGCTTACCCCTACCGCGGCCAACTGTTCATTTGGAAAGCTATCATTAACAAGCATAGGGTCAAAAGAGATGTTTTCCAATCGAGATAAATTATCAGCTATAGGGTTTTCAACACCTTTCCTATCTACTATATGTAGATCAAACTCTTGTAAAAGCAGCACCCATCTAATAAGCCTAGGCTTAGCGTCCTTCTTCGTCATAAGGTACTTAATGGCGGCATGATCAGTATGAATGGTGACTTTTGAGTCTACAATATAGGGTCTAAACTTATCACAAGCGAAGACAACATCTAGAAATTCCTTTTCAGTAGTAGCATAATTCCTTTGAGCACCGTCTAGAGTCTTACTATTATAATGAATAACATTTAGCTTTTTATCAATTTGTTGCCCAAGGACAGCCCCTACAGAAAAATCACTAGCATCACACATTATTTCAAAGGGTAAACTCCAATCAGGTGGTTGAATGATAGGAGCTATGGTTAAAGCCTTCTTAAGAGTTTCAAAAGCTTCCTTACAATCATCATCAAAAACAAAGGGTACATCTTTTTGAAGAAGATTAGTGAGGGGTTTTGATATCTTAGAAAAATCTTTAATAAACCTTCTATAGAAACCAGCATGACCAAGGATACTACGAATAGCTTTGATGTCTCTTGGACATGGCATTTTCTCAACTGCTTCAACCTTAGCTCTATCAACTTCTATGCCTCTTTCAGAAACCTTATGCCCAAGGACAATCCCTTCATTGACCATGAAGTGGCATTTCTCCCAATTAATAAAAAGATTAGTTTCTTCACACCTCTGCAAAACTTTATCAAGGTTGTGCAAACAATTATCAAAAGAAGTTCCATAGACAGAAAAGTCATCCATGAACACTTCCACAATTTCCTCACAAAAACCATGAAAGATAGTAGACATGCATCTTTGAAAAGTAGTAGGAGCATTACATAAACCAAAAGGCATGCCTCTATAAGCATAAGTTCCGTAAGGGCAAGTAAAAGTAGTTTTTATCTTGATCTTGTTGTTTAACCGCAATTTGAGAGAAACTAGAATAACCATCAAGAAAACAAAAATGGGTCTTTTTAGACAACCTTTCCAACATTTGATCAATAAAAGGAAGCGGGTAGTGATCTTTCTTAGTAACTTTGTTGACTTTCCTAAAATCAATGCACATCCTATAGCCTACTACTATTCTTTGGGGAATAAGCTCATCATTATCATTAGGAACAACAGTAATTCCTCCTTTTTTAGGAACACAATGAACATGACTAACCCATTCACTATCAGTAATAGGGTAAATAATACCAGCATCAAGGAGTTTCAATACCTCATTTCTTACCACTTCCTTCATCTTACGATTTAAACGTCGTTGGTGCTCTACTAATGGCTTTGCATCTGGTTCTATATTGATAGAATGTTGACATATAGTAGGTGAAATCCCTTTTAAATCATCCAAAGTATAGACCATAGCTCCCCGGTGTTTCTTCAAAACCTCCAATAACCTTTATTCTTCCTTCCCTGAAAGTTTAGAGCTAACAATAACATGATATCTTTTTATCATCAATATAAGCATATTTAAGATCATCAGGGAGAGGTTTTAGATCGAAGACCGGATCCTTTTTAGGTGGCAACATGGTACCCAAGTCTTCTACAGGCAAGTTATGCTTAAGCATCTTGGGTTGACGACGGAGAATCTCGTCAATATCATTCCTTTCTTCCATGAAGATCTCACTTTCGTGATCTTCCATAAATTGCTGCAAAGCATTGTTAGGAGCAAGAGAAATAGAAGCAAGTTGTTCAACTCTAAAATCCTCATTATGAGTTTCCTCTTCACAAGGTTCTTTAGTAAATTTCGAAAAATTAAACTCATAAGATTCCCCATCAAACTTAGTCAAGATTTTCTCCCTCTTGCAATCTATAATAGCTCCACAAGTACTCAAGAAAGGTCTACCAAAAATGATAGGATAAGTTTTACCAGCAGCTGAACCAAGTACTAGAAAATCAACATGATACTTAATCTTACCACAAAGAACTTCCACATCTCGTACAATACCGATTGGGGAGATGGTCTCTCTATTAGCAAGGTGAATAACCACATCAATCTCTTCCAATTCGCAGGGAGTGATTTCATGCATAATTTCTCTGTAAGCTCATAAGGAATAGCACTGGAACTTGCACCAATATCACATAAACCATAATAGCAATGATAACCAATTCTAATGGAAAACACAGGGACACTAGCCTTTTTAGTTCTATTAGGATGTGAAACAATATTAGAAGCATCCTCCCAAAAGACTATGTGTCCATCTTCTATGCTTTTAGTAACAAGGTCTTTCACAATTGCTACCACAGGTTCCACGTTTATTTGTTCATCAGGTTTTAAATTCTGTTTTCACTTTTAGTGATTACACTAGTTATCATAGGATGATCCTTTACCTTATCTGGGAAGGGAATCTTCTCGATATAAGGTTCAGGTAAGATGTGATCAATAGTGCAATACTCAGCACTCCCAACAGGAACATAGTCAACAATATCTTTATAAGGTGCATGGTACTTGTTCCATTCCTTTTTTGGAATTTCAATATAAGAAGCAAAATCATTAAAGCAATTTGTAATAACTTGTAAATCAAGACCATAAGCATTACTAATATTTTGAAAGCCATCAGTTCCCATAAAAGATTCAATGCATTCATAATCATAATTTATACCTGACTTTCTACCTTTGTCATTCTCCCAAGCTTCAGCATTGTCTTGAATACGGTCCAGAAGATCCCATTTAGCATCTTCTTCCATGCGAGTGAATGATCCGGCACAAGAAGCATCCAATAAATCCTTATCATGAAGAGAAAGCCTTGCATAAAAGTTATTGATAATAATATTATTAGGGAGGTCATGAATGGGACATTTGAGCATTAGTAACTTCAGTCTCCCCCAAGCTTGAGTTGTACTCTCTCAATCAAGAGGCCAAAAGTTGTATATTTGATTCCGCTCTTTATGAATCTCACTAGGAGGATAAAACTTTGAATAAAAGAGAGGCACTATTTCCTCTCATTCCAGAGCTTGACCATTCTTCAGTAGCTTATACCATTCCTCAGCTCTTCCTTTCAGTGATAATGAGAATAACTTCTTCTTAACTTGATCTGTAGTAATACCTGCACACTTGAACAACCCGCATAATTCGTGTATAAAGAGTAAATGATCACCAGGATGGACAGTTCCATCCCCAACATAGTAGTTATCCATAACACGATCAATAATTCTTGTAGGTATTTTAAAAGCATCATTCTCAACAGGTGGTGGCTCATCTACTACCTTAGCAGTGGTAGTAGCATTACCAAATAAGAAACTCAGCGAATAATCCATAACGAAAATAAAGCAACTAACAGAAGTAAACAATACTCACAGTAGAAGTTTCCTTTACCAGTTCCACTCTCCAATAGCGCTTCACTCCCTCGCAACGGCGCCAGAAAATAGTCTTGATGACCCACAAGTATAGGGGGTGTATCGCATTATTTTCGATAAGTAAGAGTGTTGAACCCAACGAGGAGCAGAAGGTGCTGGCTAGTGGTATGGATCAGGAATTCTCTGCAAATACTTAGCAAACGGATTTTTAGGGGTTTTTGATAAAGCAAGTAAACGAAGTACGAGTAAATAAAAGACAATAAGAATAAATGCAGCAAGTGGCCCAATCGTTTATTCAGCAAAGGACAAGCCAGTTGTATTACTTAAGATGACCAAACATTCTCGAGGACACATGGGAAGACTGTCAAGTGCTTTTGCTTCATATAGTTGATTAATCTTCTTTAGCTTGCTAAGTGTTGTGTGGGTGAACCTGTGCTAATGTACCGACCTTCCTAGGACTAATACATACTTGTGATTATACCCCTTACAAACATCCGTAAGTACAAGAAAGTAATTAAGGTAGAAACCTAACCACAACTTTAAACTCTAAGACCCTTACGTCCCTTATACAATGGTTTCCTAACGGAGGTTCGGGTTTCTGTCACTCCGGCAACCCCTACGATTAGTAGCCAAATACACAATGCATTCCCCTAGGCCCATATAGGTGAAGTGTCATGTAGTCGATGTTCACATGACACCACTAGAAGAAGTACACCACAACTTAAATATCAAACCGTTGAATCTTTCTCAACACAATTCCACTACTAACAACATGACTTCTCCCATGTCCTCAAGAACAAAAAGAACTACTCACAAGACATCATACTGGATCATGATCAAAGATGGAATAATGATGTATAACAATCTAAACATAAACAATAATTCAACGGTTCACTCAATAGCATCAACTACAAAGAGTAATCATCACCGGGAAAGTTTCCCCTAAGAACTATGCAAGATTCAACGCAATTGTTACAGCAATATGGAGATGGTGATGAGGGTGCTGATGGTGATGATGGTGGTGGTGATGATGATGATGATCCCGATGAAGTCCGGCATGATGGTGATGTTGATGGCAACGATCTCCCCTCTCCGAGAAGGAATTCCCCTGGCAGAAATCTGTCTGCCGGAGAGATCTTTCTCTCTCGGTGTTTTCCGCCCCGTAGAGGCGGCGGAATCTTTCTATGGTCGCTCCCTAAGTCTTAGGGTTTCGGGAGGATAATATATGCCAGAGGGGAGAGCCAGAGGTGGGCCAGGGCGGCCACACAACCTGGTGGCGCGGCCTAGGGTGGCCCGCGCCAGGGGGTGGTGTGGGCCCCCTATGGCCCATCTCCACTCCTCCTTCTGGCATCCTTCGTCTTCTGGAAAAATAGGATTTTCCGTATATTTTCCAGGATTTTCTGATCTTCGCGAATTTTGCCTCCAAACAACACCTTTTCCATCAGAATCCTGACTGCAGCTGTCCATGCTCCAAAAGTCATCAACCATGCAAAAACAGATGAAATAACATAAGTATCACCTCTTAATATGAAATATATCAATGAATAACAGTAAATTATGATATAGAACAGTGATGCAAAATAGACGAATCATCCCTCCGGGGTTTCCACGAGTCATCTGAAGATTGAGATAGATAAAGGGGTAAGACGGAAAGCTCTAAGGTTTATGGTTTTGATTGCAAAGCTAAAACTTTGAGTTTGACTGAGGTTTTGGAACTAACTTCGTTTCATTCATTCAAGCAAAGTACACAATACAAACACACACACACCACAACGTCAAAGGAAAACATATGGTTTTAAGAACCTTTTTGTAAGCTACAATACAATGGGACCGATACTCCTCATGCTACGATAGTGCTCTAGTGCATCTACTCATCATCGATGAAATTGGAGTCGTCATTGTCGGTGTAGAAAGTCATCATTGCTGAGGTAAGAGTCCATATCTCCCTAGATGTCTTCACCTTCCTCTTCTTCTTCTTTTGCTGCAAGCTGAGCTTCTTGCTCCTTGATGGTCTTCTCGAGGTCGGCCACCTTCTTGTGAAGACGGTCGATGGTGCGATCCTTCTTAGCATGTTGACGGCGAAGAGATTGACGATCCTTGACGAGCAGTGAGAAAGTCTGGGCCTTCTGGGCGGCAAGGGCGAGGTTGTGGTTGGTGATACATTGCAAATGTATCCATAATTTTTGATGTTCCATGCTTGGTTTTATCCACTTTCTTGTGTTTTGTCCGCACTTTGGAGTACTTTTCATTTGATTTCTTGGACAAACCTATTAACAAGAGCCACAGTGCCAGCTGTTTGTTTTCTGCTGTTTTTGGTTCCAGGAAAGTCAGAAAATGAATATTCTCGGAATTGGATGGGACAAAAGCCAAAGTGCCTATTTTTCCGGAAGTCATCAGATGCCAGAATACGAGACGGAGAAGGGCTGGGGGCCGGCCACACCACCTGGCTGCGCGGCCAGGCCTGGCCCGCGCCAGGGGGTGGTCTGGCCGACCCCAGCACCCCCTCGGCCTCTCCTTCCGCCTATAAGATGCCCTTGGGACGAAAACCCTAAGTACCTAATCAAAAATCCATGAAAGAGTCTGTAGCCGCCGTCATCTCCATCCCTAGATCGAGAGGGATCTGAAGCTCTTCCTGGCACCCTGCCGGAGAGGGGATTTCACCCTAGAGGCCGTGTGATGCGTGATACGTGAGTAGTTCATCTCTGGACTATTGGTCCATGTAGTAGCTAGATGGCTAGTTCTCCTCCTTTGTGCTTTCATGTCTAGATCTTGTGAGCTCCGTTCATGATCAAGATCATCTATTTGTAATTCTGCATGTTGTGTTTGCGGGGATCCGATGGATATTGAGATGCTATTTCAGATTGATTATTGATTCTATCATGTCTTTCTTATTTGTGATATTGCATGCTTTCCGTTGTTAGTAGCTATCTTGGCCAAGTAGATGCTAGCAACTCCAAGAGTTAGTATTTATGCTCGATAGTGGGTTCATGCCTCTGGTAATCTGGGGCAGTGACAGAAATCTCTAAGGTACTAGATGTGTTGTTGCTACTAGGGAGAAAACAACAATCCTTTGTTCATATAACAATCGTATTGTTTACATTACACGCAATTCGTAAAGCAATAATCTGTTGCTTGCAACTTAATACTGGAGGGGGTTCGGATGATAACCTGAAGGTGGATTATTAGTCATAGATGTAGTTGGATGGCGGTCTATGTATAATGTTGTAATGCCCAATCAAGTTCCAAAGGAGTCAAGATGATTAGTATATGCATGTATTGCTTTCTCGATGTTTGTCAATTGCCCCGCTGTAATTTGTTCACCCAGCATCCTATCTATCTTAAGGAGAGCCATCTCTAGTGAACTATGGACCCCGGTCCTTTCTTTTACATACAATCTACAAACTGTTTACTGCTTTGTGTTTACTTTCTGCAAACTATTACTTTCTTCCATTCGATACATTTAATCCTTCGTTTTCAACAAAACCGGTGAGATTGACAACCTCATCGCAAGTTGTGGACAGAGTTCTGTGGTTGTGTTGTGCAGGTCTCCACGTTGCTGCTGGCACCGGTAGTGCGCCCTGCCAACGTTCACCTAGCAACACCTTTGGGGTGTTTCCTTGCTCCTACTGGATTGATAACCTTGGTTTCGTACTGAGGGAAAACTTGCTGCTATGCTCATCATACCTTCCTCTTGGGGTTCCCCAATGAGCTCGATATATTTTGGGCCATCAAGCATATTTTCTAGCGTCGTTGCCGGGGAGTCAAGGACATCTTCACAAGGGGAGTCCCTCATAACCAATCTATTTACTTTGTTATTTTTTGTTTTGCTTAGTTTCTTTTTGCTTTGTTTGCTTGTTTCCTTATCAAAAACACACAAAAATAGTTTTACAAGTTTGCTTTCTTATTTAAAAACACAAAAAAATGACTACTCTTGAAAACACTAAGTTGTGTGACTTCACTAGCACCAACAACAAAGATTTTATGAGCACACATATTCCTCCACCTGTGCCTGAAGATACTTTCTTTGAGATAAAACCTGCTTTACTCAATCTTGTTATGAGAGAACAATTTTGTGGTATTGGTAATGAAGATCCCGCTGCCCATCTAAATAACTTTGTTGAACTTTGTGAGATGCAAAAGCATAGGGATGTAGATGGTGATATTATTAAGCTGAAATTGTTTCCTTTCTCTTTGAGAGGAAAAGCTAAAGAATGGTTGAATTCCTTAACTAAGAATAGTATTGATTCTTGGACTAAGTGCAAAGATGCTTTCATTGGAAAATACTATCCTCCTGCTAAGATTACATCCATGAGAAGTGAAATAATGAAGTTTAAACAATCTTATAATGAGCATGTTGCTCAAGCTTGGGAAAGAATGAAATCTTTGGTTAAGAATTGTCCCACTCATGGACTGACTGCTTGGATGATCATCCAAACCTTTTATGAATGATTGAACTATTCTTCAAGGAACCTATTGGATTCTGCTGCTGGAGGTACCTTTATGACCATTACTTTGGGTGCTGCAACAAAGCTTTTGGATAATATGATGGTTAACTATTCTGAATGGCATACTGAGAGAGCTCCACAAGGTAGGAAGGTAAATTCTGTTGAGGAAACCTCCTCCTTGAGTGATATGCTTGTTAATGGGAAAACCCATATTGATCCAAATAATGTTCCTTTAGCCACTTTGGTTGCTCAAGAAGAGCAAGTTGATGTGAACTTCATAACAAATAACAATTTTGGCAATAATGCTTATAGGAATAATTTTGGTAACAACAAGTATAAACCATATCCTCCCAACAATGGTAATGCTTATGGAAGTTCCTACAACAATAATAGGAGTGCTCCCTCTAAACTTGAAGTTATGCTTAAGGACTTTATTAGTAAACAAACTGCTTTCAATAATACTATTGAGGAAAAACTTTCTAATGCTGAAAGAAATATAGCATCTTTGGCTGAAGCTCAATCTTCTTTGAATAAAATGGCTATAAAACCTGAAACTAATGATAATCCCTTTGTAGCTACTAATGCCATACAAGTGAGAATTGATGAAAATGTTAGACTATTAGCTGAATTACATGCTAAGTGGGAAAGAGAAGATGAAATTGCTAGAAACATTAGTGTTTCTACTATTACCACCACTAGTGTTGAGGCTAGTAATAGTTCTACTACTTTAGATGATAAATTTGATTTTGATCTTGATGGTTGCAATATCTCTGAAGTTATTAAGTTCCTACAAAAGCTTGCTAAAAGTCCTAATGCTAGTGCTATGAACATGGCCTTTACAAAACACATTACTGATGCTCTCATAAAGATTAAAAAAGAAAAGATGAAAAATAAAGCTTCTATTCCTATAAAACAAGAAGATGGTTGGGAACCCATTACTAATATGAAAGTGAATGACTTTGACTTCAAAGCTTTATGTGATCTTGATAGTAGTGTTTCTATTATGCCTAGAAGGATTTATGATATGCTTGATTTGCCTCCACTTGAAGATTGTTATTTGAATGTCCCACTTGATGATAATGCTAAAAAGAAACTCATGGGGAGTCTTAATGATGTTCTTATTATGGTTAACAATGCTTATGTCCCTGTTGATTTCTATGTTTTGGATGTTGAATGCAATGCTTCTTGTCCTATTACTTTGGGAAGACCTTTTCTTAGAATTGTTGGTGTCATTATTGATATGAAGAAGGCACCATTAAATATCAACTCCCACTCAAGAAAGGTATAGAACACTTCCCGAAGAAGAGAGAAAATATTTCTTTTGCCTCTCCTATGAAAACAAAATTTGGTCTTAATGCTTCTTCATTTGAGAACACTTGATTCTTTCTTGCTTCTTATGCCTAACTTAAAGGCGTTAAAGAAAAGTATTTATTGGGAGATAACCCAAAAGTTTTAGATGAGTCTTGGAATTTATTATCTCTGTAATAACCGCTCCTTATCCTTTTTATTTGCTTTTTGTGCCAAGAGTAACCTCTAATGAGAGAGAAGTAATGATTGGGAAAGTTGTTGTCCCGAAACAGATTTCTGTGCTTCACCGTAAAAATTCGTGTAAAATCTCTGAACGTCTTTTTAAGGCGCGAATTTTTGTGCTTCTGCCCCAGTTTGTTATCTAACTTTCGTTAGTCCAACACTTTTTGATTTGAGCAACAAAAGGTCTTCAAAAAAATTCGTCTTTACCTGCTGGTCTGTTTTGACAGATTTCTGCCATTTTCTGCATTTGCTTCTTGTTGATTCCTTTTTGAGTTCTTTTAGGGAATTGAGCTGTTTGAGGAAAGTACTACAGTAACTAGTGCTCTAATGGAAGTTTATTTGGTGTTAAAACTGAACCTTAAGACTTATTATGTTGAGTGCACTAATGTTGCTAATAAAGATTGTGTGAAGTTTTGTATGAAGGAACAATTTCAGGTGTATGGAAGGAATGAGTAATAAGATGAAGGATGGACTAAAGCTCAAGCTTGGGGATGCCACGCGTGTCACCCCAAGAAATATCCAAAAAGTACAAGTGTCAAAGCTTGGGGATGCCCAAGGCATCCCCGTCTTCATCAATAAAAATCCCAGGTTCCTTCCAAACGCTTCATTTTTATTGTTTCATGCACAGTTGTGTTGTTCTTGGAGCGTCTTCTTTTTTTTTCATTTTGCTTTTGTTTGATTAGTTTTATGAATAAATTGTCTGGACTCCCTCTTTCATACATTGGTTTGCAAATAGTTTGGTTTGGTTTGGAAAAGAGTAGGAAAGTTCATACTTATGTGGTAAAAAGAGCTTGTTTTTGACTGTGGCCTATGCTTTGTCATGCCATGCTTGATATTGTTTTGGCTTTATGCTTAGTATTCTGTGATGTAGCATAACTTGTTATAAACAATTGTGATTGCTTAATGTGCGTTGGATGAATCATGCGTTGTTTTAGCATATTAAAGCATAGTATAGTGGTATTCTCCTTTGATGCTTTATTTGGGTTGACTTGGCGCATGCTCACACCATGTTATTACTATCCAAAGTCACCATAGCCTTTATGATTCTTTAGTTTTCAACTTGTAGTATCACTTTATGCTTTTATCAATGATGTTTTGTCGCTCTGCATGATTATGGCCATTATTGCTCTCTTAGTTTGTCGCTCACAGTCTTTTGCTAGCCTCCATAACCAAGTATGAGTTCCACTCATGCATCCAACTCCCTAAACCAAGTTATTCCAAATATTCTACCATACCTACCTACTAGCTTATGCTATTCCAAGTATATTCATGCTTTTGTTTACCTTCCAAATTAAACTTGTTATGAGAAAACTAGTGATTAAAGCTCTCACGAACTTGATGGCACACTTTACTTTTCTTGCATTTAATAAACTTGAACCATTGGGTCCTTCCTTGTTGCGTATATGCTTGCGCTTTATAAGTTGAAATTAGCAGAACCATGTATCATGGGGAACGCTTTCAACATTGCACGTGTACTTTGTACCCCGTTGATATCATGTTCTTTTGCTTATGGATCCCGACAGTGTGAAATAAAGGTGGAACTTGTAAGATCATGGAGTTTGTATGTGTGCTAGAGAAATGCCTGGGCCTCTAGCCTAAGCCATGCCTAATCATGGTGGAAACTTGCAGCATCACCATAATGAGCACTCTATGAAGCATCCTCAATAAAAACCTATGCAAATAGAAAATAAAAAGATCGTTGAGATGCTCATTGTCTGCTTGCCTTGTCATTTTGATTATGGGATAGCTCCTGTATCATGTGCAAGGGGTACCCCGTTGGCGGTTCTTATTGATACACATGTACTTACAATTACAAGAGCTTACTCGTGACTAAAGTTGAGTAGCATGAGGTTAGGTCTTCGTAAGTAAGGGGCATGAGATTTCGGTTTATAACTTGCCAAACATATCCTCTTAGTTGTGTCACTTTAACCTTAATCACCTTAAAGATGCTTATGATAGGGGCAATGAGAGCTAAAAGCTATAAGTACCATAATTTTTGGAAGCTCTTTATGAGACTTGAATCCCTACTTCCTTTTATGAAGGCCTTTCTTCCACCATTATATCGAGTCTCCACCTTCTATCTTTATGCACCTACTTTGAGAGCATAGTGGCCATTCTTAGTTCTATGTGCATTGTCCCAAGACTAGTTGATTGGTGCATAACTTGATATTGCTTGTTTTAAACTATTTGTATCTAGTCACCCTTATGAACTTTGAAGGTGTCCTATGCATTTATATTTGCTACTCTATGAGGGACAAGCTAAATACTATTATGCTATGTTTTCTTTATGTGAAAAAAACAAACGTCTTGCAAAGCATTGTTATTCATGAATCTTTTGTTTGTGCCTTTTCATGTTGCATCATAGTTTCTTTGTCTTATTGCTAGAACTTTGTCTCTCATGTTATGATTGAAGTACTATGATCCCAGCTTTGAATGTTTTACAAATACTTTGATCAAGTCTTTGATGGTGCATGCCAACTCAAAAATTATTCTTTCTTTTTTATCACTTAAATACTCGAGGACGAGAAGGAGTTAAGCTTGGGGATGTTGATACATTGCAAATGTATCCATAATTTTTGATGTTCCATGCTTGGTTTTATCCACTTTCTTGTGTTTTGTCCACACTTTGGAGTACTTTTCATTTGATTTCTTGGACTAACCTATTAATAAGAGCCACAGTGCCAACTGCCTGTTTTCTACTATTTTTGGTTCCAGGAAAGTCAGAAAATGAATATTCTCGGAATTGGACGGGACAAAAGCCAAAGTGCCTATTTTTTCAGAAGTCATCAGATGCCAGAATACGAGACAGAGAAGGGCTGGGGGCCGGCCACAACACCTGGCCACGCGGCCAGGCCTGACCCATGCTAGGGGGTGGTCTGGCCAACCCCAGCACCCCCTCGGCCTCTCCTTCCGTCTATAAGATGCCCTCGGGACGAAAACCCTAAGTACCCATCAAAAAACCACGAAAGAGCCTGTAGCCGCCGTCATATCCATCCCTAGATCGGGAGGGATCTGAAGCTCTTCCCGGCACCCTGCCGGAGAGGGGATTTCACCCTGGAGGCCTTCTTCATCATCATGCAAGCCTCCGGTGTGATGCGTGAGTAGTTCATCTCTGGACTACGGTTCCATATAGTAGCTAGATGGTTGGTTCTCCTCCTTTGTGCTTTCATGTCTAGATCTTGTGAGCTCCGTTCATGATCAAGATCATCTATTTATAATTCTGCATGTTGTGTTTGCGGGGATTCGATGGATATTGAGATGCTATTTCAGATTGATTATTGATTCTATCATGTCTTTGTTATTTGTGATCTTGCATGCTTTCCGTTGTTAGTAGCTATCTTGGCCAAGTAGATGCTAGCAACTCCAAGAGTTAGTATTTATGCTCGATAATGGGTTCATGCCTCTGGTAATCTGGGGAAGTGACAGAAATCTCTAAGGTACTAGATGTGCTGTTGCTACTAGGGAGAAAACAACAATCCTTTGTTCATAGAACAACCGTATTGTTTACATTACATGCAATTCGTAAAGCAATAATCTGTTGCTTGCAACTTAATACTGGAGGGGGTTCGGATGATAACCTGAAGGTGGATAATTAGTCATTGATGCAGTTGGATGGTGGTCTATGTATAATGTTGTAATGCCCAATAAAGTTCCAAAGGAGTCAAGATGATTAGTATATGCATGTATTGCTTTCTCGATGTTTTTCAATTGCCCCGCTGTAATTTGTTCACCCAACATGTTATCTATCTTCAGGAGAGCCATCTCTAGTGAACTATGGAGCCTGGTCCTTTCTTTTACATACAATCTACAAACTATTTACTACGTTGTGTTTACTTTCTACAAACTATTACTTCCTTCCATTCGATACGTTCAATCCTTTGCTTTTAGCAAAACCGGTGAGATTGACAACCTCATCGCAAGTTGCGGACAGAGTTCTGTGGTTGTGTTGTGCAGGTCTTCACGTTGCTGCTGGCACCGGTAGTGCGCCCTGCTAACGTTCAGCTAGCAACACCTTTGGGGTGTTTCCTTGCCCCTACTGGATTGATAACCTTGGTTTCGTACTAAGGGAAAACTTGCTACTGTGCTCATCATACCTTGCTCTTGGGGTTCCCCAACGAGCTCTATATATTTTGGGCCATCAGTTGGTGAAATCCCGAGCATTGTACAACTCCTTCTGCCTGTCGTACAGCAGGAAGTAAAGGTTCTCCACTTGACACTTCAACTTCGGGTGACTTGGCATCTCCATGGGCATTCCCATAAAATCACGCCTTGCATAGTGAGCAAAGCGGGTTCCTTGAATTTGGTTAACACTCATGGCACACAGACGTGCGAGATATCCATGCATTGCTCTGGCTAATCCATCTAGCTAGTTGTTCTCTCTCACGGAGAACTGGATCCTCCCGGACGTTGGTGCTTCTATCTTGCCTCGAAGATCAGCGGTGACTAGCCATTGTAACCCCTCCTGGGGGTCCAGGAAGTTGAGCTCCTAGAAACTCCAGATGCAGGCGTCCCAAGTACTCCGATAGTGCATCAAGATCCCTCTCGAAAATCAGTTAGCCTCCGTTGCCCAACTTGTAGAACTTGCTAAACCGAGTCTCCATCTATAAGAATTAAGGGTGACAAAGTTAGTGAAGTGATCAAGTGTGTCAAATTTTATGTGGTAATGTAAGAATTTGGAGGAACATGAATTTTTTTAGAGAAAGAATTCCCAAGGTTAAGAGAGGAAATAGTTTTCATAAATACTCACTTTGGTTTTTGAAGCTAAGTTTTTGTTCGGGCGTCCATTCTAACTAGGGTCTCCTATGGTCAGGATGGCTCTGATACCAACTTGTCAACACCCGGATTTTTAATCCCAGATGCCAATTATGCCATACATGACAATCCCAGGATTACCATTTTTGCGAGACATAACAGATTGGATATCACAGTATATCATCCATTACAAACCATAATAAGGTCTTACACGAATAAAGGATCTCATGATCTAGTCTTAATACAACAAGCAGCAGAATAAATAATAAGTGTAGCGGTGGGGTCCATCTTCAGAGCCACAGGCAATATTGACGATGAAAGATAGTCCTAGTTATCATAGCCGTCCTGCTATCCTTCATCTTGGTAGTCTACTTCATAGTCTAGCCACGGGAATAGCCAGGGACAAAAGCCATGAGTACTCTTTAAGTACTCAGAAACTACCACTAACAAGTAAGATAATTCTAGTAGGAATGCTAACTCTAAGTTCATTTGTAAAGTTAAGTTTGAAACCTAAGCTGAGTTTAGAAACAAATAAAGATAAAATAAAGTTTGAAATCACCTAAGTGGGAACTTAATTGTCATAGTCACAACTCTATTGTGGTCAAGTCATGTCACAATTCATTTCATAAATTGTTTTGAAAACATCTGACAACGGAACAATATGGACACTCCAACTGTCCATAACCGCGGACGCGGCTATTCGAATAGTTTGACACTCTGCAGAGGTGGTACACTTTCACCACAACATTCGATACATTTGTCAGGGATAACCCTGAATCATCATACTTAGTATGCGGATAATCAAACATAACCTTTCATTTACACACCCTAGTATAAGCACCTCTCCTATGAGCATGGCCTCCCAACCATGACCGTCTGTCATCTTGGGCACTGCATAGGTGGACAGCATTGAGAGGTAGCCTCAGCTCAAACCTCTCTCGCGAGGGAACTAATACTAATGCATATAAACTTCCGACTAAGCCTTACCCAATTCAGGTATTGTGGTTGTAGGGTCAAATTGGAATGGTATCGCATCCGAACCCAACCATCAGTTTTGTAAAAGGGCTAAGGCTCATGCCTCAACATTTTCATCATCATAAACCATTTGTGTCTCTCAACACATGTCAAAACATCTCAATAGAATGACTCATCATTCCAAGGTTTGCATAATTCATTTTCACCTAGTATTCCCATCTAAAGTGAATCAAGTTTTGGTTTAGCTCTAAACTACTAAGTTAAGAGTGTTCACTAATATGGGATGCTAATCTCAATCTCATGCCATAGAATGACATCTAAATCTAACTAGATAGGTCAAGTTTTATACTTTTTATGCTACTTTTAAACAAGTAAAGGGCTTTAATAAAGTAAATAAAGTAAAGCTTGGAAATAAAACTTGGGGTAGGTAATAGTCAAAGTGGTCTAACCAAAGCATGCCCAATGCATCTTGCTTAGGTTATCTAGCTTAATTCTAGCTTGCTAACAATAGCTTGCCTTGGTTAGTGCAGTGGTTGGAGTTTTCTTCCTCCTCCTCTTGGTAGAACTCCTCCTCCTCGGAAGCTTGGTCGGTACTATCTTCTATAAATACATACGGGATACACTATAACCAAACAACTTAACTAGTCTACTTAGCACACTAAGGCACACATTTGATGATCTATTATCATCACAAGCATCACAAGGTTTAATTAACTAGCTTCATTCTTTTTATTTGAGAAAAGTAATTTCTACTCATTGAAAATAACTAAGATTTAATATTCTCCAATTAAAATATGGGATCATGTGGACACATCTCATCACCACATATTCTAACATATGGGAATGGGATTTAAAGGTTGGATCACATTTTAATAAGTTTAAGTTTAATATTTAATGATTTAAAGTGACTAGAAATGCCTATATAGCATTATTTTGGTACTAGTCCAAAGTCACTGCATGTAAACCTTAATATTATTACATATTCAGATAGGTATGGTTAAATGTGATTTATGAGAGTTGGAATCAACTCAAAAGCTATTATGGTTGATTTTATAAAAATGTTTGAATGTGCAAAAGCTTTTATCTAGTTATTTTTTACTAGGAGAGATCTCTAACTCTAAATGATTTAAATCCAACGGGCTTGGATAGAGATTTTCATTATCTTTCCAACAAAATTGGAATCACTCAATTTGGATTTGTATAACTCTCTAAATTTATTTTTGAACTAAGGGACAAAATGGATTTTAAGTCTAAATAGAAAAATCCTAATTTGAATTATTGGGTCAGCGCGGGAAAGCAAATGGGCCGGCCCAGTGACGCTCAGCGGCGCAGAGGGCGACTGATAGGCTGGTCCCGCATGTCAGCGGCACTTAAAACCCGAAGCGGTACGGGGATAATAACCACACGATTAGAACAAGATCTATGGTCCACGGTCGTCGTCGACGACGGACTCGTCACCGGCGAGACTGAACCCTAAGCGGCCGGTGGAGTCTACTGGGGACGTACCAGGGCTCCAGCTAGTGCGGCGAGGCGGGCAAATGAACTGGTAGACGACGGCGAGCTCAGGCGAAGTCGCGGCAGGGGCTGAGGTGGACAAAATCGACAACCACGTCTCCTCCTCTGCAGCGGCTACCTCCGGAGGAATTCTGGCGATGTGTTGCTCGAGAAGCTCTGGTAAGAGAGGGGAAACAGTCAGTGGAGAGAGGGGAGTGAGATGGTGTGAAGAAATGGGGCTGGGGGGCCTCCTTATATAGGCTCGACGGTGAGGCAGTGAGGTATGGGTGCGGCTCGTCGGTGACGGCGATACAGGGGCTACCGGCATGGGCGAGGTAGGCAGACGGTGGGCGGTCTGTTGGCGGTCAGCTACGGTGCAATGGCTTGGCTAGGGGCAGTGGCAATTGGTAGGGAGCTTCCCGCGCTCTGGGAGACAGAGGCGGTGCTCGACGCGGCTCCCAGCGACTGTGGGTCGCGGGGTGGTGCACGGCCGTGTCTGGCGGGTTGCTGGGTTCAAGGCGAAGCGCACACGATTTGGTGTCGAGGTGTGGTCTGTGGCGTGCTGGCGGCGATCATGCTCTGGCGTGCCCTGGCTGCACGCAGAGAGGAAAGGGCGGCAAGACTCTGGGGTGGTCCAGGGGTTGGCGGTGATCGTGGGTGGACAGGGAGTGGCGGTAGGGGCACCCTGTGCTAGTGGCAGTGCTCGTTTGCCGCGGCACGGTCGGCTGCGAGCTGCGCATGCTCGGCCGGCGGTGACCAAGTTTGGGCGACGCACAACTGCTGCAAACGACTAAGGGGTAGGCCGGTGATGGTTTGGTTAGAGCTGGGGAAGACAAGGAAGAGCAGAGAGGGTTGAATGGGGGACAAGGGATCAATTGGCAATAGTATTAGTTAGGCCAGAAATTTTATGCCTGCCAACTGTTCGATCAAATGGCCACAAGAACAAAATGTTTGAATTTTGAGCTGATTTATTGTGGAGTGGTTTATCTTATGCTTAAGCATCTAGGTTTGCTTGGGATTTTGAAATGGAGTACATTTGATTGGTTTTTGAAAAAGTGGTATCTAGACACATACACTAGATTCAATTTTTAAATGTCATTTAAAATTAGAGTTTGAATGTTTTTGGGAGATCACAAAGTGGGCCTTGGCACATCACTACTTGTACTAGCAAGGGGTGCAACGATCCACAATTATCTCTGTTTGTAATTGAGTGCTAGGAATAGCCAAAGTAGGCTAGGTGATTAAAATGGCAAAAGTGACAATTTCCTTTATTTATTCTTTTTGATTTCTTTTTCTTTGGGATTTGCTTGGGGATGATCTGGATGATGTGTAATTTACCTTAGAATCATTTTATTATCAATATATCACTCAAACATGGCAATTCAAAACAACTCCTAATTTAAATGCACACACATATGAATGCTTAAAGATTTTTAAATTGAAAAGTTTTTGTTAACCCTAAATTGGGTAGATTTGATCTTGATTAACTTTGGATTAAGTTTTGGGATGTTACAATAAAGATATTAGTTTTGCTAGGGACTTTTAATTTCCATGTAGCTTTTCATACAGGTTTATTAGCAGAGGAATGCAACATCCCAAATCTTTAATCAATGTTATCAAGATCCAAATAACCCAATTTAGGGTTAACAAAAACTTTTTATTATTAAAATAATTATGAATGCATATGTCTGTTGCATTAATATAGAATTGTTTGAAAATGCTATGTTTGATTGATCTAATGGTTGTAAAATAATTCAAAGGTGAATGCCACATCACCTAGATCATTCAAAAACAAAATCAAAACAAAAAGAAATCAAGTAAGAATTAAAAAAACAAATGGTCACTTTGGCCATTTTAATCCACTAGGCCACTTTACGTGTTCCTAGAAGTCAAATTCAAACAGAAACATTCTCAACTATTTTCACCCCTTGCTAGTACAATTAAAGATCTACCAAGGCCCACTCTGAAATCTTACAAAAAACATTTAACCACTAATTTTAAATGACATTTGCAATTTGATTCCATTACATATACATAGATCCCACTTTTTCAAAAACCAGTCAAATGAACTCCACTTGACAATCCCAAGCAACCACAGGCTACCAAGCATAATATCAAAGCACCCACCAAAAATCTTCTCAAAATTCAAATAAAATTCTCTTGCGGCCATTGTGTCGAACACTTAGTGAGCACTGGATTATCTGCCTAACTATTACTGTTATAGAGCAGTGATCAAGTTCCACTAAGGCCTCAATCCACTCCCCTTGTCTCCGCTAGTTCCAACCATGCCATCAAGGAACTACCTCTTAGCCTCTAGCAGTAGTACCGAGCCACCCCGAAGCCATGCTCGCCTATCGAGCATGGATAGCTCCAAGCCGACCGCCCCACCCACTTCCGCCGTGCCTACGAGGTAGGCGAGACCACACCACCGCCCCCTGTCCCTTCCACGAGCATTCTTAGGCACCGGGCCACCCACAGAGTGCCGCGCCCACCCTGTCTGCGCCATGCCAAGCACGCGCCAGAGCGTCGCGCCCGACAAGGACCCGATCAAAAATCAACGAAAGAGTCTGTAGCCGCCGTCGTCTCTGTCCCTAGATCGGGGGGATCTGAAGCTCTTCCTGGCACCCCGCCGGAGAGGGGAATTCACCCTGGAGGCCTTCTTCATCACCATGCAAGCATCCGGTGTGATGCGTGAGTAGTTCATCCTTGGACTACGGATCCATGTAGTAGCTAGATGGATGGTTTCTCCTCCAGAGGGGGTTCGGATGATAACCTGAAGGTGGATTATTAGTCATAGATGCACTTGGATGGCGGTCTATGTATAATGTTGTAATTCCCAATCAAGTTCCAAAGGAGTCAAGATGATTAGTATATGCATGTATTGCTTTCTCGATGTTTGTCAATTGCCCCGTTGTAATTTGTTCACCCAGCATGCTATCTATCTTAAGGAGAGCCACCTCTAGTGAACTATGGACCCCGGTGCTTTCTTTTACATACAATCTACAAACTGTTTACTGCTTTGTGTTTACTATCTTCAAACTATTACTTTCTTCCATTCGATACGTTTAATCCTTTGTTTTCAACAAAACCGGTGAGATTGACAACCTCATCGCAAGTTAGGGACAGAGTTCTGTGGTTGTGTTGTGTAGGTCTCCATGTTGCTGCTGGCACCGGTAGTGCGCCCTGCCAACGTTCAGCTAGCAACACCTTTGGGGTGTTTCCTTGCTCCTACTGGATTGATAACCTTGGTTTCATAATTGAGAGAAACTTACTGCTGTGCTCATCATACCTTCCTCTTGGGGTTCCCCAAGAAGCTCCTTAGTACACGAGTCAGCAACCGCCGCCCCCTGTCCCTTCCTCGAGCATTGCCAGGCACTAGACCACCCACAGAGCGTCGTGCCCATCATCTCTGCGCCATGCCGAGAATGCGCCAGAGCGCCGCACCTGACAAGGAAGCACACGCCGCCCCTCGACCATAGCCCGCGCGCGCCGCTCCGCCATGACTCTAGCAACCGCCCGTACATGCCCATTTCCCGCCGTGCGACCAGCAGCCACCGTGCGCTGCATCAAACACTCACTGCCTCCGCCCAGAGCGCGGACGCGCCTGACCATTTTCCACCGCCCCTAGCAGCGCCAGTACACCGTAGCGGACCGCCAGAAGACCGTGCATCGATCGCCACTCGTAGCCACGCCTCTAGCGACCCGTAACCATGTCACCACCATCGCTGGACCATGCCGCTATGTCCCGTCGTCGATCCTATAAAAGGAGGCCACCCCCAGCCGTATTCTGCACACTACTCACCTCCCCTCTCACCACTGAGCCTTCCCCACTTCTCCTCGGAGCAAGGAGAGCAGCGATTGGCTGGAATTTTGCCGGAGCTGGCCGCCACTAGAGGAGAAGGGCGTCATTGCTTGCGACCACCCTAGAGCCGCCGCGACCACGCCTGAGACCGCCGTCGTCCACCAGTTCGATCGCCCCTACCGCCGAGCCTAGCTGGAGACAGATACGTCCAAAACGTATCAACTTTCCCGAACACTTTTGCTTTTGTTTCTCCTCAATACTTGTGTGATTGGGATGCAACTAATGCGAACTAACGTTGTTTTCAGCAGAATTGCCTTGGTGTCTACTTTTTGTGCAGAAAATCAACTATCAGGAAAAATCTCGGAAAATATGCCAAAAATCCTATTTCACCCGAAGACTCCAGGAGCCAGAATACGAGACGGAGAGGAGCCCTGGGGTGGCCACATCACCTGGTGGCGCGGGCCAGGCCAGGCCACGCCAGGGGGTGGTGTGGGCCCTCCAGGCACCCCCTCAGCCTCTCTCTTCGCCTATAAGGAGCCTTCTGACCTAAAAACTTCGGGGAGTTCGACATTTTTCTAGAAGGAGTTCCGCTCTGCCGCCACCACCAGATTCCACGAAACAGCACCAGAAACTCCGTTCTGGCACCCTGCCGGGACGGGGAATTGGAGGAGATCATCGCCATCATCATCACCATCGCTTCTCCATCGACCATCCATGTTTCCCCCATCTATGAGTGAGTAATCCCCCGCTGTAGGCTATGGGGATGGTAGGGATTGGATGAGATCGTTCATGTAATGGCATCAGATTGTTAGGGCATGGTGCCTAGTATCTTTTATCAGTGCTTTATGACTTTGTTGCGACTTGTTGTGCTTAATGCTTGTCACTAGGGCCCGAGTGGCATGATTTCAGATCTGAACTTATTATTGATTCATTATGATAGTATTGTTTCTGGTCTTATCTACAAGTTGTATACACATGTCGTTGTCCGGAACCTATGGCCCCAAAGTGACAAAAATCGGGATAACCGGAAGGGAAAGGCTTTGATGTGAGGATCACATGTGTTCACAGAGTGTTAATGCTTTGCTCCGGTGCTCTATTAAAAGGAGCACCTTAATTTCCAATAGTTCCCTAGAGGCCCCGCTGCAAACGGGCTGGCAGGACCAAAGATGTTGTCCAAGTTCTCATTGCGAGCACGCATGACTATATATGGAACACATGCCTAGGATTGTCTAGTACTTGGGTGCTTTATCTTATTTATCTGCAATTGCCCTTTGTTCTGATTGCTATGTGAATTGTCTTGTCCATGCAACGCTCGTCCATCCATCCCTATGCCTACCGCACTCGAATCCCACTGTTTACTGCTTTTGTTACTACTATCTTTGCTTTACTACTGCTGTTACTTTACTATCCCTACTACAAAACTGTTGCTACTGATAAACTCCTGTGAGCAAGATTGTTTCCAGGTGCAGCTGAATTGACAACTCAGTTGTTAAGGCTTATAAATATTCTTTGGCTCCCCTTGTGTCAAATCAATAAATTGGGTTTCACTTCCCTCGAAAATACTGCGATACACCCCCTATACTTGTGGGTCATCAAGACTATTTTCTGGCGCCATTGTCGGGGAGCATAGCTTTATTTATCAAGTTCACTTGGATTCTCTATTTTCGCTGCTATCCGTCTATCATGGGTAGTCTCGTGATGGCAAGGTTCCTATTTTACCATCCACTACAAGAAGAGGTACGGTTCTGAACACCTCTATTGCTCTTGATTCACCGTCTGTTTTGAGTAAGTTCCTTACACCACCACATACACATGCTACACACACTGCTACTACTGCTGAATCTGAAATTTCTGATGCTTATGATGCTGCTTCTACTGTGCTTGATAAGAGTGGTTCATTAGGTCCTTTCCTAGATGCTACGATTGCTAGAACTATAGCTGGAAATACCGAAACTCCTAATGAAGACACTGCCACACCTGTTAGCTCACCTGAGTCTAGTAAGAGTTATGATGCTGAAGAATATTATGTTGAGATGACTGATGAGTTTATTGAAGAATGTAGGAACACCCATGATAGGAGCGCTGCTAAGAATCTCCTTGAGAGGCGTACTATTAGACCCAAATTATCTCATGCTGCTAAGTTTGCTGCTTCTCCTGTAAACATTATAGATGAAGATTATGATTTCTCTCTCGATCTATCCTACATAGCTATTGTCGAGAAAGAACCTTTTGGTGGGACTAAGAATGAAAGTGCGGTAGCACATATGAATGTACTTTCTACCATGAGTGGCTTGTTTTCTGATGATATTAAAATGCGTACTTAATTTGTTGCTAAGATTTTCCCTTTTTCACTGAAAGGAGAAGCTAAAACTTGGTTTGGTAATTTACCTCCTAGATCTATTGATAGCCCTGAGTACCTGATTAATACTTTCCTGCAGAAATATTTTCCTCCTAGTGCTAGACATGCTATTTTGCAGGAACTTTTTGATTTTAAACAGGGAGAAAAGGAGGTATTACCCGAATCTTGGGCAAGGTTTTGTGCTTTGATTCATGCACAGGCTGGAAGTCCATTACCTAAGAATGAACTACTTGATATATTTTATAATGGATTAACCGAAGAATCTAGGACATACCTAGATAGTTGTGCTGATTGTGTTTTCAGGAATAGGACTCCAAAGGAAGCTGAGGAATTAATGGCTAAAATAAGCAAGAATTATGAAGATTGGACTCCTCCTAAACAAGTTACACCTGAAGTAATTGTACCTGAACCATCTATTCCGATGCCTATTCCAACATCAAAGAAGAGGGGAGTTATTGAATTAAATGATGAAGGAAACTAAGAAATGTCTTAAGAAGGGAATTAAAGCTGCAGATGTCAAGCATTTACCTCCTATAGAAGAATTATGTAAGCTTGTTCCCTACTCACCCACTATTGAGGTCCACTCCCTCCAACACTTTGATGAAGGTGATATCCCTTACTTGAAACCTCCTGATCAATGCTTAGAAGAATTTCATATCTTTATTGTTAAGCAAGATAACTTTAATAAAACGGTGCAAAATCATCTAATGGAAAACACTAGAGCTATTGTTGAGTTGAAAGATATTGTAGAAAGAACCTCTAATGATGTTAAAATGATTGTTAAACACTTTCAAATGGTTCAAACTCAAATAGATCAACTCGTTAAAGTGCAAAACGACTTGCTAGTTAATGCTGCTAAAGAAAAACATGCTTATGAAATTAGAACTAGAAGTGGAGCTGCTACCTAGGATCCTCTATATCCTGAGGGGCATCCCAAAAGAATTGAGCAAGATTCTCAACAAGCTGAAAATAGTGGTTCTACTCATAAGAAAAGGAAAAAGAAACATAAAACTGTCGTAGAACCCTCTGAACCTACTATAGATCCTAACAGTATATCTATCTCTGATGCTGAAACTGGAAGTGGTAATGAAGAAAAAGTTGAAGAAGAACCTGAAAACCACACTAAGAATACTAAATACACCAAAGAAGATTTTATTGCTAAGAAACATAGTAGTGAAAGAGAACCTTGGGTCCAAAAACCTATGCCTTTCCCTGATAAGAAACACAAGTCAAAGGAAGATGAACACTATAATAAGTTTTGTGAGTGGATGAAGCCTTTATTCTTGCAAATTCCTTTGACTGATGCTATTAAATTGCCTCCTTACTCAAAGTATATGAGGGACATTGTCTCGAATAAAAGGAAGATCCCTAGTGAAGAAATCTCCACTTTGCTTGCTAATTATTCTTTCAATGGTAAGGTTCCTAAGAAACTTGGAGACCCAGGGATTCCAACTATCCCTTGCTCTATTAAGAACAGTTATGTTAGAACTGCTTTGTGTGATTTGGGAGCTGGAGTTAGTGTTATGCCTTTCTCTCTCTATAAGAGGCTTCAGCTTGAAAAATTGATACCAACTGATATATCTTTGCAAATGGCTGATAAATCTACCACTATTCCTGTGGGTATATGTGAGGATGTACCTATTCAGGTGGCTCACAATTGCTTGATATTAACTGAGTTTGTTGTGCTTGAAATGCCTGAAGATGATAATATGTCTATTATTCTTGGGAGGCCTTTTCTTAATACTGCAAGAGCTGTTATTAATTGTAATCAAGGAAAGGTGACCTTCAATGTTAATGACAAGGAACATATTGTCTATTTCCCCAAGAATATTGAAAGGACTTATGGTTTAAATTCAGTTGAACATGCTGAAGGCATTCAAGTTGGAGAAATATATTGTCCCATACCAAAAGAAAAATTTGAAACTATTATGATTGGGACCATTGCTATCAAGGTTGAGGTAACATAATTATTAGTGGAGTACAAAGTTTTTTCTCATATGCAATTGTTTTGGTAGCAAGACTTGATCAACCTTGCTAACAAAAGGATTCCATTGAACAAAACAATGTTTTCATTATGATTATCCCCGTTTATTTCTATCCTTTGCATTTTAGCTTTTGCTTTTGCTTAGTTTTCTTTTTGTTGTTAGTTGCTTGCATGCTAGAACTTCTGTAGTTCTAGCCTTGTTTAGTCCTTGCATCATGTTTCCAAAATGAAAAAAAATCTATCTGTCAGAAAAATCATTCTTCTATTTCTGAAAATTGCCCAAAAATAAAGTGTCTCAAAAAATTCCAGAAAATTTTTACGTGAAAAAAGGGGCAGAGGACTACCTGGTAGGTACCAGAGGGGCCCACCAGGCAGGCACACCATGTGGTGGCACGGCCAGCCCTGGGTGGCGCCCTGCCCTGGTGTGGGCCACCCCTGGCCCCCCACTACCTCTCTCTCCTGCCACTTTCTTCTCTCTCCCGAGTAAGCTCCAGTTCATAGCTCAAAATCGCGTTCTCTCTATGCTTGCTCTCGATTTCTTCGATCTCTTTGCTCAGCCCATCTTTCTTGCTGAAATTTGGAGCAATTGTTCCTTGGTATGTGACTCCTCCCCTTATCCAAGTAGATTTGTGTTTAGTGGATTGTATGTTGAGTATTTTGCTGTTGTAGGTGACCGGTTATGAGATCTTGTAGGCTTGTTTGATGCTTAGAGATATAGTTTTGATGCATGTTTAGGCCTCTTGCAAGTCCCTATGAGTAGAATCCTTCATTATATTTACTTTGCAATCACTTGTTTAATAGGTGTTTAAATTTCAGAATAAAAGATGAGTGAGAACCACCTAAACCAACATGAGCTTTGGGTGCCTGATGTCATGAAGGTCCACTGGGAGGAGGAAGTTTTTCCCTCCATTTATCCATGCCCTGAGTTCATGAGAGCTGCAGGAATTTTACAAGATTTCCACACTTTGGTTTCTAATGCAGGGTTAGAGCACTTTTTGGAAGATGAACCTTGTCAATTTGTGAAGCTAACCATGTCGGTGGTGTAGGATTTCAAATTTAGTCACTCTTTGCCTAACCCCATGGTCCATTACAAAATCTAAAATATAGCTGTCGACCTTTCTCTTGATGATTTTTGTGCAGCTATTAAGGTACCTCAATGGGGATCATGTAAGAAGATTAAAGAGAGACCGGAACCACTCATGGATTTATACGCAGAAATTTGTCAAGGGAGTAGCTTCTCGAAGGAGAATAGAAAAATCCGTAACATTCATCTTCCCTCCATTCGCTACTTTGCCTAATTTATTGCCAAGTGTGTTCTTGCTAGGAAAACTGCCAATAAGTTATCTTCGCTTGATCTAGCATTTATCTCTTCTGCTCTTAGACGAGATAGGTCTTACAACTTGGGGGCTTTGATAGCTTTCCGTCTTGCTGCTAACCGTGAGAAAGGTGGAATTTGTGGAGGCCTCATCGCTTCTCATTTACTAGCATTGCATGGTTTAGTGCCTCATCATCTAGACCTACAGTTTCCCATAGAGAGGCTTGATTTCAATTCCATTATACAGCATAAATTTATTTCCTCGTGGGCTAGTTTGAGTGAGTTGTCTTACGAAATAACCTTTCTCAAAGCTGGTTGGAGAAAGAGCAAGTCCGAGCGTGTTGTTCTTTTGCCTGCACCTATTTTGTTTAACCTTGATAACAAGGAAGGATGGTCCCTCACTGAGGAGGAGCTTGACACGTAATGTGGAGAGCTCTCCCAACAAGAGCAAGACACTAGAAGGGAGGTCACGGATGATTCGGTCCAGCCCTCGAATGAGGGAGAGTATTCATATCAGCAGCCCACTTATGATTGGGGAGCTTCCTCTTCTTTTCATGGGCCCAGCTATGACCATTCTTACCAAGATCCGCCCGCTTGGAACCCCTATTCGTACATGGATTGATACCCACTTAGGCCAAAAGCCTAAGCTTGGGGGGAGGTACGCCGACACCGCACTCATCTCCATATCATGTTGCGTCGGTACTTTGTATATTCATGTTTTCGTTCTCTTTTTAGTTTTCGTTCTTCTTTGCTTTTGCTTTCTAATAACACAAAAAGACCAAAAATATTTTTGTTGTTTCTCTTTGGTTTGGTTCTTCTTTTTGCCTTGTTTTGTTTTCCCTTTTTGCTTTGTTTGAACTATTTGAAAAACCCAAAAATATTTTGCTTTGCTTGTTTTTCTCTTTTGGTTCTTGTTTAAAAATTGAAAACACCAAAAATATTTGTCGTTCTTCTTTGGTTTTTGCGAGTTGGCTACAGGGTTCGGCAGTTCTCAGTGGATTATTGGTTTCATATTACTATTCAAGCCACAAAAGTGAAGGGCAATAATGAGGATCAATGACAACTTGAGGCGTGGTAAGAGGCTGGTAACGAACTCTATTTGTCTTCATTTTTGTACATATACTCATCATTGTGAGCTTGCTTAGTCCGTTCGTGTAGAGTGTATGTTTTCTTTGGATGCTTAGTAGTTCTTGCTTTCTTGTGTTTAGCTCCATCTCGCTAATAGTTTGTAGCATGTTTCATGAATGTTTGCTTGCATTACTCTATTCATAAATTGGTATGACACCGTGGTATCCTCCTCTGAATGTTTCATTTGATTGACTTGGCACATGCTCATGCATGCACATGACTGTGATAATCAGTTAAGCCTTGATGAATTATTTTGCCTTGAGGATCTTGAATCATTTTCATGCCATGAGTAGTCTTGTTTTGTTACAAGCATGATAATGACAGCTATTGCTCTCTCGTTTGTCGCTCCCTTACTATTGCTAGCCTTCATTTCCACTGAGTGTTTTACTCATGTTTCCAACTCCCTAAACCAAACATTTCCAAAGTGTCCACCATACCTACCCATTAGCATCATTTGCTACTTTCGTGCATATTCAATATGCCTTGTTTTCTTCCGAATAAAATGTTTGCTTGTTATGAGAAAGTTAGTTAGTAAAGCTCTCATGAACTTGATGGCACACTTTATTTTCTTGCACTTAATAAACCTGAACCATTGCGTCCTTCTTTGTTGTGCATATGCTTGCGCTTTATGAGTTGAAGTTAGCAGAACCATGTATCATGGGGACCACTTTCAACGCTTCATAGGTACTTTGTACTTAGTTGATATCATGTTCTTTTGCTTATGGATCCCGGCGGTGTGAAATAAAAGTGGAACTTGTAAGATCATGGAGTTTGTATGTATGTTAGAGAAATGCCTGGGCCGCTAGCCTAAGCCATGCCTAATCATGGTGGAAACTTGCAGCATAACCATAATGAGCATTCTATGAAGCATCCTCAATAAAAATCTATACACATGGTAAATAAAAAGATCGCTGAGATGCTCATTGTCTGCTTGCCTTGTCATTTTGATCATGGGAAAGCTCCCGTGTCATGTGCAAGGGGTACCCCGTTGGCGGTTCTCTATGATACGTATATACTTACAATGACAAGAGCTTACTTGTGACTGAAGTTGAGTAGCATGAGGATCGGTCTTCGTAAGTAAGGGGCATGAGACTTGAATTTATAACTTGTCAAGCATATCCTCTTAGTTGTGTCACTTTCACCTTAACCACATTAAAGATGCTTATGATAGGGGAAATGAGAGCTCAAAGCTAACGAGTACCATACTTTCAACATTCGGAACCCTTTCAAAATTATTCAAAACCTTTTTCTTCTACTTGTTGAGTCTCCACACATTCTTTGAGCACCTTCTTGAGAGCATAGTTGTCATTTGTGTTTGTTCCATTACTTGATTATTTGTGTTATGACTTTGATGCTTGTATCCTCGATATCTTTACTCCTAGTCATTACATGAATTTCAGAGGTGCCTGGACATTCATAATCAAAGGCAAGCGAGATACCACTCTATAATACCTCTCTATGAGCATAGTAATGTTGCTTATGTCCGTGTTTCATGCTACTTATTATTCTTGAGTTGGAATCTCTTCATAGCTTGCAATGACTATTAAGTAGACTCAGTTGCATACTCTTTATTATGAATTGTCTAAGTAGTTGATCACATTGCTGAGAATATTTGCATCTTATGAAGCAAATATGTTCGTGAAAGTTCTTTTATTGCACTCAGTTTTCAACTGAATTGCTTGAGGACAAGCAATAAGCTAAGCTTGGGGGGAGTTGATAAGTCCAAAACGTATCTACTTTCCCGAAAACTTTTGCTATTGTATCTCCCCAATACTTGTGTGATTTGGATGCAACTAATGCGAATTAACGCTGTTTTCGGCAGAATTGCCTTGGTATCTACTTTTTGTGCAGAAAATCAACTATCAGGAAAAATCCCGGAAAATATGCCAAAAATCCTATTTCACCCGAAGACTCCAGGAGCCAGAATACGAGACGGAAAGGAGCCCTAGGGTGGCCACACCACCTGGTGGCGCGGGCCAGGCCAGGCCACGCCAGGGGGTGGTGTGGGCCCCCCAGGCACCCCCGTGGCCTCTCTCTTAGCCTATAAGGAGCCTTCTGACCTAAAAATTTCGGGGGGTTCGAAATTTTTCCAGAAGGAGTTCCACTCCACCGCCACCACCAGATTCCACGAAACAGCACCAGAAACTCCGTTCTGGCACCCTGCCGGGACGGGGAATTGGAGGAGATCATCGCCATCATCATCACCATCGCTTCTCCATCGACCATCCATGTTTCCCCCATCTATGAGTGAGTAATCCCCTGCAGTAGGCTATGGGGATGGTAGGGATTGGATGAGATCGTTCATGTAATGGCATCAGATTGTTAGGGCATGGTGCCTAGTATCTTTTATTAGTGCTTTATGACTTTGTTGCGACTTGTTGTGCTTAATGCTTGTCACTAGGGCCTGAGTGCCATGATTTCAGATCTGAACTTATTATTGATTCATTATGATAGTATTGTTTCTGGTCTTATCTACAAGTTGTATACACATGTTGTTGTCCAGAACCTATGGCCCCGAAGTGACAGAAATCGGGATAACCGGAAGGGAAAGGGTTTGATGTGAGGATCACATGTGTTCACCGAGTGTTAATGCTTTGCTCTGGTGCTCTATTAAAAGGAGCACCTTAATTGCCAGTAGTTCCCTAGAGGCCCCACTGCAAACGGGCTGGCAGGACAAAAGATGTTGTCCAAGTTCTCATTCCGAGCACGTATGACTATATATGGAACACATGCCTAGGATTTTATAGTACTTGGGTGCTTTATCTTATTTATCTGCAATTGCCCTTTGTTCTGATTGCTATATGAATTGTCTTGTCCATGCAATGCCCGTCCATCCATCCCTATGCCTACCGCACTCGAATCCCACTGTTTACTGCTTTTGTTACTACTATCTTTGCTTTACTACTGCTGTTACTTTACTATCCCTACTACAAAACTGTTGCTACTGATAAACTCCTGTGAGCAAGATTGTTTCCAAGTGCAGCTAAATTGACAACTCAGTTGTTAAGGCTTATAAATATTCTTTGGCTCCCCTTGTGTCGAATCAATAAATTGGGTTTCACTTCCCTCGAAAATACTACGATACACCCCCTATACTTGTGGGTCATCAACACTATTTTCTAGACCTGGTAAGCCCCAATGCACCCCCACTGAGCCGCTAGGGTTCGTTCTCACCGGCGACCTGTTCGTCGTCGATGATGAACCACAACTGTTGATCCCTGCTCTAATCGCATGGCTGATATCGCCCCATACCGCTTCACGTTAGATGTGCCGCTGACATGTGGGACCCCCTTGTCAGTTGCTCTCTGTGTCGCGGAGCGCCACTGGGCCGGCCCGTTTAGTTTCCCGCACTGACCCTAAAATTCAAATAAATGTTTTTCTAATTAAGTTTAAACTAGGTTCTGTCCACTTGTTTAAAAATCAATTCAGAGAGTTCTACTGAACCAAAATGAAAGATTCCAATTTTTTTAGAAAGATAATTCAAATATCTATCCAAGCCCATTGGATTTAAATCAATTGGAGTTATAGATCACATATATTAAAAATAACAAGACAGAGACTTTTCTACATTCAAACATTTCTCAAAAATCAACCATAATAGCTTTTGAGTTGATTCCAACTCTCAAAAATCACATTTGATAATATCTATCTGAATATGTAATAATATTTAGGTTTGCATGCAGTGACATTGGGCTAGTACCAAAATAAAGCTATTAAGGAATTTCTAGTCACTTTAGGTTGGAGAATATTAAATCACATTCCCATGTATTAAAATAATCTTAAACTTTATAAAATGTGACCAAACCTTTATATCACATTCCCATGTATTAAAATATGTGGTGAGGACATGTGTCCACATGATCCCATATTTTAATTGGAGAATATTAAATCTTAATTAATTTCAATGAGTAGAAATTACTTTTCTCAAATAAAATAAATGAAACTAGTTCATTAAATCTTGTGATGATTGTGATGATGCTAGATCATCAAGTGTGTGCCTTAGTGTGCTAAGTATACTAGTCAAGTATTGTTTAGTGATTGTGTATTCCGTATGTATTTATAGACGATAGTACCGACCAAGTTTACGAAGAGGAGGAGTTCTACCCTGAAGAAGACGAGGAGAATTCCAACCAGTGCACCAACCAAGGCAAGCCATCATTAACAATGCAAGCTAAACCTTGCAAGCTTGATAACCTAAGAAAAATGCCTTAAGCATGCTTTGGTTATACCCTTTTGTTTTATACCCATCCCAAATTTTACTTGCAAGCTTTACTTTCTTTTACTTTACCAAAGTTCTTTACTTTATTTATAGATAGCATAAAGAGTATAAAACTTGGCCTATCTAGTTAGACTTAGATGTCATTCTATGGCATGAGATGTATATTAGCATCACCCCATTAGTGAACACTCTTAACCTTAGTGCTAAACCAAAAACTTGATCACTCTAGATGGGAATAATTGGTGAAAATGATTATGAAAACCTTGGAATGATGAGTCATTCTATTGAGACGTTTTGACATGTGTTGAGAAACACAACTGGTTTATGTTGGTGAAATTGTTGAGGCATGAGCCTTAGCCCTTTATAAAAGCTGATGGTTGGGTTCGGATGTGTACCATTCCAATTTTACCGTACAACCACAATACCTAAATTGGGTAAGGCTTAGCCGGAAGTTTATATGCATTAGTATGAGTTCCCTCGCAGGAGAGGTTTGAGCTGAGTCTACCTCTTTATGTTGTCCACCTATGCAGTGCCCAGGATGGCAGATGGCCATGGCTGGGAGGCCAAGCTCATAGGAGAGGTGCTTATACTAGAGTGTGTAAAGGAAAGGTTATGATGGATTATCCGCATACTAAGTATGATGATTCAGGGCTATCCCTGACGGATGTATCGAATTTTGTGGTGAAAGTGTACCACCTCTGCAGAGTGTGAAACTATTCGGATAGCCGCGTCTGCGGTCATGGACAGTTGGAGTGGCCATACAGTTCCGTTGTCAGATGTTTTCAAAATGACTTATGAAATGAATTGTGACTTTGACTTGACCACAACAGGGTTGTGACTATGAAAACTAAGTTCCCAACTTAAGCGCTTTAGAACCTATATTTTATCTTTCTTTGTTTCTGAACTCAACTTAGGTTTCAAACTTAACTTTGCAAATAAACTTAGAACTTAGTATTCCTACTAGAACTACCTTACTTGCTAGTGATAGTTTGCGAGTACTTAAAGAGTACTCATGGCTTTGTCCCTGGCTATTCCCGTGGCCAGACTATGAGGAGGACTATCCGGAAGAAGGACAACAGGATGGCTATGACAACTAGGATCATCTCCCATCGTCAGCATTACCTGTGACACTGAAGATGGAGCCCACATCTATGCTTATTATTCCGTTACTTGTTTGTATTAAGACCGGATCATGAGATCCTTTATTTGGGTAAGACCTTATTATGGTTTGTAATGGATGATGTACTATGATATCCAATCTGTTATGTCTCGCAAAAATGGTAATCCTGGGATTGTGATGTATGGCATAATAGGCATCTGGGATTAAAAAATCCGGGTGTTGACAAGTTGGTATCAGAGCCATCCTGACCATAGGAGACCCTAGTTAGAATGGACGTCCGAACAAAAACTTAGTTTCAAAACGAAAGAAGTGTGTATTTATGAAAACATATTCCCACTCTTATCCTTGAGATTCTTTCAAAAAAATCATGTTCCTAAATAATTCTTACATTATTACATAAAATTTGACACACTTGATCACTTCACTAACTTACTTATCCAAAATTATTATAGATGGAAGTTCAGTACTACAAGTTCTACCGGTTGGGAAACGGAGGCCAACTGATCTTCGAGAGAGATCTTGATGCACTATCTGAGTACCTGGAGCGCCCGCATCCGGAATTCTTCAGAGCTCAACTCAATGACCACCTAGGAGGAGATCTACAATGGCTTGTAGTTGTTGATCTTCGAGGCAAGATGGAAGCACCCCTTTCTGAGAAGATTCAATTCACCGTGAGAGAGAACAACTGGCTAGATGGATTAGCCAGGGCAATGCATGAAACTCTAGCCCATCTTTGCGGACATAACATCAACTTGATCCAAGGAACCCGCTTTGCACACTATGCAAGGCGTGATTCTATGGGAATGCCGTTGGAGATGCCAAGTTGATGCCTACGTACTTCTATTCTTGTAGACAGTTGTTGGGCCTCCAAGTGCAGAGGTTTGTAGAACAGCAGCAATTTTTCCCTTAAGTGGATCACCCAAGGTTTATCGAAATCAGGGAGGAAGTGGTCAAAGGTATCCCTCTCAAGTAACCCTGCAATCAAGATACAAGAAGTCTCTTGTGTCCCCAACACACCCAATACACCTGTCAGGTATATAGGTGCACTAGTTCAGCGAAGAGATAGTGAAATACAAGTGGTATAGATAATTATAAGTGGTAACGGTGCCATAAAATAGCTTGATGGCGTGGAAGAGACTAAAGGCAAACTGAAATAAAGATGGCAACAAGCAAACATGTAACAGATCTAGTTGCAAACGGTGTTTCAATGCTTAGAAACAAGGCCTAGGGATCATACTTTCACTAGTGAACACTCTCATATAAATATCTTCTCTTTATGTTACTACTCTGAACTACTCTCCGGTTGGACACTCTAATCCATGGTAGGGTTATAACAACACACCTCAAAGTTCGCTTTCCGCATCTAGATAACCCCACACTGTCACCTTGAGCACTAGATGGTTCCAACAAACACCACAATTTCATAAAGACATCCAACTCCAAATATAACTCATAACAAGTATTTGTAATCTCGGGCCTAAGTGCCACCATGGTGTGCACACCGTCAACTTCACACACATGGGGAGAGAAGAGATCTATTAAAGCACTTGAGTAGCAAGGTAGATCTACTTGATTACAAAGCTCATGATCTCATAAGATCATGCATAGAGAGAGATGAACACATAGCTACCAGTAGAACCCTTAGCCTCGAGGAAGAACTACTCCCTCCTCATCATGGGAATCAGTAACGGTGATGGAGATGGCGGTGGAGATCGATGGAGATGGCTCCGGGGGCACTTCCCCGTCCCGGCAGGGTGCCGGAATAGAGAGTATCTGTCCCTCGAATCCCCCCTTTAGTGGCGGTGGCGCTGCGGAACTTTTTGTGGCTGGAGGCTAGACGATTTAGGGTTTTTGCATCGGGAGGCATCTTATAGGCGAAGAGGCAAGGTCGGTAGGCGGCCAGGGGGCCCACACCATGCCCTGGCGCGACCAAGGGGGACCCGCGCCTAGGGGTGGTGTGGCCACCCTATGGCCCCTCTCCGTCTCGTCTTCTGGCTCCGTGAGTCCTCCGGTAAAATATCGACTTTGGCTTTTGTCCGGTCCAATTCTGAGAATATTCATTTTCTGACTTTTCTGGAACCAAAAACAGAAGAAAACAGGCAACTGGCACTATGGCATCTTGTTAATAGGTTAGTCCAAGAAAGTGTATAAAAATACTCCAAAGTGTGGAAAAACCATAAGAAAGTAGATATAAACCAAGCATGGAACATCAAAAATTATGGATAGCAACGTATCACAAGTCACCCGGAGATGAGGCGGCAAGTGGAAAACCTTGACTTCCTACTGTACGATAGGCAGAAGGAATTGGACAATGCTCGAGAGTACGCCAACCACAACCTTGCCATTGCCGCCCTGAAGGCCCAGACTTTCTCACTGCTCGTCAGGGATCGTCAATCACTTCGTCGTCAACGCGCAAAGAAGGATCGCACCATCGCCCGTCTTCGCAAGAAGGTGGCCGACCTCGAGAAGACCATCAAGGAGCAAGAAGCTCAGCTTATAGAAAAAGAAGAAGAGGAAGAAGAAGGTGAAGACATCCAGGGGGATATTCACTCGTACCTCAGCAATGATGATGACTACCTAGAGGATGATGCCATGGACTTCTACACCGATGATGATGACTCCGACTTCATCGACGATGAGTAGATGCACTAGAGCACTGTCGTAGGAAGGAGTTGTATTGGTCCCATTGTATCTTAGCTCACATAATGGTTCTTAAAACCATCTGTTTTCCTTTTCTTGTGGTGTGTGTGTGTCTGGATCGTGTGCTTTGTTTGATTGAATGAATGAGAAGAAGTTAGTTTGCAAAACCTTAGTCAAACTCAAAGTTTTAGCTTTGAAACCAAAACCATGAACCTTAGAACTTTCCCTCTTACCCCTCTATCTATCTCAATCTTCAGATGACTCGTGGAAACCAAGGAGGGATGATACATTGCAAATGTATCTATAATTTTTGATGTTCCATGCTTGGTTTTATCCACTTTCTTGTGTTTTGTTCCAACTTTGGAGTACTTTTTATATGATTTCTTGGACTAACCTATTAACAAAAGCCACAGTGCCAACTGCTTGTTTTCTGATGTTTTTGGTTCCAAGAAAGTCAGAAAATGAATATTCTCGGAATTGGATGGGACAAAAGCCAAAGTGCCTATTTTTCCGGAAGTCATCAAGTGCCAGAATATGAGACGGAGAGGGGCCAGAGGCCTGCCACACCACCTGGCCGCGACCAGGCTGGGCCCGTGCCAGGGGGTGGTGTGGTGGCCCCTGGCACCCCCTCGGCCTCTCCTTCTGCCTATAAGATGTCCTCAGGACGAAAACCCTAAGTGCCCGATCAAAAATCCATGAAAGAGTTTGTAGCGCCGTCATCTCCATCCCTAGATCGGGAGGGATCTGAAGCTCTTCCCGGCACCCTGCCGGAGAGGAGAATTCACCCTGGAGGCCTTCTTCATCACCATGCAAGCCTCCAGTGTGATGCGTGAGTAGTTCATCCTTGGACTACGGATCCATGTAGTAGCTAGATGGTTGGTTCTCCTCCTTTGTGCTTTCATGTCTAGATCTTGTGAGCTCCGTTCATGATCAAGATCATCTATTTGTAATTCTGCATGTTGTGTTTGCAGGGATCCGATGGATATTGAGATGCTATTTCAGATTGATTATTGATTCTATCATGTCTTTGTTATTTGTGATCTTGCATGCTTTCCGTTGTTAGTAGCTATCTTGGCCAAGTAGATGCTAGCAACTCCAAGAGTTAGTATTTATGCTCGATAGTGGGTTCATGCCTCTAGTAATCTGGGGAAGTGACAGAAATCTCTAAGTTACTAGATGTGTTGTTGCTACTAGGGAGAAAACAACAATCATTTGTTCATAGAACAATCGTATTGTTTACTTTACACGCGGTTCGTAAAGCAATAATCTGTTGCTTGCAACTTAATACTAGAGGGGGTTCGGATGATAACATGAAGGTGGATTATTAGTCATAGATGCAGTTGGATGGCGGTCTATGTATAATGTTGTAATACCCAATCAAGTTCCAAAGGAGTCAAGATGATTAGTATATGCATGTATTGCTTTCTTGATGTTTGTCAATTGCCCCGCTGTAAATTGTTCACCCAGCATGTTATCTATCTAAGAAGAGCCACCTCTAGTGAACTATGGATCCTGGTCCTTTTCTTTTACATACAATCTACAAACTGTCTACTGCTTTGTGTTTACTTTCTACAAAAAATTACTTCTTTCCATTCGATACGTTTAATCCTTTGTTTTCCGCAAAACACGGTGAGATTGACAACCTCATCGCAAGTTGGGGACAAAGTTCTGTGGTTGTGTGGTGCAGGTCTCCACGTTGCTACTAGCACCGGTAGTGCGCCCTGCCAAAGCTCAGCTAGTAACCCCTTTGGGGTGTTTCCTTGCTCCTACTGGTTCGATTAAACCTTGGTTTCATAACTGAGGGAAACTTGCTGCTGTGCTCATCATACCTTCCTCTTGGTGTTCCTAACAAGCTCTACATCAACACCGCACCAGCACTTTTCTGGGCGCCATACACAGAGCCATCAAGGGAGCAGCTCATCGCAGGACCCGATGCTTCAGATTTTGCAGATGCTAGTTTCCGACCGTGAAGCTAGTAGAGCAGAGCGCCAAGCCAACCTAGCTACCCTGCAACAGATCGCCCAGATGGCCCACAATAATCAAGGCCAAGGAAATTAGGATCATCATAGATCCAAACTCAAAAACTTCCAGAATTCCAATCCCCCTATCTTTAGCAAGTCTGAAGACCCACTAGATGCGGATGACTGGTTACAAACCATGGAGAATAACCTAGAAGTAGCAGGAGTTGATGCAAATGAGCAAGTACTGTTTGCCACCCACTATCTGGCAGGAGATGCAAGAGCCTGGTGGAATAGCACCCGTACTATGAACCACGAGCAAGTGATGACGTGGGAAGATTTCAAGACCAAGTTTAGCCGCACCCATGTGCCGCAAGGTTTAGTCACTAGAATGAGAGATGAGTTAGAGAACTGAAGCAGGGCAGGATGACTGTAGTAGAGTACCGTAACAGATTTCTGTCTCTAGCTAGGTATGCACCTTATGAGATCAATACAGAAGCCAAGAAGAAGGAGAGATTCCTAAATGGATTGCATGACGAGATGCAAACGGTATTAATCAACATCCGTTTTGACGATCTCGAAGAGCTAGTCAACTCTGCCATCCAAATGTAAGGAAAGATCAACCAAGCCAATAACAACCGCAAGCACAGGATGATGCACCAGAGTGGATCCAACAGTCACCAGAAGTATCACCCCAGCCCGTCTGCAGGATATGCCCCGCGGAACAATAGACCCCCAATGTCTCGTCCAAGTTACCCCAACCATAGCGGAGGAAATGTGAAGACAGGAGGGAACAACAACAACCACCTAGGCAACTCCAACAACTTCAACCATGCACCGCCCAAGTCCAACAACAACAATACTACCCCAAGGACTGGAAGCAATGCCGTGCCTGTTGCAGCCAAAGACAAGTCTCGGATTACTTGTTTTGAGTGTGGAGTGAAGGGTCACTACTCCAATGAGTGTCCCAAGAAGCTTGTAGCCACTGCCAATTTGAATGCCCTAGCTCAGCAGCAGCGCCGTGTTCGGCCAGGAAGAAGATTTGCCCCCGGGAATTCTCTCAACCGCAACAGCCGTCTCTTCCACATGAACGTCGAAGAAGCCCAAGAAGTGCCTGATGTCGTGCTGGGTATGTTTTCTGTTAACTCAGTATTAGCAAGAGTGTTGTTTGATTTTGGAGCATCGCACTTGTTTGTTACAGAAGAATTTGAATGCACTAGTAAGATTCACCCAACCAACTTGAAGCATGTTATGATAGTTCAAATACCTGGTTCAACCACCAAAGCTAGAAAAATTTGCAAGGTTGTGCCGATCAGAATACATGGGATAGATTTTTATGCTAATCTAATAGTATTTGGAACCAAAGGTTTGGAAGTAGTACTAGGAATGAATTGGATGTCGAAACATAAAGGATTGATCGACTGTGCCAAGAAAGCCATCACCATGACCAGTAGATCTAGAGTGTCAGTAGAGCATATATCTAAAACCTTGCCCCGTCAATTCAAATGCAAGAAGAGTCTAGCCCTACCCACCATAGACCAAGTTAGAGTAGTCTGTGAATACCCCGATGTATTCCCAGATGAATTGCCCGGTATGCCCCCAGATCGGGATATTGAGTTCATTATTGAACTAATTCCTGGAACCGGACCCATAGCTCATAGACCCTATAGCATGAACCCCTCAGAGTTAGTGGAGCGGAAGAAGCAACTTGATGCTATGCTGGCAAAAGGCTTGATTCAACCAAGCGCATCACCATGGAGATCGCCTATTTTGTTTGTTGACAAGAAAGATGGAGGCAACCGTTTGTGCACAAATTACCGGAAGCTTAATGATGTCACCATCAAGAACAAGTACCCACTGCCCAAGATAGAGGATCTATTTGATCAGTTGACTGGTGCCAGAGTGTTTTCTAAGATTGATCTTAGGACGGGTTATCACCAACTTAAGATTCATGCAACAGATATTCCAAAGACCGCCTTTACCACCAGATATGTATTGTATGAGTATACGGTCATGTCTTTTGGACTAACCAATGCCCCCGCTTATTTCATGAATCTCATGAATCAGATTTTTATGAATTTTCTGGATAAGTTTGTCGTTGTGTTTATCGACGATATTCTTATCTACTCCAAGTCAGAAGAAGACCATGAACAACATCTGAGAACCATCCTTGAAACCCTGAGAGAACATCAGTTGTATGCCAAGTTCAGCAAATGTGAGTTTTGGCTGAAAGAAGTAGGATTCCTCGGACATATTGTGTCTACCGGAGGAGTCGCTGTTGATCCGGCCAAGATCAAAGATGTTGAAGAATGGGAAGCCCCAACCACTCAAACCCAAGTCCATATATTTCTCGGATTAGCGGGATATTACCGCAAGTTCGTAGAAGGATTTTCTAGCATCGCCAGACCCATGACCCAATTGTTGAAGAAGGACAAGAAGTTTGAGTGGACTGACAAATGTGAAGCAAGTTTCCAAGAGCTCAAGAAGAGATTGATTTCAGCCCCAATATTGATCATGCCAGATATCAAGAAGCCGTTTGATGTGTATTGTGATGCATCCAAGATTGGTCTTAGATGTGTGTTGATGCAAGAAGGCAAAGTCATAGCATATCTATCTCGACAACTGAAGCAGCATGCGCAAAACTACCCTACCCATGATCTTGAACTAGTAGCCGTAGTTTTAGCCTTGAAGACATGGCGTCATTACCTTATGGGTAATCGCTGTGAGATTTACTCAGATCACAAGAGCTTGGAGTATATTTTCACTCAGAAGGAGCTGAATATGAGGCAAAGGAGATGGATAGAGTTAATCAAGGATTATGACCTTGACATTCACTATCACCCCGACAAAGCCAATGTGGTAGCGGATGCTCTTAGCAGATTGCCGTGTAGGTTAAACATCATGATCAAAGAAACCTAGCCAAGTTTGCATGAAGAGTTGAAGTAGTTTAGAACTGAGCTAGTTAGCAAAGGATTTTTAGCTAGCATTGAACTTCAACCCACTTTGATCAGTCATATCAAGGAAGCCCAGAAGGGAAATGCAAGTATCGACGGAATCAAGCGTCGCATTAGTATAGGAAAAGTACCTGGATTCACCGAGGATGAAAAAGGAGTTTTGTGGTACAAAGGACGTATCTGTGTGCCAGCAGATTCGGAGCTGAAGCAAGTTATCATGCAGGAAGCTCATGATACTCTTTATTCTATCCACCCCGGAGGAACGAAGATGTATCAAGATTTGAAGGAGAAATTTTGGTGGCACAAGATGAAGAGAGAAATCGGAAGCTACATCGCCAAGTGTGATATCTGTCAAAGAGTCAAAGCGGAACATCAGAGACCCGCAGGACTGTTGCAACCATTACAGATTCCGGAATGGAAATGGGATTCCATCGGAATGGACTTTATCACCGGTTTGCCTACTTCTAGTAGGGGAATGACTCAATCTGGGTCATCGTTGATAGACTGTCCAAGGTAGCCCATTTTATACCTGTCAAGACAACCTACCAGAGTTCGAAGCTAGCAGAGCTGTATATTGCTAGAATTGTTAGTCTGCATGGAACCCCCAAGACCATAGTATCAGATCGAGGAACCCAGTTTACCTCGAGATTTTAGCAGAAAGTCCAGGAAGGATTAGGCACCAAGTTGAACTTCAGCACCGCTTATCACCCGCACACTGATGGACAGACTGAAAGAGTCAACCAGATCCTAGAGGATATGTTGAGAGCTTGTGTGTTAGAGTATGGATCAAAATGGGAAGACTGCCTACCTTTCGCAAAATTCTCATATAACAACAGTTATCAAGCTAGTTTGCAAATGGCCCCATTTGAGTTCTTATATGGAAGAAAGTGTCGTACCCCCTTGAATTGGTCGCAAGTAGGAGAGAGTCAGATTTTTGGACCCGATATCCTACAAGAAGCCGAAGAGAAGGTTCACAAAGTCCATGAGCACCTCAAGACCGCCCAATCCAGACAGAAGAGTTATGCCGACAAGAGGCGTAGAGACCTGACCTTCAATGTCGGAGATTTTGTGTATCTCAAGGTTTTGTCGTTAAAGGGAACGCAACATTTTAGTCTGAAAGGAAAGTTAGCCCCCAGATATATTGGACCCTTCAAGATTCTGAATCGTCGAGGAGAAGTATCGTACCAACTGGAACTGCCAGAGGAGATGTCAGCCATCCATGATGTGTTCCATATCTCGTTACTTCGCAAGTGCTTAGAAGTGCCGGAGAAGACCGAAGTTTTCAAGAACATCGATCACCGAGTCGTTGATATCAACAAGGATCTGACGTATCGTGAAGTGCCCATTCGTATCTTGGAAGAAGCCTTCAGAACCACCAGGACCCGGAGTATCAAATTCCTCAAGATCCAATGGAGCAACCATACCGAAGAAGAAGCCACTTGGGAGCAAGAAGATTACATTAGGACCGAGTTTCTAGACCTCTTTAGTTCCTAGTTTTCTTAAATCCCGGGACAAGATTTTGTTTAAGGGTGGAAGGTTTGTAACATCCCAAATCTTTAATCAATGTTATCAAGATCCAAATCATACAATTTAGGGTTAACAAAAACTTTTTATTATTAAAATAATTATGAATGCATATGTGTGTTGCATTAATATAGAATTGTTTGGAACTGACATGTTTGATTGATCTAATGGTTGTAAATGATTCAAAGGTGAATGCCACATCACCTATATCATTCAAAAACAAAATCCAAAGAGAAAGAAATCAAATAAGAATAAAAAGACCAAATGGTCACTTTGGCCATTTTAATCCACTAGGCCACTTTAGGTGTTCCTAGAAGTCAAATTCAAACAGAAACATCCTCAACTCCTTTCACCCCGTGCTAGTACAAGTAAAGATCTACCAAGGCCCACTTTAAAATCTTAGAAAAACATTTAACCACTAATTTTAAATGACATTTGCAATTTGAATCCATTACATATGCATAGATCCCACTTTTTCAAAAACCACTCAAATGAACTCCACTTGACAATCCCAAGCAACCATAGACTACCAAGCATAAGATCAAAGCACCCACCAAAAATCTTCTCAAAATTCAAATAAAATTCTCTTGCGGCCATTGCGTCGAACACTTAGTGAGGACTGAATTAACTGCCTAACTATTACTGTTCTAGAGCAGTGATCAAGTGCCACTAAGGCCTCAATCCACTCCCCTTGTCTCCCCTAGTTCCAACCATGCCATCAAGGAACTACCTCTTAGCCTCTAGCAGTAGTGCCGAGCCACCCCGAGGCCATGCTCGCCTGTCGAGCATGGATAGCTCCAAGCCGACCGCCCCGCCCACTTCCGTCGTGCCTACGAGGTAGGCGAGACCACACCACCGCCACCTATCCCTTCCATGAGCATTGTCAGGCACTGGACCACCCACAGAGCGCCGCGCCCACCCTGTCTGCGCCATGCCAAGCACGCGCCAGAGCGTCGCGCCTGACAAGGCAGCACACGCCGCCCCTCGACCACAACCCGTGCGCGCCACTCTGCCATGACTCCAGCAACCGCCCGGACATGCCCATTTCCCGCCGCGTGACCAGCAGCCACCGTGCGCCGCATCGAACACTCACTGCCTCCACCGAGAGCGCGGACGCACCCGACCATTTGCCACCGCCCCTAGCAGCGCCAGTACGCCGTAGCGGACCGCCAAGAGACCGCGCATCGATCGCCGCTCGTAGCCACGCCTCTAGCGACCCGTAGCCATGTCGCCATCATTGCTGGACCATGCCGCTCTGTCCTGTCGTCGAGCCTATAAAAGGGGGCCACCCCCAGTCGCATTCTGCACACCACTCACCTCCCCTCTCACCACTGAGCCTTCCCCACTTCTCTTCAGAGCAAGGCGAGCAGCCGTTGGCCGGATTTTGCCGGAGCTGGCCGCCACTGGAGGAGAAGGGCGTCGTTGATTGCGACCACCCCAGGAGCCGTCGCGACCACGCCTGAGAACACCGTCGTCCACCAGTTCGATCACCCCTACCGCCGAGCCTAGCTAGAGCCCTGGTAAGCCCCAATGCACCCCCACTGAGCCGCTAGGGTTCGTTCTCGTCGACGACCTGTTCGTCGTCGACGATGAACCACAGCCGTTGATCCCTGCTCTAATCGCACGGCTGATATCGCCTTGTACCACTTCACGTTAGATGTGCCGCTAACATGCGAGACCCCCTTGTCAGTTTCCGTCTGCGCCGCGGAGCGCCACTGGGACGACCCGTTTAGTTTCCCGCGCTGACCCTAAAATTCAAATGAATGTTTTTCTAATTAAGTTTAAACTAGGTTCTGTCCACTAGTTGAAAAATCAATTCAGAGACTTCTGCTGAACCAAAATGAATGATTCCAATTTTGTTAGAAAGACAATTCAAATATCTATCCAAGCCCGTTGGATTTAAATCAATTAGAGTTACATATCACATATAGTAAAAATAACAAAACAGAGACTTTTCTACATTCAAACATTTTTTAAAAATCAACCATAATAGCCTTTGAGTTGATTCCAACTCTCAAAAATCACATTTGATAATATCTATCTGAATATGTAATAATATTTAGGTTTGCATGCAGTGACTTTGGACTAGTACCAAAAGAATGCTATTAAGGCATTTCTAGTCACTTTAAATCTAGTAAATATTAATCTTAAACTTTATAAAATGTGACCAAACCTTTAAATCACATTCCCATGTATTAAAATATGTGGTAATGACATGTGTCCACATGATCCCATATTTTAATTGGATAATATTAAATCTTAATTAATTTCAATGAGTAGAAATTACTTTTCTCAAATAAAATAAATGAAACTAGTTCATTAAATCTTGTGATGATTGTGATGATGCTAGATCATCAAGTGTGTGCCTTAGTGTGCTAAGTAGACTAGTTAAGTATTGTTTGGTGATTGTGTATTCTGTATGTATTTATAGACGATAGTACCGACCAAGTCTACGAAGAGGAGGAGTTCTACCCCGAAGAAGACGAGGATAATTTCAACCACTGCACCAACCAAGGTAAGCCATAATTAACAATGCAATCTAAACCTTGCAAGCTTGATAACCTAAGCAAAATGCCTTAAGCGTGCTTTGGTTATACCCTTTTGATTTATACCCATCCCAAGTTTTACTTTCTTTTACTTTACCAAAGTTCTTTACTTTATTTATAGATAGCATAAAGAGTATAAAACTTGGCCTATCTAGTTAGACTTAGATGTCATTCTATGGCATGAGATTGATATTAGCATCACCCCCATTAGTGAACACTCTTAACCTTAGTTACTAGTGCTAAACCAAAAACTTGATCACTCTAGATGGGAATACTTGGTGAAAATGATTATGAAAACGTTGAAATGATGAGTCATTCTATTGAGATGTTTTGACATGTGTTGAGAAACACAACTGGTTTATGATGGTGAAAATGTTGAGGCATGAGCCTTAGTCCTTTATAAAAACCGATGGTTGGGTTCGGATGCGATACCATTCCAATTTTACCGTACAACCACAATACCTAAATTGGATAAGGCTTAGCTGGAAGTTTATATGCATTAGTATGAGTTCCCTCGCAGGAGAGGTTTGAGTTGAGGCTACCTCTTGATGTTGTCCACCTATGCAGTGCCCAGGATGGCAGATGGCCATGGCTAGGAGGCCAAGCTCATAGGAGAGGTGCTTATACTAGAGTGTGTAAAGGAAATGTTATGATTGATTATCCGCATACTAAGTATGATGATTCAGGGCTATCCCTGATGGATGTATCGAATTTTGTGGTGAAAGTGTACCACGTCTGCAGAGTGTCAAACTATTCGAATAGCCGCGTCCGCGGTCATGGACAGTTGGAGTGGCCATACTGTTCTGTCGTCAGATGTTTTCAAAATGACTTATGAAATGAATTGTGACTTTGACTTGACCACAACAGGGTTGTGACTATGAAAACTAAGTTCCCAACTTAAGTGCTTTAGAATCTTTATTTTATCTTTCTTTGTTTCTGAACTCAGCTTAGGTTTTAAACTTAACTTTGCAAATAAACTTAGAACTTAGTATTCCTACTAGAACTACCTTACTTATTAGTGATAGTTTACGAGTACTTAAAGAGTACTCATGACTTTGTCCCTGGCTATTCTCGTGGCCAAACTATGAGGAGGACTATCTGGAAGAAGGACAACATGACGGCTACGACAACTAGGATCATCTCCCATCGTCAGCGTTGCCTGTGACACTGAAGATGGAGCCCACCGCTACGCTTATTATTCCGCTACTTGTTTGTATCAAGACTGAATCATGAGATCCTTTATTTGTGTAAGACCTTATTATGGTTTGTAATGGATGATGTACTGTGATATCCAATCTGTTAAGTCTCGCATCTGGGATTAAAAAATCTGGGTGTTCACAAGGAACCAGGTAGCACAAGTTGTGTAGCCGCATAACTAAATCTATGCTTCCATTGTAAATAATAACCAGACTTGACGGTATACCTTCCGTGTTTTGTGCAATTTCAAGCGATGAAATCATCAAAACCATGAATACCAAGAGGAATCTACAGGATACAATTCACATCCTCAGAATAAAAATCTCATAAGGCGATGTTCGTTCCATGTACCAATGTATGAGTTGATTAATTCAGAGACCTTAGTGTGCACCACATGTCCCCTTGGTGTAATAATTCTCCTATCCGGGCTCGATGGAACCCATGGATCTGAATAGATATTTATATTTTCTCCGGGGTACCGACCCTCCAAATGTCCCTTTTGAAAGTTGTCACACCAGCTAGCCCATGTTTTTGTGTTAGTAAGAAAAGTGAACTAAGTAGGCTAGGAAGCATGAACATACCACAACATTGGCAATCATCCAAACAATTGCTAAATTTTGATCATGGCCAAGAAATTAGTGTGGGTAGTTTTGGTCACCATTCGAATAAGTGCTAGGCAGCACCGTCCACCATTCCACTTCTCATTTGGATAGATATAATCTCTTTTACGAGTTTTGTCCTATTTGCTACTCCCTCTGTTCGGAAATATAAACATTTTAGTTTTGTAAAATAAACATACGTAAAATCTTTTTAGTGTATAGATATACTACAAATCTCGACAATAAAAGATGTCTATATACAGTCGATTCACAAAGCTAAAATGTCTCATACTCCCTCTGTTTAAAATATAAGATATTTCAGCTTTATGAAGGAACTGTATTTAGACAACTTTTAGTGTGTAAGTTCATCTAAGTTTGTAGAACCTACACACTAAAGGGTGTATATTTCTTTCATAAACCTAAAATATCTTATATTTTAAAACGGTATTTCCGAACGAAAGGAATAGGAGTTAGCAATTAACGATCACTTTATTTTCTCGTATTTTCTCTTTCGGAGAGATGGGAGAAAAAGTATACTTTGCTTAACATGGCTCTAGATACGACATAGGTGACCCACAAGTTATATGGTCCTTTCATGGTCAGGCTGTATACTGACACGCAGGCGCTTCCACTTGTATGTTGATCCCACTTGGCGGTGACACGTAGTTGCTCGTTATCCTCGAACCATGCCCCGTCCCTCTCCCCCCACACAGGTCCATCGGGGCCACACACCAGCGCCAAACGAACGGTCAGAACCTGTCCACGTCATCCTTAGGGACGAAAATGTAGAAACCCCCAGACACACGCCACGGGAGGTTCCCTAGTTCCCCTTCCCCTCGAGGACCCCTCCGCCCCTTCACTCTGTCCTCCTCCGCCCCGTGCACGCACAGCCGAGCTGCGGCGAGCGACACCGCCAGGTGCGTTCGATCCCTTCTTCCTCTTCCCCTTCTCCGCCTCCTCCTCTCCCCTGCTCCGTCTTCGATTACCTGCGGTGGCTAGGAGCCGACTCTGCTCCTCGTCGCCGTCGAGGAGCGCGCACTGGTTGGTGGTACAGACGTTACCGGCGGGCGGGCCTGTTTCGCGCCGTTCTGCGATGTGTCGTGAAATCCCGGTCGGTGCCGTCATTCCGGCGGTCTATTAGTTCGCCTGGCGCCTCGGGCTGTTCCCCTGGATCAGGGGTATCGCCTACCGCTGTCCCATTTGCTTGTTCGTAAGTTTTTTTTTGTTCGTTTCGAGAAATTCCCAGCCGCAGTCATTTTGCGTGGCTTTAGTTACCCCTCTCGTGTATCGTTCGCTGCAGCCTACTCTGGGGTTAGGGTTTTGGGGGTTCCGCATGAACCATGTCCAGCAGTTACCCGCTTGTGTCACTTCATATTTTTAATCCTAGCGAGGGCATTTTATTTTGTGAAACCGAAGGCCATTTCTTATAGTACGCTGAACTGTTGGATTGATCTCTTTTCATGTCTATCTTATTTCTGCATACTATGTGCTGTTGCTGGGGTACTGGCATGCTAACACAGTAAGTGACACTTATGTCAATTCATAGGCATGGATAGATACCAGAGGGTGGAGAAGCCTCGGGATGACACACCGATTAGTGAGAATGAGATCAGGATAACTGCACTCGGGAGGATGAGGAACTATATCGGCTATGGGATGTCGTTGCTTGAGGTGATCCCCCTTTCCATTGGCTCATCATTCGTGTCCAATATGCAAGAAATCTGAAATCCCTTGTATGCCTTGTTAAATAATTGCTGGAAAAACATGCAGTCTGAAAATCTTGATAGTGGGGATATGTTCAGGGACACCGATGGATGCCTGCGCATGCACATGATTTTGTTCATCACTTAAGTGTTTCTCTTTACCACTGTAATAAAATGTTTGATTATTCTAAATCCTACACCGTCTTGACTCCAACTTCTAATGAAACTCGGTTAAATTATTATGTAACTTGTCTTAAAAGGCTCCAATTTTGTATGCGTGCATCCAGTATGCTTGCTCACTATATTCACAACTCAAATGTACAGCTCAGTGAGAGTCGCATACTGACATCTCAAAATTTAACATTTGGTACACTTTTTTTATGACTTATGATGCCATAGTACGTTGCTGTCGCCTTTGTAGTACCTTAGATGAACATGGACACACGGATTTTCCTGGTTCTTATTTCGCAGTGTTCTTTGTCACTTACATTCTGTATGATTGAGAGCAGAACTTTGTGAAGCCTATCAGTTTGTGTTTGTTTCATTTCCTTATGTGTGCGAAGCTTATTTGTTTGATAAAATGATGTGAACTCGTGTGCAGCTCACATAATTGTAGAAAACCTAACATTGTGATGTGTATCTATTGTTTTTTTCAGCTTGTTTCCTGATCGTTTGTTTCTGTAAATTTGTTGGTGGTTAGTGGTCAACAATGCTATTCCACCTTCCAGAATCTCTAGACAGTATTATTAATCTTGTGTTCATTTATGTGTGCTTTACCGAGCTACAATTTTTCCTATTCTTACTATATATTTATTCCCTTGTATTTTTCAGGACAATGGGCACGATGAGATTATTATCAAAGCAATGGGAAGAGCCATAAGTAAGACAGTCATGGTTGCTGAATTGATCAAGGTTAATAGTAGTAATAACTTATTCTGCCTCAGTAATATCTGCTATGAAAGTGGTTGTTGTTTTGCTAATTGACACTCAAACTGTTCATCAGAGAAGGGTAGCTGGTCTTCATCAGAATACATGTACTGAATCTATTGATATCACCGACACATGGGAGCCATTGGAAGAAGGCCTTGTCCCGTACGGATGTACATAGATTACTTTCTTCAGAAAAAGAAAAAAAGACTCAGCACTAATGTACTTTTACCACAGGTTGGAGACAACTCGTCATATATCAATGATTACTTTAACATTGTCGAAGAAAGCATTGGATACATCATCTCCAGGGTAAGTTGAATATCCTCTTGCTAATTTGTACAGCCAGATAATGAGTTTAGTTCAGATTCAGCTGCTTTGCATTCCCTTATCTGTATTACTATTCAACATTGGAAACTGGCTATAAATTTGTCTGGTCATTATGGGTTATGTCCTTAGGTACCAGCCACCCATACCAGCTGAAGAGGTCAAACCTGCTTTTGACTATGAACATGAAGGTTTTACTCTAAATTGATCCTCTGCACTGTTTTTCTTTACATGTATCCCCGTTTGGTCATAACTTTTTTCTTGGCAATTTAGGATCCTTTCCCACTGGTCATGGGAGAGGTCGTGGTGGTGGCAGAAGAGGCAGGGGCAGAGGTATATTTTTTCTCTCATGTCTTCTTGAGTACATAATTTACAGGCTGCAGCCCATAGGGCTGTTGACACATCAGCACCTTTATATGTTAGCATTCTGTACTGCTGGTTTACCCTATCTTGTTCTGTTATAGGGAGTGCTCCTTTGGCCTTTGCACACTGTACTCGTCTCATGTGTTCCTTTTTTGAACTGTTATTCTTGCATTCTCAGTCCAGAGTGCTTCAATTGGCTCCATTTTGGGGTTCACCTTTGTGTTCCCAAGTGATAAAGCTTAGCGATAGTTCATGCCCATTTTCTTGCAAGTCATGTGTACAAAAAACATGTGTTAATTCATTGATGATAAACGTGTGCAGCTATGAGCAATGGACCTCCTCCTTATGATTGGGGTGAAGAATGGGAGGAAGATGGATATGATTACACTAGTAGAGGCAGAGGGAGAGGTTGGCCAAGAGGACGAGGCAGAGGGCGTGGCTACTATGGAGGTGGCCGGCGTGGTGGCTATGGCTATGATTACGGTTACGGTGGCAGGGGCGGCTACTATGAAGAGCAGGGTGAATACTTTGATGGTGAACCAGATGTGTATCATCCCCCTCCTGGCCGTGGTAAGCTCAATTTGGTGTATCATGTTTGCGTGGTTTTTGCACGCCCCTACCTCACACGATTCCTGTTGTCTGTGGCTTCACAGGGCGTGGCAGGGGAAGAAGAATGGAGCAGAGTGAATACTTTGATGGCGGACCAGATGAGTATCACCCTCTTCCAGGCCGTGGTAAGCTCAGTTTGACATATCATCTTTTTTTTGGTTTTTGCATTCCTCGTGTCTGATGGCTCCTATTTTCCATGGCTTCCCAGGGCGTGGCAGGGGAAGAAGGGTCGAGCAGAACGAATACTTTGATGGCGAACCCGATGAGTATCTCCCTCCAGCCCGTGGTAAGCTTGGTCTGACATGCTATGTTCCTGTGCTTCGTTGCACGCCCTTACCTGTCATCGCTCACACTCCAGTCGCCTCGCAGGTCGTGGCAGGGGAAGAAGGGGAGGGCCATGGCGTGCCCGTGCCCGTGGGCGTGGTCCAGGACTGTATTAAAGCGGGGGCATGCCAAGTGCAAGCCCTGAAGCTAGTCCTGTTGTGCCTAATTATCTGATAGTAGTGTTTTCCCCTGTGTTTCTCCGTATGTGTTGCTCTCTGACGCAAACCCTTTTACCCTCAAGACACATACTGCCTCCGATGATGTACGACGCTGGGCAGATTTTGTGTGGCTTACTTGTGGTTTGTTTAGCTAGGCTTGCCAGCAAAAATACTTGAACACCTAGTAGTAGTAGTCAACGTGTGAAATATGTTTCCGCCTCCTGTTTATATATATCCTGGTTTATCTGTTTATCTGTCTCCCTATTTGCTTGATGGTAACTGCATTTGTTTGGTGCCTCCGCCCTTTTGTCTCAAATGCTGCCGCTGCTTAGTCCAGTTGTGCCCCAAATGCTGCATTCTGTTTGGTGGCTGCCATATGCCCAGCTTTCGTTCCTGGAGACAAACATCAGAGTGGAGGGCGAATTCAAAGTTATGAGGCTCTGACCTAAATTAACCTGACGCATCTTTCTCTAGACGTTTCAGTGTGTAGATATATCTGTATTTAGCCTAAGCTGACTCAACTAATTTGGGACGCGTCACAAACTAAACACAGGGTAGTACACGCATAACTATGGCATCATACCAAGATATACTTAAATACTCCCTCCGTTTCGGAAACAAAGTACTTGTAGATTTGTCTAGATAAAATCGTAGATTGAATTGCAGATTTGTCTAGATACGCGTGCACTACATAATTAAACGAGTCTAAATGCACGCGTATTTTAAAAAAAATCTGCGACAAGGGAGAGAGAGAAGTAGGTTGTAAAAATGTTCTTTGTATCCCTAATTATGTGGATGTAGAGTGTGCTTCCAATTTGTTTGGAGAGTCAAACTTTCTTAGAGTACTTGGACAAAATATATTCTCTCCGCCCCGCTTTATAAATAAACGGCCGAGTCCCCCTCCCCTCTCTCTCCCAACTGTTGCTTTGAGAGTCGTGCGAGAGCGGCCGGGTCGCTCCCATCCCCTTCTCGCCGGAGTAGCCGGTGGAAGGTGGCGATGGGGCGGCGCCAGAGTAGATTTAGGTTGTAGGGCTTTTTGTTTTGGCGTCTTGCCAGTAGTGGGCGCTATGCCCGTTCCTTGCAGTGTTGCTCCAGATCCAGGCGGCCCGATCTGGATCTCATTGTTCTTCCTCGACCTGCTTCATCTCCTCTAGTCGGAGCTGAGGACGAAAGGAAGGGCAGTCACTGCTTCGAATAAAGTCGCCGGCCTCTCTGTCTTCAAGATCTACATCTCCTTGGCCTTTCCTTCGGCCGACCGGGGTGGCGAGGGGAGGAAGGGGATGGAGATGCAGATCTCTGCGGGCGAGAAGGTCTTGAGCAGTTTTCTGCTGCTCCCTGGAAGAACGGCGTGGGATTGGAGCCAGATCTAGCGTTCGTTTGTGGCTTTCCAGTTCGTCGGCGCGCTCCTGAGGATGGAGCCGGTTGCGGTGACGGGATTCCACGAGCATCTTCCTCATCATGGCTTGTGGCTGCGTTTGGTTCTACCCCCTTCCCTTTGTCTCTCCCCATTCTCTGGATGGCCGTGGTGGCGAGGGGAGAAGAAGGAGAGTGGAGGTGCTGGTGGTTGGCTCCGAGCGGCAGCGGGTGGAGTTCGAGCTTCGTTCGCGGATCCTTCCAAGCATCGGTCAGTCTTGCCGCCGCTACCTTTGGCCAAGGGGGCCGCTCCGCACCTCGGTGGATTCTTCCCCGATGATTCTTCTACCTCCAAGATGGGAGGCTCTTGGGCTTCAGCACGGCGATCCAACGCCATCTTCATCTCAAGTGGTTTCGTCCCCGAGATGGAGTTGGTGACCGTTGACTCGAGGCCGGCAATGGCGACGGTGGAGATGGACCTGATCACATTTCACAATTTCTTGCAAGGTCCTTTTTGTAATTTTCGAGGGCTCCTTTGTATTTTCTATTTTCTGAGCCCGTGCTGTATCTGTACCCACCGTATTGAATGAAGCTTCTGGGATCCTCGTGATCCCGCACCCGTTCAAAAAAAAAGGTCGAACTGATACAAAGTGATGAGAGAAACCCTTTTGCAAAGCATATCAAAGATAAAAAAGAAAGAACTAGATGGCCAAACTTGCCACCAAAGGCAGCGAAAACCTAAGCTCCACAACGACGCCCCAAGAAGGTAACGACGTGGCGCGTCGCCGTCGTCAAGACCAAAGGTCAAGGATTTTCATCCGGAGCTCTAACGTGACGAAGGTACCCACAACAACGCCTCAAGAGGCATACGATACCCACGTGCATCGCCGTCGTTGGCACTAAAGTGCTGAGCTTTTGCCCGAAAAAACCTCCGCACCACGTCCGGAATATCGGTACGCCCACTGCCCCTGAGTCAGGCCTCCACAACATGATATGGGAGCTACCTATGCCGAAGCGCCGCCAACCCCGGGAACCCCTTCCACCCGCTCTTTGCCGTCCACACGACCAAAGATAAGGGCCATCACCACCGTCGCGTCGCTCGCCGTAGAGACACACGCGCAGTCCACCTTCCAGGGCCGCCGCCTCGGCATCCAAGATCTCGAATCCTGAGAGCGATAAGCAGCGCATCACGAGGCCAACGTCGCCTAGTTAGGCCCATGACTTCCAGACCCACGACAACCGGTAGGAGGAGATCCGCCGCCCTCCACCGTCAAAGACGGCCGCCGACCGGACGCAGCTGGTAGGCCCAGATCAGGCCCGGATCAAGCCTAGATCAGGACCAGATCAACCCAACTAGCCCCGTCACTGTGCTGCAACGCCATGGCCACCGCAGCCACACTTGCGGCCAGAGAACGTGCGCAGCTACGAAGATGTGCCCACTAGGCCCAGATCAAGCCCACAGGGGCCTAGATCTAGCCCACATCACCCGCTGCCAGCACCTTCCTCTCTCCGTTGAACCGTGTTGGCTCCGTCGCAGGTCCTTCCGCCACCACCGTCACAGCCGCTGCTGCGATGCATCACCTGCTCCGAGCTGAGATCCCGCCGCTGCCAGCCGAACTGCACCCGCGCCAGTCCTCTAGCACGCGTGGAAGGGAAGGCCGCCGCTGGCGGCACCGCACGGGCTTCGCCCGGCGGCCCTCGCCGATGGTGGCGAAGATTGGGGAGGTGGGGGAGGGCTGCGGAGGTTGGGGTTGAGGCCCGCGGGGACGACGCGAGCAGGAACAAAACATTTCGTCAAAATATATTCTAATAATACTAATTTCATGATAGAAGTATCTGTATATTTTTATATAAATACTATCAAATTTAAATTTTTTGACTCTCCGATAATATTGGAAGTACGCCCTTCTGTGGACAAAGGAGTGTACTTGTGTATAAATATCCTGTCCTCTTCTACCGAGAAGGATATGGATGTGAGTGGAAAATGGGAGACTGGAGCAGTCAGCAGTCTAAGTCTCCCTTTGAGGAGAAATAGTCAGCCGGAACGCGCCGAACGCTCTTGATTCTACAGGCCACTATTTCGTCTTTCCTCTTTCCTTCCAAGAATCAAGAGGTGATTTTTCCCAACGTCCGTAGCTATCCTGCCCGGCAGCCATGGACCGCGTGTACCAAGCGATGGTCGCTGCCGTGGCGGCCTTCGCGGCCATCTCCTTCCCCTGCCTCCTCATCGTCTGCCTCTGCCGCCGCCGCAAGAACCGCCTCCTCGAGCCGGACAACCGCGGCTTGTCGTCGTCGTCGTCCCTTCCCGTCCGCGTATCGTCGGAGCTCTCCTCGTCGTGGTCGCTGTACGGCTCGGCGATCGACTCCTCGCTCAAGAAGCTCTCTCTGGACGACCTCGCCAGGGCCACGGGCGACTTCTCCCCGGACAACATCATCGGCGACGGCAGCTTCGGGTTCGTGTACCGCGCCGTGCTCCCCGACGGCGGCGGCGCCGTGGCCGTGAAGCGGCTCTCCCCGGACCACGCCGCCGGCGCCGGAAACCGCGAGTTCCGCGCCGAGCTGGAGGTGCTCGGCAGCCTCAGCCACCGCCACCTGGCGCGCCTGCTGGGATACTGCGCCGCCGGCCGCGACCGCCTCCTCGTCTACGAGTTCGTCGAGCGCGGCAGCCTCGACGCGTGGCTGCACGGAGATGCCGCCGGTGGGACGCCGCTGCTCCCGTGGGCCGCGCGCCTGCGCGTCACCCGCGGCGCCGCGGCCGCGCTTGCCTTCCTGCACCACGACCGCCACCCGCCCGTGCTCCACCGCGACGTCAAGTCCAGCAACGTCCTGCTCGACGAGGGCTTCGAGGCCAAGCTCGCCGACTTCGGACACGCCAGGGTCGTCTCCGGCGGCCCTGCCGCGTCGCATATCAGCACGCAGGCCGCCGGCACAGCTGGGTAATGACCTGCACTTATTTCAAATTACTCCATTTCAGATATTTCTCACATTTTGCTCGCATGCCTATTTTTGATGCTTGCAAGCAAGTACCCCAGTGCAATATCAAGTTTAAAATTGACCCTGGAATGCATCAGACCATGATTGCATACCTATTACTGGGACGATGGTTTAACAATGCCTTTTTTTTTTGGAGAACTATGGTTTAGCAATGCCTGGGCTGGGAGGAATGCATGTGACAAATCGGCAACATTCTTTTAGGAACGGAGGGAGTATCCAGATTCCAACAACTAGCGGGCTATCGGCCCAGCGATTGCATGTCTAGAAGGCATAGATTGCGAGCTGCGACACAGCATTACCTAAACTAACTCTGCACGGTTGCATACTTGCACATATGAACAAAAGAAGTAATAATGGTCAAAAGTATATAAAAGGGACAGCCTTCTCACATCTGTCACAAATTTCATTTTGGGGTGAAATCAAGCGTGCAGTAGTTAAGTTATCGGATTAGCTAGTTCTCAGACAACCGAGAACTTCTTATGTCTCCGTCATCTCTTAAACCATTGGATTTACCTCGCGGTCGTGCAATGTGGAAGTTACAGATGAGTTGCAACTAGGTTGTTACTGATAATTTAATGAGTTACAACTTTTCCTATTGATTTGTCTCCTGGACTAGACCTATGTAGATTCGAAATTATCCGTCGCTACACTGGTTTCAACTAAGAATTAGCACAAGCAGTATGACGTCAGCGGCTGAGACATAAGAAATTCTCAGACGTCTGAGATCTAGACGCTCCTTAAGTTATATTATCTCTCCGTTCACTAATGTAAAACCTTTTAGATATTTTAAAGTGGACTAGATACACTCCCAAATGAGCGAACCTACACACTAAAACAAGTCTAAATACATGTTTTTAAAAAAAAATGCTTGAATGTTTTACATTAGCGAACAGAGGATGTATTTAATTTGATACTGGTGTTTTAAGGAATATAATACTAGCTAGTTAAGAAAAACACATGTATTTAGCTACACATTGTTCTTTGTATAGCAGACGTCATTCTCCTCAAACAAGATCTGGACACTATACTTCAAAATGGCATATGTGATTTTGTTTATCCAATATAAATAGGTACATGGCACCGGAAATTCGTGAAGGCGTGGGAGCAAGCGTAAAAGCGGATGTTTACAGCTTCGGCGTTCTAATGATAGAGATAGTCTCCGGTCGACGGCCAAGCTGGCCGATAAAGAACATTGCAGGGAAGGAGGTAGAGCCATTGAAATGGGCGAGGGAAAAGGTGGAGGCTGGCATTTCATTAGAGATTGTGGATTGTCGAATGGTAATCAGAGCGGAAAAGGAAACAAAGGAGGTGAAAGCGTTATTGGACATTGCACATAGCTGCACGGAGGAGTCTCCTAAGTACCGCCCGACGATGAAACAAGTGGTAGAGATGCTCGACAAGATATGAGAGTCTCGAATCAAACCATATGAATATTTAGTTGCAACAAGAAAATTTAAGTGTATTGATTATGCTATGATCAAGAGCACCCTTGCAGTTGTTTATAGGTCTATTATTTCTGTCTATGTTTAGTGATTTGATCAAGCAAGACTACCTATCCATCAGTTAAAATTTGGATTTATCACCTTGCTACCTAAAGGTGCAGAGTTAAGTGGGATTAAACAATACATGCATATTAAGTTTCTTTTAAATGTAACTTTATAAATCTTTATAAATAGGTACTAATCGTATAACATGCGATGCCCTTAATGTCATCTGTTTGACTCAAAAACTTTTTGTCTAGAAGATATATATGGAGGAACTGTTGCGATCCCTTTGGGGGGGGGGGGGGGGGGGGGAGTTCTGATGGATGGTGGGCCTTTCCCAAGTTTTGTGCCGCGTTGATCAACTTGTTAAGGAAGATAGTGTGGCTATCAAAGTTAATGGCGACATAAGCCCCCCCCCCCCCCCCCCCCCATTTTTTTTAACAAAATACGTATTTTTGAGGGCGATCCTCCTTCCTCGATAATTTTTAGTATCATGGTTGATATGTTGGCGCCAAAGAGGATGGAATGATTACTGATCTCATTGATCCCTCACCTAGTTGACGACGGTCTATCAATTCTACAATATTCCGATGAATGATCTTATTCATGGACGAGAAAGCCTCAAACCTAAAAACTCTTTTAAAGTGTTTTTAGAAACTCTCCAGCCTCAGTATGAAGTTTCATAAATGTGAGATACATTGGTTCAGTAAGTATAAAGAGTAACAGGCCGGCACACTCAACGTTTTTTCTATGGTATATGAATCGATATACAAGACCTTGGCCTAAATAAAATGATAGCTCCTCCGTAATGGCTAGTTATGCCAATTGTAGAAAATGATGGTAGGCAATCTTTAAAAATACTTACGAGGAAAATCACGCACTATGGTAGCCTCTATACCTATAGAGATTCCTATTTATGGAAGGGGCTCATCTTTATCTCCACTACTTATAACAGCACGAAGTTGATAGGAGCATTCGACCTCAATCGTTTATTCCTTCGCATCGAACGGTTTAGGCTGCTCCAATCTCCATCTCCACTATACTTATAAAAGAACGAAGTTCACAGAAACATTCCATCTCAGCCTTTCATTACTTTACATCTAACGGTCTAGGTCGCTCGAATGACGTTGTAAAACTTTCTATCATTTTCTATTTCCTACCTTGCCACTAATTTTGGTGTTTAGAGGTTTTCTACGCAAACTTTCTATCACCTTCCAAACACACGCTCATCGCCTCCATCTCGTGACATCCCACGCGACCAAGCGCAGAGACGAGGAGAAGGAGCACGAGGCCTGACCGGAGTGCGGGGATGAGGCTGCAGGGCCGCCGGTGATGTCAGACTATACCGTGGTGTGCTTCTCCTACCCCTATGGCGTTGCTGGTTCTGGTCAGGTTTCCACGGACCTCATGTGCCAGGCGAGGATAATATGGTGCCACCAGTCACTACAATGGTACGACGGCAAGGCGATGATCGCGATCGAGGACACACTAGAGGCAGAGTATACAGTGGGGCTGTTGCGAGGCACGGGTAGGCAGAGGCCACATCGGAGCAGGAGTAGCAGATCATGGGCTATTGCCTCTTTGATGCCCATTTTTGGCGCAACGCCTCGCTCTGGCACCTAAGCCCCATCCATGGGTAGCGCGCTAGTAGTTGAAGGAAATATGCCCTGAGAGGCAATAATAAAGTTGTTATTATATATTTCTTGTATATGATAGATGTTTATTTTGCATGCTATAATTGTATTGATAGGAAACATCAATACATGTGTATTTAATCAACAAAAAGGGTTCCTAGTTATGCCTCTCTTATAGACTAGCTTGTTGATTAACAAGATGATCAAAGTTTCCTGATCATGGATATTGGATGTTGTTAATAACAAGGTCACATCATTTATGAAATGATGTGATGAACATTCATCCGAAGTATAGCATTATGCTCAAGTCATTATGTTTATATTGCTATAACATCATACAAAGTAGTCTTAGTTCTTAGACCATGAGATCATGTTAATTGCTAACACCGGAAGAGTATCTTGATAACATCAAACGTCACACCGTAACAGGGTGACTATAAAGATGGGTTCAGTACTACGAAGGTGTTATATTGAAGCTCATGGATCAAGAGTAGAATTTATCAATCCAGATGATGGATAGATATACTCTGGGCCCTCTCAGTGATATCACATTAAGATAGCTTGCAAGCAAGTGATGTGATCACTAGAATGTTATATCATGGGAACGAGAAAAGAGTGCATGTCGGTAACGAGATCAAACTAGGTATTTGGATACCGATGATCGAATCTCGGACATGTATTATATCATGAGACAAAGATATTAAATTGCTGACGTTAAAGGTTCTCACAATCACAGAAGTCATCGTTGAATATGCAGGAGTCAGTATGGATCTCTAGGTCCCGCTTCTGATTATTGATCTGAGAGGAGTCTCAATCATGTCTGCATTATTCGCGAACCGTAGGGTGACACACTTAAGGGTTGCCGGACACCATTTAGGAGCACATATGTTCCAGACAAAAGGTTTGCAAAGCGCAGAAAATGTTTCGATAGAAACAGGAAATGTTTCGATAGAAACCAGAATTATTTCGGGTGAAATTGCAGAAAGTGATTCTGCATGTAATATTGAAATGTTGCAAGGGGTTTTATGTGAATGTTTGTTAATTAAAGTAATTAACAAAATTCTGAATAAAATAAATAAAAGAGTTTTATTAAATGAGAGAGCATTAAATTTGGAGAAATTTAATGCATTTAAAGTGGAGACTTTAAAAGAGAATGTGAAGGGGCATTTTAATGTGGAGGGGTTACCACCACATGAATGGAGGAGGTGAAGGGTCACCTCCCCATGCGCCGGCCATGAAGGAGGGGTACCCTCCCCTCGTCCTATAAAAGGCCCCCCTCTCCTCCTTCATCCTCACACCTCCTCGTGAAGGATGTCTCTCCCCCTCTAGATATTCCCCCATGGTCTTGGATTAGCGAGATACATGTTCCCGGTGGCCTTGCGTCTGGAAAGAGTTGCTTCTTCCGCTGATTCGCTGGAGCGAGGAGGTGGAGGTTGTCCGGTGGCTTGAACGTGTGTGCGAGGACGGATGCGCTGCTAATTTGCGGCGCTCGGACTTCCACACGATCTTGAGATCGGCAAGCGTACGACTACATCAACCATGAGTTCCTACTCGTTAACAAAACTCGTTGTCTTCGAGGGTAAGTTCTCCATGGATGTATGTCCACCCGTTGCTCTGTATCTAGTAGATAGATCTTGGCGTATAGTTTTCATCGTAGGAATTTTTTTGTTTTCTATGCTGCGGACCCAACAGTGGTATCAGAGCCTGATCTATGCGTAGGTGCTTTGCACAGGTTGTACACATATGTTTATATGTGGGCGATGATGATCATGTTATTACATCTTCTATGTACTTTGGATATTGGTGGCATAGTAGGATGAAGCGGCCCGGACCAACCTTACATGTCATCGTACATGAGACTGGTTCCACGACTGATATGCAACTTGTTTTGCATAAGTGGTTGGCGGGTGTCTGTCTCTCCTACTATAGTCAATATCTGATTTACAATGAGTTGCTAATAACTTGGTTATCCTCGTTGTGGTTCATATTCGTAGGTAAGACCGGTTCTATCTCTGAAAGCCCTAAGCCACGTAAAACTTGCAATTGATAAATTAGAGGCGTCTAGTTTAGATCGTTGCTGGGCTAGTGTCTTGATATGGTATTGTTGTAAGTAGATGTATGATAGATATTCTTACAACTCACTTAACGTGTAAGTTCCATAGACCTTGGCCTTACACACAAAGGAATGATAGAGATCATACCACGATGCAAATGATAGAGATCAAATGCATGGACCATATCACCTCACTTCACACATTAGATGTTAGCATCTTATATTGCTAGTTTGGCGCTTTTGGTAGCATTATAAGATGATCCCTCATTTAGATATCAAGATAAAATGTGTTCTTCCTTAAGTATGCACCGTTTTGTGGATCGTGTTTTGAGGCATCACGTGATGATCGGGTGTTCTCGACTCTACGCTTTCATACAACGGGTGTAAGACAGTTTTACACACGCGAATACTAAGGTTCTTACTTGACGAGCCTAGCATGTACAGACATGGCCTCGGAACACGGACCGAAAGGTTAAGCATGAGTCATATAGTTGATATGATGCCTATATAGATACTTGCCTTTGAAGCTACACCAACTCACGTGATGATCGGACTTGGTGTAGTGGATTTGGTTCATGTAATCACCAAAAGGACACGAGGGATGTCGTTTTTGAGTGGGAGTTCATTAGTAATTTGGATTAGTTGAACTCAATCTATCATAAACTTAGTCTAAATATACTTTACAAATTCTGTTGTAGATGGCACCACCTGCTTTTAATTTCAATGTGTTCATGGAGAAAGAGAAGCTTGCTGCAAATGATAGCAACTTCACCAACTGGGCTATGAATTTGAGGATTCTCCTCACTGCTGCACAAAAGCAATATGTGCTAGAGGCGCCGCTAGGCCCCCCCACCAGCTCCTGATGCCCCTGACGAGGAAAAGAGCGTCTATATAACTCGTCAGGAGGACCACAACTTAGTTCATTACGGCATACTGTATGGGCTAGAACCAGAACTTCGAAAGCGTTTCGAAAATGGCAATGCCTTTGATACCATGGGAGAATTGAAAATGATTTTCGATACCCATGCTGCCGTAGAGAGTTATAATGCTTCTGAAAAGTTCTTTAGCTGCATGATGGAAGAGAACAACTCCGTTAGTGAGCACGTACTCAAAATGTCTGGGTACACCGATAAGCTTGTGTCCTTGGGAATAACGATTCCCACTGACTTAGGCATACATCGTGTTCTCCAATCTCTGCCACCTAGCTATAAGAGCTTCGTGATGAACTATAATATGCAGGGCATGAAGAAGTCTCTTCCCGAGCTTCTGTCAATGCTTAAGACTGCAGAAGTGGAGATTAGGAAAGAACATCAAGTGTTGATGATCAATAAGACCACCGGTTTCAAGAAGGACAAGAAAGGCAAGCAGAAGGGAAAGAAGGGCGGCAAATCTGTTGCCGCGCCTGAAAAGAAACCCCGAGCTGGCCCTAAGTCTGACACTGAGTGCTACTATTGCAAGGGGACTGGCCATTGGAAGCGCAACTGCCCCAAGTATTTGGCGGACAAAAAGGCCGGCAAGGCAAACAAAGGTATATGTGATATACATGTTATTGATGTGTACTTGACTAGTACTCGCAGTAGCACCTGGGTATTTGATACGGGATCGGTTGCTAATATATGTAACTCGGTTCAGGGGCTGCGGAACAAGCGACAACTAGCAAGGGATGAGGTCACGATGCGGGTCGGCAATTGATCAAGAGTTGATGTGATCGCCGTCGGAACGCTGCCTCTCCATATGCCGTCGAGATTAGTTATAAACCTGAATAATTGTTATTTGGTGCCTGCACTGAGCATGAACATTGTATCCGGATCATATTTGATGCAAAGTGGTTATTCGTTTAAATCTGAAAACAATGGTTGTTCGATTTATATGAATAATATCTTTTATGGTCATGCACCTGTGTTGAATGGTTTATTTCAATTGGATCTCGATAGTAGTATTACGCATATTCATAATGTTGATGCTAAAAGGATTAAACTTGATAATGATATATCTGCATATATGTGGCACTGCCGTCTAGGTTATATTGGCGTTAAACGCATGAAGAAACTCCATTCTGATGGACTTTTGGAATCACTTGATTTTGAATCATTTGATACATGTGAGCCATGCCTTATGGGCAAGATGACTAGAACGCCGTTTTCCGGTTCAATGGAACGGGCGACAGATTTATTGGAAATCATACATACTGATGTGTGTGGACCAATGAGTGTGTCGGCGCGAGGTGGATATCGTTATTTTGTTACTTTCACGGATGATTCGAGTAGATACGGGTATATCTATTTGATGAAACACAAGTCTGAAACTTTTGAAAAGTTCAAAGCATTTCAGAATGAAGTGGAAAATCATCGTAATAGAAAGATCAAATTTCTACGGTCTGATCGTGGAGGAGAGTATCTTAGTTACGAGTTTAGCACACACATGAAAGAGTGTAGAATAGTTTCACAACTCACGCCTGCCGGAACACCACAACGTAATGGTGTGTCAGAACGTCGTAATCGTAGTTTATTGGATATGGTTCGATCTATGATGTCTCTGACTGACTTGCCACTGTCATTTTGGGGTTATGCACTGGAAACCGCTATATTCACTTTAAATAGGGCACCATCTAAATCCGTTGAAAAGACACCGTATGAATTATGGTTTGGAAACAAACCTAAGCTGTCATTTCTTAAAGTTTGGGGATGTGATATTTATGTGAAGAAACTTCAACCGGATAAACTCGAACCCAAAGCGGAAAATGCGTCTTCATAGGATACCCTAAGGAAACGATTGGGTATACCTTCTATCACAGATCCGAAGGCAAGGTCTTTGTTGCCAAGAATGGATCCTTTCTTGAGAAGGAGTTTCTCGCGAAAGGTGTGAGTAGTCGGAAGGTAGAACCCGAAGAGGTTATTGAACCTTCTCTTCATGAAATGGCGAGTAGCGCAGCACCGGAAGTTGTTTCGGAGTTGACTTCACCTAATGAAGAGAGAGCCAATGATATTGATCATGAAACTCCGAAAGAGGACACTACCGAACCTCGCAGGTCAAGCAGGACACGTGTAGCTCCTGAACTGTACGGCAATCCTGTTATGAATTTCATGATTGATGAAATAGATGACCCTGCGACGTATGAAGAAGCGATGATGAGCCCTGATTCCAACAAATGGCTAGAAGCCATGAAATCCGAGATGGAATCCATGTACGAAAACCAGGTTTGGACCTTGGTGGACTTACCTCACGATCGAAAGGCCGTTGAGAATAAATGGAATTTCAAAAGAAAAACTGATGCTGATGGTAATGTAACCATCTATAAGGCTCGACTTGTCGCAAAGGGGTTTCGACAAATTCAAGGAGTTGACTACGATGAGACATTCTCTCCCGTAGCGATGCTTAAGTCGGTTAGGATTATGTTAGCAATTGTTGCATATTTTGATTATGAAATATGGCAGATGGATGTCAAAACTGCGTTCCTCAATGGTAATATTGAAGAAGAGTTGTATATGATACAACCAATGGGTTTTGTCGATCCTAAGGATGCTAATAAGGTGTGCAAACTTCAGCGATCCATCTATGGACTGAAGCAAGCATCACGGAGTTGGAATCTCCGCTTTGATGAGGTGATCAAAGAGTTTGGATTTGTCCAAACTTATGGAGAGGCTTGTATTTACAAGAAAGTGAGTGGGAGCAATGTGGCATTTCTGATATTATATGTGGCATATTATTGGAAATGATATAGATCTTTTAAACAGTGTTAAAAGTTATCTAAACAGGAAATTTTCGATGAAGGACCTTGGTGAAGCTTGATATATATTAGGCATTAAAATCTATAGAGATAGATCAAGACGCCTAATTGGGCTATCGCAGAGTACATACCTTGATAAGATATTAAAGAAGTTTAATATGGACGAAAGTAAGAAGGGGTTCTTACCTATGTTGCAAGGCAAGACATTGAGTAAGACTAAAAGTCTGGCTACGACAGAAGAAAGAGAGATGATGGATAAGATCCCCTATGCCTCGGCCATAGGCTCTATTATGTATGTCATGCTATGTACAAGACCGGATGTGGCACATGCTATTAGTTTGACTAGTAGGTACCAATCTGATCCAGGTTCGGAACACTGGATAGCGGTAAAGAACATCCTCAAGTACTTGAGAAGAACTAAGGATATGTTTCTTATATACGGAGGTGAAGAAGAGCTAGTCGCTAAGTGTTATGTCGATGCTAGCTTTGACACCGATCCATATGACTCTAAGTCTCAATCCGGATACGTATTTCTCTTGAACGGAGCAGCAGTTAGTTGGAGGAGTTCCAAACAACCTGTGGTGGCTGGATCAACAACAGAGGCGGACTATGTTGCTGCTTCAGAAGCGACGCAGGAGGCAGTTTGGATGAAAGAGTTCATTACAGAACTGGGTGTGGTTCCCAATGCGTTGGACCCAATGGTGATCTATTGTGACAACAATGGAGCCATAGCCAACGCAAAGGAACCAAGATCTCACAAGAATTCCAAACATATTAAGCGCCGGTTTCACTCCATCCACGAGCATGTCAAGGATGGAGATACAAAGATTTGTAAAGTGCACACGGACCTAAATGTAGCAGGTCCGTTGACTAAAGTACTCCCTAGGGAAAAACATGATCAACACCAGAACTCCATGGGTGTTAGATTTATCACTATGTAAACTAGACTATTGTCTCTAGTGCAAGTGGGAGACTGAAGGAAATATGCCCTGAGAGGCAATAATAAAGTTGTTATTATATATTTCTTGTATATGATAGATGTTTATTTTGCATGCTATAATTGTATTGATAGGAAACATCAACACATGTGTGTTTAATAAAAAAAAGGGTTCCTAGTTATGCCTCTCTTATAGACTAGCTTGTTGATTAACAAGATGATCAAAGTTTCCTGATCATGGACATTGGATGTTGTTAATAACAAGGGCACAGCATTTGTGAAATGATGTGATGAACATTCATCCGAAGTATAGCATTACGATCAAGTCATTATGTTTATATTGCTATAACATCATACAAAGTAGTCTTAGTCCTTAGACCATGAGATCATGTTAATTTCTAACACCGGAAGAGTATCTTGATAACATCAAACGTCACACCGTAATAGGGTGACTATAAAGATGGGTTCAGTACTACGAAGGTGTTATGTTGAGGCTCATGGATCAAGAGTGGAATTTGTCAATACAGATGACGGATAGATATACTCTGGGCCCTCTCGGTGATATCACATTAAGATAGCTTGCAAGCAAGTGATGTGATCACTCGAATGTTATATCATGGGAACGAGAAAAGAGTGCATGTCGGTAACGAGATCAAACTAGGTATTTGGATACCGATGATCGAATCTCGGACATGTATTATATCATGATACAAAGGGATTAAATTGCTGACGTTAACGGTTCTCACGATCACAGAAGTCATCGTTGAATATGCAGGAGTCAGTATGGATCTCCAGGTCCCGCTTCTGATTATTGATCTGAGAGGTGTCTCAATCATGCCTGCATTATTCGCGAACCGTAGGGTGACACACTTAGGAAATGTTTCGATAGAAACAGGAAATGTTTCGATAGAAACCGGAATTGTTTCGGGTGAAATTGCAGAAAGTGGTTCTGCATATAATATTGAAATGTTGCAAGGGGTTTTATGTGAATGTTTGTTAATTAAAGTAATTAACAAAATTCTGAATAAAATAAATAAAAGAGTTTTATTAAATGAGAGAGCATTAAATTTAGAGAAATTTAATGCATTTAAAGTGAAGACTTTAAAAGAGAATGTGAAGGGGCATTTTAATGTGGAGGGGTTACCACCACATGAATGGAGGAGGTGAAGGGTCACCTCCCCCATGCGCCGGCCATGAAGGAGGGGTACCCTCCCCTCCTCCTATAAAAGGCCCCCCTCTCCTCCTTCATCCTCACACCTCCTCGTGAAGGATCTCTCTCCCCCTCTAGATATTCCCCCATGGTCTCGGATTAGCGAGATACATGTTCCCGGTGGCCTTGCGTCTGGAAGGAGTTGCTGCTTCCGCTGATTCGCTGGAGCGAGGAGGTGGAGGTTGTCCGGTGGCTTGAACGTGTGTGCGAGGACGGATGCGCAGCTGATTTGCGGCGCTCGGACTTCCACACGATCTTGAGATCGGCAAGCGTACGACTACATCAACCACGAGTTCCTACTCGTTAACAAAACTCGTTGTCTTCGAGGGTAAGTTACTCCATGGATGTATGTCCATCCGTTGCTCTGTATCTAGTAGATAGATCTTGGCGTATAGTTCTCATCGTAGGAAATTTTTTGTTTTCTATGTTGTAGACCCAACAGTAGTAGCGACAACGACCAACCTAATCCCGTAAACTACATCGATATCAACTTATTCACGTCGAGTGTGCGTTTTTATTGTACTCCGTTTGTCCGTATTACTTTCACATCTTGGCACATCATGCCAACAGAATAGGGATGTAAAAATGATACAAGTGGGATAAGTGGATTCTTAAACTTATTCTATTTGTCCCACTTAGTCTAGAGTTAGTATAGAGATGTAAAAATGAGAACCCACTTATTCCACTTGTCTCACTTCTGCACCCTTACAATGGAATATGACCTCTATAAAGCATCACCCCTTTGGCACATTAGGCTGGCCATAGTGCTAGTATCATAAGTAGTATCATGCATGTCAAGTTGGCAAAAATATGTCGTGACATAGTAATTAATGAAGAAAGAAGTGATTGTAGAGTATCATATGATATCGTATCATAACACATAAAACTAGATTATTTATAACAAATCGATCTTATACACTAATTTGCATTGAGATTGCATAAAAAATTAAATAAAAGACAACTATGATACTACTACTCCTAGATGATATTATGCATTATGGAGGTAGTATCATACATTAGTATCATATGCATAATATTTGCTTAGGATATTCCCCACTATGACCAGCCTTAGTCTTTCCAAATCCGTGGCATGTATTTTCTTCTAAATTTTGTGAGTTAAATACATTAGGTTGGTACTATTTACAAATGTATGCTACATTGCTACTTCGACCCATTCTTTAGTGAGTATTACTTGGCTGCAGTAATGCTACTTAAGTATCTGTTTGTAAGTCAGACTATTTATCTTAAGCACACAATTCTAAAATACTTTGGAACTAAATTTGTATTCTGATAGGTTGTTAAACCAATTGAGTATAGTACAGTCGGAAGACACCTACTGATACAATTGGTGGGTGAGGCCTTAAGGAGATGATTCCATTGAGGTGGAAAAACATTTTAGTGCCTCTCCGAGGAGATATGATCAACATACCTCACTCTGAACCAAATGTTAAGGCACACATGATAGCATTGCGTGAAAGGTAATTGTAGAAGTTGCGAGTGAGATGCATTACAACTCTACTATGTACTTCTTTAACTTATTGATGCTACTAAGACGAGTTTCTGAGATGTAACTATGCATTAGGGTCCATAATCTCACTATGAAAGCTACAATTATTTGTGTGGAAAATTTTATTTCACATAAGGAAACCTTTTATAAAAGAAAACTATGTGAGGGACTATTTGATTCAAAGGATTTCCAAAAGAATTTTGTAGGACTCTTGCCCATAGAAAATTTTCTATACAGGTCGTTTGGTTAAAAGATTGAACCCTCCAAAATTTCTATGGATTGCTTTTATATACTACAATACCATATGATTTCTAGCAAGAGGTTGGACCACTTGGAAAATTCCCTATGTGTCTATGATAACTATGACTTGTACTCAATATCTAAATAAATTTATTATTTTTTCCCGTGGTGCAGTCAAATGACTTCTGCGCCTGTGTTTTTTCTATAGGATTTCACATGTCATGACATACTATTCTTGTATTTTTTTTCTATTCCTATACTTTTAAAATCCTCTAAATCAAACTGGGCCGGATGACACCCGATATTATATATAGTGACCAAATACACGTCAACAAGGGACTTTATGTAAAGTGGCTGAATTATATATCCACTCTTTCCAACTAAGGAAGAGCTAGGCTCACATTCTTCATGTCAAGAAAAAAATGCTCTCGACGCTGCAATGAAAATAGTTTTGTGCGTCGATTAATGTACAAACAAACCGGGGCTTATTCCCCTGTTCAAAAAAAGTCAAGCCAAACTAAATTTATAGTAGACTTTCTAATTTTCAAATTCCTATCATTCAGGAAAGATAAGCACAAAAAGTATATTGTAGGAATATCTTTGGTTTAATCTAACTGAACATGACTTTACTACACAAGAATCTAATTGAACATGACTTCACTACACAAGTTTACATGCTTGAATAATTATAAATATGTGGTTGGATCATATTGTAGTCATGTTTATTAAAGAAGTATTGCTCCATTGCTTGTTCTTGCACGTGTTCTTTTTCTTGATTTTTTAGGAAATTGTGCCATTTTCTAGAAGTTTTTCCTTGTGGAAGAAGAAGCGAAAAAGGACAACCCGACTGCCACCTATGGTATTTCCCTTGTCGTGACGAGGGAAGAAACTAGAAGACGAGGCAATGACGGTAACCAAATTGAGGAAAAAGAGGATGGTGGAGATGAGCGAGAACCATCACAGTGGAGAAGTAGAGGAGGAGAGCGGAAGTGTTAGGATTATTGAATCCCCCACAAATCATAGTGTAGAGTGGAAAAGGTTGGCCCAAATTTCACATTGGATGTTGTTTTGTATTAAAACCATCAACTTTGTGGTTGTAAACACAAATTAAAGGATTCTAAATGAGAACCACCATATGATTTTTCGAGAGTCTTCTGCAAATGAGAGCAAAAGATTTTGGATTACCGGATACCTCACAAGCCATAGGGGTTGAGTGGATTTGGTGAGATCAAATTTCATATCGCAAGCGGTTTGAGTTAATGCTGTCAGTTTTTTTTGCTTGTAAGCACAAACAATTTTAGATGAGAACCTGTCTTATGATTCTTCGAGTTTTATCAACCATGTATATATCTAAGTTTGTTCAAGGGTGTTATATTTAATAACACTAGTGGGTAGGGTGAGTAGTATTATTTGGTTGCAGGGAAAATCAATAGGGACCAAAGAAAACCCCAACTGGACCAGTATATTTAAAGGTGAAGAACAAGACAATTGTACATGCTGCAACTTAAAGGTGAACTAAATATGAAGACATTAAAACAGCTATTAATGGTTTTTTATGGGGTTTGTCTACATGCATGACATGCTGTTGCGGCATAACTGCATGGCTAGAAAAACTAGGTAGTTGGTTCAGCTATTTAGGAATTGAAGTTGAGAAGAAAAAGGCAGTATAAACAACTCCGGTCACGCAACATTACACCATATCATATCTGACGCATCTAGGTGGCATTTGGGTCACCTCTATGGGGATGATTCAGGCGTTGCCACACCAAGCTCTTAGGGATCACACCACATAGGAGAATGTGTCGATAGAGCACCCTAATGCCATGATAGAGTATCGTGGAACCAAACTATGGTTTCTATCCGAGGAATTCCTCCAGTTTGCTTCCTATTCCGATGATATAATGGAAATGCCCAACTCTGTACTCAGTCTCCACTCCGCTTCATCTAACTATATGTTAGATGGTAAAACTTGTTGTGTCACGCTGAAAGGCGACGATTTATAATGATAGGCTACATCAATGATGTTGATGCTGAAGAAATGAAGTTTGGTACTTGTTTCTCAACCCATTTGTTACCATGAACAAGGTCTAGCTATTCACATGCCGAACATATGCTAGTAAATATAGCAGCAATAAATATTTAAGATGTGTTGATGCATAATAGCTTAAGCGCTTGTCTATATGAATCAATAAACTTCATCCAATAAGCGGTTGGATGAAACTCTACATTACTTTTTATGATCGCAATATTATTATGGTGCAAAAATGTTAATGATATACTGAATGGAAACAAGCCAGATTAGAATTTTGGGTATTCCAATTCATTATTGGTGACTTAAAAATACTGAATGAAAACAAATCAAACACTACAGGAAAGATTCGAGGCGCCGACGACCGGCTGCCGTCGGCATAGGCTGTGCCGACGGTGGCCGTCGGCGTAGCCCCCTCGGCATAGCTATTGGTCGGCGTAGCCCCTCGGCCGTCAGCGTAAAGGGCCCCCCACGGCATAGCGCTCGTAGCGGGTCCCCGATGTCAGGCAACGGCCGTTTGGTAATGGCCCAGCCCTGGAGGTACGCCGACGGCCAGGCCGTTGGCACAGGCCTGGAGCTACTGGCCGTCAGCACATGCCCAGCCCAGGAGTAGCACGAGCACGCCATGTCGCCCTGCTACGCCGAGAGCTAGGTCGTCGGCATAGCCTAAAATAATTTTTTTTAATTTTTTTAATCTTTAAATTGTTTGACTCGTTAATCTCTCGCTTTGAACATTTTTAACACTAATTAAACTCATTGATTAAATTGCAGTCTTAGTTAAACTTTCCGGTTGGTCACCCATCCTCACTACTCCACTCCCAGCACGCTTAACTTACTCGTTCCTTCAGAATCTGTTTCCGCAAAGCAATTTATACATTATTGTCAATACTATGATATCAATCCTATTAACTCTTATATCATGGTGTCAAATCTTCGTATTTTTTGAAATTACAAACAATTATTTAAATAATCAACAATGAATAAGTAACAATTTTATTGAATTCAAATAAAAATATAATAATTTTATTCTTTTTCATATTTTTCTATTTAATATGGAATAATTAATATCTTTAAATATGTAAATTGGAATCCGACAAATAATATGTCTAAATTAATTTAAAAATGAGAGGAATCCAAATATGATATCAATATCAACTTATCACAAACTATGCCGTGATTCTTACCATAATTTCATTTGCTCGTTTAAAACGACACGCATAAAGATTTTTAGCTCGGGGCTGAGACTCGCTAAACTTGAAGTGGATCTCTGATAAAACAGCATATTGTGAACCTAAAAATGATTTTTGTAAAAAATCATGAGCATCCGATCATGTACCTGTAGTTCATATCTGACCCATTTTCTACTCATTCGGCAGGAATTTGTCTTTTTCACCAGGGAGAGACAGAAAGGTTTGAGATCTCTCTGTTAGGAAATTGTCCATGTAAGGTGGTCTAGTATTTTTTTTTAAATGTGGTGGTAGCATTTTGAATCAGCCATTTGGTGGTTGCTTCACAAAACCGTCCGGTTTTTGCACTCGGGAAATGGAAAATAGCATTTTGGTGCGACAAAAAGGAAAACTTCCTCCTGAAACATTGTTGGCCATCCCATGATGCACATGTATGCACAATATGGACACATTATCATAAAATATACCTTCATTCTAGCCATAACATTGGTCATTTGACCCGAAAAGCAGAAAACCTCGAACGAGATAGATCATTTTGTGAAGGTTTTTTGAGACATAATCAATATACCAAGTTTGATATTTTCCTTCTAACTATGTCACATAATATGACATCACATGAAGGTTTCACATTGTTTGGATCGTTTTTGAATTTCTTATGCACGTTTTAAACTATCGTCAACTTTTGTCGAACGGCGGGCATGAAGATTCTTAGCTCGGGCTAAGACTCGCTAAACTTGAAGTGGATCTTGATGAAACATCATATTGTGAACCTAAAAATTATTTTTGTAAAAAATCATGAGTATCCGATCATGTACCTGTAGTTCATATCTGACCCATTTTCTACCGATTCGATAGGAATTTGTCTTTTTCACCAGGGATAGACAATAAGGTTTGAGATCCCCCTGTTAGGACATTGTTCATGTAAGATGGTCTAGTATTTTTGAAAAATGTGGTGGTTGCATTTTGAATCATCCATTTGGTGGTTGCTTCACAAAACCGTCCGATTTTTGCACTCGAAAAATGGAAAATAGCTTTTTGGTGTGACGAAAATGAAAACTTTCTCCTGAAATATTGTTCGCCATCCCATGATGCACATATATGCATAATGTGGACACATTATCATAAATTATACCTTCATTCTAGCCATACATTGGTCATTTGACCCGAAAGCCAGGAAACCTCGAACGAGATAGGTCATTTTGTGAAGGTTTTTTTAGACATAATCAATATACCAAGTTTGATATTTTTCCTTCTAACTATATCACATAATATGACACCATGCAAAGATTTCGCATTGTTTGGATCGTTTTTGAATTTCTTATGCCCATTTTAAACTATCGTCAAACTTTTGTCAAACGGCGGCATGAAGATTCTTAGCTCGGGGCTGAGACTCGCTAAACTTGAAGTGAATCTCTTATAAAACCGCATATTATGAACCTAAAAATGATTTTTGTAAAAAATCATGAGCATCCGATCATGTACCTGTAGTTCATATCTGACCCACTTTCTATCGATTTGGCAGGAATTTGTCTTTTTTACCAGGGTAGATAGAAAGGTTTGAAATCCCCCTGTTAGGACATTGTCCATGTAAAGTGGTTTAGTATTTTTTTCAAAAATGTGGTGGTAGCATTTTGAATTAGCCATTTGGTGGTTGCTTCATAAAACCGCCCGTTTTTGCACTTGGAAAATGAAAAATGGCTTTTTGGTGCGACGAAAAGGAAAACTTCCTCCTGAAACATTGTTCGCCATCCGATGATGCACATGTATGCACAATATGGATACATTATCACAAATTATACCTTCATTCTACCCATAACATTGGTCATTTGATCCGAAAGTCAAGAAAACTCGAATGAGATAGGTCATTTTGTAAAGGTTTTTTGAGACAAAATTAATATACCAACTTTGATATTTTTCCTTTATAATATGACACCACGCGAAGGTTTCGCATTGTTTAGATCTTTTTGAATTTCTTATGCCCGTTTTAAACTATATATAATTTTTTATGTTTCACTTACTTTTTATTTACAAATGTATAATATTTGAGTGTAGATAAATAGATCTTATTTTTCTAAATTTTGTTATATTATTTATATTTTTCTAAATTAGAATGATTTAGTTATGATTTTTCAAAAATTAATGAGGTAAAAGGAAAAATAGCTATGGCTAAAATTAAATGGAAAAAAATCTGGAGGCCTACATGGACGACTAGGCCGTCGGCACAGACCAACCAATTTCTTCAAAGAGCTACGCCGACGGCCAGACCGTCGGTATAGCCTGCCTATCTAACGCTGTTTTCGTCGCCGTGTCTAAACTGGGGCTACACCGAGGATGGTACGTAAGCCGAGGACCACCGTCGGCACATCCCTCTCTGCTACGCCGACGGCCGCGTTACGCCGAGGGTTACCCTCGGCACCTTCATCTATGCCGACGGCCGACATTTGTCCATCGGCATAACCAGTCGGTCGTCAGTGCCTCCAGTTTCTCCTGTAGTGAAAGAGCGTGTTCAGAAAATGCTAATCAACTGGAAAGGAAGTTACAATCTCTTGGGGGGAGATTAGCACTCATTAATTCAACACTATGTAGTATGGTGTTGTATATGATATATTTCTTCCAATTTACAAAAAAGTCTTACAAACATTAGACTATTTCCGATCGAGATTCTTATGGCAAGTATGTAGTGGTAAAAACGTACGAACTAGGTAGATGAGATGTGGTTTGTCGCCCGAAAGACCAAGGGAGGGGGAGGGGGGTCCTCGCTACTTATGACCTTGGAGTTAAAACACGGCTCTCCATATGGTAAATGATTTTTCAAGATTCTTACTGAGGATGGGGTTTGGCAAACCCTTCTGAGAAGAAAGTACATTGGCTCAAAGGGTGTCGTCGCATGTGTAGTGGAAATTGGGTGACTCATGCTTGTGGGCTGGTCTAATAACGATGAAGACATATTTTTTTCCGCTTTGGATCTTGTAATATCAAGGATGGTTTGGAATATAGGTTCTTAGAGGATACGTGTCTAGGTGATACAACCAGTATCAAGCTTGTCTAGGTGATACCACCCTCTGAGAGCATTACCCATCTTTTTACAATATTGTTCGTCAGAAGAGTGATACAATCGCTACAGTTATGGAGGCATCTCCGCCGAGTGACTTTTATATGTGATTTACTTGATACCGGACACATGGCTTGGAATATGTGTGGGTCAGTTGGCATTGTCACAAGGGACTAACAAATTTCACCGGAATTTCCATGAGAATGGTAAATTCTTAGTTTCCATATATAAAGCACTTGTCCATTCGGAAGCACTAGTCGATAATAATTCTTTTTTGAAAATAAACTACCTCTCAAAACTAAAATATTTGGGTGATACCTTCGCAAATGTGTGATCCTCACAAAACATACCCGCCAAAAGCGCAACCGACATGGGTCTTTAAAGTGCCAAATTGTCACCATTGTGAGACAATTAAGCCCTTAGTCTTTCGGTGTCAGTTAGCTTGTTTTTCATGGTCAATCATCCTAGTGGCTTAAAAATTATACCCACCAAGTAGTGTTGCAAATATTCAATTGATTACGTGGAATCGAACATAAGGATAAAATTCTCATTAGGGTGGGAGAGCTTGCCGTAATAGGTCAGTTTGGTTGTATAGAAATGATATGGTTTTTAATATCAAGTTTGTTTTTCTCTTTTACTAGGTTATTTAGGGGTGTAATTCATAGTCATCTCTAAAACACATGGAGAGTATAGACATGTTAATGGAGGTGTGTAAGCTTTTGGAGCAGCCGATGAGGGATATATTTTATTCCACATGATGGTAGCATAGTCTTTGGATAGTCCCTCCCTTGCCTTAGTCGCTTTAGAGAACTACATGTTCTCTTGTTATACGTATCTTTGTGTTTTCTCTTTTTGTTTCTTTTGGTTGTGTGCATCCTAGCCACGAAGAAATTGGATGTAAGCTCTCTTTAATTGTATCATACGAGTTTAGTAAAGAAGCTCTTCAGATTACCCACACTGGGTAAAGACAAGAAGGCGGCTTCGGTAAAGAAAGAACCGACGGGAGTTTTCAATTCCGGATCAACAAGGCCAAGTAGCCATGGCCCATCTTAAGAGATTAAGTGCTTCATTTCGCTTAAAACCTACATTCCCTCCTGGAGCACTCTTTCTTATACATTTGCTACATGCAAAAAGCCGTGTGCATTGCTATTAATGACGAGAGATGAAAATGATACCATAAATAGATACTGTATAATAGCACATATGACAAGAAATTAATATCAAACAAATCTGTACAAAATATTGCATTGAGATTTTACGAATTAATAAATATCATGAGACCATGATTTTACTACATTATACTATGAATATGAAGATAGTATCATATAGTAGTATCATATGGACGATAGTTGTATATGATACCAACCACCGTGACCATTCTTATAACAAATAGAGGATGAAGCCACTACGACGAACCCCAACCATGCCTTCCAAGCTTACCACCTAGTCCCCAACCATGCCTTCCAAGATTAGCACCGACAAGACTAGGAAACTCTCTCGACTACCCTCTCCTCTCTCATGGGGGGGGGGGGTTGCGATAGAGTTGTATGAGGAGTGGTTCACCTTGGCTAGCAATGTCTCTTCCCAATCGACGGTGACATTGATATAGCTCAGATTCCAACTCTCAACCAGCGGTAAATATGGCTCATTGGTCATTGTGTTCTTAACAAAGTAAAAGGCCCCTCAGACACCCTAGCGTCCATTTGCGGCATCTTTGGCCCGACTTATATGTCAGTTACTCCCTCTATCTGGAAATAAGTGACTTGGAATTTTTTAAGATTCACATGTATCTACAAACTAAACTGCTGAAGAAGATAGGTGCACGTCCGACGATCTTCCCTGGTGGCATCAGACACATTATCCAAGGGGAGGCCTAACAAACGATGATCGTACTTTTGAATCGCAAGCAATGATGATGGATGCAACGATGCTGCACAACGAGGGTACAAGAGGACAAGAGGTTCGATGAAGTTTGTGGTTTGTGGAGAGAGAAACTATTGATAAGGATATATACACGATGACATGAGAGGGGTGTCAGAAATCTTGACGGCGCGCATTTGTGTGACAGAAAGGCAATAAAAGCGCAACAAGGCGTCCGTGATCATATTGTCAAGCCAGATTCACACGAGCTGGTATCGTATGTGAGAGCGCTTCTCCTTTATGAGAAACCGCAAGGGAGAAACCGCGTACACAATCTCCCTGCGAGAAACCGCGCACGTACATGACCTGGAGACACCAAGTGCATTCATGCTCGATCTAATACCTCATGTGAGAGGCGGCCTCCCTTACCAACGGGACCCATCACACGATCTCCTGGCGAGGACCCCCGTGTGTCCATGACATGGATGCGCTAGATCGAACTGTGCCGGGACTCATCACCCGGTAGGTGCGGAGCTCTCCCACGCTCCAGACGCCTCTCACATAGTTTGGTCCTACATAGAGTCGATGACGCCAAGCCCCGGGGAGCACATGGTCCACCAGCCAGCAACGCGGGGCATGACACTGATGCGCGCGTAGGGCCGCGGGGGAATTTTCCACACCCGGCCCCGCGGTGGGCCCATATCCCGAGATAGGGGCTTCGCTGCGATGATGACGCATGTCCTCCTCGTTCTCCATCCAACAGACATGACTGGATAGTGTAGAATGAGCCAAAATATTTGGTACCTTTTATTTACTCCGATAACAAACTTCTCTCTATGGATGAGTTGGTGAATGAAAAATAGTGACATGGGTATGACTACTCGGGTTCTTATGATTAGTTACCCCCGGCTATATGATGACTCATAACCCACGAAGCCCAAGAAAGAAGGCCCCGAAAGCATTCGACGGAAAGTATAGCTTGCTAAATAAGGAAATCGAAACCGGCATTGTATTTGTTGATGGGTTCGTAGCATGGAAAACAAAAATTTTCTACCGCAAGAACGAACAAAACCTAGATCCAATCCAGATAAAAGCCAAGATCTAATCTATGAGACATGAGCAACGAGATAGATAGGAACTAACCCTCGTAGATCCGAAAGCGTTAACGAGATTAGATCTCGTGGTTGATGTAGTCGATCACTTGCCGATCTCAAGATCGTGTGGACGATCCTTCCGGCGTCGCGTTCCAGCAGCGCTTCCGCCCTTGGTCAAGTAGACGATCCTTTCGGCGTCGCGTTCCAGCAGCGCTTCCGCCCTTGGTCAAGTAGACGATCCTTCCGGCGCCGCAATTCGGCAGCGCTTCCGCAGTCGGTCACACGTGCGGAGTCGAAGCAGACCTTCCTCTCCCCGTTCCAGCGAGCAGCGGAGGTAGTAGATCTTCTCCACGGAATCCCAGCAGCACGACGGCGTGGTGGTGGTGGTGGAGTAGAGAATTCTGCAGGGCTTCGCCTATGCCTATGCAGAATATGGTTGAGGAGAGAGGCGGCAGAGATTAGACGTTATGGGAGCGTTGGAGGAGGGGGCGCCCCCTGCCCCTCTATTTAAAGAGGGGAGGGCGCCATGGGGAGGGGAGTCCTTGTAGGACTCCTCTCCTCCTAGGCCGGCGGGTTGGAGGTGGGGGAGGAGTCCTCCTCCCCCACGAATCCGTATCTTGACCCACCAGGACTCCTTGATCCCTATCTTGATTTTCAAGCAAACTCCAAGATATCTTCTAGAACCTTCCGGAACATTCCGAAACCTTCTAGAATCCTCATGCAAACACTCCAGAACATTTCCTATCTCATAAAATGATCTCCTATATATGAATCTTATTCTCCGGACCATTCCGGATCTCCTCGTGATGTCCCGGATCCATTCCGAGACTCCGAACAACATTCGGTCTCCAACGCACATTCCATATCTACTTAAAACAACTTCGAACCTTAAGTGTGTCACCCTACGGTTCGTGAATATGTAGACATGATAGAGACACATCTCATATCAATAACCATTAGCGGGACCTGGAGATCCATAATGGCTCCCACATACTCAACGATGACTTCGCGATCGATTGAACCATTTACATACGAAACTAATTCCCTTTGTCTCACGATATTATACTTATCCGAGGTTTGATCGTCGGTATCTCCATACCTAGTTCTACCTCGTTACTGATAAGTACTCTTTACTCGTTCCGTGATATGTCATCCCTTGTGACCTAGTCACATGCTTGCAAGCTAACTAGATGACATTCCACCGAGAGGGCCCAGAGCATATCTAACCGTCATATGGATGGACAAATCCCAATCTTGGTTCATGAGCTTCAACACATACTTTCAGAATACCCAATGACACTTTTATAACCACCCAGTTACGAAGCGGCGTTTGATGTTATCAAAGTATTCATCCGGTGATGGTGATTAACATAACCTCATGGTCGAAGGAATAGGTTACTATGTATTTGAAAGCTTACAGCAATGTGAACTTAATGACTTGATCTTATGCTACGCTTACTATGGGTGTGTGTCCATCACATCATTCTCCCAATGATATAACCTTGTTATTAATCACATCCAATGTCCATGATCAGGAAACCATGATCATCAATTAATCAACAAGCTAGTTCAACAAGAGGCTTACTAGGGACTCTTATATGTTTACAAAACACACATGTATTAGTGTTTCCTAATAATACAATTATAGCATGGGATGTAAACATTCATCATAAACACAAAGATATAATAATAATCACTTTTATTATTGCCTCTTGGGCATATCTCCAACAGTCTCCCACTTGCACTAGAGTCAATAATCTAGATTACATGGTAATATACCGAACACCCATGGCGTTTTGGTGTTGGTCATGCTTTGCCCTAGGGAGAGGTTTAGTCAACGGATCTGCCATATTCAGATCAGTGTGTACTTTGCAAATCTTTATGTCACCATCTCGGACATACTCGCGAATAGCGTGGAAACGTAGCTTGATGTGCTTCAGCTTGCTATGTGACCTTGGCTCCTGCGCATTAGCTATGGCACCTGTGTTGTCACAGTAGATGGCCATCGGGTCCAATGCACTGGGAACCACGCCGAGTTCAGTAATGAATTCCTTCATCCAAACGGCTTCTTGTGCAGCCTCCGAAGCAGCTATGTATTCCGATTCAGTTGAAGATTTCGCCACAACGCTTTGCTTCGCACTCCTCCAGCTTACTGCAGCACCATTCAAAATAAATACGTAACCCGACTGTGACTTTGAGTCATCCGGATCGGTGTTCCAACTAGCATCGGTGTAACCGTTTACAACAAGCTGTTCATCACCTCCATAAGAAAGAACCATATCCTTAGTCCTATTTAGGTACTTTAGGATATTCTTGACCGCTGTCCAGTGTTCCTCTCCAGGATCACTTTGATATCTGCTAGTCAAACTAACAGCATGTGCTATATCCGGTCTTGTACACAGCATGGCATACATGATAGAACCTATGGCCGAGGCATAGGGAATTTTATTCATTTTCTCTCTATCTTCTGCCGTAGCTGGACTTTGAGTTTTACTCAAGGTCTTACCTGACAACATGGGCACGAACCCTTTCTTGCTATCTTCCATTCTAAACTTCTTTAGAACTTTGTCCAAGTATGTACTTTGTGAAAGCCCTATTAGGCGTCTTGATCTATCTCCATAAATCTTGATGCCTAGAATGTATGCCGCTTCGCCAAGATCCTTCATTGAAAAACTATTATTCAAATAGGTTTTGACGCTATTAAGAAGTTCTATATCATTCCCAATCAACAATATGTCATCTACATACAGTACTAGGAATGCTACAGAGCTCCCACTCACTTTCTTGTAAATACAAGCTTCTCCATAAGTTTGTATAAATCCAAAGTTTTTGATTACCTTATCAAAACGTTGATTCCAACTACGGGATGCTTGCTTCAGTCCATAAATGGAGCGCTGAAGTTTGCATACCTTGTTAGCATCTTTAGGATCGACAAAACCCATGGGTTGTACCATATACAACTCTTCCTCAATGTCACCATTAAGGAACGCCGTTTTGACATCCATCTGCCAAATCTCATAATTGAAATATGCAGCAATTGCTAACAAAATCCTCACAGACTTTAGCTTCGCTACTGGTGAGAATGTCTCATCATAGTCAACTCCTTGAATTTGTCGGAACCCTTTCGCGACAAGTCGAGCTTTATAGACGGTAACATTACCATCAGCATCTGTTTTTCTCTTGAAAATCCATTTGTTCTCGACAGCCTTACGGCCATCCGGTAAGTCCACCAAAGTCCACACTTGGTTTTCGTACATGGATCCCATTTCGGATTTCATGGCTTCTAGCCATTTGTCGGAATCTGGGCTCACCATAGCTTTTTCATACGTCGCAGGGTCATCGGCGTTGTCCACCAACATGACGTTCAAGGCATAGTCATACCAATCAGGAGTGGTACGAACCCTCGTTGACCTGCGAGGTTCAGTAGTAACTTCGTTCGAAGTTTCATGATCATTATCATTAGCTTCCTCTTCTATTGGTGCAGGCGGCACCAAAACATCTTCCGGTGCTGCGCTACTCTCAAATCCGAGAGAAGGTTCAATAACCTCATCGAGTTCTACTTTCCTTCCAGTCACTTCTTTCGAGAGAAACTCCTTCTCAAGAAAGGATCCATTCTTTGCAACAAAAACTTTGCCTTCGGATCTATGATAGAAGGTATACCCAATTGTTTCTTTAGGGTATCCTATGAAGACGCATTTCTCCGCTTTGGGTTCTAGCTTATCAGGTTGTAACTTCTTTACGTATGCTTCGCAACCCCAAACTTTAAGGAACGACAACTTAGGTTTCTTACCAAACCACAATTCGTACGGTGTCATTTCAACGGATTTAGATGGTGCCCTATTTAAAGTGAATGCGGCTGTCTCTAATGCATAGCCCCAAAATGATAACGGTAAATCTGTAAGAGACATCATAGACCGAACCATATCTAAGAGAGTTCGATTACGACGTTCGGACACACCATTACGCTGTGGTGTTCCCGGCGGTGTCAACTGTGAAAGTATTCCACATTTCTTTAAATGCATGCCAAACTCGTAACTTAGATATTCACCCCCGCGATCAGAACGCAGAAACTTAATCTTCTTGTTACGATGATTCTCCACTTCACTTTGAAATTCCTTAAACTTCTCGAAAGTTTCGGACTTATGTTTCATGAAGTAGACATACCCATATCTACTCAAGTCATCCGTGAAGGTGAGAACATAACGATATCCACCACGCGATGCTACACTCATTGGACCGCACACATCGGTATGTATTATTTCCAATAAGTCTGCAGCTCGCTCCATTGTCCCAGAGAATGGAGTCTTAGTCATTTTTCCCATTAGACATGCTTCGCATCTTTCAAGTGATTCAAAATCAAGTGATTCAAGAAGTCCATCAGAATGGAGTTTCTTCATACGCTTCACTCCAATGTGACCAAGACGACAGTGCCACATGTATGTAGAATTATCATTCAATTTAATTCGTTTAGCATCTATGTTGTGAACATGTGTATCACTACTATCGAGATTCAGTAAGAATAAACCATTCATCTCAGGTGCATTACCATAAAAGATATTACTCATATAAATCGAACAACCTTTATTCTCAGATTTAAAAGAGTAACCGTCTCGCAATAAACAGGATCCAGATATAATGTTCATGCTTAACGAAGGCACCAAATAACAATTATTTAAATTTAAAACTAATCCCGAAGGTAGATGTAGAGGGAGCGTGCCGACGGCGATCACATCAACCTTGGAGCCATTTCCAACGCGCATCGTCACCTCATCTCTTGCCAGTCTTCGTTTATTCCGCAGTTCCTGTTTCGAGTTACATATATGAGCAACCGAACCAGTATCAAATACCCAGGCACTACTACGATTACTAGTGAGATACACATCTATAACATGTATATCAAATATACCTTTCTTCTTGATGTTGCCGTTTTTCAGATCTGCCAGGTACTTGGGGCAGTTACGCTTCCAGTGACCAGCACCCTTGCAGTAGAAACACTCGGTTTCAGGATTAGGACCAGCCTTGGGCTTCTTAGCAGGTGCGGCAGCTTTCTTGCCGTCCTTCTTGAAGTTGCCCTTGTTCTTGGTCTTGCCCCGTTTCTTGAAATTGGTGGTCTTATTGACCATCAACACTTGGTGCTCCTTCTTGATCTCCACTTCAGCAGTTTTTAGCATGGACGACAGTTCAGGCAACGTCTTGTTCATGCAGTGCATGTTGTAGTTCATCACAAAGTTCTTGTAACTTGGTGGCAGTGATTGAAGGAGACGGTGAATCCCCAATTCATTAGGAATCGATATTCCCAACTCTTGGAGCTTCTTAGCGTACCCAGACATGGTGAGCACGTGCTCGCTAACGGAGCTTCCTTCTTCCATCTTACAGTTAAAGAACTTCTCGGAGGCCTCATAGCTCTCCATTGCCGCGCGAGTCTCAAAAATTAGCCTGAGCTCCTTAATGATCTCGAACGGGTCGTGGTGCTCAAAACGCTGTTGGAGCTCCGCTTCTAAACCGTACAGGATGGCACACTGAACTGTGGAGTAATGATTCTTCCGAGTGGCGAAAACATTCTTTTCGTCATCGGTGGCATTATCTGCAGGTGGGTCACCTAGCGGTGCATCGAGCACATAGGTCAACTGACCAGCCCTGAGGACGATCTTCAGTCCACGGAACCAGTCCGTGAAATTGCTTCCATTATTTTTAAGCTTTTCTTTCTCTAGGAACGCATTGAAATTGATGGAGGGGGTCGCCATAATCTACAACAATTTGCAAGTAGTTTTAGACTAAGTTTATGACAAATTGAGTTCAAGTTTAATTATTAAACTAACTAGGTGAACTCCCACTCAAAACAACATCCCTCACATTGTCTTAGTGATTACACGAACCAAGTCCACTACACCAAGTCCGATCTTCACGAGAGAAGATGTAGTTTCATCGGCGAACAATCTTCATGTTCATCATATCAATTATATGACTCATGCTCTACCTTTCGGTATTCCGTGTTCCGAGACCATGTCTGTACATGCTAGGCTCGTCAAGACAACCTTAGTTTCCGCATGTGCAAATCTGGCTTGCACCCGTTGTATGCACACGTAGAATCTATCACATCCGATCATCACGAGATGCTTCGAAACGACGAGTCTTAGCAACGGTGCCAACTTAGGGTGAACACTTTATTACTTGATATTTAGTGAGAGGGATCATCTTATAATGCTACCGTCGCGATCTAAGCAATACAAGATGCATAAAGGATTAACATCACAGGCAATTCATAATAAGTGTGATATGATATGGCCTTTTCTTCTTGTGCCTTTGATCTCCATCTCCAAAGCACGAACATGATCTCCATCATCACCAGCATTGCGTCAAGGTCAGTGGCGCCGCTTCATGGTTGTCCATCATCGCCAGCAACTATTACAACTACTTGGAATAAAGCTATTACAAGATGAATAGACACGCAGGTCTTAACAGAATTAAAGACAACCATTAGGCTCCTGCCGGTTGCCATATTACAACAAGGATCATTGCATACATCAAATACAATCACAATCACATGTTGGCCATATCACATCACAAAACCCCTGCAAAAACAAGTTAGACGCCTCTAATTTTCTTTGCAAGTTTTACGTGGTTTGGGGCTTTCGCATAAGACCGATCTTACCTACGAACATGAACCACAACGTTGATACAAGTGTTGTCAAGATGCTCATTGTAAATTGAATCTTAACTATGGTGAGAGAGACAGACACCCGCAAAGCCACTTGTGCAAGGCAAGTTGCACGTCAAGCGTGGAGCAAGTCTCATGTGCGATGACATGTAATGTTAGCCCGAGCCGCTTCATCCCACCATACCGCAAGATGCAAAGTACACGCTAAGACACCGACAACAAAAGCATCAACGCCCACAAAACCATTGTGTTCTACTCGTGCAACAGATCTACGCATAGATACGGCTCTGATACCACTGATGGGTTCGTAGCATGGAAAACAAAAATTTTCTACCGCAAGAACGAACAAAACCTAGATCCAATCCAGATAAAAGCCAAGATCTAATCTATGAGACATGAGCAACGAGATAGATAGGAACTAACCCTCGTAGATCCGAAAGCGTTAACGAGATTAGATCTCGTGGTTGATGTAGTCGATCACTTGCCGATCTCAAGATCGTGTGGACGATCCTTCCGGCGTCGCGTTCCAGCAGCGCTTCCGCCCTTGGTCAAGTAGACGATCCTTTCGGCGTCGCGTTCCAGCAGCGCTTCCGCCCTTGGTCAAGTAGACGATCCTTCCGGCGCCGCAATTCGGCAGCGCTTCCGCAGTCGGTCACACGTGCGGAGTCGAAGCAGACCTTCCTCTCCCCGTTCCAGCGAGCAGCGGAGGTAGTAGATCTTCTCCACGGAATCCCAGCAGCACGACGGCGTGGTGGTGGTGGTGGAGTAGAGAATTCTGCAGGGCTTCGCCTATGCCTATGCAGAATATGGTTGAGGAGAGAGGCGGCAGAGATTAGACGTTATGGGAGCGTTGGAGGAGGGGGCGCCCCCTGCCCCTCTATTTAAAGAGGGGAGGGCGCCATGGGGAGGGGAGTCCTTGTAGGACTCCTCTCCTCCTAGGCCGGCGGGTTGGAGGTGGGGGAGGAGTCCTCCTCCCCCACGAATCCGTATCTTGACCCACCAGGACTCCTTGATCCCTATCTTGATTTTCAAGCAAACTCCAAGATATCTTCTAGAACCTTCCGGAACATTCCGAAACCTTCTAGAATCCTCATGCAAACACTCCAGAACATTTCCTATCTCATAAAATGATCTCCTATATATGAATCTTATTCTCCGGACCATTCCGGATCTCCTCGTGATGTCCCGGATCCATTCCGAGACTCCGAACAACATTCGGTCTCCAACGCACATTCCATATCTACTTAAAACAACTTCGAACCTTAAGTGTGTCACCCTACGGTTCGTGAATATGTAGACATGATAGAGACACATCTCATATCAATAACCATTAGCGGGACCTGGAGATCCATAATGGCTCCCACATACTCAACGATGACTTCGCGATCGATTGAACCATTTACATACGAAACTAATTCCCTTTGTCTCACGATATTATACTTATCCGAGGTTTGATCGTCGGTATCTCCATACCTAGTTCTACCTCGTTACTGATAAGTACTCTTTACTCGTTCCGTGATATGTCATCCCTTGTGACCTAGTCACATGCTTGCAAGCTAACTAGATGACATTCCACCGAGAGGGCCCAGAGCATATCTAACCGTCATATGGATGGACAAATCCCAATCTTGGTTCATGAGCTTCAACACATACTTTCAGAATACCCAATGACACTTTTATAACCACCCAGTTACGAAGCGGCGTTTGATGTTATCAAAGTATTCATCCGGTGATGGTGATTAACATAACCTCATGGTCGAAGGAATAGGTTACTATGTATTTGAAAGCTTACAGCAATGTGAACTTAATGACTTGATCTTATGCTACGCTTACTATGGGTGTGTGTCCATCACATCATTCTCCCAATGATATAACCTTGTTATTAATCACATCCAATGTCCATGATCAGGAAACCATGATCATCAATTAATCAACAAGCTAGTTCAACAAGAGGCTTACTAGGGACTCTTATATGTTTACAAAACACACATGTATTAGTGTTTCCTAATAATACAATTATAGCATGGGATGTAAACATTCATCATAAACACAAAGATATAATAATAATCACTTTTATTATTGCCTCTTGGGCATATCTCCAACATTTGTGTTGTAATTGTAAGATTGTAACCTATCCGTATATAGCCTCGAGACCCAGCCTATTATATATAGGCTGGGAGGAGCCAACGGAGAGGCACCGAAGAAATCCTTAAGCAATCTGTAATCGATTTGACCATAATCAGACGACTTTGACTCCCTTGTTTGTCTGATCAGCCGATGAAATCACTAGTGTTCTCTTTTCCATGAAACTTTAAGTCCATAACCATGGGCATTGCCGAGGTTACGCCTCGTCAATTGGCGCCGTCCGTGGGAAATATGGATACTGGAATCATGGATTCGGCAGCCTCCTCTCCATCAAGCAACAATCCAACGGCAGTGGATCCACACCTGCCCACCCCTATCTTTGTTCCCGCCGACTTCAATGGCGGATCCGATCTTATCATCGAAAGTTTCCACTTTCGCATGGAGGAACCCGAAGAGCCTGCCCCATCGGTCCCGATCTCATCGGACCCGTCGACCCCAACAGAAGCACCTACGATAGTACCGGCAACCTCTGTGGTATCGTCTGAAGAAGCTGCACTCCAGCCGATAAACGACGAAGAAAACTCTGTAAACTCAGCAGATCTAGGGGATCTGGCCGATCTATACGATGGTCTCTTCTTCGGGATAGATGCCCAAGTAACACCACCACATGGATCGAGTCCAACAAATCGCGATCCCAAGAAAGCGATGAAGACATCGAGTTCAAAATCAGGATGGTTGAAATCTACCCAGAGCAAAACCCGCAGGACATCATGGATAGTGTCTCTTGCGGGTCTAGTAAAAATAGCAGTAACCCATATCTCATGCATCATCAAGTATACGTAATCATTGGTGAACAAACAACGACACCACACGACTCCAACGGTAACCCACTCCTTGACCCTAATGATATTTTGTACAAATAGATGATTTCAACACCCGGATTTTTAATCCCAGATGTCCGTTATGCCATACCTCGCAATCTCAGGATTACCATTTTTGCGAGACATAACGGATTGGATATCACAGTACATCATCCGTTACAAACTATACATAAGGTCTTACACAAATAAGGATCTCATGATCCAGTCTTAATACAACAAGCAGCAGAAATAAAAGATAAGCGTAGCGGTGGGGTCCATCTTCAAGGGCACAGACAATGCTGACGAAGGCAAATGGTCCTAGTTATCATAGCCGTCCTGCTGGCCATCATCTTACAAGTTTACATCGACAATGTCATAGTTACAATAAAACAAGGGTCAAACCTTATCAATGACCTACGAGAAATGTTCAAAAATCTCGACAAGTATTGTATCAAGCTAAACCCAACAAAGTGTTCCTTTGGAGTCCTTGTGGGACAACTCCTCGGATACCTTATATCGGCAAGAGGAATCGAAGTCAATCCCGAAAAAATACAGGCAATTCTCACAATGCAAATCCCAACAAATCTTCGGGGCATGCAGCAGCTGGCCGGCCAAGTCGCAGCCCTCAGTCGTTTTATTGCCCGCCTAGGAGAAAAAGCCCTACCATTCTATGCTCTTATGAGGAAATCAAATACAGTTGAATGGACAAACAAGGCTTAGCGTGCCTTTAAAGACCTCAAGAAAACACTTTCAACATCCCCTGTCATCGTGTCTCCCTGAGAAAAAGAACGCTACTCCTCTACATTGCCACCACTAATCAGGTAGTCAACACAGTTCTGGTCATGGAGCGACCCAAAAAAGAGAAAACACATGGTATTGAAAGACCAGTTTATTTTAGTGAGGTGCTCTCCCCATCGAAGTAAAGGTATCCGCACTACTAGAAACTAGCGTATGGAGTATTCATGATAGCACGGAAGTTGCACCATTATTTTTCGGAGCACCCGATCATAGTGGCCAATGAAGCGCCTCTTTCTAATATTCTCAATAATCCAAAAGCTACACGACGCGTCTCTCTATAGGGCATTCAGCTATCCCCTCGAGATATCACCTACGGGAAGCGCGCCAGACTTTATCACTGAATGCACAGAACTACAGTGCGCAGGCCCACCAGACATCTCTAGTACATGGAAAATGTATTTCGACGGATCAAAAAGAACGGAAAGAGCAGGAGTAGGAGTCATATTAGTGTCACCCCAAGGCAACAAAATGTGTTACATACTTCAGACGAGCTTTGTAAGTGCATCCAATAATGAAGCTGAGTATGAGACCTTGTTGCACGGTATATGTATGGCTAAAGCTTGCGGTGCAACTCGCCTAAAAATATTTGGTGATCCCAACTTGGTGGCACAACAAGTAATGAATAAGTGCGACATTGTTAGTGAAAATATGATCGCCTACCACGATTTGTATAGCATTATGGAAGCTCAATTTGACGGATGTGAAGTTTTACACATAGGGATATCAAGTAATGAAGAGGCCGACAATTTGGCAAACATCGGATCCTTGTGCCTGCCAGTACCACCAAGATTTTTTTTGGGAGGAAATAACAGAATGCTCCATCAAAGCCAAGAGGATTTCTGAAGTTATCGTGCCCAAAGCACGGAAAAAGTTCAAGCCGCAAAAAAGACTCGAGGGTTACGCCACCACATGAAAACATAGAAGAAATTATTGCGGAAGAGCTAGAAGTTGATGAAGTCATGATAGTAGAGCCTACGTGGACGCAGCCATACATAGCGTACATGCTAAGAGAAGAACTCCCCGAGGACGTAACAGAAGCTTGATGAATCACCCGACGATCAAAAGCTTTTAGAATCATCAAGGGAGAACTATATAAACGAAGTATTTTGGGTGTATTACATTGATGTGTTACATCCGATGAAGCAAATATTATACTCAACGATATACATGAAGGATTATGTGGTCACCACGCCAGCAGCCGAGCAATCACTGCCAAATCATTCAGGGCAGGATTCTACTAGCTCACAGCAGTACAAGATGCAAAGAATATAGTCAAAATGTGTGAAGCATGTCAGTGATTCGCAACAAAACCCGATGCACCTGCTGCCAAATTAAATCACATACCTCTAGCTTGGCATTTCGCACAATGGGGACTTGATATGGTGGGCAAACTTCACAAACCATCCCTGGGATGACATGTCTTTCTACTAGTAGCAGTCGATAAAATTCACCAAATGGATTGAAGCAATGCTTGTTACAGCCATGATGGAACTTCGGCTATGAATTTCATCAAATCAATAATGTTCTGATTTAGCGTACTAAACAACATCATCACCGACAATGGAACTAACTTCACCTGTAATGAATTCAAAGAATACTACAAGGAGATTGGTATAAAAGTAATCTATGCCTCATTTGCTCACCTGCAAACTAATGGGCAAGTGGAAAAAGCTAATGGTCTCGTAACTGTTGGTCTCAAGAAAATACTGCTAGCACCACTCGATAGAGCAAAAGGAGCATGGGTTGATGAGTTACCATCTGTTTTATGGAGCTTGCGTACTACTCCAAATGGTTTGACGCAAGAAACATCTTTCTTTCTGGTCCACGGCTTTGAAACTGTCCTTCTAGTCGACGTAACTCATGAGTCTCCACGGGTCGCTGAATATGACAAGGAAGCATCCAGGGAAGCACTTGAAGACGAAGTTGACGCACTTGATGAAGCTCGCGATGTTGCCTTACAAAGGGCCACTATATATCAGCAGAATTTACGCAACTACCATAGCCGACGATTGCATCCTAGGTCCTTCATCGTCGGAGACCTAGTCCTTCACCTCAAGCAAGATGGTCATCGAAAACTAGAGTCACCTTGGGAAGGTCCTTACATCGTCACAGAAGTAATCCTTGGCGGAGCATATCGGCTTCAAGATAAGAAGAAAGGAGTCAAATATTCCAATCCATGGAACGTCGTACAGCTACGGTGTTTCTACGCTTAGAATTTGTTCCAGTTTACAAAAAATTAATAGCCTACGGCCCGGCTTCTTAGCCGCAATATTATTCAATAAGGCCAACGGCCAAGCGAAAACTCCAAAACATGTATCGTCGCCTTCAGGTTTTAAATAAAAAGATAAGTTCTTCAAAATTCTGATTTCCTTCTTTATACATTGTTTTCTTTACCGACAATTGGGGGCTTTATTTTTTACAAATAAAGACATACCGAAAGCTTGCGAACATCGCTCTAATGAAACTAACAAAACGTTATGAGCCTATGTCCTGATGCAGGCATCTGAACATAGCCTAGGGGCCTACTCCCATCGGGAGCGCTGGCGCGAACCTGATAGAAAATTATATTGTACATATAAGGTGAACAATTACTTCGACCCAAAGAAATACCAGTCTACCCTATGGGTATTACATCGGTGTATCCTCAAAAAATGTTACTCCTATCGAGAGATTCTATAAAAAAAATATCATCTAAGCAAATAAAGAGCTGATAAGTTTCAGCAATCCAGTAGCCAAACAACACAATCGATGAAAATCATACAAAAAACTCGGATCATGCCCGACGCGCTAAAATTCCGGATGTCGTGTCCGCAACATGAAGATAAGACCCCGTGATTTGTCTTGTGTGGCCTGGTAATCACACAAGAATGCACTCTGCCAGTAAAATATCCATATTAATGATACGATGAAAAATCCCGACGGACACGTTGGGTACCAGATATAATATGATCGAAATTCAGTATTCGATAAGACCTCAACGACCTGAACTGAATTACGCCAGTAAAAGCCCGAGTTCAAGCCTAGGGACTTGAATTTGATGTAGGTCTATAGTGTTTTTTCCCAGGAGCAATTAAGTGATTCCCGATCTGTCAGATGCATCAGGCATGTTGTACCAAATTTCTACAAAGCTAGATAAATAAAATATCTCATAAAACTTCAAATCATAAATACTAAAAATATCTTTGAGACTCAACCCAAATCTACGATTCGGATAGAGCCTCGAGGGCTACTTACATGGATATGATTACTCGGGTGCTTATATTTGGTTACCCTAGTTGCATAAAGGCTCAAGGCCCATGAAGACTCAAGATAAAGGCCCAAGAAACATCCGACAAGAATTCTTAGTTTAGCTAAATAAGGAAATACAAACTTATATTGTGTTGGTGTTGTAATCATGAGTATGTAACCTATCTGTATATGGCCCCGAGACTCAGCCTATTATATATAGGCTAGGAGGAGCTAGTGGGGAAGTACCAAAAAACACTTAAGCAACATGTAATCTCATTGTCCACCGATAATCTGACGACTTCAACTCCCTTGTTTGTCTGACATCCGACAAAATCTTCAGCGTTCTCTTTTCCTCAAAACTCTAAGTCCATAACCATGGGCATTGCCGAGGTTACCCCCTGTCAGATAAGTTTCAAACGATTAGTAAGAACTTTGGAGGCAAAGAAGTGAGTCTAGATCATTTGGTTAGGAAAGTGGATGTACAACCCAGCCACCCAAGTTCAAGTCGTCATGGACATAGATTTGGATTCTTATTATTGCAAAAAAAATAGCCGTAGGGGCTTCCCCTACCGCATTCCTTTAAAAAAGGAACTTCGGAGGCAATTTTATAGAGCACATTGTGGAGACTTATGGGACGGAAATTCTTAAGATTATCAGAGTTTGAAACCTTGGGGATAAGAACAATAACAAAATCACATAGCCCCTCGGGAATAAAATGCCCCACCAAGAAACCTCGGACAGCTATGCATATTTCATTCTCAAAGAAATCATAGTGGGTCTACTAAAAAAGGGCATGATAACCATATGGACCCAGTGCCTTAGAGCATCTCTAACCCATTCCCTTTCCTTTAGAGGAGAAAACATCCCCCTTTCCTTTAGAGGAGTAAATTTGCTCCTCTAAATTTAGCGCCGCGATCCCCAAAAAGTTTAGAGGAGTAAAATTTTGTTTTTTGCAAATCAAAACTTTTGAACAAAACTATTACTATTACAAACCAAAATAAGTGTGATAAATCAAAGTATTCATTATTTCAAACCCAAATAAATGTAATAATTCCAACAATTGAATATTACAAACTGAATTGAATGTAATAAATCGAATCATTTGCAAGCAAATCAATGAAAACAAACACAACTAATTGCCGTGGAGATGCCAGATATGCTCAACAAGATCACACTGTAGCTGATTATGTGCCTCCTTATTCTCGATGCTTCGGTGCATTGCGAGGAACTAGCCGATCCTGGATAGATCATGCTCAGGCACAACAGGGTCTCCATTTGAGATGTACCTAAAGTCATCATCCATGTCTCTATCATCTCCGATAATAATGTTATTCAAAATGATGCAACATGTCATGATATGCTAGAGGACCTGTGGTTTCCAATACTTGACAGGTCCACAAATAATGCTAAAGCGCTTCTGAATCACACCGAGAGCTCTCTCCACATCTTTACTTGTTGCCTCTTGCTCTATGGCAAAGTGTGATTTCTTTGGATTATTGCAAAGATGTCGGGGATTGTCTTAAAAATTGTGGCCCATGGAGGGTAGATCCCGCCAGCAAGATAATAACCCTTTGTGTACTGATGGCCTTCGATCTCATAGTTGCATTGGGGAGCTTCACCCTTCAGAAGCCTTGAAAACAGTAGTGACCTCGAAAACACATTGAGATCATTGAGAGAGCCAGGCAATCCAAAGTATGAATGTACCCAGAGATCATGCGAAGCAACTGCCTCGGGGATGATTGTTGCATCTTTGCAGTGGCCTTTGTATTGTCCTTTCCAACTAGCTGGACAATTCTTCTAGGTACAATGCATGCAGTCAATTGAACCTAGCATCCTAGGCCATGCTCTTTCTTCATTTTCAGCAAGAAGCATGTCGGTGTCTTCTTCATAAGGTGCCCTCAAATACTCTGGCCCGAAGATCTCAATCACATCTTTGGGAAACCTTCTCACAGATTCCAAAACTATATCCTCTCCAATGCGAACATAATCATCAATGGCGTCGGTCGAACAACCATATGCAAGTACCCTCATGGCCGCCACACACTTCATCACCAGGCTAGCACTTCTCGTAGTACTCCTCCAAAGCTTGAACCAATCATCATGTGATTCGATGGCTCTTGTGATGATGAAGAACAAGTCTTTTTGCATTCGAAACCGGCGCCGAAATTGGTTGTCCGTGTAGGTGGAATCGGGGTTGAAATAATCTCGCATGATCTTCTCATGCCCCTCGGCTCTGTTTTGGTTGAGCCATGCACGACCGAACTGAGATCCCCTCCTCGGCGCCCAAAAATCTTCGTTCAAGATCATAATCATTGTCATTTCCAAATCCCCGTCTTCATCTTCTTCCTCCTCGGACGAAGAATCATCGAAAATCATCTCTCGCAACCTCTTCATCTATAGCCGAATGCTATCGGTCACGATCAAAGCCGAAAAACAAATATCATAGGGGAATTCGACCAAGTACCTTGTGCGCGGTGGAGGGGCAGATCGCGGCCGGAGCAATTGCGTCTGCCAAAAGGGGACTCGAGGACCGAGCGGGCCAGAGGACGGGCGGATGGTAAGGTCATTGCTGACAAACGCCCTCCTGACGGCTACGCGACGATCGGATGGCCACGAACCAGCATTTTCGCCGCCGAGAGAAGTCCGTCGGAATCCGGCCATGGACCTCGGCGACGACCACCAACTCGATGACCGTGGTTGCTCTACACCGCCTCATTCCCCTCCCAAGGCTTTTCCGACCGAAATCGACCTCGCCATGGCCGGAGACGAGCTTTCTTTTGGTTCCGACCGGATGCAGGATCCACCTCAATGCGGTGGCTCTAGGGCGATTCCGACGACGACGAGCAGCCGCGACAGGGGCGGATGGGGAAATGGGGTTGCGGTGCTTCGGGAAGGCGGCGGAGGGAAAACGGTGGCCGGCGGGGGTAACGCCTGCGAGAATGGTACGGCGGGGCAGTGGCGACAGGGTGAAGGAGAAAAATATGCGAATCGTGGCCGTCGGCACGTATATTTTCGAGTCGTCGAGGCCGATTTCTAAAAATTATTCTCCTCTAAAACCGTTTGGGAATAGGTTAGAGTCGATTCCGGTCGTTAGAGAAGAAAATATACTCCTCTAACAGTCGAAAGGGATGGGTTAGAGATGCTCTTAGTCTTAATAGGTCCCATTTGGAATAGTGATGTATGGATCTCATCATTGGAATATGGTTTACGCAAGTCATCGTTCGACCTTTAATAGAGTCAAGCACCACATCTGTTTCTCCACCTGAGCCTTGATCTCCGCACCATCGGTGCATCTAGAGCCATCCTCGCGAACTAGAGATTTGATCTTATTTGTTTTCCTCCTCGCACACGCTCTAGCAACTAGTAGTAGTATGGAAAAACGCCGTGTTTCGGTCTCCCTCCTTAAGCCAATCAACCCGGGACCGCTGCCTAGCCATGATCTCTTCCCAAGCTAAAGGTTGTGCAAATAAAGTCACGAGTGACTAGACCACCTTAATTTGGTCGTTTATTAATGTCCGAGTTTGCAATCTAGCGCTCCTCCATGCTGGTCTAGTGTGGAAGGGATCTCTCTATTATTTCCCCATGTTCAACCTGAACTTGTTCTACACAGATATGTAAGAAGCATTATCATGTAAATAAACCTCAAGCTTTTTATTTGCAAGACCACGGTTAGCGGTAGGAGGTAGAGAATTTTGTATGCTCAGTTGCACACAAGTAATGCACCAAAAACAAGAATATCAAATGAAATAAGAAAATCAGCAATCTGTTTATTATCCATCACATCTGTACTTGACAAGCAAAAGAAGAATATATTTCACCTCTGTTTACAGTGTGATCGATTAATATGTCTGCGGTATGATGGTTCCAGGCCTGCAATTTCCATGATCGAAGACGCGGAAAAGAAAGGGCTGATAATCCCAGGCAAGGTGAATTATCTAATGATTTCCGACAGCTGCAGTTAACCTCACATTGAAATGACACAAATTGTAAAATGGCAAAGCAATACGAGGCATATCCTTCACTGTACTTCAGTCTTGACAGAAATTCAGACAACTGCTGTTCTGCAAGAAATGGGTCGCTTTGTCACACCACAGACGAACTGGAAAGTCGCTTCTGATCTGAAACAGATCACGCTGATCGAGCCTACATCCGAGAACATGGGCGTCGGCCTGGCGTTCATGGCCGCGCTCAAAGGGTACGAGCTCGTGCTGACGATGCCGTCATACACTAGCCTGGAGAGGAGGGTGGTCATGAAGGCCTTCGGTGCGCAGCTCGTGCTCAACCCGGCCAAAGGGATGGGAGGGACGGTGAGGAAAGCGACCCAGCTCTACGAGGACCATCCCAGCGCCTTCATGCTCCAGCAGTTTCAGAATCCTGCCAATGTAAAGGTTAGTAGTGTACCTGTGATTGATCTTGGCATATCAGCACTGTACAATATTGGACCAGTAGTTCCTGTAGTTTTCAAAATGTATGTTTTTCAAGTTCTTCTAGAGAAACCTTATGCTGGGGCCCACAAACTACGCCCCGGTTGAACGACAAATCCATCCATATCTCTCTCTTCAAAACCACAGAGGACAATTCATCTTCTATAATGTTAGGACTTCATCTTGCATGTTATGTTTTGCAGGTACACTAAGAGCGACCGGTCCAGAGATATGGGAGGACACACTCGGGCAGGTTGACATCTTCGTCATGGGGATCGGCAGTGGCGGTACCGTCTCCGGTGCGGCAAGTACCTCAAAGAGAAGAACCCCAATGCAAAGGTACTCCTCAAGCATTCCTAAAACATTTTATTTCGCGGAATTCACGGCGTGGTGTATGTTTGTATGCAGATCTACGGAGTTGAACCTGCCGAAATAGGATGTCCATGTGCTGTTTGTGCCACGATCATACACTTAGGCCTTGTTTACTTCTCTCGTATTTTTACCCACTAGAGTTTTAGGATATGCGGGGATTTGGTGTTCACCTAATACTCACCAATCCCCTAAAATACTCCTCCCCAAAAATACATTACCTTGGAGGAGCGTTTTCAATCTAGACAAAAACATAAAGTATTTGCAGGGATATACCGGTATTATCCCGATCAACCTGGCGAGGTAAATGGACTACGGGGATTATGCGGGAATTGAAATAATCCCCTCCGATCCCCGCGAATACACTAGCAAGTACGAGAGAAGTAAACAAGGCCGCCTTAAGAGAAGAGTTCCAGCAACGGCTAGTGCTGTTTGATAACATTGCCAGTTGCTACTGGGATCCTTCTCTACACGAGACACTGAAGGAAATGAAGGCATCCACTTTGACAAGTCGTCATGGGAGCCAAATCCCTGGCCACCAATGAGAAGGAAACAGAGGTAATAATTGGTGAAGATACAACATCCATACACATCTTTTCCCAGTAGCCTGTGATAAAAGTAAAACAAAAGACAGGTACTCTGGTAGAAACATTCAGCGGAACAAGTCCCATGGAGATAACCTACCCGAGAGACCCTGGCCCTCAGCACCTCATGTTTCAGTACATGTGACACAGAGGTAGGGCTGGAATTCGAGCCGAGCCAAATCAGCTCGGCTCGACTCGCTAAAGCTCATTCAACTAATGGCCTAGCTTGGCTCGGCTCGTTTACAAAACGAGTTCATATTTGAAACTCGGCTCGACTCAGTAAAATCACGAGTAACTCACGAGTAGCTCGTTTAGCACGTTATAAGTTACGAACAAGAGCACATATAAGAAAAACTAGTAATATCATACTAATTAAGAACTAGAATAAGGATAGTACTTTCATAATAACACGAAGGCAAGATCGAATGGAAAATATAGTTGTTCTACACCATTACATGTACAAGAAACATTCGTAGTATGGCACTCATCGGTGGAAAATTTAAAATTCTATATTTGAACGAGTTTAACGAGCTAAACGGGTAGCTCATTTAGCTTGGGGTGAACAAACGAGTTCAAATCTAAATCTCGGCTCGACTCGTTAGACACCGAGTCGAGCCGAGTCACGAGTTACTCATTTAGCTCGCGAGTTTCGAGTTATAATTCCAGGCCTACACAGAGGTACCCTGACCCTGACCCTTCCCCATAGATTGGATGTTCAAAAATTGAAGTTTCCACCATCAGACAATTTTGTTAGAATTGGACTAGTCTGCAGCACACAAATTAGCATGACTACGACCAAATAATTTAACCAGCTTTACGAATCCTAACTGTTTCATCCACGCATGGGATCAGCACAAGGGGATTCCTCAGAAGAGACTACTAACAATCACTGCCAAAATTAACCACTGACTACTATTGGTCAGCCTCAGGGAACCGAACGAACAGAGACACCGAATCCATCGACAAATTCAGTAGAAACGAAGGGCCCAAATCACCACGCGCTAGCAACATCGAGAGGAATGGATGCTGTCGCGTTGGAGAGTGAACCTGATGGCGCAGGCCGATGCACGAATATGTTGCGGAAGCAGTAGGCGTGCACGCTCTCACCGCCGCCGCTACCTCCGCCCCTCCTGTTCCAGAAAAATCAGCGCACGTTTGAGCAGCAGCAGACATAAAATTATTCTTCTAAACTACTACATCTGTTTTCTTACTTCCTTGACAATATTTAGAACTGCAAAATTTTACACTGCAAAATCTTACAATGAACAAATTTCTTCTTACAACAGCAGCTAAACTGGTTACGTTATGTCCTATACTTTGCTACCTTCATCAGTTGAGAGCCTTCAGCCATTATTTTACATGACTACAATCACAATGGAGAAACAAAACTGCAGGATGACCGACCGAGGAAGAGGGGCTAAAAGTGTCGCTGTGGCATGACCCTTCCTTCTGGCATCCTCTTGTCAACTCGGCCGATTTTGTGAGGCGGCCACACCACGTGTGTGACCCTCCCCTGCACTAGACCAAGAGGAACCTGCAGGTAACATAAAATATTATCATTAGAAATACTACTGATTGCATAAAAATTAATTTCACTAAGGCATGGAGACAAGTCACATATGTTTAAATATGGCCGGTGACTCGGTGTTGCCAGATGGTTTGGGTAAACTCTGTTATGAGGATATAAAAATTAGTATATTATTAGATAGTGAACAGTCAGGAGGCATTGTTATATGAGGTCACATACAACTTGCAAGATTTGATGCATATTCATGTTCTAGCTAGGTCTCATACAATGGACAGAAACACAGCAAATAAAAAAATGAGCAGTATATGGATTACAGAATGTTCACATCATCACTCGGAACTTGGCACTTAAATTGCCATGGCATATTGGTACCTTTTCGACCAAAAAATATAGAAAGAGCTATCAGTGTTCTAGATCCGAACTAATTACGGACTCCAGCTCATCAGTGGTTACAGTACCAAGTGAACACGACACGACATCAGTATACAAAATAACACCAAGACAAGTGCGAGCTGCTGCTCTGCTTATCTTGATAGGCGCTTGTTCAATGGAGGCATGGAGCTAATGCAATATGTAAAATATAGAACAGGAATCCAAGGATGCATAAATAGGTAAGATGGCAATGCAAGATTAACATGCACTTTGAGGATAAAACAATAGCTTGGAAAAAATTAGCTACTTCATGTTGGCTAGGCTTTGTGTTTAAACCTGAACTGTAATGGATGATATTTGGGCTTCACTGGAATAAAAGGGCTGAGGGATTTCACTTGTTCGTATCCGGTGTTAAGCATGCTAAGTAATTAAGCGATAGGTAGGTCGGACAGTTTTTATCTTGTAATAGATCCAGGTGAGGAGACAAGCTATAGAGCTGATATCACCAGCTAGTATCAATTACACAGATGTGTTTTTTCTTGCTCAATTTTACCACAAAAAATTTGCAACCCAAGCCATCAAAAACTTGCCTCCAAGCCAACAGGGAGCTCCATCTCTTCTTAGCATTCCCGTACTACATTAGGCGCTTGTTCAAAAAGAGCTAATGCAATATGTATAATCTAAACAAAGAAATACAAGGATGCATAAAAAACCTTATTGTGTGGGCGTCCTCTGATTTATCATGAGCATACAAGTCAAACACATCAGCTGATGTAAGATGCTAATGCAAGATAAACTTGCACTTTGGTTGAAAATAATAATAATGACTCGGCACAGTGGGACTTCATGTTGGCTCAATTTTATGTTTAAAGCTGAACAAAGGAGAGTCGTGGCTTCATGCGCTAAGTATGACAAGTAATTGAATGGTAAGTATATAGGACAGTTTTTATCTTGTAATAAATCTGGGTGAGCAGATGAGCTATAGTTTTAGAGCTGATATGCACGGATGCACCCTCAGCTGGTATCGATTACACAAATATGTTTTATTTTTGTTGCTATACTTTAACACCAATTTATGCATCTTTAAGCTATCTACTCCCTCCATCCCAAAATAAGTGACTTGAATTTGTCTAGATTTGTATGTATCTATACACTAAAACGTGTCTAGATGTATGCGGATCTAGAAAAATGCAAGTCACTTATTTTGGACGGAGGGAGTATTATTTTTTCTGACTCAGCACCACTCACAAAAAATGAATCGTACCATTCAGCAATGCCAGCAACCAGCAGCAGAGCACCACACATTACGGAACATCACCTTACGGTGGCAGCACTCACCCAACATATGTAGTTGTGCAGCCTAGAGTGATATACTGCCCCTGTAGTCGTGTCTAGCGAGATGACGCAAATACGGGAGAAAGTAGAAATTTCTTACAGGGCCATAGCATCTCGAGTCCCAGCTGACGCTGCCATTGTCCCCTTCGACCCAGCAGTGGCCCTCCGGTATCTTCCGGATCTCCGCCGTTTCCGGGACACTGATCCAGTCACCAGGCAGCCCGATGAGCCTCTTCACCAAAGTGCTCCGGTGGTCTACCGGTGACCTGCATACGGCAGCAACATGAGGAATCAAGATCCAGCCCATCGAGAGCATCAATGAGAATTCAGAAAACGCATTCCTCGAAAAATAGAAGGTTCAGAAAACGCCTCCCGGCCGGTCGGGGATTCGGCGGCGGAGAGCAGGTGGGCTTACACGAAGGTGACGACCTCGCCGCGAGAGAAGTCGTAGTGGGCGAGTCCGGACCGCTGCACGAGCGCGTATTCACCTGGCGGCGGCAGCGGCGGCGGTCAGATATCGGTCGCGCGAGACGAATCTGGCGGGGGCTCGGGGTTGTCTAGTTACCTGTCCTGTCCTCGAATGTTGGGTGCATGGAGGAGCCGTGGACGGCGGAGACACAGAAGTACCGGTCGGAGAGGGTGAGGCCGACGAGGGTGCCGCCGATGGAGTACTTCACGTAGGGCCTGAGCGCCGCCCACACACGCGCCATGTCCGGGACTTCCTAGGGACCAGCCTACTCCGCGGTTGCGACGCTGCTGCTCGCGGTCAGAGGCGCCGCGTTGGCGTTGGCGTTGGCGGCGGCGGCGGCGGCGAGGGGTAAGGGTTGAAGCGGCGAGTAAATTCTGCTGCAAGGAAAGAATTCCTCTCCTTTTTTTCTTTCTTCCTTTTGCCGACCCCCTTTCTTACAGCAGTTCGTGTGCAATATGAAATCAAAACCCCCCAAAAAAAAACAGTACTGTATCGTTCATCCTAGTCGGCGCACGGCTTCAGGTGGCAGCGGTGACGCACACTGCGCGCCAACCGGCGGTAGGACGACGAGGCGAGCTCGGCCACGCACGCAGAAGAGATCACGTCGACGTCGGCACCGCACGTGTTTGTCAGGTGGCGCTCGCGGTAGGGTTTCTGCTTCTCGGTTGGCCACTGAAGGAATGGATCCGATTTTGGTTTCTCAGATTCTAAGACTGATTTTCTTCAGCTTCTCGGTAAGATTTTGGCCCAGAATCTGAGAAGTCCAAAAGAATGGATAGGATTTTGGCTAGATTATTTCCACTAAGAAGCTAGGTTTGTATGTGAACTGAGAATCGGGTCTGGGCTCGATTTTGAGGTGATTCCCGGGATTCTCCCGAGTGAAACAAAAGGTTGTCTATCTGTGGACATGTGATTCCTCTTATTTACAGAGAATTGCCACCGCCGGTTTTTAGGAGAAAAGAAAAAGAAATCAGGCGCGCGAGCAGAGCGATTCCTCCCGCTCGCGTTGACCCCAATCGAGAACAAAGCTAGGGTTCGCTGGGCCTCCGTCGTCGCTGCCAGTCCGCCAGTCCGCCGCCGCAAGCCTGACCCTCACCATACGACGCCGTCACCCCGACCTTCTCATCGCCAGATGCCGCCGCCGACCCAACCGGATCCTCGCCAGACGTCGCCGCCTCGAACCACCGGCTCCTCGCTAGACGCCGCCGCCCCAACCCACCAACGCCATGCGACGTCGTCCGCCCTCGCGATGGCCTCCTCTCAGATCTTGTTGTTAATACCGACATGTGTCTGTTCATTGCAAAACATGAAAAGCAAATTGGTAATTTGAGTGTAGCTAATTTATAGTGTAATTTGAGTGTAGCTCATTCAGTTCTAGGTATGTGTCTGTTCATTGCAAAACATGAAAAACAAATTGGTAATTTCTATCTCATTTGTACTAAAAACTAGTATACAAATGAAATTTAGGGACGTTACAGACATTTCATCATTCAACCCATCAAACAAGCCAAATGCCTAGAAGCTAAAGAGAATGGAGGGCAGCAGATTATGTCAGCTCCTCCCCACCACAGCTTCTCCCCACAATCTCCCAAAATCCAGCTTCTCCGGAATCATAAGCTGAAAAGAAGTCGGCCTAAGCATGGGAAATCTGACCAAACTGGAGAACGTCAACCAAATTTGACCCCTGGAAGAAACTAATTTGGAATTTCACCCCTCACGTTGGCGCCACTTCAAACGGTGCCGACATAACGCAGGTCGGCGATGGCGTCGAGGTGGAGACGAGGGGGTGTCGGGTTGCTGACGTGGATGGTTGGTCGGCGCCACTTGAAACGGCGTCGAGGTCGGCGCCATTTCCAAAGGCGCCGAATCTAGGGTTATAACGATTCGACCAGCTTTTTGATGTCTACGCACTTCTATTCTTGTAGACAGTTGTTGGGCCTCCAAGTGCAGAGGTTTGTAGAACAGCAGCAAGTTTTCCCTTAAGTGGATTACCCAAGGTTTATCGAACTCAGGGAGGAAGTGGTCAAATGTATTCCCTCTCAAGCAACCCTGCAATCAAGATACAAGAAGTCTCTTATGTCCCCAACACACCCAATACACTTGTCAGGTGTATAGGTGCACTAGTTCGGTGAAGAGATAGTGAAATACAAGTGGTATGGATAAAAGACAACGGTGCTAGAAAATACTTTGATAGCGTGGAAGAGACTAAAGGCAAACTGAAATAAAGATGGAAGCAAGCAAACATGTAACAAATCTAGTTGCAAACGTTGTTTTAATTCTTAGAAACAAGGCCTAGGGATCATACTTTCACTAGTGAACACTCTCATACAAATATATTATTCTTTATGATACTACTCTTAACTACTCTCTGGTTGGACACTCTAATCGATGGTAGGGCTATAACAGCACACCTCAAAGTAAGCCTTTCCCATCTAGAAAACCCCACACTGTCACCTTAAGAACTATATGAGTCCAACAAACACCACAATTTCATAGAAACATCCAACTCTAAATATAAATCATAACAAGTATTTGTAATCTCTAGCCTAAGTGCCACCATGGTGTGCACGCTGTCACTTTCACACACATGGGGAGAGCGGAGATATATTAAAGCACTTGAGTAGCAAGGTAGATCTACTAGATTACAAAGCTCATGATCACAATATGATCATGCATAGAGAGAGAAATGAACACATATCTACCGGTAGAACCCTTAGCCTCGAGAGAGAACTACTCCCTCCTCATCATGGAAATCAGCAATGCTGATGGAGATGGTGGTGGAGATCGATGGAGATGGCTCCGGGGGCACTTCCCCGTCCCAGCAGGGTGTCGGAACAGAGACTTTCTGTCCCCTGAATCTCCCCTTCGGTGGCGGCGGCGCTGTGGAACTTTTCGTGGCTGGAGGCTTGATTATTTAGGGTTTATGTATCGGGAGGATCTTATAGGCGAGAGGGGAGACCGAGGGGGTGTCGGAGGGGCCCACACCACCCCCTGGCGTGGCCTGGCCTGGCCCGCGCCACCAGGTGGTGTGGCCAGCCCCTGGCCCCTCTCCGTCTCGTCTTCTGACTCCGTGAGTCTTCCGGTAAAATATCGACTTTGGCTTTTGTCCCGTCCAATTCCAAGAATATTCATTTTCTGACTTCCTGGAACCAAAAACAGGCAGCTGACACTGTGGCTCTTGTTAATAGGTTAGTCCAAAAAATCATATGAAAAGTACTCCAAAGTGTGGACAAAACACAAGAAAGTAGATAAAACCAAGCATGGAACATCAAAAATTATAGATACATTTGCAATGTATCACTTCTCTTTCACAGCCCTTTCATTTCCTTCTCCCAGTCGCCACAAGCTCTCTACCTCCTCTTTTTCGCCCCTTTCTTTAAATCTTGTTAAAACTCACTGATTTCTTGAATTGGGACCATGGGAAGTCTTCTTAGAGGTAATCTCTCTCAAATCACCTTTGATTCCACCTATTAGAATGTCAAATTTCATCTCATTCATCTCTATTTTGTTGAATCCCTAGAAGCTTATAGGTATGTTATCAAGATTTCTTTGTAACTAATATTTATTTGAACAAAGTGTAGATAGTGTATGTATGCATTGGATATGAGCTTGTCTTAGTGTTTGCTTTTTAGTTTACATATGCAAAAAACAAAACATGCACATGTGTGAATATATATAGTGTTTGCTAGTTTATGAGCTTGTCTAGGGATTCATTTATATAGTGTTTGCTAGTTTATGTATGCATTGGATATGAGCTTGTATTAGTGTTTGCTATAGTGGATGAACTATTGCATTTTAATGGACAATTAGCGGGTTGTAAAATATTATATCTTAGGACATTATAAGTGATAGTGTGAATCCTTCTATGTTAATTATCATATTGTTTATAGATTCCCTGGATATGTGGACAGAGATTGCACGTCAGATGAAGTTTGCGAAAAGTACTAAAGACAAGTATCCCAATATGTCATACAAAGATGCTCCGGTGCTACCAAGATATCCGGTACCAAATGTTGTTGTGGTAAACCTTGTCATATCGAACAATCTAACTACCACACCACCGCTGGCCGTGCATTCTACCGTTGCCCCGATACATGCGTGAGTTTTGTTGGCTTGTGACATGGTATCTATCATACTTGATTCATCATTGATTTTTGATATGGTAAAGTTTATTTGACAGAAACATTGTACATGCTATTTCTTCCAGTGGATCGATGGCCCTGAGTATTATGATGACTATCTTCTTTCATGGGATATTAGCATTCTTTTGGGCCCGAAACCAGCCGAGACATGGAAACGCATTGTGCGTCCTCCTCCATCTCCACCTAAGTATTGGAAATTACACGAAACTACACCCCCAAGGCTCCTCCACTTGTTTGGTCTGAGCATTGCCAAGATATGACAAGGTGGTGTCCCCTGTACGGGCCCGACACTTTGGAGGAGTCTTGGAAGGTTTTCGATGAGGAGAAAAAGAAGCATGAGGATTAAACTTGGATCCCACTGTGATGCACATGAAGGACTTTTGCGTAAGCCATCTATATTAATAGCCCAAAAAGTACCAAATCATCCATTAGAGAATGCATTATCCAACAAATTGCGATAAAGTGCAAGCAAAAATACCAAGCCATCTATAATCACTCTAAAATACCATTTCTCTAACCTAGACATCTTGCACTAACATATCAATTCATACACACAAACTAGCCAATATCACTCATAGATGTTGCACATGCTTTCAACACAATAATACCAATCAAAAATACAAACACCAATCAATGTAGCAAAAAATCACAATGTATCCTACTCCTACAAGCTCAAGAACTATGTAAGATAGCACATATGACAGATTTACATCGCTCATACTTCCACATTGAACAATTATGTAAGATAACACATGTGACATTTACCAATATCTTCTAAGTGAAATAATTACATAACTAGCACTTGTATACCAAGTACAATTTCACAATTAGATGATGAAGTGCTTCATCTAAATGGACAATTTTACATCAATTCTCGGTCTCCTCTTTGTATAACCGAAAACTTTCACAATGGACATATTATTTTCGAATTTGGGGAGGGGATTTGAGAGAGGGGAGGGGAAGGGACAGGTACCTGCAGAGGAGGTGCAGCCGGAGGGTAGAGGGAGGGGACGGGCAAACGGCCGGAGGAGGACCAGCCCACCCTCCACCGGCGTGCGGGTGGAGGAGGAGCGGTCGTCCACCGGCGTGCGGAGGAAGAGGCCGGGGCGAGGCTTCGGCTTCGGCAGCGGTGGCAGCGGCCGGAGGCGGAGGCCGGGGTGAGGCTTCGGCTTCAGCGGCGGTGGCAGCGGCCGGAGGCGGAGAGGGCGGCGGAGGAGCAACCCTAGGTTCGGCGCGTTAAAGTAGGGATGAGGAATGACTGGATCGGGAAAATAGAAGTTGCCGATGTCACTTTAACCCTAGGTTCAGTGCCATTTCAAAAGGCACTGATCTCGACGCCGTTTCAAGTGGCGCTGACCAACCTGCATTATGTCGGCGCCGTTTGGAGTGGCGCCGATGTGAGGGGTCAGATTTCGAATTAGTTTCTCCTAGGGGTCAGACTTGGTTGAAGTTGTCCAGTTTGGTCAGATTTGGCAAAATATACCGAAACCTACTGTCTCATGTAAAAATAATTTCAGAAGCAACCCAATTAGTTTTATCTCTTCAATGCAAGCTACAACCAATTATGGTGTTCTGAAGGAAAAGGAGAGGAGGGACCCATTGAGAGGACATCACATGCATGCTCTTTCTCTCTCCCTGGACCATGCCTTTTCATGCTTGGGATCGCGCCTCCTACCGGGGAGACTCACAAACTGCGGAGCAGCTACTCTAATAGTCCAAACCTACGTGGCCTGCGGGGCAGTGGGTTGAGGTTATGTGTTGCATGTGACCTTATGCCATTGGAGTGGGACGTTCCCGGCGGCCCTCTATCTATGCACCTGCCATTGTCTTCGTCACTCTCCGTTCTCGTTATCTGCTAGCAGGATCGGCGCTCCATTGCCTAGAGCAAGAGGTATGCGAGCCTCTCTAGCGATAACTTGGTTGGTTTGATGTAACAACATTTGGAGCAAGAGGGTATGCGAGTCTCTCTGGCGATAACTTGGTTGGTTTGATGTAACAACATTCGGTGGTTTCATAAGTAGCTACGAAGCACTCACAATTACCCACACGTGACACAAATTTCTACATTCATGATTGTACTTGTTTTGTTATGGTTTACTTGCTTTATTTAGTAATCAGATTGTAAAGTACTTACAAACGGTGAAAGAATGTAAGCGAGAAAGAAAGGGGGTCGGTACCGTGCTTGTCTCCCATTTTGTTTCTCGAAGAGAACGGGTTACATAGTGGAACGGGTTAGTAGAAAAAGATGCCCATATGAGAAATGGTTTTGTATTTGTCACCCATATATGTGTTGGACTATAGTTAACCTTGTGAAGATATTTTGAGGCTTTCGTCGGGTTTTTAAATAATGTCACGCGGTAAAATATACAAGAAATTAGAAATAACCTTGTGTCCCTCTCAGAAGCGAGTGGAACCAACCCACAGTCGCTGCCCCCTCCCTTAACCTCGCCACTATCGGAGGACGACAATCGATGGCAGACCACGGAGGAGGGGAGTCCTCCTTTCTCGTTTTTTGTCTCTTGTGGCCCAGCATGTCTTCTCCCAAATCCCCTGAGATCTGATCAAGGTGTCTTTCATCCAAGATCTCGTCTTGCCGGTCTGGCTGGGTGATCGTCGGGCTCAACGATGTTGACACAGACACCGACAAAGAAGCCAACCACGCTAGGTCGCTATCCCGTCTAGGGCTTCGTCTTGGCCCTACTGGCGCCCAATAATATGACTCCATCGACAAGTCCAGAGTGTCGTTCAAGTTATCCTCGTCAAGCGCCATGTTTGTGTGGAAGCCCAACCCAACTGAGACTTGCAGGATGTCTTTGCTGCATCGGAGCTTTAGCCTACTGTTTGATCCGGAGCTCCTCACGTCCATCGAGCGCGACATCTTGTAAGAAGCTGTGTCTAGGAGCTCCTTCAGTGATATTGGCTCAGGCCGTTCATCGCGGTGGATTGTTCTAACCCGCTGTCGACGGTCATGAGGGAGGACAACATGGGGGATGCCAGAGTGACACATGTTGATGATGTCGCGGCTTCGTTGTGCCACGCGGCAATGATCTCCAACAACATCTAGGACATCCAGTCACATGCGCCAGAGCATTGCCGCTTGCGGCTTATGCGGTCGGGTAGCAAGATCCACTTTCGCCAACACCTTTGGATATGTCGATATGACAATCACCTTTGATTACCATGGTCCTAGCGAAGGTGTGTGTGGCAGGATGGTTCGAAGGCGAGAGAATCTCCACACTCATGTTGAGTGAGTCCTCTAGGTGTTGGAGGTGGCATGGATAAATAAGGATGGGGTGAAAACATGTTGTGTCTAGCGATCAATGATTTTTTTGTAGCATTTCTCGACAAGTGGAGCTCTATATCTCGGTCTCCGAGGTGAAAACCCTATGTTGGACCTTTGGTGGTTGTATCTGGCAATGGTGGCTCCAAGTAATTACCTTGAAGGCATTGCCTGGAGAATGGACCTTTTCCACGGTGAAAACCCAGTTTCTGACCATGCTGGTTAGACCGACGATGATGGTGTTTTTGCACTGTTACCTTCCGGGAGGTGTCATTTTGGAGAAGATTTTTCAGAGTTGAGGTGCAGTTACCACTGGTGGTGTTATTGCTCTTGCGAGCCTTTGGTTTGGCTCAACGGGTCTTTGTTTTATTTTTGTTTGTTTGTTTTTCAACTGTGTGCATTCTTAATGCCTAGACTTGCTCTATTCATTATGTTATTGAAGAGGATGGGTGTACTTGATATCTTATTGGTATTAATATATTCCCTTTATTGAAAAATAGGAGTAGCCACGCCCCGATGAAGAACCAGAGACTACTAACTAGAGATGCTTCCATGCCTCCTTGTGAAACCATCGGGCGTTGTCACAACACACCCACCAAGTTGTCGCCGGAGAGGCTCCTTTTGTTGAATCTTTTTCACGGCTCGATAGAGAATTTGATAAGCCAATGATTTTTTTCCGTCTTTCATAATACGGTTAACCACCATGTTAACTAATCGATTACGAAAAATTGGATCAGATTTTGCAGTTCTTTTTTCTGCAGTACCTCGACGTGACATGAGCGTGAAAGAGGTTCAAGAATCCGTTTTCTTTTTATAAGGGCTAAAATCACTTACTTTTTTGGCTTTTTCACATGCCCTCTCGCTCCGGTCCATGGAGCGTTGATCCAGTCTGCGGACAACAAGGATGGAAGTGGTGAAGACATGGTCACATGTATAGTATAGAAAGTCGTCGTGAACACGCCACGCCAGTGCCAGAAGTACATTGCGACATGATCTTAACTTGCCCACTGTCACTGATGACACCGGAGCATGGCCGAGAGGTACAGGAGCTCTGTGATGATGCCCCCAAGGGGGTGACAACATAGCACGCCATTGTCTTCGAGACTGAGATTGTAAACTGTTAAACCTAGAGCCCTAACACGGCGATGGCAAACACAAAACCCCCAAGAGGTTTATGACACTAGCCGACACTGCCACTCCTAGAGCCGGAGCGCTGGTCTTTCCCTCGGAAAACCTTCGCACCACAACCCATTACTTTGGACCGCCCGCTTTCACCAAGCCAGGCCTCCAAGATGTGACCTTGTAGCCACCTTTGCTAAAATGCCACCAACATGAGGACTACCGCCATCCGCTCCTCGCCATCCATAGAGCTAAGAAGAGAACCACCATCACCGCAACTCCACTCACCGAAGAGAGGGTTGTGCATTCCACCTTCTAGGGCTACCGCCCTGACGCCCCAACTCACGCCGGCAAGCCATTAACCCCTTTAAAATGGTAGGAATGAGCACATCTAGATCTGATCCTTCTTGGCCTAGATCTAGACTAAATGCGACCCACGGAGGAGATGATGTGGCATCAAAGGGCAACAAGTATAACGAGTGCAACGCCTCCACATTGTCCACAAGCCGCCATGCACATAGCCAGAGGAACCCCACCGGGCCCCTAGCAGCCTAGACCTAAGCCTGCAAGCGCAGATATGTTGCTGCCACACATCTCCATGGCTACGCCGTCGTCGGTGGCCAGTAGCACCACCCGCCATGCCTTTGCCGCAACTCCCACCACTTCACGGGAGTCCTCACCACCTGAGCACCACTGTCACCTAGCCACACCACCGCATTGCCAGGACCGCCCCGAGCAGCCACCAGACCATAGTTGCAGGGTTCGGGATCGGTGGCGTGTTCCGCGACCCGGGGTCGATCGACCCGGATCGAGGGTCGAGAACGCGAGTGGATCGATGCGATTCGTTTCTAGGTCGCGATCCTGTTCAGGCTCATTAATTGAATGCATTTGGGTTATTAATACCCTAGATTCTGGGGCTTATTAATACCCTTAATTTCAGGCATCATATTTGGGCTTATTAATAGCCTTATTAATTCCATTGTCTCTTTATTTCTCAGCGCCGCCTCTCCGTCTCTTGTCCGTGGAAATCTGGATCCAAGGATTTCATCGGTCCAAACTCTCCAAGATCGACCCAAACCAGAGTGGATCGCGATCCATGATCCAACTTGGCGTACCAGAGATGTGTACCCCTGACCGATCCTTATTCGCTGGCATGTCGAACCTCGTTCCCAATCCCGTTCCTCGATCTGAGCGATCCTGTTCGCCGGCAACTATGCACCAGACGCGTGGGAAAATGAGAACCTGCTGCCATCGATGTCGTGCGAGCTGTGCCCACCTGTTCTCGCTGACGATAGCGCAGTGAAGAGGGTAAGACAAGGTTGGGTCGTTGCCCCCGTCACCCTCGGGGAAGGGAGCAAACGGTTTCACGTCCAATCACACATGCCGCGGTACGCTGCGGAAATTTAACCTCGGGAAGCTATAGATATATTATTACTAGATGGGAATTTTAACGACCAAATCTAATCTTTCACATGCAAAACCTACCATATGGAACCAAATAGAGAAATCTAGACTCACAAACAAATTAATCTGATAACATCAGCGCGGCTGAGCGTGACTACCACACTAGTACTAGTGCACATCAATGCGACGACGAGGATGTGGGGCGCATTGAGGTGCTTCTACTTCCACGAGTGCTTACTCACTTGCCTCGTCCCCACATGTTGTCACAAATCACAACATAGAAGATATTGTGCGTAGGGAGCAACCTAAGGGCATGGACAGTTGAGACGATAAGAGCAGACTGCTAGGACAAAATTACTTGCCGTTATGTGTTCGGTACCAAAGAGAGCTCCCTCAACGAGAAAGAAGGCGGCGGCTACACCCATCTAGGGTTTTTTCCCTCCGCCGGCGACGCCACCGGTTCGTCCTGTCTCCGGTGGCCTTAGGGCCTTGGAGACGTGGCGGACCACGGCCTCTCGCCGGCGGAAGGTCTCAGTGTTTCGTCTAGACTGTTTTCAGTGTTTTTTTCAGGATGTTGAGGCGGCGGCTACGTCCTGAAGTCAGAATCTCTCCGTCCTATCCTCGCTCTGTTGGTGCATCTAGCATTGCTGGAAGGCGCGTGGAGTCGTGTGTCCGACGGATCCCTTGGGATTCGGTCGTTTTTCGTATTCGTTGGTATGGTTTGAGGTCAGTCTCTTCCGATCTACGTTTGTCATCTTCGGCGATGGTTGCTACTCTGGTATGCTGGTCCTTTGGGGCCTTAGCACGACGACTTCCCGTTCGTCTACTACAACAAGCTCTACTACGACAAGCTTTGCCCGGCTCCGGTGATGGAGGGGCGAGGACGGCGGCGCGCCTTCGGCTCGTGCCAGTGTTTGTAGTCGTCGCTAGGTGTTCCATTGACCTATTTGTAATTTTTATTACTTTTAGAACTCTGTGTACTGCTGTTGATGATTATTAATAGATCGGTGGAATTTCGCAAAATTACTTGCCGTTATGCTAAAATCCGATCCGATCCGATCTAAAACTAAGTGTGGGAAAAAGATAGGGAGAGCGTTGGGCACTTATTTTTAAAAATGTTTATTCTTAAGCGTCTTCCTAAGCGTTCTGCAATGTATAGTAGTAGATACATCCATTAGCTGGTCCTTGACCTCACGTATATTACTTGTTGATGTAGAGATGGCGAAGCAGTGTGGGCGGTGTCATAAAGCTGTTGATAAACATGTAAGAGAGGAGGCGAAGGACTAAGGTGCTGGTGGAAATTTGTACTGTCCAGCAAGTTCAGTGAACTGCAAATCCGTCCCGCCCAGGCTCCCGAGGGCGAACCTAAAGTGCGGAAGATGAGGATGGCTGGCGTTTCAGATTTCGATCAGAGAAGAGACGCTTCTGTTCTACCCAACTGGGATGAAGCGACGGGAAGAGGAGCTCCACAGCTTAAAGGCGAGGGAAGCTTTATAAAAATCTCCATCGGTTACTCTTGCCCTCTTGGTAAGAAAAGATGAAGAGGCAAAAAAACCATCAACCAATGCCTTCTAGTTGCGTGAGTGGAACCAGGGGAGGCGAATAGGAAGGCCAATAATGGAGAGGAGATGAAGAATGTTGTGGGAGTAGATGAAACGTACCAGATCGGTAGAGAAGGTGAGACGAGATAGTGAGACTCTGAATAAATAAGATGGGCTTCTTCAGTTTGTGTTACTTTGCTGAAAAAGATCGTGGGCTCCGGTGAAGACCGAGAATAGCAAAATTGAAGCGGAAGAACTGGACGAACGGTAACTGGTGACATAGCATATCGGGTGAGGTGGACCGTGCAAAATTTGTTAAAAACAATGCAGGCCCACACGATAATGTGGACATCTTGCATGTTAAGAGAAATAAGGTAGTGGGTGACTCCTATTTATTAGATATAGAAGATTTCCTGTTGTGATTTTCTATGCTGCATCTCAAACCTAATTTGTTCTATATGTATTATTTCTATTTATTTTCTATGAACTTATACGAACATGTTTTTGAAGCAACTAAGTTCTACAATTTGAGCTTGCTCTCGATCAGTTTATAGAGATCCATCAAACAAGTTACGAAACTACTATGCATTGAAGCAGTTTTCGCATCCACATCGGTCTACATCATTGTAATTCTTCTATTCGCTACTCAGTTTATTCACACATGTAACTAACATAGCCTATCCATCTAATCATATTTATATGTGTTTAATTTAAAAAAATCCACTCAACACCGAGCTAACTCTCTTCTTTTCACTTTGCTACAATGCACCATCTCGCTCCATCATGAACCCAGCCTCCCCTCGACTTGCTTCCTCTTGGCCTTTGCCCCATATGCCTCACATATGAATACACTCGAACAACATTGTCGTGGTCTAAATGGATACATGCCTAACTATAGATGTGGCATACATCTCTCCATTCCTAAGATGTCTCGGTTCCGAAATCGTGGAGGTCAGTCCATCCCTTTTCCCCATGTTCATGGTCCCTATTCTACTACCGCCAAATAACCTTTAGGCTTGTCCTCCATGTAGGATTAGGTGCAATTACCATGATATTTGTCTCCCTTCGATTTCTACTGTCCACATTAATGTTTGTGGTGGCTCATAAATTTTGATCTCCCAGATTTTTTTTACTTAGATGGATGGTTTTCTTGGTTTGTCAATATAGTTCATTCACATAATTTTGATGATATGGCCTTAGTATGTTTATAAAATCTATACTTTGTTATTAGCATAAGGAAATTGTCGACTACTAGGATATCATTGTTCCACATACATGATGATACCATGATAATACATGATTCTTTTCTTCCTAGACTATATATATATTTATAGACTTTTTAAGATTTGGCGTGACACTTGTACAAACATGACTGGTTGTGGTCCAATTTTCTATTTACCTATCACAATTCAAACACTATTCATAAAAGCATACTTTATTAAATTCACGCCTCATGGGCCAAGCATGCCATTCGAAGGTCTAGTGCTCCAAGAAATTATTTTATTCGCCAAAAAATTGGCACCAAAGTTTGCACTTTTATATGCCTTAGTAACTGGCTGCAATAAGAGCGGAGCTACCCTATGGTATTATGTATGCTCTACACATGTACTTTATGTTAGTGTGTTGTAAAAAGAGATATTTTTCTAAAACAAGGCAATAGATATACCATGAAACAATCTTGTGTCATTGCAATACTTAATTTGTAGAATCGGATAACGATCAAATTCTCTTAGATTTTGCCCATCAACTATTTGGCTTAGTAGTATTGTTGTGGAAGATCCTCTCATTATGCTTAATATAAATTTCCCATGAGAGAAGCATCACCAAGGAAGCAGTTACTTTACTTGATGCCCATGCCTTTTAATGACTCTCATCCTCAAATATTTGACAAAAAATTGTGAAACTCCATCCTCTACGGAGGATGTCATGGAGGTCTAGACACAACTTTAAGACCATCCAAACTAGATATGATCGTGTAGCGACATTTTAAGCGGATATGGGTCATTGAACCTTAAACTTTTTTGCGAAGAGGGTAGATGCCTAATTTGCGAAACCTAGATGAAAGAGTATGAGTTTGGCAGAATATGATGGATATATTATTGAGTCTCATGGGCGAGTATATATAGACGTACAGGGATCAACTTGGAGTACAAGACAAGTTAGGCTAGAATCCTAACTATCTTAAACTACCACAATAACCGTGTACGTATCATACTCTAACATCCCCGCAGTCGTAGCGGTAGCGTCGTGAACAACCGGAACGTCGCAGACGGTCAAACTAGATATAACCGAAGTAGCATCCAGTAGGCTGACATCCCCCCGCAGTCGTAGCGGAAACGCCTTGGACGGTGTCGCGTCGCGGTAGCTTGAACTGTAAAGGAAGCTGCTGATGCTCAAGCGAGGTGGTAGCCCTTGTGCCGATGTCGAGGGAGCTGAGAGCGTGAGGCGGTTCCATGGTCGGGGTAGCCGTGCGATGGGTCGCCGTGGTCGATTTCGTTGTCGGGGATGCCTGTGTCGAGGTAGCCACACGTGAAGCCGCATGTGTATAGTGCGCGAGGAGGATGATGGAGATGCGTCGAGCCAGTCGTTGAGGGTGTCGATGCCGAAGTCGATGCAGTCCGAGCCGTCGAGGACGAGGTGCGACCATAGTTTTGCCAGAACTAGGCGCACGTCGGGGACGAACGCACACTCCGATTTGCCAGAACCGAGTATACAAAGAAGAACTGGTCGGTGACGTGGTCGAGGCAGTCGTAGAGGGGTCGATGCCAAAGAAGACGTTGTCGAAGCTAATGAAGACGAGGCGCTGATCCGAGTTTGCCAGACTCGGGAATACGTCGGGGACGAAGGCACTCCCGGTGTTGCCAGTACCAGGTATGCGGGGGCAGGGACCATCATGAACTTATCGCCATGTCAGAAATACTAGCAGAGGAAGCCTCTAGAGCGGTTGCGACGTGTAGAGCGGCTAAGGGAGAGATGCCGATGTTGTCCGCGGTTGTCGGAGTAGAGTAACAGGTGGTGTAGTCGGGGATGAGGCGATGACGCTGGAGGCAAAGTTGTAGTGGACGAAGACGTAGAAGGCGGCGAAACCAACAACGACCTGGGTTAGTCATGCTGGATGCCTAGAGTGGCGATGGGGTAGTCGGCGGGACCTGCCACGGCGAGAGGGCGCCCTGCAGGTTACCTTGTGAAGCGCGGCGACGGTGCTTGAAGTAGACGAGGAAGACCTGGCGACGTGATGAAGACCATGTGCAGACGACAGCGATCCGCACCGTAGGAGATGGCGTGGTGAAAGTCGAGGCCGTCGATGCACGAGGACGGCGAAGTAGACTGCGTGCAACCACGCGACGACCCGAGGGGCGGCATAGCTGCAGGGTGCAAGTTGGTGCAGCGGCTGGGAGACCACCAGGGACGTATACGCCAAGGAAGGCGCATTGGAAGGCGGTAGCGTAGACCAAAGGCGGCGGCGCTGCAGCCCGACGGGGCGACATATCGGCAGCCTGTAGCTCGATCAGTGGTAGGCGCGTGCTCGGGGACGTGCTTGGCGTAGACAGGCGCGGGATCGGTTGATCAGACCGACGGTGCACCGTATGCGCCATGGCGTGGACAACGCGTAGATCGGATTCGATGGCGACGTTGTCGGTAAAGTCCCGGACGATGACGACAAAGAGGAGCCGAGGGGGGGCGGTAGCCTTTTGAGGAAGGCGTAGCAGCCGTCCGCGGTGCGCGGCAGCCTGCCATGAGGCCGCGACAGCTTGCCGAGGCAGGCGCAGCAGCGGAGAGGGTAGGCGCACGGATGCGATGTACATCCTCGATGCCGATGGTCAGAGTAGAGGCGCGGCGATGACGACGGCGGTGGGCGACTCAATCCGATCTAAGATCGGCAAACCAAAAAGAAAGCCGATCAAGAGATCGGAGAAAAAGACTTACAACGCAGCCGATCATGGATCGGCGGACAAACCCTACATACGGGTTGCGCAGCCCCCGGCAGAGATCATGGAGATCGACCTCCCCGGGGGCAGCGGGGCGGAAGCTAGAATTTGAGATCGATTTAGGTTGATACCATGAAAGAGTATGAGTTTAGCGGAATATGATGGATATATTATTGAGCCTCATGGGCGAGTATATATAGGCGTACAGGGATCAACTTGGAGTATAAGACAAGTTAGGCTAGAGTCCTAACTATTCTAAACTACCACAATAACCGTGTACGTATCATACTCTAACACTAGATACTATAATATGGTCAAATCCAAGTCTTATCATGAATGACGACTAACCACATGAACAAATTGTTGAATAAGTAAGCAAATTACTATAATATTTAATCTGAAATAAGCAGTAGTAAATCATGACTATAGTCGCAGAAATTAATCTAATCATGCACACTAGCAGTATAGATGAACAGATCACATCTAACCCAGATAAACAGATCACATCTATCCCAAAAGCTAGTACCAGAAACAGTAACAAAGATTGAAATAGGTAGGAGTAGATTGCATATGTTGCTGGAGGAGGATTCAGGTTGGCGTTGAGGTTTGCGTTGACATCAGCATCGTCAGCCATATCGTCGATGTAGAGACTGCTGATGTTCGGGAAGAAGTCGTCGTCGGGGAAGGAGCGGTCGATCGACATGATGCCGTTAGTAGTCGCGCAGAAGCGCTCCCCAAAAACCTGATCACCCCTCACCCGTACAGGTTCACGAGAGGCGGGGTTCTAGAGGCCTACTGTCCCGTCGTCCGGTGCATGCCGGCAGAGGGGATGGGGAAGGTGTGACGGTGGCGCAAGGTTCTGGAGGCGGAGATAGGGATGTGCGTAGCGTGGTTAGGGTTTACGCCTAGGCCGCTTATATATAATCGGTCGGGTGGAACGTGGGGTTTAGCCCACGTTCGAGTTATTAACAGTCCACGACCCGGTAAGACCGGAAACATCCGATAGAGAAATAAATCGCACAATAATTTTTACCGAGCAACAAAAAGAGAGTTGGTCGGGTAGAACGTGGGGTTTAGCCCACGTTCGAGTTAGTAACATCCCACGACACGGTAAGACCGGAAATGGCTGATAGAGAAATAACTCACATAGTGATTTTCCCGAGCAACAAAAAGATAAGATCGACATCGAGGCACAATTCTGCAAACCGTGGCACGCGAGCGCGTCGTGACAAGGCGAGGCGAGGCGAGCCGGGCGGTGGTGGAGGAGGAGCGCGCGTGTATGTCACTCCTCTTCACTCACTTTAGTAAGTAGTGGAACACTCCACTATATATATTGGTGTAACTCCCCTCAAACTAGCAAGGTGGTACTAAACTTTGGTGCCGCCCCTTGCTAGGCATGAATGGGCCTTGAGAATTTCAGAATTTGAATTGGGCCATGGGCTAAAGTCCACACGCAAATTCCAACAATCCCTCACAAAGTCTCATTGGCGCATCTCATCACATCACATCAAACAGTTCCAGAACATTGTTTATATACCGGTGCGAGGTGGAGACTATTAAGTTGAACTTCCACTTAGAACTTCATATTACACCAGATTGCAACTTGAATAGTGGACTATTCCTTGAACTACAAGTTTTGTGCCCACTAGCTTCACACAAAGTCTAGACCGATACAGGGCTGCCGCGAAGGTTCCTCACGGTTTAGAGCTTATGCGTCATACACCATGGCCTTTCATGAGTTTATCAGAGAGCACCCAACTCCCACAGACTGCGACGTTAGACAGTTAGACTCATATAGGTGTGTTCTTCAGAAGATGTTCTGCAGGGCAACATCTTTGCTTTAGATAAGCCACTTAGAACACATTAAGATAAATATCAACCTGCCATGCAGAATAGGAGAGTATTGCATCTATACGGAGTGGTAGTATAATGTAAGGGTACTCTCATTCCAGCTACCAACAGCTTGTCTCCCAAATCTACTTCACGGGATCTCCGATCACATAGAGTGGGTTACCACTGTGGGCATTTCAACATGTGGGCTCAAACCCATCTCCCTCGATGCATTATCTATCACATTTCGTGATAAATCCTTTGTGGAAGGATCTGCCAAGTTTCTAGATGTTTGGATATAATCCAACACAATAACCCTAGAGTTTCTCATTTTCCTGACAGATTTCAATCTCCTCTTTACATGCCTTGATGATTTCATATTATCGTTAGAACTGTTTACTTTGATGATCACAGTTTGATTATCGCAGTTCATAAGGATTGCGGGTATGGTTTTTCAACCACAGGTAAGTTCATCAAGAGTTCACGGAGCCACTCTGCTTCAACAGTGGTTGTATCTAATGTTGTGAGTTCTGCTTCCATAGTTGACCTTGTTAAGATGGTCTGCTTGCAAGACTTCCAAGAAACAGCGCCACCACCAAGTGTAAACACATAACCACTCGTGGCCTTAGTCTCATCAGCATCAGAAATCTAGTTGGAGTCACTATACCCTTCAAGTACCCTTGGATACCCAAAGTAGTGAATCCCATAGCTCGTAGTGCCTTTGAAATAACGCAAAACCCTTTAAAGGGCCTGCCAATCAAAATCTCTAGGATTTGACACAAATCGTCTCAATTTGCTTATAGCAAAGGAGATGTCAAGCCTCATAGCGCTGGCTAAATACATAAGCGAGCCAATAATCTGAGAATATCTCAGCTGATCTTTAGCATCCTTAGGATCTCCCTGATTCTTTTGAACCAACATGCTAGGGTCATATGGTGTGGGAGAAGGTTTGAAGTCGCTATACCACAAATGACTCAAGATCTTTTCCACATAGTGAGACTGAAGTAGTGTTATCCCACCATCATCATCTTTCAATAGCTTAATGTTCAAAATCACATCAGCCACTCCTAAGTCTTTCATCTCAAAGCAACGAGATAAAAAGTCTTTGACCTCCTTGATTACATCAGGATTGGTCCCAAATATCAGTATATAATCAACATACAGACATAGGATGACTCCCTCGCACCACCATGGCGATAGTACACACACTTGTCAGCTTCGTTAACAAGCCTTCAGTAGTTAAAGTTCTTTCAAACTTCTCATGCCACTGCTTGGGTGCTTGATTGAGACCATACAAAGATTTAAGCAACTTGCACACCTTCCCTTCTTGACCATCTACCACAAATCCATCTGGTTGATCCATATAAATTTCCTCATCTAACTCTCCATTTAGGAAAGCTGTCTTGACGTCCATTTGATGAACGAGAAGACCATGCGAGACAGCCAAGGATAGCAGTACACGAATGGTGGTCAATCTAGCCACAGGTGAATAAGTATCAAAGAAATCTTCGCCTTCTTTCTGGGTATAACCCTTGGCAACAAGACGTGACTTGTACTTCTCAATAGTACCATCAGGTCTAAGTTTCTTCTTGAACACCCACTTACATCCTACAGGCTTGCACCCATAAGGACAATTAGTAATTTCCCAAGTTCTGTTTGTTATGATGGAATCCATCTCACTTTGAAGGGCTTCTTTCCAGTAGTCAGCATCTTGAGATGCATAGGCTTCTAAAATAGAAGTGGGAGTGTCATCCACCAGGTATACAATGAAATCATCACCAAAATACTTTGCAGTCCTTTGTCTCTTACTCCTAGTAGGAGTGTCATTGTTATCCTCCACAGGATTATCAGAGTGATCTATCAAAATGGTGGGTTCATGAATTGTAATTAATTCTTGACTAGATGAACTGGGCATCTCCTGATTTGATGAGCTAGACGAGTCTTTCATGGGAAAGATGTCTTCAAATAAAGTCGCATCATTTGACTCCATAATTGTTCCAACATGTTGAAGGGGTTACGCGTAAGAAAACAATAAAAACCCCTAAAGCTGCCAGGACCTATCTATTAGTAATACAGTAACGGGAGGGGCTTTTCGCGAACTTACCATCCAAGATCGAAAAGCGTTGTCAACGCTCAAGAGAGCGTGGTTGATGTAGACGAGCCGAAGCCGACCTCAAGGTCATGATGAAGTCCTTGCGCTCCTTGGCTCCAACGACTTGAGTGCCTCAAGTGCGACACCTCGCGGGGAGTTACACATGTCCGGTGCCTGACGATGACTCCCGCTTCCCTGATCCAGTAGCAGTTGTGGAAGTAGAGCTCCCAGATCCGAATCCCGCAGCGCGACGGCGCTCTGCGGTGAAGATGTCTCTTGGTCACGCAGTCCAGACTTGGGACCACGGTCACGAGAGAGAGAGAGAGAGAGAGAGAGAGAGAGAGAGAGGGGAGAGAGAAAATATCAATTAGAGGTCCTCCCAAAAGTGGGGAGACCTTTATTGATTATTGGTGTATTTTATTTGGCCAAATACCCCCACTATATATGGGGGAGGGGAGGTACTAGCTCCCTCAAAGTCCTAGGGTGGGACTAAAGGAGAGGAGGGGGGAGGGGTGGCCGCCGGCCACCCTAGTGGGCCTCGCGCGAGGGGGCGGGCTAGGCCCAGCCGGCATCCCCTTGCCCCTTCTCCCTCTCTCCTTTCCCCTAATGGGCCCTCTCCCTCCGGAAATTGGCCCATTAAGCCTTTGACCATTAAATTGATTTTTCTCTTTATTAAATAATTATGAATAAATGATTAAATCAATATTTAACATTCATTCACATATTATTCAACCTTCGTGGCCATGGAACACCTTCCACCTCCACTCTGGACATACTCCGGACTTACCGAAACCCTTTCGGTTTCCTCCCTACTCTTCTTTGGTGATTCCACTGATCCTATAAACACTCTCTAAGCATCATCAAGCCCTTAAGCGTGATACCCCATGGTTCGGGAACACTCCAGACATGGTCAGGACACTCCCGCACTAATGATCTATAGAGGGACCTGGATGGCCATGTGACCCCTGTGCGTTCCACGAAGATCTTTCGTTGTTTGAATCGGGACAGTCGTGTCTTATTCCCTTTGTCACTCGATAGTTGCATTGACTGAGATCTGATCAATGAAATCACCATGTCGTGTTCAATCTCATTACTGAACAATGCTACTTAACTCGTTCCGACAAGTGATATCCCCGTGATCAAATCACATGCTGCGCAGCTATTGGATATAACTTCTCCGAGTGGGCCCTTCGAGTATCTTTCCGTCACATGGACGGAAAAATCCCGCTCTTGACATATATTGCCTCAACGGTTTCCTACGAGTACCTGAACACACCTTTATAACCACTGTATTACTGATGGCTCTATGTATGGCGCCCAGAAAAGTGTTGGTGCGATGTTGATGTAGAGCTCGTTGGGAACCCCAAGAGGAAGGTATGATGAGCACAGTAGCAAGTTTCCCTCAGTATGAAACCAAGGTTTAATCGTAGGAGCAAGGAAGCACCCCAAAGGTGTTACTAGCTGAGCTTTGGCAGGGCGCACTATCGGTGCTAGTAGCAACGTGGAGACCTGCACAACACAACCATAGCACTTTGTCCCCAACTTGCGATGAGGTTGTCAATCTCACCGTGTTTTGCGGAAAACAAAGGATTAAACGTATCGAATGAACAAAGGATTGTTTTTTTCTCCCTAGTAGCAACAACACATCTGTACCTTAGAGATTTCTGTCACTTCCCCAGATTACCAAAGGCATGAACCCACTATCGAGCATAAATACTAACTCTTGGAGTTGCTAGCATCTATTTGACCAAGATAGCTACTAACAACGGAAAGCATGCAAGATCACAAATAACAAAGACACGATAGAATCAATAATCAATCTGAAATAGCACCTCAATATCCATCGGATCCTCGCAAACACAACATGCAGAATTACAAATAGATGATCTTGATCATGAACGGAGGTCACAAGACCTAGACATGAAAGCACAAAGGAGGAGAACCAGCCATCTAGCTACTACATGGATCCTGTAGTCCAAGGATGAACTACTAACGCATCACACCAGAGGCTTGCATGGTGATGAAGAAGGCCTCCAGGGTGAATTCCCCTCTCCGGCAGGGTGCCGGAAGGAGCTTTAGATCCCTCCCGACCTAGGGATGGAGATGACGGCGGCTATAGACTCTTTCGTGGATTTTTGATCGGGCACTTAGGGTTTACGTCCCGAGGGCATCTTATAGGCGGAAGGGGAGGCCGAGGGGGTGCCAGGGTCCACCACACCACCCCCTGGGGTGGGCCCAGCCTGGCCGCGCGGCTAGGTGGTGTGGCCGGCCTCTGGCCCCTCTCCGTCTCGTATTCTGGCATTAATGACTTCCGGAAAAATAGGCACTTTGGCTTTTGTCCCGTCCAATTCCGAAAATATTCATTTTCTGACTTTCCTGGAACCAAAAAGAGCAGAAAACAGGCAGCTGGCACTGTGGCTCTTGTTAATAGGTTAGTCCAAGAAATCATATCAAAAGTACTCCAAAGTTGGAACAAAACACAAGAAAGTGGATAAAACCAAGCATGGAACATCAAAAATTATAGATACATTTGCAATGTATCAACATCCCCAAGCTTAACTCCTGCTCGTCCTCGAGCAGGTAAGTGATAAAAAGAAAGAATATTTTTTGAGGTGACATGCACCATCAAAGACTTGATCAAAGTATTTGTAAAACATTCAAAGCTGGGATCATAGTAGTTCAATCATAACATGAAAGACAAAGTTCTAGCAATAAGACAAAGAAACTATGATGCAACATAAAAAGGCACAAACAAAAGATTCATGAATAACAATGCTTTGCAAGACGTTTGTTTGTTTCACATAAAGAAAACATAGCATAATAGTATTCATCTTATCCCTCAATAGAGTAGCAAATATAAATGCATAGGACACCTTCAAAGTTCATAAGAGTGACTAGATACAAAAGTTTAAAACAAGAAATATCAAGTTATGCATCAATCAACTAGTCTTGGGACAATGCACATAGAACTAAGAATGTCCACTATGCTCTCAAAGCAGGTGCATAAAGGTAGAAGGTGGAGACTCAATATAATGGTGGAAGAAAGGCCTTTTTATAAAAGGAAGTAGGGATTCAAGTCTCATAAAGAGCTTCCAAAAATTATGGTACTTATAGCTTTCAGCTCTCATTGCCCCTATCATAAGCATCTTTAAGGTGATTAAGGTTAAAGTGACACAACTAAGAGGATATGATTGACAAGTTATAAACCGAAATCTCATGCCCCTTACTTACGAAGATCGATCCTCATGCTACTCAACTTCAGTCACGAGTAAGCTCTTGTCATTGTAAGTACATGTGTATCATAAAGAACCGCCAACAGGGTACCCCTTGCACATGATACAGGAGCTATCCCATAATCAAATGACAAGGCAAGCAGACAATGAGCATCTCAGCGATATTTTTATTTGCTATTTGCATAGGTTTTTATTGAGGATGCTTCATAGAGTGCTCATTATGGTGATGCTGCAAGTTTCCACCATGATTTGGCATGGCTTAGGCTAGCGGCCTAGGCATTTCTCTAACACACATACAAACTCCATGATCTCACAAGTTCCACTTTTATTTCACACCACTAGGATCCGTAAGCAAAAGAACATGATATCAACGGGGTACAAAGTACAAGTGCAATGTTGAAACCGTTCCCCATGAAACATGGTTATGCTAATTTCAACTTATAAAGCACAAGCATATACGCAACAAGGAAGGACCCAATGGTTCAAGTTTATTAGATGCAAAAAAAAGTAAAGTGTGCCATCAAGTTCATGAGAGCTTTAATCACTAGTTTTCTCATAACAAGTTTAATTTAGAAGGTAAACAAAAGCATGAATATACTTGGAATAGCATAAGATAGTAGGTAGGTATGGTGGACTCTTTGGAATAACTTGGTTTAGGGAGTTGGATGCATGATTGGAACTCATACTTTGTTGTGGAGGCTAGCAAAAGACTGGGAGCGACAAACTAAGAGAGCAATAATGGCCATAATCATGCAGAGCGACAAAACATCATTGATCAAAGCATAAAGTGATACTACAAGTTGACAACTAAAGGATCATAAAGGCTATGGTGACTTGAGATAGTCATAACATGGTGTGAGCATGCGCCAAGTCAACCCAAATAAAGCATCAAAGGAGAATATCACTATATTATGCTTTAATATGCTAAAACAACGCATGATTCATCCAAGGCACATTAAGCAATCTCAATTGTTTATAAAAAGTCATGCTACAGCAAAGAATACTAAGCATAAAGCCAAAACAATATCAAGCATAGCATGACAAAGCATAGGCCACAGTCAAAACGAGCTCTTTTTACTACATAAGCATGAACTTTCCTACTCTTTTCCAAAACCAAACCAAACTATTTGCAAACGAATGTATGAAAGAGGGGGTCCAACCAATTTATTCAGCAAACTAAGAAAACCAAATCAAACGAAAAACCAAAACGAAAATGAAAAAGAAGACGCTCCAAGAAAAACACAACTATGCATGAAACAATAAAAATGAAGCGTTTGGAAGAAACCTGGGATTTTTATTGATGAAGAAGGGGATGCCTTGGGCATCCCCAAGCTTTGAGGCTTGTACTTCTTGGATATTTCTTGGGGTGACACGCGTGGCATCCCCAAGCTTGAGCTTTAGTCCATCCTTCATCTCATTACTCATTCCTTCCATACACCTGAAAATTTTCCTTCATACAAAACTTCACACAATCTTTATTAGCAACATTAGTGCACTCAAGATAAATAAGTCTTAAGGTTCAGTTCTAACACCAAATAAAATTCCATTAGAATACTAGCTACTGTAGCACTTCCCTCAAAAATCTCAATAGCCCAAAAGAACTCAGAAAGGAACCAACAAGAAGCAAATGCAGAAAATGGCAGAAATCTGTCAAAACAGACCAGCAGGTAAAGACGATTTTTTTCGAAGACCTTCTGTTGCTCAAATAAAAAAGTGTTGAACTAATGAAAGTTATATAACAACCTGGGGAAGAATCACAAAAATTCACGCCTCAAAAAGACGTTCAGAGATTTTACACGATTTTTTACGGTGAAGCACATAAATCTGTTTCGGGACAACAACTTTCCCAATCATTACTTCTCTCTCATTAGAGGTTACTCTTGGCACAAAAAGCAAATAAAAAGGATAAGGAGCGGTTATTACAGAGGTAATAACTTCCAAGACTCATCTAAAACTTTTGGGTTATCTCCCAATAAGTACTTTTCTTTAACGCCTTTAAGTTAGGCATAAGAAGCAAGAAAGAATCAAGTGTTCTCAAATGAAGAAGCATTAAGATCAATACCAGAAATATTTTCAACAAGGCAAGGTATATCATCCAAATAAGTTCTAGAGGATCCTCTCTCAATGCTCTTAGGTTCACTATTCTCATCAAAAGGGTTTGCAGGAACAATCCAATCAAGATTCTTTTCTATGGCATCATGTATTGCTACTAGTTTAAAGGGTATTGGTATCTTAGGTTCCGCCTCCTTAGGTTCGGTTTTGTTCATCTTTTCTCGTGTACCAATAACATCTATACATGATCCTAGCATATTGAAACGTTCAAAGACTTTCCGAGCTTCCTTGGCAACATCATAGAACTTCTTAAACAAAGTTTCTAAAATAAAATCCCTCTTTTCAGGGTCCTTAATTTCTTTGAGCTTAAGAAACATTACTTGCATTAAGGGGTTGAGGTTAAAAAACCTAGTTGTATTACTGATGGCTCTATGTATGGCACCTAGAAAAGTGCTAGTGCAATGTTGATGTAGATCTCATCGGGAACCCCAAGAGGAAAGTATGATGAGCACAGAAGCAAGTTTCCCTCAGTATGAAACCAAGGTTTAATCGAACCAGTAGGAGCAAGGAAACACCCACAAGGTGTTACTAGCTGAGCTTTGGCAGGGCGCACTACCGGTGCTAGTAGCAACGTGGAGACCTGACAACACAACCATAGAACTTTGTCCCCAACTTGCGATGAGGTTGTCAATCTCACCGTGTTTTGCGGAAAACAAAGGATTAAACATATCGAATGGAAAAAAGTAAAAGTTTGCAGAAAGTAAACACAAAACAGTAAACAGATTGTAGATTGAATGTAAAAGACAAGGACCGGGATCCATAGTTCACTAGAGGTGGCTCTCCTTAAGATAGATAACATGTTGGGTGAACAAATTATAGCGGGGCAATTGACAAACATCGAGAAAGCAATACATGCAAATACTAATCATCTTGACTCCTTTGAGACTTGATTGGGCATTACAACATTATACATAGACCGCCATCCAACTGCATCTATGACTAATAATCCACCTTCAGGTTATCATCTGAACCCCCTCAGGTATTAAGTTGTAAGCAACAGATTATTGCTTTACGAACTGCGTGTAAAGTAAACAATACGATTGTACTATGAACAAAGGATTGTTGTTTTCTCCCTAGTAGCAACAACACATCTAGTACCATAGAGATTTCTGTCACTTTTCCAGATTACCAGAGGGATGAACCCACTATCGAGCATAAATACTAACTCTTGGAGTTGCTTGCATCTACTTGGCCAAGATAGCTACTAACAACGGAAATCATGCAAGATCACAAATAACAAAGACATGATAGAATCAATAATCAATATGAAATAGCACCTCAATATCCATCGGATCCCCGCAAACACAACATGCAGAATTACAAATAGATGATCTTGATCATGAACGGAGCTCACAAGATCTAGACATGAAAGCACAAAGGAGGAGAACCAGCCATCTAGCTACTACATGGATCATGTATTCCAAGGATGAACTACTCATGCATCACACTGGAGGCTTGCATGGTGATGAAGAAGGCCTCTAGGGTGAATGCCTCTCTCCGGCAGGGTGCCGACAGGAGCTTCAGATCCCTCCTGATCTCGGGATGGAGATGACGGCGGCTACAAACTCTTTCGTGGATTTTTGATCGGGCACTTAGGGTTTATGTCCCGAGGGCATCTATAGGCGGAAGGGGAGGCTGAGGGGGTGCCAAGGGCCACCACACCACCCCCTGGCGTGGGCCCAGCCTGGCCGCACGGCCAGGTGGTGTGGCCGCCCTCTGGCCCCTCTCCGTCTCGTATTCTGGCATCTGATGACTTCCGGAAAAATAGGCACTTTGGCTGTTGTCCCGTCCAATTCCGAGAATATTCATTTTCTGACTTTCCTGGAACAAAAAACAGTAGAAAATAGGCAGCTGGCACTGTGGCTCTTGTTAATAGGTTAGTCCAAGAAATCATATGAAAAGTACTCCAAAGTTGGAACAAAACACAAGAAAGTGGATAAAACCAAGCATGGAACATCAAAAATTATAGATACATTTGCAGTGTATCAATTACCAAGTAGCGCTTGATGCTATCAAAGCACTCTCGGGAGACGGTGATTGATCCATTTCTAATCATCGTACATTGAACTTCGTGACATGATCGGGTCACGATGTTTAGGTTGGGTATTGGTTCATCATCTCATTCTCCGAATGAGATGATCTCGTTTCCAACTAGCATAAATGCCACATGATCAGGAAACATGCTCATCTGTTGACCAATGAACCAGTGACTAGAGTTTCACCGGGAACCCCTGGTTGTTTGTATATCACACGTGTATTGATGTTTCCACTCAATACAATTATAGCATGATACAAAACTTAATCATAAACTATATGAAATATGATAATAGTCCTTACTACTATTTGTCTCTAGGGCACATTTCCAACAGTCTCCCACTCGCACTAGAGTACAAATACACTAGCTGCATTTGTTTTCAATCATTGGCACCATATATCCGATACCCTGAACATGCTTGCTCATGGAAGACGTTGAGTCTTGGGTCTATACTCTATAGTCCCAAATCCTTTGCAACTTACTAATGTCACCTTGATTGACATTAATACTTTATCATCACATGATAGCATCTGTGTGTATGCATCATTGTTACGGCAGCAGAACGAGGCCTGATTCCAGGAGCCTATAGTGACGTTAGATCAACCTCGAGGGCTTTCTCATGGGAACTGTGCCCTGGGACACATCATTCTACGTTAAAAGGGAACTAGCCCCGCCATAACATTATACAACACTTTAGATGGTACCCTTATCTATTATTATAAATGTATTCATCGAAACACTAGTGCACTCTGTGCAACTTTCAATGTTTTGTTCACCTCGCTTCCTACTTGACTTTAATCAGTATTTACAGGAGATTCCAACATATTCCCTTATAATATAACCCTTTATGCTTTAAGATATGTCATCCTTTATGGATTTGGAAAACATGTCTCCAGTTCTTATTAGACACTACGGACAAAACTCAGCTCAACATTCTGTGATTCGAAATTAATCACTGTTAAACATTCCTTATTTGGATCACATATTATGTTAAGTTGTCATCAGGGTTTACTAGGATAGAACCTATGTCTCAACATAGTGGATGATCATCATCCTTTTCTTTCTTTCAACCATTGATGTTAATCTTAATACTATTCCTAATTTGAGTCATTAAGGACTAGTTCCTTAATTAACTTCTATTCTGAAACCCTTTCCAGGATCCTTTAAGGAATACTACATAATATCATAATACACCTATTATCAACTTCTACATCTTATAAATCATTATTTATAAGTATATGTGCTTTCATTCTTAACATACTTAAGAATTACTCCTATAAGCTCCCACTCAACAATATGTCAATCACATACTGTTTTAGGAAGGCTTTCATAGCTCCCACTCAATTTTATGCAAATTGCATATCCATTCACTAGTTTGAACAACTTCAAAATCCTTTGATCAAATATCAAACTTGGAGTTTTACTATGAGATACCAGTACTATTACTAGTTTTAAATCCTCTAGTCATTTAGCACACTTGAATCAAATTCATTTAAATTCGTCCAATACTTGACAAATTGTGCTTTTGTCATTCACCCCCTTTTTCCACTATGGCTTTGCAGTCATTTGGGAAAAATCCAAGCAAACACTTTTACTTGTGAGATTCAGCAACGAATTGCTTTCTAATCTCAAGTGAATTGTGCTTTTAGGATTTCTCATAATTCTAGTTTACCATTATTTCCTTAGTAGTTCGTAGGTATGTATTTTCCAAGAATCATGACAAATGATCCACAAATGCCTCCATACAAGATATGGATTACATTTTGAATCCTACTTCATGTAGCGAAAACACTAGTGGGGAAAATACAATGATCAATATCATTAATTCTTTCCTTCTGCGAAGAGAATCGTTCAGGAACGTTGTCCGTTGCGCTTCTCAACACTCTGATGCAGGGTTTTGAATCATCATCATGTTTTACACTAATTTCCATTTGCTTCATAATTGAGAAATATCACTAAAAGTGAGCTTTCTCAAGAATGCACCAAAATCCAAGCAATATGAATCTTGCTTTCCTTTTGGTTTGAGCTATGGGTTTCGTATTCAAAGTTTCCAATGAATACGCTACAAGGACTTATTCGCTATTGTTTTGGTTATATCAAATAACCCCAAAACTTTCATGAATTCAAATGGTTCACTATATATTCTAATTGAGTGCTAACTATTTCTAACTAATGGTCTCTACATCTACACTACAACGATTTATTTGGTGCCTTCTATTCACCCCTTTGATATCTAATATCACATTGTGATGCTCTGCATTCTGACGTTTCAGAACGCTTTGCATTCTATAATTTCTTTTATACCATTCTTATAAAGTCGAATTTCATTACTATTTATCAAATCATAGTAATTAGATTCTCTTTTATATTTATACCCTTTGTTGATGAAACACTTTGATCAAATCAAATAGTTTCATATTCATGCTTCCTTTGGTAAACTTCTTTACACATTTAAACAATCATATAATTATAATTACCATTTTCGTTAAAACACAATACATCGAATATGTATTAACTTTAATAATTCATTAAACACTTTGTATTCAAGTAATACACGGTTTCAAGTTAATTTGCCGAACTTAGGCATGATTTATATGTGATAAGAAATCAAATGTATTTCACATATTATCATTATAACTTTGAATTTAAATAATGGTTTCATTCATTAATGAACATATCATTAAGTTGGGTCTTTTAAACTAGGCATTTTAATATTTTACAAATGTTCATGCATTATCAATTAGTTTCAAACAACAAGGATAATTCACATATAATCAAACAAGATATGAACACGAATAGAAATCATTCATCAAAGTGGAACAACTATTTGTTACAAACTCATATGAATAACCGTCTCACGAAGTGTGAGACACACTAAAGAAGTTCACAATCTCTTGATTACAATAATCATCCTAAAACATAAACTAAATGATAAATGTCAAGGGAGAGTGTCGTTGGCCATCATCATCATGCTCGCCATCAACACGCAACGTCACCTCCTCTCCAGCAAGCACCTCTCATGCAGAAGGACCTGTTTTCAGCAAAACAGAACAAGTATCAGATATACTTAACATTGCAAATGTGTTTGCAAGATTATTACATTTATAAAACTGTATATCAAATATATATCTTTGTCATTGATGACTCTAGCGACATTGGGTTCATCCACCACATTCCTGAAATGTGATATGAACTCGAGGAAATCCAATGTCTCCATGTTGCCTCTCATAATGCAGATCCTGACCTATGCTTGGAACCTTGGTGGAAGCGACCGTAGCACAACTCCCATCGCAAATGAGCTTGAGAACCAGTTGTCCAGGTAGTATGCCAGACTCATGTATGCATCATATATGCTCAATAAGTGCTCGTGTAGTGAGGAACCCTCCTCCATCTTTATGGAGAGGAAGTCCCCCATCAGCTCATACTCCCACATGCGCACTTGTTCCACGAAATGCGATCTCAGATGTGCCATGACCACTCGGGGCTTGAGACTTCCCACCATTGGTCATAGCCCATCCTCCATTCTGAGGCGCATGGTCACTGATATAAATGTGGCCATCACACGACGACGATAACACAGATCCCTCTGCTCCTGGGTCTAATGAGAATAGGGTGGCTCCAAATACATCTCGCAGGTCATGTAGTCATCTACATTGTTCTCACCAAGGAGATCAAATAGGCGTATGACCCATGCAGAAAAGTTGGATCCATCTAACTTGAGCTTTTCTCCTTTTAACCAATTATCGATAGGGAAGGTAATCTCGGGGAGAAACCATTTTCTACATTTATAATTGCAAAAGGAATATAGACTAAGTTTATAATTAAATGAGTCAAATATAACTCCACTCAGAAACACCTATCCCCAAAAGGGTTCCTAGTGATAACACGACCCCTATCAGCCACATCTCCCCCGATCGTCATGGCCATCAATGTGGGTTCAAGGGTGGACGCTAAACGTCGGTCACATCATTCATGCGACTCGTGCTCGATCTTTCGACCATCCGTGTTCCGAGGCCATGAATGCACATGCTAGGCTTGCCAACTCAACCTTAGTGTATTCACTGTGCAACATGGCTTACACCCACTGTATGCGAACGTAGATATGTCTGACACCCAGGCCTGTAACCCTGGATCGCCTCATATCAAAGAACTTTCTTGGTGGTGCACACTAAGGGGAAACACAATCGTTGGTAATTTTAACAGGGATCATCTTATTAGGCTATCGTCGAGTATCTAATACTAGCACACAATAAGATATACAAACAATAACATTGAATGTAAATGCGATGTGATATGGACCTTCACGTCGTGATCTCCATCCACCGTCACCAGGTTCCGGCGCTAGGGTTCCGACGCTGTAGACACCAGGGTACCGGTGTCATTCTGACGTGGTAGTTCGTCACCTCCGTGACTACCTACTACTATGTAACAAAAGGTAATCACTTTACCTTTGCCACAACCATATCACAAAGCAACCCCCCTCCCTACAAAACAAAGTTAGACGCCTCTACTTTATCTTTGCATGTTTTACGTGGCTGAATGGGCTTTCGCACAAGAACCGTTCTTACCTATGAACTTTCAGCACAACGCTGATCAAGTAGTTGTCTTTACTACACCCCTTTTGGGTCCCTCCATTGCAAACGACATACCAACTAATGCGAGAGAGACAGACACCCCCTAAGCCACTTTATACGGTACAAGCCGTATGTCAAGCGTGGACCAGTCTCGCGAATGAACGCGTAAAGTCGGTTGGGGGCCACTTCATCAAGCATTACTGTGGTATGCACAAGTACACATGGGAGGGTAATAACTAAAAGATCAATGCCCACATGCTACATCTTGTGTGTTCTACCCGTACTAGCATTACTACGCATAGATCTAGCTCTGAAGGGGTTGCGCGTATGAAAACAATAAATTTTACTCTACGCCCCTGAACCCCTGAAGCTGTCAGGACCTATCTATTAGTAATACAGTAACGGGAGGGGCTTTTCGCGAACTTACCCTCGAAGACCGAAAAGCGTTGTCAACGCTCAGGAGAGCGTGGTTGATGTAGACGAGCCGAAGCCGACCTCAAGGTCGTGATGAAGTCCTTGCGCTCCTTGGCTCCAACAACTTGAGTGCCTCAAGTGCGACACCTCGCGGGGAGTTACACACATCTGGTGCCTGACGATGACTCCCGCTTCCCCGATCCAGCAACAGTTGCGGAAGTAGAGCTCCCGGATCCGAATCCCGCAGCACGACGCCGCTCCACGGTGAAGATGTCTCTTGCTCGCGCAGTCCAGACTTGGGACCACGGTCACGAGAGAGAGAGAGAGAGGGAAGAGAAAATATCAATTAGAGGTCCTCCCAAAAGTGGGGAGACCTTTATTGATTATTGGTGTATTTTATCTGGCCAAATACCCCCACTATATATAGGGGGAGGGGAGCTACTACCTCCCTCAAAGTCCCGGGGTGGGACTAAAGGAGAGGAGGGGGGAGGGGTGGCCGCCGGCCACCCTAGTGGGCCCCGCGCGAGAGGGATAGGCCCAGCCGGCCTCCCCCTTTCCCCTTCTCTCTCTCTCCTTTCCCCTAATGGGCCCTCTCCCTCCGGAAATTGGCCCATTAAGCCTTTGACCATTAAATTGTTTTTTCTCTTTATTAAATAATTATGAATAAACGATTAAATCAATATTTAACATTCATTCACATATTATTCAACCTCCGTGGCCATGGAACACCTTCCACCTCCACTCTGGACATACTCCGGACTTATCGAAACCCTTCCGGTTTTCTCCCTACTCTTCTTCGGTGATTCCACTGATCCTATAAACACTCTCTAAGCATCATCAAGACCTTAAGCGTGATACCCCACGGTTCGGGAACACTCCAGACATGGTCGGGACACTCCCGCACCAATGATCGATAGAGGGACCTAGATGGCCATGTGACCCCTGTGCGTTCCACGAAGATCTTTCGTCGTTTGAACCGGGACAGTCGTGTCTTATTATCTTTGGCACTCGATACTTGCATTGACCGAGATCTGATCAATGACATCACCATGTCGTGTTCAATCTCGTTACTGAACAATGCTACTTAACTTGTTCCGACAAGTGATATCCCCGTGATCAAATCACACGCTACGCAGCTATTGGATATAACTTCTCCGAGTGGGCACTTCGAGTATCTTTCCGTCACATGGACGGACAAATCTCGCTCTTGACATATATTGCCTTAACGGTTTCCTCCGAGTACCTGAACACACCTTTATAACCACTGTATTACCAAGTGACGCTTGATGCTATCAAAGCAGTCTCGGGAGACAGTGATTGATATAGCCTCACGGTCTAAGGAATAGTCTACGAGGATCCATTTCTAATCATCATAACTTGAACTTCGTGACATGATCGGGTCACGATGTTTAGGTTGGGTATTGGTTCATCATCTCATTCTCTGAATGAGAAGACCTCATTTCCAACTGGCATAAATGCCACATGATCAGGAAACATGATCATCTGTTGACCAATGAACCAGTGACTAGAGTTTCACTAGGAACCCCTGGTTGTTTGTATATCACACGTGTATTGATGTTTCCACTCAATACAGTTATAGCATGATATAAAACTTAATCATAAACTATATGAAACATGATAATAGTCCTTACTACTATTTGTCTCTAGGGCATATTTCCAACTCATGCATGTCGGATACCTCAGATTTCACTATCAAAAATATATAACCAATTCTATGAAATGCATATCCCAGAAAAACACATCCACGGTTTTTGGTCCAAGCTTGCACTTCTTGGGTATCGGCACATTCACTTTCGCCAAACAACCCCAAGTACGTAAGTAGGAGAGTTTCAGACTTTTCCTTTCCCATTCCTCAAATGGAGTAATGGTTTTGTTCTTTTTGGGAACACGGTTTAGGACATGACATGCGGTCTTTATCGCCTCCCCCCACCATTCCTTGGATAGAGCCGATGTATCTAACATGGCGTTAACCAAATCAGTTAGAGTACGGTTCTTTCTTGCAGCCATCCCATTTGACTGAGGTGAGTAGGGAGGCGTCCCCTCATGGATAATACCATGCTCTGTACAAAAAGAATCAAATTAGTTAGAAAAATACTCTCCACCACAATCAGACCGAAGCCGCTTAATCTTTCGATCAAGTTGATTTTCTGATTCAGCTTTATTGAAGTGATTAAAAGCCTCATCCTTAGATTTCAGAAGGTACACATAACAGTATCGAGTGGAATCATCAATTAAAGTCATGAAGTATCGATTTCCACCTTTTATCAACTCACCATTCATTTCACAAATATCTGAATGTATGAGTTCCACTAGTGCCGAATCTCGTACCTCAGCAGTCTTATGAGACTTGCGAGGTTGCTTAGCTTACACACACACTTGACACTTGGAACTCTTGACAGTAGTAAATTTAGGATTTAAATTCATATTAGCTAGTCGCGTCATGCACCCAAAATTAATATGAAAAAGTCGTGAATGCCAAATATTGGATTCACTTTCATTGCAAACATGATTAATAACTTGAGTACATAAGATAAAGATAAGCGGAACAAGCCTCTGCACTCATAACCCTTTCCAACAAATTGTCCACACTTAGAAATTACAACTTTATTGGACTCGAAAACTAACTTAAAACCATCTCGACATAAAAGCGATCTGCTCACGAAATTCTTATTGATGGAGGGAACGTGTTGCACATTCTTCAGTTGGACGGTCTTCCCCGAAGTAAACTTCAGATTTACCGTACCAACACCATGAACAGAAGCACGTCAACCGTTTCCCATCAGCACGGAGCAAGTCCTTGCAACTCAACGTCCTTCATCTTAGTGTCAGAAATAACAACATTTGCGGTTTTACCGCCATTCCCACGCTTGTCAAAGCGATTCGGGCAATTAGGATCACCACAGACGTGGAGAGTCCCTTTCTTCTTATCAGTCTTCTTCTTGAAGTTGGTAGTGTGTGAGGCCTTGTGCTTAGAATCAAACTTTCCTTTGCCTTCAGATTTATTCTTGTTTTTAACTTGTGGGGTTGGAAGTTTTTCTTCTGTACCACATTGGCACTAGAATCTCCCTCAAAGCCTCAAACGCGTGTGTCCTTTGCTCTCGCCTTTTCTTCCACATGAAGAGACCCAATAAGATCCGATACGGAAAACTCTTGTCTCTTATGTTTCAGAGAAGTAGCAAAATTCCTCCACGAGGGAGGAAGCTTGGCAATAATGCCACCGACCACAAACTTGTCCGGTAAGGTACACTTATACTGCTCAAGTTCTTTGGCAAGTGACTGTATCTCATGAGCTTGCTCAACGATGGAGCGCTCACCAGTCATCTTGTAGTCATAGTACTGCTCCATGACATACAATTCAGTGTCAGCATCTGAGATCCCAAATTTGACCTCGAGTGCATCCCACGCATCCTTACCATGCTCAAAAGTCATGTACGGGTCAACAATATTGTCCCCAAGAATACTGAAGAGAGCCGCCTTAAACATGGCATCGACTTTCTCATAGGCTTCCTCCTGAGTTGGAGAAAGCTCACCCTCAGGTTTCCCAAGAGTGGTGTTAGAGCAGTTTAGGTTTCAAAACCAGAGAACTCCTCTTGTACGCCATCTCTTATAATTGGAACCATCAAAGAGAGGCGGCCTAGTAGCAGCAGCAACGCCACTTGAATTCATTTGCCTATAATAAGGTTTTTGGATTGTTGAATAAGTAAGCAAATTACTGTAATATTTAATCCTAAATGAGCAATAGTAAATCACGACTATAGTCGCAGGAATTAATCTAATCATGCACACTAGCGGTATAGATGAACAGATCACATCTTACACAGATAAACAGATCACATCTATCCCAAAATCTAGTACCAGAAACAGTAACAAAGATTGAAATAGATAGGAGTAGATTGCATACGTTGCTAGAGGAGGATTCAGGTTCGCGTTGACAACAACATCGTCAGCCATATCGTCGATGTAGCGACTGCTGATGTCCGGGAAGAAGTCGTCGTCGGGGAAGGAGCGGTCAATCGACGTGATGCCATCAGTAGTCACGTAGAAGCGCTCCCCAAAAACCTGATCGCCCCTCACCCGGACAGGTTCAACTTACAGTGAGGTTGTCAATCTCACCGGTTTTGCTGAAAACAAAGGATTAAACATATTGTGTAGAAGATAGTAATAGCTTGCAGAAAGTAAACAAAAAAAGTAAATAGATTGTAGATTGATAGTAAAAGAAAGGACCGAGGTCCATAGTTCACTAGTAGTGATTCTCCTTAAGATAGATAACATGTTGGGTGAACAAATTACAGCGGGGCAATTGAAAAACATCGAGAAAGCATACATGCATATACTAATTATCTTGACTCCTATGATATTTGATTGAGCATTACAACATTATACATAGACCATAATACAACTACATCTATGACTAATAATCCACCTTCAGGTTATCATCCGAACCCCTTCCAGTATTAAGTTGCAAGCAACAGATAATTGCATTAAGCATTGCGTGTAAATTAAACAATATGATTGTTCTATGAACAAAGGATTGATGTTTTCTCCCTAGTAGCAACATCACATCTAGTACCTTAGAGATTTCTGTCACTTCCCTAGATTGCTAGAGGCATGAACCCACTATCGAGCATAAATACTCCCTCTTGGAGTTGCTAGCATCTACTCGGCTAAGATAGCTACTAACAACGGAGAGCATGCAAGATCACAAATAACAAAGACATGATAGAATCAATAATCAATCTGAAATATCATCTCAATATCCATCGGATCCCCGCAAACACAGCATGTATGATTACAAACAGATGATCTTGATCATGAACGGAGCTCACAAGATCTAAACATGGTAGCACAAAGGAGAAGAACCAATCATCTAGCTACTACATGGACCCGTAGCCAGGGATGAACTACTCACGCATCACACCGGAGGCAGTCATGGTGATGAAGAAGGCCTCCAGGGTGAATTCCCCCCTCCGGCAGGGTGCCGGGAAGAGCTTCAGATCCCTCCCGATCTAGGGATGGAGATGACAGCGGCTACAGACTCTTTCGTGGAATTTTGATCAGGTACTTACGGTTTCTGTATCAGAGGCGATATATAGGCAAAAGGGATGCCGAGGGGGTGCCCTAGGCGGCCACACCACCCCATGGCACGGGCTAGGCCTGGCCGCACGACCAGGTGGTGTGGCCGGCCTCTGGCCCCTCTCCGTCTCGTCTTCTGGCTCCGTGTCCCCCTCGGTGAAATATTGACTTTGGCTTTTGTCCCGTCCAATTCCGAGAATATTCATTTTCTGACTTTCCTAGAACCAAAAACAGCAGAAAACAGGCAACTGGCACTTTGGCATCTTGTTAATAGGCTAGTCCAAGAAAGTGTATAAAAATACTCCAAAGTGTGGACAAAACATAAGAAATTAGATATAAAACAAGCATGGAACATCAAAAATTATAGATATGTTTGCAACATATCAGTTCACGAGAGGCGGGGTTCCGGAGGCCTACTATCCCGTCGCCCGGTGCATGCCGGCAGAGGGGATGGGGAAGGTGTGACGATGGTGCAAGGTTCTGGAGGCGAAGAGAGGGATGTGCGCAGCGTGATTAGGGTTTACCCCTGAGCCACTTATATAGAGTCGGTCCGGTAGAATGTGGGGTTTAACCCACGTTTGAGTTAGTAACAGCCCATGACCCGGTAAGATCGGAAACGGCCGATAGAGAAATAACTCGCATAGTAATTTTCTCGAGCAACAAAAAGATAAGATCGGCAACGAGGCACAATTCCGCAAACCGTGGCGCGCACGCATCGTGACGAGGCGAGGCAAGGCATGGTGAGGCAGGCGGCGGAGGAGGAGGAGCGCGCGTGTATGTCACTCCTCTTCACTCACTTTAGTAAGTAGTGGAACACTCCACTATATATATTCGTGTAACTCCCCTCAAACTGGCAAGGTGGGACTAAACTTTGGTGCCACCGCTTGCTAGGCATGAATGGGCCTTGAGAATTTCAGAATTTGAATTGGGCCATGGGCTAAAGTCCACACGCAAATTCCAACAATCCCTCACAAAGTCTCATTGGCGCATCTCATCACATCACATCAAACAGTTCCAGAACATTGTTTATATACCAGTGCGAGGTGGAGAATGTTAAGTTGAACTTCCACTTAGAACTTCATATTACACCAGATTGCAACTTGAATAGTGGACTATGCCTTGAACTACAAGTTTTGTGCGCACTAGCTTCACACAAAGTCTAGACCGATACAGGGCTGCCGCGAAGGTTCCCCGTGGTTTGGAGCTTATGCGTCATACTCCATGGCCTGTCATGAGTTTATTAGAGAGCACCCAACTCCCACGGACTATGACGTTTGATAGTCAGACTCATATAGGTGTGTTCTTTAGAAGATGTTCTGCAGGGCAACATCTTTGCTTTAGATAAGCCACTTAGAACACATTAGGATAAATATCAACCTGCCATGCAGAATAGGAGAGTATTGCATCTATACGGAGTGGTAGTATAATGTAAGGGTACTCTCCTCCTAGCTACCAATAGCTTGTCTCCCAACTCTACTTCACGGGATCTCCGATCACATAGAGTGGGTTACCACTTTGGGCAACTCAACATGTGGGTCTCAAACCCATCTCCCTCGATGCATTATCTATCACATTTCGTGATAAACCCTTTGTGAAAGGATATGCCAAGTTTCTAGATGTTTGGATATAATCCAACGCAATAACTCCCGAGTTTCTCATTTTCCTGACAGATTTCAATCTCCTCTTCACATGCCTTGATGATTTCATATTATCCTTAGAATTGTTTACTTTGACGATCACAGTTTGATTATCGCAGTTCATAAGGATTGCCTGAATTGGTTTGCAACCACACGTAAATTCATCAAGAGTTCACGGAGCCACTCTGCTTCAATAGTGGTTGTATCTAATGTTGTGAGTTCTGCTTCCATAGTTGACCTCGTTAAGATGGTCTGCTTGCAAGACTTCCAAGAAACAGCACCACCACCAAGTGTAAACACATAACCACTCATGGCCTTAGTCTCATCAGCATCAGAAATCCAGTTTGAGTCACTATACCCTTCAAGTACCCTTGGATACCCAGAGTAGTGAATCCCATAGCTCGTAGTGCCTTTCAACTAACACAAAACCCTTTCAAGGGCCTGCCAATGAACATCTCCAGGATTTGCCACAAATCAACTCAGTTTGCTTACAGCAAAGGAGATGTCAGGCCTCGTAGCGCTGGCTAAATACATAAGCGAGCCAATAATCTGAGAATATCTTAGCTGGTCTTTAGCATCCTTAGGATCTCCCTGATTCTTTCGAACCAACATGCTAGGATCATATGGTGTGGGAGAAGGTTTGCAGTCGCTATACCCAAAACGACTCAAGACCTTTTCCACATAGTGAGACTGAAGCAATGTTATCCCACCATCATCATCTTTCAACAACTTAATGTTCAAAATCACATCAGCCACTCCTAAGTTTTTCATCTCAAAGCAACGAGATAAAAAGTCTTTGACCTCCTTGATTACATCAGGATTGGTCCCAAATATCAGTATATCATCAACATACATACATAGGATGACTCCCTCACCCCCACCATGGCGATAGTACACACACTTGTCAGGTCCGTTAACAACAAAGCCTTTAGCAGTTAAAGTTCTTTCAAACTTCTCATGCCACTGCTTGGGTGCTTGCTTAAGACCATACAAAGATTTCAGCAACTTGCACACCTTTCCTTCTTGACCATCTACCACGAATCCATTTGGCTGATCCATATAAATTTCCTCATCTAACTCTCCATTTAGGAAAGCTATCTTGACATTCATTTGATGAACGAGAAGACCATACGAGGCAGCCAAGGATAGTAGTACTCAAATGGTGGTCAATCTAGCCACAGGTGAATTAGTATCAAAGAAATCTTCCCCTTCTTTCTGGGTATAACCCTTGGCAACAAGACATGCCTTGTACTTCTCAATAGTACCATCAGGTCTAAGTTTCTTCTTGAACACCCACTTACATCCTTCAGGTTTGCACCCATAAGGACGATCAGTAATTTCCCAAGTTCCGTTTGTTATGATGGAATCCATCTCACTTCAAATGGCTTCTTTCTAGTAGTCAGCATCTTGAGATGCATAGGCTTCTGAACTAGAAGTGAGAGTGTCAACCACGAGGTATACAATGAAATCATCACCAAAATACTTTGCAGTCCTCTGTATCTTACTCCTAGTAGGAGTTTCATTGTTATCCTCCGTAGGATTACCAGAGTGTTCTATCGAATTGGTGGGTTCAGGAATTGTAATTAATTCTTGACTAGATGAACTAGGCATCTCCTGATTTGATGAGCTTGACGAGTATTTCATGGGAAAGATGTCTTCAAAGAAAGTCGCATCATTTGACTCCATAATTGTACCAACATGCATGTCGGATACCTCAGATTTCACTATCAAAAATATATAACCAATGCTATGAAATGCATATCCCAGAAAAACACAATCCACGGTTTTTGGTCCAAGCTTGCGCTTCTTGGGTATCGGCATATTCACTTTCGCCAAAAAACCCCAAGTACGTAAGTAGGAGAGTTTCAGACTTTTTCTTTCCCATTCCTCAAATGGAGTACTGGTTTTGTTCTTTTTGGGAACACAGTTTAGGACATGACACACGGTATTTATCACCTCCCCCCACCATTCCTTGGATAGACCAGATGTATCTAACATGGCGTTAACCAAATCAGTTAGAGTACGGTTCTTTCTTTCGGCCACCCCATTTGACTGAGGTGAGTAGGGAGGCATCCTCTCATGGATAATACCATGCTCTGCAAAAAAAAATCAAATTCGTTGGAAAAATACTCTCCACCATGATCAGACCGAACCCGCTTAATCTTTCGATCAAGTTGATTTTTTGATTCAGCTTTATTGATTTTGAAGTGATTAAAAGCTTCATCCTTAGATTTCAGGAGGTTCACATAACAGTATCGAGTGGAATCATCAATTAAAGTCATGAATTATCGCTTTCCACCTTTTGTCAACTCGCCATTCATTTCACAAAGATCTGAATGTATGAGTTCCACTAGTGCCAAATCTCGTACCTCAGCAGTGTTATGAGACTAGTGAGGTTGCTTAGCTTGCACACACACTTGACACTTGGAACTCTTGAGAGTAGTAAATTTCGGAATTTAAATTCATATTAGCTAGCCGCGTCATGCACCCAAAATTAATATGACAAAGTCACGAATGCCAATTATTGGATTCACTTTCATTACAAACTTGATTAATAACTTGAGTACATAAGTCTGACTAAGATAAGCGGAACAAGCCTCCACACTCATAACCCTTTCCAACAAATTGTCCACACTTAGAAATTACAACTTTATTGGACTCGAAAACCAACTTAAAACCATCTTGACATAAAAGCGATCCGCTGACGAGATTCTTATTGATGGAGGGAACGTGGTGCACATTCTTCAGCTGAACGGTCTTCCACGAAGTAAACTTCAGATTTACCGTACCAACACCATGAATAGAAGCATGTGAGCCGTTTCCCATTAGCATGGAGCAAGTCCTTGCGACCCAGCGTCCTTCATCTTAGTGTCAGCCATAACAAGATTTGCGGTTTTACCGCCATTCCCACGCTTGTCAAAGTGATTCGGGAAATTAGGAGCCCAATGATCAGGATCACCACAGACGTGGCAAGCCCCTTTCTTCTTATCAGTCTTCTTCTTGAAGTTGGTAGTGTGTGAGGCCTTGTGCTTAGCATCAAACTTGCCTTTACCTTCAGATTTATTCTTGTTTTTGAACTTGTGGGGTTGGAAGTTTCTCTTATGTACCACATTGGCACTAGAATCTCCCTCAAAGCCTCGAACGCGTGTGTCCTTTGCTCTCGCCTTTTATTCCACATGAAGAGACCCAATAAGATTCGATACGGAAAATTCTTGTCTCTTATGTTTCAGAGAAGTAGCAAAATTCCTCCATGAGGGAGGAAGCTTAGCAATAATGCCACCGGCCACAAACTTGTCTGGTAAGGTACACTTAAACTGCTCAAGTTCTTTGGCAAGTGACTGTATCTCATGAGCTTGCTCAACGATGGAGCCCTCACCAGTCATCTTGTAGTCATAGTATTTCTCCATGACATACAATTAAGTGCCAGCATCTGATACCCCAAATTTGGCCTCGAGTGCATCCCACGCATCCTTACCATGCTCAAAAGTCATGTATGGGTCAACAATGTTGTCCCCAAGAATACTGAAGAGAGCCGCCTTAAACATGGAATCGACTTTCTCATAGGCTTCCTCCTGAGCAGGAGAAAGATCACCCTCAGGTTTCCCAAGAGTGGCGTTATAGCAGTTCTGGTTTCGAAACCAGAGAACTGCTCTCGTACGCCATCTCTTATAATTGGAACCATCAAAGAGAGGCGGCCTAGTAGCAGCGGCAATGCCACTTGAATTCATTTGCCTGTAATCAGGTTTTTAGATTGTTGAATAAGTAAGCAAATTGCTGTAATATTTAATCCGAAATAAGCAATAGTAAATCATGACTATAGTCGCAGGAATTAATCTAATCATGCACACTAGTAGTATAGATGAACAGATCACATCTAACACAGATAAACAGATCACATCTATCCCAAAAGCTAGTACCAGAAATAGTAACAAAGATTGAAATAGGTAGGATTAGATTGCATACGTTGTTGGAGGAGGATTAGGTTGGCCTTGACACCAGAATCGTGAGCCATATCGTCGATGTAGAGACTACTGATGTCCGGGAAGAAGTCGTCGTCGGGGAAGGAGCAGCTGATCGGCGTGATGCCGTTAGTAGTCGCGCAAAAGCGCTCCCCAAAAACTTGATCGTCCCTCACCCGTACAGGTTCACGAGAGGCGGGGTTCAGTAGGCCTACTGTCCCGTCGTCCGGTGCACGCCGGCAGAGGGGATGGGGAAGGTGTGACGGCGGCGCAAGTTTCTGGAGGCGGAGAGAGGGATGTGCGTAGCGTGATTAGGGTTTACGCCTGAGCCGCTTATGTTCGAGTTAGTAATAGGCCACAACCCGGTAAGAACGGAAACGGCTGATAGAGAAATAACTCGTACAATAATTTTCCCGAGTAACAAAAGATAAGATCGGCACCGAGGCACAATTCCGCAAACCATGTGCGGCGGGCGGCGGAGGAGGAGCGCGCGTGTATGTCACTCCTCTTCACTCACTTTAGGAAGTAGTGGAACACTCCACTATATGTATTGGTGTAACTCCCCTCAAACTAGCAAGGTGGGACTAAACTTTGGTGCCACCCCTTGCTAGGCATGAATGGGTCTTGAGAATTTCAGAATTTGAATTGGGCCATGGGCCAAAGTCCACACCCCAATTCCAACACAAATTGGAAGGACATATGCAAATTGTAAAAGAAAAAAACTGAAATTGAAGAATAAATATGGGCACGCAAATTTCTTGGTCACACGCATCCATCACCATCAGCTAATATATTCTACTTTTGAATTATATTTTTATATACATCGTTTGACTGATTTTGTCTCAAAAAAAGTTTGATTGACTCACAAACAAGAAGCAAACATGAGACCGTTTATTGCAACTTGTAGATTAAAAGGAATGTCTTCATATGGTACCTTATATATAAGTCAGATGACGCGCTGCCTCTCGGAGGAGGCGGCATGGGCGGAACTCTCTACTGCCGCCGCCCCCGACTCCTCCTCCCACTTCTCCCTTGCTGCCACCGGAGGACGCCGACGGGAAAATTCTGGCCGGCCGACGGTGGCAATGGGGCTGCTTCCTCGCGTGGTGGCCTTTGCCCCATAGGGAACCCCTTGGGCGCTCTAAGATTGTCGCCCCGATGGCGATCTGATGGTGGCGGGGTCTAGAAGCCGGGGCAGCGGCCTCAGGCTTTGATGGAGGTTCTCCCGCAGCAGATGGCGGTGCGGGTCGCATCTGCTGCCAGGGGCGCAGTCCTAGGGTTTCTCTCACGCCAAGACGAAGATCTACCTTCAGCCTATTTTATTGATCTGGTGGCAGTGTCGTGTTCCGAAAGGCTCCGTCGGCGAACTCCCATGGGCGATTCATGCCTGGAGATTGCTGGAACGGATGGGATTTGGTCGCGCGCAACCGGTGTTTTTCTGACCGTTTGGTTTCAGAGGGATCGAGGTGAAGCTCTGCAGTCTGTTGCCATCGTGGAACATGTCTTTAGTTCCATGGTGAAGTCAGTGTGTGGAGAATGTCATGGAAGCCAAGATTTGTGGACTAGATATGGTGGGTCGAGTCTTGGTGGCGATGAGGAATGGGCTTGGTGATTCGTGAATTGTACCAGCGGCATCAGAAGGTGGGCGGCAGCATAGGAGGAGTTCACAGTCTTACCTTGTAGGGTGAAAATCCAAGGTTTGGCCTTAATTGGTTGTGCCTGGCAATGACCTTGTTGAAGGTATTGTTTTGTGAGCGGGAACTTTCTCCAGGGTGAAAACCTATGATCTTTGATCAGGCGACGATGGTGCTTGTGATCTGTTTGCTTCTTGAAGGTGTCGCTATTGGAGATGTTGGACTTCTGGTGTTGTTCTGGTGGGGTTAGTGTCGCTGCTACTAAGGATCTTATCGCTACAGTGGGACTTTTCTTTTTTGTAATTCTTCTTCTTTGTTTGGCTGTGTGCATCTGTAATGCCAATAGGCTAATGCGTTGTTGCAGAGGCTGGGTGTAATTGGTATCATCGCGATATTAATATATGCTCCTTTCCAGAAAAAAGTCAGATAAAACTACTTAATTATATTAGTACATCTTCTTTGCCTCTAACAGTGCAATCACCTTTAGTAAATATGATTGCCATAAGGCACTAACTTTGGTTTATTATGTTGTTTCCCTGCATTTTTTATTGTAAACACACACTCTTTTTGTAGGAGAACAATTAACTGCCCCATCAAAAGCCAATATTCTAGATAATTGTACTAGGGAACAACCTAATGCAATACTTCATTCTCTAGGGACAAAGAATCTCATTCCCCTAGAGGAATTCTCTCTGTGTGCCTCTCATTCCATGATATAAATGGAGTTATCCAACTCCATGCTGATTCTGCACTCTTCTTCATCCAAGATGGTTGCGGCTAGGTTTTGATGTGACACATTGAATATGAAACATTATGTAGGAGGATCATATATGTCTATGCAACATGCCATTTAATTAATTTGGTACTTTGTCGTTCCATATTTTCCAAGAGCATCTTTCTTACTTCACTCTATAGCATCAATAAGTAGACACTCTTGCAGCTTCATGAACCTACATTATCTTAAACTACTCCATCTTGTAGAAAGTCTAACTTTGTCTCATCTTATATGGGGTCGATATTAAACAATTGTGCAATAAAAATGGGTACTTAGCTTGAGCTCAGATGTCACATATTCTCTTATGAAGTTAAAATATAGAAAGCATACTATAAAATACACTGGTTGGCGAGATATTGGTAATGAATACAATACCTTTGGTAGGAATGGTCCAATAGTTAATAAGCAACTTCCAAAAAAGTTTATGAATATCTCAAGCATTAATGCCTGCTGATTCCCATGCTCCTCTTTGTGGATGAAACTTTAGATTCCCATGCTATAATGTGTGTGTGGTGTCTGCTATAAAGTTTCAATGCATGGCCTCTAATAATGAATTGATGTACTACTTCTCTGAAATGTCATCGTGGGATACAAAAACCGATGTTGAATAGGACAAATATTACAATGTATGTTTCTTTCTATTTAGATGGGTACAATAGGGAAACGACATTTCTTTGTGTATAAAACTATAATATTTCTTAGGAATCCTAGTGAACATTCCAAAGACCGTTAATTTGCAAAAGCACATTTGACCAATTAACAAATTGGAACATTAAATAACAATTCCCTTGACGTTCTTTGAGAATTTCAATGATGCATATTCGAGTAGTAAGGACACGTACAAACCATTTTAGTGAAAAATATCATGTAGAATAAAAATTTCTATAAGCATAATTCTTTTAGGAAAGTATATAAATGTTCCATGGTAATACTAGGAGAGACACACAAATTTGATGACCAAGAGAAATAAGCTTCCAATTGGCGTGCAACGTATCAGGAACACTATGCATATATCATAAGATTGTAGTGGCATCTAATGCCTATCCATCATTCATGGTAAAACGAGTTGCAAATCGACAATCATCAAGTCATTTACATATACAGACATATACACATAACGGTGTAATCAAAGTCCGCTCAAGGAAGGGTGTTGATTTCATGAAATAAGGGTGTTGATTTCTTGGTTCTTGGTGCATACTGATAAGGAGAGTCTAGCTTGGTTCGACTCTCTTGGTACTTGCACAAGTTTGAGGATGGAAGAAAAGCGAGGAACCATGACGTCTCATAGTCTCTATATAGTTGCAGCCTCCAGTACATGTAATGGCCAAATCAATAGTCGAGTGAGGCATTAGTAACAACCACACTTCATCCTTCATCCGTATAGTGCTATTTAGAAATTATTGATGGTTTAATCATCGAAATAACCGATGATGAATTGTTTTTGTTCATATCCAAACATATAATAAAAAAGGAGAGATAATTGCACGATTTAACAAAAGAAAATGGATTTTAGTATCTACAGCCACTCCATGTCACATGGCTGTTCTTAAGTCACAAACTATTCCAAAATAGATGTCGCAAACTTGTCTAAATTTGTATGTTAGACAAACTTGTCTATTTCGAGATGGATTGAAATTATTGTGCGCTTGTGGCATTCAGGCAAAGTAAAAAATCCAGTTTTGCAGCTGGTTGTGCTTGTGCATGGAGACCACAAAGGTACGCAGCGTCCGACACCTGACTGGTGATGTCGCGTGCACTCAAACAAAAATGCAAATTGTTGAAGGTTTCGAACCAAAGCGATCAAGTTTAGGACAAGTTATAAAACATGCGGCTGCTTTGCTTGTTCTTTCAGTTGACAAGGAGTGAATAACTAGCGGGCACTATTATTATTTTTCTATCAGGGGGATTCAACCTGGAAGGACCCGGATTTCCCCTTTCCCACATGTTGTCCAAATGGCCTAGGGCCATAAGTTTCCATAGATTAAGTGGTCTTACCGCAATTGCTTCCGGTAGCAAACAAGCACAGAATCCATCAACAAGAATTACTCTTGGATCGCCGAGTGAAATCTAATTACAATAACACACCCTTTCTTTGTGCAGCTGATAGATTTTTTCCCTTTGCCTCATATTCTCATTTTACTTATGCAAATGTTCCAGCAATCTACTCACTGTTGACTACTACAACTTGTTGAGATAAGTTGAAATGGAAACAATATATATGAGGTCATACTGATGACGGCAGTGGTACGTAACGTACAATTATGCGTATTTATGCCATTCATTTAGTATAAATACTAACAAAGTGAATCTTTGATGTTCATAAAAGTTAGCTCAACTTAGAGAAACCATGGTAGATGATATATGTAAGTATGTATGTGGATGTAATGTATTAGTACTGGTTTAAGCTTAGAGCGTGACGTGAATTATTGAGGGACAGGCTGAGGAATTTGTCTGGATTATTTAGGGGCTCAAGCAACCCAAACCACTTGGCCAAAAGTAACACACAATGTTAAGTTGACAACACGAAGTCATGTATAAATTATCCATGGTTAGAGTGCTATTTGACCGCAAATTATCTAGTTTGACTTGTAGTCACATGTAACTTCATTCATTGCCACTCACAACAAAACTACATACTTTCCAAATAACAGTCATGGAAAAATCTATTTGGTTCAACGATAAGGACAATAAAATCTCACATTGAAAAACCACTCATGTTATATTTACTTCACCATGCATTGCTTCTAGTTTGGCACATGGTACATATAGAAATAATGTGAATTCCCAAATTGATGTAGCTTTGATTCTCTCTCCATGGCTCACGAGTAACACAATCGATCAGATGAATCATAAAATGTGTGCTTGGTTCAAAACATACTGTTAACTTTTGGAACAAACTGTTGGAAATATGCCCTAGAGACAAATAGTAGTAAGGACTATTATCATATTTCATATAGTTTATGATTAAGTTTTATATCATGCTATAACTATGTTGAGTGGAAACATCAATACACGTGTGATATATAAACAAACCAGGGGTTCCCAGTGAAACTCTAGTCACTGGTTCATTGGTCAACAGATGATCATGTTTCCTGATCATGTGGCATTTATGCCGGTCGGAAATGAGGTCATCTCATTCTGAGAATGAGATGACGAACCAATACCCAACCTAAACATCGTGATTCGATCATGTCATGAAGTTCAAGTTACGATGATTAGAAATGGATCCTCGTAGACTATTCCTTAGACCGTGAGGCTATATCAATCACTGTCTCCCGAGAGTGCTTAGATAGCATCAAACGCCATCTGGTAAAACTGTGGTTATAAAGGTGTGTTCAGATATTCGGAGGAAACCATAGAAGCAATATATGTCAAGAGCGGGATTTGTCCGTCCATGTGACGGGAAGATACTCAAGGGCCCACTCCGGAGAAGTTATATCCAATAGTTGCGTAGCATGTGATTAGATCACGGGGATATCACTTGTCGGAACGAGTCAAATAGCGTTGTTCAGTAACGAGATTGAACTCGACATGAAGATGTCATTGACCAGGTCTCGGGCAATGCAAGTATCGAATGACAAAGGGAATAAGACACGACTGTCCTGGTTCAAACGACGAAAGATCTTCGTGGAACGCACAGGGGTCACATTGCCATCCAGGTCCCTCTGTTGATCATTGGTGCGGGAGAGTCCCGACCATGTCTGGAGTGTTCCCGAACCGTAGGGTATCACGCTTAAGGGATTGATGATGCTTAGAGAGTGTTTATAGGATCGATAGAATCACGGAAGAAAAGAAGGGAGCAAACCGGAAGGGTTTCGGTAAGTCCGCAGGATGTCCGGAGTGGACGTGGAAGGTGTTCCATGGCCACGGAGATTAAATGGTATGTGAATGAATGTTAAATATTGATTTAATCATTTATTCATATTTATTTAATAAAGAGAAAATCGATTAAAAGGTCAAAAAGCTTAATGGGCCAATTTCCGGAGGGAAAGGGCCCATGAGGGAAAGGAGAAGGGGAGAGGGACCAAGGGGGGCTGGCCGGCTGGGCCTTGCCCCCCCCTGCGGGACCCACTAGGGGTGGCCGGCAGCCTCCCCACCCCCTCCTCTCCTTTAGTCCCACCCTGGGACTTGAGGGGAGGTAGTACCTCCCCTCCCCCTATATATAGTGGGGTATATTGGCCTAGAAAGGTCTCCCCACTTTTGGGAGGACCTCTAATTGATATTTTCTTTCTCCCCCTCTCTCTCTCTCTCGTGATCGTGGTCCCAAGTTTGGACTACGCGAACGAGAGACATCTTCACCGCGGAGCACCGTCGCGCTGCGGGATTCGGATCCGGGAGCTCTACTTCCGTAACTGCTGCTGGATCGGGGAAGCGGGAGTCATCGTCAGGCACCGGACGTGTGTAACTCCCACGAGGTGTCACACTTGAGGCACTCAAGTCGTTGGAGCCAGAAGTAGCTCAAGGACTTCATCACGACCTTGAGGTCGGCTTCGGCTCGTCTACATCAACCACGCTCTCCTGAGCGTTGACAAGGCTTTTTCGGTCTTCAAGGGTAAGTTCACGAAAAGCCCCTCCCGTTACTGTATTACTAATAGATAGGTCCTGGAAGCTTCAGGGGTTCAGGGGCGTAGAGTAAAATTTATTGTTTTTATGCGCGGAACCCCTACAGTGGTATCAGAGCTAGATCTATGCGTAGTAATGCTAGTACGGGTAGAACACACGAGATGTAGCGTGTGGGCGTTGATCTTTTAGTTGTTACCCTCCCACGTGTACTTGTGTATACCGCAGTAATGCTTGATGAAGCGGCCCCGAACCGACTTTACGTGTTCATTCGCGAGACTGGTCCACGCTTGACATACGGCTTGTACCATATAAAGTGGCTTAGGGGGGTGTCTGTCTCTCTCGCATTAGTTGGTATACCATTTGCAACGGAGGGTCCCGAAAGGGGTATAGTAGAGACAACTACTTGATCAACGTTGTGCTGAAAGTTCGTAGGTAAGAACGGTTCTCATACGAAAGCCCATTCAGCCACGTAAAACATGCAAAGATAAAGTAGAAGCGTCTAACTTTGTTTTGCAGGAGGGTGTTGCTTTGTGATATGGTTGTGGCAAAGGTAAAGTAATTACCTTCTGTTGCATAGTAGTAGATAGTCACGAAGGTGACGAACTACCACGCCGGAATGACACTGGTACCTTAGTGTCTACGGCGCCGGAACCCTGGCGCCGGAACCCGGTAACAATGGATGGAGATCACGACGTGAAGGACCATATCACATAGCATTTACATTCAATGTTATTGTTTATAAGTCTTATTGTGTGCTAGTATTAGATACTCGACGATAGCCTAATAAGAAGATCCCTATTAAAATAACCAACAATTGTGTTCCCCCTTAGTGTGCACCACCAAGAAAGTTCTTCGGTATGAGGCGATCCAGGGTGACAGGCCTGGGTGTCAGACATATCTACGTTCACATACAGTGGGTGTAAGCCATGTTGCACAGCGAATACACTAAGGTTGAGTTGGCGAGCCTAGCACGCTAGAGAAGCGTGGCCTCGGAATGCGGATGGTCGAAAGATCGAGCACGAGTCGCATGAATGATGTGGACGACGTTTAGCACCCACCCTTGAACCCACATTGATGGCCATGACGATCGGGGGAGATGTGGCTGATAGGGGTCATGTTATCACTAGGAACCCTCACTGGGGATAGGTGTTTCTGAGTGGAGTTATTATTAACTCATTTAATTATAAACTTAGTCTAAATTCCTTTTTGCAATTATAAATGTAGATGACTCACCGTGAAGCTTACTTTGAGATTAAGGATTGGGTAAAGGGTGAGAAACTTAGACTTGATGGATCCAACTTCCCTAGTTGGCTTGTGCGCCTAGATGATCTCCTTACTAGGAATTCATGTGGTAGACTACATACGCCACACGATGGATTTGACTGAGCCAGACTACTATGAGACCCCACAAGAGCTGGCAGACCGCTACTATCGCCAAGAGATGTCCACCTACATTCAGATAATAATGTGTTACAGGATGGTGGATGAACTACATCCGCTCATGGGTGATCTTAACCCATATTCGATGGTGGATCAGCTGAGAGCAGAGTTCATAGGCCATGTGCGTATGTGGAAGCACGAGTTGCTTGGAGAGTTCCTTTCCATACAGATGGAGGAGCATACATGTCTGAAGAGTCACTTGGAGCGCATGCTTGATGCACACACAAGACTGGTTCACTTCGTGGATTACTGGATGGCTGATCCATTTGCAATAGACGTACTGCTTCGGTCATTGCCTCCCAGCTACAAAGGACATGTCTAGAGTAGCATCATGAGTGGTGATACGGAAGCATTGGATTTCCATGAGTTCATATTACATTTTCAGAACGTAAAGGTTGAACCAATCGCCGGAGAGGTCATTGATGACCAAGGTATATATTTGATATACAGTTTTATAAATGTTATAATATTGCAAACACATTGCAGTGTTAGGTATATCTGATACTTGTTCTGTTTTACTAAAAACAGGTCCTTCTGCATGAGAGGTGCTTGCTGGAGAGGAGGTGACGTTGCGTGTTGATGGCGAGCGTGATAATGATGGCTGACGACACTCTCCCTCGACATTTATCACTTAGTTTGTGTTTAGGATGATTTTTGTAATCGAGAGATTTGAACTTCTTTAGTGTGTTTCACACTTCGTGAGACAGTTATTCATATAAGTTTGTAACAAACAGTTGTTCTGCTTTTATGAATGATTTCTATTCGTGTTCATATCTTGTTTGATTATGTGTGAATTATCCTTGTTGTTTGAAACTAATTGATAATGTATGAACATTTGTGAAACATTAAAATGCCTTGTTTAAAATACCGAACTTAATGATATTTCATTAATGAATGAAACCATTGTTTAAATTCAAAGTTATGTGATAATATGTGAAAATCATTCGATTTCTTCTCACATATAAATCATGTCTAAGTTCGGCAAAATAACTTGAACACCGTGTATTACTTGAATACAAAGTGTTTAAAGAATTGTTAAAAGTAAATACATATTCAATGTATTGTGTTTTAACGAAAATGGTAATTATCATTAAAAGATTGTTTAAATGTGTAAAGTAGTTTACCAAAGGAAACATGAATATGAAACTATTTGATTTGATCAAAAGTGTTTCATCGACAAAAAGGGTATAAATATAAAAGAGAATCTAATTACTATGATTTGATCAATAGTAATGAAACTCGAACTTATAAGAATGGCATGAAATTGTGGAATGCAAAGTGTTTTGAAACATCAAAATACAAAGCATCACAATATGATATTATATATCAAAGGGGGTTAAATAGAAGGCACCAAATAAATCATTGTAGAGTATATGTAGAGACCATTAGTTAGAAATAGTTAGCACTCAATGAGTTTACAGTGAACCATTAGAATTCGTGAAAAGTTTTGGGGTCATTCGATATAACCAAAACAATAGCAAATAAGTCCTTGTAGAGTATTCATTGGAAACTTTGAATACGAAACCCATAGCTCAAACCAAAAGGAAAGCAAGATTCGTATTGCTTGGATTTTGGTGCATTCTTGAGAAAGTCCACTATTAGTGATGTTTCTCAATTATGAGCAAATGGAAATTAGTGTAAAACACGATGAGGATTCAAAACCCTGCATCAGAGTATTGAGAAGCGCAATGGACAATGTTCCTGAACGATTCTCCTCACAGAAGAAAAGAATCAATGATTTTGATCATTATGTTTTTCCCTCCACTGTTGTTTTTCACTATAGAAGTAGGATTCAAAATGTAAATCCATATCTTGTATGGAGACATTTGTGAATCATTTGTCATAATTCTTGGAATATGACATACCTACAAACTACTAAGGAAATAATGGTAAACTAAACTATGAGAAATCCTAGAAGCAAAATTCCCTTGAGATTAAAAAGCAATTAGTTGCTAAATCTCACAAGTAAAAGGAGTTACTTGGAAGTTTTCCAAATGACTGCAAAGCCATAATAGGAAAAAGGGGTGAATGACAAAAGCACAAATTTGTCAAGTATTGGACAAATTCAAATGAATTTGATTCATGTGTGCTGAATGTCTAGTGGATTTAAAACTAGTAAAGTACTAGTATCTCATAATAAATCTCCAAGTTTGATATTTGATCAATTTTTTTTGAAGTTATTCAAAACAGTAAGGAGATATGCAATTTGCATAAAATTGAGTGGGAGCTATGAAAGTCTTCCTAAAACAATATGTGATTGACATATTTTTAAGTGGGAGCAATATACGACACAAATTCAAAATATGTAGGAACATAGTTTGAGTAAGAGTACTGACTCATACCCAAACATGTTAGCAACATAGTTTGAGTGGGAGCTTATAGGAGTAATTCTTAAGTAAGTTAAGGATGAAAGCGCAAATACTTATAAATAATGATTTGTAAGATGTAGAAGTTGATAATAGATGTATTACGATATTATGTAGTATTCCTTAAAAGATTCTGAAAGCTGTTTCAGAATAGAAGTTAATTAAGGAACTAGTCCTTAATAACTAAAATTAGGAATATCATTAAGTTTAACATCAATGGTTGAAAGAAAGAATAAGATGATCATCATCCACTATGTTAAGACATAGGTTCTGTCTTAGTAGACCATGATGATAACTTAGCATAATATGTGATCCAAATAAGGAACATTTGAAAGTGATCAAGTTTGCATCACAGAACGTTGAGCTGAGTTTTGTCCGCAATGCCTAGTAGAGAACTGTGGACACATTTTCTAAATCTATAAAGGATGACATATCTTAAAGCATAAAAGATTTATGTTATAAGGGAATATGTTGGAAACTCAAGTAGATACCAATTAAAGTCAAGTAGGAAGCGAAGTGAACAAAACATCGAAAGTTGCACAGAGTGCACTAGTGTTTTGATGAATACAATTATAAATAGATAAGGGTACCATCTAAAGTGTTGTATAATGTTATGGCGGGGCTAATTCGCTTTTAACGTAGAATGATGTGTCCCAGGGCACAGTGCCCATGAGAAAGCCCTCGAGGTTGATCTAACGTCACTGTAGGCTCCTGGAATCAGGCCTCGTTCTGCTGCCATAGTGACGATGCATACACACAGATGCTGTCATGTGATGATAGAATATTAATGTCAATCAAAGTGACATTAGTAAGTTGCAAAGGACCTGGGACTGTAAAGTACAGACCCAATACTCAACCTCTTCCATGAGCAAGCATGTTCTAGGTACAGGTTATATGGTACCAATAATTAAGAACAAATGCAGCTAGTGTATTTGTACTCTAGTGCAAGTGGGAGATTGTTGGAAATATGCCCTAGAGACAAATAGTAGTAAGGACTATTATCATATTTCATATAGTTTATGATTAAGTTTTATATCATGCTATAACTGTGTTGAGTGAAAACATCAATACACGTGTGATATATAAACAAACCAGGGGTTCCCAGTGAAACTCTAGTCACTGGGTCATTGGTCAACATATGATCATGTTTCCTGATCATGTGGCATTTATGCCAGTTGGAAATGAGGTCATCTCATTCTGAGAATGAGATGATGAACCAATACCCAACCTAAACATCGTGATTCGATCATGTCACGAAGTTCAAGTTACGATGATTAGAAATGGATCCTCGTAGACTATTCCTTAGACCGTGAGGCTATATCAATCACTGTCTCCCGAGAGTGCTTAGATAGCATCAAACGCCATCTGGTAAAACAGTGGTTATAAAGGTGTGTTCAGGTATTCGGAGGAAACCGTAGAGGCAATATATGTCAAGAGCGGGATTTGTCCGTCCATGTGACGGGAAGATACTCAAGGGCCCACTCAGAGAAGTTATATCCAATAGATGCGCATCGTGTGATTAGATCACGGGGATATCACTTGTCGGAACGAGTCAAATAGCGTTGTTCAGTAACGAGATTGAACTCGACATGAAGATGTCATTGATCAGGTCTCAGGAAATGCAAGTATCGAATGACAAAGGGAATAAGACACGACTGTCCCGGTTCAAACGACGAAAGATCTTCGTGGAACGCACAGGGGTCACATGGCCATCCAGGTCCCTCTGTTGATCATTGGTGCGGGAGAGTCCCGACCATGTCTGGAGTGTTCCCGAACCGTAGGGTATCACGCTTAAGGGCTTGATGATGCTTAGAGAGTGTTTATAGGATTGGTTGAATCACCGAAGAAAAGAAGGGAGAAAACCGGAAGGGTTTCGGTAAGTCCGGAGGATGTCCGGAGTGGAGGTGGAATGTGTTCCATGGCCACGGAGATAAAATGGTATGTGAATGAATGTTAAATATTGATTTAATCATTTATTCATATTTATTTAATAAAGAGAAAATTGATTAAAAGGTCAAAAAGCTTAATGGGCCAATTTCCGGAGGGAAAGGGCCCATGAGGGAAAGGAGAAGAGGAGAGGGACCAAGGAGGGCTGGCCGGCTGGGCCTTGCCCTCCCGCGGGGCCCACTAGGGGTGGCCGGCGGCCTCCCCACCCCCTCCTCTCCTTTAGTCCCACCACGGGACTTGAGGGGAGGTAGTACCTCCCCTCCCCCTATATATGGTGGGGTATATTGGCCTAGAAAAGACACCCAATAATCAATAAAGGTCTCCTCACTTTTGGGAGGACCTCTAATTGATATTTTCTCTCTCCCCCTCTCTGTCTCGTGACCGTGGTCCCAAGTCTGGACTGCGCGAACAAGAGACATCTTCACCGCGGAGCGCCGTCGCGCTGCGGGATTCGGATCCGGGAGCTCTACTTCCGCAACTGCTGCTGGATCGGGGAAGCGGGAGTCATTGTCAGGCACCGGACGTGTGCAACTCCCACGAGGTGTCACACTTGAGGCACTCAAGTCGTTGGAGCCAGAAGGAGCGCAAGGACTTCCTCACGACCTTGAGGTCGGCTTCGGCTCGTCTACATCAACCACGCTCTCCGGAGCGTTGACAAGGCTTTTTCGGTCTTCAAGGGTAAGTTCGCGAAAAGCCCCTCCCGTTACTGTATTACTAATAGATAGGTCCTGGCAGCTTCAGGAGTTCAGGGGCGTAGAGTAAAATTTATTGTTTTTATGCGCGGAACCCCTACACAAACTTTTCCTTGAAAATATGATAAGTTTCTTGGTGTTCATATTTCCTTAATTGGTTAGTAAAAATAGCCTACATAATGCATATTTTCAGGTCACCCATTCATCCTCTAATAAGATAGGTGATGTCATGATTAATACTCCAACTTAGATTAATCTGAGCATCAACACATATGTAACTTATTTGTACTAGTAGTTTTCCGTGGTGTTAGTTGCGACTATATCTGGGCGTGGGCAGCCCGGCCTGGCCCAATAACGCCCGATGGGCCAGGCCCAGACTCCACATCTATGGTCCTGTGGCTGCTCGGGCTAGGCTCGGGCCAAAGGAAACGCAGAATTAAGGGAAGGCCTGGCCCACGGCTTGACGATCTAGAGGAATTTGCATAGTGCAGGCCAGGCTCGGACCGAGACTTGAAGCCTGACAGCCCAGTCGGGTCAGGCTTGGGTCTGAGATATGCGTAGGCGGGCTTTTTCTGGGCTGGTCTGAGCCTGGCCCGGCCCAAAAATGCCCGGGTATAGTTGCGACTGGTGAGATCATGACTTTATGTTAGTGGTATTGGAAGTATGGAGGTGCATAGGGTTCCATTGCACGACTAGATGCTACAATGTCCCTTGCACAATAAACTTTGGGGTGGAACATATCCGACAAAAGCTATTCAAGAATACAAGTTAGATATGAAGGAAATAGTTGTAAAAGAATACGTACCCTAGTGGGTAACTTACAATGTTCAACAATCTAAAAAATAGAGTAATATGTCATATCATTCTCAAGTTACACATTAAAAAAGAAACTACCTAAGAGACCTCTTGTCTTTGATGATGTGGAATGAAAGAAAAGATTTATGCCAGACGAGATGAAAGAGAAGTATATTAACCTTTACCATTACCACTTACATCGTAGTATTATTTAACCAGAAATAGTAGAAGGATACATTGCAACGGTCATCTTTTAAAAAACTCTATTGTATAAATGAAATGGTATAACATGTATTAAACATAGAGTTTTCTATTAAAAATATTCAAGAATCGTTTGACAAAAAATAGGTTGAGGTGCTTAATTTAATTGGCTGGAAATTATTATGTATTAGATGGATATAAATTGGTGATGCGAACAATTAGATGAGGTGACATGGATAGCTTGCATATAAATAAACACTATTATTAATAGATATTATTGGGATGACATGGCCACTTGATTGGTTAATAGAGTAGATGATGTGGATGGCTTGTATGTTTTTTTTTGGAAAGGAGCATATATTAATATCAGATGATACCAATTACACCTAGCCTCTGCAACAACGCATTGCCCTAGCGGTTATACGGATACACACAGCCAAAAAAGAAAGAAGAATTACAAAAAAGAAAATCCCGCTACAGCGACTCATTCATTGAAACAACAGTACTACCACCACCAAGACAACACCAGAAGTTCAGCTTCTCCAAAAACGATGCCTCCAAGAAGGAAACAGTGCACAAACACCGCCATCGCCCGATCAAAGATCTAGGTTTTCACCGTGAAGAAAGTCCATGCTCTCAAAACAATACCTTCAACAAGGCCATCGCCAGGCACAACCAATTAAGGCCAGCCCCTGGGTTTTCACCCTGAAAGGTAGGACCATGAACCTCTCATGTGCAGTTGCCTCCACTTGCATGCCACTGCTCCAATTCACAAGTCACCTAGCCAATTCCTCATCACCACCCAGACTCAAACCACCATTGTCAGTCCTTAGATCTTGGTCTCCATGACTTTCTCCGTCAGCACCATGGAACGAGAACATGCCCCATGATAATAATAGCCAACAGAGCTTCGAAGCGCACCCTCTGAAACCAAACGATCAGAGTAAAACATGGGTGCGCACGACCAAATCCAATCCGATCCAGCAAACTCACGGCATGAGCGCACTATGGAGTTCGCCGACGGAGCCTTCCGGAACATGACACAGAAACCAGATCAATGGAGACCAACATCCGGAAGATCTTCGTCTTGGCTTAAGAGGGATCCAGGACCACCTCCTTTATTTAAACCGAGCTAGTAGCCCCCACGCCACCCGCCGGAAACGAGCATGGTGCGCCGCACGATGGCAAGACGACCCGACCGACCACTCCGACGAAGAAGAAGGCCACCACGACCATCATACCTAGGGCTGTTGCCCCAGGCGTCCCCGTGCTGCGTGGGAAGCCCCAGGAACCCGTGCCGATGTCGGAGAAAGGAGATCTGGCAGGACGAGCCCGTCCGAACCCATCTAGGCCCGAAACAAGCCCGTCCACCGCCACTGCCCTCGTCTGTCGCCGATCTGCACGCGCCCCTGGATCGCCACCTTCCCGCAACGCCGCCACCAAAACGCCGGAGCAGTATCCCGTCGTCGCTGGGCAGTCACCTCTGCCGCATGGCCAAGGCGAGCCACCACCGCACCCGCGAGAACCGCCGCCGCCGCGCCGGATGCGGCCGAGGCGCGCTGTCGCCGCCGCCGCGCCGCACGGGCTTTGCCTGGCGACGCCCAGGGCGACAACGGCGGGAGAGGAGGCTGGGTACGAGAGGGGTGGCGGCTGGGTGGGGGAGGGTTTCGGGAGAGGACCAAAAAAGTATGTAGCCCGTATGTAGCCCCTCTAAAATGGAGGGAGGATTTCACTTCCCCGGCCTCTGCACCAACTAGGGATGCACATAACCATTAAGCATGAGTACCCGGATTTTTAAACTTGGTTAAGTACCAAGCCTGGTCCTTAGGATAAATTGCTTGAGTACCAGGAGAGCCTGGTCCTCAAGTATAAATAGGAACCTTAATTCGCTTCCGTGAGGATTTAAACTCAGGTGTTGGGTTTGTACATCCACTCCCCCAACCAGTTGAGCTAGGCTAGACTAATATTAATTGAAGTTAGTGAGGTATTGCTTTATAAGAAGTATAGATTGTTGGTGGATGAATATTGCTTTTCATAGTGCCTATTTGGAGAAGATGAATTTGTAGTAGACCCAACATAAAAGTTGAGCCAAACATACTAAGTACAAGAGTTGCTGCTGCTCTTTCTTCCATAGACCTAGCTAATTGTATGACCAAAAACTCACACAAGAAAAGATTTTGTGTCCAGATCTAGTGCACCGTGGGTGATGTTTGGACTGTGGGTCATTGTATTGCTGACAGATTATTTCCATTTGCCTCCCATTCTCATGATACGGCAGAAACCATCTAGCGATTTCTGCATTGTTCGTTTCTTTTGTCTACATGCTAGGCACTAAGATTAAATGTGTTGCACTGGAAGACGTCTCAATGCTAAGAGATGGCGGAGATGTTTAGTACTTTTTGAACACGTACTATTCTTTATATATTCAGCTATTTCTCCAAGAGCATCAATGGTGTTTCGAAGTGGGTGGAAAGTAGCATATGCTACCATCAGCAATAATTACTCTCTCCGTTGACAAAAAATAAGTGAAGTGCACGTCTAGCCTTTGTTCTAAGTTAAATTTTATAAAATTTAACTAACTTTATTGGAAAACATAGCGATATTTATGACACTAAATTAGTACTACTCCTTCCGTCCCAAAATAAGTGACGTGAGTTTGTCCAGATTCGGATGTATCTAGACACGTTTTAATATATAGGTACATGTGAATCTAGATAAATTCAAGTCACTTATTTTGGAACAGAGGGAGTACTATATATGATTTGAAATATAGTTTCATGATATATGTTTGACAGTCATCTATCTTGCTATGTTTGTCTATAAAGTTGATCAAAGTTTTGAAATTTTCTTAAGATAAAAGTTAGAAGTACATTTATTTGTAGTACACAGAGATGGAGTACTCCGTATATAAGTTGTGGTAGCTCCGTGAAGTTACAGTGCGTTAGTTTTTTACCTACCCCAGGCGTACCTCCACTGAAGTACGGCTGTAACTCTTATTTGCATGGCGACGAAAATTTGAGAAAAGATACGGATGGCCTTCAGGGAAAACGACGAGCCTTCATTTTTTGAGGTAAAGTCATCAGGACAACTTTATTAATTGCCAACCAGGTTTACATCATTTGCCATATGGCTAAAGTCGAATCTTGAAGTTAAACAATTGATTGACTGAGGTCCATACGCATTGCAACCTAAATTATGAGCCACAAAATTGTTTTCCCTAGAACAATGAACAAATTTAACAGTATCAAAACCTCGAGCTAGAAAGGTACATTTTCATAGATTGTTACAGCAGCTCCCACCGAATTGCGTTCATATTATGCATTATCTCGATGACCTCCATGCCGTCACTGGATCAACAGCTTATTGCATCCAACTTGACCTGCTAGTATTGGCCCATCTCTATTTGGGATCCCACAACACGACCCTGCAATGAACATCCCGTGATCATTGTGTAGGACTGATCCTGTAGTACCTGTAAAATACTCAGCAGAACGACGGGCCTTCAGATACCACTGGGAAGACGAACTGTTTCGAATCTTCAAAACTATCTTGAAATAAAGCCAAGTTTCCGCGCCAATCTGTTAGCTGTATCTTCAAAATTCATCTTTTTTTCCTCAAGTATTGTCGAACATTACTAAAGCCCAAGACACTAAGATGGTGGACAGGATATTGTGCGCTGACACTTACTCGTCTCTAGCTACGTATGCGCTCTCCTTACCTAATTACTTGATGCAAGGGGAAGAAAATGATTGAAGACGTCCATTTTACAATTCAACCCCGTACAATTCAAATTCTAGTGAATGTCGGCGGGGTCGAGGTCTCTCTCTCGAACAAGACTTTCGCCCCGCTTTATAAATAAAGCCACACACGGCAGAACCGATACAAGGTAATGAGGTGACCCTCTTACACAGCAGATCAAAAAGATAAACAACAAAGAACAAAAAACCAAGACTTGCCACCGGAAACAACGGAGATATCTAGGAGAAAGGAACTCCACGCCGACGCCCCCAAGAGGGTAACGACGCCACACGTCGCCGTTGACGAGACCTACAGTCTAGGGTTTTCACCCGGAGCCCTCGTGTGGAAGGTAACCACAACAGCGCCCCAGGAGGGTTACGCCACCCGCAGGTGTCGCCGCCGTCAGCGCCAAAACGCGGGGCTTTCGCCCGGAAAAACCTACGCACATGCCCGCTAACAGAACTCCCGCTGCCACCGAGCCCGGTCTTCAGAACACGATCTGGGGGATGTCGTAGCCGAGACGCCGCCACCACCAAGGTCTCCCGCTGCTTGCTCCTCGCCACCCCAGTGACCAAGGACCAAGACCATCACCACCGCCACGTTGCTCGCCGCAGAGACACCCGCGCGGTCCACCTTCCGAGGCCGCTGCCTCGGCTTCCATGAGCTCGAGCCCGTGCCCCGACCAAAAGCACGCAGTAGGATCGAGGGTTTGGTGGAGGTGGGCGGGCACATGAACTAGTAGACATCAGGCTGTGCAGCAACCAAGGTGAGGGGAACTAGCCTCATCGACCTGAGGTGGTCGCTGTCCGGACGCAACAGCAGGTCGGATCAACCTAGATCAGCCCACAGACCCCGTAGGCCCGCAAGCCCGGATCAGGCCTGGATCAGTCCCGCCGTCGCGCTGCTGCACCCTGGTCACCGCCGCCATCCGAGTACAGACATGTGCCGCAGGCAGCCGGACCGAGCGCGTTGCCTCGCCGCAACACACTGCCGCCCGGACGGAGCTACCCCATGTAGACCGCTATGCACGCGGGGAAGAGGACCGCCGGCACCGCCCGGGCTTCGCCCGGCGGCGACGGAGGGGTAGGGAGGTGGAGAGGGGGGCTGGACTGTGAGGCGAGGGTTCGCCCATGCGTCGCCCGCGGGGAACGAGCAGGAGCCACGCGAAACGTTTTCCACATGGTTAGTGGTTAGCTGGTGAAGTTACTGTCAGTGAGGCATATAACCTTAGGATTTCAATTCCAGGTCAAACTTGTTCGCCTGCTGGATCTTGGTCTTTGAATAATATAACGCAGTGTGGCTACATTTTCCTATTCAAAGAAAATACCACGTTAAATCTATATACTCTTAGGACAACAAAACACGAGGCAATACCTGGGGTGGCTAGGGTTCACGTGCCTCGCCGACGATGCCGCTAGCCAACCCCTCCTCCGATGACCTTTCAGGCCTTGGAGGGGGTGGCAGATCCCGGCCTCTCGTCAGCGGTAGGGTCTCTGCTTCTTTGTTTTAGCAAGTTTTTGTGTGTTCGTCAGGATGGTGAGGAGGAGGCTACATCCCAGTGTGAGAATGCATGACGACTTTCTGTCTATCAACTACAACAAGCTTTATTATGACGAGATTTGCGTGGATCCGGCGATGGAGGGACAAGGACAACGGCGCGTCTTCGGCTCAGGTGATCCAAGGACCTATTTATAGTTTTTATTATTTCGCGAAAAAATCTATATAGTCCGCATATATATATTTATGATAGGTCTAGAAAAAATAGATTGATATTATAAATATTGACATATTTTCTATAAAATTGTTCAATTTTAAACATTCTGACTTTAAACAAATTTGAAATTTCAATTACTCCTCCGACTCAAATTAGTCGACTCAACTGTCAAGATACGGATGTATCTAATACTAAATTATGTCTAGATACAATTGAATCTTGGCAAATCTAAGTCAACTAATTTGGGTAAGAGCGAGTACTTCTAAGGAGGTTAAATCTGGTCACGTGGTGCCTTTTTCTCTTACAAATGTTTGCTTTTCTGACAGTAGGACCGCGCCAAGGCAAGTCGCAGTCCAACAGAACTGCCTAGTCAAGTAAACCTAAATCGCAGCGCGAAGACGGCGACGCGCTAATGGGGAACACCGGAAGCAGCGGTGGCTCCAATCCGCCACCGCCGCGGCCTCATCTTGACGGGCGGGGACATGGGGTGCCTCCGCCGTACTACCATCGGTACCCTCCATGGCCTCCGGGTGCCGCCACGCTGCCGCCTGTGCCGTTTCCTGCGCAGGTGGAGCGGCAAAGGACCGTGTCAGTGCACGCCGGCGTCAACATCAAGGGGGATACCCTAAGGCTGGAGCGCGACGAAGACGGCCACCGCCTACTCGTCTTCTCCTTCGACGCCGACGCCCCCGGAAGGTCCGCCCCCTTGTTCTCTTCTTGGATTATTGGTTTGCTGATTAGATGGAGGTCTGAAATGTCGTTGTGGACCCTTGGTAGCCGATCATTGGGCTCTTTATCCTGAGAGATTAGTATTCTGATGTTGAATTCTGCCGGGGAGCTCATCATGGACATATTTTTGTTGGAGCCATGATACAATTGGTGATGTGTTTCTTTGTCCATCTGATCAAAACCGGGCCAGTGTTTGCCAATTGTCTGAATTTAGGGTGCACTTATGTTTTTGTCTTGGTGGAGCATCATGGACATCTTTGCTTAGTGTGCATGGCTAATGGCTTCTTGTTGAGTGGGAAAATAGCCAAATCGGGCCTAGGTATGGAAATTTAAACTTAATCATATTCATCTAGGTGGCGAAGAGAGGAACTCATGATACTTGAGGCTCAATGGAGCTTTAATGAACTTGGGGTGTGTGCTTTTTTCCATAATTTAACCATGGAAAATCCATACTTAATGAGACTCCCCAAATGCATGTCTGGCTCTTTGCCACTCTGAGCTCAGGCTATCCCATTTTATATCCTTCATTTGTCGCATGGTATCTCATCTTTTGTACCTGTCCAGAGTGTGCCCTACTTTTTTATCTTTTCTCAAGACTGAACACGTTATTTTTAACTAATACTGATTCTTAACTTCTGAACCTGCAAACAGCATAACTGTTTACTTCTTTGCACAAGAAGATGATGACTCTGTCCTGAAGGTTACAAAGGAAAATTTTCTCCAACCTGTGAGCGTGACTTTTAAGGAAGGCAAAGGTCAGGAGTTCAAGCAACCAAGTGGAACAGGAATTGACCTCTCAATGTTTGAGGAATCTGAGCTCACTAAGGTTGGGGAGGATGGTGTATTTCCTGTCGCATTCAAAGTGGAAATGGATGTGTCAAGCAACCATGAATTAGAAAGGGGACAGGATGCAGAAGTCTCGAAGTCGTTGGCTAAATTTGCTGTATTCGTGAAGAGAGACAACGCTGAATATGGGATTCAAGTTGTGCAGCAGATATTGTGGGTGAATGGAACTAGATACGTCTTGCAGGAGATATACGGTATTGGGAACAGGAACACAGCTGACAAGAATGTTAACGAGGATGATTCTGGGAAAGAATGTGTGGTTTGTCTTACAGAACCAAGAGATACAACTGTTCTTCCATGCCGGCATATGGTAGGTTATCCTTCCGCACTAAATGTTCTTTAGATGAATAGATCTGGATATAAGGCTAAGGTTGTTCAAACTTGTTTTAGATGTAAAACATGGGTATCATTTATGCTTAAATATATATTATGATGGAAATAGGCATGGCAAGATCATCTGTACTATCTTTGTCCGCAAATACATGAAACCTAGAAAGCCTGCTGTCATAAAGTTCTAACTTTGACTACAACTATATGAAAAATTGATTGGCAAGGTGAAAATAATATTATTAGTTTTATTGAATAATATGGTCATAATATAATATTTAATACTTCTCTTCTAACATGTACATATAAAGTAACGATCAAAGATATTTCTGGAGGTCGTGTCACTATTGAAAACATCATTTATTTTTTAAAGAGTTAGTATCATTTTTGTAGAGCTCTTGGTTCTTACTGCATTAGTTTTATGTATTGACATATTTTCTAAAACTGGGCAGTGGAGGATGTGTGTCCTAGCTATATGAGTTAGTGGTGGTGAGTATGGTGACATTGTAGCACAGGAGGGGAAACGTGGTGTAATTGGTAGAAAGGGAGGAGTTTGGCCTAATAACTTGACTAGTGGGCCACCATCCACATTCATCATTCCATATTTATAACATTATAAAATACCCACAGTTGCCGTGCAATGCACTCAGGGGTCTGCTTAGCTAGCATTAGAGAAGCTACTTGTTTCTTATCACTAAAGTTTACTCAGTCTTGCTAGTAAGCTAGTTATTTGTGATGTCCATTCCTACTTCTTTCTAATTTCTTCAACGCATGCTATTTCAGCAAAGATGCATCTCGCATTGCTTCCATGCTTTCCCAGAAAGCGAACAGCAAAAGTTCTAAAGCACATCTAAGCCTGATTTGCAATCACCCATATACAGCTGCACTACTGTCTACCAAGATGACAAAGTGTGAATAGCACAATTTGTTACTTTCATGGTTTTAAAGGCGTCGCCTAAGCGTCGCCTAGGCGTCCAGGCGCCCCTCCTCCGCCTTGGAAAAACGCCCGCTTTAGGCGCCTAGGCGTCCAAAGCGCCTGCCTAGGCGTCGCCTAGGCGTCAGAGCGCCCCCTGATCGCCTTAAGACGCCTTAACGCCTTTAAAACCATGGTTACTTTTGTATTTAACTCAAACACTGTAAATTCTTCAAAATATGCCACATATGGGCATATGGCAGTGCAGCATGACACAGCATACAACTGCAAACTGGCCCATAATTTGAAACCGAGACAAAAACTTTTGCACTTAGCATTGCCTGGTCAGCGTTTATACCTTCATACTATCCAACTAATAATACGTCAGTGCTGTTTCATATATTTCACAAAAGTGCAACCATTTTATGTTGGGTCGCAAATGAAAAAGAAGACAGACTTCTGAGGTGCTTACTGAGCAGTCCTCACTTTTGGCAATTCAACATGTAAATCTGTGCAAAGGCAACTGATTTAGTAAACCTAGTATTCCTGGCCATTTGTCCTTCTTTATACCTCGCTGCCTAAAACTCAAGAACAAAAATCACCAAGGATTTGTTAGGTGTAGTAGTATGTATAATGCTGGAGGTATACCGTCTTATATATATATATATATATCCAGGAACTTTGTTGATCTACTTTTTTTCAAGAAACTGGTGAAAACTGAAAAATTATGTCTTGTGATCTTTCCTAGTCTGAAATTTATGTCTTGTGCTCTTTTGCAGTGCCTGTGCATGGATTGTGCACAACTTGTAAGGATCCAGACCAACAAATGCCCCATATGCAGGCAACCTATTGAGCGCCTTCTCGAGATTGAGTTTGATAGCAAGTCCAGGCCTCATCAAGGAGAACAGTAGCTAAGAAATCCTCAGGGATTTCTGTTTAATTTCTAGCAATGTAATTGCCTGTATATATTGCGTGTTTAAATGAAATTACAGTGCTTTCGGCAAAGGGAAAAAGTGGCATGGAAGGTGGTACTTTGTTTATGATGACCTGGAATTTGGAAAGTGCAACAAGTTCTCTTGGTAGTCTCGAGCTTTCAATCTTGACCATTTTAGTTGAAATTCGTTTCTTTGTGACTATAGATCAAACCTTTTGCATAGTTCGACAAAGATTTCTGTTTTCGTTTGCTTAGTTCTACTCCCTCCGTTCAGAAATATAAGATGTTTTAGCTTTATGAATCGAATGTATCTAGACTTGTTTTAGTATATAGGTTCGTAGAGGTTGGAGGTGAATCTGTACACTAAAACGTGTTTAGATACATTCATTTCTCAAAGTTAAAACATCTTATATTTCTAAAAGGAGGGAGTACGTCTGTGTCTGTTTGAGTGCAATAGTTTTACGTTTGTTTCTTCCACTTGGATCCTTGTGAAGTTGTCCTTGTGCAGTAACGCCTTTTGATTGTAAGAACTAGGCTAGGAAAAAAGGGAGCGATGAAGCCTAGAGAGGGAGGACCTGACGCCCTGATGGTTCAGTTATTAATAAGGCACGCGAATGGTTGGCAATATAGCCTCCTTAAATCCTATAGAAATACTGTACATTTTATTGATTTTGAAGTGGTCTGAATATATTGAGGTTCATAGACGATTCTCCTGGGCATACATACAGATGTTTTCCATAAAATCAGTTCTTGTTTCTACACTAAATTACAAATTGTATACGCTCCTCTACCTCAATGGAATTGTACAAAACACACGTATAACAGTAGGGGTGGTGAAAAATGCAATATTTGAACCATGGATTGGAGATCCAGAGGAGGAAAGGAAGGGTAGTGATGGTGAGGGATGTGGAAACATTATTCATCAAAGAAATAATGTGTATGTATTATGTACTTCGTTTAATCGTATACTATTATTTCAGTCATGTATCATAGCATCCATTATCCACCCACATATATATTAGATAGTAGGATGAATGAATAGCTTTCAACAATGGTTTGAGGAGGTTTAGGGTGTGTTTGGTAGCCCGGGTGGGCTATCTTACCTGATACAAGCCGAGTCTAGCTATGTTGACCATATACAAGTGTGATTTTTGTGCTGTGTTTGGTAGGTTGTATTAGCCCAGCTGAGCTCACTTGAGATCTTGTTTGGTGGGCTGTATGAATTGAGCTATGCCATACAAAAATAAAAAGCAATCGGGTCCCTGAAAACAAAATAAAAAAAGCAATCGGGTCCCTGGCCGGAGCTCCACCGTTGCCACGCTCATCTTCCACGCGCCACCGCCTCAGGCTGGCCGGAGAACCACCACCCAGTCGCCTATACGTCCTTGCGTCCGCGCCACAGCATCACCGCCACCGGTTGCTTCGGCCAGGCAAGCTCTGCATGGAGTCGTGCATCGCTGAAGAGCTTGATGTCGCGCCGCAGCTCCACCGCTGTCGGGCCACGTCGGTCATGCAAGATCGCATCAAGCCGGGCGTCGAGGAAGAGCTTCTCGTCGCGCCGCAGCTGCCCCGCCGTCGGGTCGCGTTGGCCAGGCAAGATCATATCGAGCCGCGCGTCACGGAAGAGCTTCGTGTCGCGCCACAGCTCCACCACCTTCGGCCGCGTCAGCCAGGCAAGCTCTGCACCATGCCACAGCTCTACACCGCGTCGGCCGTCGAGCCCTGCACCGAGTAGACGGGGACGGGAGACAGTAGGGGAGCGAGGTAGGAGAGGAGAGACGGGGCGAGGCAGAGGAAAGACCGAGCGGGGAGAGAGCGGAGCCGTGACCCCTAGCGGGCTGACTCGCAGACGCGGGATGGACCGGGCAGTGTTGGGTTGCGAAGCTCGATTCCAGCTTCACAGATGGGCAGGGCTGAGAGCCTCTTTTCGTATGAGGTGGGCATAGGCCAACACAACTGACCCGACCTAACAAACAACTAAACGTGGGATGAGTTGAGAATTTCTGAGTCCACCCGACCCACCAAACACACCCTTATTTCTTCATATGTTCGAAGTGATTTTGAGCAAGTCTCACAACATAGTTTCTAGTAATTAATCTGTGTGGATGAAGCATGAACAAAATCACTTGAAATGCAAAGACAAACATAGCCCTCAATGCTAAAAGTCATACATCCGTGACATATCCAAGTAAATATTAGCAAATTATAGCTTCCAATATTTGTTGCAAGTCTAGCTACACAGATTGCTTTTTTCCTTATCTTGCTGCTGGGGGCGTAACATATGCACTTCACAAAGATGCGTACCATATATATTGAAGCAAAGAACCATCGTTTTTTCATATATGTTACACAACAGAAAGAGATAGTGTTATCTTCCATCTCTCATAACATTTTTTTCAAGCAAGAAAATGAAGGTAGATACAAAGGTGAACAACCATTACATGACATGAGGACAAGGACAATAGCATCTCTGCCTTATTGTTGGAACGGAGGAAAGCATAAATGATTCGTGAGGATCACTTGCATTGTGTTAATTAGGGCACGCGTAAACTCCCAGCGCATTAACAGATGCCCCAATGCGTGCATAGAATCCCGCGACGATGTGTTATTGTCCGGCAGTTGGGTGCTGAAAGGGGTACCATTTTCTTTTCCAAATGGCCCATATGCTCTAAGGTTGCTGACCAAAGTAAGTGACATGACAACAGTGTCACCTCCAACTATATTAGTTGTTCCCTGAATTTGCTTTATAGTCTCAGAAGGAGCAAGGGTGACCTGCATGAAAAGAAAATAACAGAGTATATAATGAACTATGTTTGTTTAAGTATATTGCAACTACAAATCCTATTTCAACATGGTTGCAGGTTCTATAGAAAGTATAGGATACGACAGTAAGATATACCAAACATAAGAATTTATAAATTATATCAAACAAACCCAAAATCACTCACCGTCGCGGTAAGTGCACCATCACCACCCCATGGTCCCGCATTTATGTTCTGGCCATCTTGATTGGTGTACGAGAAAGCAACCGAGTTAACCACATCTCCACATTTAATTGTCACATCTTTAAGAGAGCGTGGTTGTTCTGGGATGATATCAAAAGACGTCCCTCCGTTTCCACCCCAAGGTCCCATCTTAGTGACTGGGGTCTGCATATCGGTGATGGGGCAACACATTGGCTTAGAAAATCTCATGCATACATGTGTAACTAAAACTTGCAGGGATTATATGTAGATTAGTAAATATCATGAAAATAATTGTATGTCACCTGCTTAGGGGTGCAGAGAGTGAAAGCACGAATATTGAGCTCCCAAGTGGCCCCGGTAGCACCAGACTTGATTACTTTGGCTGTTACAACACCATGTGCAAATTCAACTCTCCTGTCCCACCCACGATTGCCCATTCACTATCCATGCCAGCGTAATCTCCTAGAACCTTCAGGCTTGACCCATTAAACCTGACCAATATACACATGATAGAAAAAGTTAGTACAAAAACATGTATGTATTGTGCAAAAGATGTAAACAACTTCCGATAGTGGCTAACCTAGCATCGATGAACACAATGCTATGACAGAATAACCAATTTGTATCCGCTTTACCATCAGCAACATGAAATCCTCGAGCTCGTGCGACAACATTTGAAGTGGCATCCGGACCATCACGTATGCCCCAATCATTAACTGCAGTGACACCAAAGCCTTTAACCGTATTTGGTGGGTTCACAATCACTAGTTGGTTTTCACCTAGTGTTTATTGGACGTGTTGGAACATGTACAAGTGGAAGTGATGGTCCTTTTGCTTGATCTCTTGGCAAAGACCATTTTGGTAGTAGGATGGGTTCGTAGCAACCATGGCTCTAGGATATGTGGAAAGCTTCAGCTAAGAAAGATAGGATACTTGTGCCTTGTGTGCAAATGAATTGAGTCAATGTGACAATTTATCGACATGGCCTAATCTCCTATTGAGATTAATATATACATTGCCTAATCTAACTAGATCTAATCTTGCTTGATGCGCTTCTCCGGTCAAGATATTAAACTGTTATGGCATGTGCAAGTTGATGCACTAATTTCGGATTGCATTTAAGCTCGACGACTATAGCTAGTCATAATCATATTTCTCGAAACGAAGGCGACGCCCCAGCCTCTGCATCAAAGCGATGCATACGACCACTTATTTTATTGCATTATTTAGAAGGTCTCCAAAGAGCCTAAACAAAATAGTCCAAACGGTGGTACAAAAGACTAATAAATAAATCAGCCAAAGAAGGAGAAACTAGCAAACACTGAGCCATCATGTGGTGATTATAAGATCAGATCGCCACCCACACCGGCTAAACAAGCCCCGTGTAAACTGTTCCAAAGTATCGCAGCCAGTATGCATAGCTTGTCTGTCCTCCATAGGCTGCAGAAGTGACCACGTACGGATCCAGTGGGACACCATAAGAATAACCTGCATGAAAGATGTTGATCGATTGTTGTTAAAAATAACATCATTCGGGCGTTCCAAATTGCCCAGATAATAGCGCACGCTCCAACCCGAATGTTGTTTTTGTTGGAAATATGCCCTAGAGACAAATAGTAATAAGGACTATTATTCATATTTCATATAGTTTATGATTAAGTTTTATATCATGCTATAACTGTATTGAGTGGAAACATCAATACACGTGTGATATACAAACAACTAGGGGTTTCCAGTGAAACTCTAGTCACCGGTTCATTGGTCAACGGATGATCATGTTTCCGGATCATGTGGCATTTATGCCAGTTGGAAATAAGGTCATCTCATTCAGAGAATGAGATGATGAACCAATACCCAACCTAAACATCGTGACCCGATCATGTCACGAAGTTCAAGTTACGATGATTAGAAATGGATCCTCGTAGACTATTCCTTAGACTGTGAGGCTATATCAATCACTGTCTCCCGAGAGTGCTTTGATAGCATCAAGCGCCACTTGGTAATACAGTGGTTATAAAGGTGTGTTCAGGTACTCGGAGGAAACCGTTGAGGCAATATAAGTCAAGAGCAGGATTTGTCCGTCCATGTGACGGGAAGATACTCAAGGGCCTACTCGGAGAAGTTATATCCAATAGCTGCGCAACGTGTGATTTAATCACAGGGATATCACTTGTCAGAACGAGTCAAGTAGCATTGTTCAGTAACGAGATTGAACACGACATGGTGATGTCATTGATCAGATCTCGGGCAATGCAAGTATCGAGTGACAAAGGGAATAAGACACGACTGTCCCGGTTCAAACGATGAAAGATCTTCGTGGAACGCACAGGGGTCACATGGCCATCTAGGTCCCTCTGTCGATCATTGGTGCGGGAGTGTCCTGACCATGTCTGGAGTGTTCCCGAACATGGGGTATCACGCTTAAGGGCTTGATGATGCTTAGAGAGTGTTTATAGGATCAGTGGAATCACCGAAGAAGAGTAGGGAGTAAACCGGAAGGGTTTCGGTAAGTCCGGAGTATGTCTAGAGTGGAGGTGGAAGGTGTTCCATAGACATGAAGGTTGAATAATATGTGAATGAATGTGAAATGTTGATTTAATCATTTATTCATAATTATTTAATAAAGAGAAAATCAATTTTAATGGTCAAAGGCTTAATGGGCCAATTCCGGAGGGAGAGGGCCCATTAGGGGAAAGGAGAGAGGGAGAGGGGCCAAGGGGGAGGCCGGCTGGGCCTAGCCCCCTGCATGGGGCCCACTAGGGTGGCCGGCGGCCACCCCTCCCCCCTCCTCTCCTTTAGTCCCACCCCAGGACTTTGAGGGAGGTAGTACCTCCCCTCCCCCTATATATAGTGGGGGTATTTGGCCAAATTAAATACACCAATAATCAATAAAGGTCTTTCCACTTTTGGGAGGACCTCTAATTGATATTTTATCTCTCCCCTCTCTCTCATGACCGTGGTCCCAAGTCTGGACTGCGCGAGCGAGAGACATCTTCACCGCGGGGCGCCATCGCGCTACGGGATTCAGATCTAGGGGCTCTACTTCTGCAAATGCTGCTGGATCGGGGAAGCGGGAGTCACCGTTTGGCACCGGACGTGTGTAACTCCTCGCGAGATGTTGCACTTGAGGCACTCAAGTCGTTAGAGCCAAGGAGCGCAAGGACTTCATCACGACCTTGAGGTCGGCTTCGGCTCGTCTACATCAACCACGTTCTCCTGAGCATTGACAACGCTTTTCGGTCTTCGAGGGTAAGTTCACGAAAAGCTCCTCCCGTTACTGTATTACTAATAGATAGGTCCTGGCAGCTTCAAGGGTTCAGGGGCGTAGAGTAAAATTTATTGTTTTCATACGCGCAACCCCTACAGTTTTTTTCCTTCTTTGGGATTCCCGTGAGCCAATTCCCAAAAAAATTATTTATATTAGTGGGTGGAGGTAGAGTGAAAGTCATATGGATAATGCGCCAAATGATTTTAGCAAAAGGGCAATCAAAAAACAGGTGTTGTATAGTTTCGGCCTTGTCACAAAAATAACAAACTGATTGCCCCTACCAATTCCTTTTTGTCAAATTATCTTTAGTGAGAATTACCTTGCGGTAGACAAACCACATAAAAATTCTGATTTTAAGAGGAACTCTAATTTTCCAAATATACTTCTTAAGAAACCTTGTGTTTCCATTTATTAGATCAAGATACATAGATTTAACAGAAAACTTTCCATTTTCAGTAAGTTGCAAAATAAAGATATCATTTTAATCTGTTAAATTGATTTGCATTAGCCTAGTTACCAGATGTAACCAAGAGTTCCATTTATTCCCTGTCAGAGCTCTTCTAAAAGACATGTTTATTAGATTTGAAGATAGAACATCTGCCATAGTTACTTGTTTCCGTAGAGAAATATTATATAACGAGTTATATTGTTGTGCTAAAGTCGTATCCCAAGCCAAACATCTTTCCACAAGAGTACTTGTCCCATCCTTGACATGAAAAAGCCCCCTATCTAAAAAAACCTATTTCACTCCCATTAATCCTTTCCAAAAAGGAGAATCACTCGGCTGAGCAGTCACTTATGACAGAGATTTAGAATGTAAATATTTGTTCAATAATATTTCCTGCTAGACTTCCTCTTCATGCATTAATTTGAAAAGCCATTTACTAAGAAGACACATATTCTTAGTAGCAAGATCTTCAATTCCAAGTCCTCCTTGGTCTTTTGGCTGACATATAATATTCCATTTTGTTAGCCGATACTTTTTTTGTGATTATCACTTTGCCAAAAGAAACAAGATCGGAAAAAGTCGAAACGTTTTCTAACCCCAATTGGTATTTTCAAAAAAGAAAGCATGAACATTGGTAAACTTGTTAAAACCGAATTAATGAGAACCAAACGATCTTAACTTCCCAATCCAACTCCCTAGTTTCGCTTCAAAACGGTCTTCCACGGGCTTCCATTCTCCATTTTTTAATTTGCAGAAATGAATAGGTATGCTAAGATACTTAAAGGGAAAAGACCCAGATTGACACCCAAGCAGGTCTTTATACTGATCCTCTATCGATTTGGCTTGTCCAAAGCAGAAAATTTCACTCTTATGGAAATTAATCTTAAGACCCAATAGTTGTTTAAAAATACATAGTATAAGTTTCATGTTTAAAGGTTTCTGCATGTCGTGCTCCATAAAAATAATCGTATCATCCGCATACTGAAGAATAGATACCCCACCGTCGACTAGATGAGGGATAAGAGCACTTACCCTCCTTTGCCCGACTGATAATGATTGCTAACATATCCACGATAATATTAAACAAGATCGGTGATAGGGGATCTCCTTGACGTAACCCCATGTGGGTTCTGAAATAATGCCCAATTGAATCATTTACTCTGACCCTCACACTACCGCTAGTTATAATTTTTTTATCCAATTGCACCATTTTGGACTAAAACATTTCATTCGCATAACTTATTGCAAAAAAGGCCACCTAAATTTATGGTATGCCTTTTCAAAATCTATTTTAAGAAGGACTCCATCCAATTTTTTCCTGTGTAACTCATGAATGGTTTCATGTAAGACCACTACGTCTTCTAGTATATGTCTCCCAGGTATAAAAGCAGTTTGAGAAGGTCTAATTACCTTATTTGCTATTCTAGTTAAACGATTAGTACCCACTTTTGAGAATATCTTAAAACTCACATTAAGTAGGCATATAAGCCTATATTATTGAATTTGCGTAGCATTCTCTTTTTTGGGCAGCAGGACAATAGTGCCAAACTTAAGCCTATATAAAGGAAGTTCACCATTTTGAAACGCAACAAACATCATCAAAAGATCAGCCTTAATAACATCTCAGAAGACTTGATAGAATTCAGCCGGAAAACCATCCGGCCTGGGGGCCTTATTTTTCTCCATTTGCATAATAGAATCATGAATTTCCTTTTAAAAAAAATCTGAGCACAAAATAGCATTCTCCTCTGAAGAGAGTTGAGGGATGTCTTGTACTTCCGCCTCACTCATAGAGAAAAAGTTTTCAGATGGTGGCCCAAAAAGAGTTTTGTAGAACTCCGAAATGTACACCCGCAAATTTTCTTCCCTAACAATCGTACCTTCGTCCTGCTCAAGTTGAAAAATCATTTTCCTACGGTGCTTTCCATTGGCAATCAGGTGAAAGTATCTTGTATTTTCTCCACCTTCCTGAACGTGCTTAACCTTTGCCCTTTGTGTCCATTTAGTTTCCTCGTCCCTACGCATCCTAGCTAGATCATCATTAGATTTTCTTAATTCCTCTCTTTCGGCTAGAGAAAGAGTGTTAGTTTCCGCTCTTGTGTTCAGCACAACAATTCGGTTTAAAATTCGCTCCTTCTCTTGTTTATTTTGACCACTAATGTTTCTAGCCCATCCCCGCAAGAATTGTCTAATATGGCGGATCTTGTTCTTCCAATTTAAAAGAGCATTACTATGCATCGGCCTCGAACGCCACTCGTTGGCAACCATCTCAAAGAAATCATCTTTACGAAGCCATGAAAGTTTGAATGAAAAATTAGATTTATTTCCAAGGTGGGCTTGTTCACCAGAATCCAAAAAACTAGGTGTGTGATCTGAACCTGTTCGAGCAAGGGCTCTAACCGTGACCAGCGGAAATTTTTGCTCCCACTTGATGACCCACAAGTATAGGGGGTGTATCGTAGTATTTTCAAGGGAAGTGAAACCCAATTTATTGATTCAACACAAGGGGAGCCAAAGAATATTTATAAGCTTTAACAACTGAGTTGTCAATTCAGCTGCACTTGGAAACAATCTTACTCACAACAGTTTATCAGTAGCAACAGTTTTGTAGTAGGAATAGCAAATTAGCAGCAGTAGTAAAGTAAAGACAGCAGTAACAGTAGGATTCGAGTGTGGTAGGCATAGGGATGGATGGATGGGCGCTGTATGGACAAGACAATTCACATAGCAATCAGAACATAGGGCAATTGCAAATAAATAAGATAAAGCATCCAAGTACTAGATAATCCTAGGCATGTGTTTCATATATAGTCATACGTGCTCGCAATGAGAACTTGTACAACATCTTTTGTCCTGCTAGCCCGTTTGCAGCGGGGCCTCAAGGGAACTACTGGCAATTAAGGTGCTCCTTTTAATAGAGCACCGGAGCAAAGCATTAACACTCCATGAACACATGTGCTCCTCACATCAAAGCCATTCCCTTCGGTTATCCCGATTTCTGTCACTTCGGGACCATTGGTTCTGGACAACAACGTATGTATACAACTTGTAGGTAAGACCAAAAACAATACTATCATAATGAATCAATAACATGTTCAGATCTGAAATCATGGCACTCGGGCCCTAGTGACAAGCATTAAGCATAACAAGTCGCAACAAAGTCATAAAGTACTAATATAAGATACTAGGCACCATGCGCTAACAATCTGATGCCATTACATGAACGATCTCATCCAATCCCTACCATCCCCATAGCCTACAACGGGGGATTACTCACTCATAGATGAGGGAAACATAGATGGTCGATGGAGAAGCGATGGTGATGATGATGGCGATGATCTCCTCCAATTCCCTGTCCTAGCAGGGTGCCAGAACGAAGTTTCTGGTGCTGTTTTGTGGAATCTGGTGGTGGCGGCGGAGCGGAACTCCTTCTGGAAAAACGTCGAACCCCCCGAAGTTTTTAGGTTAGAAGGCATCTTATAGGCGAAGAGGGTGACCGAGGGGGTGTCTGGGGCGGCCAGACCACCCCTGGCGCGGCCAGGCCCAGCCCGTGTGACTAGCTGGTGTGGCTGGGCCCCACCCCTCTCCGTCTCGTATTCTCACTCCAGGTGTCCCTCGGTAAAATAATGACTTTAGCTTTTGTCCCGTCCAATTCCGAGAATATTCATTTTCTGACTTTCCTGAAACCAAAAACAGCAGAAAACAGACAGCTGGCACTGTGGCTCTTGTTAATAGGTTAGTCCAAGAAATCATATGAAAAGTACTCCAAAGTGTGGACAAAACACAAGAAAGTAGATAAAACGAAGCATGGAACATCAAAAATTATAGATACATTTTGCAATGTATCACCACTCAACACTGACGAGAACACGATTCAGTTTTTCGTAGGTTGGGTTTGATCTACGACTAGCCTAGGTGAATTGTCTACCGGAAAGAGCTAGTTCTCTCAAATCTAGACTCTCAATTATTGCATTGAAAATAAAAGGCCATCGTGGGTTAAAATTTTCGTTGTTTTTCTCCTCTTGTCTTCGAATAATACTAAAGTCTCCACCCACCAGCAAGGGTAGTGTTTCATGTTCGCAAATTCGCACCAGCTCGGACAAGAAGAGATGCTTGTTTCTTTCTTGAGCAGCCCCATAAACAGGCACCAGAAGCCAATCAAACCCATCACTCTTAGATCTAAGGTGAAACTTAACACAAAAATCTCCGCTAATCACTTTATTTACCCGATGGGTTACAACATTTATGCCCACCAAAATATCACCTGACCACTCTTGTGGCGGTAAGCAATACCATTGAATATCCAACCCACCAGATAAATGTTGTAGGAAAGGCATTGAAAAAATATCCCTTCTTGTTTCTAGGATAGCAAAAAAATCAAGCTTCTATTCTTTGATCATTTCTTGAATGACAAAGTGTTTTGCGGGATCACGAAAACCCTCACTATTCCAGAAGACTCCTATCATTTCGAATTATCTTTAACAACTTTTTTAATTCTAGCGCTTCTTCTTACTGCTATAGCCTCTGATTAAAGCTTTTTACGAGTTTTCATTCTTTTGTACATAACAGGTTGCAGTTCCTTGTGACCAACAAAATCTTGTTCATCCTCGATCAGGTCTTCACTAAGTAATAAGGCTTTATTGAGCGCCAAACTTCCCACACTCTCCTCCATACCCACAGATTGATCTTGCTTATTTTTCAAAGTAATTAGTGTTCTACTCAAATCGATATCTTTTAGTAATTTAAGAGACGTGGAAACCTCAGCCACATAATTACCTAGCGAAACTCCTAGCTTTTTTGCTCTAGTGATCACCAAACCATCAGACAAAGAAGTAATTGATAAATATGAAATGGGGGACATACCTGGATCACGAGCCTGCACGACTTGTTGCGCCCTCTCCATCTGAGTTAGATCAGCATTAGGTTGAGCCCGAATCCGGTCACTGGAGTGAATATCCACAGCCAATCTCTCCAGAATGCCGCCAAAAGAAATCACCTCCTCGTTAGAGAAATTCCCGCCCAAAAAATCCCTAGTTCCCTGAGCAGCCGACTTGCCTTGTGCATAGTTTTTAACCGGAGTGAAATACCTCCCTGGAGAAACGGCGGTAGAAATGAAGCGAGGCGAATCAAAACAATTATCTGCAGAAGCATCCAGACCATTCGCAGCCGCATTTGCCACGCAAGAGGTGATAATACCCTGAGAATTTGAGACCGACGACACAACAGAAGCCGGAGAAGAACATTTGGGTGATCCGCCTTTGGACGGTGTAGCCCCATCAGTAGCCACATTCACGTCTTCTAGATGTTGAGCGGCGGGAGAGGCGCTGCGAGCAAGTGAATCAAAGGTGCCAAATTTTATTGCATCTACCATTATCGCATGCACATTGTAATGGCCATCGCATAGGATGTATTGCTCATGAATAGTCCGAGTAAGACGCGGCTCGGATTTTGCTCGCTCCACTTTCTCCTCTTCGACCAAATCGTACCACCATCTACGAGGCACCAGCAAGGATTCGCCCAGGTTCATTTGATTCATAGCCAGGGGCTCATTGCCGCATGCGATCAATGTCTCCGTTGATGTAGCACCCTCCATAGAGGTAGTACCATGCGGATGATTGATGGCGTGGAAGAGACTAAAGGAAAACTGAAATAAAGATGGAAGCAAGCAAACATGTAACAGATCTAGTTGCAAACGGTGTTTCAATGCTTAGAAACAAGGCCTAGGGATCATACTTTCACTAGCGAACACTCTCATATAAATATCTTCTCTCCATGATACTACTCTGAAGTACTCTCCGGTTGAACACTCTAATCCATGGTAGGGCTATAACAACACTCCTCAAAGTCCGCCTTCCCCATCTAGATAACCCTACATTGTCACCTTGAGCGCTAGACGGTTCCAACAGACACCACAATTTCATAGAGATATCCAACTCCAAATATAACTCATAACAAGTATTTGTAATCTCTAGCCTAAGTGTCACCATGGTGTGCACGCTGTCACTTTCACACACATGGGGAGAGTAGAGATCTATTAAAGCACTTGAGTAGTGATGACCCAGAAGTATAGGGGGTGTATCGCAGTATTTTCAAGGGAAGTTAAACCTAATTTATTGATTCGACACAAGGGGAGCAAAAGGATATTTATAAGCCTTAACAAGTGAGTTCTCAATTCAGCTGCACCTGGAAACAATCTTGCTCACAACAGGTTATCAGTAGCAACAGTTTTGTAGTAGGAATAGCAAAGTAGCAACAATAGTAAAGTAAAGACAGTAGTAACAATATCAGCAAACAGTGGGATTCGAGTGCGGTAGGCATAGGGATGGATGGACGGGCGTTGCATGGACAAGAAAATTCACATAGCAATCAGAACATAGGGCAATTGCAGATAAATAAGATAAAGCATCCAAGTACTAGATAATCCTAGGCATGTGTTCCATATATAGTCATACGTGCTCGCAATGAGAACTTGCACAACATCTTTTGTCCTACCAGCCCATTTGCAGCGGGGCCTCAAGGGAACTACTGGCAATTAAGGTGCTCCTTTTAATAGAGCACCGGAGCAAAGCATTAACACTCTGTGAACACATGTGATCCTCACATCAAAGCCATTCCCTCCGGTTATCCTGATTTCTGTCACTTCGGGGCCATTGGTTCCGGACAACAACATGTGTATACAACTTGTAGATAAGACCAAAAACAATACTATCATAATGAATCAATAACATGTTCAAATCTAAAATCATGGCACTCGGGCCCTAGTGACAAGCATTAAGCACAACAAGTCGCAACAAAGTCATAAAGCACTAATAAAAGATACTAGGCACCATGCCCTAACAATCTGATGCCATTATATGAACGATCTCATCCAATCCCTACCATCCCCATAGCCTACAACGGGACATTACTCACTCATAGATGGGGGAAACATGGATGGTCGATGGAGAAGCGATGGTGATGATGATGGCGATGATCTCCTCCAATTCCCCGTCCCGGCAGGGTGCCAGAACGGAGTTTCTGGTGCTGTTTCGTGGAATCTGGTGGTGGCGGCAGAGTGGAACTCCTTCTGGAAAAACGTCGAACCCCCCGGAGTTTTTAGGTCAGAAGGCTTCTTATAGGCAAAGAGGGAGACCGAGGGGGTGCCTGGGGGGCCCACACCATCCCTTGGCGTGGCGTGGCCTGGCCCGCGCCACCAGGTGGTGTGGCCACCCCCTGGCTCTTCTCCGTCTCGTATTCTGGCTCCGTGAGTCTTCCAGAAAAATAGGCACTTTAGCTTTTGTCTCGTCCAATTCCGAGAATATTCATTTTCTGACTTTTCTAGAACCAAAAACAGCAGAAAACAGGCAGCTAGCACTGTGGCTCTTGTTAATAGGTTAGTCCAAGAAATCATATGAAAAGTACTCCAAAGTGTGGACAAAACACAAGCAAGTGGATAAAACCAAGCATGGAACATCAAAAATTATAGATACATTTGCAATGTATCAACATCCCCAAGCTTAACTCATGCTCGTCCACGAGTAGGTAAGTGATAAAAAGAAAGAATAATTTTTGAGGTGACATGCACCATCATAAAATAGATCAAAGTATTGGTAAAACATTCAAAGCTGGGATCATAGTAGTTCAATCATAACATGAAAGACAAAGTTATAGCAATAAGACATATCAACTATGTTGCAACATAAAAAGGCACAAACAAAAGATTCATGAATAACAATGCTTTGCAAGTCGTTTGTTTGTTTCACATATAGAAAACATAGCATAGTGGCATTCAGCTTGTCCCTCATAGAGTATCAAACATAAATGCATAGGACACCTTCAAAGTTTACAAGAGTGACTAGATACAAATAGTTTAAAACAAGCAATATCAAGGTATGCATCAATCAACAAGTCTTGGGACAATGCACATAGAACTAAGAATGGCCACTATGCTCTCAAGAAAGTGCTCATAGAATGTGTGGAGACTCAATAAGGAAATGAACAGGTTTTGAAAAGTTTGAAAGGCTTCCAAATGCTGAAAGTATGGTAATCATTAGCTTTGAGCTCTCATTGCCCTATCATAAGCATCTTTAAATGGTTAAGGTTAAAGTGACACAACTAAGAGGATATGCTTGACAAGTTATAAATCGAAGTCTCATGCCCCTTACTTACGAAGACCGATCCTCATGCTACTCAACTTCAGTCACGAGTAAGCTCTTATCATTGTAAGTATATACGTATCATAGAGAACCGCCAACGGGGTACCCCTTGCACATGACACAGGAGCTATCCCATAATCAAAATGACAAGGCAAGCAGACAATGAGCATCTTAGCGATCTTTTTATTTACTACGTGCATAGATTTTTATTGAGGATTCTTCATAGAATGCTCATTACGGTTATGTTGCAAGTTTCTACCATGATTAGGCATGGCTTAGGCTAGTGGCCCAAGCGTTTCTCTAACATACATACAAACTCTATGATCTTACAAGTTGCACTTTTATTTCACACCGCCGGGATCCATAAGCAAAAGAACATGATATCAACGAGGTACTAGGTACCAATGAAATGTTCAAAATGTTCCCCATGAAACATGGTTCTGCTAACTTCAACTTATAAAGCGCAAGCATATACGCAACAAAGAAGGACACAATGGTTCAGGTTTATTAAATGCAAGATAATAAAGTGTGCCATCAAGTTCGTGAGAGCTTTACTAACTAACTTTCTCATAACAAGCAAACATTTTATTCGGAAGAAAACAAGGCATATTGAATATGCACGGAAGTAGCAAATGATGCTAATAGTTAGGTATGGTGGAAACTTTGGCAATATTTGGTTTTGGGGAGTTGGAAACATGAGTAAAACATACTCAGTGAAGGTGAAGGCTAGCAATAGTAAGGGAGCGACAAACGAGAGAGCAATAATGGCCATAATCATGCAGAGCGACAAAACTTCATTGATCAAAGAATAAAGTGATACTACAAATTGAAAACTAAAGGATCATAAAGGCTTATGATGACTTGGGATAGTCATAACATGGTGTGAGCATGTGCCAAGTCAGCCCAAATAGAGCATCAAAGGAGAATACCACAATACTATGCTTTAATATGCTAAAACACACATGATTCTTCCAAGGCACATTAAGCAATCTCAATTGTTTATAACAATTCATGCTACAACAAAGAATACTAAGCATAAATCCAAAACAATATCAAGCATGGCATGACAAAGCATAGGCCATAGTCAAAAACAAGCTCTCTTTACCACTTAAGCATGAGCTTTCCTACTCTTTTCCAAACCAAACCAAATCATTTGAACACCAATGCATGAAAGAGAGGGGTCCAACCAATTTATTCAGCAAACTAAGCGAACAAAACAAACAAAAACCAAGACTAAAACAAAAAAGAAGATGCTCCAAGAACAACACAACTATGCATGAAACAATAAAAATAAAGCGTTTGGAAGAAATCTGGGATTTTTATTGATGAAGAGGGGGATGCCTTGGGCATCCCCAAGCTTCGACGCTTGTACTTCTTGGATATTTCTTGGGGTGACACGTGTGGCATCCCCAAGCTTGAGCTTTAGTCCATCCTTCATCTCATTACTTATTCCTTCCATACACCTGAAATTTTTCCTTCATACAAAACTTCACACAATCTTTATTAGCAACATTAGTGCAATCAAGATAATAAGTCTTAAGGTTCAGTTTTAACACCAAATAAACTTCCATTAAAACACTAGCTACTGTAGCACTTCCCTCAAAAAGCTCAATTCCCCAAAAGAACTCAAAAAGGAACCAACAAGAAGCAAATGCAGAAAATTGCAGAAATCTATCAAAACAGACCAGCAGGTAAAGAAGAATTTTTTCGAAGACATTCTATTGCTCAAATCGAAAAGTGTTGAACTAACTAAAGTTACATAACAACCTGGGGCAGAAGCACAAAAATGCACGCCTCAAAAGGACGTACAGAGATTTTACACGAATTTTTACGGTGAAGCATAGAAATCTGTTTCGGAACAACAACTTTCCCAACCATTACTTTTCTCTCATTAGAGGTTACTCTTGGCACAAAAAGCAAATAAAAAGGATAAGGAGCGGTTATTACTGAAGTAATAACTTCCAAGACTCATCTAAAACTTTTGGGTTATCTCCCAATAAGTACTTTTCTTTAACGCCTTTAAGTTAGGCATAAGCAAAAACTAAAATGGATAGAATAGAAGTAAGCGGAGATAATCATGGTGAAAACATTGTTTTGTTCAATGAAATCCTTTTGTTAACAAGGTTGATCAGGTCTTGTTACCAAAACAATTTCATATGATACAAAACTTTTTATTCCACTAATGATTATGTTACCTCAACCTTGATAGCAATGGTCCCAATCATAATAGTTTCAATTTTTTCTCTTGGTATGGGACAATATATTTCTCCAACTTGAATGCCCTCAACATGTTCAATTGAATTCAAAACCATAAGTCCTATCAATCTTATTGGGGAAATAGATAGTATGTTCCTTGTCATTAACATTGAAGGTCACCTTCCCTTGATTGCAATTAATAACAGCTCCTGCAGTAGTTAAGAAAAGGTCTCCCAAGAATAATAGACATATTATCATCTTCAGGCATAATAGTTTGAGAGGATGCTCACATAAGAAATATGAATTGAAGTAAAAGAGAGCATCAAGAAGCAAATTCAAAACACATTTAAGTCTAACCCACTTCCTATGCATAGGAATCTTGTATACAAATAAATTCGCAAAGAACAAAGTGACAGGCATAGGAAGATAAAACAAGAGTAACTTCAAAACTTTCAGCACATAGAGAGGTGTTTCAATACCATGAAAACTTCTACAACCATATTTTCCTCTCTCATAATAATTTTCAGTAGCCTCATGAATAAACTCAACAATATAACTATCACATAAAGCATGCTTTTCATGATCTACAAGCACTAGAGCTTTATTATAAACATTTTCAAAAGAATCCTCAGGAACATAACATTCATCCTCCTTTAGTAAGCATGGAGGACAATCAAGTAATGTAAGGGATAAAGAGTTACTCTCATTAGAAGGTAGGCATGGGTAGCTAATCCATTCTTCCTCCTTTTGTTCATCACTCTCCTCCTCTTTTTCATCTAATGAGATTTCAGGTTCATCAATTTCTTCTTCCATAGGATCCTGCAAGGCATTAGTCTCTTCCATTTGTGGAAAACATCTATTAAAATATTCAAGAATATAGCCATTTTCGTCCTTGTAATTATCAAAGCAAAATTTAAGTATACCATAAACCTCATATTTGTAAGGTGAATCATCAATATTTTCAAGCAAACTAGCAAGTTCAAAAGCACCCTTCCAAGCAATAAATTCTTCAATTTGTTCCACATCATAAAAGTCGTAAATTCCTTTAGCATAAGAAGATATGGTAACATTATCATTATACTCACATTGAAAAGGGAGGTGTTTATACCTCTTTCTGCAACAAGATTTATCACAGCAATAAGTAACATTATAAGTAGAGCACACGTTTCTAGCAATGGTATACAATCTATCAATTTGTTCCCATAAGTGTTTCCCTTTTTTTGACAAGCGGTGTTCCTTATAATAGTATTTTTGATCTTCCGTGAACCCCCCTTGCCAATAAGATTCCGTTTCAAAGAAACCAACCATTGACAACAAGCATGATAAGGCAAGACAATAACAAACCAACGAAAATAACAACTAGAGTAGGAACTACTTTTTTTTGTATTTTTTGATAAAGAAACAAGCAAACAAGGCGAAAATAAACTTAGCTTAAACAATAGTGATTCCAAGTGGACTTGATAAATAAAGCTATGCTCCCCGGCAACGGCGCTACAAAATAGTCTTGATGACCCACAAGTATAGGGGGTGTATCGCAGTATTTTCGAGGGAAGTTAAACTCAATTTATTGATTCGACACAAGGGGAGCCAAATGATATTTATAAGCCTTAACAACTGAGTTGTCAATTCCGCTGCACCTGGAAACAATCTTGCTCACATTAGTTTATCAGTAGCAACAGTTTTGTAGTAGGAATAGCAAAGTAGCAACAGTAGTAACAATAGTAGTAAACAGTGGGATTCGAGTGCGGTAGGCATAGGGATGGATGGACGGGCGTTGCATGGACAAGACAATTCACATAGAAATCAGAACATAGGGCAATTACAGATAAATAAAATAAAGCATCCAAGTACTAGATAATCCTAGGCATGTGTTCCATATATAGTCATACGTGCTCGCTATGAGAACTTGCACAACATCTTTTGTCCTGCCAGCCCATTTGTAGTGGGGCCTCAAGGGAACTACTGGCAGTGAAGGTGCTCCTTTTAATAGAGCACGGGAGCAAAGCATTAACAATCCGTGAACACATGTGATCCTCACATCAAAGCCATTCCCTCCGGTTATCGCGATTTCTGTCACTTCGGGGCCATTGGTTCCGGACAACAACGTGTGTATACAACTTGTAGATAAGACCAAAAACAATACTATCATAATGAATCAATAACATGTTCAGATCTGAAATCATGGCACTCGGGACCTAGTGACAAGCATTAAGCACAACAAGTCGCAACAAAGTCATAAAACACTAATAAAAGATACTAGGCACCATGCCCTAACAATCTGATGCCATTACATGAACGATCTCATCCAATACCTACCATCCCCATAGCCTACATCGGGGGATTACTCACTCATAGATGGGGGAAACATGGATTGTCGATGGAGAAGCGATGGTGATGATGATGGCGATGATCTCCTCCAATTCTCCGTCCTGGCAGGGTGCCAGAACAGAGTTTCTGGTGCTGTTTCATGGAATCTGGTGGTGGTGGCGGAGCGGAACTCCTTCTGGAAAAACGTCGAACCCCCCGGAGTTTTTAGGTCAGAAGGCTTCTTATAGGCGAAGAGGGAGACCGAGGGGGTGCTTGGGGGGCCCACACCACCCCTGGCGTCGCCTGGCCTGCCCCGTGCCACCAGGTGGTGTAGCCACCCCTGGCTCTTCTCTGTATTGTATTCTGGCTCCATGTGTCTTCCAGAAAAATAGGCACTTTGGCTTTTGTCCCGTCCGATTCTGAGAATATTCATTTCCTGACTTTCCTAGAACCAAAAACAGCAGAAAACAGGCAGTTGGCACTATGGCTCTTGTTAATAGGTTAGTCCAAGAAATCATATGAAAAGTACTCCAAAGTGTGGACAAAACACAAGAAAGTGGATAAAACCAAGCATGAATCATCAATAATTATAGATACATTTGCAATGTATCAAGTAGTAAGGTTGATCTACTTGATTACAAATCTCATGATCACAATATGATCATGCATAGAGAGAGAGAGAGAGATGAACACATAGCTAGTGGTAGAACCCTTAGCCTCGAGGAAGAACTACTCCCTCATCATCATGGGAATCAGCAACGACGATGGAGATGGTGGAGAAGATCGATGGAGATGGCTCCGGGGGCACTTCCCCGTCCCGGTAGGGTGCCGGAACAGAGACTTCTATCTCCCGAATCTCCCCTTCGGTGGCGGCGACACTGCGTAAATTTTTGTGGCTAGAGGCTCCAGGATTTAGGTTTTTCTCATCAGAGGCGATATATAGGCAATGATGCAAGGTTGGTGGAGGCCGGAGGGGCCCACACCACCCCCTAGCGCGGCCTGGCCTGGCCCGCGCCACCGGGTGGTGTGGCCAGCCCCTGGCCCCTCTCCGTCTTGTCTTCTGGATCCGTGTCCCCCTCGGTGAAATATTGACTTTGGCTTTTGTCTCGTCCAATTCCGAGAATATTCATTTTCTGACTTTCCTGGAACCAAAAACAGCAGAAAACAGGCAGCTGGCACTGTGGCATCTTGTTAATAGGTTAGTCCAAGAAAGTGTATAAAAATACTCCAAAGTGTGGACAAAATATAAGAAAGTAGATACTAAACAAGCATGCAACGTATCAACATCCCTAAGCTTAACTCTTGCTCGTCCTCGAGTAGGTAAGTGGTAAAAAGAAAAGAATAATTTTTGAGGTGACATGCAACATCACAATCAAGATCAAACCATTTGCAAGCATTGATAGCTGGGATCAAAGTACTCTAAACATGAGCATGAAAGATGAAGTTCTAACAATAAGACATAGTGACTAGGCATGCACCATGAAAGGATACAAACAAAGATAATGAATAACAATGCATTAAAAGACGTTTGTTTGTTTCACATATATAAAACATAGCATAGTGGCATTCAGCTTGTCCCTCATGGAGTAGCAAAACATAAATTCATAGGACACCTTTAAAGTTCATATGGGTGACTAGATAAAAGTAGTTTAAGAACAAGCAATATCAAAGTTATGCAACAATCAACAAGTCTTGGGACAATGCACATTAAACTAAGAATGGCCACTATGCTCTCTCAATAGGTGCATAAAGATAGAAGATGGAGACTCAATATAAAAGTAAAAAAACACCTTCATAGAAGGAAACAGGGATTCAAGTTTCATAAATAGCTTCCAAAAATTATGGTACTTATTAGCTTTCAGCTCGCATTGCCCCTATCATAAGCATCTTGAGGTGATTAAGGTTAAAGTGAACAAACTATGAAGTATATGCTGGACAAAGTATAAGTTGACAATATCATGTCCCTTGAATACGAGGGCCACTCCTCATGCTACTCAAGTATAGTTACCGGTAAGTTCTTGTCATAGTAAGTACATGTGTATCATAGAGAACCGCCAACGGGGTACCCCTTGCCCGATGATACGGAAGAATCCCCATATCAAAATGACAAGGCAAGCAGACAACGAGCATCTCAGCAATCTTCTTATTTACCACGGGAAAATGGTGCTTTTTTTTCTCTCTTTCCTCTTTTCTCATCTTTTTTTATTTTTTCTCAATCTCTATCTCTTTTTTATAATAAGAATGCTTCATAGATTTCTCATTATGGTTACGCTGCAGGTTTCCACCATGATTAGGCATGGATTAGACCAGCGGTCCAGGCGTTTCTCTAACCTACATACATAAATCCATGGATTTACAAGCTCCCCTTTCATTTCACATCGACGACATCCATAGACAAAAGAGCATGATATTGAAGGAAATATGCCCTGAGAGGCAATAATAAAGTTGTTATTATGTATTCCTCATATATGATAGATGTTTATTTTGCATGCTATAATTGTATTCATAGGAAACGTCAATACATGTGTGTTTAATAAACAAAAAGGGTTCCTAGTTATGCCTCTCTTATAGACTAGCTTGTTGATTAACAAGATGATCAAAGTTTCCTGATCATGGACATTGGATGTTGTTAATAACAAGATCACAACATTTGTGAAATGATGTGATGAACATTCATACGAAGTATAGAATTACGATTATGTTTACATTGCTATAACATCATACGAAGTAATCTTTATCCTTAGACCATGAGATCATGTTAATTGCTAACACCGGAAGAGTATCTTGATAACATCAAACGCCACACCGTAACAGGGTGACTATAAAGGTGGGTTCAGTGCTACGAAGGCGTTATGTTGAGGCTCATGGAACAAGAGTGGAATTTGTCAATCTCGATGACGGATAGATATACTCTGGGCCCTCTCGGTGATATCACATTAAGATAGCTTGCAAGCAAGTGATGTGATCACTAGAGTGTTATATCACAGGGAACGAGAAAAGAGTGCATGTCGGTAATGAGATCAAACTAGGTATTTGGATACCGATGGTCGAATATCGGACATGTATTATATCATGAGACAAAGGGATTAAATTACTAGCATTAAAGGTTCTCACGATCACAGAAGTCATCGTTGAATGTGCAGGAGTCAGTATGGATCTCTAGGTCCCGCTTCTGTTTATTGATCTGAGAGGAGTCTCAATCATGTCTGCATTATTCGTGAACCGTAGGGTGACACACTTAAGAGTTACCGGACACCAGTTTGGAGCACATATGTTTCAGACGAAAGGATTGCAAAGCGCAGGAATTGTTTCGATAGAAACCGGAATTGTTTCGGGTGAAATTGCAGAAAGTGGTTCTGCATGTGATATTGAAATGTTGCAAGGGGTTTTATGTGAATGTTTGTTAATTTAAGTAATTAAAAAAATTCTGAATAAATTTAATAAAAGAGTTTTATTAAATGAGAGAGCATTAAACTTAGAGAATTTTAATGCATTTAAAGTGGAGACTTTAAAAGGGAATGTGAAGAGGCATTTTAATGTGGAGGGAGTTACCACCACATGAATGGAGGAGGTGAGGGGTAACCTACATGAGGCGCCGGCCATGGAGGGGGTACCCCCCCTCCTCCTATAAAAGGCCCCCCTCTTCCACCTTCTTCCATACACCTCCTCGTGAAGGATCTCTCTCCCCCTCTAGAATTATTCCCCCATGGTCTCGGATTATCGAGATACATGTTCCCGGTGGCCTTGCGTCTGGAAGGACTTGCTGCTTCCGCTGATTTGCCGGAGCGAGGAGGTGGAGGTTGTCCGGTGGCTTGAACGTGTGTGCGAGGACGGATGCGCTGCTGATTTGCGGCGCTCGAACTTCCACACGATCTTGAGATCGGCAAGTGTACGACTACATCAACCACGAGTTCCTACTCGTTAACAAAACTCGTTGTCTTCGAGGGTAAGTTCTCTATAGATGTAGCTCTGTATCTAGTAGATAGATCTTGGCGTATAGTTCTCATCGTAGGAATTTTTTTGTTTTCTATGCTACGGACCCAACATATATCAACTAGGTACAATGTACAAGTGCAATGTTGAAAGCGTTCCCCATGACAACATGGTTCTGCTAATCCCCAACGTATAAGTGCAAGCATATACAACATAGATGACACAATGGTTCAAGTTTATTAAGTGCAAGAAAAGTAAAGTGTGCCATTAAGTTCGTGAGAGCTTTAATCACTAATTTTCACATAACAAGTTTAATTCGGAAGGTAGATAAAAAACATGAATATACTTGGAATAACAATTGCTAATAGGTAGGTATGGTGGACTCTTTGGAATAACTTGGTTTTATTTGGAGTTGGATGCATGAGTGGCACTCATACTTGGTTATGGAGGCTAGCAAAAGATTGGGAGCGACCAACTAAGAGAGCAATAATGGCCATAATCATGCAAAGCTGAAATGGATCGTATGGGCACCTAGAAGGGGGGGATAGGTGCTACACCAATTTTTAATTATTTTTCAATTTTAGGCTTAGCACAAAGGGTAAATTCTCTAGGTAAACTATTAGGTGGAATTTCCCTATATGCAACCCTATCTACTAGCGAGTAAAGAGCGAGTGGAAGAGGAGCGGGTAAACCGAAGTGAAACACGCGGAGACACAGGATTTGTTTGACCGCAGTTCCTTCCTTGTTAAGGGAAGTACGTCTGTGTTGGAGGGGTGGGCGGTACTAAGACCACCACGCCACAAAAGGCCTCACCCTGTTCTCTGATGGATCTCGCCACAAAAGGCCCGATCCACCTTTCCACTATAGGTACCCTTCGAGGCGGGCACCGACGCCTTTACACAACTAGCGGGGCAACAACTCCACAACAACTTGGAGGCTCCCGAAATGACAACAAGCTACCACAAGAACAAAGTTATCAAATACAATAAACAAGATCTAGGTATTGACAAGAATACTAGATCAGGGATTTCTCCAAGTGAATGGAGAGGAGTTGAAGCGCTTGATTCTTGATGATGATGAACTTCTCCTTCAATCCCCCTAAAGATCAAGACCTTCGGGTGGTTGAAGTGGGAGATCGAGAATGAGAGCTCTTGCACAATGTCTAGACAATTTCGAATGAATCAAGTGTTCTGAACGTTGGGGAAGAAGGGGTATTTATACCCCCTTCAGAAACTAGTCGTTGGACACTTTGGGGGATGGATTATCCGGCCCAAGTGAGGGCCGGATTATCCGGTCTGGGGAAAACACCGTCCCAGACTCGGATTATCCGGCAGATAATCCGCCCCCTATCAGAGCGTCGCGTCGAGCTTGCCCTTGATCAACTTCTGGGGGCCGGATTATCCGGTCCTATGCGAGGGCCGGATTATCCGGCCTGGGGAGGAAAAACCGCCCCAGTTCGGATTTTCCGGGAGAAAATCCGACCGGATACCGAGCGACGCGCCTTGGCTCCTTTTGCTCGAAAACTGGGGGGCCGGATTATCCGGTCCATGCGATAGCCAGATTATCCGGTCCATGCGACAGCCGGATTATCCGGCCTGGGAAGGAAAAACCGCCCCAATTGGGATTTTCTGGGAGAAAATCTGACCGGATACCGAGCAACGCGCCTTGACTCTCTTTGAGCAATGAGGTAGGCCGGATTATCCTGCCCTTGGTGGGGCGGATTATCCGGCCCCCTCAAAGCTTCCTGCACACTTAGCGCACATGAATAATTTCCACAGTATTGTTATCTAACACGCAAAACATAGGAAAACATGAAATGTTCTTTCAATCTCCCCCTTTTTGGTGTTAGATGACAATACCAGGATTTGCAGGGGAAAGTCACAAGACAAACAATAATAACTATGAAAGAGACTCCCCCTCAATGTGGGCATAATAGAGTTTTGCATTGGAATACAAATGCACACAAATAGGTGAATCTATTCCATAGACATATGAGCAACAAAACATACCACCGAGGTAGAGAGAATGCATCCTTGACATAAGGCACAATTAATACCGGATAACCAATATGAGCGCGCCTTCCGTAATAAACCTCCAGCAATAGGATATGAATAGATAGATCCATACGCATAATCCATGATATGAAATCCATAGGCATATAATCCAGACAACCACAAAGAGTCTCAAACAACCACAAATGATGAATTTAAAGTTCAACGCTAAATGGGCATAAGCAAGAAAATGACGAATAGAAAAGTGCAAGTACTTATGCCCGACCCATGCAAATCCACTAACAACCTAATAGAACTACTTCTCCCCTTTGGCATCGAGACATCAAAAAGGGAGAAGAGCAATGCTAGCGCCCCACGGGATCACTCGTAGTCCTCGTCCTCGTCCTCTTCCTCGTCTTCATTCTCATCCGCATCCTGATCTTCAAGCTCCTCAGTGTCACCTTCCTCATCTTCATCAGCAGCAGCAGGCGCAGAGGGGAACAAGTGAGGCTCCAGCTCACCATAGTTCAGCCTGGAGGAAGAGTTCCACCGAGCATATAGAGTGGGAGTTGTAGGAGCCGGAGGAGCACCTGAAGCGCCGGACACGTGGTGGAGAATGAGCTGCTGGGAGTGAGCCAACTCATGCCGCTGCTTGTATGCCTCGTACTGACCCTTGCGCGTGTCCACGCCCATGCAGAGAATGTTACGCTGGAACCAGTTCAGCTGCTTGATCTCACGGGCCACGGGAGGCATAGGGGGCCTGCGATCATCCCTCATGAGACCCTCAGGAGCAGAGGAGGGGTGAGAGGTCTTCGGAACCTTGGTGTAGATCTTCTTGGCCTTGTGCACTGAGTCGATGTGGAATTCGTTAGCAGGAAGCAGGTGACGAATGAGCATCATAATGTAGGGTGCATAGGGAATGGATAGACGGTTGAACATAGCATCACACAGCTCATGGTAAATGAAGTCCATGACATCCAGCCTGTACTGCACTGACTTGTCCTCGCAAGAGGTAACCTCATGAGAAAATTGAAGTAGCTGAACAAGGTGACCACGGATGCTGTCATTGTTGCCCCCACTCGGAGTAATGGAGTCACAGAAGAGACTCACTAAGGCAGCATAGATGGGAGCAAGACCAGCCAGAGTGCCCACAATGCCATTGTCCACAGTGCAAGGAGAGAGAGCTGCATCTTTGTTGGGCTTCAGCTGGGTAATGATGCGGTGCCCACTGGCTCTATCCCTGCTGCGGAAAGAGTACCCAAGAACCTCAACAAACACGTGAAAATCAGCAGTCATAGGCCTGTCATGAGTCATCCACTTCATAGTGCGACGCTCATCCCCACAAATAACCAAAGTGGAGAAGAACTGCTTCACCACCTCAGAGTGAAAGGAGCACTGGAGAGACATAAGATGGTGCAGCCCCATCCTCTCAGCCACATACATCGCATCCACAAGATGAGCCTTCTCCAAAGCATCAACAAGTACCAGTGGGTGCATAGGCCTAATGTTCAGTCTGGCATATATATCTTCATAGATCCCCTTCTGTTCTGCACACCAAAAATGAGTATCCCCCAGCTCATCATCACGAGGCAGCTCAGCAAACAAGTCACGGTGACGGATGGCGGAGTAGGAGACCACATCCAAAGTCCTGTAGTTGATCTTGGGCTCCTTGCCCTTCCTCTTGGACACCCCCTTCCTAGTCCTCTTTGCTTGTTCAGCCATGCGCTTCTCTTCGTTCTTCCTTCTCCTCAATTCAACTTCGTCCACTAAGTTACCCTATCCGTCGTCCCAAAAGTATTTGGCGCGAGGACGGTGCTTATAGGTCTTGGGAACACCGGAACCACCTGTGAGGAGAATAAGGGCGATAGCAAGGGGATAAGCATACACACAAGTCCAGGAGAGACCATGGAAAAAGTAATCAAAAAGTTCATAGGACAAAACTTCTCAATGCATACTCCATAGTGAAACTAAACCAAAATCGAATCTGTCAGGCCGGATTATCCGGCTTGGCCAGGGGCAGATAATCTGGCCCTGGCAGAAATTTTCGATTTCACCTAGATTGAATGCAAAAAAGTAGATCGGGCCTAGAAACTGTAAGACTACGATTTCTATGCGAAAACACATCCTTCTAGACAACGTTCCACCCAACAAGTTACACATCTAGCCAAAGATGGGGAGAGAGGGAGTTACCCTCACTCATTGGAGGAAGAACGCGGAGGAGAAGGTACCCGGAGGCGCGGAGAAAAAGATCCGAGGAGGCCCGGAAAATCCGGTGGCCGGAGAGGCTCCGAGAAGGGTGGGGGACGGCAGGCGGCGGCTGAGGAGGAGGAAAGGGTTGGGGGAGAAGTGCTGCTCGTTATGAGCCCTTCCCCCCGAGCCCTAACCTTTAAGATGAAATCCGCCAGGGCCGGATTATCCGGCCTATACTTGGGCCGGATTATCCGGCCTCAAATCTGGGACTCTGTTACACACAGAACCAGGCCCGTGCGTCCCCAAACAACACCCCCACAAGGTGTACAAGGGACTTGTGTGCTAGAATAGATGGCTTAGGGGTAGGGGAAGGCTTAGGATTAAGAGAGCCAAACTGAGAAGGTACTAGACACTCAAACTTGCAAAATCCAAATCAAATAAAAGCCAAGATTGAGTGTGATTCCCATAAGAACATGAGAGAGCAAAGAACAGCCAAAAAGAGCGAATTCTCCTCAAGGGAGAGGGCGGTGGCCGAGGCGACCTTGTTGGAGTGTATGGTGTGACACCGCGAAGATATATCTTGGGTTCACGACCAATACTCATCAAAAAGCTCACATATCACAAAATGATATTAAGAGAAATGATTTATCTTGCTTTTGGCATTATGGGGGGAGGGTTAGCCCAATGAGTTAGGTCCACACTCCCCCTATATCCATGCCCACACCTAGACCAAAGAAGGATTGAGATGTATGAGTGAGTGCATGGGTAATCAAGACAAGCTCCTGGAATCAATGATATTTAGCTCATTCCTCAAATAGCAGAATCTTGCTTCATCAAGAGGCTTTGTAAAAATATCTGCAAGTTGGTTCTTCATGCTCACGAAGGATAGATCAATATCGCCGTGAGCAACATGGTCTCGAATAAAATGATTCCGAATCTCTATATGCTTCGTCCTTGTGTGCTGAACATGATAGTACGCAATTTTGATTGCACTTTCATTATCACATAAAAGAGGCACTTTGTCACAATTGACACCGTATTCCTTTAAAGTTTGCCTCATCCACAATAATTGGGTGCAAGCGCTGGCAGCAGCAACATATTCAGCTTCGATGGTGGAGAGAGATATACAATTCTGCTTTTTAGAGGACCAACAAACGAGAGATCTTCCCAAGAATTGACAAGCTCCAGAAGTGGATTTCCGATCATCCTTATCACCAGCCCAATCTGAATCAGTATAACCACATAACGATAAATTGGAGCCCTTGGGATACCAGAGACCAAAGTTAGGGGAATGAACCAAATATCGAAAGATCCTCTTGACCGCCACTAAGTGGCTTTCTTTAGGAGCTGCTTGATACCTTGCACACACCCCCACACTCAACACTATATCGGGCCTAGATGCGTAGAGGTAAAGAAGAGAACCGATCATGGACCGGTATACCTTTTGGTCCACATCTTTACCATGTGGGTTAAGTTCAAGAGGACATTTTGTTTGCATCGGAGTGGCGACACCATTTAGATCCCTCATCTTGAATCTCTTGAGCATGTCTTGGATGTACTTTGCTTGATTAATAAAGGTTCCTTCTCTAAGTTGCTTGATCTCGAATCCAAGAAAGAACCGTAATTCCCCCATCATAGACATCTCAAACCTGTCAGTCATAAGCTTTGAAAATTCATCATTAAAAGCTTTATTAGTAGAACCAAAGATGATATCGTCTACATATAGTTGGCATACGAAGAGCTCCCCCTTAACCTTCTTAGTAAAAAGAGTGGGATCGATTTTCCCAACTTCAAAGCCATGATCTAACAAAAGCTCTTTAAGGTGCTCATACCACGCACCTGGCGCTTGTTTAAGGCCATAGAGTGCCTTATCGAGTTTGTAGACATGGTTCGGAAAGTTAGGATCCTCAAACCCCGGGGGTTGCTTGACGTATACCAACTCATGTAGAGGACCGTTAAGGAAGGCACTCTTGACGTCCATTTGCTGCAACTTAAAATTGTTATGGGCAGCATAAGCAAGAAGGATACGGATGGACTCAAGGAGAGCCATTGGAGCATAGGTCTCGCCGAAGTCAATGCCCTCAACTTGGGAGTAACCTTGTGCCACAAGTCTTGCCTTGTTCCTCACAACAATGCCATTCTCGTCTTGCTTGTTTTTGAAAATCCACTTGGTGCCAATAACATTGCGACACTCTTTGGGTTTCTCCACGAGTTTCTAGACTTTGTCGCGCTCGAAATTATTCAATTCTTCATGCATAGCAACAATCCAGTCTGGGTCTTCAAGAGCTTCAAAGACCTTCTTAGGTTCCACCATAGAGATATGAGCTTGGTGCTCACCAAAACTGGCCAATTCTCTTCTTGTAGACACCCTTCGTCGAAGATCACCAACAACCTTGCCGAGAGTGTGACCCCTCAACTCAAGGTTTCGATCAGCTCGAGCCTTGTGATGAAGTTCAATAAGTTTGTTGTCTCTTGGAGGAGTAGACTCATCACTTGAGTCTTCATTGAAAGCATTTACTCGACCTTGATTAGGAACTGGAATATCAGCAGCAGGTGGTGATGACGCGTGCCCTTGAGGTGAGTCAGTAGCCATAACAGGAGGCTGCTGAACTAGAGAGTCAGGGCCGGATAATCTGGCCGATGGAGAGGCCGGATAATCCGGCCTGGGAGTATTTGTGGCAGCATCATCAGGAAACCTGGGACAAGCTTGAACTGGCGAGGGGCCAGATATTTCGGGGCTTGCCGGAAAATCCGGCCTGGAGCTTGCGATGATATCTTCACCATCAGGAGCAATATGGTCAGCTGGAGCAGGGTGGCCGAATAATCCGGTGTCCACCGGATAATCCGGCCTGGAGTTTTTTGGAACAGCTTGACCTTCAGCAGTTGATGGAGATGGTGCAGAATTTGCTCCCGTGGTGGGAACTTGTTGGGCATGTGTAGATGAGGGCTCTTCATGGGAAGAGCATTGTCCTTCCTGATCCGCCACAAGGGGTTCCTCAATAGGGCGGAAAACTCCCACACCCATTCTTCTTATGGCATCTTGGGGTATTTCAACATCTGCATCACAAACACCAACTTGCTCCGCACGGGAACAATCATTTTCCTCGAACACCACACTACAAGATTCTACAACAGTTCCGGAGAGCTTATTGTAGACTCTATAAGTGTGGGATTCGGCACCATAACCAACAAAAATACCTTCTAAAGCCTTAGATTCAAACTTAGATCTTGCGGAGGTATAACCGGTTGGATGAATGACAAGCAGTAGAGATTGCTTCAGCCCAGAAGTTGTATGGAGATTTAAATTCGGCTAACATTGATCTTGCCATATCCATTAGAGTTCAATTCTTCCTCTCGGCTACACCATTTTGTTGAGGGGTGTACGTAGCGGAATATTGATGTCTTATCCCCTCTTCACTTAGGAACTCATTTAAGGTGTAGTTCTTGAATTCAGAGTTGTTATCACTTCTTATAGCCAGAATTGGGACATTGTGTTGACGTTGAACCTTGTTGGCGAAGTCGATGACAGTTTGTTGAGTCTCGCTCTTTAACTTGAAGAAATAAAACCAAGTGTATCTTGAGTAAACATCAACAATCACTAGACAATACTTCTTCCCACCGAGGCTTGCATGAGATGGAGGTCCGAAGAGGTCCACATGAAGGAGCTCCAAAATCCTTTTTGAAGAGATAATAGTTTTCCTTCGATGAGGTGAGTCATGCATTTTCCCTTCAACACACGCCCTGCAAACATGATCTTTGCCAAAGGAGACATTTTCTTTTAGTCCAAGAATGTGGCCACCCTTGTGGAGACTTTGCAAAGTTCTCATATTGACGTGGGCTAGTCGGCGATGCCATAGCCAACCCGCGTCAGCCTTTCCGAAAAGACATCGGGCCTGTAGTGGTTTTCCCCGAAAAGTCCACCACGTACAGGTCGTTTTCGACATATCCCACGAAAGCGACTTTTAGAGACTTGCTCCACAAGAGTACCACCAAATCAGCATCAATATAAACTGCAAAGCCCATCTTACCAAGGGTGCGAACTGAAAGTAAGTTATAACCGAGGGTCTCAACAAGCATGACGTCCACGAGAGAGATATCGTGAGCCACCACAACTTTGCCGAGACCCAATACCTCAGACTTTGACTTGTCACCATAGGAGACGGTTATGTGATCATGGTTTGGCCGCATCTCCGTGATGATCTCCTTGCTTCCGGTCATATGACTCGTGCAACCTCTATCGAGTACCCATTTAGAACCACCGGAAGCATAACCCTACAAGAAAATTACTTCTTGGTTTTAGGTACCCATTTTTCAATGGGTCCTCTCATGTTAGTGACAAGGGTCTTGGGAACCCAAATAGACTAAGGAATGTAACAATCATAAGGCCCTACATAACTAGCATAAACATCACCATAATAATCGCAATTAGTTCAAAGTTAGGATTGTTGATCCCTGCAAAACCATCATAATTAGTCTTGTCATTGGTAATGTTGCTAGTCTTTGGTTGAGCAGTCTTGCTCTTCTTCTTCTTCTTCTTCTTCTTCTTGTTTTTCTTACTCTTTGTCTTGGGTATGTAACCAAGACCTTCTTTACTGTTGTTTGTCCTTTGCCTGCTCAGTATCTCATCAATAACCCCTTTACCTTTGTGTTGAGAACTTCTTGCAAGGTCTTCTTTTCTAGAGGATGAAGTGGAGGTATTTGGCACATCATACATTTTCAATTGAGTTTGGAGCTGGTCATGAGACTCATTTAAACTAGAATGATCACTCTTCAATGCCTTGTGAGCACTTTCAAGATTATCAAACTTCTCCAAAAGTCTAGCATGAACAGCCCCAAAGTCAATCTTTTCTTTCTTTAGTTTCTTTACCTTGGCAAGAGCATGGTCACGTTCTTTAATGAGCTGAGCTACATCTTCTTCTTGTGACTCCTCAAAGGATTCGAGTCTTTCTTCCAAAGAAACTCGAGCTTCCTCTTCCTCTTCCACGGCATTCTTCAAAGAAGCTATCTCCAAGGCATCTTCTCTTTCAATTCTACCCTTTTCTTCAAGAAGATCTTCAGCTTGAGCAAGTTGACTCATAAGAGCATTAAAATGAAGTTTGTGCTCACCTTGTAGATTAGTGAAAAAAGTATCCAAAGCAATAAATTCTTCTTTCATTTTAAGACTGTCATGATCATCCATATCCAAAATTATGTTAGTCTTAGGAAATGAAGAGCTAGAAGTTGACACCTCGGACCCTCTTTCCATTAGGCAAGTGGCGTTGTTGTTGATGACGTTCTCGTTTGGCGAGTCGAAGAGAGATGAGGGAGTCGATGTGGTGGCTATAGCAGCCACCTCACGGGAACTATCACCATCCTCTTCATCTTCACTTGCGGAGGAGTATTCCTCTTGAGCTACCAAGACAATCTTGGGTTGCTTCTTGAAAGGACCATTCTTCTTAATAAATGGCTTCTTCTTAGGTGCTTTAGATTTCTCTTTAAGAATGAGCCTGCCACCATTGTCTTCTCTATTTTGATATGGACACTCGGCTACAAAGTGCATTCTATCTCCACAGTTGAAGCAAGTTCTCAATCTTGGGCCACTTTCTCTTCTTCCGTTTGACCCGTTCTTGCGCTCAAGTTCAGACTTGGCTTTGGCAGGGTCCTTCCAAAAGTTCCTTGCATAAAATGCCATGTACTCACCATGAGCATGTTTGACTTCATCGGGGCAGTCCATGGATACCCCCTCAAAAGCCCCTTCATCTTCCTCTTGCTCAACAACATTAGCTTTGAGAGCCACATTGACACCCTTTTGCATTCCAATGGCCCGAGCACGAGCATCTTCAACATTCTTTGCTGCCACTTTAAATGACTCCATTTCTTGCATGACTTCGTTGGATGTCATTTGATGATAGTTATGTCTACCTTGTAGGCTCTTCAAGTCCGTTGGCTCGAAAGGCATTAAGGCACTCACATATTTCCTTTTTATCGACGCATCATCAATGTGAGTGGCCCCATGCTTTCGAAATGTTGTTGCGATGCCCTTGAGTCTTCTATACATGTCCTCATGGTTTTCACCATCCAACATGTAGAATCCCTCAGCTTCATTGCTAAGGGCATCATACCTGTTTCTTCTCATGCTTTCATTTCCAACGAAGAGATCCGTAAGAGCATCCCAAGCTTCTTTAGCTGTGTTGAGATGTTCAATGTGTGGCATGTCCTTGGGACCCATACCCAACTATATCATGTGGAGAGCGGTGGCATTCAACTGGCTGTCCACAACTTCTCTTCTCGTTAGGTTGGTTTGATCTCCAATATGAAGACCCTCTTCAATAATCCTCCACAATTCAATAGAAGAGCTGCAAACATGAGATTTCATTAGGAATTGCCATTGATTGAAGGAGGATGCAGTGAGCTTGGGTGGATCACCCCTATTGTTTATATGAGGATGAGGGATAGGTGGGTCGGGGGAATATACATGGCGAACCTCACTATATTCCTCCTTACCACTTCCCTTCTTGGAGGTGGAACCATTAAGTTTTTCACCTTCCACATCATCATCCTTGGATCCGGTGTTACCCTTTTCCTTAGATGATGGTGTGGCATCCTCAGAGGAGGATGGACATGGGGCTATGGATGATGTAAGGCGAGCAATCATTTGATTCATCTCCTCCATCTTGGCCTCAAAGGATTTCAACAAGGTTGTTTCCAACCACTTGAGATCATCCATTGTGACCTTATCCACAGCCTCATTTCCATCATCCTTGGTACCCATACTACTCTTAGGCGGTTAAGCCCGATTTAAAAGCCGGGGATCTGATACCAATTGAAATGGATCGTATGGGCACCTAGAAGGGGGGGGAATAGGTGCTACACCAATATTTAATTCTTTTTCAATTTTAGGCTTAGCACAAAGGGTAAATTCTCTAGATAAACTATTAGGTGGAATTTCCTTATATGAAACCCTATCTACTAGCGAGTAAAGAGCGAGTGGAAGAGGAGCGGGTAAACCGAAGTGAAGCACGCAGAGACACAGGATTTGTTTGACCGTAGTTCCTTCCTTGTTAAGGGAAGTACGTCTGCGTTGGAGGGGTGGGCGGTACTAAGACCACCACGCCACAAAAGGCCTCACCCTATTCTTCGATGGATCTCGCCACAAAAGGCCTGATCCACCTTTCCACTATAGGTACCCTTCGAGGCAGGCACCAGCGCCTTTACACAAATAGCGGGGCAACAACTCCACAACAACTTGGAGGCTCCCGATATGACAACAAGCTGCCACAAGAACAAAGTTATCAAATACAATAAACAAGATCTAGGTATTGACAAGAATACTAGATCAGGGATTTCTCCAAGTGAATGGAGAGGAGTTGAAGCGCTTGATTCTTGATGATGATGATGAACTTCTCCTCCTTCAATCCCCCCAAAGATCAAGACCTTCGGTTGGTTGAAGTGGGAGATCGAGAATGAGAGCTCTTGCACAATGTCTGGACAATTTCGAATGAATCAAGTGTTCTGAACGTTGGGGAAGAAGGGGTATTTATACCCCCTTCAGAAACCAGCCGTTGGACACTTTGGGGGCCGGATTATCCGGCCCAAGTGAGGGCCAGATTATCTGGTCTAGGGAAAACACCGCCCTAGACTCAGAATATCCGGCAGATAATCCACCCCCTATCAGAGCGTCGCGCCGAGCTTGCCCTTGATCAACTTCTGGGGGCCGTATTATTCGGTCCTATGCGAGGGCCAGATTATCCGGCCTGGGGAGGAAAAACCGCCCCAGTTCAGATTTTCCGAGAGAAAATCCGACCGGATACCGAGCGACGCGCCTTGGCTCCTTTTGCTCGAAAACTGGGGGGCCGGATTATCCGGTCCATGCGACAGCCGGATTATCCGACCTGGGGAGGAAAAACCGCCCCAGTTCGGATTTTTCAGGAGAAAATCCGACCGGATAACGAGCGATGCGCCTTGACTCTCTTTGAGCAATGAGGTAGGCCGGATTATCCGACCCATGGTGGGGCGGATTATCCGGCCCCCTCAAAGCTTCCTGCACACTTAGCGCACATGAATAATTTCCACAGTATTGTTATCTAACACGCAAAACATAGGAAAACATGAAATGTTCTTTCAAAAGTGACAAAACATCATTAATTAAAGCATAAAGTGATATTACAAGGTGAAAACTAAATGATCATAGAGGCTATGGTGACTTGGGATAGTCTTAACATGGTGTGAGCATGCGCCAAGTCAACCCAAATAAAGCATCAAAGCAGAATACCACAATACTATGCTTTAATATGCTAAAACAACGCATGATTCTTTCAAGGCAGATTAAGCAATCTCAATTGTTTGGAACAAGTCATGCTACAACAATAATTACTAATCATAAAGTCAAAGCAATATCAAACATGAACTGATAAAGTCTAGGCCACAGTCAAAACAAGACTCCTTTTATACCACTTATAAGCATGAAAATTCCTACTCTTTTCCAACACCAATCAAAAAACTAAAGCTAAACGCAGTGCTAGCAAAGGAGAACACTCACAGAACAATAAGAGTGAAAAATAGAGTGTTCTAGGAAATGAATAACATGGTGTGTCTCTCTCCAAAAGAAGTGTGTTGGGATCTAACCAACTTATTTAAGCAAACCAAACAAAACAAAACAAAACTAAAAACAAAAACGAAGACGCTCCAAGAACAACACAACAGTGCATGAAACAATAAAAACAAAGTGTCTAGAATGACCTGAGATTTTTATTGATGAAGAAGGGGATGCCTTGGGCATCCCCAAGATTTGATGCTTGTACCTCTTGAATATTTCTTGGGGTGACATGGGGTGGCATCCCCAAGCTTGATATTTTGTCCATTCTTCATCTCATTACATCATTCTTCCCCTACACCTGAAAATTTCCTTCATACAAAACTTCACACAATCTTCATTAGCAACATTAGTGCACTCAAGATAATAAGTATTTTGGTTCAGTTTCAACACAAGTAAAACTTCCAAAAAACACAAGCTACTGTATCACTTCATTTAAAAAGTTCAAGTGATCAAAGAGAACTCAAAGAGAAAGAGATTAAGAGGCAAATGCAAATAATGGCAGAAATCTGTCAAAACAGACCAGCAGGTAAAAACCAATTTTTTCGAAGATCTTATGTTGCTCAAATCGAAAAGTGATGAACTAACGAAAGTTGGATAACAACCTGGGGCAGAAGAGCAAAAAATACAGCTCAAACCGACGTACAGAGATTTTTCACGAATTTTTACAGCGAAGCGCAAAAATCTGTTTCGGGACAGCAACTTTCCCAAGCATTACTTCTCTCTCATTAGAGGTTACTCTTGGCACAGAAACCACACAAAAATGATAAGGACAGGTTATTACAGAGATAATAATTTCCAATACTCAACTAAAACTTTTGGGTTATCTCCCAATAAGTACTTTTCTTTAACGCCTTTAAGTTAGGCATGATAATTTCAATGATGCTCACTTAAGAAATATGAATTTAGAGTAAAAGAGAGCACCAAGAAGCAAATATAAAACACATTTGAGTCTAACCCACTTCCTATGTATAGGAATCTTGTAAAGAAACAAGTCATAAAAGCACAAAGCAACAAGCATAGGAAAGCAAAACAAGTGCAACTTCAAGACTTTCAACATAGAGAGGGGAAACTTAATATTATTGAGATACATAGAACCATGTTTCCCTCTCTCATAATAACTTTCAGTAGCATCATGGATAAAATTAATAATATAAATATCACATAAAACATTTTTATCATGAGCCACATGCATAAAATGATTATTACTCTCAACATAAGCATAGTCATTCTTATTAATTGTGGTGGGAGCAAATTCAACAAAATAGCTATCATTATTGTTCTCATCACCATAATCATCAAATATAGGAGGCATATTTTAATCATTATTTTTCTCCTTAATAGTAGGTGGACTGAAAATATCATATTCATCATTGTAATCATCATATATTGGAGGTTTTGTCTCATCATAAGCAATAGAATAGCTATCTTCCAAAGCTGGGGAACTAAAAAGATCATTTTCATAAAAACTAGCTTCCCCAAGCTTAGACTTTTCCATAGCATTGGCAATAATGGTGTCCAAATAATTCATACTAACAACATTGCTATTAGCATGCAAATAAAATTCCATAGGTTTTTTAATTTTCTCTTCAAACACTTCATGTCCTAACTCAAGATAAATACTATAAATCTCTTTATTTTGTTGTTGTTTTCCATTAAGCCTAACTAGTGAAAATAAAAACAAGAAAGAAAAAGATATAATTCCAGAATCTAAAGGAAATAACTTCGAGCACTCACACACCAGCAACAGTGCTAGAAGATAGCTTATTAGCCAGAGGATCTGAGTACCTTTTACCTTACCTCCCCGGCAACGGCGCTAGAAAATAGCTTGATGGCGTGGAAGAGACTAAAGACAAACTGAAATAAAGATGGAATTAAGCAAATATGTAATAGATCTAGTTGCAAACGGTGTTTCAATGCTTAGAAACAAGGCCTAGGGATCATACTACTAGTGAACATTCTCATATAAATATCTTCTGTTCATGATACTACTCTGAACTACTCTCCGGTTGGACACTCTAATCCATGGTAGGACTATAATAGCACTCCTCAAAGTTCGTTTTCCCCATCTAGATAACCCCACACTGTCACCTTGAGCGTTAGATGGTTCCAACAAACACCACAATTTAATAGAGACATCCAACTCCAAATATAACTCATAACAAGTATTTGTAATGTCTAGCCTAAGTGCCACCATGGTGTGCACGCTGTCACTTTCGCACACATGGGGAGAGCAGAGATCTATTAAAGCACTTGAGTAGCAAGGTAGATCTACTTGATTACAAAGCTCATGATCACAATATGATCATGCATAGAGAGAGAGATGAACACATAGCTATCGGTAGAACCCTTAGCCTCGAGGAAGAACTACCCCCTCATCATCATGGGAATCAGCAACGGCGATGGAGATGGTGGAGAAGATCGATGGAGATGGCTCCGGGGGCACTTCCTCGTCCCGGCAGGGTGCCGGAACAGAGACTTCTGTCCCCCGAATCTCCCCTTTGGTGGCGGCGGCGTTGCGTAACTTTTCATGGTTGGAGGCTCCAGGATTTAGGGTTTTCTCATCGGAGGCGATATATAGGCGAAGAGGCAAGGTCGGTGGAGGCCGGAGGGGCCCACACCACCCCCTGGCGCGCCCTGGCCTAGCCCGTGTGACCAGGTGGTGTGGCCAGCCCCTGGCCCCTCTCCGTCTCGTCTTCTGGCTCCGTGTCCCTCTCGGTGAAATATTGACTTTGGCTTTTGTCCCATCCAATTCCGAGAATATTCATTTTTTGACTTTATTGGAACCAAAAACAGCAGAAAACAGGCAGCTGACACTGTGGTATCTAGTTAATAGGTTAGTCCAAGAAAGTGTATCAAAATATTCCAAAGTGTGGACAAAACATAAGAAAGTAGATACTAAACAAGCATGGAACATAAAAAAAATATAGATACGTTTCAACGTATCAATGATGTGTGATACGCTGCTAACGTATCCCTAATTTTTGATGTTTCATGCTTGGTTTTATCTACTTTCCTATGTTTTGTCCACACTTTGGAGTTCTTTTCATATGATTTCTTGGACTAACCTATTAACAAGAGCCACAATGCTAGCTGCCTATTTTCTGCTGTTGTTGGTTCCAGGAAAGTCAGAAAATGAATATTCTCGGAATTGGACGGGACAAAAGCCAAAGTCAGTTTTTCACCGAGGGACACCTAGAGGCAGAATAGGAGACGGAGAGGGGCTGGGGCCTGACCACACCACCTCGCCGCGCGGCTAGGCTTGGCCCGCGCCAGGGGGTGGTCTGGCCGCCCCAGGCACCCCCTCAGCCTCTCATTTCGCCTATATATTGCCTCCGATACATAAACCCTAAGGACCCGATCAAAATTCCATGAAAGAGTCTGTAGCCGCCGTCATCTCCATCCCTAGATCGGGAGGGATCTGAAGCTCTTCCCGGCACCCTGTCGGAGAGGGGAATTCACCCTAGAGGCCTTCTTCGTCATCATGCAAGCCTCCGGTGTGATGCGTGAGTAGTTCATCTCTGGACTACGGGTCCATGTAGTAGCTAGATGGCTGGTTCTTCTCCTTTGTGTTATCATGTTTAGATCTTGTGAGCTCCGTTCATGATCAAGATCATCTATTTGTAATTCTGCATGTTGTGTTTGCGGGGATCCGATGGATATTGAGATGCTATTTCAGATTGATTATTGATTCTATCATGTCTTTGTTATCTGTGACCTTGCACGCTTTCCGTTGTTAGTAGCTATCTTGGCCAAGTAGATGCTAGCAACTCCAAGAGTTAGTATTTATGCTTGATAGTGGGTTCATGCCTCTAGTAATCTGGGGAAGTGACAGAAATCTCTAAGGTACTAGATGTGTTGTTGCTACTAGGGAGAAAACAACAATCCTTTGTTCATAGAACAATTGTATTGTTTACTTTACACACAATTCGTAATGCAATTATCCGTTGCTTGCAACTTAATACTGGAGGGGGTTCGGATGATAACCTGAAGGTGGATTATTAGTCATAGATGCAGTTGGATGGCGGTCTATGTATAATGTTGTAATGCCCAATCGAATATCAATGGAGTCAAGATGAGTAGTATATGCATGATTGCTTTCTCGATGTTTGTCAATTGCCCCGCTGTAATTTGTTCACCCAACATATCATCTATCTTAAGGAGAGACACCACTAGTGAACTTTGGACCCTAGTTCTTTCTTTTACCATCAATCTACAATCAACTATTTACTGCTTTGTGTTTACTTTCTACAAACTATTACTTTCTTCCACTCGATACGTTTAATCCTTTGTTTTCAGCAAAACCGGTGAGATTGACAACCTCATCGCAAGTTGAGGGCAGAGTTATGTGGTTGTGTTGTGCAGGTCTCCACGTTGCTGCTGGCACCAGTAGTGCGCCCTGCCAAAGTTCAGCTAGCAACACCTCTGTGGTGTTTCCTTGCTCCTACTGTATTGATAACCTTGGTTTCATAACTGAGGGAAAACTTGTTGTTGTGCTCATCATACCTTCTTCTTGGGGTTGCCCAACGAGCTCGATATATTTTGGGCCATCAAGCTCTTTTTCTGGCGCCGTTGCCGGGGAGTCAAGGACATCTTCACAAGGGGAGTCCCTGATAACCAATCTCTTTACTTTGTTATTTTTGTTTTGCTTAGTTTACTTTTGCTTTGTTTGCTTGTTTCTTTATCAAAAACACAAAAAAATAGTTTTACTAGTTTGCTTTATTTATTAAAAACACACAAAAATTAAGTCTTTCTATATTTGTTACCTCTTTCTTAGCTCACCACGTTGATCCCTAAATTCATCTTGAAAGTCCTTTCAATAGGTAGTGGTTCTATAATTGGAAAAGCTAATATTGAAGAATTCTTTAATCATGTTAGTAAACATGAGGATATTGAGGATAGATCCCTTGCAGAACTTGCTCCAAACTATAAAATTGATGCAGCTTCTTTAGTTCACATGTTGGAAGCTAGGTTTGTTAACCTTAACCCCTTAATGCAAGTAATGTTTCTTAAACTTAAAGAAATTGAGGACCCTGAAAAGAGGGATTTTATTCTAGAAACTTTGCTTAAGAAATTTTATGATGTTGCCAAGGAAGCTAGAAAAGTGTTTGAACATTTTAATATGCTAGGCTTATGTGTAGATGTTGTTGGTACACGGGAAAAGATGAATAAAACCAAACCTAAAGGGGAGGAAATTAATATACCAATACCTTTTAAACTTGTAGCAATGCATGAAGCCATAGAAAAGAATCTTGATTGGATTGTTCCCGAAAACCCGTTTGATGAAAATAGTGAACCCAAGAGCGTTGAGAGAGGATCCTCTAGAACTTATTTGGATGAGATACCTTTCCTTGTTGAAGATATTTCTGGTATTAATCTTAATGCTTCTTCATTTGAGAACACTTGATTCTTTTTCTTGCTTCTTATGCCTAACTTAAAGGCGTTAAAGAAAAGTACATATTGGGAGATAACCCAAAAGTTTTAGATTAGTCTTGGAAGTTATTACTTCAGTAATAACCGCTCCTTATTCTTTTTATTTGCTTTTTGTGCCAAGAGTAACCTTTAATGAGAGAGAAGTAATGATTGGGAAAGTTGTTGTCCTGAAACAGATTTCTGTGCTTCACCATAAACATTCGGGTAAAATCTCTGTACGTCCTATTGAGGCGTGAATTTTTGTGCTTCTGCCCCAGGTTGATATCTAACTTTCGTTAGTTCAACACTTTGCGATTTGAGCAACAGAAGGTCTTCGAAAAAATTCGTCTTTACCTGTTGGTCTGTTTTGACAGATTTCTGCCATTATTTGCATTTGCTTCTTGTTGGTTCCTTTTTGAGTTTTTTTGGGGAACTGAGCTTTTTGAGGGAAATGCTACAATAGCTAGTGTTTTAATGGAAGTTTTATTGGTGTTGGAACTGAACCTAAAGACTTATTATCTTGAGTGCACTAATGTTGCTAATAAAGATTGTGTGAAGTTTTGTATGAAGGAAAAAATTTCAGGTGTATGGAAGGAATGAGTAATGAGATGAAGGATGGACTAAAGCACAAGCTTGGGGATGCCACGCGTTTCACCCCAAGAAATATCCAAGAAGTACAAGTGTCAAAGCTTGGGGATGCCCAAGGCATCCCCTTCTTCATCAATAAAAATCCCAGGTTCCTTCCAAACACTTCATTTTTATTGTTTCATGCACATTTGTGTTGTTCTTGGAGCGTCTCCTTTTTCGTTTTCGTTTTGGTTTTTCGTTTGCTTGGTTTGCTTAGTCTGATGAATAAATTGGTTGGACCCCCTCTTTCATACATTAGTTTTCAAATAGTTTGGTTTGGATTGGAAAAGCGTAGGAAAGTTCATGCTTAAGTGGTAAAGAGAGTTTGTTTTTGACTGTAGCCTATGCTTTGTCATGCCATGCTTGATATTGTTTTGGCTTTATGCTTAGTATTCTTTGCTGTAGCATGACTTGTTATAAACAATTGAGATTGCTTAATGTGCCTTGGAAGAATCATGTGTTGTTTTAGCATATTAAAGCATAGTATTGTGGTATTCTCCTTTGATGCTTTATTTGGGTTGACTTGGCACATGCTCACACCATGTTATGACTATCCCAAGTCACCATAGAATTTATGATCCTTTAGTTTTCAACTTGTAGTATCACTTTATGTTTTGATCAATGATATTTTGTCGCTCTGCATTATTATGGCCATTATTTCTCTCTTAGTTGGTCGCTCCCAGTCTTTTGCTAGCCTCCGTAACCAAGTATGAGTTCCACTCATGCATCCAACTCCTAAAAACCAAGTTATCTCAAAGAGTCCACCATACCTATCTATTATCATATGCTATTCCAAGTATATTCATGTTTTTGTCTACCTTCCGAATTAAACTTGTTATGAGAAAACTAGTGATTAAAGCTCTCACAAACTTGATGGCACACTTTACTTTCTTGCATTTAATAAACTTGAACCATTGCATCCATCTTTGTTGCGTATATGCTTGCGCTTTATAAGTTGAAGTTAGCAGAACCATGTATCATGGGGAATGCTTTCAACATTGCACATGTACTTTGTACCCCGTTGATGTCATGTTCTTTTGCTTATGGATCCCGGCGGTGTGAAATAAAAGTGGAACTTGTAAGATCATGGAGTTTGTATGTGTGTTAGAGAAACGCCTGGGCCGCCAGCCTAAGCCATGCCTAATCATGGTGAAAACTTGTAGCATAACCATAATGAGCACTCTATGAAGCATCCTCAATAAAAACCTATGCAAATAGCAAATAAAAAGATTGCTGAGATGCTCATTGTCTGCTTGCCTTATCATTTTGATTATGGGATAGCTCATGTATCATGTGCAAGGGGTGCCTCGTTGGTGGTTCTTTATGATACATATGTACTTACAATGACAAGAGCTTACATGTGACTAAAGTTGAGTAGCATGAGGTTCGGTCTTCATAAGTGAAAGTGTAAGATGGTTTACCTAGAGGGGGGTGAATAGGTTTCTAACAAATTCTTTATTAGGTGAGGCAACCTAGATGATGAAACAAGATACGTCAAGCATGAAGGCTATCACAAAGTAAAAAACAAAAGTAAGAGAGGGGTTAAGGAATAACCCAAGCACGCGGAGACGAAGATGTATTCCCGTGTTCACCACCTTTGGGAAGGGGGCTACGTCACGTTGGAGAGGTGTGAGGTTCCACGAAGGATTCCCCAATGCCACGAAGGCTCACCTTCTTCTCTGAGCCTATCCCACGAAGGAATAGCACACTTACTCGTGGTAGACTTTTAAGGTAGTCTCCAAACCCTCACAAACTTTCCACGGAGCAAATCACAAGCCGAATGCCTCCGGGCGACCCTAGCCACCTAGGGTTTCCCACAAACCCAAGAGTAACAAGCTAACTCGATGAACTCAAGGGGGAATGAAATTTGGCTTGGTGGAAACGTAGATCGGGACCTCCTCTTGCTTTCTACCAAAGGGATTTGAGTTTGATTGGGTAGAAAGGGAGATCCTCAAGAAATTGTGTTTCAACAATGGGGAGAGAGAGAGAGCTCCAAGTATGAGATATGAACTCAATGCCTAACCTCCTCAAGCTAGAAGAAGAGGTATTTATACTCAAGGGAGAAATCTAGCCGTTTGTAGCATTTCCTGCGAAACTCGGTTTTAAGTTCGGTTGGACCAGACCACACACCGGACCGCCCGGTGTACAACCCGGTCAACCGGAATCCAAACCGGGATACTCACTGTGTGTGAGCTCGGATAGACTCAGTATACGAAACCGAGAATCCCGGTTTGGGTTTGGTTGACTGGAACTGGTACCGGACCGTCCGGTGTACATCCCGGTCAACCGAAATCCAAACCAGGATACTCACTGTGTGTGAGCCCGGATAGACTCGATATACGAAACCGAGAATCCCGGTTTGGGTTTGGTTGACCGGAACTGGTACCGGACCGTCCGGTCTGGGAACCGGTTCAACCGGCCTGAGAACCGAGTTTGGCAGAGATGTTATCAAACTTAGATTTATTTCTTCTCTCTCTTTGGTGATGGAACAAGTGGGTGTATAGGATGTGTATAAGGCTTAGAAAAACATCCCCAGCAAGCTCATCGAGATAACCCCTCTTAATAGTGCGGTGTTCCTAAATACTCAAGAAACATATAAAAGGTAAAACTCCGACACTTCTCTTCATTGTCAAAATGGGGGGGGGGGGGTCTTCGATGATCTTCCAACATCCCTGCGGACTAAAACCTGTTCAAGACACTGGTGGGTAGCATTAGTCCGCACTAACTACGATGTCATTGTCAACTAAAAACAATATAGGGTGAATTACCCTTTCAATCTCCCCCTTTTTGGTTGGCGATGACAAACTGAGCTAGAGTTCACAAGGATATAATAAAGAGCAATATACTAAGGAATTCCATAGAAACATATGTGAGCTCCCCCATAAAGTGTGCACTTGGTTGAATTTGCGTTTGAATGCAAGGTGCACCTAAATAAAGTATAGAGAGCTTCCCATATGTCTTTATGGAAGCAAGCATAACATGACAAGATATAGAACATGGATATCTAAGCAAGGCTAGACAGATGAATGAAGTACACATAGGCGTAGCACAATAGACATAACCAAGGTTCACACACATAGCACACGTTTGTCCAACATACGGAAGTAAAGCAAATAGTTCCAATCATGAAAGCAAATGGTAAGCACAATGCCATAAGAATCAAGGATAAGGCAAAAGGGCATTGTGCAAATGGCAAACCCCAGAAAAGCCCTGGCAGAAAGCCGTAGAGACCTAACAGAACTCTACTCTTCTCCCCCATTGGCATCGAAACACCAAAAAGGAAGAGGAGGAGGGCGATGCTAACGGAACCCAACTAGAAGAATGTAGGAGGCGGCGGAGGGTGAACGGAGGCATGTTCATCTTCATGAATCTCCTCTTCACCATCATCCTCGTCATCATCATCATCATCAACGGAACCACGACGAGCAGCAGAGGAGGAACTAGTACCACCAGGAGGAAACTGACTGGGGAAGTAGCCGAAGAGCATAGCATCATCAAGGGGCGGCATCTCATAGTTGACATAAGGAACAAGAGTCATCTCGGGACCATCTGGAGGAGGAGTGACATGCTGGGTCACGAGAAACTCATTGTGCCGGCGCCGAGTCTCTTGGCTCATCTCAAGAGCCTTGTGGCTCACATCATAGGACGAGCGGCATAGCTGAAACAACCGCTTGAAGAAGGTGGCAGCACCACCCTTGGACCTGGGACGAGATGAGGAGGTCTCTCCAACAAGATGACGAGAACCTGACTGAGTAGAAAAGTGAGGCTGAGGATCATGGACAACCTTGGTGCGCTGCTCGGGGGGGCCTCATCGAAGGAACCTCAGGAGACTGACCACGAAGAGAAAGAGTAAGCTGCTCTTGTTCCACACGCTCACCAGCCATCACACCAGGAGGCACAACCCTGTTGAGCAGCTTTTGTACATATACGTAGAAGGTGGGGGTCATCCTGTCCAAAGCAGCCCGGCGAAGCTCAAAGTACAAAAAATCACAGCCATCAATCTTCCTCAACCTGTCAAGATGACAATAATACAAGAAGTTGGCAAAATACCCACGGCAGTTTGTAGTATCTCCAACACGGGGAACAAGCGACTGACGAAAGATGCTGGCCAAGGTGTGGTAGTAAAAGTACATGCCAGAGATGCATGGCGGAGCATACTCGGAATCCTTCGGGTAGCATAAGTCCAGACAGTCAGCAGGCTTGATCTTCTCACTATGAATGCAAAAACCACCGGGCTTAGCAGAATAACCCATAACCTCAACTAGATCTGCAAAGGTGGCACGGAAATTCCGCGTGCCGGTCATCCACGACATAGTGCGGTCAACATCATCATGAAAATAGACTGTGCAGAAGAACTGACGAATATATTCAGGATAGTAGTCCTCCTTGAGACACACAAGGTCAAAGAGATCCATTTTCTTCAAGGCATCATCAACAAAGCGATAATCCGAGGCAGCATACATGTTGAACCAGTCCTCATTGAAAGCAAGAATGTTACCGCAGGAGGTGACCTTGAACTGAGTGTAAATATGTTCCCACATCAAGGATTGAGTCTCAGTCCAAAACTTCTTATCAGAGCTAGTGTAAGTGCGAGACTTGAAGCGATAGGGGTTCTTCTTGCGGAGGGTTCGGTACATAGCAATCTCCATATTCTTCAGGTTTTGAGAGGGTACATCTTCTTCGTCATCATGCACAACAGGTTTCTTGCCCCGGGTGGCCTTGCTCTTGAAACGACCAGAACGGGCGCTGTCCTCTTCCTCATGCTGCACAGACTGACTGGCTCGACGAGACCGCTTACCCCTACCGGTTTCCTGTGGCACATACTCATCACTCACATAGTCATCATCATCTGCACCTGTGAAAAAGAGAGATAGGTTTGGGAGCACAAGGATAAGTACACATGCCAATCAACAAAAACGGAGGAAAACAACTTGTATTTGGGCAAGTGCATGGTAGAAAAGGGACATTGCAGAGAGATTCGGTGCCAGGGCCGGTCTGACCGGCTCCAAGGTCCGGTGTCAGCTCCGGACAACCGAACCGAAATCGGACAGTCCGGTGGCAGTACCGGTCAACCGAACCGAAACCGGACAGTCCGGTGTCAGCACCGGAAAACCGAAACTGAACCGAACGGCCCAGTGTCAGATCCGGTCCAACTGGGCCTGGAACCGAGTTGGTCGGGGAAGCCCCAAAACAACTCTATGCAATGTAAAAGATTTACCCATGTCTTAAGACTTGCACAAATACAAACTTCCCAAGAGAGGTAGGCCATGGTTTGACGTGGTTGGCAAACAAGAAAGAAAGAGGGAACCCTAACTTGGCAAATCCATCAAAATGTGTAGCAAAACATGGGGATTTGACAAGGAAAAGGGAGAGGAGCAAGGGATTACCCGAGGACATGGCTTCTCGTGGAGGAAAGCCCCAAAAGCCCTTGGAGGAAGAAGATTGCAAAAAGCTCCCAAACCACCACGAGATGGAGAGATTCCTTCGGTGGAGAGCCTCCAAAGGTCCTTCTCCGAGAAATGGTGGCCCGATCTATGAATCCTAGGGGTGGAAACACCCTAGGAGAGGGGGGTCGGAGGGGCGGCAATGGAGAGAGGGTGGGTCGGGGAAAGTGAAGGGGTAACTTGTGGAGGAGAGGGGGTGTCCAGGGAAGAAGAAGGAAAAAGATTTTTCAGATCCTAGTTTGAGTTCGGTTCAACCGACATACAAACCGGACCGCTCGGTGCACATCCCGGTCAACCGAGACGTAAACCGAGTCTGCAGAAAAACTGTCATGAGGGAGATTCGGTGCACAGCCCGGTCAACCGGATCCACAACCGGAGTACTCGGTTGAGAACCGAACTCGTTCTGTCTGCAAACCCGGATAGACTCGGTTGAGAACCGGGCTGGAGACCGGACTGTCTGGTTATGGAGCCGGTTGGACCGGGCCAGAAACCAAACAACAGAAAAAACTTTGGAAAAGTTTGAGAAAACATAATTTTTTTTGAGAATGGCATGTGCAAGGAAGAAGATAGTAGACTCCAAAAGGGTAGAGGAGACAGGTGATCTAGGCATGCCTAATGGAGAAGAACCAAATCAACACAGTTAATAGCAACAATAGGCATGATTCAAAGATATCAAGAGCCACAAGAGACCAAAGATGGCGGGGGATTTCTCCCCCTATGTTTAAGCACACATGTCATGGCGCCTCAAAGATAGATGCTTGGACCCATATCATGACACAAGATCAATTAATATCGCACGCATAGGTATGCATCGAACCAAGACATGGTGAGATGACTATCCCTATGTGTGCTATACGACTAGGCTACATAGCAAGTTAAGAGCTGAAATATAATGCAAGAAGAGAATCAATCCAAGTTTTTGGGATCTAGAATACCAAGTTCTCGCTTCAACATGACAAAACGGGCTTCATCCAAAGGCTTCGTGCAAATATCCGCCAATTGAAACATCGTTCCCACATGAGTGAGATTGATGTTGCCATTTGCGACATGGTCATGTAGGAAGTGGTGGCGGATGTCAATATGTTTGGTGCGGCAATGCTGGACAGGGTTATTGGTGATCTTTATTGTGCTTTCATTGTCACATAGAAGGGGCACCGTACCAAGAGACACACCATAGTCTTTCAAGGTTTGCCTCATCCATAACAATTGAGCGTAACAAGATGCCGCGAAAATGTATTCGTCTTCGGCGGTGGATAAAGCGATGGAGTTTTGTTTCTTGGATGACCAACTCACCAACGACCTGCCAATAAATTGGCAAGCCCCGGAGGACGACTTCCGGTCAACCTTATCACCGGCCTAATCAGAATCCGAATAGCCAACAAGCTCAAAGGTTGACCCCTTTGGATACGAAAGGCCGAGAGTAGGAGTGAGAACAAGGTACCTAAAAATCCGTTTGACTGCCATCAAGTGGCACTCCTTAGGAGCGGATTGAAGACGAGCACACATTCCAACACTTAACATGATATCCGGCCTAGAAGCACAAAGGTAGAGCAAGGAGCCAATCATGGAGCGATATACCTTTTGGTCCACATCCTTCTCACCTTCTCCAAGGCCAAGTTGCCCATTGAGTGGCATGGGTGTCTTCATGGGGTTGGCCTTGGTCATCTCAAATTTCTCAAGCATGTCCTTCACGTACTTCTCTTGGGAGATGAAGGTGCCTTGAGAAAGTTGCTTCACAATGAAGCCTAAGAAGTACTTCAACTCCCCCATCATGGACATCCTAAATTTTTGGGTCATCAACTCGGCAGAAGCTTTGTTATGAGATTCGTTAGCTCCACCAAAAATAATATCATCAACATACATTTGAACAATAAACAAGCCACCCCCTTTAACCCATTTGGTGAAAAGGGTGGAATCGACTTTACCCACGCTAAACCCGTCCATGAGTAGGAAATCCCTAAGGTGCTCATACCAAGCACGAGGAGCTTGGTTTAGTCCGTAGAGCGCCTTATGGAGTAGATACACATGGTTGGGAAAGCGTGTGTTTTTGCAACCTCTTTCAAGGGACCATTAAGAAATGAACTCTTCACATCCATTTGATAAAGCTTGAAGTTATGAAAAGATGCAAAAGTAAGCAAGAGATGAATAGCTTCAAGGCGAGCAACGGGTGCAAAGGTGTCCTCATAGTCAATACCCTCTATTTGGGCATACCCTTGCACCACTAACCTTGCTTTGTTCCTTGTGACGGTTCCGTTCTCATCTTGCTTGTTCTTGAAAATCCACTTGGTCCCAATAACATTGATGCGATGATCTTTAGGTCTCTCCACAAGAGACCAAACTTCGTTGCGGGTGAAGCACTCGAGTTCTTCTTGCATGGCGATGACCCAATCCGAATCTTCTAGAGCTTCATGGACCTTGAGAGGCTCGAAGTTGGACACAAAAGCATGATGGCCACAAAAGTTAGTGAGTTGCTTCTTCTTGTTGCGGGCCTCGATTCCTCTAGATATGCTTCCAAGTATATTATTGACTTGGAGTTCACTTGCAATAGAGGAGGACTTGATCTTTTGGATAGTTCCTTCATGATCAACAAATTCATCCTTCTTTGGTCCTTGATCATTAACCGCATCTTGAGATTGACCTTGACCTTGGGAAATTTGAACGTCTTCTTGGTCTTGCTCAACGGGTTGAGGGGTTGGTTCTTCTTCTTCGGTTTGCGAGAGTTGTTCGTCGTGAGGTACACTTGATGGTTCAACTTGAGTAGAGCTAGGCTCTTTTTGAGTTGGACTTGATTCTCCCCCAACAACATCTTGATCATGAGTGTGATGCTCGGTGGGCAAGATATGCCCAATTACCATCAACTTGATGACTTGAGAGGAACCTCCATCGCCTACAACATGAGGAACAACTTGCCCCCTGGGGACCATTATCTTCCAAAAACTCCACGTCATAAGATACTTCAACACAACCATTGGCTTTGTTGTAGTATCTATAGGCGTGAGAGTTTTCCGCATAACCAACAAAGATGCCCTCGATAGTTCTAGATTCGCATTTACCGAGTTTTTCTTTCTTGTTCTTGACGAGGCACTTGCACCCAAAGACCTGGAAGTAGTTGACATGGGGCTAGTTCTTCGTGAGAATCTCGTACGGAGTCATGTCAAAGGGAGCTCGGAGGAAAAGCCGGTTCGAGTAGTGAACCGCGGTGGCGATGGCTTCTCCCCAAAAGTTGTGGGGTGACTTGTACCACTCAACATAGTTCTTGCAATTTCAATAATAGTCCGGTTCTTCCTTTCAACAACGCCATTTTGTTGAGGAGTATGATACGTCCATTTTGCATCACTATTCTATGTCTTAATTCACTATTATCCATTGATATATTTCGTATTGAGAGGTGATACTTATGTTATTTCATCTGTTTTTGCATGGTTGATGACTTTTGGAGCATGGACCGCTGCAGTCAGGATTCTGATGGAAAAGGTGCTTTTTGGAGGCAAAATTCGCAAAGATCAGAAAATCCAGGAAAATATACGGAAAATTCTATTTTTCCAGAAGACTCAGGATGCCAGAAGATGGAGTGGAGGTGGGCCACAGGGGGCCCACACCACCCCATGGCGCGGGCAGGCCTAGGCCACGCCTGGGAGTGGTCACTCCAGCCTCTCTCCTCTGGCGTATATCATCCCCACGAAACCCTAAGACTCGGGGAGTGACCACAGAAAGATTTCGCCACCTCTGCGGGGCGGAAAACACCGAGAGAGAAAGATCTCTCCAGCAGACAGATTTCTGCCGGGGGAATTCCTTCCTGGAGAGGGGAGATCGTCGCCATCAACACTACCATCAAGCTGGACTTCATCGGGATCATCATCATCATCATCATCATCATCATCATCACCACCATCATCAACATCAGCACCCTCATCACCATCTCCATATTGCTGTAACAATTGCGTTGAATCTTGCATAGTTCATAGGGGAAACTTTCCCGGTGTTGATTACTCTTTGTAGTTGATGTTATTGAGTGAACCATTGAATTATTGTTTATGTTCAGATTGTTATACATCATTATTCCATCTCTGATCATGATCCATATGATTTCTTGTGAGTAGTTCGTTTTGTTCTTGAGGACATGGGAGAAGTCTTGTTGTTAGTAGTGGAGTTGCGTTGAGAAAGATTCAATAGATTGTTATTTAAGTTGTGGTGTACTTCTTCTAGTGGTGTCATGTGAACGTCGACTACATGACACTTCACCTATATGGGCCTAGGGGAATGCATTGTGTATTTGGCTACTAATCGTAGGGGTTGCCGGAGTGACAGAAACCTGAACCCCCGTTAGGAAACCATTGCACAAGGGACGTAAGGGTCTTAGAGTTTAAAGTTGTGGTTAGGTCTCTACCTTAATTACTTTCTTATACTTACGGATGTTTGCAAGGGGTATAATCACAAGTATGTATTAGCCTTGGATGGGGCGGTACATTAGCATAGGTTCACCCACACAACACTTAGCAAGCTAAAGAAGATTAATCGACTATATGAAGCGAAAGCACTTGACAGTCTTCCCTGTGTCCTCGAGAACGTTTGGTCATCTTAAGTAATACAACCGGCTTGTCCTTTGCTGCATAAAGGATTAGGCCACTTGCTGCATTTATTCCTACTGTCTTTTATTTACTCGTACTTTGTTTACTTGCTTTATCAAAAACCCCTAAAAATCCGTTTGCTAAGTATTTGCAGAGAATTCCTGATCCATACCACTAGCTAGCACCTTCTGCTCCTCGTTGGGTTCGACACTCTTTACTTATCGAAAATACTGCGATACACCCCCTATACTTGTGGGTCATCAAGACTATTTTCTGGCACCATTGCCAGGGAGTGAAGCGCTATTGGAGAGTGGAACTGGTAAAAGAAACTTCTACTGTGAGTATTGTTTACTTCTGCTAGTTGCTTTATTTTCGTTATGGATAATTCGCTGAGTTTCTTATTTGGTAATGCTACTACCACTACTAAGGCAGTAGATAAGCCACCACCTACTGAGAAAGATGTTTTCAAAATACCTACAAGAATTATTGATCGTGTTATGGATAACTACTATGTTGGGGATGGAACCGTCCATCCCGGTGATCATTTACTCTTTATACACGAATTATGCGGGTTGTTCAAGTGTGCAGGTATTACTACAGATCAAGTTAAGAAGAAGTTATTCTCATTATCACTGAAAGGAAGAGCTGAGGAATGGTATAAGCTGCTGAAGAATGGTCAAGCTCTGGAATGGGAGGAAATAGTGCCTCTCTTTTATTCAAAGTTTTATCCTCCTAGTGAGATTCATAAATATTGGAATCAAATATACAACTTTTGGCCTCTTGATGGAGAGAGTACAGCTCAAGCTTGGGGGAGATTGAAGTTACTAATGCTCAAATGTCCCATTCATGAGCTCCCCAACAATATATTATCAACAACTTTGATGCAAGGCTCCCTCTACATGATAAATATTTATTGCATGCTTCTTGTGTTGGATCATTCACTCGTATGGAAGAAGAGGCTAAATGGGACCTTCTAGATCGTATTCAAGACAATGCTGAAGCTTGGGAAAATGACAAAGGTAGAAAGTCAGGTATAAATTATGATTATGAATGCATTGAATCTTTTATGGGAACTGATGACTTTCAAAATATTAAAAATGCTTATGGTCTAGACTCTCAAGCTATTGCTTCTTATTTTAAGGCTTTTGCTTCCTACATTGAAGTTCCTAAAAAGAAGTGGAATAAGTATCATGAACCTTATAAAGATATTGCTAAGAGTGTTCCTGCAAGAAATATTGAAGTTTACACTACTAATCATGTTTCACCTGAACCTTATATTGAGAAAATGCCTTTTCCAGTTAAGGTAGAGAAACATTCTATGATAGCTAGTATGGTTAATGAAAGTATGAATAAGGTTGTTGAACCTGATAAACAAATGGTTGATGAACCTATTGTAGCAAATGTGAAAGACTTTGTCACTAAGTATGAGGAAGAGGGACACACTATCCTTTGTAAGGATACCTCTAATATTGTTTCACATAGTAGTGTTATGAGAGCTAGTATTCCTGTGTTTTCTGTTAGAATAAGTGATCATTGCTATGATGGCCCTTGTGATAGCTATATTGTTAAGTTTATGCATGATACTGAAAGTTATTATGAGAGAGGGAAAAGTGTTCTTATGTATCTCAATAATATCAAGTTTCCTCGTTTTATGCTGAAAGTTTTTATGTTGCACTTCTTTTGCCTTCTTATGCAAGTTGCTTGTGGTTTCAATAACTTGTTTGCTTATAAAATCCCCTTGCATAGGAAGTGGGTTAGACTTATATGTGTGTGTGTTTTTGCTTCTTAATGCTCTCTTTCACTTCAATTCATATCCCTATGAGAGCTTCTTCAAAATTATCATGCCCATCTTAATGGCTATAAAGAAAGAGCTTTATGGCAGACAACCCAATTTGTTTTTGCTTTAGTTTGTTTTTGTTTCTTTGAGTCTTGGAAGTTATTACTTCGGTAATAACTCATCATTATCCTTTTTGTTTGGTTTCTGTGTCAAGACCAACCTCTAATGAGAGAGAAGTAATATTTGGGGAAGTTGCTGTCCCGAAACAGATTTTTGTGCTTCACCGTAAAAATTCGTGAGAGATGTCTGTATGTCGGATTGAGCTGTAATTTTTTGTGCTTCTGCCCCAGGTTGTTATTTAACTTTCGTTAGGTTTGCACTTTTTGATTTGAGCAACAGAAGGTTTTCTAAAAAATTGATCTTTACCTGCTGGTCTGTTTTGACAGATTTTGCCAATCTTGCATTTGCTTCTTTATTCGATTTCCTTCTTGAATTCTTTTTGGGTCTTCTGAAAGGAGTTGCTAAAGTAGCTTTTGTTTTGATGGTTTTCAGTTGAAGTTGGACTCAAAAGGTTTTATCACTTCACTTATACTAATGTTGCTAATAAGAATTGTGTGAAGTTTTGTGTGAAAGAAATTTTCAGGAAGTGGAGATAATGGTGTAATAAGGAAGAGAAGGGTTTTATGACTCAAGTAATAAGTATATGAAGATGAAGATATTGATTTTATTCAAGTGGTGACTCCGGAAGGATCCACTAAATACCAAATTCAGAGACCTGTAGAGTCCGTGTCCAACTAGGTAACAGTTCTGGTAAGAAAAGTTCCATGAAAACACTATCCAACTATATTTCTACAGTTTTCAGTCAATAAGGAAAGCTACGAAGTAAAAAGGGACGGAAACAGAGCCAGGGTGGCTCACACCACCCTGTGGCACGGGCCCACCCTTGGCCGCACCACCAGGTGGTGAGGCCACCCCGGACTCCGCCTCCGACTCGTTTTCTCCCAGTACCTTCCTTTTGATATGAAACTTCGTAATATATAACCCCCCGGATCTTCCAAGGTTCGTATATCGTTATTTCGTCGTGTTTTTGTTTCGATCTGTTTCTGCTAGGTAGAATCCCAGATTTGGAGCCACAATGTCTTCCTCTGGACCATCCAAGGGAGACTCCTTAGAGGATATCATCAACCCATACATGAGAGAATTGAAGATTCATCCCAAGGAGTTGTTGCTCGAAGGTGGAGAGGTCCGGATTAAGGAGGTTCAAGGCCCTAAAGGTGAAGGAAGTCTGGAGGACAGGATGGAAGCATTGGAGCAAGAAGTCTTTAGGTACAGGAAGATGGCAGAGCGCGAAGTGGACATCATCCATAAGATTTGTTCCGAACTCATCGTCGAGCACCAAAAGGAGACTTCTGAACTCAAAGACGAAGTCCTTTCACTCCGCCAAACAACCAACGAACTTGAAGCACAGTTCTATGACGTTCAAACTCAAAACTGTGAGTATGAGGCTAGATTTAAACGCATAAGTGATGCTGCAAGTTTCGAGATGTTGGAAACCACGATGTCCTTTGTTGATGGGAAGCCTTTACCCTGGAAGACGGACGAAGATGAGAGTATACCACCACCACCTAAGGAGTAATTCGTCATCAGGTTTGGCATCCCCTTGGTTTGTTCCAAGCTTGGGGGAGTGCCACGGTATCATATCACTATCTTCTATCTTTTTACCTTATTAGTAGAGTCATATCATGAATAGAGGAGTTATTATGCAATATGGTTTGCATTATGGAAGTGTCCCCTCTCTCGTTAGATATGTATCCTTCGGTGTGAGTTTTCGTTATGGAATATTAATGAGAAGTTCTATCATTCACTCTTTTGCATAGCTTATGTTAGTTTTCAATTCGTGGTTATATGATTGATCTTGTTGTTAGTATTGGTAGCACTCTGGGATCATTGAGTTAATTTAGTTGGTTTTGGCAAACCTGGCTCGGTCAGTAGCAACACCTTTTTGAGTGTTGAAAAGAAAAAGATAGAAGTACCCTAGAGGAAAATAATTTCATCATCTTTCTTTCTTGATTTGCTCATAAGTTTAGTATTCTCTGGTTAAGATCTTTTGTGCTTCCAAGGAAGATTGCATGTTTGTCTTTATCACTTGTATGTTTGTTTGTTTCCTTCAACTCTTATACTTGCTACCCAGCCTTGCTAGCCAAAAACATGTACTAAGAGGGAATTCTTCTCGTGCATCCACCTCCTTTAAACCAAAACCTTTGCCATTTGTGTCCACCATACCTACCTAGTAGCATTATTGCTATTCCAAGTAAATTCCTGTTTTATCTACCTCCCAAATTAAACTTGTTATGAGAAAATTAGTGATTAAAGCTCTCACGAACTTGATGGCACACTTTACTTTCTTGCATTTAATAAACTTGAACCATTGGGTCCTTCTTTGCTACGTATATGCTTGCGCTTTATGAGTTGGAGTTAGCCGAACCATGTATCATGGGGACCGCTTTCAACACTTCATTGGTACTTGTACCTAGTTGATATCATGTTCTTTTGCTTATGGATCCCGACGGTGTGAAATAAAAGTGGAACTTGTAAGATCATGGAGTTTATATGTGTGTTAGAGAAACGCCTAGGCCACTAGCCTAAGCCATGCCTAATCATGGTGGAAACTTGTAGCATAACTATAGTGAGCATTCTATGAAGCATCCTCAATAAAAACCTATGAAAATAGCAAATAAAAAGATCGCTGAGATGCTCACTGTCTGCTTGCCTTGTCATTTTGATTATGGGATAGCTCCTGTGTCATGTGCAAGGGGTACCCCGTTGGCGGTTCTCGATGATACGCATGTATTTACAATGACAAGAGCTTGCTCGTAACTGAAGTTGAGTAGCATGAGGATCGGTACTCATAAGTAAGGGGCATGAGATTTCAACTTATACCTTGTCAAGCATATCCTCTTAGTTGTGTCACTTTAACCTTAACCACCAAAAGATGCCTATGATAGGGGCAATGAGAGCTAAAAGCTAGTAAGTCTCATAATATTTGGGAGCTCTTTATGAGACTTGCAATCCCTACTTCCCTCTGCGAAGGGCCTTTCTTTTACTTTGTAGTTGAGTCAGTAAACCTATTCCCTTCTATCTCAGCAAGTATTTTGAGTTGTTGTGTTTCATTCATTCATATGATGATTTATGCTTTCATGTTTCTTATGTTCCTTGATTTGCACACTGCTCTTATCTTGAAGTTTACTACTTTGAAAGCTTTCTTTGAAAACCAGCTATTTGTGAACTCCAGCAAATTATCAACTATTCTTCGACCAAGAGCTAAGTTTGCCATTACCAATTATGATTCACTTTATGTATCTTTATTGTGTTTCCTTGACTTACTACAAGTTGAGTTATATAATAGTGAGTTGTCTTCTATTATGATCTATGTATTTGATGAATGTGATGCTTCTTATCCGTATTCTTTTATCAACTCTTCACTCCATAAACCTGAGGACATGTTTATTGAGCTCAGTTTCGCTTGGGGACAAGCGAAGTCTAAGCTTGGGGGGAGTTGATACGTCCATTTTGCATCACTATTCTATGTCTTAATTCACTATTATTCATTGATATATTTCGTATTGAGAGGTGATACTTATGTTATTTCATCTGTTTTTGCATGGTTGATGACTTTTGGAGTATGGACCGCTACAGTCAGGATTCTGATGGAAAAGGTGCTTTTTGGAGACAAAATTCGCGAAGATCAGAAAATTCGGGAAAATATACGGAAAATTCTATTTTTCCAGAAGACTCAGGATGCCAGAAGATGGAGTGGAGGTGGGCCATAGGGGGCACACACCACCCCATGGCGCGGGCAGGCCTAGGCCGCGCCTGGGAGTGGTGTGGCCGCCCGAGCCCACTCCAGCCTCTCTCCTCTAGCGTATATCATCCCCACGAAACCCTAAGACTCGGGGAGCGACCACAGAAAGATTCCGCCACCTCTGCGGGGCGGAAAACACCGAGAGAGAAAGATCTCTCCGGCAGACAGATTTCTGCCGGGGGAATTCCTTCCCGGAGAGGGGAGATCATCGCCATCAACACTACCATCAAGCTGAACTTCATCAGGATCATCATCATCATCATCACCACCAACATCACCATTAGCACCCTCATCACCATCTCCATATTGCTGTAACAATTGCGTTGAATCTTGCATAGTTCATAGGGGAAACTTTCCCGGTGATGGTTACTCTTTGTAGTTGATGCTATTGAGTGAACCATTGAATTATTGTTTATGTTCAGATTGTTATACATCATTATTTCATCTCTGATCATGATCTATATGATGTCTTGTGAGTAGTTCGTTTTGTTCTTGAGGACATGGGAGAAGTCTTGTTGTTAGTAGTGGAGTTGTGTTGAGAAAGATTCAATAGATTGTTATTTAAGTTGTGGTGTACTTCTTCTAGTGGTGTCATGTGAACGTCGACTACATGACACTTCACCTATATGGGCCTAGGGGAATGCATTGTGTATTTGGCTACTAATCGTAGGGGTTGCCGGAGTGACAGAAACCTGAACCCCCGTTAGGAAACCATTGCACAAGGGACGTAAGGGTCTTAGAGTTTAAAGCTGTGGTTAGGTCTCTACCTTAATTACTTTCTTGTACTTACGGATGTTTGCAAGGGGTATAATCACAAGTATGTATTGGTCTTGGATGGGGCGGTACATTAGCACAGGTTCACCCACACAACACTTAGCAAGCTAAATAAGATTAATCGACTATATGAAGCGAAAGCACTTGACAGTCTTCCCATGTGTCCTCGAGAACGTTTGGTCATCTTAAGTAATACAACTAGCTTGTCCTTTGCTGCATAAAGGATTGGGCCACTTGCTGCATTTATTCCTACTATCTTTTATTTACTCGTACTTTGTTTACTTGCTTTATTAAAAACCCCTAAAATCTGTTTGCTAAGTATTTGCAGAGAATTCCCGATCCATACCACTAGCCAGCACCTTCTGCTCCTCGTTGGGTTCGACACTCTTACTTATCGAAAATATTGCGATACACCCCCTATACTTGTGGGTCATCAGAGTATAAGGAGCCGAGAATTCATGCTTGATTCCCTCATCTTGAACAAACTCTTGCATGGTATAGTTCTTGAATTCGGTGCCATTGTCGGTCCTAATGGTCTTGATCTCCACTCCATGGGTGCGTTGAGCTTGCTTGGCGAAGATCATGAAGTGCTTGTAGGTCTCATCCTTTGACTTGAGAAGGAATACCCAAGTGTATCTTGAGTAATCATCGACGATGACAAGACCATATCTCCTTCCACCAAGAGAATCATATGTTGATGGTCCGAAGAGATCCAAATGGAGAAGCTCCAAAGGTCTTGACGTGGCCACCTTTGATATTGATGGATGACTCCTCCAAAGTACCTTTCCTTTCGAGTTGTCTCCAAAAGTGATGCTTGATGTTGCATTGACATCATGAATGAATTGGCCAAGCGCACTTCTACCTCCGATCATTTGATTGGTGCATCCACTATCAAGCACCCATTTTGATCCACCGGAGGCATAACCCTACAAAATCAATTCTTTGATTTAGGAACCCATTGAGTAATGGGTCCCTTAGCATTAGCAACAAGATCTTTTGGTACCCAAATTGAGTACCATCTATAAGCATAACCATTGCGAGGGCCAACGTATTTGGCATAAACATCTCCTTGAGTGCCCTTACATAGCACATAGGAGGGGTTAGATTTTCCCACAAACTTGTGGTTAGGGTTGCCCCTAGTGGCTCCCCCATTCACAACACTCTTCTTTACTTGGTCAACCACCTTGTGCCCTTCACGCACAAAGTTGATCCTTTTAGGTGGGTTGGCACCATTCTTGTCGTTCTTGGGGTCATACCCCATACCTTGCCTTGGAGCTCTTATCGTTTGTCGAGAAAGAACCTCATCAAGAATCTTGCCCTTGGTGATAGGTTTGAGACGCTCCATCTCGAGTTGTTCCCTCAACTTCTTATTCTCCTCAAGGAGACTAGCTTGATCCAAGGAAGGGTTAGAAGCACAAGTAATATCCTCAACAATAATAGGATCCTTCAATGTACCAAGAGCTTTCTCATAGGACACTCGAAGTTGATCATGATTCTCCCCAAGTTTTATGAGCTCACGCTTGACAAGCAAATTAGCTTTCTCAAGGTTATCAAGGTCATTGGTGAGAGAAGCATGAGCAACCTCAAGTTCTTTCTTCGAAGTATCAAGTTCTTGGGACAAGATGATGGCTCTATCTATGGTATCCATATCTTTTGCCTTATATAGCTCATAGATTTCAATTCGTTCTTTTAGAAGAGAAGTAATGTCCCTTTCCTTGCTCCGCTCGTGCTCGAGAAGATTGAATCTTAGTTTCTCATCATCAATATGAGACTCCAAACTATCAATGGTCTCATCACGTGAATTGACAAGGCTCATTAATTGTTTGAATCTAGCACGAGCATTGGTAGGAAGGGACTTCATGATTTTACACATTTCTTGAACATAGTTTTCATTGAATCCATCATTGGTACTAACATGATCATCCAAGATACTATAGAGAGATGGAGGGGAAGATATTACCTTGGTACTCCTTGCCATGAGGCAAGTGCCGGTGACCTTGGGAGTGATGGAGTCATCGGCATAGTCTTTGGTGTAGTCATATGTGAAGAGTGACCCGGGTTCGGCAAACGCCAAACCGGCCACCCCCACAACCTTCTCCTCATCTTCACTCTCCGCATCGGATAGGTACTCTTGGCCAAGAAAGCCTTTGCCATCACGCTTCTTATTCCTCTTGTATCTCTCATTGATGGGGTTTGGCTTTAATCTTGGCTTCGCGCCCTCTTCATACTTGGGCTTGTCAAGTCTCTTCTCATATGGGCATTTGTCGGCAAAGTGGTCTGACTCATCACAATTGTAGCAATTTCTCTTCTTCTCGCTAGGTCCGGTTGAGCTTCTTCTTCTTTGAAACTTCAAGTTCTTGGTGAAGAGAGCAACTTGATCTAGCATGTCATCGATGCCCTCGCTATCACTATCTTCATCATTCACACCACTTTCTTGCGCATACTTGGCCTTCAATGCTAGGGATTGAGAAGGCCCAATGGCACGGTTTATCTCCTTGATCTTTTGTCCTTCATCCGCCATATTGTCTGTGGCAACAAGATAGGACACGAGATCATCAGGCGAGAAATGACGAGCTGAATCAAGAAGTTACAAGTTCAAGGCAAGCTTCTTGTCGGAGGCGGCAATCATGGAGAGAACCTTGGACTTGATAAGCTCATCATTCAAGTTGAACCCATCTTCATACTTGTCACAACCCAGACCATCAATCTTGACACGGAGGGCAACAAGTCTCTTATATGCTTCGGCGATGGACTCACCATCATTGTTCATGAACATGCTCATCTCCGACTTGGCGTCTTCATACTTGGATTTTTGGATAAGGGAAGTTCCCTCTTGGAGAATGAAAATCCTCTCCCACAACTCCTTAGCGGTGGGAATGTTGCTAACTTGATCATAGAGTGTGCGGTGAATGGCACTCCTTATCTTGTCACAAGCCATTGCATTTAGTTGACGATCATAGTACTCTCCCGGACTGAGATTATTGGGATCTTGTGGATAGAAGCCCTTGCCCACAATCTCCCAAAGCTCCACGCTGCAACTGCGAAGATGAGATTCCATAGAAACTTTCCAATGAGAGAAGTGAGTTCCATCATAGTGAGGTATGGGATCCGAACCATTAATATGAGGCATGACGTTCTTTTGTTTGGGATATATATACGGAAATGGATTAGGGGGCATGGAGGCTTTCGTCGGGTCACTCTCGCTAGAGGTCTCGTTCATAGCCTCCTTACCGGTGTCCATCGGCCTCCCTTGAGGTACTACCGAAGGTCCGGCAAGCATGACCCCCTCACCCATCCCCGTAAAACGTCCTTTAAGAAAAATTATTCAAGCAAGGAGATCGGAATCCGCCTTAGCCTTTTCAAGGGATTTTTTGGCAAAGAGTTCACGGATCTCCTTGACTGAATAAGTCTTTCCCTCCTCATCATCGGAGAAAACCATCTTTTCTCTTAGGCGTTAAAGCCCTTAGAAGAGCACCTTGCTCTGATACCAATTGAAAGTGTAAGATGGTTTACCTAGAGGGGGGTGAATAGGTTTCTAACAAATTCTTTATAATCTTTTGCAAGTTTTAGGCTTTGCGGAATATAAGTGTGCCTAAATGAAAACTAGGTGAGGCAACCTAGATGATGAAACAAGATACGTCAAGCACGAAGGCTATCACAAAGTAAACAACACAAGTAAGAGAGGGGTTAAGGAATAACCCAAGCACTCGGAGATGAAGATGTATTCCCGTGTTCACCACCTTTGGGAAGGGGGCTACGTCACGTTGGAGAGGTGTGAGGTTCCACGAAGGATTCCCCAATGCCACGAAGGCTCACCTTCTTCTCCGAGCCTATCCCACGAAGGAATAGCTCACTTACTAGTGGTAGACTTTTAAGGTAGTCTCCAAACCCTCACAAACTTTCCACGGAGCAAATCACAAGCTGAATGCCTCCGGGCGACCCTAGCTGCCTAGGGTTCCCACAAACCCAAGAGTAACAAGATAACTCGAATAACTCAAGGGAAATGAAATTTGGCTTGGTGGAAACGTAGATCGGGACCTCCTCTTGCTTTCTACCAAAGGGATTTGAGTTTGATTGGGTAGAAAGGGAGATCCTCAAGAAATTGTGTTTCAACAATGGGGAGAGAGAGAGCTCCAAGTATGAGATATGAACTGAATGCCTAACCTCCTCAAGCTAGAAGAAGAGGTATTTATACTCAAGGGAGAAATCTAGCCGTTTGTAGCATTTCCTGCGAAACTCGGTTTTAAGTTCGGTTGGACCGGACCACACACCGGACCGCCCGGTGTACAGCCCGGTCAACCGGAATCCAAACCGGGATACTCACTATGTGTGAGCCCGGATAGACTCGGTATACGAAACCGAGAATCCCGGTTTGGGTTCGGTTAACCAAAACTGGTACCGGACCGTCCGGTGTACATCCCGGTCAACCGGAATCCAAACCGGGATACTCACTGTGTGTGAGCCCGGATAGACTCGGTATACGAAACTGAGAATCCCGGTTTGGGTTCGGTTGATCGGAACTGGTACCGGACCGTCCGGTCTGGGAACCGGTTCAATCGGCCTGAGAACCGAGTTTGGCAGAGATGTTATCAAACTTAGATTTCTTTCTTCTCTCTCTTTGGTGATGGAACAAGTGGGTGTATAGGATGTGTATAAGGATTAGAAAAACATCCCCAGCAAGCTCATCGAGATAACCCCTCTTAATAGTGCGGTGTTCCTAAATACTCAAGAAACATATAAAAGGTAAAACTCCGGCACTTCTCTTCATTATCGAAATGGGGGGGGTCTTCGATGATCTTCCAACATCCCGGTGGACTAAAACCTGTTCAAGACACTGGTAGGTAGCATTAGTCCGGACTAACTACGATGTCATTGTCAACCAAAAACAATATAGGGTAAATTACCCTTTCAATAAGTAAGGGGCATGATATTTTGGCTTCTAACTTGTCAAGCATATCCTCTTAGTTGTGTCACTTTAACCTTAATCACCTTCAAGATGCTTATGATAGGGCGATGAGAGCTAAAAGCTAATAAGTACCATAATTTTTGGAAGCTCTTTATGAGACTTGAATCCCTACTTCCTTCTATGAAGGCCTTTCTTTTACTTTTATGTTGAGTCTCCACCTTCAACCTTTATGCATCTACTTTGAGAGCATAGTGGCCATTCTTAGTTCTATGTGCATTGTCCCAAGACTTGTTGATTGATGCATAGCTTTGATATTTCTTGTTTTAAACTATTTGTATCTAGTCACTCTTATAAACTTTGAAGGTGTCCTATGCATTTACGTTTGCTACTCTATGAGGGACAAGCTGAATGCCACTATGCTATGTTTTCTTTATGTGAAACAAACAAACGTCTTGCAAAGCATTGTTATTCATGAATCTTTTGTTTGTGCCTTATCATGTTGCAACTTAGTTGCTTTGCCTTATTGCTAGAACTTTGTCTTTCATGTTATGATTGAAGTACTATGATCCCAGCTATCATTGTTTTACAAATACTTTGATCAAGTTTGTGATGGTGCATGTCACCTCAAAAATTATTCTTTCTTTTTATCACTTACCTACTCGAGGACGAGCATGAGTTAAGCTTGGGGATGTTGGTACGTTGCTAACATATCCATAATTTTTGATTTTCAATGCTTGGTTTTATCTACTTTCTTATGTTTTGTCCACACTTTGGAGTATGTTTCATATGATTTCTTGGACTAACCTATTAACAAGAGCCACAGTGCCAGCTGCCTGTTTTGTGCTGTTTTTGGTTCCAGGAAAGTCAGAAAATGAATATTCTCGAAATTGGACGGGACAAAAGCCAAAGTCAGTTTTTCACCGAGGGACACTAGGAGCCAGAATACGAGACGGAGAGGGGCTGGGGACCGGCCACACCACCTGGCCACGCGGCCAGGCTTGGACCGTGTCAGGGGGTGGTCTGCCCGCCCAGGCACCCCCTCGGCCTCTCCTTTCGCCTATCTATTGCCTCCAATACAGACACCCTAAGGACCTGATCAAAATTCCACGAAAGAGTCTGTAGCCGCTGTCATCTCTATCCCAAGATCAGGAGGGATCTGAAGCTCTTCCCGGCACCCTGCCGGAGAGGGGAATTCACCCTGGAGGCCTTCTTCATCATCATGCAAGCCTCCGTTGTGATGCGTGAGTAGTTCATCTCTGGACTACGGGTCCATGTAGTAGCTAGATGGCTGGTTCTTCTCCTTTCTTCTATCATGTTTAGATCTTGTGAGCTCCGTTCATGATCAAGATCATCTATTTGTAATTCTGCATGTTGTGTTTGCGGGGATCCGATGGATATTGAGATGCTATTTCAGATTGATTATTGATTCTATCATGTCTTTGTTATCTGTGACCTTGCACGCTTTCCGTTGTTAGTAGCTATCTTGGCCAAGTAGATGCTAGCAACTCCAAGAGTTAGTATTTATGCTCGATAGTGGGTTCATGCCTCTAGTAATCTAGGGAAGTGACAGAAATCTCTAAGGTACTAGATGTGTTGTTGCTACTAGGGAGAAAACAACAATCATTTTTTCATAGAACAATCCTATTGTTTACTTTACACACAATTCATAATGCAATTATCCGTTGCTTGCAACTTAATACTGGAGGGGGTTTGGATGATAACCTGAAGGTGGATTATTAGTCATAGATGCAGTTGGATGGCGGTCTATGTATAATGTTGTAATGCCCAATCGAATAGTCAAGATGAGTAGTATATGCATGATTGCTTTCTCGATATTTGTCAATTGCCCCGCTGTAATTTGTTCACCCAACATGTCATCTATCTTAAGGAGAGCCACCACTAGTGAACTTTGGACCCCGGTCCTTTCTTTTACCATCAATATACAATCAACTGTTTACTGCTTTGTGTTTACTTTCTGCAAACTATTACTTTCTTCCACTCGATACGTTTAATCCTTTGTTTTCAGAAAAATCGGTGAGATTGACAACCTCATCGCAAGTTGGGGGCAGAGTTCTGTGGTTGTGTTGTGCAGGTCTCCATTTTGTTGCTGGCACCGGTAGTGCGCCCTGCTAAAGTTCAGCTAGCAACACCTTTGGGGTGTTTTCTTGTTCCTACTAGATTGATAACCTTGGTTTTATAACTGAGGGAAAACTTGCTGCTGTACTCATCATACCTTCCTCTTGGGGTTCCCCAACGAGCTCGATATATTTTGGGCCATCAATGTGCACTAGATTTCCCCAACTTTCCACCACCAGATAACATTCCTTGATTATTATTAGCATTTTGCTTGCCGGACTCATCATTTGCAGATTTAGACGTATCTTCATTACCCTTGTCATCTGCATCCGCATCGTCCATCAGCTCCTCTCTTTGGAGAAGCTCCCCATTAGGACCCTCAACAAAGAACTCTATATCGTAACCAACATCATCATAATAATGATCGGTAACATTGGGAACATCCTATGAGCTCGCACAAGCAATAAGAGCTCTAATGACCAGGTTTTCACGTGTAAACCTCATATCAACCTCCTTAGTTTTCCCAATTAAATAGCCCACCCCGAAACATGCCTAATAGTCCCGACAAAGAGCCTCAAGACAACCAGTGATACGAACCCAAACATCTTGAAGACGCCAAGAATCGAGTTTCTGGTTAGACCATTCCTCGAAATGCAAACGAAAGAAGTGTCTTCCACCTCAATCATTTTAATTTTGCGCAGTCTAGCTAGATCAGTCTTGGTTGATAGCACCACCTTAAAACATTATTCTCAGCAAGAGAGATATTCCATTGTTGTTCCCCTGGAAGCAACCACTGTAGCTCATTCATGATCTGATCGGTGGTCATAACCCCACCTTCCACACGAAACCTAGCAATCTTTCCACTGTAGTTCTTGAACCGAAGACCCGACACAATTTGCATATTGGTTGTTAAGCTAGCTATGTCTAATGATCCATATATTAACATAATGTGTAAATAAATAAATTTTATATATCGTTGAATATCATCATGGCTAGAAGTTCGCCATATTTTCCCCTTCAGTTTCTATTGTAGTTCCTAGCGATGGCTCACTACTGAAATATACCTAAATACTACGTACATAGTTTTACATGCCATAGAAGATACCAAGGGAAAAATGTATAATCTGAGAGAGATAAACCATTTATGATAAACCCTCAAACCTATAAAATGCATTCAAAATTATGGAAGTGGACATAAGAAACATTTATTTTAGATTTCACTTGGTGACAAGACATTATAAAGTTTATCCATCAACTAACGTGGCTTATTTATACTATTTTGCGGTGCAAACCATTATTGTGGCCATGATCAACTTAAAAAGTTTGAAGACCAGCTAAGGCTACCGTAGATATACTAGTCTCAAGTGGTTGCACCAAACATGCCCTGCAAACAAATTTTGCTGATTCAAATTACACCAAGTTTTTTTTGGATGTTGTGTCCATTAATATGGTATGATTGAATTAGAACTTGCTCATGGACTTTGACCCAATCAAGATCGAACGCTCACCACATGTATAGAGATTAATAAATAATAACATTACTAAAAATCAAAGGACAAGATCCAACAACCAATTTGACAAGAAACTAAATTTAAAAGCATCCAATATAGCTTTTATTTTTATTATCTATTGTTGCAGCATGTGATGACATGTGGCATCGTTGAGTGATGCAAATGTATAGTTTAGGAATAATAAAGACTAAGCAAGACTAAAGAGATAATTCATCGGTTCTAGGGGAAGACCAAATATCTTCTGAGGCAGGCTTGGCAGATAAACCTTTCTAAGGGAAGTTCTAGTAGCACGGAGTCAAATGACCATTGTGGGTGGACAGTAGCGGACACGTTGTGTTTTTTCATGAGTAGTGATAGGATTTTGGCATTTTACCACCCTCGTGCGCCCGTTTTATGCTTGTTTCACTAGGATCCTAGAATTGAAGGTGTGGATGAATAAATCAATTAGAGAAGTCAACCATAGGCATAAATATGCTATTTGGAGGCCATTAAAGGATCCAAAATAAACATTCACGCAATTGGGGAGAAGGGGGAGCAAACCCCCTCGTGCACCAGGAGGCAGAGGCTTTAACGAGCGGAAGAACCCGCCCATACGTCCCGGCGTTGAAGACGTCTTGTCAAATAGTCTCACCCCATGCAAAAAAGATTTGAGATCTGATATTTAGAGACACCACAGTTCGCAGAAATCTCACTGTGGGTGTCGTGCGCCGTCGAAGGTCAAGTTCTTTGCCTGATTATTGGTTCAAGATCACATCCAGGCCTGGGAAAGTCTGTTGCACAAGAACATCCTCCGTGTGGAGGAGAGTGGATGTGCTCTCCGTGATGCCCCTAGAGATGGCGGCGCACATCATGTTCGCGTGTCCTTTCCCCGGCGGGTTTTGTGATGCGCTTGGCGCTTGCGCTGCTATTGAGCTTGCCGTGGGCGAGGCTGGCCGCTACCCTATTTGTCCCTCTGGCCCGCCCCGCCACATACCGCCTCCATGTTGTGCCTCTGGCACCTGCGGAAACACATAAACGACGTTGTCTTCAATGGTCAGGTCCCCTCCCTCTCGGTGATTCAAAAGAACTACCGCGATTACGCTAAGCTTTGGCGCGCGTGTCCTCCGATGTAAATGAGGCTCAATGTCGACCTATGGCTTACCTACCTCCTTCCTGTACGATTAGTCTCATGTTCGTGTTGTGCCATGTGTTGTGTGTTGAGCTCACCTCTCTTTCCTCGGGTATGTTTCTTCCTCCCACTGTTGTAATTCAGAAAAACACAAAACGGGGCTTCACCCGATCTTCCCGATGAAATGATAAATTCAAGTCGAGGCTTATGCCTCTCCCGGTGACCACTCGAAAAAAAATCCGAAACGTAGACTAGACCCAAGTAGATGCTAACTTCTGGTATACAATCCAACATTGCCATGCCTTCCCCGGGGCTTCATGGTGGGATGGATGTTAGGGATGCTACAAGACTGGTGGAGGATGCTCAGTTTAGTCTCACCTCTCTTACGGGAGGAGGCAACGACCAACTTATAAGGAAGAGTTTTCCTCCTCCCTTCAATCCAGGCTTTGGGATAAAGTGGGTTCTCTGCTTATAGCTGGACCGTATGCACATTAATATCTGAACATAAGTTGATGTTGGGCTAGGACTGAGTAGATACTAACACCTTTGGACTTCAATATCTTATACTGCACGAAATAGAGGTTGTGATAGAGTTTACCCTTCCATTTTTTTAAACATATGTCCCTTTAATATATGTTCATCAAAGAGTATAGAAATACAACGAGTAAGAAAAATTATACATAAAGATACATCATTAAATCGGTGCACAAAGAAAGGTGGCCAACTTAGAAAGTTCAAAATCCAACTAAGGCTATAGTAGAAATACTATTTTAGTCAATTGTGGTTCCATCAAAACATACCCTCAAAGCAAATCAACCTGTGGTTGGATGGCTAGGAGGGTGGTTGTACCCCTATCCCACTAGAGTTCAAATCCCAGGTTTGACACTATGTGTTGCATAAAAGTCAGAATATTTTTTCAGTTGGAGGCGACGTTCCCGTCGACAGCGAGACGCCCGTGGTGACTTCGTCAATCTCAAGACCTGATCCGTCGGCTCAGTCTTTCCGAGGTGCTCATCTGGGTAGGGTGTGCTTGTGTGCGTTTATAGGGGTGGGTGCATGTACGTGTTGCGAGCGTCTTCGATCGTACTGTGTTTCTCAAAAAATAATCAAACCATGCCCTCAAAGGCATGAGTAGCAACCATCATTGAAGCCAAAGTTTGGGCCGGGATCCACTTTCTAGGCGAACCCCAGCCTGAAAGTGAAAAAACTTTAAAATGTTGTAAAACTAGTACACTTGTAGAAAAATACATTTTAGTATTTTATACCACCATAAATATTAAAAAAGTATTTTCAATTCGAAACTACCTCTATTTTTTACTATTTTGGACCATGTCAGGCTCAAGCTTGGATTTTTTGTCCAGGCTTTTCAAAGTCTGACACGGAACCTGGTTCGACCCAAGGATGCCTAGGTCAAACATATTGCGCCGATACAAACTAGATCAAGATTTTTGGATGCTATGTCCAGTAATAAGACCTAGATGGCCACTTGCTCGTGGAGTATTGGCCCTGTCAAACTTGAACCGTCGCCAACTCTATGGAGACTACTAAAGAAAGACATGACTTTTTTTTCGAAAAGGGAAATAAAAACCCGGCCTCTGCATCGGTTGATGCACACAACCCTTTTATTAAAACACATAATCCTAAAGTATTACAAGTTCAGCAATCACATAAGGTCGAGATAAAGATCAACCAGTGAAAGATATGAAACAAATGACTAAGCATCATTCTCCAGTCTATTAAAACGTAGCCAACCAGATTGGCTGAAGATGTGCCCAATGTACCAATTGTATGAGAAACTAAATTAAAATGTTTACAAATTTGGCATTTTTTTGTTATTCATATTTGGAGCATGTGAATGCATGTGGCTCCATCAAAACAAAGCCTATGTTTGTCCGACGGAATACAAAACCAATGTATAACTAGGTAGTACTATGGTAGTAGAAAGACTAAGCAAGACAAAAGAACTAATAGGTGCAGTAGTGGTGTGTTCGGTTCGAGAAAGAAGTGGAACGGAATGTCATGGTTCCATTGCCTTGGAATGAGTCGCTTCTGTTTTTGTGTTTGGTTAGGACAAAAAAAGTGTAATGGAATGGTTCTATTTTTTAGTTGGGCCAAAAAATGGAATGGAATGAGGTAGATTATGGGAACCAAATAGGTGAGCAAGCATGGGGTGCATTTAGCAGAAGGGATGGCAAGAGAATAGAGAGTGAGCAAGCTTGAGTTACTTTAGCTCAGAGGAACGGGAGATCCCACCGATTTTGAGGAATGATTGCGTTCTGAATCTAGAGGAAATATTCTCTTTTAAGGAACCATATCGTTCTATTCCATTGCTAACCAAACACTGGAACGACTCTCGGGTGTGGCACTGTTCCATTACATTCCACTTCGTGATCTCAACCAAACACACTCCACAGACATAACAAGAAGCAAATTTCTCTCATCCAGATATTGACATTGGTTTCTAACTTTCTATGCAATTGGAATACTAGCTTATAGTTGCAGTGAACACTTCCTAATATGTACTCATCACATGAATACTAGCTATATATCGTTGAAGATCATCATGGCTGGAAGCTCGTCATGTTCTTTTTCTATTTAGTTTGTCTGACAAAATATATTTTTCAAGTTCCTAGCGATGGTCGTCATTGCTGAAAGAAACATAAAAATTACGTACTCCTTCTGTGCTAAAAAGAATAGCTATATATCGTTGAAGATCATCATGGCTGGAAGCTCGCCATGTTCTTTTTCCGTTTAGTTTGTCTTGTAGAAAATATTAAATCCCTAATATTTCGATGTATTGATTTGACTCTCGTGATGGTATATATAGAGTTACAAGGGGTAGATAGACTTGGAGTACAAGATGATCTTAGAGTCCTAGTCTATCTCATATCCGTATATGTATCCGTATTCTAACATCCCTCTCAGTCGTAGAGGGAGTGAAGCGGACACTTGTGATTGGATTTGAAGTCTTGCGCTTTCGTCGTCTTCATCTCCTTATCATCATCACCTGCATGGACATGATCATGGATGGCACCTAGGGGCGATGACTGCGTCCCCTTTGGTGCCTCTCTTCCCTCCCGCAGTCACAGCAGGAGTGGCGTGGACGCAAGTGACGACGCGGACGCTGTTCACTGGAGTTCTTTAGCTGCTGTAGACGTTGTTCTTAATGTCGATGTCGAGGTAGACGATCATGATGTAGCCGTGGTCGATGTCGTAGTCGTCGTATGTTGTGTGGCCACCATTGCCGAAGGCACAAAAAAAGCGCAATTTTTGTTGTTGTTGTTGTTGTTGTTGACAAAGTTGCAGTTGTAGACGTTTTGCACCTTGTAGATGTACCGTCGGGCGTCTCTTGGACACAGTCATAAGTGAGACCATCGGTTTTGCCAGGACCGGAGGAACCCACAAAGCACACAAGGTTTTGCCAGAACCGTATGCGCGGTCGTAGGAGCATCATAATCGTAATGCCGGTTTGTTGATGCAGACGTCGGGGTCGTGGACGAGGTCGGTGCCGTCGTCGAGGTCGTGGACGCGGTCATGCCGTCATCGTGCCTTGCAGTTATACTATCAGAGATCGTAATTGTATGTCCATCATGTGGACCGGTATAGCGGCGGTGGCGATATGTCGACGAAGATGTTGATGAAGACCACATTGATGTTGACCTTGGCAATGACGTTGTTGATGATGTCGCAGCAGGCGTGATGTAGATCGTCGTTTGAAGGCGTCCCTTGCGGCGATGATGGTGTTGATGCCGTGCAGCGCGCGAGAAGTCGATGAAATTGTGTCCCACACCGGCCTGGTGTGTGGATGATATTGTTGTCGCTTCGCTGTGGATGTGCTTGACGAATATCTTAACTTGTAGCCTGACGTAGTCGTACAGCTTGATGGTATGGATGTTCGGCTCAATGTAGTCCGGTTCAATGCAGTGCAGATCAGGTGGTAGATGGAGATGGCGTCCGTGTGCATATCCGAGTCATGCATGTGATGCAAAAATCAGGAGTTATTTTTTTCAATCTGATATACCGGGCTTTCCTTGTTTTTCTATCCCAAGGGAGTTCTAGGCAGTATCTCTTGTCCCGGATTCTTGGCGTTTCTATATGTGGCCATGTGAAGTCGATGCAATTGCACGCGCGCATGAAGATTTTGGGCCAGCGTGGAGCCGGTCGGATGGATGTTTGGCGCTTGGTGTTGTTGGGGCTGGATAAACTGCGGGCGGCCGTGCGTGTGACGATTTGGATCTGCCGTGGATTTGTGGTGCTCGTGGACAGCAAATGTGTCTGCTGCCGTCCGTGACGTGTCTGTGAGCAGAAGTGTGCTGATGCACGGTCACGCCCACCACGCCGCCAGGCCACCAGGCGATGCCGCTGCCGTAGTTGCACGGCGTCGGAATCTGCACTTGATGTCACCGGAGGAGGATTTAAAGATTTTAGGGATTTATTTTGTGGCTAATCGGATCTAATCTATGAATCGGAGAATTTTGAAATTTGGATCTAATCTAGTCTAAATAACCGATCCGATCTTTGATCGGAACCGGGTGCCGCGCTCCTGAGCAGAAGATTAATCTCCCCGGGGACGGCGCCATGCGGAAGTTGTGGAAGAACTTAGGATTAGCGCCGTGAGCTAACCGCTCACCATGTAGAAAATATTAAATCCCTAATATTTCGGTGTATTGATTTGACCCTCATGAGGTTTATATATAGAGTTATAAGAGATAGATAGACTTGGAGTATAAGATAATCTTAAAGTTTTAGTCTATCTTATAGACGTATATATATATCTGTATTCTAACATATCTGACAGAATATAGTTTTTAAGTTCTTAGCGATGGCAGTCATTGCCGAAAGAAACATAAAAATTACGTACTCCCTCCGTCTAAAAAGAATTCGTAGAATTGTCTAAATTTAGATGTATGTAGTGTCTACATACATCCGAATTTAGACAAATCTATGACATTATTTTTATAGTGTCTACATACATACGAATTCGAATTTGGATAAATCTATGATATCCCTTTTAGCACGGAGTTAGTTCATAGCTGTAGGATATGTGGAAACCATCAGCTAAGAAAGATACGGTACGTGTACCTTGTGTGTAAAAATGAATGGAGTCATCGTGACAATTTGTAAACATACCCTATTTTCCCACTAGCCGTATCTAACGGGGGCTATGAGCATCTCCACTCCAGATACAAAAATGTGGTGGCATGTGCAAGTCGCTGCCTTGTTCAGATCCCATTCTAAGCTTGACGACTGCACCTAGTCATAATTATATGCATATATGCATGCACAATGTCATATTGATTGTTAGGCTAAATACGTCTCCCTAGATTAACATATTGTAAAAAACTGTTATTTATATGGATGAAAATCATCATGGCTATTATTTTCTCCTTTAGTTTGTCCGGAGACATATACATTTTTCAGCCAGTCAATATTGCCAAAAGATAGTTAAACAGAACTTCCTCCGTTCTAAAAAGGATATCACAATTTTTTCTAGATTTGCATGTACTAAACGCAGTTTATTGTATAGATACATGCGAACCTAGAAAAATCGGATGAATCATTTTTAGGAGGAAGAGAGTATACAGTTGTAGATCCTATTAGAAATCACTCACAATATTGGTGTCTCTGCTTGGCTCATGGCCGTTCAGAGCTGAGACCACCACTGCATAGTCACTCTCCAGGACAATCTGATTGGTGTGGGGTCAACCTTCAGGCTTTTGAGGCCTTCTACAGATTCATCGTCACGGCAACGAGGAATCTAGCCCTAGTTTAAGCTAATTACTTGGGCTGCAGGGCAGAATGATGGCGCACAAACCCGTGGCAGCAGTGCCCGTATCTGCAAGGGAACTAGCATCAACAAGTTATCCAGCCAAACTCAGGTTTTCTCCAAACTTTAGAAGCCGTTGCAGACACTTTAGATGGTTTAGGAAATGTGAATGTTACGAGACTGGTGTAGTTTTAAGTGCAGAGTATATAATTGTGAGAAGAAAACACCCATTCAAGGGCATGTGAGTGATAGATAATATAGCGCCAAAATCAGCACACAATGCGGATTTTCAGAATGTTCTTTTTGGAACTTCCCTAAGAGAAACTCCAACAGGAGCTGCAAATTCCAGCACACAACGTCTGTTTTGCAGTTTTAGCACGCGGCGCTGGTGACAGCTTCACCGGAGGCGCTGTTTTGCAGCGCGCGGCAAGCAGCTCTTTACCAAGCACTGCAAATATTGCCAAATACATCAAATCAGTCAAAGTTCAACACAAACACAAACACATCAAGCATCAACATCATCATAATCCTTGACATCTCCATTATGCACTTCTTCTCCATTAGAATCTTGCACAGTAATGGCATGAACCGTTGAATCTCCATAGCCGTCTTCACTTGTACGAGGTATTGGAGAACCTATGGAGGCCATGAATTCACCCGGCTGTGCTCCCATGGCACCCATGCCTCCAAATACACCCATTGGTGCACTCATCCCTCCCATGCCTCCAAATCCACCATCGGTGCACTCATCCCTCCCATGCCTCCAAATCCTCCCATCAGTGCACTCATCCCTCCATAGCCTCCCATTACTCCATAGCCACTCGTCCCTCGCATGCCTCCATAGCCACCCATCGGTGCACTCATCCCTCCCATGGCATTCATGGCTCCATAGCCACCCATCGATGCACTCATCCCTCCATTAGCCCCCTTCAAGTAGTTTGTCATCATTATTTTTTTAGCCAACACTTCATCGCAACAAAGAGTTATGTACTCCTTTTTGCTTTTCATCAAGCGTGGACATGTCTATGAAAAAGAGTTTTCTCTTCTTCAACTAGGCGTTGATGCTCTCCCATGGCCACCTTCTTTTCCTCCAATGCCACCTTCCTCTCCTCGGTGGCTGCCAACCTCTCATCCACAATGGACCTCCGCGCCTCGGCCTCGGCCTCTTTCTCCTTGACAACTTCTTATCCTTGTTTGCTTTCTTTCATGCTTGAACCATTGCCTCCATAGCTATTGCTATGCCATCATATCCAGCCTTCTTCCCCTTCATTTCTTTTGCATTCCTCCTTCCAATAGGCCTTTTTGTCTTCGCAATCGAGTGAGGAGTGGATCTTCTCTTGACATCCTCACTTGTTGCTTCATCGTCATCTAGGATTGTTGCCTTCATAGTTGCATTGTAGGCTTTTATTGGCAGCTCCAACACATCACGGGTCTTCTATTTTTCTTCTTTCTCTAGCTCCTTGTAGCAATGGGCCAACACAAATGACTTTCCAAGAATTTTCTTGCCCTTCTTGGTCTTTTTCCCTATCTTTGAACAAATTTGGATAATGTTGAGCTACATTGTCAACAAAAGACAAGTAATGAGTCATGGAGAACAACAAACATATGCACATGGAAACAAAATACTATCACACAATAAAATAACTTACCATATCAACATCATTTGTGCCGCTAGGGTTCATTTTGTCAACCATGGCGAAAACACCCACCCACTTTTGACAATCGGTGTTAATAACCGTCCAACGGGAACGAAGCGATCGGTCGGTACGCTTATTTCGACTAGTATTGTACTTATCAAAGTGCTCATTTATTCTCATCCAATATGTGTCTCTAGTTTGATCTGTGTCAACCGTCGGGTCCATGCCAACTTTGCACCATGTCTTACAAATCAAGTTGTCTTCCTCCATGGTGTAGTTTTCCATCCTACCTTTCGGTGCTTCAATCAAACTCTCACCATGCTCATGCACTTCATGCTCGTCATCTTGTTGGGCAGCGTTTTGTTGAGACAAATAGTCATGTAAAAAGGAGGAGCCAACATTCATAGTTGACATAAATGTCCCATCGTCAACACTACATTGTAACTGAATGAACACAAGTCAAAATCATCATTTTTATTCACCTATCTCCAAAAAAAACCAAAAAATAGGCATTTTATACCTTGTGGGCATTTGATCGAGCACGTTGTGTGCGCCGAAATCTGCTGCGGTCGCTGGCGCCTACGGCGGCGGTGGAGGGGGTGGTGGCTGGAAAAAATTGCGCTTGATGGCTGAGGCGGATGATGGAATTAAACACCGAGAAGCGGTCTTCTTCACCAACTTTAGCTTCTTCTGGATGCCCGCCGCTGACTACACTTCCAAGGTTTGCCACGGGTGGCAGCTGCTGCGTGTTTGTCTGTGGCGGCACGAAGAGGCCGCTGATGAGCCCAGCAGAAGGGTTCCCGGTGGCGGTGGCGCTAGGGTTTGCCGCGGGCGGCGGTGGAACTTCTCTGCTAGCGGTAGGGGGATGAGCACGTACAGTGGGGTGGAGGGACTGCCCGTGAACCCGTCCATAGCAAGAATGTCACCTGCGAGCGTGTAGGAGGGAGGGGCGATAATTTCAGCTTAGTGGTTGCCTCTTCGCATGTGGTAGCTGGTGCGTCAGATATTCAGTGTAGGATAGCACAAAATGCCACATGTAAAAAAAAATCCCGCCGTCCTATTTTGCAGCGCCTGCTGGAGCTCGGAATATTGCTTCCGGCGTGCTAAAATAGCATCTTTTACCGCGCAGGCACAATATACATCACATGTTGGAGTTGCTCTAAGTATTTCTAGCTCCAATTTTTTTTGTTAAACCTTGTGTCGTTACTACAAATATATATGCATGCTTTTAAACTTGTTACTCATTCATACTTCAAGGTAATTTATTTAACGAAAAAGAGGTTGTGACGGAGTTTGTTCCATTTTTAAACATATGACTCAATTTGTAGTTCAATACACGTTCATCAAAGAGCATAGAAACAGATTGAGTAATGTATTTTATACAATAGAGACATCATAAAATGGTAGACTAAGAAAGATATGATCAACTCACAAAGTTTGAAAAACCAAGACTACAATAGAAATGTTACTTTGATTAGTTGTGGTTCCACCTAATCATACCTGCATAGATACACGGTATGTCCAGTAATGAGATAGGCTTGATGTCGACTTGCTCGTGGAATATTGGCCCAGTCAAGCTCTAATTGTCACACCTTTATGCAGATTAGTAAAGAACGACATGACTGGAAATGAAAAGACAAAACAAATCAACAAATTATACAACAATATAAATTAAAAACTGTCTAATTTTGTATCTTTTTGTTATTCATTGTGATCATGGCATGTGAGGGCATGCGGCCCCAACAAACGATGCCTACATATAGTTTAGGTATTAGAAATACTAAGGAAGACTATGAACTAACACTAGTTTAGTGTTCTCCTTCCAACGACACATGAAACGGGAAACAAATTGCTCTTATCCACTTGGCTACTAATCCCTCTGTTTCGGTTTAACGGATATGAGATATGAGAAAACTTTGACCACTAGTTTTATGAACAAAAAATGAGATATATGTCATAAACATATACAATTGGTTTCATATTTAGAAGAAATTCGTAATGATGTAACTTTTGTGATATATATCTCAGATTTTGTTGAAAAAACTGATGGTCAATTTTTTCTTAAACTACGTGTATGTATGTTAAACATAGGGAGTAGCATTGATTTAAATGTGCAATAGCAGATTCTTATTGCATTAAATATGAATTCAATCGTTGCATTAAACATTTCCTTGCATTAAAGACTCAAATGTCTTTAGGTAGATACCGCGAAATTATTTTCCTTGCATCAAACATTACCGAGTAAATATGAACATATAGCAATACAAATGTTCTATTTCTACGTTGGACATATATTATGGCGATAATAAGCGAATACAATTTACTTATATAAGAGTAAGGAACATTTCTAATAGACATGCGATCCATTGGTAGTCTGGACTTTTTTATTACTGAATAACTAAAGCATATTTTGGCTTGGCTTGCACATGCATGTTGTTGTGCTGACTCATACCACATGAAAGTAATATTATTTATTTTAGATACATGAATGTATTCTTTGGTTCGTGTCCACCCTCTCTAACACTGAAGAGCTAGTTCTTGTCATATTACATATATTGTCAGCCTAGGTATGTGAACATGTACTCGGTAATATGGTTTGACCTAATCTTTTTCATGGTTCCATAATATATAATTTGATTGGAGCTAGTTAGGGTTACAAGCGAGATCCCACAAAAGTCCTGCTTCTAGTTCATTTGAGAATTTCTAGTTCAGCTTTTTGTCCAAACTTTGAACTATTTTTCAAATAAACTAGAAGCGGGACTTTCGCGGAAGTAAGTTTTTTGACGCGCTTTGCTGCACCCGTGAACTATTGGTCTGATCACGGTATAATAATTGTTGTTCCTCTGACTTTGGGATTAATAAAGAATGACATGACCGAAAATGGTAAGACAAAACCTATCTACCAATTGTACACGACTCTAAACTAAAAAGCTTCCACAATTGGCTTTCTTTGTTATTCATTGTCGCAGCATGTGACGCATGTGGCTGGCTGGTCACTGAATTAACAGTTGGTCCTTGAATTAGTAATGCTAGCATATTGACCATCGACCACTCCATGCTCAGTCCCCTTATAGTAAAATTGTGTATCAAATTACCCCAGAAATCCCGTGAGCTACATGCTTGGACAAATACCATTGGCCTGACCAATTTGAATAAATGTGGTAAGAATTCTGATCTTTTTGTTCTCGAGTTTCAGATCAAAACTTTGAGCGACCTCATTCGGGAGTCGCGGGTGCGAATGCAGTAAGAAAGATCACAACTTTGAGCAACCTCATTTGAGTGTCCGTTTCGGATCACAACTTAGCACAAATAACTATAGTTAAGCCTTTTAGAAAACCGATGGTGGTAACCAAATGGGAGAAGTTAGCATGCATTGGCATGATATATATATATATATATATATATATATATAGGAAAAATACTTTTTACTCCCGGGTGTAACTACACCCACATCTCATGTACTACCTGATGGAAGTATTTGTAATCCTTTATCTGTTTGAGTATGTTCATATACTATATCTAAGATACTTCCAAGCAAGTTATATATATATATAAGTATATATATGTGGCTAGCTGTCTAGGTTATGAGGTCTTGCATGGTTCCGAGTGACACGTACCATCCCACTTACTTTGCATAAGCCTGACCAAACCCTTGTTGCTTGCGATCTTATGGCCCGCGTTCCCTGCATCCCCGGGCATGTAGGGACGTCCAAGATGGAGCATGTGTCCATAGGGAGGGGATCAACTGTGGAGGTCATTAGAGGGCACCCTAATTGTTGCCTCTACCACCGGGCATCTGTGGAGTTTGGAGATCCAGAGGAAGAGAGGAAGGATATAGATGATGAGGGATGGGGAAACATTGTTCATCAATGAAATGATGTGTATGTAATTTGTTTGATCATATTTTTCTCAGTCATATATCATGTACCATACCATCCATTGCCCACCCATATATATATATATATATATATATACATACATATATATATATTCTGTATGGTAAATGAATAGTTTAATTATTTTTCAAATAGCTTCGAGGTTTATTTCTTCATCTGTTTTAAGCTATTCAAAAAAAATCTTACAAACATAGCGAAATAGTTTCCAGTAATTAACCCATGAGGATGAATCAATAGAAATGAATAAAAAGCCCTCTATGCTAAAAGTCATACATTTGTGACAAATCCAAGTAACCATCACCACATTGCAGTTTTTAATATTTGTTGCAAGACACAAATTGGTTTTCCCTTGTCCTGCATGCACTTCAGAAAGATGTGTATCATATATATCAAAGAAAACAACCATCGTTTTTTTGCACATATTTTGCACAAGAGAAAGAGATCGTGTTATCTTTGATCCCTCATAACATTTTTCTCAAGCAAGCAAATGAAGCCAGTAACAAAGCTAGTACATGACATGAGGACAAGGACAATAGCATGTCTACTTTATTGTTGGAACGAAGGAAAGCATAAATGATCCGTGACGAAAAATCGTGGTGTGCTAATTAGGGCACGCGTAAACACCCAGTGCATTAACAGATCCCCCAGCGCGTGCATAGAATCCTGCGACTATGTTACCGTCTAGCAGTTGGATGTTGAAAGGAGTACCATTTGCTTTTCCAAATGACCCATATGCTCGGAGGTTGCTGACCAAAGTAAGTGACGTGACAACAATGTCACCTCCAGCTGTATCAGTTGTTCCCTGAATTTTGTTTATAGTCTCCAGAGGAGCAAGGTTGACCTACATGGAAGGAAAACAACAAATTATATAGTGAACAACTGTATGTTTCTTCCTTATATTGCACTTTAGCATGGCTGTAGGGTTCAGTAGCAAGTAAAGGGTCTGAGAGTATCATATGGCATACACAAGAATGGATAAATTATATTGGAACCCAAATCACTCACTTTCACAGTAACTGCACCATCACCACCCCATGGTCATGCAGTTTTTTTCTGACCACCTTGATTGGTGTAGGAGAAAGCAACCGAGTTAAGCACATCCCCGCATTTAATTGTCACATCTTGAAGGGAGTGTGGTTGTTCTGGGATGATATCACAAGCGGTCCCTCCGTTCCTGCCCCAAGGCCCTATCTTAGTGACAGGGGTCTGCACATACGTTATGGCGCAACATATTGGTTTAGGAAATCTCATGCATATATGTGTAATTCATAAAATAACTTGAACGTATTGTACATAGCTTAGTAAGAGATCATAAAAAAGTTGTATCTCACCTGCTTTGGGGTGCATAGGGAAAAAGCAAGAATATTGAGCTCCCAAGTGCCCCCAGTACTAGTTGGCGGGGACCGGATTAATTTTGCCCGTTACAACACCATGTGGAAAGGCAAACTCTCTAGTTCCACCCAAGATTGCCCATTCACTATCTGTGCCGGCAAAGTCTCCGAGAACCTTAAGGCTTGACCCCTTAAACCTGGTCAGAATTTACATAAATAAAATAGTGAAAGTTAGTATGAAAACATATGTGTATATATGGTGTAGAAGAGCAAATTTAGATAGTAGGGAACCTTGCATCAGTGAACACAATGCTATGGGAGAATAACCAGTTGGTATCAGTTTTACCATCGGAAATATGAAAGCCTCGAGCTCGTGCGACAATACTTGCGGCGGATTCATCCGGACCATCACATATGGTCCAGTCGTTAACCGCAGTGACACAAAAACTAGTTTTCGGTGGGCTCACAATGACTAGTTGGTTTTCACCTGGTGTTGATTGGACGTGCTGGAACATGTACAAGTGGAGGTGATGGTCCTTTTGCTTGATCTCTTGGCAAAGACCACTCAGGTAGTAGGATGGGTTCGTAGCAGCCATGGCTCTAGGATATGTTGAAAGAGTCAGCTAAGAAAGATAAGATGCTTGTGCCTTGTGTGTGCAAATGAATGGAGCTAATGTGGCAATTTATAGAGCCTAATCTCCTGCCAAGATTAGCACATACATTGCCTAACCTATAACTAGAGATAATCTTGCTTGATGCGCTTCTACACTCCTGACATTAAAATATTGTGGCATGTGCACGTCGATGCACTAATTTCAGATCCTAGTTATGCTTGACGAACTTAGCTAGTCATAATCATATGCACATTTTGCATATTGGTTGTTGAGTTAGCCACGTCTAATGATCCATAGATTAACATAATGTGAAAAAAATGTTATCTATATAGTTGAAGATCATCATGCATGACTAGTAGCTCGTCATATTTTTTCCCTTCAGTTTGTCTGGCGGAATATATTTTTCTAGTTCTTAGCAATGGCGTGAAAACAATGTTATCTATATAGTTGAAGATCATCATGCATGACTAGTAGCTCGTCATATTTTTTCCCTTCAGTTTGTCCGGCGGAATATATTTTTCTAGTTCTTAGCAATGGCAGTCATTGCCGAAAGATACCTAAATAGTACGTACATAGTTTTACATGCCATAGGAGGTACCAATGAACAGAAAAATATAATTTGAGGGAGCTAAATCGTTTATGTGAGTAACTCTCGAACATATAAAATGCATTAAAAATTATGGAAATAGATATCTGGAATATTTATTTTGGATTTCACTTGGTGACAAAACATTATGAAGTTTATCCATCAACTACCATGGCTTATTTATACTACCGTCCGGTGTAAAACGTTATTGTGGCTATGATCAATTTATAAAGTTTAAAGACCAACTGACGCTACAGTAAAATACTAGTCTCATGTGGTTGCACCAAACATGGCCCAGCAAAGAAATTATGCTGATTCAGATTATATCGGGATTTGTAGATGTTGTGTTCATTAATAAGATGTCACCCATTGTAACTTCGTCATGGACTTTTGGTCCAATCAAGCTTGAACTGTCGCCACCTGTATAAAGATCAATAAAGAACGACATGACTGAAAGTTGAGGATAAGATCGAACTACCAATTGTATAAGAAATCCAATTTAAAAGCATGTGGCCTCATTCAACGGTACATATGTATATGTATAGCTGAATTAGATAGACTAAAGAGATAATTCATCGGTTCCAAGTAAAGACCAAATTTTTGCACGGCGGGTCCATCAGACAAAACGGAACTGCTAAAGAGAAGTTCTAGTAGAAAGGAAAACTAAGCGAAAGGCCTTCTTAGAAAAGCATTGTTCAGTTTTCTCCTTCCAACGACACAAACATGAAACATATTTCTCCCATCCCTAATATCGATAGATTCAAAAGAAGAAAGCTATCGAACCAAGTCGACAAAAGAAGTTAGATGGTCGAGAAATAGCGAGACGAAGTCAGGTGGAATGGTGGTGGTGTACACATATACCCTACACAAAACTTTCACGGTATTGCAAGGAGTCTTTGGGCTATGAAGTAAAACTTGCAACTGTAGAGTATGAAATTGTGAATGTTATGAGGCTGGTATAGTTTTGAGTGCAGAGTATGAAACTGTGAGCGGAAAATGCCCATGCAAGGGCATGCAAGTGGCAGATAATATGGGGCCAGAACTAGCACACCATCAGGATTTTTCTAGATGTTCTTTTCAGAACTTATATAAATATTTCTTTTTATGATGGAAGAGAGCAGCTTATTCATTATCAGTGAAGTAGTTCACATTGTTTTCTACAACCAGATCACAGATAAAATGCCTCACAGGTTTGACTAAATCCCTATCTAGAAGCGTATTGTGCTAGGTCATGAGCAGGTTATTACACTCTCTTCTGGTGCACTGGGAAAAATTTCTCGATTTTTTTTAACATTTTGAAATATATTTAAACAATAGGTGCATATACACTTATGAGCCAAAGTGGATTTCCCCTTATTATTGGAATAGTATAGCTCTATATCCTTGACGATTATCTTAGCTGCAAGCTCATCATATTCTTTTCCACTTTTATTTGTCTGGTGGAATATATATTTCTGATTCTTAGCGATGGCAGCCATTGCCGAAACATACCTAAATAGTACATACATAGTTTAACATTCGATGGCTGTAAGATATGTGGAAAGCTTCAGCTAAAGAAAGATAGGGCAAGGGTGCATGTTGAAATTGGTCCCGAGACGCCGCGTAAACTCGCCGAGTGCTTTCCGGCAGTACACGCACGTTGCAAGGCTTCCGAACAGTTCCGGCAGTATGTTTCGGCAAGACTTCGCAAATACACAGTGTACGTAGCTAGCTAGCCTAGACTTGATCGATCAGCCGCAGCAACACACACGCGAAACTCAAATCGCTAGAGTCAATTGGATTGCAAGAGGAGCGTCTCGCGTCTCGTCCTTTTATTTTCTCAATTCTACAGTTACAGAGCTAGGTATACATGCATATATATATATATATATGCCAGGATTTGCTAACCGACTTGTTACAGATCAAGCTACTCCTATACATATACGTATACTAGCAGTTCTACTCAGCCAGGAAACACGCGTGCACCCGATGTCGTACCAGCACCGGATCGTGATTAGTTTTTCTAACAATCACCCCCAAGCACGATGTGCTCTTCAATGTCCACCTGGATCCCAGATGCGTCAGCTGCTCCTCGCAGGCGTCATCCATGGCATTGCTATCGCCGTTCCAGGTAGCTTCCATGTCACCGACTTTGCTTTTGTCGGCTTCTCCATGGCTTCATGCCGACATTCCTTTTTGTCCGTGCCTTGAGACATTATACCTGGTTCGATGAAGTACTTTCTCATCGATGCTTCGCATATTTGATATGTTGCTTGTCGGTACTCGTGGATGCAATCGAACAAATATGTAGGAGCCAGCTCAAATTTGTTAACTAGCAAGGCTAGCTCGTGACTAGCAATTCTGACTTCTACCTGCTCCTGACCAACACCGTTTTCTGGCTCGTCTGGAGTAGTAAGGCACAACTTGCCTACATGTAGCGATTCGTCTTTTCCTTTTGATTCTCTTTCTGGCATGTTTCCTTCTAACTTCTCTATACCACGTGAAAAGCCTCTTGATGGATCTACACCCCCTATTGTTGGGTCTCCTCCATTTATCTGGCGACCAGTCCACACTCTTGGACCGTCGCCTTGTAGCCTTGCTAGCCTGTTTGTTGGGCTCGCTTCAACTCGCCCTCATCTTATAATTGCTGGGAAAACAAGTGCAGGTATCACTGCACATGCATTTGCGCGCCCTTTCAGTTCTATATCTTCTAGCCACGGACTAGCCTTTTCTTTAAACTTTTTGTCTTCTAGGAGAATCCTTAGTGCTTCTGGCCTAGTGTCCACGACTGGAGCACCCCTGGGCCTTCAACGTCTTCTGGACCCGAACTTGCTGACAAGGATAAGCTTGTTGATCCATATTTTCTTCATACTCAAGATCCCACGTGACGTGAAAAGTTGGATATCCCGGTTCATTGTAGCCCCAATTCCATGACTCGCCTTCCTCAAAGATTGTGTTGCCCCTGACAACCACCTTATTGGTATAAGGATTGCACAAGCGGTATGTCTTTGAGCTTTCATAGCCTGTCATGATCATTGGAGTACTCCGATCCACCAAATTGCTTTTATGGTCGGACTCCGTTTTGACATGTGCCACGCACCCAAAAGTGCGAAGATGATCAACCGAGGGTTTCCATCCGTACCATGCTTCGTGCGGCATTATACCACTCCAGTCTCAGTTGGCTCCATGTTTAGCAAATATACAGCCGTATTGACTGCCTCACCCCAGAATTTTCCTGGCAAGCCTTTGCTCTTCATCATGCTCCGTGCCATGGTCAACACAGTTTGATGCAACTCACCCCCTTGATCAATGTGTAGGGCTCTTATCTTCGCCTCCATCTTGAACTCTTCGGCTTCCTTGATCTTCTCGAATGCTTGTTGAGCTTGACCCTTACTTTTTAGCAACACAATCCACATGTATTTACTATGATCATCCACCACAAGCATGAAGAACTTACTGCCAGACGGAGTTGCGGGTGAAATTCCAATGCATATATCGCCATGAACAAGTTCCGAGGCTTCACTTGCCTCAAACGTGGCTTCACATGGTAACGGGGCACTCCGTTCCTCGTGATCCACACACGGTAGATCATGATCCACTTCTGCCACAATCTCCGTAGCCGGTGATGGAGGATCCTCCTCATCCTTTGGCTCAGTTACTTCGGGCATCATCATCATCGGTCCATCATCTCCTTCCTGGGTGATGAGAGCCCTCTCCTTTTCCTTTGGTGGTTTCCGGCAATCAGCCTTGAAGTGACCAAGCTCTCCGTAGTTATGACACCTTACTTTCTTTATGTCAAACTTCCTTCGTGGCGGGGTGTCATCTTTATCCTCTTGCCCCGCAATGTACTTTTTCGCTGGGCGTTGTTTCTCCTTGCTGCTCGTGGATCCTCCTTGCTTTTCTTTTGAAAGAGTCATCCACTGCTGCTTCGTGAGCATCAGGTGCTCAACCTGTTCTAGATCATCGAAGCTGATCCAAATTCTCTCGTCGTGTGCCTTGAATCTTCCGACGAGATCCTCAAAGTGTATTCAGGTCGAGACATTGTTCGATCGATGTGACGATCTGCATGTAGCGCGCCGGTGCCACACGCAGGAACCTTCTGACGTTCTTGACCTCGTCCAATCTCTCGCCATATCCCCTGATTGCATTAACGAGGGTAACGAAACGGGCGGCAAAACTGATCAACCGTCTTGCTCTCCTCCATCTTTAGATCTTCATAACTTTTTGTCAAAGTTTGAAGATGCGCTTCCTTCACACGGGCATGACCTTGGTGCAAGATCTTGATCGTCTCCCATGCATCCTTCGCCGATTTATTTTCGACGAGGTGCTGCATCACGTCCTTCAGCACGACAGAATAGAGCGTTGTTAATGCTTGGCGATCCTTCCGGTACTTCGCGCCTCCCTTGAGGTACTCGTCGCCTCCTGGATCGACGGCCTCCCAAACCTCCTGAGCCTCCATGGCTACCTCCATATTGAGTGCACATAGCCTGTAGTCCTTGCGATCGAGGCGCGGATACAAAGCCGCCCCCACCGTCTCTTTCACCGGTGCCGTTGCCGAGCTGTCGCCAACCTTCACCATCGTCATGACCTCCTACTACCAAACGAACGATGACCTTGGCTCTGATACCACTTGTTAGAGTGCACAAGGCCAGATCCACCGGAACCCACAACCAAATAAGGCCTCTGGCTTAACTCAGCCCAAAAGACTAGTCTCATAGGTGAGGTTTGCCCCACCTTATATGTTGGGTTCCCTCACACCCAATTTCTAATGCGAGACTAAACCTAATAATCTTCCCCGTCACACATCGGGGCAAATGGGACTCCCCCATCAAGGAGATGTTACAGTTTTTTTTCCGACCATGGACCCTGATGCAGAGTACTTTCCGACGACACGAAGTCCTCCCGTTACTAAGAGATCAGTTACGAGGCTTTGATACCAATTGTTGGAATTGGTCCTGACATGCCGCGTAAACTCGTCGAGTGCTTTCCGGCGGTACGCGCATGTTGCAAGGCTTCCGAGCAATTCCGGCAGTATGTTCTGGCAAGACGTCGCAAATACACAGCGTACGTAGCTAGCTAGCCTAGACTGGATCGATCAGCCGCAGCAACACACACGCGAAACTCAAATCTCTGGAGTCAATTGGATTGCAAGAGGAGCGTCTCGCGCCTCGTCCTTTTATTTTCTCAATTGCACTCTTACAGAGCTAGGTATACACGCATATATATATGCCAGAATTTGCTAACTGACTTGTAACAGATTAAGCCGTGACTAAATCCTACTCCTATACATATACATATACTAGCAGTTCTACTGATCCAGGAAACACGCGTGCACCCGATGCCGTACCAGCACCGGATCGTGATTAGTTTTCCTAACAGTGTACCTTGTCTGTGCAAATAAGTGGAGTCAACCTGTCGAAAAAAAAGTACCCTCTCGTTTAGGGTTTTGTGCTCTGGCGGCGAACCCCCTCGCCGCTGTGAGATATGTCCGTCGTCCTAGGTTCCTGCCGCTGGTTCCCGTCTCCCCTCTCTGTGCTATTCGGGCGGCTCGGCCAACGCTGATGTTGGCATCTTGGCTGGATACGACACCCCATCTAGGGTTTGGTCATGGCGACCCCGGCGTCGTCGGCTGCCTCTGGATCGGGGATAGAGAAATATGAGACGATCGATGACATGTTTAGCCATCTGGAACTCAATGCCGATGAGTTGGATGATGTCGTGATTGATACAAAGAAGGCGTCCGAATTCAAGAAGGAGGCTCACTGGCTTGCGATTGCAAAAGTCATCACTACGAGATCCTTTAGTGCGGAAGCTCTTTTCGAGAAGATGAGGATCGTTTGGAATCTCTCCCGGGATCCAATCTGTCGTGCTGCAGGTGAAAACTTATTCATATTCCAGATGCATTGTCTCGGCGATTGGAAGAAGGTCGTCCATCAAGGCCCTTGGACCTTTCGTGGCTGGGGTGTTCTTATTAATGATTATGATGGCTTAGAAGAACCGCAGAAATTCATCTTTAGCGGTATGCATCTCTGGGTACAAATTCATGGGATCCCTGAGCTGTATCGAAAACCTGAAGTCCTAAACGACCTATCTAGAAAGATTGGCAAAGTGAAGGAAGTATATATGTCCCCCAAACTGTTCTTCAAAGGAAACTATCTGAGAATTCGGGTCATGGTGGACATTGCAAAGCCTCTTATGCGATTTGTTTCACTTACGACTCCTGAAGGCAAGAAGAGACTGCAGGTGAAATATGAGAAGGTTCTGTTTTTCTGTAAGCGTTGTGGTTTAATCGGGCATGACCATGAAGAATGTGGTGATGGGGTGTGGGAGGAGAAACAGCTGCAGTTTGGCACTTGGATGCTTTCCATCCGTCGTGCCAATCAACCAGACCCACCCCCCCCCCCCCCGACGCTTTGATAGAGAGGTCTCCCGTGGTGGCTGGTCTGGTAGGGGTGTGGGGCGCCCAAACTTCGGGCGGAAACGCTCGTCTGAGGAGGCTGGTATAGAGGATGAGAGTGATCTCAAGGATACTGCTGCTAGCCCAATCAAAGTGGGATAGCGTACTGAACCCATGGAGGATGATTCGGACGAGACTAGGACGATGCTTCAGTTCGATGGGGGCGTGGTGGGGGATGATTTTGGTTCTGAGAATGGGCCGAGTACTGATCTTCAGGTTCCCCCGCTGCCTCCACAATATGTCAAGGAGAAGGATCATACCAAGTTGAGAAAGACAGATGCTCTAGACTCGGAAAACCCTCTGGCACCATCGGCGGCCCCCATCGTGGAGGACCGCCGGGCCAAATGAGTATCATAAGCTGGAACGGCCGGGGAATAGGGAAACCTACAACCGTTCAAGAGCCGGTCTGCCTTGTGCAGACCCATAAGCCCTGCCTTGTGTTCATCTGCGAAACAAGGCAATCGGAGGAAAGAGTGAAGAATTTACGCTATCGGCTTGGTATGAAGCACTGTTTTCATGTTAAAGGAGATGGAACAGGCGAAGGAATTGCGTTATATTACAATGAGGACATCTCTGTTGATCTTCTGTCCTTTAGCATGCGGCACATCGACGTGCACATAAATGGTGGTCCATTTGAGAATCTGTGGAGAGGGACTTTCGTTTATGGCGAGCCTAGAGCTTGTGATCGTCATCATATGTGGACAACCTGGAGGCAGCTTAAACCGAGGTCCGCGAAACCATGGCTAATGATAGGTGACTTCAGTGAGGTTATGTGGCAAGAGGAACACTTTTCGAGGACAAGGAGATCGGAAAGACTAATGCTTGATTTTAGGGAAGTCTTGTCTCACTGTGACTTGCAAGATATTGGATTTACGGGCTCGCCTTGGACGTATGATAATAAACAGCAGGGTGTCCGTAATGTCAAGGTTTGTCTAGACAGAGCCGTTGCAAGCCCTTCTTGGTCTGGCCTCTTTCCCATGATGCGGCTGAGACATCTTAGCTCCTCCAGGTCGGACCATTGTCCTCTGCTCTTGGCCGCTGATTCTGAAGATGGACCGAGACTGGCGCGTCCAATCCGCCGCTACGAGATTATGTGGGAGAGGGAACCCTCTCTCCCTGCAGCTGTCAAGGACGCGTGGTCACGCCGGGTTCCTGTTCATGACCTTGGGGATGTGACCATGTCAATGCAGACTATGATGTCTAATCTTTACGAATGGAAGTCTATACATTTCAAATCCGTTCCTAAAGAGATGGAGAAGAGGAGGAAAGAATTGGATGATCTATCGCTGCTCACAGACCCGGAGAGTATTACAAAAAAAGAGGCTTTATCATGTGAGATGGATGAGTTACTGTATAGGGAAGAAATAATGTGGCTGCAAAGATCTAGAGTTGCATGGCTTCGAGAGGGAGATAGAAACACGAAATATTTCCACCGCCGTGCATCGTGGAGGAGAAAGAAGAACCGTATTAGCAAGCTGAAACGACCTGATGGTTCTTGGACCACGGACTCTAGCGAGATGGAGGATATGGCCACGGGTTTTTTCAAAAACCTCTACTCTCGGGAGGAAGAAATCGATCCGTCTATTGTCATAAACTTGCTGCAGCCTTGTGTTGATAATGCAAATGAGAGGTTATGTGCGCCTTTCTCTGAAAAGGAAACCAGCGATCCTCTCTTTCAAATTGGCCCCCTAAAAGCTCCTGGGCCCGATGGTTTTCTAGCACATTTTATTCAACGAAACTGGGATCTCTTGAAGGATGATGTGGTGTGTGCGGTGCAGTGTTTTTTCACTAATGGTATAATGTTGGAAGATGTTAACGAAACAGCGATTGTCTTAATCCCAAAGAAGAGTGACCCAGAGGAACTGAAGGATTTCCGCCCAATAAGTCTTTGCAATGTGATCTTCAAAGTGGTTTCCAAATGTCTTGTTAATAGACTTCGACCTTTATTACAGGATATTATTTCGCCAACTCAGAGCGCCTTCATCCCGGGGCGTCTCATTACGGACAATGCTTTTGTGGCTTTTGAGTGTATTCATGCTATACAAAATGGTGCAGCGTCAAAAAAGGATTTCTGTGCATACAAGCTGGATATGGCTAAAGCGTACGACCGCGTGGACTGGAGGTTTCTGAAAGGGGTTTTAGCGAAGTTGGGCTTTCATAGTCAATGGATTCGGTGGATAATGGCGTGTGTGACCACCGTTCGATACTCTATTCGCTTTAACGGACATATGTTGGACTCCTTCACCCCGACACGTGGGTTGCGCCAAGGTAAACCGCTTTCACCATATTTATTCCTTTTTGTGGCTGACGGTTTATCTTGCTTGATTAGGAAAGAAATTGAGAGGGGAGCTCTACAGGAACTACATATCTGTCGACAAGCCCCTAGCATTTCCCATCTCTTATTTGCCGATGACAGTCTCATGTTCTTCAGAGGCTCTGTCGATCAAGCAAGTGTGGTGAAAGGGGTACTGGACAATTATGAGAAGATTACCGGCCAGCTGGTGAGTTTGGGTAAATGCTCTATTCTCTATGGTGATAGGTGCTCTGCCGATACTCAATCAAGAATATCCTCCATTATGAAACTGAATGCTTTGAGGAGAAGTATCTGGGTCTCCCTGTACCTGAAGGACAAATGAAGAAAGGGAGGCTTCGGTCGACGAAAGAGAAATTTGCTAAGCGTGCGGATGATTGGTGTGAAAAATATATGTTTGGGGCTGCCAAGAAATTTTTAGTTAAGGCGGTGCTACAATCTCTACCCACCTATGCAATGGGTATCTTCAAATTCCCCTTTGGACTCTTGGACAACCTCTCAAAAATTGTGAGGAATTTTTGGTGGGGCGATGAACATGATCGAAGACGCATGCACTGGATGTCATGGGATAAAATGACCCGACCAAAATCTCAGGGTGGTATTGGCTTCCGTGATCTCCGCATTTTTAACCAGGCCCTTCTAGCACGTCAAGCTTGGAGACTTAAACACTTCCCTGACTCCCTGTGTGCGCGTTTGTTGAAGGCAAGGTATTACCCGACGGCAAACCTTCTTAATACAGCGTTTATTCAGAATACATCGGCCTCTTGGCAAGGAGTAATGCATGGCTTGGAGTTACTAAAAAAGGAACTATTTGGTGCATTGGCTCTGGCTCCCAGGTTAGAATTTTTAGAGATAATTGGATCCCTCGTCAAGGAGCGTTATAGGTTAATGCAAGAAGAGGAAACTCGCGGAGAAGATGGGTTAGTGAACTTATTGATCAGTCAACACGGACTTGGAATGAAGAGGCAGTCCGAGCTTGTTGTTCTGTCTTGGACACCAACGTGATTCTGGCCATCAAATTATCTCATAGACAATGCGAAGATTTTGTTGATTGGTTCCCGGAGAAGAACGGACTCTTCACTATTCGCTCGGCCTACAGGTTAGGTATGGAACCCTTGCTTAGCTCTCTGAGCAACGGTCAGTCTAGCGCCGAACCCTCTGGTGACCGGGGTATCTGGGATCTCGTCTGGTAGGCACATGTTCCGAATAAGATTCGTGTTTTTGCTTGGAAGGCTACGACCTCTACGCTGGCGGTGAAATATGAGCTTCACCGGAGAATCAATACCATTGAGCCTGTCTGTGCCATCTGTGGTCGAGAAGATGAGGATGCGCACCATGCGCTTATACGGTGCACGTTGGCAAAAGCTCTAAGAGAGGAGATGAGGAAGAGATGGACATTTCCTTCAGAGGATGCTTTTAAGACAGATGGTACTGAATGGCTTTTGACCTTGCTCAATGGAACAAATGGGGACATGCGGTCACGTATCCTGTCCCTATTATGGTGTGTTTGGCACCACCGCAATAATTGTGTCCACGGTGATGGAAAGGCTTCTGTCACAGCTTCAGCGACCTTTATTACTAATTACTTAATTTCCTTCTCTGGAGTCACTCCGGCAAAATTTGATCCTAAAGGCAAAGTCGTGGTTTTGTCGGAGATACACATTCAGGATGGGCCGGCCGACACTCCCAGTTGGTCAGCTCCGGAGGAAGGACAACTTAAAGTCAATGTTGACGCAGGCTGGGATCCGAAGACAAGGAAGGCTGGCATCGGCATCATCATCAGGAATTACCTTGGCCAACCTGTCCTAACGGAGTGGAAATTTGTTCCCAGCTGCGCAAGTGCTGAAGAAGCGGAGGTTCTCGCATGTTTAGAGGGATTAAAACATCTAACACAACATTTTATAGGCCCAGATATTCTCGAGACTGACTGCCTACGTGTGGTTCAGGCGATCAATGACAAGGAAAATGATCGGTCTGACTATTGGTGCCTTTATCTACAAGCTAAGGAGCTCCTGCGTGTGTTTGAGTATTTTAGTGTGGCTAAGGTGGGGAGGTCGAGTAATGTGGTCGCTCACTCCTTAGCTCAGCTAGGTAAGACAGGAGCTAGTGGTCTTTTGTGGGAGCTTCTCCCAGTAGTGCCTTGGCTTTGATCAAGCATGATTGTATGAACATTGTGTAATCCTCGGAGCAGCAAGTTTTTTACGCACTCTTTTCCTTATCAGGGTACCTGAGGGGACTAGAAGGTTTTTAATGGAGCGGCTTGCTGCTCATATTTAATGAAATGTCTTACCTAAAAAAAAAGGTGGAGTCAACCTGACAATTTGTAGACAATCTCCTACTAGCCTTATCTAAATGGGGCTAATCTAGACCGATGAGCTTCTCCACTCTGGATACAAAAATGTGGTGGCATGTGCAAGTGGTTGCATTGTTTAGATCCCATTCTAAGCTTGACGACTACACCTAGTCATAATTATATATATGGGTTTGATCCGGTACACCCCCTCACATTAAAATCATATAAATACATTCACGTATATATCTAAACCCGTATCCAGATAAAGTATTATTTATAAATAGCCATACATATCGGGACGTGTAGTTATATGACATTCTTCCCGTACACTATTGCGCACCCAATCACCCATGCCCATATGATCGCCGCCGCTCCGGTCACAACCGTCGCCGCCACTGCCAACCATTGTCGCCGTCGTGCTCCTTCTCTGCCGCTATCTTCACGTCCTCGTCGACCGTGAGGTAGGTACTCCGTGGTTTCCCGATTGCGTTGCGGCAGATCGCCATGGTTGTTGTGTGATCGGACAGTCCGACACCGATAATGCCGGACTGTCTGGCCAAACTATCCGGCGCTGGGAAAGACGGCTTGTCCGGCCTAGCCAGATTGTCCGACACTACTGTCAGAACCATACAAGCTCATCACCGAGGACCGTGACAAACAAGAGCGACCTTGCTGCTCCGGCGCACCCCTGTCCAAGGCGGCAAAGTTCCTGTGATTATCCACGGAGACCGAGGCATACTGGAATCTCTTGTACGTAGTACCTATCTTGTGATTGAAATAATTTTCTTATCGACTAAGGCAAATATAGAAGAGACATATAGCAAATATGACATAATCAATGAACCTAACAATTCTTGTTCAAATCTGAGCTCATTGTACGCACCTTCATTTCATATAAGCTGATAGACACCGATCAGTTCATGAGGTTTGCTTCAGTGTACCCCCCCTCATACTTTGAAGAGGTAATATGGTCTTTTACTATTAATTACTGATTATTAGTTACTAAACCATACACATATAGACATAATTTGGGATTGGTAGAGGTGATTATCAAAGTCCATTCAAAATCATCGCCTTGCTAGTCTAGTATATTGTATTACCTATACGTGCACGTCTTGCCGGAGTGGACACGACCACGGCTACTAGCACCTGCAGTTCAGCGACCACGCACACTATGATGGCGACCGACATGGTTCGCGATGAGGACCTGTGCTTTCCTGCTTCACACGCTGCGGTTTTTACGATGTTCACTGAATCAGGTCGTGTGACGACTCGCCGCTATTGTGCTGGTTAACCCGTCAAAAGGACGATGAGTATTTTTCGGGTAGACGGTTTTAGTTGGTACAAGTAAATACTAGGTATGGGCTTTGCGGACCAACGTAATCTAATTTGGTTTAGCAACTAATAATCGGAAATTAATGATAAAGACCACCTTACCCCTTCAAAGTTTTGGAAAAGGGGGACACCGAAGCAAAAGTGTCAGTTCATTTACACACATACAGGAGAAACGACCACACAAACAGCTGGTAACCGACATAATTCAGCAAAAGCTCCACGGCTACAAAAACGAATCACTAACTATTAGTACGAGGCAACAACCAAAAGAACTACAATTGTCTTCATCATGATACATTCAGACTAGAACGCTATGCAAGTCAAAAAAAATCCCGTTGGACAAGTCCGGCCTCTTGTCCGAAAGCATGTTTGGTGACACCCGTTAGAACTTCACACTGGACAAGATGTCGGACTGTCCGGCCTGCCACCGGACATTCGGCTGGACTGTCCGGCCAGGCGCCCCGCCTCCGCCGCGTCACGGCCGCCATGTCAGTCCTGCTGGCACACACCTACAAGGCCAAGCCGAGGCGTGCTCCAGCAAAGACGCTGCTCGCCGGACCCAACCGCCACCACTACCATCGCGCATGGATACAACAGTCGTTGTTGTTCATCCAGCGTGCAGCGGTTCTTTTTTCCGTTTGCGTAGAGCCATACTAGTACAGATATTGCTAGAAAAACGTATAACCTACCTCTTCCAACTAATATCAGCAATATGTTTGGTAATTGGTTAAATGGAATAGATAAGGTGAATAAGGACAGAATACGGATTGGCATTTCGCCCATATGTTGGTCCATTTGGAAGTGTCAAAATAACTTTATTTTTAACAAAGCCGGAGTTCCTTCCTTTTTGCAGGTTATCCATATGGGGGCATATTGGATTCAGCTTTGGGCTTTCCTTCTCCCATAGCATCAGCGTTCACCCATGGTTTCTGGGTGCAACCGTATTGTGGCGGTTACTTCGGAATTCTTCAGTCAGGCTTCGTGGCGTCATTATAGATTGACGAATGACTAGATGTTGCAATTGTTCTCTTGTGAGATCTTTACCTTTTTTAGATGGTTGGTGCATGTATCAACCTAATTTGATTTTTGAATTGTAATGCCACGATGATACTTTTTGGACCTTAATAAAGGCTGAGTGCATCCCAGGTGCAGAGGCCGGGGTTGTGCTCTCCTTTTCGAAAAAAAGCTGATACCACCACTGCATAATTACTCTCCAGGACAATCTGATTGGTGTCAACCTTCAGGCCTTCTGTAGATTCAGCGTCACGGCAACGAGGAATGTAGCCCTAGTTTGATCTGATTACATGGGTTGCAGGCCTACATGGCAGAATGATGGCGCACAATAGAACCGTAGGCAGCAATGCCCGTATCTGCAAGGGAACTAGCATCAACATTAACTTTTATCCAGCCTAACTCAGGTTTTCTACAAACTTTAGAAGCCATTGCAGACACTTTAGATGGTTTAGGAAGTGTGAATATTACGAGGCTGATGTAGTTTTAATTGCAGAGTATAAAATTGGGAGCAGAAAACACCCATTCAAGGGCATGCGAGTGGCAGATAATATAGCGCAGATAATGTAGCGCCAGAATCAGCACATAATTCGGATTTTCAGAATGTTCTTTTTGGAACTTCCCTAAGTATTTCTAGCTCCAATTTTCTTATTAAACCTTGTGTCGTTACTACAAATATATATATGCATGCTTTTAAACTTGTTGCTCATTCATACTTCAAGATAATTTATATAACAAAAAAGAGGTGGTGACGGAGTTTGTTCCATTTTTTAAACATATGACTCATCTTGTAGTTCAATATAAGTTCATCAAAGATCATAGAAATAGATTGAGTAATGTATTTTATACAATAGAGACATCATAAAACTATTGACTAAGAAAGATATGATCAACTCTCAAAGTTTGAAAAACCAAGACTACAATAGAAATGTTACTTTAGTAAGTTGTGGTTCTATCTAATCGTACCTGCATAGATACATTACTATATTGAGATTTCCGGATGACATGTCCAGTAATAAGATAGGCTTGATGGCAACTTGCTTGTGGAATATTGGTCCAGTCAAGCTCTAATTATCGCACCTCTATGCATATTAGTAAAGAACGACATGACTAAAAATGAAAAGGCAAGGAAAATCAACCAACAATACAACAATATAAATTTTAAACCATCCATCTTTGTATTTTCATTGTTCATTATTATCGTGGCATGTGATGGCATGCAGCCCCAACGAACAATGCATGTGTATAGTTTAGGTATTAGAAAGACTGAGCAAGACCGATTAACTAACGCTAGTTTAGTGTTCTCCTTCCAACGACACATGAAACGGGAAACAATTTCCTCTCATCGACTTGGCTACTACTCCCTCTGTTTTAGTTTAACGGATATGAGATATGAAAAAACTTTGATCAGTAATTTTATGAACAAAATATGAGATTTACATCATAAATACCATTGGTTTCATATTCAGAAGAAATTCGTAATGGTATAACTTTTGTCGGAAATCGCTAGTCTCGACTTTTTTATTAGTGAATATCTAAAGCATGTTTTGTCTTGGCTTGCACATGCATGTTCTGCTGCTGACTCATACCACATGAAAATAATATTATTTATTTTAGATACATGAATGTATTATTTGGTTTATGTCCACCCTCTCTAACACTGAAGAGCTAGTCTTGTAATATTACATATATTATCAGCCTAGGTATGACAACCTGTAATAAGTAATAAGTGCCAGCTATGCTGATGAAGTAGATGACAGCCGTGTGTGTTGTGTAATATGGTTTGACCTAATCTTTTTCATGGTTCCATAGTACTTTGACTGGAGCTAGTTAGGGTTGTTGAAAGAGGGATCCCACGAGAGATATGCTTCTAGTTCTTTTGAGAATTTCTAGTTCTGCTTTTTGGTCCAAACTTTGAACTATTTTCCAAATGAATTTGAAGCCGGAATTTCGCGGGACCACGAGAGCTAGTCATAAGTACTATAATTTTTGACGTGCTTTGCTGCAGCCGTGAACTGTTGGGGTTGATCTGATCATGGTATAATAATTGTTGTTCCCGTGACTTTGAGTTTAATAAAGAATGGCATGACTGAAAATGAAAATACAAAACCTTTGTATCAATTATACAAGAATCTAAATTAAAAAGCTTCCACAGTTAAAAATCACAACTTTGAGCAACCTCATTTGAGTATCAGTTTCGGATCACAAGTTTGCACAGATAACTATACTTAAGCCTTTCGGAAAACTGATGGTGGTGGTAACCGATATGGCCGCTGGTTTGCTAACGTAACTAAAATGGAGAAGTCGACATACTCCAAACTTCATTGGCATGATATCCTTGATATCCTTTGAGCTCGCCCGCTAGCGCTGTCACTTTGCCAGGAGCGACCTCGTTCTTTTATACAGACGATGAGTATTATATTTGACTATATCTACTCCAAAATGTAAAGCCGCATGAGAAATGGGGCATTGTGGTCGTTTGGCGTTGCTTTGTTGTGGCGTCTACGTTATGCGGTCTTGCATGGTTCCGACTTCCGAGTGACGCATATTGTCCCGCTAACTTTGCATAAGCCTGACCAAACCCTTGTTCGTGCGTTTTGACGCAATCCTGCCTCCTCCTCTCATCATCTCAACAATGTCTTTGCCCCTAAGGGTTACTTGCAAGCCTATGGCCGGCGTTCCCTGCATCTCCGGGCATGTAGGAGCGGTGGAGGAAGATGTCCAAGATGGAGCATGTGTTCATAGGAAGGGGGTCAGCTGTGGAGGTCACTAGAGGGCACCCTAATCGTCGCCTCTAACACGCCACCTCTACTTGTGGGCATATGCCGAGTTTGGAGATCCAAAGGAAGAGAGGAAGGATATAGATGGTGAGGGATGGGGAAACATTATTCATCAATGAATGATGTGTATGTACTTTGTTTGATCATATTTTTCTGATTCATATATCATCCATTGTTCACCCGCATATATATTCTATCATAGGATGAACGAATAGTTTAAATATTTTTAAAATAGCTTAGAGGTTTATTTCTTCATCTGTTTTAAGAGATTTCAAAATAATATAAAAACTGTAACGAAAAAGTTTCCAATAACTAACCTATGAGGGTGAATCAATATAAATGCAAAAAAATATCCTTTTATGCTAAAAGTCATACATTTGTGACAAACCCAAGTAACCACCACATTGTAGGTTTAAATATTTGTTGCAAGTCTAGCTACACAAATTGGTTTCCTTGTCTTGCGGCCAGGGTAGAGCATATGCACTTTACAAAGATGTGTATCATATATATCAAAGAAAACAACCAACATTTTTGCACATATTTTACACAAGAGAAAGAGATCGTGTTATCTTCGATCTCTCATAACATTTCTTTCAATCAAGCAAATGAAGCCAGTTACAAAGGTAGTACATGACATGAGGACAATGACAATATCATGTCTGCTTTATTGTTGGAACGAAGGAAAGCGTAAATGATCCATGATGAACAATTGCAGTGTGCTAATTAGGGCACGCGTAAACACCTAGCGCATTAACAGATTCCCCAGTGCGTGCATAGAATCCCGTGACTATGTTATCGGCTGGCAGCTGGGTGCTGAAAGGATTACCATTTGCTTTTCCAAATGGCCCATATGCTCGGAGGTTGCTGACCAAAGTAAGTGACGTGACAACAGCGTCACCTCCAACTGTACCAGTTGTTCCCTGAATTTGCTTTATAGTCTCCAAAGGAGCAAGGTTGACCTATGTTGAAGGAAAACAACAAATTATATAGTGAATAACTACATGTTTGTACAATATATTGCGTTTCAACATGGCTGCAAGATTCAGTAGCAAGTAAACGGTCTTTGAGAGTAAGATATACCAGACATAAGAATGGACAAATTATATTGACATAACACAGTAAAACCCCAAATCACTTACTGTGACAGTAAGTGCACCATCACCACCCCATGGTCCTGCAGTTTTTTTCTCACCAGCTTGATTGGTGTAGGAGAAAGCAACCGAATTAATCACATCCCCGCATTTAATAGTCACACCTTGAAGGGAGCGTGGTTGTTCTGGGATGATATCAAAAGCGGTCCCTCCATTTCCACCCCAAGGTCCCATCTTAGTGACAGGGGTCTGCACATATATGATGGCGCAACATATTGGTTTAGGAAATCTCATCCATATATGTGTAATTAATAAAATAACTTGCACGGATTGTACATAGCTTAGTAAGTGATCATGGAAATAATTGTATCTCACCTGCTTAGGGATGCAGAGGGAGAAAGCAAGAATATTGAGCTCCCAAGTTCCCCCGGTACCGGTTGGTGGGGACCGGATTAATTTTGCCGTTACAACACCATGTGCAAAGGCAAACTCTCCTGTTCCACCCAAGATTGCCCATTCACTATCTGTGCCAGCGAAATCTCCGAGAACCTTAAGGCTTGACCCCTTAAACCTGGTCAGAATTTACATAAATAAAAATAGCGGAAGTTAGTATGAAAACATATGTGTATATATGGCGCAAAAGAGCAACTTTATATAGTGTCAAACCTGGCATCAGTGAACACAATGCTATGGCTGAATAACCAGTTGGTATCAGCTTTACCATCGGAAATGTGAAAGCCACGAGCTCGTGCGACAATACTTGCGGTGGATTCATCCGGACCATCACATATGGTCCAGTCATTAACCGCAGTGACACCAAAACTAGTATTCGGTGGGCTCACAATGACTAGTTGGTTTTCACCTGGTGTTGATTGGACGTGCTGGAACATGTACAAGTGGAGGTGATGGTCCTTTTGCTTGATCTCTTGGCAAAGACCACTCTGGTAGTAGGATGGGTTCGTAGCAGCCATGGCTCTAGGATATGTTGAAAGCTTTGGCTAAAAAAGATAGGATGCTTATGCCTTGTGTGTGCAAATGAATGGAGCTAATGTGGCAATTTATAGAGCCTAATCTCCTGCTGAGATTAGCACATACATTGCCTAATCTAAGTTTGGATAACCTTACTTGATGCGCTTCTCCACTCCGAATATTAAAATGTGGTGGCATGTGCATGTCGCTGCACTAATTTCCCATCCCAGTTACGCTTGACGAACTCTGCTAGTCATAATCATATGCACAGTTTGCATATTGGTGTTGAGCTGGCTACGTCCAATGATCCATACATTAACATAATGTGGAAAAAACTTATTTATCTATATCGTTGAAGATCATCGTGCCTGACTGGAAGCTCGTCATATTTTTCCGTTCAGTTTGTCCGGCGGATTATGTTTTTCTAGTTCTTAGCAATGACAGTCATTACCGAAAGATATCTAAATAGTACATACATAGTTTTACATGCCATAGAAGTTACCAACAAACGGAAAAATACAATTTGAGAGAGCTAAACCATTTATGTGAGTAACTCTCAAACATATAAAATGCATTCAAAATTATGGAACTAGATATCTGGAATGTTTATTTTAGACTTTACTTGGTAACAAAACAATATGAAGTTTATCCATCAACTACCATGGCTTATTTATACTAATGTGTGGTGTAAAACGTTATTGTGGCCATGATCAACTTATAAAGTTTAAAGACCAACTAATGCTACAGTAAAATACTAGTCTCATGTGGTTGCACCAGACATGGCCCCGCAAACAAATTATGCTGATTTAGATTATATCGAGATTTTTGGATGTTGTGTTCATTAATAAGGTGTGATTGATTGCAACTTGGTCATGGACTTTAGCACTAGCAAATGCTACTGCTGAATTCATCTGGGTTGAAGCTCTTGTTCGTGAGCTTGGCATCACACTGAAAGAAAAACCATGTTTATGGTGTAATAATTTTGGTGCTACCTATCTGTGTGCTAATCCACTTTTTCATGCTCGTAACAAACATATTGAGATTGACTTCTTTATTCGAGAACAAGTTGCTACAAAACAACTTGATGTCAGGTTCATCTCTAACTAGGATCAGATTGTTGATGGCTTCACCAAGACTTTGTGTTCTAAAAAACTAAATGAGTTTAAACGTAATCTAAACCCCTCCGGGTTTAGAATAAGGGGGGTTATTAGAGATGTAATACCGTATGTATCCAATATGGTGTAGTACATCAATTGGATACATACCAGACTTGTACAATGCTACGATAGGGGATTTTCCTGTCTATTTAACACGTAACCGAACACTCTTACGAGGATAGCATTCCACCCAATGAAATCAACACAATCAAGCTTGAATTGTCGCCACCTATATAGAGATCAATAAAGAACGACATGACTGAAAGTCGAGGATAAGATCCAACTACCAATTGTACAAGAAATCCAATTTAAAAGCATGTGACGGCATGTGGCCTCATTCAACGGTGCATATATAAATGTATACTTATAGCTTAGGAATTAGAAAGACTAAGAAAGACTAAAGAGATAATTCATCGGTTCCACGGAAAGACCAAATATTTTGCGTGGCAGGCCCATGAGACAAAGCAGAACTGCTAAAGGGAAGTTCTAGTAGAAAGGACAACTGAGCGAAAGTCCTTCTTAGAAAAGCATTGTCCAGTCTTCTCCTTCTAGCGACACAAACATGAAACAATTTTCTCTCATCCCTAATATCGATAGGTTCAAACAAACAAAGCTATCAAACCAAGTCTACCAAAGAAGTTAGATGGCCGAGATATAGTGAGAGGAAGTCAGGTGGATGGTGATGGTGTACATGTATACCTACACGAAACTTCCACGGTATTGCTAGGATTCTTTGGGCCATGAAGCAAGACTTGCAACTGCAGAGTATGAAATTGTGAATGTCATGAGGCTGGTGTAGTTTTGAGTGCAGAGTATGAAACTGTGATCGGAAAATGCCCATGCGAGGGCATGCAAGTGGCAGATAATATGGGGCCAGAACTAGCACACCATCGGAATTTTTCTAAATGTTCTTTTCGGAACTTCTATAAATATTTCTCCTTATGAGGGAAGAGAGCAGTTTATTCATTATCAGGGAAGTAGTTCACATTGTTTTCTACAACCAGATCACATATAAAATGCCTCACAAGTTTGACTAAATCCCTACCTAGAAGCGCGTATTGTGCTAGCTTATGAGCAAGCTTATCTGCTTTTAGTAACAGCAAAGCTCTCAAGAGTAATTTTGAGTTGATTAACATCTGCATAGACGTGCCAACTTTTTTCCATGTGTTTGCCTTGTCTGATGTTCTTGACCACCGTAAGAGCATCTCTAGCAGATATCATATCCCGCGGTACTGCAAAACACGGATGTGGTATACTGCAAAGTTTTCTTTTTGTCCGAAAAACGTCGGCGCGGAACAGATACCGCATATGCGTATCGCAAAACATAATATACTCTCGATGCGAGAGGAGGTGCGCGGACCACCGGAGTTGCCGTGTGCGAGCCCCCGGCCTCCGCCCATGCAGACGAGGTCGCGTGGATACGGGAGAGCATGCCGCGCACGCGTGCACGGCCGGAATCGGAAGCAGTAGTGTCGGCGGCGAGGGCTTCAGGGCGTGCTTGTCGCCCGCGGGCGCCCGCACTCCCTGCCTACGACCGCCGCTTGCGTCGTGCGTCGCCCTGCTTCTACTCCCGCACTGCCTGCGAGTTGCACAATCATCGCAGGGAATCAAACCTAGTCGTCGTGAGTTGAATGAGTTGAAGTTCTGTGCATGGAATCGAACCACCTCGCCGGAATTTGCCCAGACTCCGGCGAGTTCAGCGGCGGTGCGCTCAGAAATTTCATCCCCATGAGCGTTGATTGTTTTGCGGAAAGCTGGAAAACAGACCGGAGAAACTGGATATATGGAGTATGTGTGAGTTGATATCCGGGAGACCGCAAAAAAATTGCGGTTTTGACCAGTTTTACGATATCTGCTCAGCCATTTTCGGACCAAAACTGCATATTTTGCGAGTTTGGCCAGATTGTCTGCTAGAGATGCTCTAACACTAATCGATTCCGTGATGGTGGGTTCAGCAGCTTTACACTAGCAACGCAAATGCAAGCTTCATCCTCTTCGGCGTCCCTGCATCTGTGAACAACTGAAGCAGCAGAAATTAAAACATCACCAGCATGGTTACAAACAATAACACCACTACACCAGCCGAGGTATTCCCGGTAGGTATAGTGCAACCCACCAGAAATAAATGTTTTTTCACAACTCCCCTGAATGTTTTTTTTGCGGAGATTCCCTAAATGCTTGTAGCTCCGACATTTTTATTAGACCTTGTGTGGTCACTAAATATGAATGCTTTTAAACTTGGTCTTCAAACTAATTTACTTGCGACACAGAGGCTGTGACATAGTTTTCCTCCCAATTTTTAACCATATGGCCCTATTTATAGTTTAATATATACGTTCATCAGAGAATATAGAAATACATTGAGTAAGAAAATTTATACAAAAAAAGACATCATAAATCTATAGACTAAGAAAGATGGCCAACTTAAAAAGTTTAAAGACCAAGTAAGGCTACAGTACTACGGTACAAATACTATTATAGTCAATTAGGGTTCCATCAAAAGATATGTGCAAAGACATGGGCAGCCTGGTGTTGGTGATATACTTTCCGGGCATACCCACAGCTACTCACTGACCAGGGTGGCCCACTTCTGGGTTAGAGTTTTGCTCCATGGACGGCTCAGTCAGGAAAAGAAGACGGAGGCCCATCCGTCTATATGAAGACCTAGAAGACTTACCGACTTAGGCATGTAGATTTACTTGTACTCCAAGTTGTATCTTCTACCGACATTGTATCGTAGCCGGATAGGTTTCCCCTGTAAACTCTAGGTCGGATGACTATATAAGCCATCCTAGGGGCCAGCCTTTAGGGCATCGACATACACAACTCGCACAGGCGAAATCCTCTATTGTAATTCTTTGTAACATTCGGTCATGCCGAGATACTAGATTGCTAGCAGAAGTAGGATCCGACCACCACAATCGATCTGAACCTGGGTAAACTTGTGTGCTCACCGTTCCGGACAACCGTACGTCTCACACCCACCTTTTTCCACGCCTCGAGGACCACCCTCATGGCGTACTTGTCATCAATCCGATCACACCTAGCCCGACTTGACAGCCGAAATTCAGGCTGGACTTGGGCTCCATTTTTTTGTTCGAACCCCAGTCCGAAAGCCAAAAACCCAAAATACTGTAAAACTAGTACACTTTTGCAAAAACAGGTGCAAATACACCCAAAACATGATTAAATAGTATTTTAAATAGGAAAATACCTCTATTTTACTATTTCGACCCGGGCAGGCTTCTCGTAGTATGGTACGATACCTGGTCCGGCCTAAGGATTCCCAGATCAAGCAAATTGAGTTGATACAGACTAGATCGATATTTTGGATGCTATGTTCGGTAATATGATAGGCTTGATGGCTCATGGAGTATTGGGTCAGTCAAAAAAGAAAAAACTCGAAGTGTCCCCATCTCCATAGAGATTAATAAAGAAGAATGACATGACTGAAAATAAAAGACAAAACCCATCAACCAATTGTAGAAGAATCTAAATTAAAAAGCTTTCAATTTAGGTTTTTTCTGTTATTTGTTACCACAGCATGTGACGGCATGTGGCCCTATCAAACCATGCCCATGTATAGTCTAGGTATTAGAAAGACAGAGCAAGACTAAAGACCTAAATGTTCATGTGGCGCATCGAACGATGCTTATGGAGCAAGAAACAAATTGCCCTCATCCATTTGGATAGTGGATGGAACCGGCTCCTCTAACTTGAGAAGCAAAGTCACTAGCTACAGTAATAGGCTAGTGTAAAATCCTCAAGAAAAGCCAGGGTACTGTAGCAGTATTGTTTATCACATAATCTAGGCAATTACTGTATATAAATAGAAAACCGGGCAATAGGCTAGTGGTTGGGCCATAGTTGGTGCATCCTAACGACCGGAGTTTGTTCCCTGTTAGGGACAAATTTCTGGAATTCTCACGCCGACCTGCTTCTACTATATAAAAAAGTGTCTAGTTCCTTCTAGCACCGTTTCATTTTTTTATTGTATATAATTACGGTAGCATAAGTTGCCTGAACAATTTTGTATATCATACTTCTAGTCACAAAGTGGCGGATGTATATGTATACCGTACATTTGTAATTTACAAATTAACTTTAATCAAATTAAATCTAAATCATATGTCTCGGAGGAAGGCAAGTTAGAGTACTGTAGGTTGTAGCTTCCCTAACTTGCCTTCGGTAAGTTAGAGGAGCCAGCTCCTGGATACTGATATTGGTTTTGAGGTGCAATAATAACTTACTTGTATTACACACGTCCTTGCATAAAATTGAACATATTATTATCGCATTAAAATTTCCATGCACATTTTCTAAACCTACCATGAATATTTTCCGTATCCAGTGAACATTCTTTTGAATCACATGAACATTTTTTTCTATTTCTGGGAATATTTTTTTTACTCTGAATATTTTTAACCCCATCAACACTTATTTACTATGAATAATTTTTAAAAACATAAACAACTTTTTACACATGGACAACTTTTGTAAGAAGCATAAAAACAAAGAAAAAAGAAAAACGTTGGATGGGCCCAGCCCTTGGGGGGCATCCTTCGGGAGGGTCGAGCGTGTTGTGCTGCACAGAGGGGCAAATAGGAATTGCAGTCTCTTATGTGCTAAGCTCTCCTGGAGGCTAGAGCAACTAGCAACAGGTCTCCAGCGAGCTGCAGCTTCGTGCTTCTTCCGTCCGGATCGAGTGACACGAATTTGTTTAGATCACATGTATCTTACTTCGTCCCAAAATAAGTGGCTTGAGTTTGTCTAGATTCACATATACCTATATATTAAGACATGTCTAGATACATCCAAATTAGACAAACCCACGTCACTTATTTTGGAACGGAGGGAGTACTAAAACATGTCAAGATAAATTTAAATCTACATAAATTCAAATCACTTACTCCCTTCGTCCAGAAATAACTGATTTAGGTTTGTCTAGATTCAAATGTATCTAGACACATTTTAGTATATGGTACTAATGGCTGGCCTAGCTGGCACTTGATTTATGCTAATCAAACTGGCTCCTTCCCCGAGATAGATAGAACCAAGCCCACTACGCGGTGCAAACTCCTAAAGAAGAGACTGAACTTACTTACTTTCTTTCCACCCACCTAAGTAGAGAACTGTTACAAATAAAGATAAAACTAATAAATTTAGTATATAGAATCATTTAAATCTAGACAAACCAAAGTCAGTTATTTCTGGAATCTGGAAGGAGGGAGTATTTTTTTTGGCGGAGAGACTCCGTACAGTTGAAATCCAAGCACATGGGATCAGCTATGCTTCAACACAACAGGCGCCGCGGCAACAAATTAGAAATCTTGTCTGCAATGCTCGTGACACTCAGATTAGCTATAGTATATACAGTGAATTACCAAATTCACCCTAGCGTATGCATGCTCGCCTTGGCTTCAGCTGGACAAACATCTAAATCCACCTCCCTCTAGCCTTTCATGTTATTTCTACAGGAGTTGGAACAAAAAAACTCCAACCAGAGCAAGTCTTATTTCTGCTGCATTTTCATAAGATGAGCAAAGGTATGTTTCAATCATGGACTCGTAGCACTGACGAATAGCAGCGCCCAAATGGCTCATCAGCAGGTCATTTGCATCTTCCAAAATGCTGCTGTACTTTCAGTTTCAGATGGTAACTGACTTGATGCAAACAAAACAAGCACAAGCCTGGAAAGTACACAAGACCATATAACAAGAATGACGGAAATCATAGATAGAACAGAAGTTTGGTGTATACCATTGCATAAGATCGGATGGATCAAACCGAACATCAAATTTCAGAACATTCCTGATGATCCCATGAGGCAAATTAACAAATGCCAGATCGGTGTTAGATCCGTCAGCGCAAGGCCGAGAGCGCAGCTTCAAACTCTCTGTTTCTTGTTCGAGCATTAATATACTCTGCTGCTGTATATAGGTCCAAGATGATATTTAAGTCTTCTGCTGCTGTCATAATGCTGAAACTTTGGATACTATGCACTCGTTTGGCAATCCAGAGCAAGCAAAGAGAAGTTTAGTGTTGTGTCTGATAATGGATGCAGTGAATCCTTTTTTTTTACTAGCTTACCCTTCTATATTTTCCATAGAACTTGTCTTTCATGCAGTTGGTTCAATGCAACCTGTAGGAGCAAGGGTCACTCAAAAATAGGGACTGTCAGTCTAGAATAGACATTTGCATATGTATATCACTCTGCATGGACACATCAACATTTAAACCAAATAGCAACTTCATTTCAGCCACATAAGCAGTTTTTTTCCACGGAACCACAAGTTTTGCACTTCGACCATGGACCTAACCTACACAGAGAAGTTAGTTTGTGCACATCAGCATTACATCTAAGGAGAGGAAGAAGTACTAGAAGTTTCTACTCTCAATAACGCAACGACTTTATATATTAGAAAGAACCACAAAGACTTCAGATGGGTAGTGGATAGAGTACGATATAAGCATGAACACTGAGTTCATTACCCTGTAACATTTGTAACTTAAAATGTGTTGGAAAAATCGATCTAAAAAGCATAAATTAGCAGAACCAGTTGAGCATACCATATAAAGGAACTTGGAGAACAGTACAGCATCTACCATGATTCTGCAGTTCAATAAGCCATAGGATGCTAATGGCAGCTGCTAAATTACAAAAGGAGATGATACAGAATAGTACAGCATATACCATGGGCCACCGATGGTGCAAAATTGTCCTCTGAAGCAGTGTTAAAATCATGGATCATGACTTCTTTAACATTCCTGGCACTGGACACATAAGTGTAATCCTGAATTTATAGTATTCTGAAGACCTTCCTATTGGATGATAAATCATCTGTGATGTCTGAATCCTTCAAATTTGATCTTACCCTCATATGCCTTAACAACATCTGGCACATCATCAGCGTGCCTCACTACATATCTGGTCGAGAAAACCCTCGCACTACCGAGCAGTGCCTGAACCAACTTGATATCTCTCTGGATCTTCCCGACCTTCATCAGTACACTCAGCACGGCGCACCTTGGCATGATGCACTTCTCCAAGCTATAAGATAGAATCACAGGCTGCGCAATTACATCACTGATTCCAAGCTTCAGCTCGTCCAGCAAGAACCGGACCTTCTTTTTTGTGTTCTCATCGGCGAAAGCAAATAGCATGGGCTGCGTCTTGAAGGCCTTGACCACCTCACCCTCCGACAGCCCGAAGCTCTGGAACAATGCCAGCTTCCGCCGCCACGCGCCCCTCTTAATGCTGGACATCGCACGGAAGCAGTACAGGAAGCGCGAGTCCGAGATGCACATACCGATGGCCTTCAGCTCCTCGAAGATTTCGCAGATGCGATCCGGCGATGTCATGAGCACACCCATCTGGATGACGAGGAGCTTCGAAATGGCTGCATCGGTGAGGCCGCAGCGGCGGAGGGCTTCCACGGTGGGGCGCATGTTTTTCTCCACATCCGCCATGAGGGCCCGGGGGACGCGGGAGAAGCCGATGCGGAGGTTGTCGTCGCTGCCGATGATGTCGCGGATGAACTGGATGGAGGGGACGATGTGCTTGTCGAGGCTGCGCACGAGGAGGAAAGGCGCGGTGGCGACCTTTCTGGGCTCGAAGCCGAAGGAGGCCAAGAAGTCGAGCTTGGGGCGGAGGATCCGGTCGGGATCGATGATGAGGATCGTCGGGGCGCTGCGCACGGTCCGGACGATGTCCGCGTCGGTGAAGCCATACTCTCTGAGGAGGGCACACACGGAGTCTGCCTTTTCGGTAGAAATGACGCGGATCTTTTGACTGGTGGCCGTGGCGGCGGCGGCGGTGGGGGAGAGGCCGCAAGACATGAGATAGGAGACGGTGGCTGGGCAGAGTTCGGAGTTGGGTACACTAGCGACGGCGGTTAAGGAGTAGCTGTGGGCGAGATGGATGGCTCCGGGGATGGAGATGGACTGGAGGAGGCTTGTGCCTTCGCCGGGGATTTTGCGGATGGGGAGGAGAAGGAGCCGCCGCCGGCAGAAGGAGGCGAACATCATGGATGGTGGACTCTGGACTGTAGCCTGGAGTCTTCGATGCGTCTTCTTAATTAAACCGCATCCAGCGTCCTAATTCTTTTCACCTGTCTTCACTTAGATCCTACTGGTTCTTTAAAATTATACATCTAGGTCCTAGATTTTTGGAACTGAGTCACGGGGATTTACTCCCGGCGATTTACTTTTTTAGAACGAGACCGATGACGGAGGTGTTGATTAGATGAAGGTCACATCATCGCCTAACCCGACCTCCTCCTCTCCTTCTTCCTCGTCGGAAACCCTTAGTACTGCGCACCCTCGGCGCTGGTATCCCCTTAGTAGTGCGCGCCTCCATTGCGGCCCCCCCTAAGCATGCTCCCGTCGCTGACATCTCTGCGCAGCGCACCCTGCTATGCTCCCTTCGCTGCCCCTCGTCGACATCCGGGTCACAGCGCGGCCCCGTCACCACATCCCCGCTGCAGCGCGCGCCCGTCGCTACATCCCTATGGCAGTGCACCCCTGCAACCGAGATCCCTTCCGTCAGGCTTCATTCTACCGTGCGCTCCCGTCCGAGGCACTCTACTCGTTGCTGACACATGCTCCGGGAGTCCACCTGCACCGTCAGGGGGAGTCAAATCCACCACGGCACATCCATCTCTTGCTCGTGTTGACAGTCCCTAGGGCGCTGGACTGTTGGTTCTACCTTACCACGCGAGGTCGAGGGCTGGAGGGCGTCGCGCTGATGATGGGAGGCGGAGAAGACAAGGATAGGTGGGGCGCTAGGTGGCGCCGAATGGACCAAGTCCAACTCCACAGGGATGAAATTTTGGAAGAAATACAATATTGGGGGGAGGGGGGCTATTAGTAAATATGCAGGGTGGCTCATATGCATCATGTGCCCTATTGTCGACGTGGCAACGGTCAACTTGGGTCAAACCGGTTTAGGACCTCGGGTGACTCAATTTCGAAAGATTTAGAACCTAGACATACAATTTCAAAAAACTAGGACCAAAGTAAAGACACGAGAAAAGAATTATGACCGCTTGTGTGGTTTACTCTCTTAATTTTCCCGATTGCTAAGGATGCGTTCGGTAGACTGGCTCGGTTTTTCACGTCGGCCTAGAAGTGTCAAGCTGGGCTTGGCCAGGCAACGATTTAGGCCACGACCCGTTTGCTAACCTGTGTCACGTGTGTTAATCAAATTAAATCGTAAGCTACACGTTTTGCGGAGTGTAGAATTTCTTTCGAAGGAAGGGCGTCAAATTTTAAAGAACACAATCTAGCTAGACATGTTTTACCTTTAGAGGTTGGGCATTGCTGTATTCCCTCAATATTCTAGATGCAACCATCGGCTATTTGGTTGTTTTCTGCTTTTCTCTTATTGCACACATAAATAAGATGCATTGATCTCTTTTAAATGTGATGAGCTTACTATGTAGTACATGAACACACATCAACACAATAGGTAACTACATGCTTAACACTACATGTTCATAGCTAGAGGGTTTACTTCTTAAATACGTACATCCTATCCTATGCCACCTGATCGGTACTTGTTGTCAGGGATACACACCCCTAAACCATAAGGACTGGTTCATACAACATCCAGTTTAAACTGATCATCTTACACTACAAAAATACTTCTATACCCGGCGAATTTTTTGGACGGCATAAGCAAAAAGTACCTACAGTAGTTGGATACGCGACGGATGAGCAATTGTAGCACCAATTTTTGGCGGCGGCCAATTATACGTTGTGTCTGCCGTAGCGCCAACAATTTTTAGCGTCATCGTACGTGATCACAAAAGCTGGTAGATTTAATATCGCAATAGATGGATGGAGGCATATACTAGTGTGCAGAGCTTTGTAGGTGACATTTACAGCGTGTCCCATGCTACTGACTGGTCAAGCACCCCGCGTTGACTAATCAGATTTGTCTGGCTGACTGGTGTGGCCCACTACCGGCGAGGCCTTTATATTTTCTTCTGCTCCCGATCTCGATCTAGTCTCTTGTACTCCTTGCCACAGTACTCTCCCTCAATTCTCCCTCCGGTAATCTGCAGCAGTTGGCAGCGACGAGATCCAACTCGATGGAGCACTGTGTAAGTTATTGATAGTTGTTATCGATCCTCTTGTTGGGTTCCGGAGCAGAAAACAAAAAAATTCTAACTGCGCGAACACTAATACCAGGATCGATACTATGTAGACATAAGCAACGGAAAAGAAAGATGGTATTCATACCCTTGAAGATCGAGGAACGCCTTATGCAGGAAGGCGTATGTTGATAAAGACGAGCAGCTCCAAGCACCCCAAGTGTGGTGCCTCCGAAGTACTACACACGTTCGGTGTAGGCGACATCTCCCAGGCTCTGATCCAGCCGAGCAGTAGAATAAGAATGATGGCGGATCGAAAATCACACGACGGTAGTGTGAAGGTGGAGAACTCAAAGCCCTAGAGGTTCTCCCCAATATTACAGAGAAACCCCACAAAGGAAATGAGAGAGAGACGAGAGAATGGGATGATTTCCAAGGGGGGATGACTGATGGCTCCCAAGTGCAGGAGATCAATTGTAGTACTTTTAAATTAGAAAACGTTGTCGAATCCACGAGGAGCTGAAGGTATTGGTTAGTAAGAATGGTAAATAAAACAATAAAAGTTGCAGGTGTTTTTGAGTTTTTGTTGTAAGGTTGCAAATAAGTAAAATACTGAAAGTAAAATGCAATAAGTAAAAGCTCTTATGAAGAGAAATCCCAATCCTTTATACAGCAAGAGGATAAGCTCAAGTGTGTGTGATCTTATATGTGATAAGCGTTTGCGAGGGCAACATGGATTTACTTGGCATAGAGATTTCTAAATCAACACGGTGAATATCTTGTCTAGTTTTAGTCTTTCTGGACGGAGCCTTAATTTGGTGCAGCCAACTAAATGAACTAAAGCACTCTCTTATGATGGATCCTATGGCCAAGTTAATATGCAAACATAGGAATTATGAAGACTAGAATGTCACACCATAGCTATAAACTCTAGGGTCTCCGATATATATCCCCCTAATGCAACTTTATGTATTGGACCATGGTTTACGTGTCATCCACGGTCCTACCCACGCCATTACACTATGGTGATGTCCTATGAGCCCATAAAGGTGAAGTGATGTGCAGTCGACGTTCGCACACCACCATCATAAAACAACATAAAAGATAAAAACTAGACCAAATACTCAACATATGTCATATAGAAATCATTGTCAATTCATCCTATGCCCTCAGGAACATATGGAACTACTCACAACATGGAAACATGATAGTATTCCGTAGCATATGTGGTACAACATAATCTGAAAATATAATCTCTCCACAAGATAATATCAATTGTCCAATCTCACACATCTAAAATAGCACAAACAATTATCTAGGGTTCAATAACTCCTCAACAACGAGCACACCACACGCTGCCCCACTAACTGGCCGAACGAGCCACCCACACACAACCAGGTAGTAGGGCCGCATGTGGTGTGCTCTTCTGGCCCTCGTGGCTCCTCTCATCTGGTTCTTTCGCCCACAGTCTTTCTCCTGGTGAAAAACTTGTTGTGTATTTTTTCCCGTTGCATTTGACATCCAGAAGGTCCTGAAACACCAAAAACAAGAAAAAGGAGTTTTTCTGCCTCCCAGAGATTAAATACCAAAACAAAGGACTTTATAGGAAAGTCCCATAAATCATCTAAATATGCAAGATAATGATATAATAGTGCAAATAACATTCTAATATGAGGATATAATGTTACTAAAATGATGATATAAAATGCAAGTATCAACTCCCTCAAGGTTAAACCTTTACTCATCCTTGAGTAAATAAGCGAATAGATCATCACATGCATCAATGATCTTATGGTTGATAAAAAAATACGATCATTATATCATCATCATGTTCAGTTATTATGAAAGATTAATGAACTAAAACTCATACATATGAGGGAAACATCAATAGAGGCTCTAGCAATCACACCTTACTTTTGAACCAAAATAACCATTATGTGTTGGACAATTGAATCATACTCTTTTTCATACTTGCTCCAAGGGTAAGCATTATAGTATTTGATATTTTGCTGAGTTCAAAGACAAGATCAACTCTCATAGAACAACAAGTTAATAGGAAGAGAAATAAAAAGATGGACATGAGATTGTTTACACCCTTGCTTCTTAGTAACTAGTGCAAACCTTATTCATGGATCTTTCAATCATGTTTTTATGCTCAATTCAACCTTTGTCTCACACTTTCCATGGCTAGCCAAATTCACGGGTGCCCTCCTTTCATTCACTTTCCATGATAATAAGTAGTGAAATATCCATGACCCTCAATTTGCTCAAAGCTACTAAGTTAAAACAAGAATGCCTCATGTCCTTTTCATATCCCTTCCCAAATTTTTATTCCACAAGACTAAATCTCTACTTCAAACTACAATCTTTCATGTCATATTGACTAATTCGTTTACTTGTTCTTTTTAATGGGAGAGATTTTTGCAATTGTCCAACACACTCAAGTTAATTAAATTCAAGGCAAGATGTGACTGAAACCTCTAAACATGCCGTGCTCATTTGCATGAGTGTTACCCATAAATCTCTAAACAAGAGAGCCATGGATGACACCATACTTTAATATTCATTGATAAACCACAAGATAGGAGATACATGATAATGCTCTATGAGCTTGCAAACCTAAGAGAAATCGATAACTAGACGATAAAGTAAAGCACACCATGACTAGATAGATATGATAAACTAGTAAAAATAAAAGACTAGGTGGAACTCCCCCAAGCTTGAGCGGTTACCTCCGGCTCTTCTCCTGCAGCAGGTGAGTTCTCCTCATATTCTTCCATATTCTCATCCATCTTCCACTAGTAGGGCCTCCCGGTGTAGAAAGACATAGGTGGATCCTTATACCTTATTAGGGAAGCTGCCTCTGCAATCTTCTTGAAACGCTCTTCATACTCGCAGTTCTGGTTCTCCATGTCCCACATCAGGGCTTGGAACTTGTCCAGCTGTGAGATGACGTATATGTACCTCTCCTCCAAGTATTTGAGCCTCTCCTCGTATGCTCCAGCCTTCTTCTTCAGCTCCAGGTTCATGAAGTGGTGGGCGTCAAGGCTGTGTTCAACAATAGTGCTATACCTGAAGGTCTTCTCTTCTAGAGCATCGAGCCTCTCCTCCAACACGTCGGTGGCCTTAGGAGCCTTCACCTCCTCCAAGAGCAGCACCCCTCCTTGAAGGATAGGGTTTTCAGCGGTTCCATCACGGGGTTGAGGTAGTGGTTCGCAACACCTCCCTCGGCGGAGCCCTCCCCCTCTAGATTGGATCCGGAGCTTGACATCGCTAAACCCTGACAAGCAGAAACAAGAGAAACAAAGATCGCTCGAAAAGTCTCGGTGCGAGATTATATCGGTAGAAGGGGGTATATATTGACGGGTTTTAGGTCAAAACGAAGAGATTCGAAAATGAGACGAAACGGGAGTCCGAGGAGAGAACGAGTAGTGCACACGTGGCCAGGGGTGGGTCGCGTGTTCCCTAATATTTCCTCCCTCGGGACTCCGTTCCTTCCAAGTTTTTGTCTCCCCTAGTTATTTCCATAAAAAATACCTGCCATAAAATTTGACAGAATTCCGAGAAAGTTACGAGCACGAAAGCAACCTTTTATTGATCCGGGTTTTCTGAAATAACACGGTTCTTTGCAATTAAGGCATTGTCCATTAACTACATGAGTTTTACCTTTGATATCTCTAGGGAGCGGATATCTCCTGGCCGGTACACCTCCTATATGACTAATGGTCCCTGCCATTTTGAAGCTAATTTCCTTGCAGAAAACTTGAAACGAGAGTTGTACAATAAAACTTGGTCACCAACTTTGAATTCCTTAAGTTTAAGTTTCTTATCGTGCCAAATTTTAACTTTCTCTTTAAACAGTTTTGCTCTCTCATAAGCTTCGTTTCTCCATTCACCTAGCAAGTTCAAGTCAAGAATTCTTTTCGCTCCTGCAGTTTTAAATTCAAAGTTTAGTTGTTTAATAGCCCATCTAGCTTTATGCTCTAACTCTACACGAAGATGACAAGCTTTTCCATAAACCATTTTATAAGGAGAGATTCCCATGGGATTTTTAAATGCAGTTCTATATGCCCACAAAGCTTCATTAATTTTAAGTGGCCAATCAGATCTAGACTTATTCACTGTCTTCTCAAAAATGAGTTTGATTTCCCTATTACTGAGTTCAACTTGTCCACTTGTTTGACGATGATAAGGAGATGCAACTCTATGATTAACACAAATTTTTGCTAATGTTTTCCTAAGAATGCCATGTAAGAAATGAGAACCACCATCAGTAATTAAAAATCTAGGTACACCAAACCTGGAGAATATGATGTCCTTGAGCTTCTTCATTGTTGTGGCATGATCTGCACTTTTGGTTGGAATTGACCACCCACTTAGTCACATAGTCCACTTCAACCAAAATATGTGTATGTTTCGTCTTTGATTCTAGGAAAGGTCCCATGAAGTTGAATCCCCACCTGTCAAATGGTTCAAGAGGTAATGAGTAATTCATAGTGACATGGGTATATCTTACAGGTACTCAAGGTTAGCCTATACGGTCCATCCTAAGAGGAGTCCACGGTGCAAACGAAACCAATAAAGATTCGGTTGGCCCACAGGAATACGACTTCTTGAAGAACATGGCAAAGATTAGATGGAAACTTGAAGGGAAAACCTGTAACATCCCAAAACCCTAATCCAAGTTATCAAGATCCAAATCACCCAATTTAGGGTTAACAAAAACTTTTTCTCATTTAAAAGATTTAAGCATGCTTATGTGTGTTGCATTAAATAGGAGTTGTTTTGAAATGCCATGATTGTTTGTTCTAACGGTTGTAAACTGATCCTAAGATGAATGCCACATCATCTAGATAATTCCCAAGCAAAATCCAAAGAAAAAGAAATAAAAAAGAATTAAATAATGGAAATCGTCACTTTTGCCATTTTAATCAACTAGCCCACTTTGGGTGTTCCTAGCACTCAATTTCAAACAGAGACAATTGTGGATCTTTGCACCCCTTGCTAGTACAAGTAGTTATGTGCCAAGGCCCACTTTGTGATTTTCCAAAAACATTCAAACACTAAATTTAAATGGCATTTGAAAATGGATCCAAGTGTATGTACCTAGATCACACTTTTTCAAAATCCACTCAAATGAATTCCATTTAACAAATCCTAGCAACCAGAGATGCTTAAGCATGTGACTAACAACTCTACCAAATTTCATTTCAAAATTCAAAAGTTGAATTCTTGCGGCCAGTGTGTTGAACACTTGGTGAGCAGAATCAAACTGGCCTAACTATCACTGTTTTTGATCCAAATTTGTCGAGCCATTTGAACCCAATTCAATTCCCTTGTATCCCCTAGCCCCAACCAGGCCATCAAGGACCTACCAAATGGCCTAGCACCACAATGCCGTGCCATCCCGAGGCCATGGTCCCCGGCCAACTGTGCCCAGCCCGTAGGAGACCACCAGCCCCTCTCCGCCGCTCCAGGAAGGGAGGCGTGACCTCACCACCGTCCACGGTCCATCCCACGGCCACTGCTAGCCACTGGACCACCGAAGCCAAACCCCGCACTAAGTCTCTGCGCCGCACCAACATGCGCTAGAGCGCCGTCACCACCAGCACGCCACATGCCGCGCCTTGACCATAGCCCGCGCGTGCCGCTCCGCCTTGACCACCTCAACCCGCCAGACACGCCCGTACCCCGCCGCTCGACCCATAGTCACCGGGAACCACGTCGAGCACCGCCTCTGTCTCTCAGAGCGCGAGATGCTCCCGATCGTTAGCCACCGCCCCTAGCACCACCATTACGCCCTAGCTGACCGCCAGGGAACCGCCCACCGACCGCCTACCTCGCCCACGCCGATAGCCCCCTGTGCCGTCGTCACCGACAAGCTCCGCCCACACCTCGTTGCCGCCTCGCCACGCCTATATAAGAGAGCCTCCCTAGCACGAATTCTTCACACTCTCACAGTCCCTTCTCTCCACTGATCCTTCCCCACCTCTCGCCGGAGCAGCCCAGCCACCGGAATTTTGCCGGAGACAACCGCATTAGAGGAGGAGACGCTCCCGTCGATTTCATCCACCCCCGGAGCTGCCACGACTTCGCCTGATCCCGTCGTCGTCTCCTTGTTCGTTTGCCCACCTCGCCGCACTTGCTAAAGCCATGGTACGCCCCCACTGCACACCCCCACCGAGCTGTTAGGGTTCCACCTCGCCGGGGACGAGTCCGTCATCGACGATAAGCCCCTGCCGTAGATGCTAGCTCTAATCCTACGGTCCACAATGCCCCGTACCGCTTCGCGTTTAATGAGCCACTGACAGACGGGACCCCCCTTAGTTTCAAATTTAGATTTTTCTTTTTAGCTAAAACTTAGTTCTGTCCCTTAGTTTGAAAATCAATTCAGGGAGTTTTACAAAGCCAAATTAAGTGATTCCAATTTTTTTGAAAAGCTAATTAAAATCTATATCCAAGACCGTTGGATTTAAATCATTTAGAGTTATAGATCTCTCCTAGCTAAAATAACAAGACAGAAGCTTTTGCACATTCAAACATTTTTCTAAAATCAACCATAATAGCTTTTGAGTTGATTCCAACTCTCAAAAATCACATTTAACCATACATATCTGAATATGTAATAATATTAAGGTTTGCATGCAGTGACTTTGGACTAGTACCAAAATAATGCTATATAGGCATCTCTAGTCACTTTAAATCATTAACTATTGAACTTAAACTTATTAAAATGAGATCCAACCTTTAAATCACATTACCATGTATTAGAATATGTGGTGATGACATGTGTCCACATGATCCCATATTTTAATTGGAGAATATTAAATCTTAGTTAATTTCAATGAGTAGAAATTACTTTTCTCAAATAAAATAAATGAAACTAGTTCATTAAAACCTTGTGATGCTTGTGATGATACTAGATCATCACATGTGTGCCTTAGTGTGCTAAGTAAACTAGTTAAGTATTGTTTGGTGATTGTGTATTCCGTATGTATTTATAGACGATAGTACCGACCAAGTCTTCGAGGAGGAGGAGTTCTACCAAGAGGAGGAGGAAGAGAATTTCAACCACTACACCAACCAGGGCAAGCTAACACTTGCAAGTGTCTTAACTATGCAAGCTAGATAACCTAAGCAAGATGCATTAGGCATGCCTTTGGTTATACATTTTGACTATTTACCTACCCCAAGTTTTATTTTCAAGCTTTACTTTCTTTACTTTACCAAAGTCCTTTACTTTGTTTATAGATAGCATAAAGAGTATAAAACTTGACCTATCTAGTTAAAACTTGATGTCATTCTATGGCATGAGATTGATCTTAGCATCCCACATTAATGAACACTCTTAACTTAGTAGTTTAGTGCCAAACCAAAAACTTGATCACTTTAGATGGGAATACTTGGTGAAAATGACTTGTGAAAACCTTGGAATGATGAGTCATTCTATTGAGATGTTTTGACATGTGTTGAGAAACACAAATGGTTTATGAGGATGATGAAAATGTTGAGGCATGAGCCTTAGCCCTTTAATAAAAACTGATGGTTTGGTTCGGATGTGATACCATTCCAATTTTACTGTACAACCACAATACCTGAATTGGGTAAGGCTTAGCCGGAAGTTTATATGCATTAGTATTAGTTCCCTCGCGGGAGAGGTTTGAGCTGAGGCTACCTCTAAATGTTGTCCACCTATGTAGTGCCCAGGATGACAGATGGTCATGGTGGGAGGCCAAGCCCATAGGAGAGGTGCTTATACTAGAGTGTGTAAAGGAAAGGTTATGTTTGATTATCCGCATACTAAGTATGATGATTCAGGGTTATCCCTGACAGATGTATCGAATTCTATGGTGAAAGTGTACCACCTCTGCAGAGTGTCAAACTATTTGAATAGCCGGGTCCGCGGTCATGGACAGTTGGAGTGCCCATACTGTTCCGTCGTCAGATGTTTTCAAAATGACTTATGAAATGAATTGTGACTTTGACTTGACCACAACAGGGTTGTGACTATGAAAACTAAGTTCCCACTTAGGTGATTTTCAAACTTTATTTTATCTTTCTTTGTTTCTGAACTCAGCTTAGGTTTTGAACTTAGCTTTACAAATCAACTTAGAATTAGCATTCCTACTAGAACTATCTTACTTGTTAGTGGTAGTTTGCGAGTACTTAAAAAGTACTCATGGCTTTGTCCCTGGCTATTCCTATGGCCAGACTATGAGGAGGACTACCCTGAAGGAGGACAGCAGGATGGCTACGACAACTAGGATCATCTCCCATCGTCAGCATTGCTTGTGACACTGAAGATGGACCCCACCGCTACGCTATTTATTCCGCTACTTGATTGTATTAAGACTGGATCATGAGATCCTTTATTTGTGTAAGACCTTATTATGGTTTGTAATGGATAATGTACTATGATATCCAATATGTTATGTCTCGCAAAAATGGTAATCCTGGGATTGCGATGTATGGCATAACAGGCATCTGGGATTAAAAATCCGGGTGTTGACAAAACCCTAATCTATAACCGACTCGGCCTGCTATCCCGAGACATATCCTCCCTATATAAAGACTAGGAGGGGGCAGCGAGGAGGACAATCCACAACCTTCACATACACCTCGCTAGATTACATCTGCGCACCCCTTGTAACTTTTGACTCCCCGATAATCAGGAGCAGACAAGCAGGAGTTGGGTCCTCTTCGAGGCCTGAACCTGGGTAAAACCTCGTGTCCCCTGTGTGCTTGTTTGCTAGCCAATCGAAGCCTCCAGCGCTCCCCAATTCCTCAAACCTAAGTCCATCAACGATGGGAATTGATGAGTTAACCCCTCGTCAGTTGGCACCGTCTATGGGAACAAGGAATGTTGAAGTTGCGGCTTCCTCGGCCCCATCAACCGCGATCTACAACTCTGCTGTAGCGGAGACTCGACTCCTCTTAGGTGATGTCGACTTCAACGTCCACTCACTGAAGACTCGCCCTGATTTCGGGTCTATGGGCAAGGGGATTGGTGTGGTAATTGGAAGCCTACGCTTTCAAGTTGGTTAGATCGGCATGCTTCACCTCCTCGATCGCCCGCAGGCTCCCTCAATTGCCTATGCATCATGATTCCCACCACCGATCGGTACCCTGAGTGAGCTCAACGCCTCGGCATCAGTCAAGGACATGAATAGCGACAACAGCTGCGAGTCTGATATGTGCGATCCGGCATCAGAGGATGGCACCTGCGGCTCCATATCTGAGAGTTGCGGGAGCAGTGGTTTCCCAAACCACTACATGTTTGCCGTCATCAATATCGGTAACGGAGTCATTCAAAGGGACAACACCAACAGCGCACCCACCAACAACGGGCCGACCAATCGACCCACTACCATCGGCCCCGTTGACAACGATCAGCAACCGCCCAACCCGCCAAACCCTGAGGGCGAACGCGTCAACAGTGAGATGAGGTGGCAGGAGATCCACCTCAACGATGCCGAGTGGGCGCGATGCAGGGAGGCCCTACAGGGTAACCCCCTGCCACCAAACTCATCACAACAGATGGTGATGGGTTATCATTACCTGCTCATATAGGAGTTCAAATGCCAACAGGCGGTGAGCACTTGACTCGATGAGAACAGGAGAGATGGGGATGAGTCGAGCCTTCGGCGGGTAGCACTCTCCTCTATCGGAGGATCCTCCTCCAAGGGCAATGACCATGCAGCTGCCAAAAGGCGCTCTCAACTGGCCCAACTCACCGACAAAGAGCGAGAAGAAGCCACCAAAGCCCTCGACTTCTCGTTCATGATGGTAGACTCGCAGGGCAACGTGCTCCCGAAAACACCACAAGCAGCGGTGACAGCAGCCACCATGTACCTACTCAACAACCAACCACCAACTGGAGATCCACGGTCTGCCATGCACTGATCTATGCTTGCCAGCCTTGGACTGGTCGAAGCTACGCTCGCCAAAGATCCAACACCAGAGCCAAAGAAAAGTGAGGCTCCACCCAAGTAATACTCGCTCTCCTCTAGTGTCGTGGTGGTGGCACGAAAGATGCCATGTATAGGCTAAAGATGGGGCCAATGTGCACTATAGGAATGCAGGGAGGGATAGTGTGGTGATTCCACACACATATGTTTGTATTTCTCTCTTGATGATGAAGGATTACAAGGGCTCCTCGAGCTGTTCGTGGGAAGGAGACTAGTTCTCTTACTGCCCACAACTACTCTCTAGTGTTTGCCCATAGTAAAAATGACCGACCTTCTCTATGGAGGCCCTGGTGCTCCTTATATAGGGGAGCCCATGTTACAAATCTAGGGCATACGTGGAAGCATATTCTCCGAATATACCCCTTGGTAAAGCAAGATGCTTCTTTTACACTTTAACCGGCTGGCCCGGACTCAGGGCGTAAGCCTCCCTAAGCCCCTCTGCGGCATTGCATCATCCGACACTGGTGGCATCAGCCGACATTGGCTATGTCATCCTTGTCAGCCACGCCTCGCTGGTCCTTCCCTCTGTCCGCTTCGCTCACGCTAAACTGAACAGAGACCACCTTTTGACTAGCGAGATTCCTTCCTTCTCCTGTAAGCCAAGTAGTAACCCTGCTAGCGCCTGGCTAACTCAGCCACGAGGGTACCTGCCAACGAGTTGTAAAAGGCTAGCCAACATATGCTATATATCGGCTGGGATAAGTTTAGATGAATACCATTTGGGTCGGGTCACTCCGTAAGTCGGCCTGCCTTGAGGTGACTCGGCCAGCATATACTTTGACCTTACCGTACCTCGGCTAACTTGGCCTTTATACCCCGGCATGACCCTACCCAGGGGTATCCCCCCAACATTAGTCCCCGAAGCTGTTGCGGTCTTAGCAACTTCAGCTGATAAGACCACAGCAGGTTCAACCTACCAAGTTATGCATTCTCTTCACCGACTTATCCTGTAATTCGGTTCCTTTTGCTTGACATTCCCTTGGCTCGTTCCGAGTTATTACTCGTTGGACGGGTTATTTTCTACTAATCCGGGTCATCTTTCCTTCTCTCGTATGCTTCCCGACGTCCTACGTGGAGGGTAATCATTATTTTGCCTCATTTTAAGGGCATGTACCAGTTACTCTGCCGGTTACTGTATTCACTGTCAGGAATAACTGCTGTAAACGTCACATCGTGGCAGCCTCATCGTTAACTGTATCACCACGTCGCGTCGTGGGATTCGCTGCTCCCTATGGCCCTTCGTGTGGCCCGCGTCTAATTGGTTGACCTGGAAAATACACAGCCATGCTGTGTGGCTCTGCCACAGCGCTAGATCCCATTACCCATCTCAGGGGCGCGATTAAATAGGGGATAGGGGCGCCCCTTGGGGATTTCCCCCACTTCACACGCACGCCTGTTTTGCCTCTTCCTTCTTTCCCACAACAGCGCCACCGCCGCCACTGCTTCTACTCCATGTAGTGCCACTGCTGTCCTTCTCCCCCGTAGTTGCGCTGCCGCTTTTGCATAACCTTGCCGCCACGGGACCTTGCCAATCTTGATCTTTGCGCCCCGTCACCGATTGGGTCTACGAGGGTAGAGAATTGGAGATGGCTGAGGAGGAGTTCACCGTTGCTGAAGAGCACGGGGAGGGCGGCGAGGCCCATCTCGAGCGAGGAGGTTGGGTCGGTTCCTGGGTCTGCGAGGACGATATCAACTGGCTGTACCAGATCTGCCGCGTCCCTGCTGGAGTCACATGTCGTCTCCCCTGCAAGGAGATTGCTCCCTTGCCCAATCCGGGTGAGTTCGTAGTGTTCCTCTCGCACTTCCAACACAGCTTCGGCCTTCCCATTAGTGATTTCTTCCATGAATTCATTAACACCTTTGAGCTCCAACCTCATCATCTTCCAGCGAATTCTATCACTTCCCTTTCTTCTTTCGCTTCCGGAGTCGAGGGATACATCGGCCTCTAGCCCACTATCCATCTTTGGTTCAAGTTCTTTTCCTTTAGAGCCCATGTTATTCCTAATAAGGAGACTGCCCCCACCGACAAATCCTTGACTCAATGCGGGGCAGCTTCTATTTCTCCTCGGAAGAACTCTGTCTTCCCTCAAGTCACTGGCCTCAAGTCTTGCAAAGGTTGGGCCCGGACCTTCTTCTATGTTAGGAACAATAACGCCGAGGAGGACTTGATTTGGCTCCGCCCTTACCAGATCGGAGTTTCGGACCAAACTCTATGGGGCCAGGTTATAAGGCAATCCGCTTCCTTGGCGGTTCAGGTGGAGAAATGGCTCAAGGAATTGGTCGCATTGAAGCTGCATGGCGAAGATATCATGATCACCTTCATCCGCAGCTGGCTCTCCCCTCTCTAGAAGGGTACTCATAAGCTCTGCCACATGAGTGGTCATCTTGACCCAAATTGCACTTCCTCCTTCGAGCTCAACAATACCGAGATATTCCACTGAGTCAAGGATATCTTCAAGGTGAACAAGGAGTTCAGCAAACATTGGGAGTGGGGATTTGAGAATTTCTGTCGAGACAGGCCGCCTCCCGGGGTATGTTTCCTTATGTGATCAACTGTCCGAGTTATGTAGTATGTCGGATTGTTTCCCTTACCTGAGCTAATGAGATTTTGTCTTCATTTGTTTACTCAGCAGTCAATTGAAGATGGCCCCGAGTCGTCCCTTAAGCGGGGGAAAGACTGTGAGGGTTTAGACGAGGTGGATCCGGATCCTGAGACCTTCTTGCCTACTCTAGATCCGACTTCCAAACAAGCCCCTGGTCAGGCCTCTTCTTTAAGGGATTGGCCTGATGATGATGATGACTCCGATATTGAGATTATGGAGGTACTTGATTCGGTGCCCATTTCTTACTTGTTTCCGGTTGACTCAGCTTTAGCTAACCCGGCTGGGCAGGTCCACGAGGATCCTCCTCTCGTTGTGGGCGATCCGGTTCCTGCCCCCTCCAAGAAACGCCAGGCAACCTCAGCTGCTGCTTCTGAGCCCCCCAAGAAGAGGCAAAATAAACCCGGTGTCAAGGGTGCTGGCATACCCGTGCCCAAGGCCACGGTCCAGAGAGCGCCCAAGCCCAAGGAACCTCCAACCTCATCCGAGTAAGTCCTTTTTCCTTCCTTGTCCATTTTTGGATTGTACTTCACTATCTTCACATATTTCTTATTTCCCTCTTTTGCTATAACTTATCGTTCTTTGGATAATTCGGCAGGGCTGTCAGCGAGATCCCCCAGAGTGGTTCCAGCATCGCTTCGCCTATCCGGAGTGCCCCATCTCCCCCCCCCCCCCCCCCCGCAACGATGGCGTTCACCCGCTGAGCCCTATTCAAGAGAGCTCAGCGGCCGCTCCGAATTTGAGCCCACCTCGTCATGAGGAGGGCAACGTTGATGCGGGGGGGGGGAGTGGCGTTGCCGAGGATATGACAATGCCGGATCACCCTAGCTCCTCTTCGGCTCAGCTGCACCCTGCCGTCACCGAGGTGCCAGTTTCATCTGCACCGGTTCAAATTTCTTCTCCACCAGTTCCAGCACCAGCAGCAACATCAGCTCTAGCACCAGCACCAGTTCCAGCACCAGCTCCAGTACTAGCACAAGTACCAGCTCCAGTACTAGCACCAGCACCTAAAAAACCTCAGACTGCTTCTTCCAGGTCAACTCCTTCTATCAAGGAGATATTTCAATCAACATCATAGGCCCAGTCTAGAGCGCAAGCCTCTTCTCCTCTACAGCGACCCAAGTCTGGCAGCAAGAGCAAGAAAACTGCTGAGGTTGCCAAATACCAAGCTTCCAAAGGCCCAAACATTGAGTCTGGACACCATACTCTCGTGTCCATGACAAAGAAGGAGATCACTGCCTCTGGGTCATCTGCTGCCGGGTCTGACGGTAGCAAGCAGCTTACTTTGCACACTAGTCCAACTTCTACACAAATGACCAAGAAGGAGGCACATGCTAAAGGATTGGTCGTTGCCCAAACTCTCTCTAGGGAAAGTTATGGCCCCTTGGTTGAATATGTTAATAACTGGTATGAGGCTGAGTTTGTCAACCTTAACAAGGAGATCCTGGAGAAGTTTGGCCCCGCCGAATTCAGCGCCCAAATGAACACTGCTTCGAAGGCAATTACTTTTGCAGGCCGAATGATGGAGGTAAACCTCTTCGTCATACCTTTACATACATGCAAGTACTTAGAGATATATCCACTAGTCCCCGAGCCTCCGGGGGAGTAATTTGTTACTCGGCTAGATGCTCTTAGAAAACTAGCGCCGGTCTTTAGTAGCTTCAAATATTCACACACCTAGAGTCAGGTTAAGTTCCACTTGGCCTGGATCTTGTAAACTTCGAATATCCACACACCTAGAGCCAGGTTAAGTTCCACTTGGCCTAGATCCTGTAAACTTCGAATATTCACACACCTAGACCCGGGTTAAGTTCCACTTGGCCTGGATCTTGTAAACTTCGAATATCCACACACCTAGAACCGGGTTAAGTTCCACTTGGCCTGGATCTTATAAACTTCAAATATTCACACACCATGATCCGGGTTAAGTTCCACCTGGCCCGGATCTTGTAAAGTTCGAATATCCACACACCTAGAGCCGGGTTAAGTTCCACTTAGCCCGGATCTTATAAACTTCGAATATCCACACACCTAGAGTCGGGTTAAGTTCCACTTGGCCCGGATCTTGTAAACTTCGAATATTCATACACTTTCCTTTTTTAGATCACAATCAATCGCCGCACCGCCGAGTTCCAACAGCTTTTGGATACCCACAAAGATCTTCGCTCGAAACACGGGAAACTGATTGCCGAGCTGAAGAAGAAATGTAAGTGATTTCACTTAGGATCTTTGACTTTTCCTTCTCTATGCTATTTGTTGTCCGTATTAACTTGTCCTCCAGATTGCACAGCCAAAGTTGAAGCTGAGAACATCATTATGAGGAAGAACTTGGCCAAGATCAGAGGTAACTCATCTTGGTCACTTAGTTTCTATCCACTTTCTTGCTGACTCGGTAGATAATCATACCTCGGTTCTGCCATGTCAATCAACTATGTGCAGTGTCCCTCCAAGATAGTGTGCCTATGCCTAACATGATACTTCACTTTCTCGATCAAGCAAGGCAGCATCAGGCCGAACTGAAGAAAAAGGATGATGAGATCGCCAAGCTTCTCCTCAAAGATGACGAAATAACTCGGTTGAACGCCGAAATCTAGAGGCTCAATGATCTTCATAAGGCTGAGCTGGACAAGGCAGACCAGGACTTCTTCGAGGAAAAGGAGTGCCTGAAGACTCAGCTGGCTAACAACCAAGATATGCTGAAGGAGGCCGACACCAAGTTTGCATCAGTGAACACAGAATGTGAAATTCTCAAGCGGAGAAACACTACTTCACTCGCTGAACTGGGTCGGATCCTTGGACATATTGCTCGTGAGTTTCCCCTCCTTTACCGTAATTTCTTTGTCCAGGTTTTGCTTTTCGGTTGTGCTGAAGTCTTTTGCTCATCTCATTTTCAGGCAAATTCCTCGAATCTGATCCCCCCGCCTGCACTGCGGTTGATAAGTTTCGCGTGTAGCGAGGTACTCCGGTTGATCCTTCCGCTTGTCCAATTCCATATGATATGGAGGACATGCTGGTGAGCCTCGCGACGCGAGCAAAAGTCATGAAGAACTACAGCGCAAATGTTATGCCCATAGCCGTCCGGATCTTCAATGCCTTGTGGCCAAATGACAAAAATCCCTAAGGTTCGAAGGCTTTTCTTGAAAAATTAATGGAATGCGAGACTCAGCTGGACCTCTAGCGAGAATCTGCTGCGCGCGCCGGGGCTGATACAACACTGAGGTTCGTACTTTCGTGGTATGAGACGCTGGATTTGAAGGTGCTTGACCACATGCGCACCAAATCAAAATGGACTAATGATCCAGAGTGTATCGCTCAATGCAAGGCTTGTTCCTACAACCTCATCCAGTACGCCTTCTACCACAGCTGGAACGAAGGTCCGATATTCCTTGGCCTCATCGATGATGCCTTTGTCTTGGACGGGTCAGATGGCGAAGACGAAGAAGAAGCCTCCGAATTTGCCGAGGATACCGAAGATCCAGAGGATGCCGGGGCCAATCCAGAGAATGAGGTAGAGACTAGAGCTCCCCCCACATATGTCGAATTACCCCCTCCTCCAACTAATGATCCGGCTCCTGCCTCTGCTCCTTGAGACAAAAAACTTTAACATTTATCAGATCCCCGTTATACCGGGTGCAGATGTATTAAGCACAATGGTTGCGTTTTGCTACTAAGTTTTTAACATCGGATTAACTTGGGCGAAGTCCCCTAGTTTCATTTTCTTGTTCCCCCAATTTTGTGATTCGGCTCGCGTCTACCTTGATTCGGTTTTTGACTTATGAGTCTGAGGTTCAAAAACTTGACTTAACAATACTTGAAACTTTGGGATTAGCTCAAAATAATTCAACATAACATGAATAAAATAAATACAGGGTTAGTACAAATAACAAATGTCGGCTCGATTACGTTCCTTTCCTTAGTCGTTTTTCATGTGCCTTGCAATTCCAAACTTGTTCTCTTGCTTGCCATGAAGCCAATTCTTGTTGGACAACAGCAAGTCGAACAGTTAGGTTTTTGGTGCCCACACTACTAATCCGGCTAAGGTGTAAGTAATTTAAGCCGGATGACATATAGAAAGTAAACACAAAAAAACAATTATTAAGGCAGTCCCCGAGTTTATGCTTGGGATGCCGAGGTTTCATTGATAGGCTCATTGCCGATATACATACTGACATATGAGAGATTCAGATACATACATTTTTCGCTAAGTGTAAAACGGATGGAGTAGAGCTACATTCCATGGATGCTTAGATTCCTCACCAGACCTGTCAGCCTTGTTCTTCTCATGTGGCTTCCAGTGACGAAGAGGTTTGCCCCATGGTGGGCGCCAACTGTCGTGGTGGTGGCACGACAGATGCCATGTATAGGCTAAAGATGGGGCCAATGTGCACTATAGGAATCTAGGGAGAGATAGTGTGGTGATTCCACACACAGATGTTTGTATTTCTCCCTTGTTGATGAAGGATTACAAGGGCTCCTTGAGCTGTTCGCGGGAAGGAGACTAGTTCTCTTACTACCCACAACTACTCTCTAGTGTTTTCCCTTAGTAAAAATGACCGACCATCTCTATGGAGGCCCTGGTGCTCCTTATATAGGGGAGCGCAGGTTACAAATCTAGGGCATACATGGAGGCATATTCTACGAATATGCCCCTTTGTAAAGCAAGATGCTTCTTTTACACTTTAATCGACTGGTCCGGACTCAGGGCGTAAGCCTCCCCGAGCCCCTCTGCGCCATTGCATCATCTGACACTGGTGGCGTCAGCCAACATTGGCTACATCATCCTTGTCAGCCCCGCCCCGCTGGTCCTTCCCTCTGTCCACTTCACTCATGCTACAGTGGACAGAGACCACCTTTTGACCAGCGAGATTCCTTCCTTCTCCTGTAAGCCAAGTAGTAACCCGGCTAGCGCCTAGCTAACTCAGCCACGAGGGTACCTACCAATGAGTTGTAAAAGGCTAGCCAACATATGTTATATGTTGTCCGGGATAAGGTTAGAAAAATACCATTTGGGCTGGGTCACTCTATAAGTCGGCCTGCCTTGAGGTGACTTGGCCAACATATGCTTTGACTTTGCCGTACCTCGGCTAACTTGGCCTTTATACCTCAGCGTGACCCTACCCAGGGGTATCCCCCTAACATCTAGCGAGGACGAGCATGACATGTCACAGAGATGTCGCTCACATCGACATGATCGCGATTACAACGTGAGTGATGACATCACGCAGCGCAAAGTTGACAAGATGCACGCCAAGCACGCCTACTCAACAGAGTCGGAGGATGAAGGAACAGAACTCTTCGGCACCGGCTGCTTCAGTAGAGCCATACGATAGATGCGAATGCCGAAAGGGTTCAAAATCCTATCGGAGAACCCAAAGTTTGATGGTCTCCAGGACCTGAAGACCTGGCTGGAAGATCACATCTCCTCTGTCAAGCTGCACGGTGGAAACAAGTGCACAGCCATGTAGTGTCTCCAGCTGCAGCTGCAGGGCGCTACTCGCACATGGCTCAACAACCTGCCCCGCGGGTTGATCCGCAGCTGGGAGGAGCTGGTCTATAGTTCGCTAGCACCCTGCGCGCCTTGCGGATCCCCCTATCCTTCCTAGAGGCCTCCGACACAATGTTCCATGACATCGTCCCAGGGAAAGGCGTATTCCCCTTGGGCAAAATCAACTTGGACGTCATATTCGGCACGCCCGCAAACTTTCAGCGAGAACGCCTCGAATTCGAAGTGGTCAACTAGCCCTCGCAATATCACACAATCCTCAGATGTGTCGCGTTCGCGAGGTTCATGGTAGTCCCACACTACGCCTACTTGTAGATGAAGATGCCGGGACCCAACGACATTATTACCGCCAGCTAAAGCTTCGCCAAGTCAGATAGCTGTGATATGGAATTCAACAGAATCTCCCAATCCTTCAGCATGCAAGAAGAGCTAGCAAGACTCAAGGAGTCGACAAACAATAGTCTTCCTCCTATGTGCAAGCCGAACGCACCCGACCAGTCCTTCGACTCGTCGGTGAATACCAAGGCGGTCCAGGTCCACCCGACAGACCCGACCAAGACGACCCTCATTGCCAACAACTTGAGTCCCACACAGGAACTCGCGCTCATCGAATTGCTCCGTGAGTGTTGGGAGATCTTCGCCTGGTGTCGAGCGGGCATGTCAGGAGTTCCCAGGGAATTTGCCAAGCACGCACTCAACATGAATCTAGATGCAAGACCAGTCAAGAAGTCGATACGTCGACTGTCAGCACCAAGGGAAAAGGTGGTAGGCATGGAAGTCAACAAACTCCTCAACGCCGAATTTATACGCGAAATAAAGGAAAGAACCTATGTATCTAACCCCGTGCTCGTTCCTAAAAAGGACACGGTATCCTACGGATGAGCATGGAGTTCACCTGCCTCAACAAGCACTACCCGAAGGACCACTTCCCATTACCGTGGATTGACCAGATAATCGACTCCACCGTGGTATGCGAACGCCTCTGCTTCCTTGACGCCTACTCAAGCTACCATGAGATTCGAATGAAGGAGGAGGACCAGGAGAAAATGGCCTTCATCACGCTCTTTGGCATCTACTTCTACACAACAATGCCCTTCGGGCCGAAGAACGTAAGAGCCACCTACCAACGCTGCATGCAGGCCTTCCTCAAAACCAGCTTGGCTGGGACATCCAAGTTTATGTTGATGACATCATCATCAAAACCAAGGAGGAAGCCACACTCATCTACGATCTCCACGAGACCTTCGACAACCTTGACCGCTACCGGTGTCATCGAATTGATGACAAGTACGCCATGACGGGGTCCTCGAGGCATGTGGAAGAGAGGGGTGTGAGACGTATGATGTTCCAGGACGGTGAGCATACAACTTTACCTAGGTTCGAATCTACCGGCTTTGGATGGATCCTACTCCTGCTAGCAATCTAGTAATACGGAAGAGCCGGAATATGGGTTACAAGGGTTTCGCATGTGCGAGTTGAGATTGTAGACTATTGTGAGGGTGCCCTAAAGGCTCTCCCTAGGTCAGCTTATATAGATATCCGGCGTAGGGTTTACAGGAGAGATCTATTCAGCTACGACTAAGAGTCGGTTATAGAGCACATCTTGGACTACAAGTAACAATACATGCCTATGCCGGTAAGTCTTCCGGGCCTTCCCGTAGCCGGATGGGACTCCGTCTCTTCTCCCTGACTAGGCCACCCGTGAAGCAAAGATCTAACCCGAAGTGGGCCACCCTGGTCAGTGAGGCACAGTGAGGATACCTGGAAAGTATATCCCCGACAGCAGCCCCCGGAAGCCTCCATGATCCAAAGTCGGATTTCATCATCGTCTAGCTTGATCTTCGGCTTGCAGAATCGTGAAGGGTTCCTGAAACTTCAAAAAAGAAAGGAGTAGATCCGAGTCTCAAATGAGCCGAACCTATGAATATGTTATTCGGGTTTCCAGCTCGAAATTCAAACTAAGCCGGAACTTGGTCTCTGACGTAACCTGACACTAGTCATGGTCACGTCACATCACTGACAGACATTTCCTGTCAGCACGACCGTTGGTGTGTCCGCCTTTCATGGAACCGAGGCGCCGTTTCAATGTGTGCGTGGAGATCGAGGCGGCGCAATCATCGCATGGGGGTTTCCCAGCTCCTTCCACAATGTGTGGCACATTCACTGTAGCGTTTACATGAATCTTGACGCGGCTAGGGGATATAAGTGGTGAGGATCTCTTTTCCCCATCTTCTTCACCAGCACTTGCATTGTTTCCTTCTCCCCTATGCCTCCCACGAACCTAGAGCTCCTCTACTCCCAAAAAACTCCTAGCGCCGCCCATCCAAGGTCATCGTCGTACACAAAAAATGGCTTCAGCTTCATATTCTGATACGGCAGCGATGATAGCGGTGGCGGAGAAGGAGAGCAATCGTGGGGTATGGATCCCGTGCATTCTTGATGACGAGAAGCTCCACGTCAGAGAAGAAGAAGGGCTCCTCTGCGCCGGCGATTGGTGGAGCGGCTTCAGCAAAACCATTCCCAACCCTCGTGAAGGCGAACAGGTTCACTTCGGCACTCACCTCGACAGAGGTTTGAGATTTCCTCCCTCAGATTTCTTCTCTGAGGTTATAGATCATTCGGAGTTCAACTCCATCATCTCCCCCCGAACTCCATCTTAGAGATGAGCGCGTACGCATCTTTGTGCGAGGGGTATCTCGGCATTAGGCCGAGCCTCATTCTTTTCCGGTATTACTTCCATGTCTGGATAAATTCCATTACTGCCGATAATACTTATATTACCGGCACTATTAGTTTTTCGGTTAGGCGAGAGCGCGTCTATCCTCGGATTATGGCTAGTGAGTCGGTCAAGCAATGGCCGTCCACTTTTTTCTATCACAAGGATATTCCTGCTCCCGGCAAAGCTACTGCTATGTCGGCTTTCATCGACGGTGCCGCCACGCCCCAAGAGTCCTAGGACGCAGATGCGCCGGCTGTCAGTGACAATCTGCTTCTTGCCAAGAGGCGGATCGAGTTTTTGATGAAGCACAAGGGCCTGAGACGGTCTGATTTAGTTCACTGCTGGGTGGCACGCCGGATCCAACCTCTTCAACATCATGGAGATCGACTGATGCATTCCATCACGTCGTCAAAGAAAGATTCCCTCCGAATCAGTCCCAAGGCCTACGAGCCAAAAGATTATGTATGCCAAATCAAATGGCTAATAAGGTAGCGGATTGAGAGGAAGATTCCGAAGTTGTCCTTGGACATGCATATGTCATAAGATCCCTTAGTGCCGGTAAGCTTCCAGCAACAACTTGTATTATGTGCTCATCTTTATGTTATTTCGCAATACTGAGATATCTCTTCTTTTCAGCTTGCCGACCTCCCCGAGTTGGAGCTTCCTCCAGTCGAGGGATATCCTCCTGAGTTTTCTCAAGATGAAGGAGAGTTAGTTCCACTGCCGGATGTTATTCCTCGGAAGCGCAAAGCTCCGACAGTGGCCATTGACACAAAAGAGGTGCCCGTTGTGAAGAGGTAATCTTTCCTCACAAGGTCTTTGTACTATAGGTCTTAATTCTTTCCGAGATGTAATGTTCCATGTTCTGTTACCTTCTTAGAGCTAAACAGCTCACCAAGGGAAAAGGGAAAGGGGTTACTTTGAGGCCTTTACGCCAGTCGAAGCTAAACTTGGCTTCTCCTACCGTTGCTCCTCCGACTCCTGCCCCTCAGCCTTCTGCAGTGCCAGATATTACTCCATCTTCGACCATTGCAGAAGATTCGGCTCAACCAGCAGAGCCAGTGATCCTCGGATCATAGACTGATGTCACCATGGGTGACTCAAGTTTTGATAAGGGTGAAGCCTCTTTGGGTAATGATCCCTCGGCAGAGGTCTTCGCCGACAATCTCCTGAACAATCTGGGACTTGCCAAACTTGGCTTATCTCGGAAGTCTGTGGAGGAGATCCAGTGGCTAGCCTGGCAATGCCTGGAAAGCCGGACTATCTCTGCCAAAGAAGAAGCACAAGAAGCAGAGGACATCAAGCACTCTGATCTTCTCGAACAAGTCCGTCTTCGCGACGAGAAGCTGAGGACCGGTGAGCTTCCAACTACGCCAGTGGTCCCCCTAACCCTCACCGAGAAGGTTACCACCGAAGTGAATGCGAGCTTGAACAAACTGGCTCGTGAACAATATGTAAGTCGGAATTCCAACTCTCGTTTTTCCTTATTTCATATCATATCCTCTAGCCCCCAAGCATGAAGCTGGACAGTCAAATCCGGCTTTATGCTTCATTAGGATGCCAAAGAATGAACTAGTGTAGCCCCCAAGGCTCGTGCTGATATTAGTAAATATATTAGCCTGAGTTTTTAGTAGACTTTTGACTCTGGGTATTCTGACTTACAGAAAGTATAGATAACCAGGATTTATTGAAGAATGTTTGTAACAAGCGGAAGAAATCAAAGCTCTCCGACTTGAAAATGCTCAATTGAAAGTTTCCAGGGATGAGGCTGAAGGTAAACATTCCATAACTCAAACCTTGTCTTGTATTTCATAGTCGAATTTTTGTTCAACTTTTGTTCTTTTGATTTCCAGCACTGGTAAAACAATCATGTGCCATGATTGAAGAAGCCGAGTATCTTAAAACCCTGGAGGTGGAAAATAAGGACCTCCACCAAGAGCTGAATAAGCTTAAGGCGGATCACGAGAAGAGCGCGATCGAGGCTCCTCCATGGCTACCGAGGAGCGCGATCGTAAGATTTCGCTCCAAGATAAGAAAATCTCGGATCTCAGCAATGATTTGTTCAGAGAAAGGGACATTGCCGAGGCACTCTGGGCTGAACTCCAGAGTCTTCCGGAGGAGAAGGCCAAAGTCGACGATGTCATCTTTGGTATTTTTCCCTTTTTCTGACTTATCTGCATCTTCTAACTCTTTGGAATCTGGATTTATTTGATTAACCCCTTTGCATTACATGCATAGGTCCTCTGAACTTACTGGACTCAGCCTCTACCGAATCTCGCACCAGCCGGCTTACTCAAGTCGGCAATTTGCTGCATGACTTCCGCCAATCCATCGAGGATATTGGCGAAGTTCTCAAGGTTTTGGACATGCATAGCATGTCTGGCTTTGAAGTGCGAGATAAGGCCAAGGAGATGCCCCAGCTCATTCAGGACTGGAACATGTCCTACGCGCAAACCGCAGCGCAGAACGCTCCCACCATGGGCATGAGCCACCATGGAAGCATGGAGATCTGGCAAGTGACCAGAGGGTATTCTACTATGGATAAAGACGGCCAGAAGCAGGATATCAAAGCCATCATGGACTCCTACACTGGATATGGGTGCCACGTAGCTGACTTGACCAGCTACGATACTCCCTTCTTCACTCGCATAGAGACACCGCCTCCGCCCGCCGAAGAAACTGGAGAAGCTTCCGACGACGAACAAACCATCACAGATTTGAACATCTTGGAAAGATATCGAGGTGAGGCTGATGTTTCTAGCGAGCCGGCAGTTCCTTCGTCCCCTGCATCGTAGAGCATCAGAGCAAGCATTGTGTTATTCTGAAAACAATCCGGGTTGTAAATAAGGAGTAGTATGATACATTTTGCTAGTGCTAAGTTTTAAATATATCTACTTAGCACTTTTGGCTTTACATTTTTTCATGCCTGAAATATTTTCATAAACACTTATGTTTTTCGTCTATACTTATCATTTATTTGGCTTTCTGCCTCGTCCCTTTTATGAGCTGGCCAACCTTTAGCATGGAAACTTTGCCGAGCAACGGAGCTCATTTGCTAAACGAGTTTAAACTCAGAAACAAAGCCGGCCTCTAGTACCAACAATTCACTACTCGGAAAATGCCCGCATCCAGCAATTAGACAAATAACCAAAGTATAGACTAGAAATTTTAGATTTATACCCGAAGGTTAGCAATTTTAGAATCGGAAATCTAAACCAGAACAAACATGAGCATAAAGTATTTTCAAGTATTCTAGGATTTTCGACTTTGACATGGTCATTCGGAAATAAGATGGTAAAAACTTCTCCGAAATTTTTTGAGGCAACCAACACTTTATTTCTTACTAAACATGTACATATATATGATTACAAAGAAAAATAAACTAAGAATAAAAGGGACATAGCTGAGCAATATTCTATGGTCTGTCTAATTCATCCGGGTCTATACTGCCTCCAGCTCTCTTTCTTTTCTTAGTAGCAGGTTTTTCTTTGACTGGCCGCATATCAGTTAGGTAGTAAGAACCATTGTGCATTACTCGACTAACTAAAAATGGCCCTTCCCATATTGGGGAAATTTGTGCTTTCTTTGCTGCACAAGCCAAAGAACCAAATCACCCTTATTGAAAGACCGGTTTCTAACTCTCCGGCTATGATACTTGCGTAACTTCTGCTGATAGGCTGTTGATCTCATCTTAGCAACGACGCGAACTTCTTCGAGTTAGTCGAGATCATTTTGTCGAGAAATTTCGGCATCCTCTTAAATATACGCGACCACTCTAGGATAAGTGTGAATCAAATCACTAGGAAGAACTGCTTTTGTGCCATAGACCAAGAAGAAAGGTGTGTATCCGGTTGACCTGTTTGGAGTTGTTCATAAACTCCATATTACAGAAGGTAATTCCTCTTCCCAAGCCCCCGTAGCATGTCATAGTGGTGCTTCGAGTCTTGGTTTTAGGCCTTGTAGGATTAAACCATTTGCGATGTGCGACTAACGCAATGTCAAGCCGGATGTTTTGTTCATTGTAGAATTCGGCAAGCTCTCCCATAGAGAAATTACTCCCGTTGTCCATGATAATGCTATGCGGATAACCGTATTGGATTATGACATCCTCGACAATTCTTCTGGTTGTTTCTCCATCACAACTAGTGACGGGTTTAGTCTCAATCCACTTTGTGAATTTATCCACCATCACTAAGAGATGAGTAAATCCACTTGGAGCCCGTTTAAACGGTCCTACCGTGTCAATCCCCTAGACCGCAAAAGGCCATGTTATAAGTATTGTTCGCAGCTGATCAGCTGGAATATGAGCTTGTTTGGCGTATTTTTGGCAGCCCTTGCACGTCTTGACCAGCCGTTCGGCATCTGCCTTGGCTATAAGCCAGAAAAAACTGTGACGAAAAGCTTTTGCGACTAGAGATTTGGCTACAGCGTGGTTTCCACACTCGCCTTCGTGGATTTCTCGTAAGATTTCCACTCCTTCTTCCAGAGATACACAGCGCTGAAAGACCCCAAATGCACTCCGCTTATAGAGCTCACCACTAATTATAGTGTAGGATTTTGCTCGTTGGATGATCTGCCGGCTCGAAACTTCGTCTTTGGTTAATTTTCTATCTACCAAGTAGTCAAGGTAGGGTTGAGTCCAGGTGGGAATCATAGCCAGAACTACTACTAAAGGTGAGTCGGATTTGGTCGGATATTCCTCGTCCACTCCTTTTATAGAGGGAACTTTGAGGTTCTCTAAAAAAGCGCCATTTGGGACCTTTTTTCGGGAAGAGCCTATTCGAGATAGTGCATCTACTTCCTCATTTTTTGTTCGAGGGATGTGTTGAACTTCAAACCCTTCAAACGATTTAGATAGTTCATCCACGACAACCCTATATGCCGACATGTGCTTGTTTGCCTTACAGATATCCGACACTTGTTGAGCAACAAGATCCGAATCTCCATAACACATTAAATGTCGGATGCCGATGTCCTTAGCAATCTGGATTCCATGCAGTAATGCTTCATACTCGGCAATGTTATTTGTTGCCGTGAAGTGTATCTGCAATACATAGAAAAGTTTATCTCCTTGGGGTGATTTGAGCACCACGCCATCCCCGAGCGCTTTAGACCTGTCAAAATGCAAGGTCTAGTATTCCGACTCTGGCAGGATCATATTCTCCGTTGTCTCTGTCCAATCAGCGATAAAGTCAGCGAGGATTTGGGATTTGATTGCTGTATGAGGTTTATACTCAATGTCGAAAGCTGAAAGCTCTATGCCCCATTTGGCGATGCATCCTGTGGCGTCACTATTGTTGATTATATCTCTCATGGGAGCTGTGCTCACCACGGTAATTGGATGTTCCTCAAAATAGTGCCGCAACTTACGAGATGCTAAGAACGAAACCGTAAGCCAGCTTTTGATAGTGCGGATACCGCTGTTTTCATTTAGTTAAAACCTCGCTGAGATAGTAAGTCGGACACTACACTAGATGTTCATGATTTTCCTCCGGTCTCTCCACCACCATGACGATACTACTGACCTTGTTTGTCGCAGCGAGATAGAGAAACATCGGTTCCCGTGGTTCCGGTGCTGCAAGGATGGGAGCAGATGAGAGTACTGCTTTCAGGTCTTGTAGCGCAGCTTCAGCTTCGTCGGTCCAAACGAATTTCTTGGTCTTTTTCAAGAGCTTGTATAGTGGTGCGGCTCTTTCACCGAGCCGGCTTACAAACCGACTAACTGCGGCAATGCAACCAGTTAGTCTTTGAACGTCCTTCGGGCGAGTTGGCCTGGAAATATTGAGTATAGCCTTGATTTTGTCTAGGTTAACCTCTATGCCTCTTTGAGACACAATAAAACCTAACAATTTTCCGGCTGGGATTCCAAAGAAACATTTCTTCGGGTTAAGCATTATGTTGTATTTTCGTAGATTGGAGAACGTTTCCTCCAAGTCGGAAATCAAGGTTTCCTTCTTTTTGGACATCACCGCAATATCGTCCACATATACATGTACATTGCGTCCGATTTGATTGTGGAGGCAACGCTGCATAGTGCGTTGGTACATAGCTCCTGCGTTTTTGAGACCAAAGGGCATCATAATGAAACAGAAGGTTCTGAAGGGGGTTATGAATGAAGTTTTGACTTTGTCAGATTCCTTCATCTAGATTTGGTGATAACCGGAATATGCGTCGAGAAAACATAGGAGTTCCGAGCCTGCCGTAGAATCGATAACTTGATCAATCCTAGGTAGAGCGAATGGATCTTTGGGACAAGCCTTGTTCAAGGTAGTATACTCAACACACATCCTTAAATCAGTGGTGTCCTTTTTAGGGACCATTACAGGATTGGCCGACCACTCAGTGTGGATGACCTCTTCTATGAATCCGGCTAACTCGAGCCGGGCTAGTTCCTTAGCTATTGCCTTACGCTTTTCATCGCCAAAACATCGTAGGGACTGTTTGATGGGTTTAGCATTCGAGTGTACATTTAGAGAGTGCTCGGCAAGTTCCCTAGGTACTCCGGTCATGTCTGATGGCTGCCATGCAAAGATATCTTGATTTGCTTGGAGGAACTTGACGAGCGCGCTTTCCTATGCGCTATCTAGGCCTACGCCTATCTGGGTCACCTTGGAGGGGTCATCATCCTTTAACGGTGTCTTCTTCGTCTCTTCCGATGCCTTGAACTCCAGATTCGTCTTTGTCACCTCCTTCTTTGTCGCGGGCATCTCGGATGGATCAATGGTCGCGGGCATCACGGGCATCTCGGACGGATCAAGCTCAATCCGGAGAAATGCGCCTTCAAAGCATCCAGGCAATTACTTGGGTACCTCATATCCTCCAGGGGAATCGAGGCTAACCCAAAGAGGATAAGGGCCATATTGGCCATGGAGAAGCCGAAGAACGTCAAAGGCATCTAGCAACTGGCTGGGCGAATCGCGGCGCTCAGTCGATTCATTAGTTAAATGGGCGAGAAGGCATTATCATTCTACCAGCTCCTCCGCAAAACTGAAAAGTTCAAGTGGACGAACGAGGCGCATGATGCATTCGATGACCTCAAGCGCCTACTATCCACCTCACCCGTGCCGGTAACCCCCAGGGAAAAGGAGCCAACGTTGCTATACATCTCCGCCACCAACCAGGTGGTCAGTACCATGTTGGTGGTAGAACGAGCCAAAGATAACAAGGTCCATGGAGTATAACGCCCAGTCTACTACCTCAACAAGGTACTGACGTGAACAAAGCAGCGGTACCCGCACTACCAGAAGCTGGCCTATGGTGTCTTCATGATAGCACGATGACTGCGACACTACTTTTAGGAGCACCCCATAATTGTGGTGAATGAGCCCCGTTGGGATACGTCCTCAACAACCCTGATGCCACGGGGCGAGTCGCCCTTTGGGGAATCAAGTTGTCCCCACGGGACATCACATGTGAACAACGAGTGGCAATCAAGTCACAAGTTCTTCTGGACGTCCTCGTCCACTGGATGGAGAACCAACTCCCAGATACACCAAACATGTCTTGCCTGTGGACAATGCATTTTGACGGATCCAAAAGTCAAGAGGGAGCTGGTGCCGGCGTCATCCTAACGTCACCACAGGGTGGCATGATGAGGTATGTTATGCGGATGAAGTTCCATGCCTCCAACAATGAGGTAGAGTATGAGGCCCTGCTCCATGGGATGCGGATGGCCAAAGCCTGCGACACAACACGACTCGTCATCTCCGGTGAATCCAAGCTCGTGGTGAATCAAACCATGAACCAGTGCGATGCTTTGAGTGGAAACATGATCGCATACCGCGACCTCTACGACGCAATCAAAGGAGACTTTGATGGCTGTGAGCTGTGGCACATAGGCTGCAAAAGCAATGAGGAGGCTGACACACTCGCCAACATAGGCTCAACCTACACCACAGTGCCACTGGGCGTTTTCCTTGAGCAGATCTGCGAGCGCTCCATCACACCAAAGACTCTTGCAGGAGCATCCAACACATCAAAGGACTCGGGGGCTACGCCACCCGAAGAAGTCAAAGGTCCCAGCAATGCAGAACAGGGACCTGCACTCAAAGGTCCCATGGAGGTCATGCTTATCGATCCATCCTGGACACAACCATATATCACATACATGCTCACCAAAAGGGTGCCAGATGACCCAACAGAAGCGACACATAGCACGACGCTCCAAGGCTTTCACCATCATCAACGACGAACTGTACAAACATGGAATCAGGGGCGTCCTCCAGCGATGCATCACCAACGGTGATGAAAGGGGCATCCTCCTCGAGATGCACGAGGGCACCTGTGGGCACCATGCCGGCAGGCGCGCCCTTGTCGCTAAATCTCTACGAACTAGCTCCTACTGGCCAACGGCAATGCGCAATGCCAAGGACATCGTCTAGAAGTGTAATGCTTGCCAACGATTCATGGATAAGCCGCACGCACCAGGGGTGGAACTCAGGCCAATACCTGTGGCTTGGCTCTTTGTGCAATGGGGACTCGACATGGTCAACAAGTTGTAGAAGTCATCACCTAGAGGATACGTCTACCTCCTCGTCACAATCGAAAAGTTCACCAAGTGGATGGAGGCCATGTTAGTGACTAACCAGATAGGCACCACCGCTGTCAAGTTCTTCGAGTCATCGTCTTCAGGTTCGGGTGCCACAAAGCATCATCACCAATAATGGGATGAACTTCACCTCGAACGAGTTCCAGGATTTCTTTGAAAACCTAGAAATCAACATCAGCTATGCCTCAGTGGCACATCCCCAGACCAACATTCAAGTCAAGAAGGCCAATGGCCTCGTCTGCAATAGCATCAAGAAAAGTCTCCTTCAACCACTCGAGCGAGCATCTGGGTGTTGGGCTCAGGAGCTGCCCTCCGTACTATGGAGTCTGAGCACGACTCCAAACAGTGCCACAGGCTACACCCCATTCTTCATGGTACATGGCACTGAGGTGGTGTTACCTGTAGAAGTACACTACAAGGCCCTAAGGGTTGTCGCGTACAGAAAGGCCGAATCTATGGACGCACTCGAAGACTCCGTCGACCTCCTCGACGAAGCTCGTGAGATCACAGCAGAATGATCAACGATCTACCAGCAGAGCCTCCGCAACTATCACAGCCAGCGGCTGTGCCCAAGGTCCTTCGTCGAAGGAGACCTCGTCCTGCGTCTGAAGTAGAAAGGGCACCTCAAGTTCGAATCCCCCTAGGAGGGACCCTATGTGATTACTGAAGTAATCCCAGGTGATGCCTATCGCCTAAAGGACGTAGAGAGCAGAGTCGAAAACTCCAACCCATGGAACGCCACGCAGCTACGACGTTTCTATCCCTAGATGTTTTTACTTTGCAATAAGGCTACTCATCCAGGCTACTTAGCCAAACATTGTAACTCCTAATATTCTCTGAATAAATAAAGCTAAGTGCCTCCAACTATGTGTATTATTACATTTACTTTCATTACTATTTTTCACTCGAGGGTTGCGCCTCCTCGATGACCTCGTCACATACACAAACTCACAACACCATGACCCGAGTAGCTGAACGAACTGTCAATCGAACCCTGATAAACCCAACCCAGTTGCAACACAACTAATAGGCTGGCAAGGCGTTGAGATCCGCAAGTGTCAAGCTAACGAAAAGGCATTACATAGGAAACACACTCGCAAAACACATAGGCTAACAAGCTTTACATATATAATGGGTTTTAAAACACCTAGTCGAAACATTATACAAGATTAACAACACTTATACACCTTCTGCAGGACAAAACTATTCTACTGACGCTGAAGAAGTACATTAGTACGCTCGTCAAACAAATTTACAATCCTCTCGACTGGCCCCGCGACCGCTCAATAATGCGGCACCATGTTCCATGCCATCCCCTCCGGAGGTGCTGGCGGACCTTGATACGTCCATTTTGCATCACTATTCTATATCATAATTTACTGTTATTCATTGATATATTTCACATTAAGAGCTGATACTTATGTTATTTCATCTATTTTTGCATGTTTGATGACTTTTGGAGCATGGACCGCTGCAGTCAGAATTCTGATGGAAAAGGGGATGTTTGGAGGTGAAATTCGCGAAGATCGAAAAATCCGGGAAAATACATGGAAATCCTATTTTTCCAGAAGACGAAGGATGCTAGAAGGGGGAGCGGAGTTGGGCCACAGGGGGCCCACACCACACCCTGGCGCGGGCCACCCTTGGTCGCGCCATTAGGTGGTGTGGCCACCCTGGCCCACTCCTTGCTCTCCCCTTTGGCATATATTATCCCCACGAAACCCTAAGCCTGTAGGAGTGACCACAAAAAGATTCCTCCACCTCCGCGGGGCGGAAAACTACAGAGAGAGAAAGATCTCTCCGGCAGATAGAATTCTGTCGGGGGAATTCCTTCCTAAAGAGGGGAGATCGTCGCCATCAACACCACCATCAAGCTGGAGTTCATCGGGATCATCATCACCATCATCTCCATCATCATCTCCACCAGCACCATCAATACTACTACATACTGCTGTAACAATTGGGTTGGATCTTGCATAGTTCTTAGGGGAAACTTTCTCGGTGTTGATTACCTGTTGTAGTTGATGCTAGTGAGTGGAACCATCAAATTATTGTTATGTTCAGATTGTTACTTGTCATTATATCATCTCTGATCTTGATCCATATGATGTCTTGTGAGTAGTTCGTTTAGTTCCTGAGGACATGGGAGAAGTCATGTTGTTAGTAGTGGAATTGTGTTGAGAAAGATTGAATAGTTTGCTATTTAAGTTGTGGTGTTATTCTTCTAGTGGTGTCATGTGAATGTCGACTACATGACACTTCACCTTTATGGGCCTAGGGGAATGTGTTGTGTATTTGGCTACTAATCCTAGGGGTTGCTGGAGTGACAGAAACCTGAACCCCCATTAGGAAACCTTTGCACAAGGGATGTCAAGATCTTAGAGTTTAAAGTTATGGTTAGGTTTCTATCTTAATTACTTTCTTGTACTTGTGGATTCTTGCAAGGGGTTTAATCACAATTATGTATTAGTCCTAGGAAGGTCGGTACATTAGCACAGGTTCACGAACACAACACTTATCAAACTAAAGAAGATTAATCAACTATATGAAACATAAGCACTTGACGATATTCCCATGTGACCTCGAGAACGTTTGGTCATCTTAAGTAATACAACCGGCTTGTCCTTTGCTAAAGAAAGGATTGGGCCATTTGCTGCATTTATTATTAGTGTCTTTTATTTACTCGCACTTTATTTACCTGCATTATCAAAAAAACCTAAAAATCCGTTTGCGAAGTATTTACAGAGAATTCCTTCTCCAAGCCACTCGTCAACACCTTCTGCTCCTTGTTGGGTTTGACACTCTTACTTATCGAAAATACTGCGATATACCCCCTATACTTGTGGGTCATCAAGACTATTTTATGGCACCGTTGTCGGGGAGTGAAGCGCTATTGGAGAGTGGAACTGGTAAAGGAAACTTCTACTGTGAGTATTTTTTATTTCTGTTAGTTACTTTATTTCAATATGGATAATTCACTTAGTTTCTTATTTCATAATGCTACTACCACTGCTAAGGTAGTAGATGAACCACCACCTGCTGAGAATGATACTTTTAAAATACCTACAAGAATTATTGATCGTGTTATGGATAACTACTATTTTGGAGATGGAACTGTCCATCTCGGTGATCATTTGCTCTTTATACACGAATTATGCAGGTTGTTCAAGTGTGCAGGTATTACAATAGATCAAGTCAAGAAGAAGTTATTCTCATTATCACTGAAAGGAAGAGCTGAGGAATGGTATAAGCTGCTGAAGAATGGTCAAGCTCTTGATTGGGAGGAAGTAGTACCTCTCTTTTATTCAAAATTTTATCCTCCTAGTGAGATTCATAAAGATTGGAATCAAATATACAACTTTTGTCCTCTTGATGGAGAGAGTACATCTCAAACTTGGGGGAGATTGAAGTTACTTGTGCTCAAATGTCCTATTCATGAGCTCCCCAATAATATTATTATCAATAACTTTCATGCAATGCTTTCTCTTCATGATAAGGATCTATTGGATGCTTCTTGTGCTAGATCATTTACACGCATGGAAGAAGGAGCTAAATGAGATCTTCTAGACCGCATTCAAGACAATGCTGAAGCATGGGAGAATGATAAAGGAAGAAAGTCAGGTATAAATTATGATTATGAATGCATTAAATCTTTTATGGGAACATATGACTTTCGTAACATTAGTAATGCTTATGGTCTAGACTCTCAAGTTATTGCAAATTGTTTTAATTCTTTTGCTTCTTATATTGAAATTCCTAAGAAGAAGTGGAATAAGTATCATGCACCATATAAGGATATTGTTGATTATGTTCCTCCTAGAAGTACTGAAGTTTGCACTATTGATCGTATTTTGCCTGAACCTTATATTGAAAAAATGCCCTTCCCGGATAAAGTAAAGGAGCACACCATGATAACTAGTGTAATTAATAAAAGTACGAAGAGAGCTGTTAAGCCCGATGAACAAATAACCATTCAACCTACAGTAGAAATTGTGAAAGACCTTGTCACTAAAAGAGTAGAGGACGGACATATTGTTTTCTCTGAAGATGCTTCTAATATTGTCTCACATACTAATAGAACTAAAAAAGCTAGTGTCCCTGTGCTTTCTGTTAGAATTGGTGATCATTGCTATTATGGCTTATGTGATATTGGTGCAAGTTCAAGTGCTATTCCTTATGAGATTTACAAAGAAATTATGCATGAAATAAGTCCATGCAAACTACAAGAAATTGATGTGGCTATTCACCTTGCAAACAGAGAGACCATCTCTCCCATTAATATTGTAAGAGATGTGGAAGTTCTTTGTGGTAAGATTAAATATCCGGCAGATTTTCTAGTACTTGGTTCAACTGCTAGTAAAACATATCCTATCATTTTTGGTAGACCTTTCTTGAACACGTGAGGAGCCATTATAGACTGTAAAAGGGAGAAAATTTAAACTAAATTTGATGGGGAGTCTTATGAGTTTAATTTTTCAAAATTTGTTAAAGTCCCTTATGAAAATGAAACTCCTAATGAGGATTTTAGAGTTGAACAACTTGCTTCTATTTCTCTTGCTCCTAACAATGCCTTGTAGCAATTTATGGCAGACCACAAAAGTGAGATCTTCATGGAAGAAAGAAATGAGATTGACAAGATTTTCCGTCGTCAACCTAAGATGCTTAAGCATAACTTGCCTGTGGAAGATTTGGGTACCACACTACCACCTAAAAAGGATCCCGTTTTTGATCTGAAGCCTTTACCTGCCGATCTTAAATATGCTTACATTGATGATAAAAAAACATATCCTGTTATTATTAGTTCTAAACTTTCAGGGAAGGAAGAGGCAAGATTATTGGAAGTATTGAAGAAACATCAAGGAGCTATGGGCTATACACTTGATGATTTAAAAGGGATTTCTCCTACTATATGTCAGCATGCTATATATATAGACCCGATGCAAAACCAATGGTGGAACATCAACGCCGTTTAAATTCTAAGATGAAGGAAGTGGTAAGAAACGAGGTATTAAAACTCCTTGATGCTGGTATTATTTATCCTATTGCTAATAGTGAATGGGTTGGTCATGTTCATTGTGTCCCTAAGAAAGGGGGAATTACTGTTGTGCCTAATGAGAATAATGAGCTTATCCCCCAAAGAATAGTAGTAGGTTATAGGATGTGCATTGACTTCAGAAAGGTTAATAAAGTTAATAAGAAAGATCATTACCCACTGCCTTTTATTGATCAAATGTTAGAAAGATTATCTAAAAAGACCCATTTTTGCTTTCTTGATGGATACTCTGGATTCTCTCAAATTGCCGTTAAACAACAAGATCAAAAAAAAACTACTTTTACGTGCCCTTATGGAACATATGCTTATAGGCGAATGCCTTTTGGTTTGTGTAATGCTCCTGCCACTTTTCAAAGGTGCATGTCTGCTATCTTTCATGGTTTTTGTGAAGAAATTGTGGAAGTATTCATGGACGATTTTTTCGTCTATGGAACTTCTTTTGATAATTGTCTGCACAACCTTGATAAAGTTTTGCAGAGATGTGAGGAAACTAATCTTGTTCTTAATTGGGGGAAATGCCACTTCATGGTCAATGAAGGAATTTTCCTTGGACATAAAATTTCCGAAAGAGGCATTGAAGTTGACAGAGCCAAAGTTGAAGCAATTGAGAAAATGACTGTCCTAGGGACGTTAAAGGTATTTGTAGTATCCTTGGTCATTCTGGTTTCTATAGAAGGTTTATTAAAGATTTTTCCAAGATATCAAAACCCCTTACTAATCTTCTCTAAAAAGATGTACCCTTTATTTTTGATGATGATTGTAAGGAAGCTTTTGAAACTCTGAAGAAATCTTTAACTCCTGCCCCTATTGTCCAACCACCTGATTGGAACTTACCCTTTGAGATCATGTGTGATGCTAGTGATTTTGCTGTAGGTGCTATTCTTGGGCAACGAATAGATAAAAAGTTAAATGTTATCCATTATGCTAGTAAGACTCTTGACGTTGCTTAAAAGAATTATGCTACTACTGAAAAAGAGTTCTTAGCTGTTGTTTTTACTTGTGATAAGTTCAGACCTTATATTGTTGATTCAAAAGTTACCATTCCTACTAATCATGCTGCTATTAAATACCTTATGACGAAGAAAGATGCTAAGCCTAGGCTTATTAGTTGGGTGTTGATTTTACAAGAATTCGACCTACATATTGTAGATAGGAACGGTGCTGAACATCTTGTTGCTAATAATTTATCTCGTTTAGAAAACATCTCCTTTGATCCTATGCCTGTTAATGATAGTTTCCCAAATGAACAGTTGGCTGCAGTAGGGGTAAGTTCGCGAGGGAGTCCTTGGTATGCTGATTACGCTAACTTTATTGTTTCCAAGTATTTGCCTCCAACTTTTTAGCACAGCAAAGAAGGAATTCTTTTACGATTTGAGGCATTATTTTTGGGATGACCCACATTTATATAAAGATGGTATTTGATAACCCACAAGTATAGGGGATCGTGTGTAGCCTTTTCGATAAGTAAGAGTGTCGAACCCAACGAGGAGCTAAAGGTAGGATAAATGTTCTCTCAAGTTCTATCAACCACTGATACAACTCTACGCACACTAAACGTTTGCATTATCTAGGAAATAAAACTAGAGCAATAATATGAATAATAGAGATAGCTTTGCATGATAATAAATAACAAGAAAGTAAGCTAGTTGCTGCCGCAATAAAATACACTAAACTAACAGAACCATGAGTGTGGAATAGTGGTGGTAATTGTGGTGGCTTTGTCCAAGTTTAAATAGCGAATAGATCAGGTTCATTATCTTCGATGCAGTTTTATATGTGGGAGAGGCTAAATATACATGCGCTTCACTACTTGGAATTACATGTACTATATGATTGGATTGTTAGAAAACATTCGTAAGTACTAATCAATTCATGAAGGTTTCCCCAACCATAGCCTTAAGTTTAATGGTCCTCTTACTCCCATACGTGCAACGTTCTGGTTCGCATCCTCAGGTTTCTTTCACTTCGGCAGAACTCCCCCCTTCCTTTTACACATACTACAAACCCTATGATGTTTAATCCATGCGCGCACAAATATAATGGACACCAAAGGACTGTACCATATCAACATACAACTCTAATGAACCAAAGACGTTCAACCATTCAATCTAAGAACAAAGAAACTACGCAAACATGACATAGATCATAGGATTATAACTTATAACATCAAACACCATGTTTACATAGGACGGTATAGAGGTGTGTGGGAGTATGAACCACTTGATACTAGGAGGATTAGGTGATGGAGATGGCGGTGAAGATGGTGAAGAGGGCGGTGGCGGCGCCGGCGCGGGGGACTCCTTCCTCGCCGCTGGTATCATGGGGGAGCACCGCCCCTTAGCCCCCTTCCTTCAAGGCTTCTTGGGAGCCCTCCACCATGGAGATGGGATCCATGTGGGAGGAAAAAAACGTGGCTTTGGTGGCTGCAAATTCGTGGGTGGAGATGCCCTGGGCGAATTAGGTTTCCTCCCTTTATATAGTTTCTCGGATTTCCGTCACCCCATCTTGGGATGCAGTAAAGCAGGCCTAGCGGGCCCCAGACTCGGAATCAGCTAAATTTTATGTCCAGAACGTTTGACGCGAAATTTCCAACAACTTTGTAGTTGAAGAGTTTTCCATTTGACGCCTTCTTCGACCTGAAATGTGACCATCTTCAAAAAGAGTTCTTAGACAGATTTTTGGAAAATTCCCAATTTGACTCCAACAAGGTTTCCACTTGTATTCTTGGTAATTCCTGCACATCAAAGTGTAAAACAAGAACATTGTGCACTTTTGCAACTATTAATAGGTTAGTCCAAATAAATCATAAACTTTATACAAAAAGGACTGTCAAAAACATATTATTAGCATAAAACCATCAAAAATTATAGATACGTTATGGACGTATCAGTATTATGAGAAGATGTGTTCTAGAATTTGAACAAAAGGAGATATTGCGGAAATGTCATGGTAGTGCCTACGAAGGACATCATACAGGAGATAGAACCACACAAAAGGTTCTACAATCAGGTTTTTACTGGCCTACCGTTTTCAGACATGCAAAAAAAATTGTCTTATCATGTGACGAATGTCAACGAGTTGGTAATATTTCTAGACACAATGAAATGCCTATGAATTACTCTCTTGTTATTGAACCATTTTATTGTTGGGGATTTGACTTTATGGGTCCTTTTCCCCCTTCAAAAGGTTATACTCATATTCTTGTTGTTGTTGACTATAAATGGGTAGAAGCCATACCTACGAAAAGTGATGATGGTGATACCTCTTTGAAAATGCTTAAGGATATTATCTTTCTTAGGTTTGGAGTGCCTAGATATCTTATGAATGATGGAGGTTCTCATTTCATTCATGGTGGTTTCAGAAAGACCCTTGCTAAATATGATGTTAATCATATAATTGCTTCAGCTTATCATCCCCAAACTAGTGGGCAAGTAGAATTATCAAATAGAGAAATTAAATCCATCTTGCAAAAGACTGTTAATAGATCTAGAAAAAATTGGGCTAAAAAATTGAATGATGCTTTATGGGCTTATAGAACCGCTTATAAAAATCCTATGGGGATGTCTCCTTACAAAATGGTTTATGGGAAAGCTTGCCACCTGCCTTTAGAATTAGAACACAAAGCTTATTGGGCAGTGAAAGAACTTAATAGAGATTTCAAACTTGCTGGTGTGAAAAGATTATTTGACTTAAGTTCGTTAGACGAGTGCAGGAGTGAAGCATACAAAAATGCTAGACTATTTAAAGAAAAAGTTAAAAAATGGCATGACATGATAATTCTTAAGAGAGAGTTCCATGTTGGTGAGAAGGTTCTATTTTATAGGTCTCGTCTCAGATTTTTTGCAGGAAAATTACTCTCAAAATGGGAAGGACCATTTGTTATTGAAGAGGTGTATCGTTCAGGTGCAATAACAATTTCTTTCCTAAAAGATAGCACTACACATAGGGATGGCACCCGCCGGGTTCGGGTCCGGGTCAAGGCCCCCATACCTTCCCCCGCCCCATTTTCCCCGACCCGCGACCCGCCCCGATAGCGCTGCCGGGTCTGGAAATCCACCAGACCCGCGACCCAGCCGGGTATGGGGACCCGATGGGTACCCGCGAAACCAGAGGATATGGGGTCGATCTAGGCGGCGGCGTTGGGACTTGGACCGTTGGCGTCGAGGACAAGGTCGGCCATGGAGGCGCGCCCATGCCATGGAGGCCGTGGTGGCACGGCCGTTCCTAGGGGGTGGAGGTGAGTGGCGGTACAGTGATCTCATGGAGGCGAGCGGCGGAGCGGGGAGCTTGTGGACGCCGGGATCTGTCGAGGCCGGGATGGTCTTGCGCGGTTGCGCCGGAGTTGGAGGAGGAGCAACGCGCAGGCGGAGGGAGTAGAGAAGGGAGCGGCGACGCTACAAAGAATTCATGAGGGGGTTTCCGTGCGGCGGGATCTGGGGGTCTCCGCCTCCTCTCCTGGCGGCGGTGGTGGTGGGTTGAGCTCACCGTCGCTGCCCTCTTCCCCCTCGACCTTGAGCGGCTCAGCTTCCATGGCATGTTGCGGGTCGGCGGTGCAGGGGCCAGGAAGGGAGGATATCCAATGGCATAGGGACTAGGGAGGCAGGGTAGGGACCAGGGAGGAGGCTAGCCAGCGGCGTAGTGATGGAGGGTGTGAGGTGAGATGCGGGATGGGGAGCGTGATGTGGGGCTACAGGAGGGGGCACGATGCGAGAGTGGGACAGCAGGAGGGGCAGTGGCGGCGCGTGGTCAGGGTTTCAGAAGGAGAAGTGGGGGTGGTCGAGTGGGGCTGTGGCTTGTGGGGGTTAGGGTTTTCTCTCTGCACACTTACAAGTGGGGTCCCCATGTCATAGCGGGTATGCGGGTCTGGGTTTGGCACCTCCATACCCGCCCCCGCCAGACCCGATGGTTCTAAGATTTTACCAATAACTAGACCTATGGGTATTATTTTTTACCAGACCCTCCCCATTTATAGCGGGGCCGCGTCGAGTTAGCGGGTATCGGGTACCCATTGCCATCCCTAACTACACAAGTGGTGAATGGTCAGAGACTCAAGCACTATATTTCTGGAGATTCTTACAATGAAGACCTTGATGCTATTCAAATAGTAACTCCAGAAAAATTTATTGAAGACCAACTTCAGAGACCTGTAGAGTCCGTTTTCGAATAGGTAATAGTTCTGGTAAGAAAAAGTCCGTGAAAATCTGTCCAGTTATATTTTTGCAGTTTTTATCCAACAAGGAAAGCAACAAAGCGAAAGAGGGATGGAAACAGAGCCAGGATGGCTCACACCACCCCCTGGCGCGGGCCCCCTGGCCGCGCCACCAGGTGGTGTGGCCGCCCCGGAGTCCGTCTCTGGCCCGTTTTCTCCCAGTACTTTCCTTTTGTTGTAAAAACTCGTAACATATAATCCCCTAGATCCCCCCGAGGTTCGTATATCGTGTTCTCATTGTGTTTTTGTTTTGATGTGTTTCTAACAGGTAGAGTCTCAGTTTTGGAGCCACAATGTTTTCCTCTGGATCAGCCAAGGAAGATCCCTCTACGAACGTCGTCAACCCATACATGCGTGAGTTGAAGATTCACCCCAAGGAGTTGTCGCTCGAAGATGGGGAAGTACAGATAACAGAGGTCCAGGGCCCTAAAGGTGAAGGCAGTCTGGAGGACAGGATGGAAGAACTGGAGTAAGAAGTCTTTAGGTACAAGAAGATGGTGGAGCGCGAAGTGGATATCATCCATAAGATTAGTTCAGAACTCATCGCCAAGCGCCATAAGGAGACTGCTGATCTTAAGGATGAAATTCTCTCACTCCACCGAACAACCAACCAACTACAAGCATAGCTCTACGATGTGCAAACTCAAAACTGACAGTATGAGGTTAGGGTTAAACGCAAAAGTGTTGCTGCTAGTTTCAGGATGTTGGAGACTAGGATGTCTTTTGTTGATGGGGAGCCTTTACCTTGGAATTCGGACAAGGACGAGAGAACACCACCACCACCGAAGGAGTAATTCGACATCAGGTTTTGGCATCCCCTTGGTTTGTTCCAAGCTTGGGGGAGTGTCGCGGTATCACATCACTATCTTCTATCTTTTTACCTTTTTAGTAGAGTCATATCATGAATAGAGAAGTTATCATGTAGGATGGTTTGCATTATGGAAGTGTCCCCCCTCTTGTTAGATATCTATGTATCCCTTGGTGTGAGTTGCCGTTATGGAATATTAATGAGAAGTTCTATCATTTACTCTTTTGCATATCTTATATTAGTTTTCAATTTATATTATATGATTGATCTTGTTGTTAGTATTGGTATCACTTTGGGATCATTGAGTAAATTTAGTTGGTTTTGGCAATCCTGGCTCGGTCAGTAGCAACACTATTATGAGAATTGAATGAAAAAGATAAAAGTACTCTTAAAGAATATAATTTCATCATCATCTTTCTTGATTTGCTCATAAGCTTAGTATTCTCTAGTTAAGATCTTTTGTACTTCCAAGGAAGATTGCATGTTTGTTTTTATCACTTGTATGTTTGTTTCTTTCCTTCAACTCTTATGCTTGCTACCCAACCTTGCTAGCCTAAAACCTGTACTGAGAGGGAATGCTTCTCGTGCATCCAATCCTTAAAACCAAAACCTATGCCATTTGTTTCCACCATACCTACCTATTAGCACTATTGCTATTCCAAGTAAATTCATGTTTTTATCTACCTTCCGAATTAAACTTGTTATGTGAAAATTGGTGATTAAAGATCTCACAAACTTGATGGCACATTTTACCTTTCTTGCACCTAATAAACTTGAACCATTGTGTCATCTAAGTTGTATATGCTTGCACTTATACGTTGGGAATTAGCAGAACCATGTTGTCATGGGGAACGCTTTCAACATTGCACTTGTACATTGTACCCAGTTGATATCATGCTCTTTTGTTTATGGATGTCGTCGGTGTGAAATGAAAGGGGAGCTTGTAAGTCCATGGAGTTATGTATGTGTGTTAGAGAAACGCCTAGGCCACTGGTCTAATCCATGCCTAATCATGGTGGAAACCTGCAGCATAACCATAATGAGCAATCTATGAAGCGTTCTTCTTATAAAAAAAGAGATAGAGATTGAGAAAAAAGAAAAAAAGACGAGAAAAGAGGAAAGAGAGAAAAAAACACCATTTTCCCATCGTAAATAAGAAGATTGTTGAGATGCTTATTGTCTGCTTGCCTTGTCATTTTGATATGGGGATTCTTCCGTATCATCGAGCAAGGGGTACCCCGTTGGCGGTTCTCTATGATACACATGTACTTACTATGACAAGAACTTACCGGTAACTAAACTTGAGTAGCATGAGGAGCGGCCCTCGTATTCAAGGGACATGAGATTGCCAACTTATACTTTGTCAAGCATATACTCCATAGTTTGTTCACTTTAACCTTAATCACCTAAAGATTCTTATGATAGGGGCAATGAGAGCCGAAAGCTAATAAGTACCATAATTTTTGGAAGCTCTTTATGAAACTTGAAATCCCTGCTTCCCTCTGCGAAGGGCCTATCTTTTACTTTTGGTTGAGTCCGTAAACCTATTCCTTTCTATCTCAGCAAGTATTTTGAGTTGTTGTGTTTCATTCATTCATATGATCATTTATTCAATCGTGTTTCTTATGTTCCTTGTTTTGCACATTGCTCTTATCTTAGTGAATACTACTTTGAAAGCTATCATTGAAAACCCCTTTATCATTGAACTCCTGCAAAAATTGTTAACTATTCTTTGACGAAGAGAAAAGTTTGCCATTACGAATTATGATTTACTTTGTGTATATTTATTGTGTTTCCGTTACTTATTGCAAGTTAAGTTATATAATAGTGAGTTGTCTTCTATTATGATTTGTGTATTGATGAATGTGATGCTTCTTGTCCGTATTCTTTTATCGACTCTTCACTCCATAAACCTGAGGTCATGTTTATTGAGCTCAGTTTTTGCTTGGGTACAAGTGAAGTCTAAGCTTGGGGGGAGTTGATATGTCCATTTTGCATCACTATTCTATATCATAATTTACTGTTATTCATTGATATATTTCATATTAAGAGATGATACTTATGTTATTTCATCTGTTTTGCATGGTTGATGACTTTTGGAGCATGGACCGCTGCAGTCAGGATTCTGATGGAAAAGGGGCTGTTTGGAGGCGAAATTCGCGAATATCAAAAAATACGGGAAAATACATGGAAAATCTTATTTTTCCAGAAGACGAAGGATGCCAGAAGGGGGAGCGGAGTTGGGCCACAGGGGGCCCACACCACCCCCTGGCGCGGGCCACCCTTGGCCGCGCCACTAGGTGGTGTGGCCACCCTGGCCCACTCCTGGCTCTCCCCTTTGGCGTATATTATCCCCACGAAATCCTAAGCCTGGACGAGCGACCACAGAAAGATTCTGCTGCCTCTGCGGGGCGGAAAACTATAGAGAGAAAGATCTCTCCGGCAGACAGAATTCTGCCGGGGGAATTCCTCTCTCGGAGAGGGGAGATCATCGCCATCAACACCACCATCAAGCTGGACTTCATCGGGATCATCATCTCCATTATCATCTCCACCAGCACCATCGTCACCACTCCATACCGCTGTAACAATTGGGTTGAATCTTGCATAGTTCTTAGGGAAACTTTCCCGGTGTTGATTACTTGTTATAGTTGATGCTAGTGCGTGGAACCATCGAATTATTGTTATGTTCAGATTGTTACTTGTCATTATATCATCTCTGATCTTGATCTATATGATGTCTTGTGAGTAGTTCGTTTAGTTCTTGAGGACATGGGAGAAGTCATGTTGTTAGTAGTGGAATTGTGTTGAGAAAGATTCAATAGTTTGCTATTTAAGTTGTGGTGTTATTATTCTAGTGCTGTCATGTGAACGTCGACTACATGACACTTCACCTTTATGGGCCTAGGGGAATGTGTTGTGTATTTGGCTACTAATCCTAGGGGTTACCAGAGTGACAGAAACCTGAACCCCCATTAGGAAACCTTTGCACAAGGGATGTCAGGATCTTAGAGCTTAAAGTTGTGGTTAGGTTTCTATCTTAATTACTTTCTTGTACTTGTGGATGCTTGCAAGGGGTTTAATCACAAGTATGTATTAGTCCTAAGAAGGTCGGTACATTAGCACAGGTTCACCCACACAACACTTAGCAAACTAAAGAAGATTAATAAACTATATGAAACGAAAGCACTTGACGATATTCCCATGTGTTCGAGAACGTTTGGTCATCTTAAGTAATACAACCGGCTTGTCTGTTGCTAAAGAAAGGATTGGGCCACTTGTTGCATTTATTATCATTGTCTTTTATTTACTCACACTTTATTTACCTGCATTATCAAAAAAAACCTAAAAATCAGTTTGCTAAGTATTTGCAGAGAATTCCTGCTCCAAGCCACTCGTCAACACCTTCTTCTCCTTGTTGGGTTCGACACTCTTACTTATCGAAAATACTTTGATACACCCCCTATACTTGTGGGTCATCAGACCTTCTGTGATTGCCTCCAAATCCATGACATGACATTGCATACGCACAAGTGCTAGCGCAGCTTTGGCACCCACGACAAGTTGTTGATGCACGCACTCGCGTACAACACCAGCGTTCAGAAACTTACGAAGCAAAGCCAGGAGGCTCGCAGGGCGAATGTCCAATGGATACATCGCCACAAATATATGCCTCAAGCATGACCGGTCCTTATTCAGGAAATGCAGTACCTGCAACACGTGATCCTGCAACGTTGCAAGAAGAACTGCATGGTTTCGGTCAGTCTAGAAGAACCCACCAACTTCCAGCCGCTCCTGAGTCAAGCAGTTCAGTCGAATGCTAATGCGATCCCCCTCTTCCTGTGGAATGAGATTGACAACTGCACAAATAGCAATAGCAAAAATATCAGCCAACACACTGGCCATAGAGAAGAACAAGAACAAGGGAGTCGAACAAACACCCACATTGTAGCTGCTCGTTGATTTGAGCCACCTCGCCAAGAAGATAAGCTTCCCGCTCTGCATCTTTTTCTGCCTTTGACTTCCAGACATTGGCATTGTCGTGAATCATCAGTGCGTCTCGCTCCAATTGCTTCACGCGATCGTGCAAGCGAGATAAAACCGACAGCTCCTCCACTTTTGAACGCGGTTGCTCCGTAGTCACATCAGAAGAGGGCACATCTTGGACGCCACTCGAAGAACCCTAACCACGCAAAAGATTCAAAGAAAAGAAACATTGCACACGGAATTAGAGTGACAGAAGCACGAAGCAAATTTATACATCAAGATCAACAACAAGTTTCAATAGGGGCACCCCCACAAAAGTAAGTTCATGACAAGCCTAGGGTCCTAGCATCGCTACAACCAAAACAAGAATGGCATCTACGCCTATGCACCGGCACTCGGGGGCTTCGCAGACTCCACAACAACATCTGATGTCGCGACCTTGGCAGCGGTAACTCCAGACGCTATGTCTTTCGATGTGCTCTGATGCTTTTGCTCCAAGGAGTACTTTGCGAGTGTCCCTATCAGATGAGGCCCATACTTATGGCAGCGAGTAGCAAAAGGGCCAAAGAGTACCTCTTCGCCCTCCGTGGTCGTTGGCATCCTTGAAGTGATCCTGCAACATCCAAGCCAGCACCGCAGGCCTGCGCCATCGCCAGTCCCAGAGAAGCACCAGCGCCCTTCTGCGTGTTCTTGAAGTCCGCAGGCACACTCCTAGTGGAGGTTTTGACCAGGCCGTCAATGTATTCAACAAGCTTGTCCTTGGGGAGCATCTCCTCTCGCAGACGTCCAAGCATGGCCTTGGCCTTCTTGAGTGAGTCCTGAGCAGAGACGTTGCGATCCTCGACTGTCGCAATGACAACAGCCAGGGCGTCCTGGTGAGCAAGTGCCTAGTGGTCGAAGTCCATTCCGGTGGCATCTACAATTAACTCACACAAATCAGCAAAGGATCACAGAAAAGTAAAGGAGAAGATTCACATTGAACAAAAACTGCAATAGAGCATACTAGAAAGTGCTTGGCGAAAGGGAGAAGTTGTTCTACGAACCCTTTCTCCCTGTCGGCTGCAGCGGCCAACATGTCTTCCTCGTGCTGCTTCGATGCCTACTTGAGGACCTCGAGGGCCTTGGGCGCCTCATCTTTCTTCTTTTGTGATGCGTTGAGCCCCTTTTCAAGGGAGCTTAGACGATAAAGAAATTCATTGTTTTCATCTGGCAAAGTAAAGGCAAGCATGTCAGGCACAGTCAAAAAACATGGTCAACAAAGCACGACAAGGATAAAACACTTACTGTGTAGCTGGCGATGCTCATTATCCAGTTGAGCGTGCTGACGACCAAGGTTCACAACTTGCTCGCCAAGACGAACAACGTCCTGGAGGATAGGCTATGAAAAACATGAAATGTGTCAAAAACAAGGATGACACCGAGAAGCTGCAGAATAACAAGCTCAACTACACTTACTTGGTCGCCCGAAGACTCCAAAATTTCTTTTTGTGCTGACGTTCGAGCAAGAACCCTGCATTCCCCCAAATGGGGGACTCAGGGAACTCGCGCTAGAGTGGGCTGCCGTCTTCGGGGAGGGATCGGACTCACCTGCAACCTTGCCCTTCGAGTCTATGACTCCAACATCCTCTAGGACATGGTCAATTCTAGATGATGACGATGCAGTCACACTGTCATAAGAATAAGAACATATTCATCACAAAAACACTTCGGCCAAGACTGATATCCATGCCATTAAATGGCAAAGACTCACCCGTCAAATCTGTCGAGGTCAAAGTCGACATCCATCTTCTTCTTCAGCCTCCTCGGCTTCTTCAGTGGTGGTGGGACCATACTACGGGCATGCACCGCCAAAATTGGATTAGTAGTGCCCACCTCAACCGAATGACCTCTCGGTGTCTCCAGCATGGATGCATCCAAGTCTTCACTCCAGGAGCACTTGCGAGTGTCATCTTCGCTGGAATCAGGGATGTCCTACACGCCAACGACGGGCACAGTCAACCCTGATTGATCTTCCTCTTCGGGCTCTGGAGGCAGTATCCCCTTTGGTTGAGGGTGCAACACACTCGCATTTTTTCAATCCTGGTGCATACATCAAATACAAGGGATTTCTATTTTCGTGCCCTCGGTTCGTTAGTTGTACTTAGTTTTCCCTAGTTGCTTAGTTTTTCCTCACTTTTGCCCTCCCTCCATTCCAAAACCCTCACATGCGCTCAGATGGGGGATGCCGTCAGGTCAAAGGCTTGACCGTTACATGCTGACCGGTGGGACCACGTTGGGGCGGGTCATGCATTGAGCGTTACGTTATGTCGCCTCGACCGTTACATGCTGACAGGTGGGACCAGGATACACAGCAGACCAGCCATCCATCTCTCGCTGATTATGGGGGACGTGGTGTGGGACCATGTGGAGCGTGTTTGGTGGTTACGTGCGCCCTATCTTCTAAATTGGATGTTTCTTTTTTTGTTATTTTAATGATTGGCCTTTTTAAGAGTGCATTTTCCCCTCTCCCGCTAACAGTTGTGTTTTTTGCCCAAAAAGGTAGCAAATCTAGAGCAGCTTCTCTCTTCATTCATTGTTCCTTTTGGCCCTCGTTTTTCTCCAATCTGGTAGCAAATCTAGAGCAGCAAATCTAACTAGGACCATAAATAAATTTAGTAAACAGAGCAAATGTAGATAAAGTAGCTAATATACGTTATATAGTACGGTACTTAACAAGGTTCGACAATTAGACTGCTCAGTAGCAACAGCGAACAAGTTCAACACACACAAGACAAAGGAAGCTGCTTTACATCAGCAGCAGTAGCAGCACAAGATCAGTGGCCCCTCATGGCCTCTACCAAGAGGGCCTCTGCCTCCTCCCTCTACCGCCTCCTCCACTTCTTGCTGCCCATTCCCTTGACCTTGGGCGCCTTGGGCTTGATCGGGGACATGCGACCCTCCTCGATAGCCACCTTCTGGAGGTTGCGGAGGTGAAGACCGAGCGCTTGGTGCTTGGCTATGAAGCCGTGGATGTTCACGGACTCGCCGCAGGTCCTCACCTCCTCGGCATGCTTCACGAGGGAGTTGAAGTTCATGGCATGGAGCCTCCTGGTGGGGCAGAAGGGGCACCTGTACACGTCACCAGAAAAGAAGTTGTTGTACTGGCCGGATTTCAGCCTCCTCAGCATATGACGAGTCTTCGTGTCCTTGGACTCGTCGTTGCTACGGACGTTGCTGCTATCCTCCTTTTGGAAAAAACAGTCGAGTGCAATAAGGACATGATTGAGATACTTTGATTATCAGGATTGATTATTTGCATGAACTAACCGATTGAGATCTCCTGATTATTCCCCAAATCTCAAACCAAATCGAATATTGATCCCAAATACGAACATGGGGATTCAAATACAAATAGGGGGATTCATTGAAATACGAGATCTAACACAAGAGGATTAGCTTCTATAAAAATACGAACATCCGAGCCCAAATAACATACGATCTAGCATCCAATGATGGGAACGGGGGAAGAACATGGGAAGGGGAGAAAACCCTGGTTACCTCCGACCATGGGTCGGCGATGCTGGTGTTGTAGGGGTTCTCCAGCCTTATGGAATCAACCTCCTTGTAGGGGTCCCAGCCGAGCAGGATCTACCCGAGACCGGCGGGGCCTCCTCACCGGCGGCTATGGCAGATGCAGGGACGGGGACGTCGGCTTCCTTCGATGCCTGGACGGGGGCCTGTACGAGGACGAGGGCCTCCTCTCCAGCGGACTTGGAGGCACCGATGGCCACCATGCTGTTCTTCTCCATCACCGGTGTGGTTCGGGTTTTCTTGGGGGTTTGCAGAAGGCGATGTGAAAGTGGAGACGGTTGAGTGAGCGAGTGAGTGATTAGTGAGAGTGAGGAGGCCCGATACATCCAAAACACATCTACTTTCCCGAACACTTTTGCTATTGTTTCTCGTCTAAACTTGTGTGATTTGGATACAACTAACATGGTATGACGCTGTTTCAGCAAAATTACCTTGGTGTCTAGTTTTTGTGCAGAAAATCAACTATCAGGAAAAATCCCGAAAAATATGCCAAAAATCCTATTTCACTAGAAGATTCACAGAGCCAGAAGACGAGATGGAGGAGGGCCACGAGGGGCCCACACCACCTGGTCGTGCGGGGCAACCCAAGCCGTGCCTGGGGGTGGTGTGGCCGCCTCGGTCACCCACTCGACCTCCCTTTTCGCGTATAAGATGCCTCTTGACCTAAAAACCAAGGGGGGTTCGAACTTTTTCCAGATAGAGTTCCTCTACGCCGCCACAACCAGATTCCGCGATTCGGAACGAGAAACTCCGTTCTAGCACTAGATTCCGTGATTCGGAATTGGAGGAGATCATCGCCATCATCATCACCATCGCTTCTCCATCAACCATCCATGATTCCCCCATCTATGAGTGAGTAATCCCCCGATGTAGGATATGGGGATGGTAGGGATTGGATGAGATCGTTCATGTAATGGCATCAGATTGTTAGGGCATGGTGCCTAGTATCTATTATTAGTGCTTTTTGACTTTGTTGCAACTTGTTATGCTTAATGCTTGTCATTAGGGCCCGAGTGCCATGATTTCAGATCTGAACATGTTATTGATTCATGATGATAGTATTGTTTGTGATCTTACCTACAAGTTGTATACACATATTGTTGTTCGGAACCAAAGGCCCCGAAGTGACAATAATCGGGATAACCAGAGGGGATGGCTTTGATGTGAGGATCACATGTGTTCATGGAGTGTTAATGCTTTGCTCCGGTGCTTGTTCCCTTGAGGCCTCGCTGCAAACGGGCTGGCAGGACAAAAGATGTTGTGCAAGTTCTCATTACGAGCACGTATGACTATATATGGAACACATGCCTATGATTATTTAGTACTTGGATGCTTTACCTTATTTATCTGCAAATTCCCTATATCTTGATTTCTACGTGAATTGTCTTGTCCATGCAACGCCCATCCATCCATCCCTATGCCTACTGTGCTTTAATCCTACCGTTTACTGCAATTGTTACTATTGTCTTTACTTTTACTACTGCTATTACTTTGTTATTGCTACTACAAAACTGTTGCTACTGATAAACTGCTATGAGCAAGATTGTTTCCAGGTGCGGCTGAATTGACGACTCAGTTGTTAAGGCTTATAAATATTCTTTGGCTCCCCTTGTGTCGAATCAATAAATTGGGTTTCACTTCCCTCGAAAATAGTGCGGTAAACCCCCTATACTTGTGGGTCATCAAGACTATTTTCTGGCGCCGTTGCTAGGGTGCATAGCTTTATTTATCAAGTTCACTTGGAATCACTATTGTTCGCTGCCCTCCATTCGTCATGGGTAAGTCTCGTGATGGAAAGGTTCCTATATTACCATCCACTACAAGGAGAGGTACAGTTATGAACACCTCTGTTGCTCTTGATTCACCATCTGTTATGAGTAAGCTCCTTACACCACCACATACACATGCTACACATACTGCTACTACTGCTGAATCTGAAACTTCTGATACTTATGATGCTGCTTCTACTATGCTTTATAAAAGTGGTTCATTAGGTCCTTTCCTAGATGCTACGATTGCTAGAACTATAGCTGGAAATACTGAAACTCATAATGAAGATACTACTACACCTGTCAGTTCGCCTGAGTCTATAGAGAGCTATGATATTGAAGACGGATATATAGAAATGAATGATGAATTTATTAAAGAATGTCAAAATACTCATGGTAAAAGTGCTATTAGGAGTCTCCTTGAGAGGCGTACTATAAAACCCAAATTATCCCCTAATGATAAGTTTTCTACATCTCCCATAAACATTAAAGATAAGGATTATGATTACTCTCTTGATTTATCTTACATAACTAGTGTTGAGAAAGAACCTTTTTGTGGGACTAAGAATGAAAGTGTTGTAGCACATATGACTGAGCTTTCTACCATGAGTGGCCTGTTTTCTGATGATATTAAGATGCGCACCTACTTTGTTGCTAAATTTTCCCTTTTTCGCTGAAAGGAGAAGCTAAAGCTTGGTTTAATAATTTACCTCCTGGATCTATTGATAGCACTGATTGGTTGATTAGTACCTTCCTTCAGAAATATTTCCCTCCTAGTGCTAGACATGCCATTTTGCAGGAACTTTTTGATTTTAAACAGGGAGAAAAAGAGATATTGCCTGAATCATGGGCAAGGTTTTGTGCTTTGATTCATGCACAGGCCGAATGTCCATTACCTAAAAATGAGCTTCTTGATATATATTATAATGGACTAACTGAAGAATCTAGGACATACATGGATAGTTGTGTTGATTGTGTTTTCAGGAATAGAACTCCCAAGGAAGCTGAGGAATTAATGGCTAAAATAAGCAAGAATTATGATGACTGGACTCCACCTGAGGCAACTACGCCTAAGACAACTACACCTGAGTTAACTGTGCCTGAGCCAACACCAACACTAAAGAAGAGAGGACAAAATGATGAAGTGATGAAGGAAGCTAAGAAATGTCTTAAGGAGAAGGGTATTAAAGATGAAGACATGAAGAATTTACCTCCTATAGAAGAACTATGTAAGCCAATCTCCCACTCATCCACTATTGAGGTACACTCTCTCCAACATTTTGATGAAGGTGATATTCCTTACTCTAAACCTCCTGATCAATGCTTGGAAGAATTAGATATTTTTATTGTTAAGCAAGATAATTTTAATAAAAGGGTGCAAAATCATTTAATGGAAAATTCTAGAGCTATTATTGAGTTAAGAAATATTGTGGAAAGAACTTATAATGATGTTAAAATGCTTGTTAAACATTTCCAAATGGTTCAAACTCAAATTGACCAGCTTATTAAAGTACAAAAAGATTTGCTAGTTAATGCTTCTAAAGAAAAACATGCTTATGAAATTAGAACTAGAAGTGGTGCTGCCACCCAGGATCCTCTATATCCTGAGGGGCATCCTAAAAGAATTGAGCAAGATTCTCAACAAATTGAAAATAGTGGTACTTCTCCTAAGAAAAGGAAAAGGAAACATAAAACTATTATAGACTCTTCTGAACCTGCTAAAGATCCTAATAGTATATCTGTCTCTGATGCTAAAACTGAAAGTGGTAATGAGGAAAATAATGCTCTTGATAAAGAAAAAGTTGAAGAAGAACCGGAAAGGCACACTAAGAATACTAAATACACTAAGGAAGATTTTGTTGCTAAGAAACGTGGAAGTGAAAGGGAGCCCTAGGTCCAAAAACCTATGCCTTTCCCTGATAAGAAACACAAGTCAAAGGAAGACGAACACTATAATAAGTTTTGCGAGTGGATGAAACCTTTATTTTTGCAAATCCCTTTGACTGATGCTATTAAATTACCACCGTATTCAAAGTATATGAAGGATATTGTCTCTAATAAAAGGAAGATTCCCAATGAGGAAATTTCTACTTTGCTTGCTAATTATTTCTTTAATGGTAAGGTTCCAAACAAACTTGGAGACCTAGGGATTCCAACTATTCCATGTTCTATTAAAAATAGCTATGTTAGAACTACTTTGTGTGATTTGGGAGCAGGAGTTAGTGTTATGCCTTTTTCTCTCTACAAGAGACTTCAATTGGAAAAACTAATACCAACTGATATATCTTTGCAAATGGCTGATAAATCTACTACTATTCATGTTGGTATATGTGAGGATGTACATGTTCAAGTGGCTCATAATTGCTTGATATTAAATCACTTTGTTGTGCTTAAAATGCCTGAAGATGATAATATGTCTATTATTCTAGGGAGACTTTTTCTTAATACTGTAGGAGCTATTATCAATTGTAATCAAGGAAAGGTAATTTTAATGTTAATGACAAGGAGCATACTGTCTACTTCCCCAAGAAGATTGATAGAAATTATGGCTTAAATTAAATTGAAAATATTGAGGGCATCCAAGTTGGAGAAATATATTGTCCCATACCAAGAGAAAAATATGAAACTATTATGATTGGGGCCATTGCTATCAAGATTGAGGTAACATAATTATTTAGTGGAATACAAAGTTTTGTTTTATATAAAATTGTTTTGCTAACAAGACCTGATCAACCTTGTTAACAAAGGGATTTTAATGAACAAAATAATGTTTTCACCATGATTATCTTCGCTTACTTTTATTTTATCCATTTCAATTTTTGTTTTCACTTAGTCCACTTTTCTTTTGCTAGTTGCCTGCATATTAGAGTGTCTTAGAACTTCTGAAGTTTTAGTTTCATTTTGTTATTTGCATCATTCTAAAAACATCTTTCTGCCAGCAATTATTCATCAATACCTGAAAATTGCTAAAAATAAGGTGTCTCGAAAAATTCCCGAAAATTCATTTTAAATTTTTACGTGAAAAAAGGGGCAGGGAAGTACCTAGAGTGACCCAGGGGGCCACCAGGCAGGCACACCACCTGGTGGCGCAGCCACACCAGGGGCACGTCTGGCCATGGTGTGGGCCAACCCTGGTCCTCCACTTAGTCTCTCAATTGCCACTTATTTCTCTCTCCCAAGAAAACATCAGTTCATTTCTCAAAATCGCATTCTTGCTGTTCTTGCCCACGATTTTTCGATCTCCTTGCTCAGCCCATCTTTGCTGCTGAAATTTTGAGCATTTGTTCTCCGGTATGTGACTCTTCCGCTTGTGCAAGTAGATTTGTGATTAGTGGTTTATATCTTGAGTATTTTGCTGCTGTAGGTGACAGGATATGAGAGCTTGTAAGCTTGTTCAATGCTTAGAAAAATTGTTTTGATGCATGTTTAGGCCTCTTACAAGTCCCTATGAGTAGTTCCTTTCATTGTGTATTCACTTTGCAATCACTTGTATGATGGATGCTTAAATTTCAGAAAAGGAGATGAATGAACACCAACTCAACCAACATGAATTAAGGGTGCCTGCAGTTATGAAGGTTTATCGTGAGGAGGAAGTCTTTCCCTCTGCCTATCCATGCCCCGAATTAATGAGGGTTGCAGGGATTTCTCAAGATTTCCATACTCTAATTACTAATGCAAGATTGGAGCATTTTGTGGGAGACAAACCTACCCAATACGTGAAACTAACTATGTCTGTGGTGCAGGATTTCCGGTTTAGTTACTCCTTTCCTAATCCCATGGTCCACTACAAAATTTACAATGTAGCTATCGATCTTCCTTTTGATGACTTTTGTGCGGCTATTAAAGTACCACAGTGGGGTTCATGTAACACCCCAAATATCCACCCTATCTGGCAATGCTACACATACTTTAAACACTTCTCATATTGGTTTATAACTATAAATTTCAGCAGAGTCTCCTTTGTTTATGGGGACATCCACGACAACAAAATCGTAATACTAATCCAATTTTATCCATAAAGGTAGCCACAAGGTTCAACAAGACCAAGTTAAACTTCATATACAAGATGTCTCAAATCAGACAACTCGGTAGCCACATAATAAAACCAAACAAACAGTAAAGAATAAGTCCAAAGCAAACTTGAGCCTGGTTAAACTACTCTATCTATAAAGTATTGTAATGTGTGAAAAATAGTGTGTGTAAAATGTAGAGGTGCTGCTCCCATCCCATGCATGCCGTCCACAAAAGGTACCTAAAAACATAGAAGCCACAAGGGTGAGTACAAAGTACTCAACAAGTACATAAAGATATAATAAGCATTGCATAAAACACAACACCAACAATTATCTTGTAACACTAGTCATGTCGCAATGATGATCCTATATGTCTACATGCGCTTTGCTTTCACTTTTCTTTTGCGTATACCGGTCCTGCTTGAGTGGACACCCGTCGGCATCCCACTCACTCCAACTCGTGGAGGTTGCTGACAATGTGGAACTCGTTCCAACATCGATGGTCTTAAGGTGCCTACCTCAGTAGGTCACAACACTATGCACTGTCTTTAACATGGTATGCAAAAATGCAAGTGTAATTGTATCCTTTCGTGTATCACTCCATCTTCAAACACATATCCAATATATAACAAATGAATAAAAAATGAGTGCTAGAAAATAAAAGTTGAGTGAGGGGAATCATGCAAGTATTATCCCGTTATGGACTTGCCTCAACCGCGGGGCATGAACAGTGAATTATGGAATTCTAAACCGGAAGTACCACCACCTGTTATTGAAACATTTATTACACTTATTACAATTTGTCACTTCAAAAACATACAAGCTGAATAACATTGCACCTATGCGCAATCAACCCATAAGTGTTCTTGCTGACCGTCACAAATTATTCGTGTGACAGCCTGAAAGGCTAACAAATAAATTGTGGTCAAAAGGATAACTTTCTAGCTACATGACACTTTCTTTTATTTACACTTTTTCTTCGTGTTAACCAATGTGTTCTCGGCTAGTGCCGTACACAGAATTATTATTACAGTTCACTCATGTAAAGAATTTATTTACTAATACATTGCAAATGTATCTATAATTTTTGATGTTCCATGCTTGGTTTTATCTACTTTCTTATGTTTTGTTCCAACTTTGGAGTACTTTTCATATGATTTCTTGGAGTAACCTATTAACAAGAGCCACAGTGCCAGTTGCATGTTTTCTGCTGTTTTTGGTTCCAGGAAAGTCAGAAAATCAATATTCTTGGAATTCGACGGGACAAAAGCCAAAGTTAATATTTTACCGGAAGACTCACAGAGCCAGAAGACGAGACGGAGAGGGGCCACAGGGCGGCCACACCATGTGGTGGCGCGGGCTAGCCCTGGCTGCGCCACCAGGTGGTGTGGGCCCCCTGGCCGCCCACCGACCTTGCCTCTTCGCCTATAAGAAGCCTCCCGATGCATAAACCCTAAATCATCAAGCCTCCAGCCACAAAAAGTTCCGCAGTACCGCTGTTACCGAAGGGGAGATCAGGGGACAGAAAGTCTCTGTTCTGGCACCCTGCCGGGACGAGGAATTGCCCCCGGAGCTATCTCCATCGAAATCCACCACCATCTCCATCGCCATTGCTGATTCCCATGATGAGGAGGGAGTAGTTCTCTCTCGAGGCTAAGGGTTCTACCGGTAGCTATGTGTTCATCTCTCTCTCTATGCATGATCATATTGTGATCATGAGCTTTGTAATCAAGTAGATCTACCTTGATACTCAAGTGCTTTAATAGATCTCTGCTCTCCCCATGTGTGTGAAAGTGACAGCATGCACACCATGGTGGCACTTAGGCTAGAGATTACAAATACATTGGTTTTCAAATAGTTTGGTTTGGTTTGGAAAAGAGTAGGAAAGTTCATGCTTATGTGGTAAAAAAAGCTTGTTTTTGACTGTGGCCTATGCTTTGTCATGCCATGCTTGATATTGTTTTGGCTTTATGCTTAGTATTCTTTGTTGTAGCATGACTTGTTATAAACAATTGAGATTGCTTAATGTGCCTTGGATGGGTCATGCGTTGTTTTAGCATATTAAAGCAAAGTATAGTGGTATTCTCCTTTGATGCTTTATTTGGGTTGACTTGGCGCATGCTCACACCATGTTATGACTATCCAAAGTCACCATAGCCTTTATGATCCTTAGTTTTCAACTTTTAGTATCACTTTATGCTTTGATCAATGATGTTTTGTCGCTCTACATGATTACGACCATTATTGCTCTCTTAGTTTGTTGCTCCCAGTCTTTTGCTAGCCTCCACAACCAAGTATAATTTCCACTCATGCATCAAACTCCCTAAACCAAGTTATTCCAAAGAGTCCACCATACCTACCTACTAGCATATGCTATTCCAAGTATATTCATGTTTTTGTTTACCTTCCAAATTAAACTTGTTATGAGAAAACTAGTGATTAAAGCTCTCATGAACTTGATGGCACACTTTATTTTTCTTGCCTTTAATAAACTTGAACCATTGTGTCGTCTATGTTGTATATGCTTGCACTTATTTGTTGGGAATTAGCAGAACCATGCTGTCATGGGGAACGCTTTCAACATTGCACTTGGTACTTGTACCTAGTTGATATCATGCTCTTTTGTATATGGATGTCGTCCGTGTGAAATGAAAGGGGAGCTTGTAAGTCCATGGAGTTATGTACAAGTGTTAGAGAAACGCCTGGGCCGCTGGTCTAATCCATGCTGACATGGTCGAAACCTGCAGCGTAACCATAATGAGCTGTCTATGAAGCATTCTTCTTATAAAAAAAGAGTCAGATATTGAGAAAAAAAGAGAAAAGAGAAAAAAGAGATATATGAAAAGAGGAAAGAGATAAAAAAGCACCATATTCCCATGGTAAATAAGAAGATTGCTGAGATGCTCATTGTGTGCTTTCCTTGTCATTTTGATATGGGGATTCTTCCGTATCATCGGGCAAGGGGTACCCCGTTGGCGGTTCTCTATGATACACATGTACTTACGATGACAAGAACTTACCGGTGACTAAACTTGAGTAGCATGAGGAGCGGCCCTCGTATACAAGGGACATGAGATTCCTAACTTATACTTCGTCAAGCATGTACACCATAGTTTGTTCACTTTAACCTTAATCACCTTCAAGATGCTTATGATAGGGGCAATGAGAGCTGAAAGCTATAAGTACCATAAGTTTTGGAAGCTCTTTATGAGACTTGAATCCCTACTTCCCTCTATGAAGGCCTTTCTTCCACCATCATATTGAGTCTCCACCTTCTACCTTTATGCACCTACTTTGAGAGCATATTGGCCATTCTTAGTTCTATGTGCATTGTCCGAAGACTAGTTGATTGATGCATAACTTTATATTGCTTGTTTTAAACTATTTGTATCTAGTCACTCTTATGAACTTTGAAGGTGTCCTATGCATTTATATTTGCTACTCTATGAGGGACAAGCTGAATGCTATTATCCTATGTTTTATTTATGTGAAACAAACAAACGTCTTGCAAAGCATTGTTATTCATGAATCTTTTGTTTGTGCCTTTTCATGTTGCAACATAGTTGCTATGTCTTATTGTTAGAACTTTGTCTTTCATGTTATGATTGAAGTACTATGATCCCAGCTTTGAATGTTTTACAAATACTTTGATCAAGTCTTTGATGGTGCATGTCACCTCAAAAATTATTCTTTCTTTTTATCACTTACCTACTCGAGGACGAGCAAGAGTTAAGCTTGGGGATGTTGATACATTGCAAATGTATCTATAATTTTTGATGTTCCATGCTTGGTTTTATCTACTTTCTTATGTTTTGTTCCAACTTTGGAGTACTTTTCATATGATTTCTTGGACTGACCTATTAACAAGAGCCACAACGCCAGTTGCCTGTTTTCTGCTGTTTTTGGTTCCAGGAAAGTTAGAAAATCAATATTCTCGGAATTGGACGGGACAAAAGCCAAAGTTGATATTTTACAAGAAGACACACAGAGCCAGAAGACGAGACGGAGAGGGGCCACAGGGCGGCCACACCATGTGGTGGCGCGGGCTAGCCCTGGTCGTGCCACCAGGTGGTGTGGCCCCCCTGGCCGCCCACCGACCTTGCCTCTTCGCCTATAAGAAGCCTCCCGATGCATACACCCTAAATCATCAAGCCTCCAGCCACAAAAAGTTCCGCAGCGCCGCCGCCACCGAAGGGGAGATTCGGGGGACATAAAGTCTCTGTTCCGGCATCCTGCCGGGACGGGGAATTGCCCCCGAAGCCATCTCCATCGAAATCCACCACCATCTCCATTGTCGTTGCGGATTCCCATGATGAGGAGGGAGTAGTTCTCTCTCGAGGCTAAGGGTTCTACCGGTAGCTATGTGTTCATCTCTCTCTATGCATGATCATATTGTGATCATGAGCTTTGTACTCAAGTAGATCTACCTTGCAACTCAAGTGCTTTAATAGATCTCTGTTCTCCCCATGTGTGTGAAAGTGACAGCGTGCACACCATGGTGGCACTTAGGCTAGAGATTACAAATACTTGTTATGAGTTATATTTGGAGTTGGATGTTTCTATGAAATTGTGGTGTTTGTTGGAACCATCTAGTGCTCAAGGTGATAGTGTGGGGTTATCTAGATGGGAAAGGCTTACTTTGAGGTGTGTTGTTATAGCCCTACCCTTGATTAGAGTGTCCAACCGGAGAGTAGTTAAGAGTAGTATCATAAGAGAAGATATTTATATGAGAGTGTTCACTAGTGAAACTATGATCCCTAGGCCTTGTTTCTAAGCATTGATACACCGTTTGCATTTAGATTTGTTACATGTTTGCTTGCTTCCTTCTTTATTTTAGTTTGCCTTTAGGTTCTTCCACGCCATCAAGTTATTTTCTATCACCGTTACCACTTGTATTTCACTATCTCTTCGCCGAACTAGTGCACCTATACACCTGACAAGTGTATTGGGTGTGTTGGGGACACAAGAGACTTCTTGTATCTTGATTGCAGGGTTGCTTGAGAGGGGATACCTTTGACCACTTCCTCCCTGAGTTCGATAAACCTTGGGTGATCCACTTAAGGGAAAACTTGCTGCTGTTCTACAAACCTCTGCACTTGGAGGCCCAACAACTGTCTACAAGAATAGAAGTGCGTAGACATCAAGCTACTTTCTGGCGCTGTTGCCGGGGAGGTAAGGTAAAAGGTATTCACACCGGAGGATTAAAGAAGAAGAACCTCCCACGGCAAATGCCTATTTTCTGGCGCCGTTGCCGGGGAGGTAAGGTAAAAGGTACTCAAATCCTCCTATGTGAGTGCTCGAAGTTATTTCCTTTAGATTCTGCAATTTCGTCTTTTTGTTTCTTGTTTTCACTAGTTAGGCTTAATAGAAAACAACAAAAAAATTAGAGAGCTTTATAGTATTTATCTTGAGTTAGGACATGAAGTGTTTGAAGAGAAAATTAAAAAACCTATGGAACTTTATTTGCATGCTAATAGCAATGTTGTTAGTATGAATTCTTTGAACACCATTATTGCTAATGCTATGGAAAAGTCTAAGCTTGGGGAAGCTAGTTCTTATGAAAATGATCTTTTTAGTTCCCCAGCTTTGGAAGATAGCTATTCTATTGCTTATGATGATACCAAACCTCCAATTTATGATGATTACAATGATGAGTATGATATTTTCTGTCCACCTACTATTGAGGAGAAAATTAATGATTACAATATGCCTCCTATATTTGATGATTATGGTGATGAGAATAATAATGATAGCTATTTTGTTGAATTTGCTCCCACTACAATTAATAAGAATGACTATGTTTATGTGGGGAGTATTAATTCCTTTATGCATTTGGCTCATGATAAGAATGTTTTATGTGATTATTATATTGTTAATTTTATTCATGATGCTACTGAAAGTTATTATGAGAGAGGGAAACATGGTTTTATGTGTCTTAACAATATTAAGTTTCCCCTCTTTATGTTGAAATTTTTGAAGTTGCACTTGTTTTGCTTTCCTATGCTTGTTGCTTTGTGCTTTCATGACTTGTTTCTTTACAAGATTCCTATGCATAGGAAGTGGGTTAGACTTAAATGTTCTTTGAATTTGCCTCTTGATGCTCTCTTTTACTTCAATTTATATTTCTTATGTGAGCATTTTCTCAAATTATCAAGCCTAACTTAAAGGCGATAAAGAAAAGTACTTATTGGGAGATAACCCAAAAGTTTTAGATGAGTCTTGGAATTTATTACTCTGTCATAACCTCTCCTTATCCTTTTTATTTGCTTTTTGTGCCAAGAGTAAGCTCTAATGAGAGAGAAGTAATGATTGGGAAAGTTGCTGTCCCGAAACAGATTTTTGTGCTTCACCGTAAAAATTCGTGTAAAATCTCTGAACGTCTTTTTGAGAAGTGAATTTTGTGCTTCTGCCCCAGGTTGTTATCTAACTTTCGTTAGTTCAACACGTTTTGATTTGAGCAACAGAAGGTCTTCGAAAAAATTCGTCTTTACCTACTGGTATGTTTTGACAAATTTCTGCCATTTTCTGCATTTGCTTCTTGTTGGTTCCTTTTTGAGTTCTTTTGGGGAATTGAGCTTTTTAGGGAAGTTCTACAGTAGCTAGTGTTCTAATGGAAGTTTATTTGATGTTAGAACTGAACCTTAAGACTTATTTATCTTGAGTGCACTAATGTTGCTAATAAAGATTGTGTGAAGTTTTGTATGAAGGAAAAATTTCAGGTGTATGGAAAGAATGAGTAACAAGATGAAGGATGGACTAAAGCTCAAGCTTGGGGATGCCACGCGTGTCATCCCAAGAAATATCCAAGAAGTACAAGCGTCAAAGCTTGGGGATGCCCAAGGCATCCCCCTCTTCATCAATAAAAATCCCAGATTTCTTCCAAATGCTTCATTTTCATTATTTCATGCACAGTTGTGTTGTTCTTGGAGTGTCTTCTTTTTCGTTTTCGTTTTGGTTTTGGTTTGCTTGGTTTACTTAGGTTGCTGAATAAATTGGTTGGACCCCCTCTTTCATACATTGGTTTTCAAATAGTTTGGTTTGGTTTGGAAAAGAGTAGGAAAGTTCATGCTTATGTGGTAAAAAAAGCTTGTTTTTGACTGTGGCCTATGCTTTGTCATGCCATGCTTGATATTGTTTTGGCTTTATGCTTAGTATTCTTTGCTTTAGCATGATTTGTTATAAACAATTGAGATTGCTTAATGTGCCTTGGATGAGTCATGCGTTGTTTTAGCATATTAAAGCAAAGTATAGTGGTATTCTCCTTTGATGCTTTATTTGGGTTGACTTGGCGCATGCTCACACCATGTTATGACTATCCAAAGTCACCATAGCCTTTATGATCCTTAGTTTTCAACTTTTAGTATCACTTTATGCTTTGATCAATGATGTTTTGTCGCTCTACATGATTACGACCATTATTGCTCTCTTAGTTTGTTGCTCCCAGTCTTTTGCTAGCCTCCACAACCAAGTATAAGTTCCACTCATGCATCAAACTCCCTAAACCAAGTTATTCCAAAGAGTCCACCATACCTACCTACTAGCATATGCTATTCCAAGTATATTCATGTTTTTGTTTACCTTCCAAATTAAACTTGTTATGAGAAAACTAGTGATTAAAGCTCTCACGAACTTGATGGCACACTTTATTTTTCTTGCCTTTAATAAACTTGTACCATTGTGTCGTCTATGTTGTATATGCTTGCACTTATTTGTTAGGAATTAGCAGAACCATGCTGTCATGGGGAACGCTTGCAATATTGCACTTGGTACTTGTACCTAGTTGATATCATGCTCTTTTGTATATGGATGTCGTCGGTGTGAAATGAAAGGGGCGCTTGTAAGTCCATGGAGTTATGTACATGTGTTAGAGAAACGCCTGGGCCGCTGGTCTAATCCATGCTGACATGGTCGAAACCTGCAGCGTAACCATAATGAGTTGTCTATGAAGCATTCTTCTTATAAAAAAAAGAGTCAAATATTGAAAAAAAAAGAAAAGAGAAAAAAAGAGATATATGAAAAGAGGAAAGAGAGAAAAAAGCACCATATTCCCATGGTAAATAAGAAGATTGCTGAGATGCTCGTTGTGTACTTTCCTTGTCATTTTGATATGGGGATTCTTCCGTATCATCGGGCAAGGGGTACCCCGTTGGCGGTTCTCTATGATACACATGTACTTACGATGACAAGAACTTACCGGTGACTAAACTTGAGTAGCATGAGGAGCGGCCCTCGTATACAAGGGACATGAGATTCCTAACTTATACTTCGTCAAGAATGTACACCATAGTTTGTTCACTTTAACCTTAATCACCTTCAAGATGCTTATGATAGGGGCAATGAGAGCTGAAAGCTATAAGTACCATAATTTTTGAAAGCTCTTTATAAGACTTGAATCCCTACTTCCTTCTATGAAGGCCTTTCTTCCACCATCATATTGAGTCTCCACCTTCTACCTTTATGCACCTACTTTGAGAGCATAGTGGCCATTCTTAGTTCTATGTGTATTGTCCGAAGACTAGTTGATTGATGCATAACTTGATATTGCTTGTTTTAAACTATTTGTATCTAGTCACTCTTATGAACTTTGAAGGTGTCCTATGCATTTATATTTTCTACTCTATGAGGGACAAGCTGAATGCTATTATCCTATATTTTCTTTATGTGAAACAAACAAACGTCTTGCAAAGCATTGTTATTCATGAATCTTTTGTTTGTGCCTTTTCATGTTGCAACATAGTTGCTATGTCTTATTGTTAGAACTTTGTCTTTCATGTTATGATTGAAGTACTATGATCCCAGCTTTGAATGTTTTACAAATACTTTGATCAAGTCTTTGATGGTGCATGTCACCTCAAAAATTATTCTTTCTTTTTATCACTTACCTACTCGAGGACGAGCAGGAGTTAAGCTTGGGGATGTTGATACATTGCAAATGTATCTATAATTTTTGATGTTCCATGCTTGGTTTTATCTACTTTCTTATGTTTTGTTCCAACTTTAGAGTACTTTTCATATGATTTCTTGGACTGACCTATTAACAAGAGCCACAGCGCCAGTTGCCTGTTTTCTACTGTTTTTGGTTCTAGGAAAGTTAGAAAATCAATATTCTCGAAATTGGACGGGACAAAAGCCAAAGTTGATATTTTATAAGAAGACTCACAGAGCCAGAAGACGAGACGGAGAGGGGCCACAGGGCGGCCACACCATGTGGTGGCGCGGGCTAGCCCTGGTCGTGCCACCAGGTGGTGTGGGCCCCCTGGCCGCCCACCGACCTTGCCTCTTCGCCTATAAGAAGCCTCCCGATGCATACACCCTAAATCATCAAGCCTCCAGCCACAAAAAGTTCCACAACGCCGCCGCCACCGAAGGGGAGATTCGGGGGACAAAAAGTCTCTGTTCCGGCACCCTGCCAGGACGGGGAATTGCCCCCGGAGCCATCTCCATCGAAATCCACCTCCATCTCCATTGTCGTTGTTGATTCCCATGATGAGGAGGGAGTAGTTCTCTCTCGAGGCTAAGGGTTCTACCGGTAGCTATGTGTTCATCTCTCTTATGCATGATCATATTGTGATCATGAGCTTTGTAATCAAGTAGATCTACCTTGCTACTCAAGTGCTTTAATAGATCTCTGTTCTCCCCATGTGTGTGAAAGTGACAGCGTGCACACCATGGTGGCACTTAGGCTAGAGATTACAAATACTTGTTATGAGTTATATTTGAAGTTGGATGTTTCTATAAAATTGTGGCATCGGAGTCTCACATAGCCGCAGGATACTAACAGTAGCCAATTTTCTGCGCTAAGTCTCACATAACTTAGTAGCATCGGACCTGAAGCTAGACAAAATCGTAATACAATGCACAAGCATGCATATTACTCACGACGTACTCCAGATAGCAGCTAAAAAGGATTAAGCTAATTCCTAGATTTCCCCTAGCTCCCATCTCTATCAAGTATATACAAAAGGCTGCAGATTTGGCCAAACCAAAGAATACATAGAAACTCAGATGGATACCAACAAGCCCAAGAATTGAAGAGTAACTAATCTCCTTCTCTAGATACGAACTATGAGACTGGACTAGTACGGTACAGCTAGCCCAACAGTTTTCTGAAAATAAATTCGTCTGACCCTTAATATCACGCACATACATGATGGAAAAACTCTAATCCAAAACTTCGATCCATAAAGGATGGGTTGCCTACTCCTGTCCAAGACTAGCCACGAACACAACTGCCAAAATTTCTGTAGAAGGTAAAGGTTGCAAAAAAATTAGGGACTAACCAATTGAGAGAGAGAAGCTTGGCTAGCGACGGCGGCGGAACAACTTGATGGAGACAGACACGGCCAGAAACGCAGCAACGATGGCAACACGGCAGTGATTTCTTCACAGCTCGTGAGTTAGTGGCGGCGATGACGAACTTAGCACTGGAATAACTTAGGGCAGAGAGTCGGTATCAGCGTCTAACTCGACCCTAGTAAGGGGCAACGACCGCAGAACAAGTCCAGCTCTAGCTCAAAAAGCCCAGCCCAGTCTGTTGAATATTTCATGTTATAAGAACATAAAAAAGTAGCGTGTCTACAAAAAACAATTGGCTGCTACTACAGGTTTCTAAATAGTATGTCGTGAGTTCAAACAGTAGCACACACTATTTTTTCTAACTTCCTATCTCCAAATCATATATAAATATCCTCCAGGTCCTATTTATTTTCTTAAATAGATACAAAAATCTAGCGATACAATTGGGGTATTACATTTGTACCTCCTTAAACAGAATTCGACCCCGAATTCTTACTCTACTCAGAACATCAAACATGCAAGTAAAACTTTATTATGTGTCGCATACCAGCCATGCATAATTCGTGGTTTTCTTGCGCATGAAACCCAAGTTCCAAAGCTTCCTCACACTCGGTTTGCTGCGACCCCAGAAGCTTCTCATACTTAAGCATCCTATGCCTCATCACTGTCTTAGACTCTTCCAATATCATCACAGGACAAACCTCAAACGTTAAATCATGTTCATCTATAAGTAGCTTCATGGTTATCTGTCATTCCGGATCACGAAAATGCTTTGCAATATAGACATGGAACACATTATGCACTCCTTTCATCTACTCAGGCAACTCAAGTTGGGTGGTCAACTTCCCCACTCGTGTCACTATCATGAAAGGTCCAATGTATCATGGACTAAACTTTCCGTTATGTTGAATCTTGTAACACCCTTTTTTTGTGGGTGACACCCTTAAGAGTATCTCCTCTCCAACTAGAAATTCCACATTTGACCTCCTGCAATCAGCATAACTCTTTTGACTGATCTATGGATCTAACATATGTTGCCTAATCTCGGCCACCCACTCCGTAGCTTGTTGAACCCAATCCGGTCCTATCACTACCTTCTCGCCCATGGCATTCCAACATAGTGTAGATCTACACTTTCTTCCATACGGAGCCTCATAAGGTGTCATCCGTATGCTAGCCATATAACTAATATTATAAGCAAATTCCACAAGTGGCAAGTGATCCTCCCAACTCCTTGCCAAGATATAAGACACAACAGCTCAACATATCTTCCAGTGTTTAGATTGTATGCTCGGACTGGCCATCCGTCTGTGGATGAAACAACATAATAATCCTCAATTGCGTCCCCAAGGCACTCTACAAGCTCTTCTATAACTTTGATACAACTTAGCATCCATATCAGAAGTAATGGTTTTAGGACCCCCATGCAACCTTACTATATCATGTGTATATATCGTTGCCAAGTCAATACCAGAGTCATTGGCGCATAAAGGAATAAATGTGCAACATTTCTAAGTTGATCCACGACCATCAAAACTTCATCTTTCCCCCTTCGTGTACGAGGTATGCCAACAACAAAATCCATGGCAATGTCACCACATGGCCATTTTGGAACCTCTAAGGATTGCAGGAGTGTCGTTTACATCTTACGCTCGCCTTTACTCGCTGACAGCCCCTGCAAGAATACACATACTTGGCCATGTCAACTTTCATCATTTTCCACCAATAAGTTTGTTTTTTAGGTCCTGATACAACTTTGTCTCCCCAGGATGAACAATGTAGGCTGTATAATGTGCCTCCCTAAGAATGTCCTCCTTCACCTAAGACTTTCGTGTCTCACGCGGCCATGAACCAAACAGCCCCAGTCTCATTTATAGTAAACTCTATGGTTCTGTCTTGTAGAATGCGCTCTTGCACATGCTATAACAACCGATAACTTTGTTGTGCCTCACTCTATCTGGAATAGTCGACTAAAGGATGAATTGTTTTTCCGCATATGCTACACCATCAAAACATATGAGATGCCCATCCATTCAATATCACCAATAAGACAATCCACAGTGGGAGGTGTATCCTTGCGGCTAAGAGCATCTGCAATCACATTTGCCCTGCCTGAGTTGTACTAGATAGTGAGGCCATAGTACTTTATCAATTCTAGTCACCGTCTTTGCCAAAAGTTCAACTACTTTTGTGTGAAGAGGTACATCACAAGATAATATCAATTGTCCAATCTCACACATGTAAAATAGCACAAACAATTATCTAGGGTTCGATAACTTCTCAAACAACGAGGGGGATGAAGTGGATCTCGAAGATGGTGATGGTGTTGGTCCTGGTGATGGATATGATGGAGAGGCCTCCCCTACACCTAGGAGGAGTGGTGATGTCGATGGCGCTGATCTGCCCCTCTCCGGTGCCCCGGAGCAGCGGGATTTGCCCCCTCCCAGACAAGGAGAGAGCTTTCGCCTCCGCCACCGCCTCAATAAATCTCGAAAAAATTAGGGTGTCTGTTTTCTGCCGAGACAGAGTTGTGGACAAAAGGGGAGGTCGAAATGATGCCCGAGGGCCGAACAAGCCACCCACACGTGGCCAGGTAGTAGGGTCATGTGTGGTGTGCTCTTCTGGCCCTCGTGGCTCCTCTCGCCTAGTTCTTTCGCCCACAGTCTTTCTCCTGATGAAAAACTTGTTGTGTATTTTTTTACCAATGCATTTGACGTCCACAAGGTCCTGAAACACCAAAAACAAGAAAAAGAGGTTTTCTGCCTCCCAGAAATTAAATACCAAAACAAAGGCTTTGTAGGAAAGTCCCAGAAATCATCTAAATATGCAAGAATAATGATATAATAGTGCAAATAACATTCTAATATGAGGATATAATGTTACTAAAATGATGATATAAAATGCAAGTATCAATGACCCCTATATATAGTAGGAGGGAGTGATCCACCTAAGCGGCAGGCGGTGTGGGACTAATCCCACAGCCGCCGGCCACCAAGGGGTGCTGCCAGCCTAGGTAGGCCCCACGTGGGCAGCCCATTAGGGCCTGGACGGCTATCCCCTTCGCCTTAGGCGCCTTGCCCTCTTGGGCCTCCCCTTCGGGTGAGGCCCATTAGCGATTGGCTACCTATATAAAATAAAATATATATTTCAATATTAATTCTTCCAATTAATTTAAAATACATACATTATCATATACCTTACTTTGAAACTCCTTCCAAACCCCTTATGATCATCATCGGATGTTGTCTGGAACTATTCCGGTTCTCTCTCTATTCGCTTACGTTGTTGTATCGATCCCTATGCGTCCCCACCCTTAAGTGTGACACCCTTCAGTTCGGAAACACCCCGGACATGATCGGTATCACTCTTGCATCAATGATAAACAGCGGGACCTAGATGCCCATGATGACCCCCGTGCATTTCACGAATCTTTGTCGTTTGAACCTTAACATCATTTCTTATTCCCTTTGCCACTTGATACCTAGTTCATCCGAGATTTGATCTTCAGTATCTCCATACCGATGAACTCGTTCCCATGTCGTTGCATTCCGTGACCCAGTCACATGCTTGCAAACTTTGTTAATGCAACGTCACCGAGATGGCCACGTGTATCTATCCGTTACATGGATTGGCAAATCCTGGTCTTGATACATACTCCTCTACACACCCCTTTGTAAAACTCGAGTAACACCTTTTTGATCATCCAGTTACGGTATGATACTTGATGCCATCTAAGTTTACTTCCAGGACGGTGATTTGTATTATCTCACAACCTAAGGATTAAGTTAGCGAGGTTTCCTTTTTCGTTATCATCAATGGTGAACCTTGTAAACATATCTCATTATGATACATCTATTGGGTGTTTGTCTGTCGCATCATTCAACCAATGATATGACCTTATTTTCAATTGGCATAAATGCCCATGATGTCGAAACCCTAGATCATCCTAATGACCAATGAGCCAGTTTACTAGAGGTAACTAGAGACACGATTTGTTTGCATACCACACATGTATTAACTTTTCATATTAACACAGTTATAGCATGGCATGAAACATATTATGAACATATAAGAGATACATCAAATAAAACACTTTAATATTTGCCTCTAGGGCATATCTCCTTCAGTCTCCCACTTGCAATAGAGTATAAATTAATCTAGTTTACGTCTGGCAAGAACCTAACACCGATGGCATCCCGGTGTTGCTCATGTTTGGCTTGTAGAAGACCTTTAGTCAAAGGATCTGCAACATTCAGATCCATGTGCACTTTGCAAATCTTAATTTCACCTTCATCAACGTTTTGTCGAATGACATGAAAATGTAGCTTGATGTGTTTGGCCGTGGAATGAGTTCTTGGTTCCTTTATGTTTGCAATGGCACCCATGTTGTCACAATAGATCGTCATGGGTCTTGCGCACTTGGAATAACTCCTAGTTGGATGACGAAATTCCTTAGCCAAACAACTTCATTCGCTACTACAACGATGTATTCCGACTCCATTATAGATTGTGCTACCACTGGTTGCTTCCTGCTCTTCCAGCTTACCTCCCCACCATTTACCATAAACACATATCCTGTCTGTGACTTCGAGTTGTCAGGATCCATGTGTCAGCTTGCATCCATGTGACCAGTTACATTTAGAGCTTCCTCAAAATCTCCATAGACTAGGAACATATACTTTGTTCTATTAACGTACCATAGGATATTTTTCACAACTGACTAGTGATCCATTCCTAGATTATGGTATCAGCTCGTCAAACTAAGAGCCAATGCCACATCAAGTCGAGTACTTAGCATTGCATACATGATAGATCCTATGGCTGAGGCATAGGGGATGCGAGACATCTTTTCTCCATCAGTATCCGTTGTTGGACATTGAGTCAAACTCAGTGTGCTACCTCTTGTTACATGCACAAAACCTCTTTTGGAGTCCTCCATTTTGAACCTCTTCAAAATCTCTCAAGGTAAGTACTTTGACTTAATGCAATCAGGCATCTCGATCTATCTCTATAGATTTTGATACCTAATATGTATGCAGCTTCACCTAAATATTTCATGGAAATTGACTACTCAAATACTCTTTTACACTTTCCATCAGTTCCACATTATTTCCTATCAATAATATGTCATCCACATATACTACTAGGAAAACCACTAAGCTCCCACTCGCTTTCTTGTAAACACATAACTCTTGATTTTGGACAAATCCAAAACTCTTTATCACTTGATCAAAATGTTGGTTCCAACTCCGAGATGCTTGCTTTAGTCCATAAATGGATCGCTGAAGTTTGCATACTTTCTCAACATCCTTAGGATCAACAAAACCATTCGGCTGCATCATATACGGTTCTTCATCAATGTGTCCATTGATGAACACGGTTTTGACATTCATCTGCCATATATCATAATCATAATGGGTAGCAATTTCTAGTAAAATCCAGATAGATTTCAACATCACTACGAGAGAGAAGGTCTCATCGTAGTCAACTCCTTGAATTTGTCGAAACCCCTTTGTGACAATTCGATCTTGGTCAATGGTTGTATTACCATCTGCATCTATCTTTCTCTTAAAGATCCATTTATTTTCCATGGTCTTGCGGCCTTCAGAAAGATCTACCAAGGTCGAAACTTGGTTTTCGTACATGGATCCTATTTCGGATTTCATGGCTTCCAGCCATTTCTAGGAATTAGCACTTATCATAGCTTCTTTGTAGTTGCAGGTTCCTCTTGTTCATGCAACATGACATCCATCACAAGACTACTATACCAATCAGGAGTGGTACATATTCTCGCAGACTTGTGAACTGTAGGAGCTTCAATGTGGTTGCCTTGATCATTATCATTTGATGCTTCTTCCAGGTTAGAGGGTGGTTACAGAACAGCTTTCGTTGCGCTGCTCGGTATTTGGAGAGATGGATCAACAACCTCATCTAGCTCAATCTTCCTTCCACTAACTCCTTTAGTGAGAAACTCTTTCTCAAGAAAGGTGTCGTTCTTCGCGACAAACATTTTGCATGCGGCCTTGTTGTAGAAGGTGTACCCAATGGTTTCCCTTGGGTATCCTACAAAGATACACTTTTTTGCCTTGGATTCGAGTTTGTGAGGCTGCAGTTTCTTAACGTAGGCCTCACATCCCCAAACTTTCAAGAATGACAACTTTGGCTTCTTGCCATTCCATATCTCATATGGGGTTGTCTCCACGGATTTGGACGGTGCTCGGTTTAAAATAAAAGCGGTGATTTCTGTCGCATATCCCCAGAATGATACAAACAAATCAGTCAAAGATATCATGGACCATACACTATCTAATAGAGTGTGGTTACATCGTTCTGACACACCATTACGCTGAGGTGTCCCGGCTGGCGTAAGCTGTGGTATGATACCATAGTCTCTTAAGTGCATGCCAAACTCATAACTCAAATACTCGCCTCCACGATCGGATCGTAGATGCTTGATTTTTTTGTTAAGTTGATTCTCTACTTCCTTCTAAAATTCCTTGAACTTCTTAAAGGTTTCAGATTTGTGCTTCATTAATTAAATATAGCCATATCTACTCAAATCATCGGTAAAGATAACAAAATAACGATAAACATTGCATGTCGAGACGCTCATTGGTCCATACACATCCGTATGTATGATTCCCAATAGGTCCACCGCCCTCTCCATTGTGCCGGAGAAGCGTGTCCTAGTCATTTTGCCCATGAGGCAAGGCTCCCACGTATCAAGGGATTCAAAATCCAATGATTCCAAGAGTCCATAAGAATGGAGCTGCTTCATGCGCTTTTCGCCAATATGACCAAGTCAGCAATGCCACATATACATGGCATTATCATTATTATGCTTATAACGTTTAGTATCAACAGTATAGATGTTAGTATTGCAATCAAGATCCATCAAGAATAAACCATTACACACAGATGCATGAACATAGAAAACATCATTCATATAAATTGAACAAACCACTTATTTCAGATTTAAACGAATAATGATCTTGCAACAAGCAAGATCTACTAATAATATTCATACTTAATGCGGGTACATAGTAGCATTTATTCAAAACCAATATCAATCTTGACAACACGCGTAGAGGTAGAGTGTCGATGGCCACCACGTCGACCTTTGAGCCATTGCCGGCGTGCATCGTCACCTCGTTCTTCCTTAGGCTCCTCCTACTCCGCAGCTCCTTCTGAGAGTTACAAATGTGAGCAACATAACCGGTATCAAATACCCACTTAGTTCACAATTGCAATTGTTAGAAATGGAGTGTCCTAATTCTTAGACCGTGAGATCATATTAATCACTGTTACACAAGGAGTGCTTTGACTGCATCAACCGTCATGACGGTAACTATGTGACTATAGAGGTGTATGTTGGGTAATCCAAAGTGGCATGTTGAGGCCTATGCATCAATATTGGGATTTGTTCTCCTATGTGACGGGAAGATACACCAGGCCCACTCAGTGAATTATATCCATAAGATGCACAGTGTATGACTAGGTCATGGGGATGGAATTTCACGTGAGCGAGTAAAATAGTACTGGTTGGAAACGAGATTGAACAAGTTATCGTGATACCAATGATTAGATCTTGGACAAGTCCAGTATCGAGTAACAAAGGAAATTGGTCATATCATTTAAGGTTCAACACGAAGGGTGATTCGTGGAGTGCACAGGGGTCAATATGGGCATCCCGCTCCCGCTATTGATCATTGATCGTAGATTATCTCAATCATATCTATGACATTCCTGAACCATAGGGAAGCATACTTAAGGGCACTACGACGCTTAGAGATCTTCCTATAATATGGAATCACACAAGAGAGAGAAAACATAATCGTTTCGGTAGATATTCGAAGTTGTTCGGAGAAAAGGGAAAGGAAAAGACCGAAAGGTGTTTTAGTTAAATGGCAATTTATAATATACATTTATTATATGTTAATTATGAATTAATATCTATTAAATAAATTTTTAAATTAATATTTGAGGGCAACTTCCTCAACTAGGCCAAAACCCGGAGGGAATTGGCATAGGAGAAAACTGCCAGAAAAAGGCAGAAAACAACACTACGTGTGGGCTAGGCAACCCACACAGGCAAGTGGGCAGGCGGAGATAGGCGCCGCGCGGTTCATGGACAACTAACCACCGCCGTGGTCCGCAGCCGGCCAGCCCACCCGGGCAGACGCGGGTGGGTGCCACACGCTCCTAGGCCGCGAGCCGGCCCACCTAGGCAGCCGCTACTGGCCGCCGCCTTGCCGTGAGCTGGGCCGCACGGGCGGGTGGCCGGCCCACCCGGCCACCACTGTTGTTGTGGCTTATTGCTACTGCTCGCTGGCTTGATGGGCCGGCACGAGGCTGGTGGCCCATCCGTCCACCGCCTCAAGCCCAGCCAGCCAACCCCCTATTTTCCTTATTCTTTGTCTAATTTTTAGTCCCACATGGATAACCTTTGGTGGAGAGTACCCCTCTTCCACCTATATAAAGAGGTGCCCATGGGTGGAATTTAAAACACAACAAATACACCAATTGAGATATTCTCTAAGGCACTTTTACTTAGAGAAAATCCCCCTCTCTCAGTTGCCTTTGTGGTGGCACGGTCCTGGAGAAGGACTGTACATGCAAAGTCAACACCGTTATGGCATGCTGTTGTGCTATAGGGATTCTGGCCAGGAGATCTACTTCCACAACCTCGTCAGGGATCAGAGCCCGGGAGTCGTTGTCTTGCACCGTATGTGTGCAATAACTCGGGGGGAGCTACCAACAGTAGCGACCTGACCATTGTGGAAGGACTAGACAAGGGGTGATGTGCGAGGAGCTGCGTGAACTTGAGGTTGGACAGGTACGACAACATTATCCACGCACGCTTACGGTCTATAGAGTATGTTACCGCTGTGTTCCTCCATTACTTCATTACTCACTAGATAGATCCTGGGCATTAGGGTGTTTCGCATAGTAAATTTTTCGTTTTCTGCCACAGAACCCCTTCAATGACTTTATTGTTAGTCGGCATAAATGCACCATGGTCAGGAAACCTTGATCATCAGTTGCCCAATGAACTAGTTGAATATAGGCTATTGGGGACTTCTAATTTGTTTATATATCACACATGTATCAGTGTTTCCTCTTGATACAATTATAACATGATATAAAACTATTATAAACTAATGAGATGTGATAATAAACACTTTTATTATTTTGCCTCTAGGGAATATCTCATTTAGTTTTGGCTCCTAGATGCATATGAAACTATGATGAATAATGCACACAAAACAAATGTCAACAAATTCTCAAAACAAACCGTGTGTTTCTACACAAGTTTTCGGGAAAAAATATATTCTATCTGACTTGCGTAAAAATGACAAAAAAAGTACATGAACAGTCATGTTGAGCATCGAATTTTTTTATTTTTATAAGAGAGACAAAAATTTATTTTTTCTTCTGAAAAGTTGTGTGCGAACATAGAATTTCCAAATGTGAAAACCCACATTTTCTCTTTTTTTGCATTTTGAAATATGTTTTCAAATGATGTGGTCATATGCACATATGAGCCAAATTGAATTTTCGCCCTTTCTCCCCGCTAGGCTATGCATCTAGTGATTTGAAGTTTCACATTTGAATGAGTATGTCAGATAGTTAATGACTTAATGTACTCCCTTTATCTGGAAATGAGTGATTCCGATTTTGTTTAGATTTGTATGTATGTAGACATATTATACTAATCAAGACAAATCTGAGTCATTTCTTTTAGGATGGAGGAACTACATGGTGTTGGAGATATGCCCAAGAGGCAATAATAAAATGGTTATTATTATATCTTTGTGTTTATGATGAATGTTTACATTCCATGCTATAATTCCATTATTAGGAAACACTAATACTTGTGTGTTTTGTAAACATAAAAGAGTCCCTAGTAAGCCTCTTATTCAGACTAGCTTGTTGATTAATAGATGATCATGGTTTTCTGATCATGGACATTGGATGTTATTAATAACAAGATCATATCATTAGGAGAATGATGTGATGGACACACACCCGTAGTAAGCATAGCATAAGATCAAGTCATTAAGTTCGTTTTGCTACAAGCTTTCAAATGCATAGTAACCTAATCCTTTGACCATGGGATCATGTTAATCACCATCACCAAATGAGTACTTTGATGACATCAAACGCCGCTTCGTAACTGGCTGGTTATAAAGGTGGCATTAGGTATTCTTAAAGTATGTGTTGAAGCACATGGATCAATACTGGGATTTGTCCATCCATATGACGGATAGATATGCTATGGGCCCTCTCGGAGGAATGTCATTTAATTAGCTTGCAAGAATGTGACTAGGTCACAAGGGATGACATATCACGGAACGAGTAAAGAGTACTTATCGGTAACAAGGTAGAACTAGGTATGGAGATACCGATGATCAAACCTCGGATAAGTAGAATATCACGTGACAAAGGGAATTGGTTTCGTATGTTAATGGTTCTATCGATCACGAAGTCATCGTTGAGTATATGGGAGCCATTATGGATCTCCAGATCCCGCTGATGGTTATTGATCGGAGAGGTGTCTCAATCATGTCTACATATTCATGAACCGTAGGGTGACACACTTAAGGTTCGATGATGTTTTAGGTAGATATGGAATATGCGTTGGAGACCGAACGTTGTTCGGAGTCTCGGATTGGCTTCGGGACATCACGAGGAGATCTGAAATTGTCCAAAGAATATGATTCATATAATGGAGATCATTTTCTGAGTTTTAGAAATGTTCCGAAGTATTCATATGGACGTTCTAGAAGGTTTCGGAGTGTTCTGGAAAGTTCTAGAAGATTCCATAGGGTTTACTTGAAAACCAAGAAAGGAAGGGGAATACTTGGGGGATGAAAACTCCCCCCTCCCTTGGCGTGCGGCCCTAGAGGGCCAAGGGGGCCAGCCCTAGGCCGCACCCCCTCTATATAAAGAGGGTGGGGGCGCCTCCCCCTTGCTCCTTCCACCCCAAACCCTGGCCGCCTCTCTCCTCCACCATCCTCCTGCTCTGGCTTAGGAGAAGCCCTGCAGAAATCTTTGTCCACCACCACCACCATGCCATCGTGTTGCTGGGATTCCGTTGAGATCTACCACCTCCGCTGCTCGCTGGAACAGGGAGAGGAAGGTCTACATCGACTCCGCATGTGTGACCGACTGCGGAAGCGCTGCCAGAACGCGGTGCCGGAAGGATCGTCTACTCGATCTTGAGATCGGCAAGTGATCGTCTACATCAACCACGAGATCCGATCTCGAACAAGGCTTTGGATCTAGAAGGGTTAGTACAGATCTATCTCGTTGCACTTATCTCATAGATTAGATCTTGGCTTTTCCATAGATTAGATCTTAGATTTGTTCATTCTTGCGGTAGAAATATTTTATTTTCCCTGCTACGAACCCATCAGTGGTATCAGAGCCGTGTCTATGCATAGATCTATTGCACGAGTAGAACACAATGGTTATTGTGGGTGTTGATGCTTTTGTTGTTGTTGTCTTCACGTGTACTTTGCATCTTGCGAGATGGTGGGATGAAGCGACTCTGGCTAACCTTACATGTCCTCGTACATGAGACTTGCTCCACGCTTGACGTGCAACTTGCATTGCACACGTGGCTTTGTGGGTGTCTGTCTCTCCCACCATAGTTAAGATTCAATTTACAATTAGCATCTGACAACACTTGTATCAACGTCGTGGTTCTTGCAACTTGCATTGCACAAGTGGCTTTGCGGGTGTCTATCTCTCCCACCATACTTAAGATTCAATTTACAATTAGCATCTGACAACACTTGTATCAGCATCGTGGTTCTTGTTCGTACGTAAGATCGTTTCTTATACGAAAGCCCCAAACCACAAAAAACATGCAAAGAAAATTAGAGGCGTCTAACTTGTTTTTGCAGGGGCATGTGATGTGATATGGCCACGATGTGATTGTGAATATATTTGATGTATGCAATGATCCTTATTGTAATATGGCAACCAGCAGGAGCCTAATGGTTGTCTTTAAGTTCTGTTAAGACCTGCGTGTCTATTCGTCATGTAATAGCTTTATTCCAAGTAGTTGTTATAGTTGCTATTAGTGATGGACAACCATGAAGCGGCGCCACTGACCTTGATGCCACGCTGGTGATGATGGAGATCATGTTCGTGCTTTGGAAATGGAGATCAAAGGCACAAGAAGAAAGGTCATATCATGTCACATATTATGAATTGCATTTGATGTTAATCCTTTTTGCATCTTGTATTGCTTAGATCGCGATGGTAGCATTATAAGATGATCCCTCTCACTAAAATATCAAGTAATAAAGTGTTCTTCCTTAGTAGGCACCGTTGTTAAGACTCGTCGTTTCGAAGCATCTCGTGATGATCGGGTGTTATAGATTCTACGTGTGCATACAATGGGTGCAAGCCAGATTTGCACATGCGAATACTAAGGTTAATCTTGATGAGACTAGCATGTACAGACATGGTCTCGAAACACGGAATACCAAAAGGTAAAGCATGAGTCATATGGATGATCTGATGAACATGTTGTCGTTCGCCTTTGAAGCTATATCTTTTCTCGTGAAGATCGGACTTGGTGTAGTGGATTTGGTTCGTGTAATCACTAAGGCAACATGAGGGATGTTGTTTTGAGTGGGAGTTCACCTAGTTAATTTAGAATTAAAATTGAACTCAAATTTGTCATAAACTTAGTCTAAACTCTTTGCAAATATGTTGTAGATCATGGCGACCCCCTCCATCATTTTTAATGCGTTCCTAAAGAAAGAAAAGTTGAAATACAATGGAAGCAACTTCACGGACTGGTTCCACAACATGAGGATTATCCTCGATGCTGGTAAATTGGCTTATGTGTTGGATGCACCGCTAGGTGACCCATCTGCAAATACTTCATCTCGGGATGAGCGCAGTGTGTATGACACAAACCGTGATGACTACAATCTTGTGAAATATGCGATCCTTATGTTAATGGAGCCTGAACTCCAAGAATGCTTTGAACTCAGCAATGTTAATGCGATTGTGAAGGAACTCAAAACCATGTTTGAGATCCAAATCCATGCTGAGAGATATATGATCTCTGGCGAGTTCTTTAGTGTCAAGATGAAGGAACACATCTCTGTGAATGATCACGTCATGATGATGATGCGCTATGTTCAATGTCTCAAGATGCTAGGATATGCATCCTAGTTGATCTTGCGATGGATAGAGTTCTGCAGTCGCTCCCATCTAGTTACCAAGAGTTTGTGTTGAATTACAAGATAAGTGGTGCCATTGGATACTCACTGAACTTGCTGCAAATTTGGTGGCTGCTGAAGTAGACATGAAGGGAAAGGGTGAGCCCAAGGGCAACTTCAATGGAGGTGGCAAATCTGTTGCCAAACCTAAGAAGAAGACCCGCGCTGGCCCTGACCGTGATACAAAATGCTTTTGTTGCGAAGAGTGTGGTCACTGGAAGCGTAATTACCCCAAGTACATAGCAGATCTGAAGAATGGCAACATCAAGAAGAAAGGTATACTTGATATACATGTTATTGATGTGTATCTAACTAGTAATCGTAGTAGTGCATGGGTATTTGATACTGGTTGGAAATGGCTCCAAGGTTGATGTGATCACCGTCGGCACGCTCCCTCTCTATCTACCGTCGGGATTAGTTTTAAATCTTAATAATTGTTATTTGGTGCCTACGTTAAGCATGAACATTATATCTGGATCTTGTTTATTGCGATACAGTTATTCATTCAAGTCTGAGAATAATGGTTGTTCAATTTTTATGAGTAATATCTGTTATGGTCATGCACCTGAGATGAATGGTTTATTCTTATTAAATCTCGATAGTAGTGATACACATGTTCACAACATAGATGCTAAACGAATAAAAATGAATCATAATTCTACACACATGTGACACTGTCGTCTTGGTCACATTGGAGTGAAGCGCATGAAGAAACTCCATTCCGATGGACTTCTTGAAGCACTTGATTTTGAATCACTTGAAAGATGCGAAGCATGTCTAATGGGAAAAATGACTAAGACTCTATTCTCTGGGATAATGGAGCGAGCTACAGACTTATTAGAAATAATACATACCGATCTGTGCGGACCAATGAGTGTAGCATCACGCGGTGGATATCATTATGTTCTTACTTTCACGGATCACTTGAGTAGATATGGGTATGTCTACTTTATGAAACGTAAGTCTGAAACTTTCGAGAAGTTTAAGGAATTTCAAAGTGAAGTAGAAAATCATCGTCACAAGAAGATTAAGTTTCTGCATTCTGACCGCGGAGGTGAATATCTAAGTTACGAGTTTGGCATGCATTTAAAGAAATGTGGAATACTTTCACAGTTGACACCACCGGGAACACCACAGCGTAATGGTGTGTCCGAACGTCGTAATCGAACTCTCTTAGATATGGTTCGGTCTATGATGTCTCTTACATATTTACTGTTATCATTTTGGGGTTATGCATTAGAGACAGCCATATTCACTTTAAATAGGGCACCATCTAAATCCATTGAAACGACACCGTATGAATTGTGGTTTGGCAAGAAACTTAATTTTTCGTTCCTTAAAGTTTGGGGTTGCGAAGCGTATGTAAAGAAGTTGCAACCTGACAAGCTTGAACCCAAAGCAGAAAAATGCGTCTTCATAGGATACCCTAAAGAAACAATTGGGTATACCTTCTATCATAGATCCGAAGGCAAAGTTTTCGTTGCTAAGAATGGACCCTTTCTTGAGAAGGAGTTTCTCTCGAAAGAAGTGACTAGAAGGAAAGTAGAAATCGACGAGGTTGTTGAACCTTCTCTTGGATTGGAGAGTAGCGCAATACCGGAAGATGTTTTTGTGCTACCTGCAACAATAAAAGAGGAAGCTACTGAGGATGATCATGAAACTTCGAACGAAGTTGCTGCTGAACCTCGCAGGTCGACGAGGATTCGTGCCAATCCTGATTGGTATGACCCTGCGTTGAATGTCATGTTGGTGGACAACATCGACGATATGAGGAAGCTATGATGAGCCCAGATTCCGACAAATAGCAAGAAGCCATGACATCCTAAATGGGATCCATGTACGAAAACCAAGTATGGACTTTGGTGGACTTACCGGATGGCAGCAAGGCTGTCTAGAACAAATGGATCTTTAAAACAAAAATAGATGCTGATGGTAATATTACTGTCTATAAAGCTCAACTTGTCATGAAAGGGTTCCGACAAATTCAAGGAGTTGACTATGATGAGACCTTCTCACCGGTAGCGAAGCTAAAGTTTGTGAGGATTTTGATAGCACTTGCAGCATATTTCGATTATGAGATTTGGCAGATGGATGTCAAAACGGCGTTCCTTAATGCTGACATTGAGGAATAATTGTATATGGTACAACCCAAAGGTTTTGTTGATCCTAAAGATGCTGACAAGGTGTGTAAGCTTCAGCACTCCGTTTATGGACTAAAGCAAGCATCCTAGAGTTGGAATCAACATTTTGATAAGGTGATCAAAAACTTTGGATTTATACAAACTTATGGAGAAGCTTGTATCTACAAGAAAGTGAGTGAGAGCTCTTTAGCATTCTTAATACTATATGTGGATGACATATTGTTGATTGGGAATGATATAGAACTTCTTAAAAGTGTCAAAGCCTATTTGAATAATAGTTTTTCAATGAAGGATCTTGGCAAAGCGGCATACACTTTAGGCATCAAGATTTATAGAGATAGATCAAGACGCTTAATAGCGCTTTCACAAAGTACATACCTGGACAAGGTTCTAAAGAGATTTAGAATGGAAGAAAGCAAGAAAGGGTTCTTGCCCATATTGCCAGGTAAGACCTGGAGTAAGACTCAAAGTCTAGCTACGGCAGAAGATAGAGAGAAGATGAGTAAAATCCCCTATGCCTCAGCCATAGGCTCTGTCATGTATGCCATGTTGTGTACAAGACCGGATATAGCACACTCTGTTAGTTTGACTAGCAGATATCAAAGTGATCCTGGAATAGAACACTAGACAACGGTCAAAAATAGAGTGTGGATTTGCTGCCAAGGGGGATAGCTACCCCCATGCCAGTACCGTACGATATGTATTGAGATTTGGACCAACATCTCGTTATTAGGTGTTATTTTACTAGTGGTGCCGTAGTAAACCGGCAATTAGAGGGACACATTGGCTGCCATGTTATGTCAGCATGCATGCAACGACGATAGGCACTACGACATTTTGGACCGACATGTGCAGAGCTATTTGTCCATGTATATACCCGGTACACGTGGTGTCAGACAAGCTGCTTTTCTCTGGGGTAGGACTCTACAGTGTTTTATTGTTTACCAAAAGATGCAATCCATTTATTGTCTATACATCCATTTGTACAGTGATTTACTTTGAACACCGACCTCTTATTTTAATAAAATAACTCAATATAGGTGACATTTTTGTGCACAAGAATGCACGTATGGTAGTTGTATATATGACGTTGTCCTACAACTCTGAATTCAGTCACGGGTCTTGTCTTTTTTGGTAGCAAAGCAATACACGAGTTGAACTGCTTATGCAACCACTTGTAGACAAATTAAAATCCTTGTGCAATGCTAGCCATGTGTAGCAGGCAGGCTGGTACTCTTCTCGAGGCGTAGGCCAACTTCGTGTTTGCTATGGCAGCTTATGTACACGGTGTGGACATCAGTTTTGTTGCCTAATCTGCTGACATGGCTATAGTCGGAGAGAGAGACAGATTTTACTTCCATTGGAGTAGTACAATTGAAAGGCTGAAAAATGTCGTAAGTACCTTTGACCGAATCGATTTGGAAGAGGTAGACATACACTCCCTCTGTTTCATAATATAAGATGTTTTAGATACACTTGTTTTACAAAGTTAAAACATCTTATACTATATTATTAAACAGATGGAGTACATACCGTGAGTATTAAAACACTAGGTGTGCTAGCTTGTCCATTTACGGAAGGACACGTATGTATTGAACCCTCAAGACTGGGTTTACGGAAGGACACATATGTATTGAGCCCTCAAGACTCCTAGAATACATAGTTCTTTGTCCCACGTCTATAATGAAAATATTACTAGTAACCATGCTAGAATGCTGAATCATATGATATTTATCCATGTTCATGAATTTATTAGACAATTCCATCCGTGGTAGGGAATACACTCTTCCCGAGGTTCGGGTGCTAATCTACACGCTCTCACTGACATACATTGTTGTGTGTTCATATATAGAGATTATATATGACTGGTACTATCAGGTAAAGATGGTCATGTTGCTATCAAGTAACACTAGGCGTCAATGCAGAAAAAGACATGTGGCGGGCAGTAGTTTGTCCACACTCTTCCTCTCACTGCTCTGGACACTGTGGTATTTTCAGCGTTGAATTTTATTACAAGGAGGTTAATCATGCATCATTGTGTGAGACAAAACTAAACATTATTGGCACATATCTCAATGATGATGATCAGACGACACACACAAGGGGGGCAGCTATCCCCCTTGGCAACAGACTATTAACCGTCAAAAATATCCTCAAGTACCTAAATAGGACTAAGGATATGTTTCTCTCTTATGGAGGTGATGAACATCTTGTTGTAAATAGTTACACCGATGCTAGTTGGAACACCGATCCGGATGACTTGAAGTCACAGTCTGGATACGTATTTATTTTGCATGGTGCTGCAGTGAGCTAGAGGAGTGCTAAGCAAAGCGTTGTGGCGAAATCTTCAACTGAATCGGAATACATAGCTGCTTCGGAGGCTGCACAAGAAGCGTTATGGATGAAGGAGTTCATTACCGAGCTTGGTGTGGTTCCTAGTGCGTTGGACCCGATGGCCATCTATTGTGACAACACGGGTGCCATAGCCAATGCATAGGAGCCGAGGTCACATAGCAAGCTGAAGCACATCAAGTTACGTTTCCATGCTCTCCGCGAGTATGTCCAAGATGGCACATAAAGATTTTCAAAGTGCACACTGATCTGGATGTGGCAGATCCGTTGACTAAACCTCTTCCTACAACAAAGCATAACCGACACCAGAACGCCATGGGTGTTAGGTACATTACAATGTAATCTAGATTATTGACTCTAGTGCAAGTGGGAAACTATTGGAGATATGCCCAAGAGGCAATAATAACATGGTTATTATTATATCTTTGTGTTTATGATGAATGTTTACATCCCATGCTATAATTTTATTATTAGGAAACACTAATACTTGTGTGTTTTGTAAACATAAAAGAGTCCCTAGTAAGCCTCTTATTCAGACTAGCTTGTTGATTAATAGATGATGGTTTCCTGATCATGGACATTGGATGTTATTAATAACAAGATCATATCATTAGGAGAATGATGTGATGGACACACACCCGTAGTAAGCATAACATAAGATCAAGTCATTAAGTTTGTTTTGCTACAAGCTTTCAAATGCATAGTAACCTAATCCTTCGACCATGAGATCATGTTAATCACCATCACCAGATGAGTACTTTGATGACATCAAACGCTGCTTCGTAACTGGGTGGTTATAAAGGTGGCATTAGGTATTCTGAAAGTATGTGTTGAAGCACATGGATCAAGATTGGGATTTGTCCATCCATATGACGGATATATATGCTATGGGCCCTCTCGGAGGAATGTCATCTAATTAGATTGCAAGCATGTGACTAGGTCACAAGGGATGACATATCACGGAACGAGTAAAGAGTACTTATCGGTAATGAGGTAGAACTAGGTATGGAGATACCGATGATCAAGCGTCGGATAAGTAGAGTATCGCGTGACAAAGGGAATTGGTTTCGTATGTTAATGGTTCTATCGATCACGAAGTCATCGTTGAGTATATGGGAGACATTATGGATCTCCAGATCCCGTTGATGGTTATTGATCAGAGAGGTGTCTCAATCATGTCTACATATTCATGAACCGTAGGGTGACACACTTAAGGTTCGATGATGTTTTAGGTAGATATGGAATATGCGTTGGAGACCAAATGTTGTTCGGAGTCTCGGATTGGATTCGGGACATCACGAGGAGATCCGAAATTTTCCGGAGAATATGATTCATATAATGGAGATCATCCTCCGAGTTTCGGAAATTCTCCGGAGTATTCATATGGAGGTTCTAGAAGGTTTCAGAGTGTTCCAGAAAGTTCCAGAAGGTTCCATAGGGTTTACTTGAAAACCAAGAAATAAATGGGGATACTTGGGGGGGGGGGAGAAAACTACCCCCTCCCTTGGAACGCCGGCCCTAGAGGGCCAAGGGGCCCAGCCCTAGGCCGCACCCCCTCTATATAAAGAGGGGTGGGGGCGCCTCCCCCTTGCTCCTTCCATCCCAAACCCTGGCTGCCTCTCTCCTCCTCCACCATCCTCCTGCTCCGGCTTAGGTGAAGCCCTGCAGAAATCTTTCTCCACCACCACCACCATGTTGTCATGCTACTGGGATTCCGTGGAGATCTACCACCTCCGCTTCTTGCTGGAACAGGGAGAGGAAGGTCTACATCGACTCCTCATGTGTGACCGACTGCGAAAGCGCTGCTAGAACACGGCACCGGAAGGATCGTCTACTCAATCTTGAGATCGGCAAGTGATTGTCTACATCAACCACGGGATCCGATCTTGAACAAGGCTTTGGATATACAAGGGTTAGTATAGATCCATCTCGTTGCACTTATCTCATAGATTAGATCTTGGCTTTTCCATAGATTAGATCTTAGTTTTGTTCGTTCTTGCGGTAGAATTTTTTTGTTTTCCCTGCTATGAACCCATCACATGGTTCAACTACTGAAAATGATGGGATGATAAATTCATACATGGTCAGGAGACTAGTTAAATGAGTCCACATTCTCAAACTGGTTGGTGTATTTTGTACTAGTAGTAATGTTTGATTTTTATGTTTTATAGTCCGTATGTTTTATTTTATGGTGTACTCCCTCCGGTCTATAATATAACATGTCTTAGATTTTGTGAAACAAATGCATTTAGATGTTTATAGTGTGTAAGTTTACTCCAAATCTACACACTAAAAGATGTATAGATACGATTGCACAAAAGATAGACATTTTATATTTTGAAAAGGGAGGGGGTAAAAGTTTGACGAAAAGATTGTGTTTGGAAATACATGGCCGGACACGTTGCGTCGCACCCACATGGTGCAACAGAGCTGACCGATCAATCTAGAACCAGCGCACACCAGCTCACCAGCCTTTTTTTCTCTAGCAAAGCTTTATCAATTATCACCCTCTTTATAAATAATCCTCCAAGTACCGCTCGCCATGGCCACCACTTCACTCTGAACCGCCCTCCACTCTTCCTGGCCCTCACCGGCCCACGCCCTCCGCCGCATCTCCTACGCCCCTCGCGCACCCCCTTTCACCCAGCCCAAGGTCTCCCACAGAGCAAATTGAAATCCCCTCCCCCTCTCAAAGTTCGATTCAAACAGTTCATCGCGTACTCGCGCACTGGTTTCACACTCCCGCTCACAGTTTCTTATTGGGGTTTTGCAGAGACTCGACCGAGTTCGTCGGTTCTACCCGGCTGCCGCCGCTTCCATGTCGACATCGTCGGGGACGAAGGAGGCCTCGGCTAACAACCCGGGCCTCCAGGCCGAGATTGACCCCACGACCAAGGGCTACTTCATGCAGCAGACAGTAAGCCTCTTTGTCTATTTTGTAATTCGTTTAGCGTCCGATTGATCTAGTGTGCACATGTTTTGCGGTTGGAGTATTCGCTTATGTGGGTTTGATTTGTGGAGGACTGGAAGAGAGTATGTGGCTGGATTTGGACAGAGCAATCTATCGAAAAGTTGGCGATCCACCAGTGCTTAGCGTTGCATGTTATAAAATTCAGAGAACGACACTTGGTGACAATAATATTATGAGTTTTGTTAGTTTCTTGTGCTAATTTGTGCAACATTGTTGGTTTTGCAACTGCAAAGTTGAATTTTTTGAAACCCCTTTGTGACAAGTCGAGCTTTGTGAATGGTTACATTACCATCCGCATCTGTCTTTCTCTTAAAGATCCATTTATTTTCCATGGCCTTGTGGCCTTCAGGAAGATCTACCAAGGTCCAAACTTGGTTTTTGTACATGGATCCTATTTCGGATTTCTTGGCTTCCACCGATTTCTCGAAATTAGCACTTTCCATAGTTTCTTTGTAGTTTGCAGGTTCCTCTTGTTCATGCAACATGATAGCCATCACAAGACTACTATACCAATCAGGAGTGGTACGTATTCTCGTAGACTTGCGAACTGCAGGAGTTTCTATGTGGTTGCCTTGATCATTATCATTTGATGCTTCTTCTAGATTAGAGGGCGGTTTCGGAACAACTTCCATTGCGCTACTCGATATTTGGAGAGATGGATCAACAACCTCATCTAGCTCAATCTTCCTTCCACTAACTCCTTTAGCGAGAAACTCTTTCTCAAAAAAGGTGTCATTCTTCGTGACAAACATTTTGCCTTCGTCCTTGTTGTAGAAGGTGTACCCAATGGTTTACCTTGGGTATCCTATGAAGATACACTTTTCCGCCTTGGTTTCAAGTTTGTCAGGCTGCAGTTTCTTAACATAGGCCTCATATCTCCAAACTTTCAAGAATGACAACTTTGGCTTCTTGCCATTCCATATCTCATATGGGGTTGTCTCCACAGATTTGGATGGTGCTCGGTTTAAAATAAAAACAGCGGTTTCTAATGCATATCCCTAGAATGATACGGACAAATCGGTCAAAGACATCATGGACCGTACACTATCTAATAGAGTGTGGTTACATCGTTCTGACACACCATTATGCTGAGATGTCCCGACCGGCGTAAGCTGGGGTATGATGCCATAGTCTCTTAAGTGCATGCCAAACTCATAACTCAAATACTCACCTCCACGATCGGATCGTAGATGCTTGATTTTCTTGTTAAGTTGATTCTCTACTTCCTTCTAAAATTCCTTAAACTTTTCAAAGGTTTTAGATTTGGGCTTCATTAAGTAGATATAGCCATATCTACTCAAATCGTCAGTAAAGATAACAAAATAATGATAACCATTGCGCGTCGAGATGTTCATTGGTCTACACATATCCGTATGTATGATTTCTAATAGGTCCACCGCTCTCTCCATTATGCCTAAGAAGGGTGTCCTAGTCATTTTTCCCATGAGGCAAGGCTCACACGTATCAATGGATTCAAAATCCAATGATTCCAAGAGTCCATCAGAATGGAGCTGCTTCATGCACTTTTCGCCAATATGACCAAGTCGGCAATGCCACAAATACATGGCATTATCATTATTATGCTTATAATGTTTAGCATCAACATTATAGATGTTAGTATCGCAATCAAGATCCATCAAGAATAAACCATTATACACAGACACATGAACATAGAAAACATCATTCATATAAATTGAACAACCACTTGTTTCAGATGTAAACAAATAATGATCTTGCAACAAGTAAGATCCACTCACAATATTCATACTTAATGTGGGTATATAGTAGCATTTATTCAAAATCAAAATCAATCCTGACGACAGACGTAGAGGTAGAGTGTCGACGGCCACCACATCGACCTTCGATCCGTTGCCGACGTGCATCATCACCTCGTTCTTCCTTAGGTGCCTCCTCCTCTGCAGCTCCTGTTGAGAGTTACAAATGTGAGCAACAGAACCGATATCAAATACCCAGGTGTCACTCTTGGCGCTAGTAAGGAATACATATATAACATGTATATCAAATATACCTTTGTCTTTGGCGGCTATCTTGCCGGCCTTCTTGTCTTCAAGGTACTTGGGGCAGTTGCGTTTCCAGTGCCTATCCCCTCTGTAGTAGAAGCATGTGACGTCGGGCATAGGACTAGGCTTGGAAGCCTTAGAGGTGTTGGCAAAGAACTTGCCATCCTTCTTAGGCTTCTTACCCTTGCCCTTGCCCTTTTTCCCCGACTTCTTAAAGTTGGTGGTCTTGTTGACCATCAACACTGTATGCTCCTTCTTGATGTCTACCTCAGCAGTTTTGAGCATGGCGAACACTTCAGCAAGGGTCTTAGTCATCCCTTGCATGTTGTGGTTCATCACAAAACTCTTTTAGCTAGGGGGAAGGGAGTGCAGCACCCTATCTATCGCGAGTTCCTCTGAGATTTTGCAATCCAGGGCATTCAAGCGCTTAACATAGCTAGACATTTTGACACGTGCTCACTAATACTAATATGCTCTTACATCTTGGCAGAGAAGAAGAGATCAGAAGCATCATACCTATCCGCCCGAGCTTGTGGAGCAAAGACGGCCTTGAGATCTTCTATGATCGCAAAAGCATTCATCTTCTCAAAACGCTTTAGAACCTTTGGCTCCATGGCATAAAGCATTCCACTCTGGATGAGGGAGAAATCATCTGCCTTGGATTGCTAGACATTCTTTTCGTCCTCAGAGGCGGAATCTATTGGCATTGTGGGAAGTCCAGCCTCGATGACATAAGTCAACTTACAGGGGACTAGGCGGATCCTTAGATTGCGGAACCATGTAGTGAAGTTGGATCCATCAGTTTTCAGCTTGTCCTTATCTAGGAAGGTGCTAAGGTTGAAGGTGGGTGGGCGAGACATCTACAAGGGATATGCAAAGTGTTTAGACTATGTTCATAATAATGAGTTCAAGTTTTAATCTATGTTGTTTAAACTAAAACAAAAGGAACTCCCACTCAAACGAATATCCCTCAATTCTCTTAGTGATCACATGATCCCAATCTTCTACACCATCCCCAATCGTCAAGGCTAATAACGTAGTTTCGAAGGTAGACATTCCCAATGTCAATCACATCACATGTGACTCATGCTCGACCTTTCGGTCTTATGTGTTCCGAGGCCATGTCTGTACATGCTAGGTTCTCCAACTTTAACTTGTGTGTGTTGTTGTGCAACATGGCTTACACCCACCATATGCGAACACATATATGTATGACACCCGATCGTCACAACCCGCCCCATATTGGAGAGCCTTCTTAGTGGTACACACACAGAGGGGAACATTATAGTTGGAATTGTATGAGGGATCATCATATTATGCTACCGTCGAATATCCTAATATATAAGCATAATAAGATGTATAAAGACTACTTCAAAAGTATGGTGCCATGACATGGTTGCAGCGCCTTGATCTCCATCTAGAGCTCCAATGAGAATGTTTCATAAACGTACCATTACCATGTCACAACACACGCCCCTGCAAAATAAAGTTAGATGCTTCTAGTTTATCTATTGCAAGTTTTACGCAGCTTTAGGGCTTTCATAGTAGAACCCTTCCCACCTACGAACGTAGAGCCACAACATGGATTCAATGGTTGCATTTTGTCTTCCCTTTCTAGGACCCTCCGTAGTGAACGTCATATCAACTATTGTTGATAGATAAACACCCCCCAAAGCCACTTATACTTGTGGACCAGTCTCGTGAATCACCACGTAATGTCGGTTGGGGGTCGCTTCATCAACAGTACCGCGATATAACAAAGACACGTAAGAGGGTAGCAACTAAGCATGTGCATTCCCGGTTTACATGGTTTCTGCTGGTTTCTGAAATCAGCCCGTACAAGAGTGGCTTTGGCTAGTTTGGTTTGGTCTGTACAATTTAGGATATGGCGCTGCTCGCAGGTTGAGCAGGTTGGTTTTAACGGTTTTGCATGGTTTGTGAGATCTCTGAATAGGAAGCTATGGGTCGTTAGCTCACATTGGATGATCGGGAGATTCCGACCCGCCTCGGTCTCAAGTCTCAACAACAACGCCGCCTTATCAGTCATGGAGATGCTCCGCCACAATGCCATCGTGGGAGCATCCTACGAGGAGCCGCGAAAGCAACCGCCAGCAGTGCACATAGCAAGGACGTCGTGGACTCGTGGTGTCGTTTGAGTCAACAACTTGCTCCTCCTCGATGTGCCAGCCTGCAGCCATCGGCGATGTGACAACATGCATGGTCTGACGGGCATGGACGAGCTGTCATGGTGTGTGCGGTGCACAGAACTGGTTATCCTCGCCACCTGCAGGACATGCTCTGGGCTTCCATTGCTTCACTTTTGACACCATCTGCAAGAGGGGCTGGACCCCTGGCTCGAGCTCCATGTGTCCATGCCGGAGCTCGCCGACGTGTTCGGCACTGGGTCGTGGCTCTCCGCCATGCGCGGCGCGGCATCATCTCTGTTGGTATGGAAACGGCTGCTCAACACCGGGTCCGAGAGTGAGCTCAGGAAGTCCATCAGCCACGACGGTTGCGCGACGACCTGTCGGTTGTCATTATACGGTGATACATTGCAAATGTATTTATAATTTTTTATGTTCCATGCTTGGTTTTATCTACTTTCTTGTGTTTTGTCCACACTTTGGAGTACTTTTCATAGACTTTCTTGGACTAACCTATTAACAAGATACCACAGTGCCAATTGCCTGTTTTCTGTTGTTTTTGGTTCTAGGAAAGTTAGAAAATCAATATTCTCAGAATTGGACCGGACAAAAGCCAAAATCGATATTTTACCGGAAGACTCACGGAGCCAGAAGACGAGACGGAGAGGGGCCAGGGGCTGGCCACACCACCTGGTGGCGCAGGCCAGGCCAGGCCGTGCCAAGGGGTGGTGTGGGCCCCTCCGGCACCCCCTCGGTCTCCCCTCTCGCCTATAAGAGCCTCCCGAGGCAAAACCCTAAGTAGTCAATCAGAAATGCACGAAAAGTTTCGCAACGCCGTCGCCATCGAAGGGGAGATTCGGGGGACAGAAAGTCTCTGTTCCGGCACCCTGCCGGGAAGGGGAAGTGCCCCCGGAGCCATCTCCATCGATCTCCACCCCATATCCGTCACCATTGTTGATTCCCATGATGAGGAGGGAGTAGTTCTCTCTCGAGGCTAAGGGTTCTACCGGTAGCTATGTGTTCATCTCTCTCTCTCTATGCATGATCATATTGTGATCATGAGCTTTGTAATCTAGTAGATCTACCTTGCTACTCAAGTGCTTTAATATATCTCCGCTCTCCCCATGTGTGTGAAAGTGACAGCGTGCACACCATGGTGGCACTTAGGCTAGAGATTACAAATACTTGTTATGAGTTATATTTGGAGTTGGATGTTTCTATGAAATTGTGGTGTTTGTTGGACTCATCTAGTACTCAAGGTGACAGTGTGGGGTTTTCTAGATGGGAAAGGCTTACTTTGAGGTCTGCTGTTATAGCCCTACCATCGATTAGAGTGTCCAACCGGAGAGTAGTTAAGAGTAGTATCATAAAGAATAATATATTTGTATGAGAGTGTTCACTAGTGAAAGTATGATCCCTAGGCCTTGTTTCTAAGAATTAAAACACCGTTTGCAAATAGATTTGTTACATGTTTGCTTGCTTCCATATTTATTTCAGTTTGCCTTTAGTCTCTTCCACGCTATCAAAGTATTTTCTAGCACCGTTGTCTTTTATCCATACCACTTGTATTTCACTATATCTTCGCCGAACTAGTGCACCTATACACCTGACAAGTGTATTGGGTGTGTTGGGGACACAAGAGACTTCTTGTATCTTGATTGCAGGGTTGCTTGAGAGGGAATACATTTGACCACTTTCTCCCTGAGTTTGATAAACCTTGGGTAATCCACTTAAGGGAAAACTTGCTGCTGTTTTACAAACATTTGCACTTGGAGGCCCAACAACTGTCTACAAGAATAGAAGTGCGTAGACATAAAAAAGTTGGTCGAATCGTTATAACCCTAGATTCGGCGCCTTTGGAAATGGCGCCGACCTCGACGCTGTTTCAAGTGGCGCCGACCAACCATCCACGTCAGCAACCCGACACCCCCTCGTCTCCACCTCGACGCCATCGCCGACCTGCGTTATGTCGATGCCGTTTGAAGTGGCGCCAACGTGAGGGGTGAAATTCCAAATTAGTTTCTTCCAAGGGTCAAATTTGGTTGATGTTCTCCAGTTTGGTCAGATTTCCCATGCTCAGGCCGACTTCTTTTCAGCTTATGATTCCGGAGAAGCTGGATTTTGGGAGATTGTGGGGAGAAGCTGTGGTGGGGAGGAGCTGACAGAATCTGCTGCCCTCCATTCTTTTTAGCTTCTAGGCATTTGGCTTGTTTGATGGGTTGAATGGTGAAATGTCTGTAACGCCCCTAAATTTCATTTGTATACTAGTTTTTAGTACAAATGAGATAGAAATTACCAATTTGTTTTTCATGTTTTGTAATGAACAGACACATACCTAGAACTGAATGAGCTACACTCAAATTACACTATAAATTAGCTACACTCAAATTACCAAATTGCTTTTCATGTTTTGCAATGAACAGACACATGTCGGTATTAACAACAAGATCTGAGAGGAGGCCATCGCGAGGGCGGACGACGTCGCATGGCGTTGGTGGGTCGGGGCGGCAGCGTCTAGCGAGGAGCCGGTGGTTCGAGGTGGCGATGTCTGGCGAGGATCCGATCGGGTCGGCGGCGGCATCTGGCGATGAGAAGGTCGGGGTGACGGCGTCGTATGGCGAGGGTCAGGCTTGCGGCGGCGGACTGGCAGCAACGGCGGAGGCCCAGCGAACCCTAGCTTCGTTCTCGATTGGGGTCAACGTGAGCGGGAGGAATCGCTCTGCTCGCGCGCCTGATTTCTTTTTCTTTTCTCCTAAAAACCGGCGGTGGCAATTCTCTGTAAATAAGAGGAATCACATGTCCACAGATGGAAAACCTTTTGTTTCACTCGGGAGAATCCCGGGAATCACCTCAAAATCGAGCCCAGACCCGATTCTCAGTTCACATACAAACCTAGCTTCTCAGTGGAAATAATCTAGCCAAAATCGGATCCATTCTTTTGGACTTCTCAGATTCTGGGCCAAAATCTTCCTAAGAAGCTGAAAAAAATCAGTCTTAGAATCTGAGAAGCCAAAATCAGATCCATTCTTTTGGGCTTCTCTTCAGTGGCCAACCGAGAAGCAGAAACCCTACCGTGAGCGCCACCTGACAAACACGTGCGGTGCCAACATCGACGTGATCTCTTCTGCGTGCGTGGCCGAGCTCGCCTCGTCGTCCTACCGTCGGTTGGCGCGCAGTGTGCGTCACCGCTGCCACCTGAAGCCGTGCGCCGACTAGGATGAACGATACAGTATTGTTTTTTGGGGGGTTTTGATTTCATATTGCACACGAACTGCTGTAAGAAAGGGGGTCGGCAAAAGGAAGAAAAAAATAGGAGAGGAATTCTTTCCTTGCAGCAGAATTTACTCGCCGCTTCAATCCTTACCCCTCGCCGCCGCCAACGCCAACGCGGCGCCTCTGACCGCGAGCAGCAGCATCGCAATCGCGGAGTAGGCTGGTCCCTAGGAAGTCCCGGACATGGCGCGTGTGTGGGCGGCGCTCAGGCCCTACGTGAAGTACTCCATCGGCGGCACCGTCGTCGGCCTCACCCTCTCCGACCGGTACTTCTGTGTCTCCGCCGTCCACGGCTCCTCCATGCACCCAACATTCAAGGACAAGACATGTAACTAGACAACCCCGAGCCAGGGGGTCGTGTGGGCCCCTTCGGCACCCCCTCGGTCTCCCCTCTCGCCTATAAGAGCCTCCCGAGGCAAAAACCCTAAGTAGTCAATCAGATATCCACGAAAAGTTCTGCAACGCCGTCGCCACTAAAGGGGAGATTCGGGGGACAGAAAGTCTCTGTTCTGGCACCCTGCCGGGACGGGGAAGTGCCCCCGGAGCCATCTCCATCGATCTCCACCAGCATCTCCATCACCGTTGCTGATTCCCATGATGATGAGGGAGTAGTTCTCTCTTGAGGCTAAGGGTTCTACCGGTAGCTATGTGTTCATCTCTCTCTATGCATGATCATACTGTGATCATGAGCTTTGTAATCAAGTAGATCTACCTTGCTACTCGGGTGCTTTAATAGATCTCTGCTCTCCCCATGTGTATGAAAGTGACAGCGTGACACCATGGTGGCACTTAGGCTAGAGATTACAAATACTTGTTATGAGTTATATTTGGAGTTGGATGTCTCTATGAAATTGTGGTGTTTGTTGGAACCATCTAGTACTCAAGGTGACAGTGTGGGGTTATCTAGTTGGGAAAGGCTTACTTTGAGGTGTGCTGTTATAGCCCTACCATCGATTAGAGTGTCCAACTGGAGAGTAGTTGAGAGTAGTATCATAAAGAGAAGATATTTATATGAGAGTGTTCACTAGTGAAAATATGATCCCTAGGCCTTGTTTCTAAGCTTTGAAACACCGTTTGCAATTAGATATGTTACATGTTTGCTTGCTTGCATGTTTATTTCAGTTTTCCTTTAGTCTTTTCCACGCCATCAGGCTATTTTCTAGCACTGTTGTCTTATATCCATACCACTTGCATTTTACTATCTCTTCACCGAACTAGTGCACCTATACACCTGACAAGTGTATTGGGTGTGTTGGGGACACAAGAGACTTCTTGTATCTTGATTGCAGGGTTGCTTGAGAGGGGATACCTTTGACCACTTCCTCCCTGAGTTCGATAAACCTTGGGTGATCCACTTAAGGGAAACTTGCTGCTGTTCTACAAACCTCTGAACTTGGAGGCCCAACAACTGTCTACAAGAATAGAAGTGCGTAGACATCAAGCTATTTTCTGGCGCCGTTGCCGGGGAGGTAAGGTAAAAGGTACTCACATCCTCCGGTGTGAGTGCTCGAAGTTATTTCCTTTAGATTCTGCAATTTTGTCTTTTTGTTTCTTGTTTTCACTAGTTATGCTTAATGGAAAACAACAACAAAATTAGAGAGCTTTATAGTATTTATGTTGAGTTAGGAAATGAAGTGTTTGAAGAGAAAATTAAAAAACCAATGGAACTTTATTTGCATGCTAATAGCAATGTTATTAGTATGAATTCTTTGAACACCATTATTGCTAATGCTATGGAAAAGTCTAAGCTTGTGGAAGCTAGTTTTGATGAGCATGATATTTTTAGTCCCCCAAGCACGGAAGATAACTATTGTATTGTTTATGATGATACAAAACCTCCAATATATGATGATTACAATGATGAATATGATATTTTCAGTCCACCTACTATTGAGGAGGCAATTAATTATGACTACAATATGCCTCCTATATTTGATGATTATGGTGATGAAAATAATAATGATAGCTATTTTGTTGAAATTTGCTCCCACTATAATTAATAAGAATGACTATGCTTATGTGGAGAGTATTAATTCTTTTATGCATGTGGCTCATGATAAGAATGTTTTATGTGATAGTTATATTGTTAATTTTATTCATGATGCTACTGAAAATTATTATGAGAGAGGGAAACATGGTCTTATGTATCTCAACAATATTAAGTTTCCCCTCTTTATGTTGAAAGTCTTGAAGTTGCACTTGTTTTGCTTTCCTTTGCTTGTTGCTTTGTGCTTTCATGACTTGTTTCTTTACAATATTCCTATGCATAGGAAGTGGGTTAGTCTTAAATGTGCTTTGAATTTGCTTTTTTATGCTCTCATTTACTTCAATTCATATTTCTTATGTGAGCATCTTCTCAAACTATCAAGCCTAACTTAAAGGCACTAAAGAAAAGTACTTGCCCTTTTTTAATTCAAAAGAGATTTTCTCTCGTGCTTTGCTTGCCTGTAAAAAAACTTCGGTCGATTCTTCCTCCCGTAAGGAAAAGAGAGGCGGCGGGTAGGGTGAAAACCCTAGCAGCAGCCACAATCTACGCCGTCCTCATCGTCTATGTTTGGGAATCGACGGGTCCCCGCCTCCTCTGTTTGTCACTCCGGCGACGAGAGGACGCGGGGACCTCGGACCTGCACTCGGCGTTGTAGAAGGTCCCTAAAGTTAGAGTTTGATCAACCGACATCGACGCTATGGTGGCTATGGCGGCGTTGAGCAGGACAAGAATAAGGTATACTCGTCTCCTCTTCCACCTCGTCTGCGACGATCTTGCCGCTGGCGTTGAGGAGGGCAGGGATTCGTCTGTTCACCGCTTCCATGGAGTGGTGGATATCGTTCAGTGTACGTATGTTCTAGGTTTGGTGTTACAAGTTTCAGATCAATTCAAGGGTTTAATGGCGACTGCTTCAGCTCTAGGGCGCTGGTCCTTAGGGGCACGTGCACGAAGACTTCCCGACTGTCATCAACAACGTCAGGCCGGATCCGGTAAGGGAGCGGCGACAACGACGCGTCGGTGGCTCACTCTGGCGGCAGTAGTAGTAGTCGTTACGTGATCGAAGGACCTCGATGTAATTTTTATTATGTTTGGGTGCTTTGTACTTCTTGTGAACTCATGAAATAGATCCGGATTTTTTCCGCAAAAAAAAGAAAAGTACTTATTAGGAGATAACCCAAAAGTTTTAGATGAGTCTTGGAAGTTATTACTTCTGTAATAACCGCTCCTTATCCTTTTTATTTTCTTTTTGTGCCAAGAGTAACCTCTAATGAGAGAGAAGTAATGATTGGGAAAGTTGCTGTCCTGAAACAGATTTTTGTGCTTCACCGTAAAAATTCGTGTAAAATCTCTGTACGTACTTTTGAGACGTAAATTTTTGTGATTCTTCCCCAGGTTGTTATCTAACATTTGTTAGTTCAACACTTTTTGATTTGAGCAACATAAGGTCTTCGAAAAAATTGGTTTTTACCTAGTGGTCTGTTTTGACAGATTTCTGCCATTATTTGCATTTGCTTCTTGTTGGTTCCTTTTTGAGTTCTCTTTGGGGAATTGAGCTTTTTGAGGGAAGCGCTACAGTAGCTAGTGTTTTAATGGAAGTTTTATTGGTGTTATAACTGAACCTAAATACTTATTATCTTGAGTGCACTAATGTTGCTAATAAAGATTGTGTGCAGTTTTGTATGAAGGAAAAATTTCAGGTGTATGGAAGGAATGAGTAATGAGATGAAGGATGGACTAAAGCTCAAGCTTGGGGATGCCACACGTGTCACCCCAAGAAATATCCAAGAAGTACAAGCGTCAAAGCTTGGGGATGCCCAAGGCATCCCCTTCTTCATCAATAGAAATCCCAGGTTTCTTCCAAATGCTTTATTTTTATTGTTTCATGCACAGTTGTGTTGTTCTTGGAGTGTCTTCTTTTTCATTTTCATTTTGTTTTTTAGTTTGCTTAGTTTGCTGAATAAATTGGTTACACCCCTCCTTCATACATTGGTTTTCAAATAGTTTGGTTTGGAGTGGAAAAGAGTAGGAAAGTTCATGCTTAAGTGGTAAAGAGAGTTTGTTTTTGACTGTGGCATATGCTTTGTCATGCCATGCTTGATATTGTTTTGGCTTTATGCTTAGTATTCTTTGTTGTAGCATGACTTTTTATAAACAATTGAGATTGCTTAATGTGCCTTGGATGAATCATGCGTTGTTCTAGCATATTAAAACATAATATAGTGGTATTTTCCTTTGATGCTTTATTTGGGTTGACTTGGCACATGCTCACACCACGATATGACTATCCAAAGTCACCATAGCCTTTATGATCCTTTAGTTTTCAACTTGTAGTATCACTTTATGCTTTGATTAATGATATTTTGTCGCTCTGCATGATTATGGTCATTATTGCTCTCTTAGTGTGTCGCTTTGCTAGCCACCACAACCAAATATGAGTTCCACTCATGCATCCAACTCCCTAAACCAAGTTATTCCAAAGAGTCCACCATACCTACCTACTAGCTTATGCTATTCCAAGTATATTCATGCTTTTGTTTACCTTCCAAATTAAACTTGTTATGAGAAAACTAGTGATTAAAGTTCTCACGAACTTGATGGCACACTTTACTTTTCTTGCCCTTAATAAACTTGAACCATTGTGTCGTTTGTGTTGTATATGCTTGCACTTATTTGCTGGGATTAGCAGAACCATGTTGTCATGGGGAACGCTTTCAACATTGCACGGGTACTTGTACCTAGTTGATATCATGCTCTTTCTATGGATGTCATCAGTGTGAAATGAAAGGGGAGCTTGTAAGTCCATAGAGTTATGTATATGTGTTAGAGAAACGCCTGGGCCGCTGGTCTAATCCATGCTGACATGGTGGAAACCTGCAGCGTAACCATAATGAGCTGTCTATGAAGCATTCTTCTTATAAAAAAGAGTCCTATATTGAGAAAAAAGAGAAAAATAAAAAAAATATTATGAAAAGAGGAAAGAGAGAAAAAAAGCACCATATTCCCATGTTAAATAAGAAGATTGCTGAGATGCTCGTTGTCTGCTTGCCTTGTCATTTTGATATGGGGATTCTTCCATATCATCGGGCAAGGGGTACCCCATTGGCGGTTCTCTATGATACACATGTACTTGCGATGACAAGAACTTAGCGGTGACTAAACTTGAGTAGTATGAGGAGAGGCCCTCGTATTCAAGGGACATGAGATTTCCAACTTATACTTCGTCAAGCATATACACCATAGTTTGTTCACTTTAACCTTAATCACTTCAAGATGCTTATGATAGGGGCAATGAGAGCTGAAAGCTAGTAAGTACCATAATTTTTGGAAGCTCTTTATGAAACTTGAATCCCTACTTCCTCCTATGAAGGCCTTTCTTCCACTTATATATTGAGTCTCCACCTTCTATCTTTATGCACCTACTTTGAGACCATAGTGGCCATTCTTAGTTCTATGTGCATTGTCCCAAGACTTGTTGATTGATGCATAGCTTTCATATTGCTTGTTTTAAACTATTTGTATCTAGTCACTCTTATGAACTTTGAAGGTGTCCTATGCATTTATATTTGCTACTCTATGAGGGACAAGTTGAATGCTACTATGCTATGTTTTCTTTATGTGAAACAAACAAACGTCTTGCAAAGCATTGTTATTCATGAATCTTTTGTTTGTGCCTTTTAATGTTGCAACATAGTTGCTATGTCTTATTGTTAGAACTTTGTCTTTCATGTTATGATTGAAGTACTATGATCCCAGCTTTGGATGTTTTACAAATACTTTGATCAAGTTTATGATTGTGCATGTCACCTCAAAAATTATTCTTTCTTTTTATCACTTACCTACTCGAGGATGAGCAGGAGTTAAGCTTGGGGATGTTGATACATTGCAAATGTATTTATAATTTTTGATGTTCCATGATTGGCTTTATCTACTTTCTTGTGTTTTGTCCACACTTTGGAGTACTTTTCATAGACTTTCTTGGACTAACCTATTAACAAGATGCCACAGTGCCAGTTGCCTGTTTTCTGCTGTTTTTGGTTCCAGGAAAGTCAGAAAATCAATATTCTCAGAATTGGACCGGACAAAAGCCAAAGTCGATATTTTACCGGAAGACTCACGGAGCCAGAAGACGAGACGGAGAGGGGCCAGGGGCTGGCCACACCACCTGGTGGCGTAGGCCAAACCAGGCCGCGCCAGGGGGTGGTGTGGGCCCCTTTGGCACCCCCTCGGTCTCCCCTCTCGCCTATAAGAGCCTCCCGAGGCAAAAACCCTAAGTAGTCAATCAGAAATCCACGAAAAGTTCCGCAACGCTGCCGCCACTGAAGGGGAGATTCGGGGGACAGAAAGTCTCTGTTTTGGCACCCTGCCGGGACGGGGAAGTGCTCCCGGAGCCATCTCCATCGATCTTCACCACCATCTCCATCACCGTTGCTGATTCCCATGATGATGAGGGAGTAGTTCTCTCTCAAAGCTAAGGGTTCTACCGGTAGCTATGTGTTCATCTCTCTCTATATGCATGATCATACTGTGATCATGAGCTTTGCAATCAAGTAGATCTACCTTGCTACTCAAGTGCTTTAATAGATCTTTTCTCTCCCCATGGATGTCTCTATAAAATTGTGGTGTTTGTTGGAACCATCTAGTACTCAAGGTGACAGTGTGGGGTTATCTAGTTGGGAAAGGCTTACTTTGAGGTGTGCTGTTATAGCCCTACCATCGATTAGAGTGTCCAACCGGAGAGTAGTTAAGAGTAGTATCATAAAGAGAAGATATTTATATGAGAGTGTTCACTAGTGAAAGTATGACCCCTAGGCCTTGTTTCTAAGCTTTTAAACACCGTTTGCAATTAGATCTGTTACATGTTTGCTTGCTTGCATCTTTATTTCAGTTTTCCTTTAGTCTTTTCCACGCCATCAAGCTATTTTCTAGCACCGTTGTCTTATATCCATACCACTTGCAGTTTACTATCTCTTCGCCGAACTAGTGCACCTATACACCTGAGAAGTGTATTGGGTGTGTTGGGGACACAAGAGACTTCTTGTATCTTGATTGCAGGGTTGCTTGAGAGGGGATACCTTTGACCACTTCCTCCCTGAGTTCAATAAACCTTGGGTGATCCACTTAAGGGAAACTTGCCGCTGTTCTACAAACCTCTGCACTTGGAGGCCCAACAACTGTCTACAAGAATATAAGTGCGTAGACATCATACGGCAACTCGAAAAGCCGGGCATCGCCAGCAGGCACGACCTCCTGTCCTAGCTCATGTCCTGTGGGGCGCACGACGCAGCCGTGGATGACAAGTACCTTCGTGAAATCATGGTCAGCTTCTTCCTCGCTAACAGTGCGACTTCTCTCGAGACTCCTGCAATGCTATGCCGGCGCTGGGATCAAAATCTTGTTGTTGCTGCTTCGTCATGAGCTAGGCTAGCGGAGACGTGTGTGATGCGTGCGATTCAGGAGTTGCGCGCGTGCGATGAATGTGCGGTGTGATCGGTTTCACTAGGTCCAACCCGTCTAAAACCAGCTCATGATTTTTTTAGTATGGGTTTGGTCAGTTTGTTGCAACTAAACCGCTATAAACTGCTGATCCAGTGCGGTGCGGGTTGGGCTGATGGTTTCACCGGTTTGAGACCAAACAGTGCCCAGGTTTAGTAGAAACTAGAAAATCAATGCCCACATATTGCTATGTGTTCTATCTATACGACATGACTACCCATAGACCCGCTCTGATACCACGGTTGGGTTTAGGAGCAGAAAACAAAAACAATCTAACTACGCGAACACTAATACTAGGATCTATACTATGTAGACATAAGCAATAGAAAAGGGAGACGGTATTCATACCCTTGAATACCGAGGAATGCCTGATGCATGTAAAATGCATCCATGAACTTTGCACTTTATTACTTCATATTCCAACATATTTGCATCATATATGGGGTATATTCATGTTTTATAATGATATTTGGGAATAATTCACACTTCCCATATTGTTTTGGAATTAACCCTGCCGAGGCAGAAAACCCTTATTTCAATGTTTTTGACTTTCAGGTACCCAAATGATGTCGAATTGACCTGAAACTTCACGGGATCCAGTATTTATCAGAACGAAGAACATTGGGCCAAAGATCCGCGAGAAAAGAAGAACAAGGAGGAAATGAGCCCATCACACGCAGCTGGGGGGGCTGGCCACGGCTGGTGTGCTCTTTCCCCCCTCGAGTCTCCGATGCCATCGATTCTTTCTCCCAATCAAAGGATCTGACCTAAAACCACGTATAAAAAGGTCTCCCAATGATTCTTAGAAAGGAGCACCGCAGAAGACAGAAACATGAAATAGAGAGGCAGGAGGCAGAATATTGGAGGGGGGAAACTCCGGCGGGGCGCTGCCAGTGTGAGCTCCACCTCCTCCAATGACTCCAGCACCTTCACCATGATGAAGGGGGAGTAGTCCACCCCTAGACTATGGGTTTGTAGCACTAGCTATTGTATCTCTCTCTCATGATCATGATTTAGAACCATATGCGCTGCATAACATGATTAGAGTCATATTTGTATTACCTATATGGTGGATCTTTATATAGTTGATATTTGAGATTGCAATTGTTTAGTATTGGAAGTGTATGAATAGATGCATATCATGTACCTCGTTCTTGTTTACTTGTTTTGATCAAACTTGTATATGTGAGCATGTGTGGGGGAACATGTGCATTAGTTGGAGCAACAGGGGTGATCTTGCGGGTAGGATAGTAAAACTTGCGAATCACTTGGGTGTTTATCTTACTTAGTTGCCTCACTAGGGATAAAGAAAGTACCATGCTTAGACTAGATCAAGTATGTTCTTATTTTAACTTCATGTCATAAAACTTAATGTTATACTATGAAATTGATCTTAATACTAGATTGCTTGGAGACCCCCTTTTTAGTGGAGTATAAGTGAATTGTTAGAAATTATATATCTATGTTAGGACGTGATGCCCATATAAATTACTATACATACTTTAACATGTTGCACCAATATTATGTCAACTAGAGTGTCCCCTGTCCACCACAACTCAAAGAGAGAGTGCATAAGCAAAACCATGAACCCTGATCCATTTTAAACTATAAGAAAACACTATTCAACACATCTACATCACTTTTTATTTTCGGTACTAATTAAATCCGAAAATACAAAAACATTTCTCATACTTGCAAACACCAACCAAAACCCAAAAACATCATATTCCATTGCATTTACCACCATTGCATATTTACTTTACTATTGCATTGCATTTTATTTTTATTGTATTTTATTTCAGTTTTACTTACATACACCTTGTGCTTGAGAAACACTTTGTGAGGCTGAGGGAACAAAACAATCTACAACTATTTTGTAGGTTGCTTGATGAAGAACAACGAGGATCATTCTCTTAGACATAGCTCCCCGAGAGTTCGATATTTAAACCCTCGAGTTTCCCTCGTGGGAAAGACTTCCATTTACTACATCACTCTCCACTTAGAGTCTCAACCATTAAGGTGCAGCGAGAAGCTCCTACAACAACTGTCAAGAAGTTTTCTAGCGCTATGATACGTTGCTAACGTATCCATATTTTTTGATGTTCCATGCTTGGTTTTACCTACTTTCTTATGTTTTGTCCACACTTTGGAGTACTTTCTATACACTTTCTTGGACTAACCTATTAACAAGAGCCACAGTGCCAACTGCCTGTTTTCTACTGTTTTTGGTTTCAGGAAAGTCAGAAAATGATTATTCTCGGAATTGGACGGGACAAAAGCCAAAGTCAGTTTTTCACCAAGGGGCACAAGGAGCTAGAGTACAAGACGGAGAGGGGCCAGGGGGCTGCCACACCACCTAATCGCGTGGCCCAGCCTAGCCCACGCCAGGGGGTGGTCTAGCCGCCTCCGGCACCCCCTCGGCCTCCCCTTTCGCCTATAAGATGCCTCCGATACATAAACCCTAAGTACCCGATCAAAATTCCACGAAAGAGTCTGTAGCCGCTATCATCTCCATCCCTAGATCGGGAGGGATCTGAAGCTCTTCCTGGCACCCTGCCGGAGAGGGGAATTCACCCTGGAGGCCTTCTTCATCATCATGCAAGCTTCCGGTGTGATCCGTGAGTAGTTCATCTCTGGACTACGGGTCCATGTAGTAGCTAGATGGCTAGTTCTCCTCCTTTGTGCTATCATGTTTAGATCTTGTGAGCTCCGTTCATGATCAAGATCATCTATTTGTAATTCCTACATGTTGTGTTTGCGGGGATCCGATGGATATTGAGATGCTATTTTAGATTGATTATTGATTCTATCATGTCTTTGTTATTTGTGATCTTGCATGCTTTCTGTTGTTAGTAGCTATCTTGGCCAAGTAGATACTAGCAACTCCAAGAGTTAGTATTTATACTCGATAGTGGGTTCATGCCTCTAGTTAATACTGGAGGGGGTTCAGATGATAACCTGAAGGTGGATTATTAGTCATAGATGCAATTGGATTACAGTCTATGTATAATGTTGTAATGCCCAATCAAATCTCAAAGGTGTCAAGATGAGTAGTATATGCATGATTGCTTTCTCGATGTTTATCAATTGCCCCGCTGTAATTTGTTCACCCAACATGTCATCTATCTTAAGGAGAGCCACCACTAGTGAACTATGGACCCCAGTCCTTTATTTTATCATCAATCTACAATCAACTGTTTACTGCTTTCTGTTTACTTTCTGCAAACTATTACTTTCTTCCACACAATACGTTTAATCCTTTGTTTTCAGCAAAACCGGTGAGATTGACAACCTTACTGTAAGTTGGGGCAAAGTTTTGTGGTTGTGTTGTGCAGGTTTCCACATTGCTGCTGGCGTCGGTAGTGCGCCCTGCCAAAGTCCAGCTAGCAACACCTTGGAGGTGTTTCCTTGCTCCTACTGGATTGATAACCTTGGTTTCATAACTGAGGGAAACTTACTGCTGTGCTCATCATACCTTCCTCTTGGGGTTCCCCAACAAGCTCGTTATTACACGAGTCATCAAGTACTTTTCTGGCGCCATTGCCGGGGAGTCAAGGACATCTTCACAAGGGGAGTCCCTCATAACCAATCTCTTTACTTTGTAATTTTTGTTTTGCTTATTTTATTTCTGCTTTGTTTGCTTGTTTCTTTATCAAAAACACAAAAAAATAGTTTTACTAGTTTGCTTTCTTTATTAAAAACACAAAAAGATGACTACTCTAGAAAATACTAAGTTGTGTGACTTCACTAGCACCAACAACAATGATTTCATGAGTACACCTATTGCTCCACCTATTCCCGAAGCTACTTTCTTTGAAATAAAACCTGCTTTACTCAATCTTGTTATGAGAGAACAATTTTCTGGTATTGGTAATGAAGATGCTGCTGCTCATCTAAATAACTTTGTTGAACTTTGTGAGATGCAAAATCATAGGGATATAGATGGAGATATTATTAAGCTTAAATTGTTTCCTTTCTCTTTGAGAGGAAAAGCTAAAGAATGGTTGAATTCCTTAACTAGGAATAGTATTGATTCTTGGACTAAATGCAAAGATGCTTTCATTGGAAAATACTATCCTCCTGCTAAGATTTATCTATGAAAAGTAAAATAATGAAGTTTAAACAATCTGATAATGAACATGTTGCTCAAGCTTGGGAAAGAATGAAATCTTTGGTAAAGAATTGTCCCACTCATTATCCAAACCTTTTATGCAGGATTGAACTATTCTTAAAGAAATCTATTGGATTCTGCAGCTGGAGGTACCTTTATGACCATTACTTTAGGTGCTGCAACAAAGCTTCTGGATAATATGATGGTTAACTATTCTGAATGGCATACTGAAAGAGCTCCACAAGGTAAGAAGGTAAATTCTGTTGAGGAAACCTCCTCCTTGAGTGATAAATTGATGTTATTATGTCTATGCTTGTTAATCGGAAAGCCCATATTGATCCAAATCATGTTCCCTTAGCCTCTTTGGTTGCTCAAGAAGAGCAAGTTGATGTGAACTTTATAAGAAATAATAATTTTGGCAATAATGCTTATGGCAATAACAATTATAGGCCCTACCCACCTAATAATATTTATGGTTATAATGGCAAACCTGGAATACCTAGTGAAGGAAGAATTTTAGAAGTTGAAATAGTCACTAAAAACTTCATGCAAATGCAATATGAACAAAATAAATTATTTACTAAAACTATGGAGGAACAATCTACCCTTTTGAGGAATATTAGTCATCAACTTGAGAGTTTGAATAGGGAAATCCCTAGTTTATAATTGAAACTTTCTAATGATGAAAGAAATATATCATCTTTGTCTGAAGCACAATCCTCTTTGATTAATAAAATGGCTGCTAAACCTAAAACTAATGAGAATCCCTTTGCAACTACTAATGCCATACAAGTTAGAATTGATGAAAATGTTAGATTGTTAGCTCAATTGGATGCTAAGTGGGAGAGAGAAGATGAAATTGCTAGAAACATTAGTGTTTCTACTATCACTACCACTAGTGTTGAGGCTAGTAATAGCTCTACTACTTTAGATGATAATTATGATTTTGATCTTGATGGTTGTAACATCTCTGAAGTTATTAAGTTTCTACAAAAGCTTGCTAAAAGTCCTAATGCTAGTGCTATGAATATGGCCTTTACAAAACACATTACTGATGCTCTCATAAAAATTAAAGAAGAAAAGATGAAACATAAAGCTTCTATTCCTATAAAACAAGAAGATGGTCGGGGACCCATCATTAATATGAAAGTGAATGATTTTTATTTTAAAGCTTTATGTGATCTTGATAGTAGTGTTTCTATTATGCCTAGAAGGATTTATGATATGCTTGATTTCCCACCATTAGAAGATTGTTATTTGAATGCCCACTTGATGATAATGCTAAAAAGAAACTCATGGGGAGTATTAATGATGTTCTTATTATGGTTAACAATGCCTATGTCCCCATTTATTTCTATGTTTTGGATGTTGAATGCAATGCTTCTTGTCCTATTACTTTGGGAAGACCTTTTCTTAGAACTGTTGGTGCCATTATTGATATGAAAGAAGACACCATTAAATATCAACTCCCACTCAAGAAAGGTATAAAACACTTCCCTAAGAAGAGAGAGAAGATTTCTTTTGCCTCTCCTATGAAAACAAAATTTGCTTTTAATGCTTCTTCATTTGAGAACACTTGATTCTTCTTGCTTCTTATGCCTAACTTAAAGGCGTTAAAGAAAAGTACTTATTGGGAGATAACCCAAAAGTTTTAGATGAGTCTTGGAAGTTATTACTTCAGTAATAACCGCTCCTTATCCTTTTTATTTGCTTTTTGTGCCAAGAGTAACCTCTAATGAGAGAGAAGTAATGATTGGGAAAGTTGCTGTCCCGAAACAGATTTCTGTGCTTCGCCGTAAAAATTCGTGTAAAATCTCTGTACGTCATTTTGAGGCGTGAAGTTTTGTGCTTCTACCCCAGGTTGTTATCTAACTTTAATTAGTTCAACACTTTTTGATTTGAGAAATAGAAGGTCTTCGAAAAAATTGGTTTTTACCTGCTGGTCTGTTTTGACAGATTTCTGCCATTATTTGCATTTGCTTCTTCTTGGTTCCTTTTTGAGTTCTTTTGGGGAACTGAGCTTTTTGACGGAAGTACTACAGTAGCTTGTGTTTTAATGGAAGTTTTATTGGTATTGGAACTGAACCTAAAGACTTATTATCTTGAGTGCACTAATGTTGCTAATAAAGATTGTGTGAAGTTTTGTATGAAGGAAAAATTTCAGGTGTATGGAAGGAATGAGTAATGAGATGAAAGATGGACTAAATCTCAAGCTTGGGGATGCCACGCGTGTCAACCCAAGAAATATTCAAGAGGTACAAGCGTCAAAGCTTGGTGATTCCCAATGCATCCCCTTCTTCATCAATAAAAATCTAAGGTTTCTTCCAAACGCTTCATTTTTATTGTTTCATGTACAATTGTGTTGTTATTGAAGCGTCTTCTTTTTCTTTTTCGTTTTGTTTTTTTGTTTGCTTGGTTTTCTTAGTTTCCTGAATAAATTGGTTGGACCCCCTCTTTCATACATTGGTTTTCAAATAGTTTGGTTTGGATTGGAAAAGAGTAAGAAAGTTCATGCTTAAGTGCTAAAAAGAGCTTGTTTTTGACTGTGGCCTATGCTTTGTCATGCCATGCTTGATATTGTTTTGGCTTTATTCTTAGTGATCTTTTCTATAGCATGACATGTTATAAACAATTGAGATTGCTTAATGTGCCTTTGAAAGAATCATGCGTTGTTTTAGCATATTAAAGCATAATATTATGGTATTCTCCTTTGATGCTTTATTTGGGTTGACTTGGCGCATGCTCACACCATATTAAGACTATCCCAAGTCACCATAGACTCTATGATCTTTAGTTTTCTACTTGTAATATCACTTTATGCTTTAATTAATGATGTTTTGTCGCTTTGCATGATTATGGCTATTATTGCTCTCTTAGTTGGTCGCTCCCAGTCTTTTGCTAGCCTCCATAACCAAGTATGAGTTCCACTCATGCATCCAACTCCAAATAAAACCAAGTTATTTCAAAGAGTCCACCATATCTACCTTTATCTACCTTCCGAATTAAACTTGTTATGAGAAAACTAGTGATTAAAGCTCTCACAAACTTGATGGCACACTTTACTTTTCTTGCCCCTAATAAACTTGAACCATTGTGTCGTCTATGTTGTATATGTTGCATTTATATGCTTGCATTTATATGCTTGCATTTATAACACTTTACTTTGTACCCCGTTGGTATCATGTTGTTTTGCTTATGGATCCCGGCGGTGTGAAATAAAAGGGGAACTTGTAAGATCATGGAGTTTGTATGTGTGTTAGAGAAATGTCTGGGCCGCTAGCCTAAGCCATGCCTAATCATGGTGGAAACTTGCAGCATAACTATAATGAGCACTCTATGAAGCATCCTCAATAAAAACCTATGCAAATAGCAAATAAAAAGATCGCTGAGATGCTCATTGTCTGCTTGCCTTGTCATTTTTATTATGGGATAGTTCATGTATCATGTGCAAGGGGTACCCCATTGGCGGTTCTCTATGATACATATGTACTTACAATGATAATAGCTTACCTGTGACTGAAGTTGAGTAGCATGAGGTTCGGTACTCGTAAGTAAGGGGCATGAGATTTCAGCTTATAACTTGTCAAGCATATCCTATTAGTTATGTCACTTTAACCTTAATCACCTAAAGATGCTTATGATAGGGTCAATGAGAGCTGGAAGCTAATAAGTACCATAATTTTTGGAAGCTCTTTATGAAACTTGAATCCCTACTTCCTTCTATGAAGGCCTTTCTTTTACTTTTATGTTGAGTCTCCACCTTCTATCTTTATGCACCTATTTTGAAAGCATAGTGGCCATTCTTAGTTCTATGTGCATTGTCCCAAGACTTGTTGATTGATGCATAACATTGATATTGCTTGTTCTTAAACTATTTGTATCTAGTCACTCTTATGAACTTTGAAGGTGTCCTTTGCATTTATGTTTGCTACTCTATAAGGACAAGCTGAATGCCACTATGATATGTTTTCTTTATGTGAAACATACAAACGTCTCGCAAAGCATTGTTATTCATGAATCTTTTGTTTGTGCCTTTTCACGTTGCAGCATAGTTGCTTTGTCTTATTGTTAGAACTTTGTCTTTCATGTTATGATTGAAGTACTATGATCCCAGCTATCAATGTTTTACAAATACTTTGATCAAGTTTATGATGGTGCATGTCACCTCAAAAATTATTCTTTCTTTTTATCACTTACCTACTCGAGGACGAGTAGGAGTTAAGCTTGGGGATGTCGCTAGCATCAAGGAAGTTTTTTGGCGCCGTTGCTAGGAAGCTAGTAAAAAGATAGCTCACGAGAAAGTTCAACTTCATCACCAACTTGTGTAAACACCTAAGCTTGGGGAGGTTGCACCTATGTGAGTATCTTCTTGTTCTTTTAAATCTTCAAAATAGTTTTATTTTGTTTTGTTATTGTCTTTACTTTCATCTTTACATTTTAGTTTTTACATTTAGTTACTTTTTCATTCGATTTTGCATTTACTTTTTATTTTTCAGTTTTTGTCTTTACTTTTGCATTCGATTTGTGTTTTTATTTTTAGTTTTCATTTAAAAACATAAAACACATAAAACTTAGTAATGGAGAAAAGAACTTTTTGGCCATTTAGTGTTAGGAATTTGAAGATCCCAACATCACTAAAATAATTTATGAAAACTGCTTCCATGGGAAACCAAAGGAATATCCTATACAACATCTTAAGAAATTTGATGAAAGGTGTAAAGTTTTGAATTTGAGCCATGCAAACAATAACATAATTAAAGTTAAGCTTTTTCCCTACTCACTTGCTGGAAAGGCATTAGATTGGATTTTGAAATGGCCCAGTAGAAACATTAGCTCTTGGTTTAATTTTAAAGCATCATTTATTGAAAGGTTTAGTTCCACTAAAACAATATGCAACCTTATTACCTTTAAACAATAGGAAGAAGAACCATTAGTAAAAGCTTGGGAAAGGTTTAGAGGAATAGCTTTTGGAGTGGAACATGTCCTTAGTGATTGGATGCTCATGCATGTGATTTATAGAGGATTATCTGACACTTCTAGGACATATTTGGATGACGAATGTGAAGGTGCTTTCATGAATATTACTGCTGCAAACACTCATGTCTTGATGGTTTACTTCTGGAAGTGAAAATTTAAAAAAGTTTAGAAAAGGCTAAAGTACCCGAAGATGTTTTTGATGACCGCCATGAGATTTAAAAAGAAATAAAAAGGTGGAAGAAGTAAAGATGCTAGTGAGTTTAAGGATCCATTACTTGATTTAGATAAGTGTAGCTTACATGAACTAATTAATGTGCTACAAAAATTTGCTAGTGATCCTTCCATAAATTCTCACCAAGCAGGTTTTGGTTCTTATATATCTAACCATGTGCTTAAAGAAAATATTGCTAGGTACAATCAAGATGCTATGATACCACCTAAGCTTGGGGATGTATGGACCCCCAAGGTATTAATTACTATTGGAAAAGAAACACACCATGCTATACTTGATCTAGGTTCTAGTGTTTTCGTTTTATCTAAAGATCTATATGAATTGCTAGAATTGCAAAATATAGAAAAATGCTTCATGGACTTACTACTTGCTGATGATACCATTAAACATGCTGTAGGCAAAGTTAGTAATGTAATGGTAGAGCTTCATATGACTTTTGTTCCCGTTGATTTTATTGTCATGGACATAGGGAGTAAAACCTCTAGTCCAATTATTTTGGGAAGACCTTTCCTTTGTACTATAGGTGCTATTATTGATTCAAAGGAAGGTAATGTGAAGTTTCAGATTCCACATAAGAAGTGTATGGAACATTTTCCAAGGAAGATGGACTCCAAAATTCAAGCTCCCTCATGAGATTCACCCCTCTTGAAATTCAAGTAAGTAAGCCTAGCTATATGGCTTTAAAGAAAGCGCTTTGCGGGAGGCAACCCGAATGTTTTTTTAATTTTCTTTGTGTACTCTTTCTGTACCAAGAGACTTAGTTTTTTGTTTTAGTTCTGTAGTTTTCAATAAAGTACCAAGTTTTACCCAATTTGGATTGAAAAAAGTTGAACACATATATGGAGTTGCAGATTTCTGCACGAATCTCTGTACCGTATGATTTTTCATATTTTTTCTATAACTTCGATTGAGCTCATATTGGAACTGTAGTTACAAATTTTCATCCTATGTATGCTCATGTAATTTTGTGATTTTAGGACATGTCTAAGTAGTGTAATTAATTACGCTTGCTGCTGCTAAAATTCTGGACAGATTCTGTCCCATTTTGTATTATGCATTCTTTGAGCTTTTAAGTTGAATCTTTTTGATTGATTTGAGTTCATGAGAAATCATACAACATTATATAACTACTGTACATTTCATATATAAATTTGTTTAAGGATTTCTTGCAGCAACCAATGTATCTTTTGTACCCACTAATGTCACCTCACAAAAAAGAGATGGGAGAAATTATTGTGTTGATGCTTTTTCACAGGGATTAGAGGAGCTTCACCAAGAGCAATCCAAGGATGGTGAAAACCATAAGCTTGGGGATGCCCAAGGCACCCCACTGGACCAACCACACTCTCGGTTTGCACACATCTACTTTCTGTTTTTTGAGCAACACATTACTATCGCATAAACTTGGAGCTTCTTTTATTTGTTTTAGTTTGTTTTGTTTTATTTCTATTTGAGTAAGACCACCACTTTGATATATATTATGGGAGAGATACTAGAGGTTTGGTTTAAGTAAGGTTGGATGCTATTAAAAAGTTGGGATTGGGATGTTGAAGTTGATATTAAAAAGATTACACATAGTTGCATGGTTCATATGCTTTGAATGAGTATCAATTTGCAAATGCATTGTGTAGAGTTATCTTCTATTCATGTTTTGATGCTCGCTATTAGTTTACCTTGTTTGACATAGACTGATTAAAACTATGGACTCTTATGCATGCATGTAGACGGTCAACTTTCTCCCTCTTGCTAGCCCAAAAATAAAACCAACAAGTTAAAACTTGTTAGCCAACTCCCTTTAACCAAGTTTTCCAGAGTGTCCACCATACTTGAACTATGGAGTCTTATGCATGAGTATCTTATGAAGTTGTGTGCTTGACAAATTATGAGTTGGGAGTAATCATAACCATGCTTTCATGGGGCACGTTTTCAACATTGCATATTTAGTTGATATCATGTTCTTTTGTTATGGATGCCTATCATTGTGAAATAAGTTGGAAACTTTGTGAGATCATGGAGTTTTTATATGTGTGAGAGAAATGCCTGGGCCTCTAACCCAAGCCATGCATCATTCATGGTAGAAATTGGCAGCATCCCATAGTGGGCATTCTATGAAACATCTTCAATAAAAATCTGTGCCAATAGTAAATAAAAAGAATTGCTGAGATGCTCATTGTATGTTTGTCTTATCATTTTGGTATGGGAAGCCATCCATACCATGGGGCAAGAGGTACCCCGTTTGGCGTTCTCGATGATACATGTATGCTTATAAGACAAGAACTTGCTTAGGGTCCTAAGTTGAGTAGCATGTGGTGTAGGTACTTGTATTCAAGGGGAATGAGGCATTCAACTTACACTTTATCAAGCATATAACTCATACTTGCCATCACATTAACCTTAACCACTCAAGATGCTTATGCTAGGGGCAATGAGGGCTCAAAGCTAATGAATACCATAGTTCAAACATGATCATAAGAGGAAGAGTTTTGAAGCTATGTGAAACTTATTCATGATTAAAATTTGCTTATTATCTATCTTTCCAAAGTGTCCACTTTTATATTCAGATTTGAGAAGAAAAATCTATGACCACTAAGGATATTTTTACTTTACTTTTGCTTTTGCATTTTGCATTTATTTGGTCCATAGCTCTTTCTTCTATGTTACACTTTGTGAATTGCTATTGATCATCCTTTCATGGTATATGAGATATCACTTCATTATCTATCTTGCATATTGTTATTCCTTTAAAGAATGAACCATTTGACTTTGTGTAGCAATAGTAATCATTCTTGATATCATAGTATTAAAGTATAAAGTCCATGTTAGTTTTATCACCTTCATACTCGAGGACGAGTATATGTTAAGTTTGGGGATGCTGATGCATGTAAAATGCATCCATGAACTTTGCACTTTATTACTTGATATTCTAACATATTTGTATCATATATGGGGTATATTTATGGGAGTCGGTGAAGCGAATTATGCGATATGTCAAAGGAACATTACAGTCTTGAGTATTCATAATTCATCATCATCTGTTATCAGTATTTTTACGGATGCGGATTGGACAGGATGTATGGATGACAGATAGTTCATGAGTGGGTTTGGTGTGTTTGTTGGTATGAACCTCATATCTTGGAGTTCGAAGAAGCAACCCACAGTCTCGAGATCTAGTACTGAGGTAGAGTATAAGGCATTGGCTAATGGTGCTACTGAAAAAGCTTGGTGTGACTCGACAGCGTACCCCCATATTGTGGTGTGATAATCTTGGGGCTACCTACCTGACGATGAATCCAGTCTTTCATGCCTGAACTAAGAGCATATTGAGATCGATTTTCATTTTGTACGAAAACGAGTAGCAGCTGGTGAACTAGATGTCAGATTCATCTCTACTCATGACCAGCTGGCTGATGTATTCACTAAACAAGGCGCACGTTAGATGTTAGATAGATTTAAGTCCAATCTTAACCTTGTATCTAGCGGTTTCGATTGAGGGGGAGTGTTAGAATTGTATTCAACCCGCCTGTCGTGTATCACGTATTTGTATACATATGTAGTTTGTATATGGTCATGACTATATAAATGGAGCATGTGCGGGCTAAAAATCCCGCACGTGCTCCATTTATATATGCGATAAACATACGTGCGGGTTAGTCTAAATACAATTCTAACATGGATTGCATAAGGTGTTGATCAATGTAGTTCACAGACAATCAAATGACAAGGTAAAGAAAATACTGATAAGTAAGTACATTGATTGCACAAGGTGCCGATCAATCTAGATCATAGACAAGCAAATGACAAAAACAAAAACAATTATCGATAAGGTTACGACATGGCTTGCACCGATGCTCAAGGTAGACAACCAAAAAAACCATTGGCAACCAAAACAAAGTACTCATATGTAGATATACACAAATTTCAGTACTAATCAATGTTGACATGCAATATCAAGGATTCAAGATGCATGCCAATCAAACATGCAAGCAGGGCAATCAATCATACAACTAGCAATGATAGATCTACGAATTTGAGGTGAATCGAAAAAAAACTTACCTAAGACGGAGCAGTAGACGGCCATATCGCGTGGTAGGACGTTGATGAAGGCGATGGCGCAGAAGATCCACCCGTGCCGGTCGCGACAGTGGCCGAAGCGGGTGTGGTCGCACCGACCGGTCCCGACGATAGGGCCGCAAAAATCCTCCGCTGCCACGCAGTTAGTCTTTTTGAGAGTTTGGATATTTTTTCATGTCAACATAATCTTGTGGATAGTTGTTTCTATACTTACTGAAATTATCCATTCCTTTAAATTGGAATTCAGCCATGGTCATCTTTTGTGCAAATGTATACTTTTTTAAAGAAAAAAAAGAAAGAGAACCGATGTTGCATTTGTAGCTGGGCCCAAACCCCATGGGCCTAATAAGCTAAACTGAACTAAAACAGAGCTAATCCGGCGAGCCCATACCGTCTCCTCCGGCTGATCTTTCCTGGAGGCTGGAGCAGCCAGTAACGCATCTCCGGCGAGCAGCAGCTCCGTAGGAGACATCGATCTCCCCTCCCCTCCTCTTCATCCTGCTGAGGGGAGCGGCGGGGTCCCCGGCTTCTCTAGCGGTGGTTTCCTTCGTCAGTTCCCTTTCGGATTCTCCCTTCTCGCCCCACGGTCCGACCGCATCAGTGGCTTCACGGCGAAGGTTCCGGAATCCTCTGAGGACCTAGGGAGTGGGACGCCATGGTGGCGGTGGATCTGATCGCGTCCTGCCTCGACTCTATCCGCCAGGTCTGATCTCTTCTCGGGTTCCCCTCTTTGCTGGTTCCGTACTTTTCATTGCTTGTTCATTGTTTTCGCGTCGACCCTTCGAGAAGGATTAGCGTAAAATTTCCGCCTGTAGGCCTATTCCCGCTATGAGGAAATATGATTTGACGACTGTATTGTAGCGCTTTGCCTGTTAAAAAAGCCAAACATTTGAAGCTTCCGAACCGAATAGAACGAGTGGTAGAACATGGGGCTGCTTTACCTGTTAACTCAAACTGCAAAAAACTTGAGTAGAACTGCTTGTGCGATGATCTTTTTCAGTAGAGACATCATCTTCCCAGCTTTCACTACTGAAACTGATTTATTTTGTGGGTTGCCTCTGCTTTGCAGATTGGAGATGAGATTACAGACGCACTAGTGTACCTAGATGCAGGCACACTGGAGGCTTTCCAGTTCATAGGAGCATTCCCTCTGCTTCTTGAGCTTGGCGCTCGTGCAGTCTGCAGCTTGGAAAGCACGTCTCCTCTTGATGCTGTAAAGTTCCCTTACTCCCGCTTTCTATCAAATGGCAAGCAGTTATTGAAATCTACAGCTTTTGTGGCAACATTATGGGTTTCTATGGTGGATTTGGTGGCAACTTAGATGCTACCTAAGGTTTTGCCATTGATAATTATACTAGTACAAAACATCACTATCATATAATAATAGCATTTTCTGGTATTTTTATCATAACCTTGGTGGCATTTGTCTACAAAAGTGGTGCACCATTTGGTATGCACTGCTAAAAATATCTAGACCCTGAGTAATATAACAGGTGTAAAGAGTTAAGCCATCATTTAAATCACACAAACTTATTACATTCAGTAGGGCCAACGAGGCTAGTATTTGTTTTCTCTCTCGAGGAAACTGAAGCGGTAGCTGGCCAAGGCCTATTCATCCCTGCCAAGTCCGTCTAGCCTGCCAACCGCCCTCACCTTCGTCCTCCTGGTGCATGAGACAAGCTCCACCGCTGCCAGTAACAGCTGAATGCCGCGCCGCCTCTAGTTTCTCTCTTCTACGTTTGTTTTCACACGGATTAACTTCTGCATCTGTTTTTCTCCTTAATAATCCGTTTCATCGCACCCCATATCGAAACCTAACATCTGAACGCCGGCCGTTGGAATTCACTGCCAGATCTCCGTGTCCTCCCCATAAAAGTCATAAATGAGAGAGGTTGGAGAAAAGGTTGTTCTGTCTTTTATGTACGTGTGGTGGCGTTTTTTGTGTAATTAGTTACAAGTGTGACATCACCACGCAGGCAGGCACCAACCCCCCTTCAATAGTAAAAATACACACTAGATTTTGTCAATGACGTTCATTGGTATATGAATCTCAATACAGATGTTACCTTCCCTTCTTTCAGCATGAAATGTAGTTCAGAATTTTTACCCTAAAATCATGTCAATTGACACCCTCAGGTACATGTGTTTAAGGGGTTTCTGCCACATCATTATCCATGTCAACTACTAATGCTATCGTTGACATGACCTTACCCTTTCCTTGCTAACCATAGTCATATACACTGGTAGAGCCAAGTCTTACAGTCAGAGACGTCACATCGGTCAGTGATGCCAGGACGGTATTGGTGTGTGTTCCTGGATTTCCCCGGGCTTCCGCAGTCGTGAGAGTGGTAGCGTGCACATACAGAGCACATGACACAGGGAAGTATCCCCCAGTGTTGCCACATCATGGTGTGGCAGGCTGCCTGGATACGTGGTTGCACCCACATCCAGCCATCTGCATGGTTGAATCTAGAATCATCCATCAAGGAGCTTTTTTGACCTAATGTATAACAGCTGTAGGAGCAAACAATCAAGGGGAATGTGAGTAGAGGGGAAAGAATTGAACGAATTTTCTTCAGTTCTTTCACCTCGACTAGTATCCTGTTGTGATTGCCCAAGTTGTGATGGTCATAGTTCATAGTGAAAGTTGGACTTATGTGATAGTTTAGTGTGGTATTTTTAAGTTACTGCCTATTGGTTTGGCAACATACCGAGTCTATGTAATTTACTTTTCTTTTTCTGATTTCTCATCATGGATAGGAAATGCCAATCGTAGTAAAATGCATGCTAACATTGGCATGTCAATGGTGAATGCTGTATAAAGGAGGGCCATGCTGCATGGCTTCAGAAGATATGAGATGCTAGAATAGGGAGAAATCTACCATTGATGAATTAGAAGGGTTTGAAGTGACAGGGTCAATATATTTCTGTTTACTTGATAATAAATTAATAATAGCTATGCCTCTTCATTTCCAAATATAATACTCCCTCCGACCCATATTAGTTGACTTGGATTTATCTAGATTCGGATGTATCTAGCACTAAAACATGTCTAGATACATCCGAATCTAGACAAATCCAAGTCAACTAATATGGGTCGGAGGGAGTAGATGAGTTTGAACCTAACTAACATATCTGATGCAACCTGCATCTACTCTCCAACTAACAAATGCGACCAAAACGTTTAGTGCAGCTTTCCATATCCTGTCGCCGCCATGGCATAAGTTTTCTTAGATACATTTTTTGGCTTGCTTGTTGTGGCTGGACTCTTGTGGCTGTCTGAATTTTGTGCCTTAGCTTGGCATTTGATGCCTGGATGTACACACGGAATTTCGTTCGGAATTTTTCGACATTTTGAAATGCGATTATTATATATTTTTCATAATGGGTGCATCTACACCTATGAGCCAAAACACCACCTCCAAGCTTTTCTGTTTCTTTCTATGGAAACAAGGAAATTGACATTTTTTAAATCTGACAATGGGTCCATTTTTGTTCTCCTGTTCTTTACCTGATCACCTGCCGTATCTTGTGTTTGCAGGCTGCTGAGTGGAATTCAAGTTTTTCTCATCCAGCAAGGAAGATTGTTGTAATTACATCACGCCTTCTTAGTGATGCACATCGGTACATTCTACGCTGCTTGGGCAACAATGGAACTGTTTCACATTGTACTGTATTGACAGCGATATCCGAGGTGCTTCATTCCTACAATAGTATGTTACTTGTGATGCCTGGTTTGCTTCTGAAAGTGCCTGACCATCCTGCTAATTATTATTATTTTTATTAAATTATGACTCTTCATTGACAAAAGCATTCAGTATATTTTGGTTGGCGCAGAAGTTCATTTTCTTGAAAAAGCATCAAAATACATGTTGGATACCATCAGATCGCTGTTAGCATTGCATCTACTCGATATCTGTTTGTTGGTGACTTGGATAGTTACATGTTCCCTGTTTCAAAACTTCTTTGATTCACTTAAAGTCACCATGAGTCACGTACTTCCTGATTTATGTAGTATACCTGTGTTGAGTGTATCTATTTTAAAACTTGCCCGACTTGCTCATGAGTCCTGAACTATCTGATTTATGTAGTAGCCATATATAATGGTATCGGTAGGAATTTATTTGCTCAATTGCTTCCTCTGCAATCCAGAGTAACTTTTGCATTGCTCAGCCAAAATGTTGAGTAAATGCCCATCTTACTATTCATATCCACTCCATTATTTTAGAACCTTCTTAGATCTATTTCAAACTATCCTAAGATATTGCAAGGAACCTTTTGAGCCTTTGGTGAATCTATTGCAGATTGGTCATTCAGCGTACGTTGATTCCCCTCTTGGACCAGATGCTTTCCGGGAGTATGAAACATTACTCATTCAGGACCATGAGGAGCTTCTGAAGAAGAGTGGGAAGTTGAACAAGGATACAGATAACATTCCTTACACAGAGAGAGATTTTACCTCAGATGGTGATAATAAGTGGGGTTCTGGGGTGCACTATGGCCCTTCTGAATCTAGCCCGAGGAAAAAAGATTTCTCTGATGATGACTTAGGCCAGGCAGAAGCAGGAGGAAAGAGGTTTTCTGTAACCGTGTGTCACTTCCCGATGATTTTCTCTCCTATTTCCTCAAGGACTTTTATTTTGCCTTCGGAAGGCACAATTGCTGAATCATATTTGTCAAATCACCGCGAGGATTCCCTTAGCCCAGGTCTGCCCTCCATGTCTACTGGTAAAGCTTTTGATGGTGATGAGGTGCCCCCTGGAGTAACCTTGACTGCTCAATTCCTGTACCATTTGGCCAATAAGGTAACAACTTTCATTACACGCAACATATCGCATGCCACTCTTATCTATTTTTCAAGCACACAACCTTTCGTTGATCTCCATTACAAAATGTTTGTAGATGGACCTAAAGCTTGATATATTTTCACTTGGTGATACATCAAAAGTCATTGGGAAGCTCATGATGGATATGTCAAGTCTATATGACGTTGGTCGTAATAAGAGTTCTGCTGGTCTACTGATTGTAGATCGTACAATTGATCTTCTAACTCCTTGCTTCCATGGCGACTCATTTCTTGATAGGATGCTGTCCTCGTTGCCACGCAAGGAAAGGACTTCATCCTATTATGTGGCAAAAAATCCTCAAACTCCTAGCAAGCATACTCAAGCTTCTGTTAAACATCCCCCACTAGATATAAAGGTCCCTTTCGAAACAGCTTTTAGCAAGGAAGAAACTACGAGTAGGACCACTATGTTGTCTGAAAATATGATGGCATTTGTGTCTGGCTGGAATTCTGCAGAGGCCGACTCTGAAGTTACCTGGCTACCTGATTACACGGACAAAGCACATGACGGCAAAGATGGCACTATAAGTGGTTCTATCTTATCGAACTATGCTGGAGTGCGCTACTTAGAAGCATTACTAGACAGAGGAACAAAAGATGGGTTAATGTTGATTAAGAAATGGCTTATGGAGGCTTTGCAGCTCGAGAAGCTGTACTTTCCATCTAAGGGTCGACAAGCAGCTTCTGTTTCAGAGCTTCATTCTATGGTGCAAATGCTCGGTCAACACCAGTTGTCCTTGGTAAGAAACAGAGGGGTTATTCAGTTGGCACTGGCTGCTGAAATGGCTCTCCAGGAACCTCAAAGTACTCGCTGGGATGCCTTTACAAGTGCTGAGAGAATATTAAGTGTAACATCAGCAGAGACAACACAAAGTCTTGCCAGCGAAATTCGTGATTTCATCAACACTAGCACTTCAGTGGAATCTCACAAACAAGGTAGTACCATGGAGTCTTCGCAAGGGCTTCTGACTTTCCAGGACATATTACTTCTAATAATTATTGGGTATATCTTGGCCGGGGAAAACTTTCCTACATCAATTGCTGGTGGTCCATTCTCCTGGGAAGATGAGCGGTCTCTGAAAGATGTTGTGGTGGACTCTATCCTTGAGAGGCCATCATCTGTGAAGTTCAGGTTCCTTGACGGCTTGGAGAAGGAACTTGAAGCTAAAGCTAGATCTAAAGATGCTGATAGAAATAAGGACGCTAGCGAACCTACATCCACCACTACCGATGATTTTGATGACCAATGGGATAACTGGGATGATGATGATAATACTGATAATCAAAAGGAGGAAGCTTATGGGGACATGCAACTTAAGTTGGAAGTACGGGATAGGGTGGATCAACTCTTTAAATTCCTTCACAACCTGTCCAGTATGAGGATAAGGAATCAAGTTCTTGGAGAAGGGTTGGCAGCATTGAGTAGATTTGAGACTGATAGCTACTCAAGAAAATGCTTGCTTTACAAGTTGATATTAGCTGTGTTGACAAGATATGACATACCCGGCCTTGAGTATCATTCATCAGCTGTTGGCCGTTTATTTAAAAGCGGATTGGGTAGATTTGGGCTTGGACAGGTGTGTTGGTCTTTTTTTTTACTTGTTGTACCATCCTCTCTTTAAATTACAGACTTACAGTTATTTTGCCTGCAGTCTAAACCAAGCTTTGGCGATCAAAGTGTTCTTATCGTTTTTGTTGTGGGAGGCATCAATACTATGGAGGTATGTTCAGGTCCATATTCTTTGGCTTCATTTATTTTATCATGTCATGATGAAGTACTCTGTTTATGTCCTAGTTTTTAATTAATATTCAATATCGACCTGGATCTAGAGTAAGAACAACCAAAGAAGCTTCTGATTTATTTGAACTGTCCAGCTCAGTGCACTACTTCTAAAATTATTCTGCCACAACATCAGTTTTTAATTCATGTGGTTTGAGAAGCATATGTCAAATTAAGATCCCTGATTCAAAGATCGCTGTCCACCAAAACTAATGTCTCTAAGATAAAGTATGATCCATGTTTCTCCATACTAGAAAGGAGTACTGTCTTAACAAACGTGATGCTTTTATGCAAGGTCCGGGAAGTCATGAAGGCAATCTCAGAGAGCAGCAGACCCGATGTGGAGCTTATTCTTGGTGGTACAACCCTTCTTTCCCCAGATGACATGTTTGAATTGATGTTGGGCTCATCCAGCTTTACTTAGACCCTGACCTCGGTTCTTTTGCTTCCAAGAGCTGCTTAAAGGTACAGCAGCAATCATGTAAACTCAATCTGTACATTTTTTTTTGCCTCCGAGAGGAAATTTACTAACTTAGAGAACTGTCAAAATGTTGTAATTCATATACTGTAGTCCCCCCCCCCCCCCCCCCCCCCCCCCCCCCCTGTTGCTCAGGAGCTTGTATCAGGATAAGTTTCCTGTCCCACCTTCAAGCCATCCATTTCAAGTATACCTTTGTACTATACAGTCAGCAATACAAGTATATAACAAACCAAACAGGCAATGACCAAAATTGGCAAATATCACCTCCCTTCTGAAATATAGTATGTTTTGGAAAGCTAATTTAGCTTTCTAAAACATACAGCATTTTGGAACGGAGGCAGTAAGTTACAAGGAAAAAAAGTGCCATCGTGCACCGAAAAATGAAAATGTATTTTTGCGTTCTATTCTACTCCGTTAATTTTTGTGTCCTCCCTTATAGGTAGCAGATGTACTTAATTGCTCATCTCTACAATCTCTTATCAAGACATGACAAAACTTTGACCATCTTTTCTTTCTCTCTCCCTGAAACTTTCCAAATGCACAATGCCATGGTTTCATTTCCATCAATCCCCACATCTTGTTTATCTTGTTCTTGGACACTTTGGTCTCTGGAGAATCTCAGGGTGCGCGTCTTCTCTTTTATCAAACATGCATGTGTAGATTATATTGGATCCCTCAATTATTGCCACACGCACGCACGCACATGTACTGAATGAAGCATGAGCAGTTGATGGATCAAGCTTCTCCAGATCTGATGTTTGACGTGAGAGGGTGTTGCCTGGGCACCCTACAGTCTCTGGTCTGCAAGGCTACTATTGTAGCTTTGCTTGGCCTGTAGCCTGCCTGGCGGCATCTGCTTAGTCTTATTAATCAGCTGCTAAGCACTCGGTGTCCATGGAACGGTGGACATGTCAGAGACTCTTGAATAATTCGTGCTCTTTGGATTCATGGATGGATCTTTGCTTGATCTTGCTGTCCAGTTTGTTGTTGTCTGACTCTGGTGCTATGCATCTCGTGCTTTGCTCAGTCAGACTAAGTAGATCGGATTGGACATTTCTGTCGGCCAACTCATTGTTTTTCATTTCTGGAAGATGAATTAGGGGGTGGAATTATGAACAGCTTGTGTTGCTGATACTAAAAAAATTTGATATGGAACATTACCTTTTAGAAATATCAACATCTAGTAGTTTGCTTGCCGGACTTGAAAATTTGCAATGGCAGATAGTATATCCATACTTTAGACAATAATAATGTGAAGGATGTTCTGGCTGGAGAAGGCCTCCTCTTGCCTCTCTGCACCTGTGCATGCTGCCGGAGGTGGAGGAGAAGGCGACGGCCGCTACAGACACCGAGGGGACTACGCAATCACCCGGGCGTGTGCTTGATTGATAGTGTTCTTGGTTTTTCCATAATTTGTTGTCATCTACAGTAGCTGTTACGGATTTTGTGTTAAGATTAAGCCCTGAGTATGAATTAGTTGAGCACACACATTGCCTCAAAGCTAGCTAGTCGCCCAGTCCTACAATGTCTTCACAACAAAGGAATGCATGGACCACCACCAGGGTGACAGATCTCTCACACCTTTCTCCAGAGCATGTGATCTACAAAATCCTCTCATTGCAGGTGATATTTCCTTCCTTCTTCCTGATCTCTCAGTAGCACTTTAGGTTTCTCATACAAATTAAAGGTGGACCAGTGAAATGCATGATCATGCAAGCGTGCATGCAAGTCTCTCTCTTCCTCCTCTGGCATGTGATTCTTCTACAGGTGCTATTAGCTGTCGTGTAGGCATCATCAGTTAACAGGACGGATGCATCATAATCATCACCATAGGATGTCTGCTTTGCCAAGGGGATGGTGACATGGATCATCAATATGTACTTTTGGTACTAAGATGGTAGGACCACCAGATATTGTGAAGGTTCTGATTTTGGGGTCGCTGCAGACTATTAGCATGCATTTGTTGAAAGGACATGACACAAACTCTTAATATTATTATTATGTGATCCTCCCAGAAATAATCTGTAACTGCTGCCTAAGGAAGAAAAACAAGAGCAAATCACACACCAATGTAATTCAGCGACTGATATATCATCATGAGATACATACATACATACAAACAACTCTTATGAACTGATAATTACAAACATGATACACACGAAAACACAATAGACCACAATATCAAAATTGAAAACAAGCTCTGAGATGGAGCAAGTGAATTTTCTTTGTGAGATTATAACAAACTAAAGTTTCTTCTCTCAAGATGAAACCGTGCATCCAATAATTAATCCTTTCAACTTGGGTTTGCTAGTTTAGTTATATAGGAAGAGGATTAAAGCTACTTCGCAGGTAGTAGTTAATTAGTGCCTAGGAGGACACTGGTAGCACTTGGTGAATAGGCCGAAGGTGTTGACCTGTCGGACGAAGTTGACGGTGCTGGCCCATCCGCCGAAGCCAAATCCGACGACGAGCACCCACGCCGCCACGAAGCAGTTCACCGCGTACATCCCCGCCCAGCCTCCGAGCCACCGCGGAGGCCGCTCCACGGCGCCCTCCCTCGCCGCCGGCGACGCGAAGACGGCCATGTGCGCGGCAGCCGGGATGATGTAGACGGTGAAGCTGACGAGGAGGGACCCTACGGTGGAGTTGATGGGCCCGAAGAAGGGGAAGACGACGGCCAGGAACCAGATGGGCGCCACGACGGGGAGCCTTGCCGCGGCGCGCCGGAGCACGGTGGTCTCGTCGGAGTGCACGCCGATGGCCTTCTCCCAGACGAAGTAGAGCGGGGTGCATGCGAAGCCGAAGGTGATGAACTGGTGGATGAGCATGAGCACGACGGCGGCGTCGCGGAACGGGGTGCGCGGGAGGAGGGAGAATGCGTTGGAGTGGTCGAGGAGGGCGTCTCCGAAGGCCCAGTACATTGCGGAGGCGGACGGCAGCGTGAGCGTGAGCACGTAGAGCGTGGCCATGAGGTAGATGAGCTTGAACTTCTGCGGCTTCCACATGGCGTGCATGATCTCGCTGTGCATTAAGATCATCCGTCAGCAGGAGCTCAACAAAATTATACTGTGTACTAATTCTGAAGAGAAAGGAAGAATAAATAGGATGATTACACGGTGACAGCGTGGCCTCCGAAGGTGTAGAGTATGTTGGTGGCCCCAGTGAAGTAGAGCACCATCTTGGTGGGCGCCGAGTGCGTGACGTTCTCGGCCTTGCCGTGGACGATGGCGGCGACGGTGAGGTACCACGCGGTGTAGGTGGTCATGAGGAGGCCGAGGAAGGACCACATCCGGTAGTTGTGGAATGAGGGGATGAAGACGGTGGTGGCGCAGCAGGCGCCGAAGATGTAGGTCCACGTCCTCTTGTCCAGCGAGTCGTTGATGTAGTAGATGTTGCTGGCGCAGGCGATGAGCTGGATGACGGAGCCGAAGAGGAGGAAGGTGCAGTTGAAGAAGAGGCCGACGTTCCGCCAGTGGGCGCCCAGGAGGCCGCTGAGGACCTCGAACCACTGGATGACGTGGTTCCGGAAGTCCGCCTTCTCCCGCTCCTTCCTGGTCCGGTACTCCACATACAGCACGCTGATGAGGTACGCCGTCCAGCTCCCCATGAGGCCGTAGAAGAGCTGGAAGGCGATGCCGCTCGCCATCCCGAGCTGCGAGAAGGAGTAGGGCAGCGTCAGCAGCACCTGCGCCACCTGGTTCGACGAGCAGCTGAACCACGCGTCGTAGGCCGACCCGCCGTGCCAGAAGAGGCTCGACACAAGCTTGCTGCTTCCTGATCTGCTGCCCCCCGGCGGCGGGCCGCTGGCTCCCGCTGCTCCTCTCTCCTCGCCGTCGCCTCCTTCTCGCTCCATCTCCACGTAGTTCCCCGCCACCACCGTCTCCACCTTCTCCGACGCCATCTCTCCCGCACCTCAGATCGAGCGGATCGGATGATCTCCTTCTGTGTTCTTCTCTTGTCGTCGCTGCTATCGTGTTACGGCAGAGGCTGTAGTAGTACTATATAGGGAAGAGCTAGGGTCGATCAAGCTGGCGAGATCGGATGAGTGATAAAGAAAACGTTGTTGGTGTGGCTAGTGATGGGTGCATGCATGGATGGGGGCAGCGCACGAGCGCCCTGGCCCAGCCGGCAGCTGGCAAACTTGTGATCGATCTTTCTCTTCACCCTATTTTTCTTTTTTGATTTGTATGAGAGATCAAGTAGTACATAATATAGTGACTGTTCAGCGTATAGCTAGAGGAGAGATCGAGTAAGATGGGCGAATGTACCATACACAACGTACTAGTGGCAAGATCTTTATAAACATGGACTGTACTCTTTGCTCGGTAAGTTACCGGATGTGATTGGAGCTTATAGTGGCCCATGCAAAGTTGGCGCATGACATCTCCGTGTAGTAGTACAAATCATCATTGGTTGGTGTGCTAGCCTCTGAGTTCTCATTAGTCTACTACTAAAAGTTCTTGACACAACTCTGAAAATTGTAATTTCATTTGAGTTCGTAATGCATATAGTCCGTATTTAGAGTCAGATATGAACTAAGTACTGTAAATTAATCCAGGGGGGAAATATTTATACTTTTGATCGAAACAAATAAATTAATAATCTGGTTACGAATAATCAGATCAGATTTGCTTGTCTTAGAGTCTACTATTGTTTATATACCGACACATTTTCCGGTACGCCTTCATATATCTGCCGTACGGTCGACAAGAAGATCAGTACCAGAAAGCAGCAACACATCTAGTTAGTTGTCACACGTGTGCCACAATAATGTGGAGCACTATCTCCCACCCCTGGAGCAATCATGGTTAACATGAATGAAGGAATTGTAGTTGGAACAGCACATTCATAGTACTAGAAAAATGAGAAATAATAACAATAGTAATAATAGTACTAACAATAATAATAATAATGCAGGGTCATCGACATCAGATTAATTGTTCATCAAATTTTGGGATGACATCATGTCGCCGGACATGTTTCTACAGAAATTTTGCCAACTATTGATTCCGTTCTAGAAATTTTAGCATCGTGGCTTCAGAAATAAGTCTTGAGATATGTGGCATGCCCGAGTAGACTATGTTTTCAAAGTTTATGTAAGATGCACTTATTTAAGTGGACATGACATGTAACACATAAATTAAAGTATTAATTTAGGGGAAGGGAAAAGTTAAAACAAGGCGAAAATGCATGGGGACACAATGCATAGCTTAACAAGTGTGTGTTCACTAGATATGATTAGGTGGACTCTACAAGGAATCAAGGAGGCAGGACCTAACTCACATTATTCCTTAGTTTTGTTCCCCCTTTTATCCCTTTATATGGTCCATCAACTAACTAGCAAAGGAACAACTAGTACTTAATTAGTGTAGAATTAGATTTGCCCTTTTAGATATTCTCTGATTGAAAAAACCAACAAATCACGATGTAGGACCAACAAGTCAAGATTATGATGATGGGTTCTTTGTTGAGGAAGCACTATTTAATTAGGGTAAAGGAAATCTAATTGATGTATCATCAGATGCAGAGAATTGTGGCTGCTTTGTGTGTCATCGGATCACATGATCTATATGGACCTAGTTGATTTGCAAAAACTAAACACAAATAGTGTGATCCCACATGTGAAATGGATTAATTTCCTCAATTAAGTAGTACTCCCTCTGTTTGGGATTATTAGTCCTAAGGGCCAAGTTGATAATACCAAGACACTCCATAACTCTCATTCATTAATCTATGCATGCATCAATAGTCTTACATGCATAAGAGAAGTGAGAGAAAAAGAAGAACATGCATTGGACGAGAGATGCTAATAAATGAGATAACCCTTATAATCTCAAACAATATAAAAAAGCTCCCGGGACCTATAATCCCAAACAGAGGTAGTACTTGATAATTTTTCATGTTAGTTTTTCTTCGCTATATAATCGAAAAATATAAAAAGTAGCGTTACATGTTTTTTTATCTGTATACTTTTTTTGTAATGATGATTTACAAAATGAGTTGCATACATGGAATTTCCATGAACTACGAAGATTTTTTTTTCAAATGCGTATGAGAAAACGACGTGCAATATGGTAAAGAATGATGTTACAATGTGCTAAGGGTGACAAACTAGCCAATCTCTGAATTATTAGAACACTTCAATTAGTTCATGGAAACTAGCTCACTTCAATTAGTTCATGGAAACTAGCTATCCTACGTAACCTTATTGGGGAGTAGGCGACTGACATGTTCTTGCCCAAGAACATAACAACAAACCACAACCCTTCCCCCACTCGCCCGCATCGCACCTAGCTGTCTACTCGGACGACACACGACCTTCCCATCCGTGAGGCCCCATTTGACCTTCGCCCCTCCCTTGTTGTCGCTAGTGGTTATTACGCGGCGCTAGGGAGGCAAGGCATGTCATTGGTTTCTAGTGACTTCCTGGGCACAAATAGGGCCGGGTCGGAGTAGTTGATCGCAATGGTGGAGCTGGGGGGGGGGGCAAAGATTCTAGATGTTGAGGTCATGGTGCATGTGTGCCTGACTTCGCTATCGACAATTTGCATCAATGACCTCTTGCCAAAAACTGGGGGCGACAACATAGTTTGTGGCATGGATCTAGTGGTGCTCTCCGAGTATCATGCCTCGTATCCCGCGGTGAGAGCTCTAGGTCTATTATTCACTCTTTGTATGTATCAACCACGGGGTTTGGTTGCTGAAGACATTGTCTGGAGATTGCTCGGACTTCCTCTCCGCATGGTGAAAAACTATGATTTGTTCATAGTAATTTGGTCCAGCAACGATGGGGTTCGTGCACCGTTCTCTTCCTAGAGGCAGCATTGTTGTAAAACCTTTCTCGTTGGGTGTTTCTAACTATGGTGGTAGATGTTTTGCTGCTGCATGTTATTGATTGTTTTGGCTTCACCTTGAGCTTTTCGGCATCACCTCGAGCTCTTTGGCATGGATATCAGCCTTATTGTTTTATACTCAGAAAAAGTAACATTATGGACTTCCAACAAATAGACTAGCTGGAATAAGAAATTATTATTGAAGTTTGATCCAAATTTAATTAAGGATGTACGAGCAGAGCGAAACCCATCGCCGGAGGCTTGGGCCTAGATAGGTACAGATCGTCGAAGATTTAGATTTTCACCGTTATATATACCTCTTGTAAGCCGACGGCTGGGATAAGTCGCATCTAAGATAATCTCCGGCGTTGTGTAAACACTCCCCATATAATAAAGTTTCGTTAGCTGGCGCACTTGGTTTTTTTGGCTTTCTGTTTGAGAGGTTGTGTCTCCTGCTATGATTTTGTTTTTGTTTTTCATTATTTACGTGTCGCGTTTATAACAATTGTTGTACAAATTAACATGCTCGAAAGAAGTGATCTCTGATAATGATGATGACGAACATGCAAACATATGAGCCATCCACCAATCTTGGTAGCTTCCGATTCTATTATCTTCCTTGCTCGGTAGCTTCCTATTCTGTGATCTCTACCTTTGGTGTTATAGTTTACTAAACCAAGCCCCTCTGGCTGTGTGTGATCGATGCATACGTGCAGCACGCACGAAGGTGCGGTGCGGTACTGGCCACCAATTGGTCTCCTCTCTCTCATCATGGTCTCTTCCTCTTCATGCATGCTTGCATTATGCAGGGGACCTCTCTAGTATCTTTATCCTGGCACATCCTTTTTAAATTGGGACCAATGCATCATTGATATATTAGTATTTTCGAACTATTGGACCATGGACCATCTCAAGGGACACTCATAGATCATCTGCAAGACACGTAGTACAAGCTAGCTAGCCTCCTTTGAAAAAGAAGATCTATCTCATTATCGTCATCACATTGCGATCGAAGAATGTACGTGTGTGTGCTGGACCTTGGTCGTGATCTCATTATCATTCGCCCATATGCATGGTTGCTAGTGACCGACCAGCTAACTGCAATTCATTTGAGCGTCTCCCCATGTTTGGCAACTAATATTCGGTTTTTCTTTTTCCACCTGCATTGATTGTTTGATTATGGACATTTTGGCTACTATTTGACAGGATTGCTAATCTACTGCATCCAGCTCGTTTTTCTTTTATTTGCTTGGCTTCTTGGATATTTGGAAGTTCTCAAATTATTGAGAATTATTTGTGAAACAAGGTGAATCCGATCAGCTGAACATTTTAGAATTAGCTTCCGGTGCAAAATTTTATTTTTCAAGTTGCTTTTTTCTGTTTTTTCATCAACTTGGAACCTTCCCATTAAATTTGATGCACACATCATGTTGATGGATGACCACTACGGAAACGACGTACTTGTCGAGGGCCAGGTACATGTAAAGAAAAATGCTAAGAGCATGTGTAATGGGAGGTGTTTAGAGGAGTGCTTACAAAAATAAACCAACCAATTTGCTAAGCATTGGTGCTTATTTCTATAGAAGAGGTGTCTAGTTAGGCATCCACCTAGTATAAATAAGCACCGGTGCTTAGAAACAAACTGATTTATTTTTCTAAACACCGTCCTAAGCACGTTGCATTATACATGCTCTACGGGTCCGTTCGGCAACCCTCTGCTCCTAGAAAATTGGTGGCTCCGCTCCACTCCGTGCTCGTATCGCTCTGCCGATCTGATTTAGCTAGTAGGTTCTTTCGGTGACGCTTCGCTCCGATGAGCAAGTAGGCTGCTAGTGCATTCAAAGTTAGATGTAGCCCGTGTGGTAGGTTTTGGCCTAGTAGTATAATGGGCTTTGAGTGAATTCTTGGTCCGATCGACGAATTTTATTCATTTTCACGTACAAGCTACGTACGCATCGTAATGACTGAGAAAAAACCAATAGATCCTGATGCTAGCTAGAAGACGATTAGCCAGATAAAGAAAATATTATCCAGAACAAGAAAATATTGTAGAACAAAATGACATGTCTCCACACTAGAACAACCATATTTGCATATGTTTACGAATTAAAATACACCCTACTATCGAAATTAGTTGACTTAGATTTGGCTTGATTCGAATGTATGTAGACTTATTTTACTGCTAGATACATCCGAATCTAGACAAAATCAAGTCAACTAACATGCAGAGTCCTTTATTGCTAACATAACCTGGAAATTACCAACCTAGAGCAATGGCAGTAGCTAGTTGATCTCTAAACTCATCCATGTCGCGGCCACTTGTCTCGGTAGTTGATGAATCGGATGCACCTGTTGGAACTGCATATCGCCTATATCGTTCTGGAATTGTTGGCACATAATTCGGTTCCCTATCACACCTGTCGTGGTGGTGTCACGGCAGATGCCATGGATAGGCTAAAGGTGGGGACTAATACACGCTAGGGGAATCCAGGGAGGGATAGTGAAGTGATTCTCCACACAAGAGTTTGTATTGATTTCCTCCCAAGGTTACAAGTGTTCCTAGAGCTGTATTGGCGAGAGAAGGAAGAAGGAGCTCTCTTACTCTCACCCACAGATTACACTTGAAACCCTAGCCCAAAACAGAATAGCAGAGAGATCAACCCCTCCTACAGAAGCCCTAGCCTCCTTTTTATAGGGGAGGCTCGGTTCCTGCCTAGGGCATACGTGGAGGCATATTCCTAAGAATATGCCTCCTCCCAAAGTGGTAAGCCGACCAGGGTGCTTTTTCCCCCCGCGTCATACATGCTTTAGCTACGTGAGCCTCTGCGGCGCCCTCGTCGGCCGACACGGGCGTCGTCACCCCTGTCGGCCATGACCCGGTGGTCCCGCTCTTGCCTGCTTTGCTCATGCGGTGCGTACTGGACCCTCCTTTTGACCAGCAAGATTCCTTCTTTCTCCTAGAAGCTTGCTGTGACCCGGATGATGGTTCATCCGGCCACACCCGTTCCTGCATACAAGTAAACATTTATTTCTGACTCACTGCTTAAGTCGGATGAGACCTAGTTAGGCGAATGCCCCCAGGTCCGGATTACCGCGTGGTTCGGCCTGCCTTGAGGTGACCCGGCCAGCATCTGCTTTGGCTTTGGCCTTGCCAAACCTTGGCTAACTCGGCCTTTATACCCCGGCGTGACCCTACCCGGGGGTATCCCCCCAACATTAGTCCCCGAAGCTGGTGCGGTCTTAGCTGCCTTGGCCGCTGAGGCCACATCAGGTTCAATTCCAAGCTCTGGTCGTTATTGCCGAGTTACCTCTTTACCTCGGATTATATGGATTTACGTTCCCTTCGCACATTCCAAGTTTTCACTTGCAGGCCGGGTCACCACTTTAACCCGGACCTCATGGTTTTACTTTCCCTCCACATATTCCAAGTTTTCACTTGCCAGCCGGGTTACCATAGTTCCATCCGGGTCTCGTTTCCTTCTCTCGTACACTAACCCAGGTGAAGGGTGATCATTATGTCATCTTATTTTAAGGGCCCGCACAGTAACCGCCGCAGTAATTGTCAGTTATCACTGTGCGCGGGTCACGTCACGCCTGCCTCCTCGTTTCTCGCATCACAGTGTCACGTCACAGGATTCTCTCCGCCCTGTGGCCCTTCGTGTGGCTCCTCACTGATTGGTCCGGACGGGTGATACACGGCCACTGCGTGTGGCCGGTCCACAGGGCGCGATCCCACTCACCCCTGATGGGGGTGGTTAAATAGCGGAGGGGTGCGTCCCTTAGGATTTTCCCCCCGCCGCACCCCTCTACCCGCTGCTATTCCTCTTCGTCTTCCTCGCGACCGCGCCGCCGCCAGCACTGCCAAAAAGCAGCGTCGCCGCCGCACTTCTCTGTTGTGCCTCTGCGTCGCCGTCACTGCGACGCAAACCTCTCGCTACGGGTCCTCGTCAATCCAGGCCACTGTCCCCCGCCGCCTCTAGCGCCAGCGAGGGCTTCGAGGAGCAGATGATGGAAGAAGAACTCGCCATTGCTGAACAAGAGATGGAGGAGGACGCAGCTGTGGCGGACCGCGGTGCGTGGGCCGGCTCCTGGGTCTGCCAGGACGACCTGGACTGGCTCTACCGGACCAGACGCATCCCCGCCGGCGTCGTCGCTCGCCTCGCCTCCGCCGAGCTAGCTCCTTCACCCAATCCTGGGGAGTTCGTTGTGTTCCTGTCTCACTTTCAACGGGGCTTCGGACTGCCGGTGAGCGATTTCTTCCATGATTGGCTCAGTACCTACCATCTCCAGCCGCACCATCTTCTAGCCAATGCCATTACTTCTCTCTCTGCCTTTGCTTCTACGATCGAAGGCTACGCCGGATTATGGCCCACGAAAGAGCTGTGGATTCGGTTCTTCGCCCTTCGTCGCAACGTTATCCCCGACATCCACACTGATCCGGAGGACAAGCAGCTCACTCAGTTCGGAGCGGCCTCCATCTCACCCCGGAGGTTTTCTGTTTTCCCCCGGGTCACCGTTCTTTTACGTCCGGAACACAGGCACCGAAGATTTGATCCGGTTGCTCCCCTATACACCGGGTCCACCGAACCCGGATCTGTGGGATGCCGTTCCCAGGAAACCTACGGCCCTGGCCAACCAAGTGAACAAAAGGTTCGCGGAGCTGAAGGAGCTCGGGCTGCGCAACGAGGATGCAATGATCACTTTCGTGCGCAACCGAATCTCCCCTCTCCAGAAGCGCACCCACAAGGTGTGCCATATGAGCTACGGCCGCGATCCCAACCGGACTTCATCCTTCGAACTGAACAACACGGAGATTTATCGCCGGGTTAAGGCTCTCTTCACCACTCACAAGGACTTCTCCTCTGAGTGGACTTGGGGGATTGATCATTTCTGCCGTGACCGGCTTCCTCCCACGGTAAGTTTCATGCTGCAAACTTACCCCAGACTAATTACGTGTCTGTTATTGTTGCATTTTTGACTCTTTTGTTCGTTCTTTTCCTCAGCTATTCCTTCAGCAGACGCTCGAGGACGGCACCGATCCGACCCTTAAGTGGGCACCAGACCGGGTGACTTCGGACGAGGAGGAGCTGGACCAAGAGATGTTTCTCCCCATGACCGACGCCACGAAACGACCCACGGGTAACTTCTCTTCTGCCAGAGATTGGCCCGATGATGAAGATTACTCAGATATCGAGATAATTGAACCCTTTGAGGCTGTCCCCCTTTCTTTTGCTTTTCCGCCATCAGCTCACCCCGGTGGTCATATCCACGAGGATCCTCCCCTCGCTACGGACGAGCCAGTTCCGGTGACGTCGAAGAAAAAGCGCGGGCCTTCCTCAAGCTCTTCCTCCGGACCTTCCCAGCCCGTTAAAAGGCGAAAGAAGGCCCCAGCACGAAGGGTTCGGAAACCCAAAGCGGCCGAAACCTCGGATGCGTAAGTCATTCTTTCTTCTGTAACTTGTTCTTTCTTACTTCGTCGTAATTTTTCTTATGACGTTATTCGATTTTGCAGGGCTCCGGTGGAGGTCCCTCAAAGTGGATCCAGCATTTCTTCACCTCTCCGACCTAGCCCTTCTCCCCGTCGTGACGACGAGTCACGCCCGCTGAGCCCTATTCCAGAGGGTTCTGCGGCCGCTCCGGGTTCGGCTCCACCTCGGCAAGAGGAGGGTAACGTTGGAGTGGGGGAGACCGGCCTAGCCGGAGCAACGGCATCCACCGCCTCGACAACACCTCAACCGGCAGCCACTGAGGCTACCTCGGCCCCAACACCAATTCCAGTACCAACAAGCAGACCAGCAACCAGACTAGCACCAACTCCAACCTCGGCATCAACACCAACTCCGGCAGCGAAAGCTTCAGCGCCGGCACCAACTCCAGCTGCGAGAGTACCAGCACCTAGTTCCTCTACATCTTCCGAGTCTTCTCAACCTCGGCAAGGAACTACCCCGGCAATTTCTAAGGGGGAAACCACTACTACAGCTTCCTCTACCCAGCAAGCCAAAGGCAAGAAAGCTCCAGACACTGCCAAGCCCACTGCCGCCGAGTCTGGGGAGCGCACCCTTGTGTCAATGCTCCCCAAGAAGACATCAGCAGCAAAGGATGTGCCTGCCGAGCCAACCGAAGCCCAGCAGTTGGTTCTGCACACCAGCCCCACCCTTGCCTTGGTGGAGAGGAAAGAAGCGCATGCAAAGGGCTTGGTGACGCCTCATATGCCCACGGGTGAACGGTACCCCCCGAGCCTGATGGAGTTTGTCATGAACTGGAATAAGGCCGAGGTAGTTCTGGATTCTGATCTCCCGGAAAAGTTCGGTCCTACCGAGTTTTTCGCTCAGATGAACACGGCCGCAAAGGCCATTAACCTCGCTGGGCGAATGATGGAGGTACGTTGCTTCTCCTTGACAAGTTGTAGACAATAACCATTAGTCCCCGAGCCTCCGGGGGAGTGACTTGTTACTCGGTCGGATGCTCTTTTATAGAACTAACGTAGCTCCATGATAACTTCGAACATGCACACACCTAGAGCCGGGTTAGGTTCTACTTGGCCCGGATTTTAGTACACTTCGAATATGCACACACCTAGAGCCGGGTTAAGTTCCACTTGGCCCGGATTTTAGTACACTTCGAATATGCACACACCTAGAGCCGGGTTAAGTTCCACTTGGCCCGGATTTTAGTACACTTCGAATATGCACACACCTAGAGCCGGGTTAAGTTCCACTTGGCCCGGATTTTAGTACACTTCGAATATGCACACACCTAGAGCCGGGTTAAGTTCCACTTGGCCCGGATTTTAGTACACTTCGAATATGCACACACCTAGAGCTGGGTTAAGTTCCACTTGGCCCGGATTTTAGTACACTTCGAATATGCACACACCTAGAGCCGGGTTAAGTTCCACTTGGCCCGGATTTTAGTACACTTCGAATATGCACACACCTAGAGCCGGGTTAAGTTCCACTTGGCCCGGATTTTAGTACACTTCAAATATGCACCAAGATGACTTAAGTTTCTGTATCTCTCTTAGGTGACCACCAACCGCCGGAGTGCGGAATTCCAACGCTTGCTGGATACGCACAAGAATCTTCGCGCAAAACAAGCTGCACTCATCGCGGAGTACGAGAAAAGGGGTACATTTCTTCCTTATCCTTTCCTCATTTTTCTTCAACTTCGTTTTCCGAATTAACTTGATTGTTCGGTTTCCGCAGCTGGGGTGGAGGCTGAGAACAAGATAATGCGGAAGAACTTGGAGCAGATCAAGGGTACGTCCTTCTTGTCTGCCTTTACCGTGCTTATCATCAGCTTTCCTCCTTGGCTCGGCAAACATTCATACCTCGGCACTGCCGGGCCAACACACTATTTCAGCATCGCTTGAAGATAGTGTGCCCGTGCCTGATATGATGCTGCATTTTCTCGAACAAGTAGGGAAGCACCAAGCCGAGCTAAAGAAGAAAGATGATGAGCTCGCTCTCCTCCGGACCAAAGACGATGAGATAGCCAAGCTCAAAGCTGAAATGGCTAAGATGAAAGCGCAGCACCAAACCGAGCTAAAAAAGGCTGGCCAGGACTACACCGAAGAACGTGAGCGCCTCAAGCTCCAAAATGCTAAGGACCGTGAACTTCTTCAGGAAGCCGAGGTCAAACTTGAGTCGGCGAATGCTGAGCTTGAGCAGCTTCGGAAGAGGCGAGATGCTTGCACCAAGGAATCGACCCGGATTCACAGCCACATCTCACATAATTTCTTTTCCTTTATCCGCCTTATTTCTCCGGGTTACTTCATATGTCTTGTTTTCTCAACTGGGTCCTTTGCCTTGTTTCCCAGGCCACTTTCCAGAGGGTACTGCCATTGCAAGTGCTGCTATCGCCAATTTCCGCCGAGAAAGGGGTACTTCGGTCGCTTGGCCATGGAGGACCTGTTGGTCAGCCTGTCTTCTCGCGTGGAAATCATTAAGAACTACGGCAAATACCTCCTTGATGTTGCAGTCCGAGTCTTCAACGCTTTCTGGCCCGCTGATGATGCTCCGGAGAGAGTCACACAGCTCGCTGAAAAGCTTTCGGAAATCGAGACCCAGCTCAACCTCTGGAGAGAATCCGCTGGGCGTGCCGCAGCTGATACCATCCTTCACCATATTCTGACGTGGTATGAAAAGATAGATCTCAACCTCCTCACACGCCTGCGCACCAGATCCAAATGGACAGATGACCCGGAGTGGGTGGCTCGGCGCCAGGCTTGCGCCCACAGCCTCATTGAATATGCCCCCATTCACGAATGGACTGAGGGTCCGAGCTTCCTGGAAGCCGCTGACGAGGAAGAAGTTGAGAACATTGAGGATGATTTAGGTGAGGACGAAGAGGATACTGCCTCGGATATCGAAGAGGGCGACGATGATGCCGAACTTCCTCCTGCTGCTCCTTAAGTAAAACACTTGAAAATTTATGAGATCCCCGGTATGCCGGGTGGAATTGTATTGCAAACATATGTGATATTTTTCTACTAAGTGCTTATGCCGGATTAACTTGGGCGTAGTCCCCGAGTTTCTTTTTCTTGTTCGTTCAATCTTTTGACTCGGATCGTGTCTACCTTGATTCGGTTTTACAACTTACGAATCCGAGCTTCAAAATTGTTTTAACAATACTGGGAAACTTTTAGACTTAGCTCAAAAAATAAAACTACATAACAATTTGAAAATAAACACATGGTTAGTCCGAAAAACAAATGTCGGCTCGAATAAATTCTTTTCCTTAGTCATTTTTCATGTGCTACGTAATTCCAAACTTGTTCTCTTGCTTGCCATGAAGCCAATTCTTGTTGGACAGCAGCAAGTCGAAGAGTTGGGTTTTTGGTGCTCACACACTACTAATCCGAGTTAAGTAGAATAACTTATTCCAGCTGACGCGCAAAAAACAACAAATATTATTAAGGCAGTCCCCGAGTTACTGCTCGAGGTGCCAACATTTCATTGATAAACTCACTGCCGACATACATACCGACATATGAGATAACTCGGATACATACACTCTTTAGTTAAGTGTAGAAAGGACGAAGTAGAGCTATATTTCATGGTCGGTTAGATTCCTCTCCGGACCTGTCCGCCTTGTTCTTTTCATGTGGCTTTGCATCTATAAGATAGTAAGAATCGTTGTGCAATGCTTTGCTCACGATGAATGGCCCTTCCCATGGGGGGGATAATTTATGCATTCCGGTAGTACGTTGTACCAACCGGAGCACCAGATCGCCTTCCCGAAAGACCCGAGGGCACACTTTCCGGCTATGATAGCGTCGGAGATTTTGCTGATATATGGCGGATCTGGACAGTGCCAGTTCTCTCGCTTCTTCCAGCAGATCAACATCATTTTGCCGGGCTTCTTGCACTTCAGCTTCTGTGTATTGGGTGACCCTAGGCGAATTATGCTCTATGTCGGCTGGTAATACAACTTCTGCCCCATACACCAGAAAAAATGGCGTATAGCCTGTTGATCGATTCGGAGTTGTTCTTAAGCTCCAGAGTACCGCTGGTAGTTCTTCTATCTAGCACCCCACTGATCTTTGCAGCAGCTCAATGAGCCGGGGTTTTATCCCGGATAATACTAATCCGTTGGATCTTTCCACTTGTCCGTTCGATGCAGGGTGGGCTACCGAGGCTACGTCCAGCCGGATCCTCTTATCCCGGCAGAAACGAGCAAACGCTCCTTCGGCAAAATTTGTGCCATTATCAGTTATGATACTGTGAGGATAACCGTACCTCAAGATGATATCTTTGAGAAACGTTACAGCCATAGCTCCATCACACTTTCTTATAGGCTTTACCTCAATCCACTTCGTAAACTTGTCCACCATCACCAGAATGTGAGTCATATTTCCCCTTGCTGGTTTGAACGGGCCAACCATATCCAAGCACCATACGGAAAATGGCCAAGTGATTGGGATGGTCTTGAGTTCCGGCATTGGCATATGTGTCTTGGTAGCGTACCTCTGACAACCATTACATTTTCTCACCAGATCTTCAGCTTGCTCTAAGGCATTTGGCCAGTAGAATCCGTGTCGGAAAGCTTTTGCCACCAAGGCTCGGGATGAGGCGTGATGCCCGCATTCCCCCTGATGTATATCTCGGATGATTTCAAGCCCTTCTTCCGGGTCAACACACCGTTGGAGGACATTGGTCACACTTCTTTTGTATAACTCGGAATTGATGATCGTGTAGGCCTTTGCCCTCCTCTATGTTTGCCTGGACAACACCTCTTCAGTGGGTAACGTTCCATCCTTCAGGAATTGAAATAGAGGCAGTGCCCAAGCCGGTATTGGTCGCATGGGGAACACATCCTCGTCTATCTCCATCTGATCCACCGGCATAACTTTAACCGGACCATGCTGAGCAGTCCCCGGGTTTGCCGAGGCAGTCCCCGGGTTTTGCGCACCACTTCCCGTGTCAACGTCCATGGGCACTGCTCCGGATTCTGTGTCCTCCGGGACATAGATTGACTCGGATTCTGGGGATGGCCTGATGGATGGTTTCCTGAGGTGCTCTAATGCTACACCCGGTGGAATTGCTTGTCTGGTTGACCCGAGCTTCGACAGCATGTCGGCAGCCTCATTTTCCACCCAGGGTACATGATGAAATTCGCATCCCTCAAAGTAACCGGATATTTTCTGCACATAAAATCTGTATAGTGCCATGTTTGGATCGAGGGCGTACCATACTCCGGACACTTGCTGCACTACCAAATCTGAGTCACCAAAGCATATGATCCGGCGTATGCCAATTTCTTTTGCTACCTTGAGCCCATGCACAAGCGCTTCATACTCAGCGACATTGTTTGAAGCCGTGAAATGGATCTGCAGCACATATTTCAGCTGGTCCTTTTTTGGCGACGTAAGTACAACTCCGGCACCTAGCCCGGTTTTGGTTTTTGATCTGTCAAAGTGCATTCGCCAATAGTTCGGATCAGGAAGCGGTGGTTCGTACTGCACCTCGGCCCAGTCCACGAAAAAGTCCGCCACAACTTGAGATTTGATGGCTTCTCGTCTGTCATATTGCGGTGCGTAAGGAGCTAGCTCAATTTCCCATTTTGCAATTCTGCCGCTCGCATCCTTGTTACTCATTATCTCGGATATGGGGGCCTCACATATGACCCGGATGGGATGCTCCTCAAAGTAGTGCTTCAGTTTCTTGGCGGCCATGTACACGCCATATGCCACTTTCTGATAATGTGGGTAGTTCTGCTTTGAGGCTGACAACACTTCACTCAAGTAATACACCGGCCTTTGCACTGACTTACCTTCCTCATCGCGCTCCACAACTATCACTGCACTTACAACTCGGTTGGTTGCGGCTATATAGAGCAACATTGGCTCCTTTGATAGTGGTGAGGCTAGCACTGGTGCCGTGGCTAACATCTTCTTCAGGTGGGTAAAGGCTTCATTGGCCTGCGGTGTCCAAATGAACTTATCCGACTTTTTCATGAGTTGGTAAAGGGGCAAAGCCTTCTCTCCCAACCGGCATACAAACCGACTTAACGAGGCCAGGCAACCTGTGAACTTCTGGACATCGTTAAGACACTTCGGTAGTTACATTCATTCGATGGCCCGGATTTTGGTGGGATTAACCTCGATACCTCGGATAGAAACAAGGAAACCGAGCAATTTTCCAGCCGGGACACCAAAGGTGCATTTTTCCGGGTTAAGTTTCATCCGGAACCTTCTTAGGTTTGCAAATGTTTGCCTGATATCGTCAAGGAGCGTTTTGCTTTCCTTGGTCTTGATAACCACATCATCCACGTACACCTGTACATTTTGACCTATTTGGTCATGCAAACATTTTTGCATACATCTCTGGTACGTTGCCCCTGCATTACGTAAACCAAACGGCATGGTGCGATAGCAATAAGACCCATACGGGGTAATAAACGCAGTCTTTATTTGATCATCCGGATTCAGAGGTATCTGGTGGAAACCAGAATAAGCATCAATGAATGACAACAGTTCACATCCAGCAGTTGAATCTATGACCTGATCTATTCTTGGCAGCGAAAATGGATCTTTCGGACACGCCTTGTTCAGGTTCGTGTAATCAATACACATGCGCCAAACCACTGCCACGTTCGGGTCATCCTTCTTCTTCTTCTCCACCATCACCGGATTAGACAGCCAATCCGGGTAAAGAACCTCCATGATAAATCCCGCAGCTAGCAACCGAGCTATTTCATCCCCAATGACTTTCCTCCTATCTTCGGCGAAGCGGCGGAGTGGTTGCTTTACCGGCTTAGCTCCGGGTCTTACATTCAAAGAGTGCTCGGCCAACTCCCTCGGAACACCTTGCAAGTCCTGTGTGGACCAAGCAAAAATATCCCGATTCTCACGGAGGAAGCTAACGAGCTCGCTTTCCTATTTATCACTTAGCCCGACACCAATTGTGACAGTGCGCTCTGGGAACATGTCATCGATAGGAACCTTCTTGGTATCTTTCGTGGCCTGGAAGGAAACAGATCCATGCGGGTTACTCAGTGCCGGCATATACTACTGCGCGGACTGGGCCAAAGCTGCCACCTCTTGAATTTTTCTTTTTTCTTGCGCAATCACAAGTGACTCGGCTAAGTTCGACCCGGCCGACACACACTCCGTCGAACGTCGGAAATCCCCTGCAATGGTTACCACTCCGTTTGGTCCGGGCAACTTCATCTTCAAGTAGCTAATATGACAACTTGCCATGAACTTGTTCAGCGCTGGCCTTCCGAGCAACGCATGATACACGCTTTCTAAGTTCACCACTTCGAACTCCAGATTTTCAGTTCGGCAATTATCCCTCGTGCCGAACAAGACGTCGACCCGGACCTTGCCTATGGGCTCACAAGAAATGCCGGGCACAATGCCATGGAAAGTTGTCCTCGTGGTCTAGAGCATGTTCTCCGAGATACCCAACTTGCGCATTGTGTCCGCATACATGATATTTATGCTACTGCCGTTGTCTATTAGTACCTTTGAGAACCTTACGTTAATGCTAGGTCCAATGAACGTAGGATCCAGCACCAACGCATACGAACCAGGGCTTGGCATGAGCTTGGGATGATCCCTAATGCTCCAGGTGATTTCCTGATCGGACCAAGGCATGTACCTCGTCACTGCAGGCATTACTGCATTCACCTCCATATGCCTACGCTGCAAGCTTTTTCTATCAGTTTTTTCTGTGGTGAATACGCAGTAGCTCTGGTGATGCTCCCTGTACTCATTTCTCCCCTCATTTCCGGGGTGCCTCTGATCCGGTTGATGCTGATTTTCTACCTGATGCATTGCATCCCTCCTTTCATTGTTATCATACCTCGGCGGAGGGGAGGCAACATTAGCTGTTGCGTGTTCGCTCTAGAGAGCAATTGCTGCCGGGGTAACTCCTGCCGAGGCTGATCATTCCGGGGTGCCTGAGCATTCCCCGAACCACCTTGCTCGATCTTGCGCATCCACTCACATTGCCTTGTCGTATGACCCGCTGGGTTGTTCGGATTTGGCGTGTGAAACTTACACGGCTGGTCCAACATCGACTCGTAAGTATACCTCGAACGGTCTTTCCTTTCTTTCCACTACTTCTTTTGTTCCGGTGTCCAAGTTTTCTTGCCATCGTTCCTTGGAGTCCATTGCCCTCCAGTTTTTTGGCGCTGGCTACCCCCTACTCCGGGTTGATCTTGATTCACAGCTGCAACTTGGTGCGAACCGTACCTGTGGTCCGGTCTATCATCTCTCCTTTTTCCTCTATAGTCATTTCTCCGGGCTGATCCGGACCCATCCCTCTGATAGTACTCATCGCTTGACACGTTTGATGCGAGCCTCGGTTGGGTCGGATCACCCAACACATACGAATCTGCAATCTGGATCATTTCTGCCAACGTAGCTGGCATTTTCCTTTGCAACTTCATCCACAGCTCACTTCCATATCTGCACCCCTGTGCAAACCACGCTATGGCCTGTGATTCTATCACGCCTTCACATGAGTTTCTCACGGTGCACCACCGGGTCAGGAACTCCCGGTCTGTCTCGTTGGGTCTTTGTTTGCACATAGCTAGGGTCTGTGGCCTATTTGGCCTCTGGTATGTACTCGAGAAATTGCTGATGAACATTTCCTCAAAGTCTATCCAGTAGTTGATGCTCCCTGGTGGCAAATTGTTCAGCCATACCCTTGCCGGGCCTTCCAACATTTGGGGTACGTATCGTACTGCCCATCTCAGGTTGCCAGTGGCAATCTTCATGGCTGTTGCATAATTTATCAGCCAATCCTCCGGCTTGGTACTACCGTCATACGTCTTTGTGCCCCTAGGCAGCTGGAAGTTCGGTACCGGTGGCTCTTTCATGATCCGGGGTCCAAAACACGCTGGACCCGGTGGACCTTGACACTCAATCTGTTCCGACCTATACAGTCGATCCAGTTTCAACCTTGCATCATCCAGCATCAAATCCCTACTTCCCAATCTCGACCCTATCACATGATAATCCGGTCTTGCGTATCCCGCGTTTGCCATCTACGAATCACCGTCGTTGTACCGGTTTTGCTCTTGTGGCGCATCTTTGTGTTGCATACCTCGGCCGGCATCGTGCTCTTGCCTTGGTATGTTCCGTTGCTGCGGTTGTCCTGCTCCAGCCGAATTTTGCTGCCCGGCATTGCCGTTGACAACATTCTCTTGACCGGCATTGCCTTGGTCGCAGTTACCTCGGCCAGCTTCGCCTCGGCTCACACTCCGTCAATCATCATTTTTCTGCGCCTCTTTTCCTTTCCCTGCCCGTGTCGGGTCATACGGGACAATCTGTTTGTTCTGTCTGGCCGAGGTTACCACCTCTTCTCTCCTTGGACCACCATGAGGGGACGATGCGGCTCCAGCGGATTTCTCCGGGTTACCCACCGCCGAATGGACAATCTTGGAGGCTCCAGCCCTCTCCGGGTTTGCCCTGAGCAGTTCCTCGTTCCGCCTATTTGCAATCCGAACCAGTTCGTTAACCCGATCTTGCTGCCTTTGCCGGGCTTCACCCGTCAGTCCCTCTAACTCGGACGCAGCTGCATCCGCTGCTCTGAGGTTCTTGGCCGGGGTACTATACCTCGGCAGCCCCACGGACAAACAGTTTTCTGATTCCTCGATTCCGGCATCACCTTCTCTGTTCATCTCGCTCATGAGATTTCTCCCTTTCACTTTTACATTATCAACTTTGTTCGCCTTAGCGTACTCACGCAGCGTCATGTTCAACGACTGCTGGGCCGCGGCTATTTTCTTTGCGCCCTCTACTATTTTCTGCCTAGTTTCTTCCAGCTCGGCATGTGCACGAGCCGGATCTACCGCGGCTACTACAGGGTTTGCCAAGCTGTCCATTGCCTCTCTCAACACGTTTTCCAGCCTCTCCAGCGGAGGACCTCTCCCTTTCCTCGGTGCCTTGGGCGTTACCTCCGGATCTGGCGCCGGATCCTTGCTTGCGCCCACACCTGGTGCAGTCATCATCACCTCCGCGTGGTCCGGGGAACGAGCGATACGCTCCCCACGAGCCACAGTGAGGGGCGGCTCGCCTGCTTCGACGACATGGCGCGGATGAACGCAAGACACGTCCACCGCAACGTAGAACGAGCCCGGAGACGATGCGTTCGCCGGTGGCGATGAGGTTTCCCATCCGGATCTTGACCCCTGCTAGCGCCGCTAGCCCCACGGTGGGCGCCAACTGTCGTGGTGGTGTCACGGCAGATGCCATGGATAGGCTAAAGGTGGGGACTAATACACGCTAGGGGAATCCAGGGAGGGATAGTGAAGTGATTCTCCACACAAGAGTTTGTATTGATTTCCTCCCAAGGTTACAAGTGTTCCTAGAGCTGTATTGGCGAGAGGAGGAAGAAGGAGCTCTCTTACTCTCACCCACAGATTACACTTGAAACCCTAGCCCAAAACAGAATATTAGAGAGATCAACCCCTCCTACAGAAGCCCTAGCCTCCCTTTTATAGGGGAGGCTCGGTTCCTTCCTAGGGCATACGTGGAGGCATATTCCTAAGAATATGCCTCCTCCCAAAGTGGTAAGCCGACCGGGGTGCTTTTTCCCCCGCGTCATACATGCCTTAGCTACGTGAGCCTCTGCGGCGCCCTCGTCAGCCGACACGGGCGTCATCACCCCTGTCGGCCATGACCTGGTGGTCCCGCTCTTGCCTGCTTTGCTCATGCAGTGCGTACTGGACCCTCCTTTTGACCAGCAAGATTCCTTCCTTCTCCTAGAAGCTTGCTGTGACCCGGATGATGGTTCATCTGGCCACACCCGTTCCTGCATACAAGTAAACATTTATTTCCGACTCATTGCTTAAGTCGGATGAGACCTAGTTAGGTGAATGCCCCCAGGTCCGGATTACCGCGTGGTTCGGCCTGCCTTGAGGTGACCCGGCCAGCATCTGCTTTGGCTTTGGCCTTGCTGAACCTTGGCTAACTCGGCCTTTATACCCCGACGTGACCCTACCCGGGGTATCCCCCCAACAACACCGTTCAAAATGAACATCTTCTTTGTCATGTGCGCGAATATAATTGTGGAATGTCATACATGCACCAATGATCATCTTCTGGGTTTCAATTGGGTAGCTAGACATCTTGAGTAAAATTTGCCATTTCATCTTCAAAACCCCGAAGCCTCTCTCTATGCTATTGCGCTTGGACGAGTGGATCTTATTAAACTTCTCTTCGGGAGTTGTTGGTGCTACAACTCTGTGGAACTCTAGGACATGATATCTTTCTCCTTTGTAAGGTGCAAGGTATCCAAACTTGTTTGGATAGCGAGCGTCTACAAGGTAGTACTTTCCTACACAAAACAAAGAGAATAATGCATATGTTTTATGGCACATGACATTAGTTGTGATGAATATTGAAAACCTCACCCTTTGGAGGATGGGGAAAGATGTCCCGATCCTTATCGATTGCATGATAAAGCAGACTTGTGTCATGCATAGCGCTAGGTTGTTCAATTGAAGCGTAAGTGAAATGCATATCAAAATCACATATAGCCATCACATTCATAGTAACTGCGCCTGTTCTTCCAATGTACCTAACTTTCTTTTCCTCAGGAACAACAACCCTAATGTGAGTCCCATCAATTGCACCAATGCAATCTTTGAGATGTGCAAATGCCCAATGCGGAAATTTGGGTCCTTAGGCTTCAAGTAGTGCGCTGCCATCTTAACCACACAAATGAGTACCTCATGAAATTTGCGGTGGATAGTATCTGGTGAATGTTTGAAACGGTTTTGGGTTTTTCTATTTGATTCACAACCCCCAAGATCCACAGGAACATAGCAAGAGACTCATAACTGCTAACAAAGGGGGAATGTTTGAGGCCATACCGCTCCACCAACATGTCATGAAGATCAAAGAAAACCTTTGCACTCATTCTCAGCATCGTATAGGTCTCTCCGGGCATGTCAATAGTCTCTTGCAACCATCCAAAATCACTCAAGATAGATGTCCTAGGAGGGGGGCGTTCATCACCCAATTCTCACAATACTTCCCAAATATATTTAATGCACCTGAACAAATGATTGACATTTTTTGTGGTTTCTTACTCCAGTCTCCCCCAGCCTTAGTTTCTTGAATATGTTGTAATAAATTTTCAATTTGTCCCACTTGTTCTTCAATTGGTCTCTCTTGTACTCCAAACCTATTCTTATTGTGAATTGTTTTGCCACTTCCTCATATGCATTGGGAGTCAAGTGAGTGTTTGGCCTATTTCCCATTCTCACTTGCTCGGCAAACAACTCGGTAATAATCCGAGTGTTGTCATTGATACGTTGTAAACGTATCTATAATTTTTGATGTTCCATGCTTGTTTTATATCTACTTTCTTATGTTTTGTCCACACTTTGGAGTATGTTTACACATTTTTTGGAACTAACCTATTAACAAGATGCCATAGTGCCAGTTGCCTGTTTTCTGCTATTTTTGGTTTCAAAAAAGCTGTAAAAGAAATATTCTCGAAATTGGACCGGACAAAAGCCAAAGTCAATATTTTATTGGAAGACTCACGGAGCCAGAAGACGAGACGGAGAAGAGCCACGAGGTGGACACACCACCTGGTGGCGCGGGCCAGCCCAGGCTACGCTAGGGGGTGGTGTGGGCCCTCGAGCCTCCACCGACCTTGCCCCTTCGCCTATTAAAGTCTCCCGAGACGAAAACCCTAAGTACCCGATCAAAATTCCACGAAAGAGTCTATAGCCGCCACCATCTCCATCCCTAGATCGGGAGGGATCTAAAGCTCTTCCCGGCACCCTGCCGGAGGGGAGAGATCACCCTGGAGGCGTTCTTCATCACCATGACTGCCTCTGGTGTGATGCGTGAGTAGTTCATCCCTAGACTACGGGTCCATGTAGTAGCTAGATGGTTGGTTCTTCTCCTTTGTGCTACCAAGTTTAGATCTTGTGAGCTCCGTTCATGATCAAGATCATCTATTTGTAATCTTACATGTTCTGTTTGCGAAGATCCGATGGATATTGAGATGCTATTTCTGACTGATTATTGATTCTATCATGTCTATGTTATTTGTGATCTTGCATGCTTTCTGTTGTTAGTAGCTATCTTGGCCGAGTAGATGCTAGCAACTCCAAGAGGGAGTATTTATGCTTGATAATGGGTTCTGCCTCTAGTAATCTAGGGAAGTGACAAAAATCTCTAAGGTACTAGATGTGTTGTTGCTACTAGGGAGAAAACAACAATCCTTTGTTCTTGGAGCAATCGTATTGTTTACTTTACACACTTTTCTTAATGCAATTATCTGTTGCTTGCAACTTAATACTGGAGGGGGTTCGGATGATAACCCGAAGGTGGATTATTAGTCATAGATGCAGTTGGATTACGGTCCATATATAATGTTGTAATGCCCAATCAAATCTCGTAGGAGTGAAGATGATTAGTATATGCATGTATGCTTTCTCGGTGTCTGTCAATTGCCTCGTTGTAATTTCTTCACCCAACATGTCATCTATCTTAAGGAGAATCACCTCTAGTGAACTATGGACCCCGGTCCATTCTTTTACCATCAATCTACAATCTACAATCTATTTACTGTTTTTTGTTTACTTTCTGCAAGCTATTACTATCTTCCACACAATACATTTAATCCTTTGTTTTCAGCAAAACCGGTGAGATTGACAACCTCGCTGTATGTTTTGGGGGCAAAGTTCTGTGGTTATGTTGTGCAAGATTCCAAGTTGGAAACAACACCTTGGAGGTGTTTCCTTGATCCTACTAGTTTGATAATCTTGGTTTCATAACTGAGGGAAAACTTGCTGCTGTGCTCATCATACCTTCCTCTTGGGGTTCCCCAACGAGCTCGATACATTTTGAGCCATCAAGCACTTTTTCTGGCGCCGTTGCCAGGGAGTCAAAGACATCTTCACAAGGGGAGTCCCTCATAACCAATCTCTTTACTTTTTTGTTTTCCTTAGTCTATTGTTTTCTTTGTTTACTTGTTTCTTTTATCAATAACATCAAACAATTAGTTATACTAGTTTGCTCTTATATTAAAAATACAAAAAATGAATACTCTTGAAAACACTAAGTTGTGTGACTTCACTAGCACCAACAACAATGATTTCATGTGCACACCTATTGCTCCACCTACTCCCGAAGCTACTTTCTTTGAAATTAAACCTGCTTGCTCAATCTTGTTATGAAAGAACAATTTTCTGGTGTTGGTACTGAAGATGTTGCTGCTCACCTTAATAACTTTGTTGAACTTTGTGAGATGCAAAAGCATAGAGATATAGATGGAGATATTATTAAGCTTAAATTGTTTCCTTTATCTTTGAGGGGAAAAGGTAAAGAATGGTTGCTATCCCTAACTAGAAATAGTATTGATTCTTGGACTAAATGCAAAGATGCTTTCATTGGAAAATACTATCCTCCTGCTAAGATTATATCTATGAAATTTAAACAATCTGATAATGAACATGTTGCTCAGGCTTGGGAAAGAATGAAATCTTTGGTAAAGAATTGTCCCACTCATGGACTGACTGCTTGGATAATTATCCAAACCTTTTATGCAGGACTGAATTATTCTTCAAGAAATCTGCTGGATTCTGCTGTTGGAGGTACCTTTATGACCATGAATTTGGGTGTTGTAACAAAACTTCTAGATAATATGATGGTTAACTATTCTGAATGGCACACTGAGAGGGCTCCATAAGGTAAGAAGGTAAATTCTGTTGAAGAAACCTCCTCCTTGAGTGATAAAATTGATGTTATTATGTCTATGATTCTTAATGGGAAAACTCATATTGATCCAAATCATGTTCCCTTAGCTTCTTTGGTTGCTCAAGAAGAACAAGTTGATGTGAACTTTATTAGAAATAATAATTTTAGCAAGAATGCCTACATGAATAATTTTGGTAATAACAATTATAGGCCATATCCTCCCAATAATGGTAATGCTTATGGAAATTCCTACAACAATAATAGAAGTGCACCCTCTGAACTTAAAGTCATGCTTAAAGATTTTATTAGTAAACAAACTACTTTCAATAAAACTATTGAGGAAAAACTCTCTAATGCTGAAAGAAATATAGCATCATTGTCTGAAGCACAATCTTCTTTGAATAAAATGGCTGCTAAACCTGAAACTATTGAAAATCCCTTTGCTGCTACTAATGCCATACAAGTTAGAATTGATGAAAATGTTAGATTGTTAGCTGAATTGCATGCTAAGTGGGAAAGAGAAGATGAAATTGCTAGAAATATTAGTATTTCTATTATCACCACCACTAATGTTAATGCTAGCAAATCACATGAAGTTCCTTCTGCAACAATGCCTAAAACCAAAGGAACCTTTTCTAATAAAAATGCTGAAATTCTTCGAAATATGGGAAAATATAGCTCTACTACTTTAGATGATGATTATGATTTTGATCTTGATGGTTGCAATATCTCTGAAGTAATTATGTTCCTACAAAAGCTTGCTAAAAGTCCTAATGCTAGTGCTATGAATATGGCCTTTACAAAACACATTACTGATGCTCTCATAAAAATTAAAGAAGAAAGGATGAAACATAAAGCTTCTATTCCTATGAAATTAGAAGATGGTTGGGAACCCATCATTAATATAAAAGTGAATGATTTTGATCTCAAAGCTCTATGTGATCTTGATATTAGTGTTTCTATTATGCATAGAAGGATTTATGAAATGCTTGATTTGCCACCATTGGAAGATTGTTATTTAAATGTCCAGCTTGATGATAATTCTAAAAAGAAACTCATGGGGAGTATTAATGATGTTCTTATTATGGTTAACAATGCCTATGTCCCCGTTGATTTCTATGTTTTGGATGTTGAATGCAATGCTTCTTGTCCTATTATTTTGGGAAGACCTTTTCTTAGAACTATTGGTTCCATTATCGATATGAAAGAAGACACCATGAAATATCAATTTCCACTCAAGAAAGGTATAGAACACTTCCCTAAGAAGAGAGAGAAGATTACTTTTGCCTCTCCTATTAAAACAAAATTTACTATTAATGCTTCTTCATTTGAGAATACTTGATTCTTGCTTCTTATGCCTAGCTCAAAGGCGTTAAAGAAAAGCACTTATTGGGAGATAACCCAAATTTCTTTAGGAAACTTTTGTCGAGTCTTGGAAGTTATTGCTTCAGTAATAACCTCTCCTTATCATTTTTGTGTGGTTTTTGTGCCAAGAGTAACCTCTAATGAGAGAGAAGTAAGATTTGGGAAAGTTGTTGTCCCGAAACAGATTTTTGTGCTTCGCTATAAAAATTCGTGAAAAATCTTTGTGCATCGGTTTGAGCTGTAATTGTTTGTGCTTCTGACCCAGGTTGTTATCCAATGTTTGTTAGTTCAACACTTTTCGATTTGAGCAACAGAAGATCTTTGAAAAAAATGGTTTTTACCTGCTGGTCTGTTTTGATAGATTTCTGCCATTATTTTCATTTGCTTCTTAAATCTCTTTCTCTTTGAGTTCTCTTTGATCACTTGAAATTTTTAAAGGAAGTGCTATAGTAGCTTCTGTTTTAATGGAAGTTTTACTTGTGTTGAAACTGAACCAAAAGACTTATTATCTTGAGTACACTAATGTTGCTAATGAAGATTTGTGTGAAGTTTTGTATGAAGGAAATTTTAAAGTGTAGGGAAGAGTAATGTGATAAGATGAAGTATGGACAAAAGCTCAAGCTTGGGGATGCCACCCGTGTCACCCCAAGAAATATTCAAGAAGTACAAGTGTCAAAGCTTGGGGATGCCCAAGGCATCCCCTTCTTCATCAATAAAAAATTCAGGTTTCTTCCAAACACTTCATTTTTATTGTTTCATGCACAATTGTGTTGTTCTTGGAGCGTCTTCGTTTTTGTTTTTAGTTTTCATTTTCTTGGTTTGCTTAAATAAAGTTGGTTGAACCCCTGCATTCATACATAGTTTCAAATGAGTTGATTTGGATTGGAAAAGAGTAGGAAAGTTCATGCTTAAGTGGTACAAAAGGAGCTTGTTTTTGACTGTGACTTAGACTTTATCATGTCATGCTTGATATTGTTTTGACTTTATGCTTAGTGATTATTGTTGTAGCATGCTTGTTACAAACAATTGAGATTGCTTAATGTGCCTTGAAAGAATCATGCGTTGTTTTAGCATATAAAAGCATACTATTGTGGTATTTTCCTTTGACGCTTTATTTGGGTTGACTTGGCGCATGATCACACCATGTTAAGACTATACCAAGTCACCATAGACTCTATTATCATTTAGTTTTTGACTTGTAATATCACTTTATGCTTTAATTAATAATGTTTTGTCGCTTTGCATGATTATGGCCATTATTGCTCTCTTAGTTGGTCGCTCCCAGTCTTTTGCTAGCCTCCATACCAAGTATGAGTTCCACTCATGCATCCAACTCCAAATAAAACCAAGTTATTCCAAAGAGTCCACCATACCTACCTATTATCATTTGCTATTCCAAGTATATTCATGTTTTTATCTACCTTCCAAATTAAACTTGTTATGTGAAAACTAGTGATTAAAGCTCTCACGAACTTGATGGCACACTTTACTTTTCTTGCACTTAATAAACTTGAACCATTTTGCCCATCTATGTTGCGTATATGCTTGCGTTTTGTAAGTTGTGAATTAGCAGAACCATGTTATCATGGGGATCACTTTCAACATTGCACTTTATTTAGTTGATATCATGTTCTTTTGCTTATGGATCCCGACGGTGTGAAATGAAAGGGGAGCTTGTAAGGCTCATGGAATTCGTATATGTGTTAGAGAAACGCCTGTGCGGCTGGTCTAAGCCATGCCTAATCATGGTGGAAACCTGCAGCGTAACTATAGTGAGCAATCTATGAAGCATCCTCTATAAAAAAACCTATGCAAATAGGAAAGAAAAAAAGAGAAAGAAAAAAAGAGGCCTATGGAAATAGGAAATAAAAGGATTGCTGAGATGCTTATTGTCTGCTTGCCTTGTCATTTTGATATGAGGAATCTTCCGTATCATCGGGCAAGGGGTACCTCGTTGGCAGTTCTCTATGATACACATGTACTTACAATAACAAGAACTTACCTGTGACTAAACTTGAGTAGCATGAGGAACGGTACTCGTAAGTAAGGGGCATGAGATTTTCAGCTTATAACTTGTCAAGCATATCCTCATATTTGTTCACTTTAACCTTAATCACCTAAAGATGCTTATGATAGGGGCAATGAGAGCTGAAAGCTAATAAGTACCATAATTTTTGGAAGCTCTTTATGAGACTTGAATCCCTGCTTCCTTCTATGAAGGGCCTTTCTTTTACTTTTTATGTTGAGTCTCCATCATCTATCTTTATGCACCTATTGAGAGAGCATAGTGTTCATTCTTAGTTTAATGTGCATTGTCCCAAAACTTGTTGATTGATTCATAACTTTGATATTGCTTGTTCTTAAACTATTTGTATCTAGTCACCCTTATGACCTTTAAAGGTGTCCTATGCATTTATGTTTTGCTACACTATGAGGGACAAGCTGAATACCATTCCCATTATGTTTTCTATATGTGAAACAAACAAACGTCTTTTAAAGCATTGTTATTCATGAATATTTTGTTTGTACCTTTTCATGTTATAACATAGTTGCTATGTCTTATTGTTAGAACTATGTGTTTCATGCTATGTTAAAGTACTATGATCCCAGCTATCAATGTTTTACAAATACCTTGATCAAGATTATGATGATGCATGTCACCTCAAAAATTATTCTTTTTTATCACTTACCTACTCGAGGACGAGCAGGAGTTAAGCTTGGGGATGTCGATACGTTGTAAACGTATCTATAATTTTTGATGTTCCATGCTTGTTTTATATCCACTTTCTTATGTTTTGTCCACACTTTGGAGTATTTTTATAGATTTTCTGGAACTAACCTATTAACAAGATGCCACAGTGCCAGTTGCCTGTTTTCTGCTGTTTTTAGTTTCAGAAAAGCTGGAAAAGAAATATTCTCAGAATTGGACCGGACAAAAGCCAAAGTCAATATTTTATCGGAAGACTCACGGAGCTAGAAGATGAGATGAAGAAGGGCCACGAGGTGGACACACCACCTGGTGGCGCGTGTTGGGGTTCGCAGCATAGAAAACAAAAGATTTCCTACGATGAGAACAATACGCCAAGATCTATCTACTAGATACAGAGCAACAAGTGGATATACATCCATGGAGAACTTACCCTCGAAGACAACGAGTTTTTTTAACGAGTAGGAACTCGTGGATGATGTAGTCGTACGCTTGCCGATCTCAAGATCATGATGAAGTCTAGCAGGTCCGGCTCCAGCACGCCATCAGATCCAGCTCCAGCAAGTCCAGCACCGCAAAGCAGCGGTGCATCCATGATCACACACACGTCCGGTACCCCGACAACCTCTGTCCCTCGCTCCAACAAAGCAGCGGAAGTAGCAACTCCTTTCCAGATAAAGACACCGGGAACATGTATCTCGCTAATCCGAGACCATGGGGAATAACTAGAGGGGGAGAGAGATCCTTCACGAGGAGGTGTCTATATGAAGGTGTGAGAGGGGGGCCTTTTATAGGAGGAGGGGAGGGTACCCCTCCCATGGCTGGCGCCCATGGAGGGTGTCCCTTCACCTCCCCCGTTCATGTGGTGGTAACCCCTCCACATTAAAATGCCCCTTCACATTCTCTTTTAAAGTCTCCACCTTAAATGCATTAAATTTCTCCAAATTTAATGCTCTCTTATTTAATAAAACTCTTTTATTAATTTTATTCAGAATTTTGTTAATTACGTTAATTAACAAACATTCACATAAAACCCCTGCAACATTTCAATATTACATGCAGAACCAATTTCAGCAATTTCACCCGAAACAGTGTCGGTGTCTATTGAAATAATTCCAACGCTTTCTTAAATATTTATCTGAAACATATTTGCTCCAAATGGTGTCGGTATCCCTTAAGTGTGTCACCCTACGGTTCAAGAATAATGCAGACATGATCGAGACCCCTCTCAGATCAATAATCAGAAGCGGGACCTGGAGATCCATACTGACTCCTACACATTCAACGATGACTTCTGTGATCTTGAGAACCTTTAACGCTAGTAACTAAATCCCTTTGTCTCATGATATAATACATGTCCGAGACGATCATCGTTATCCAAATACCTAGTTTGATCTCGTTACCGACATGCACTCTTTTCTTGTTCCCGTGATATTCTAGTGATCACATCACTTGCTTGCAAGCTATTTCAATGTGATATCACCGAGAGGGCCCAGAGTACATGTATCCGTCATCGAGATGGACAAATCCCACTCTTGATCCATGAGCCTCAACATAACACCTTCGTAGCACTGAACCCACCTTTATAGTCACCCTGTTATGGTGTGACGTTTGATGTTATCAAGATACTCTTCTGGTGTTAGCAATTAACATGATCTCATGGTCTAAGGACTAAGATTACTTTGTATGATGTTATAGCAATATAAACATAATGACTCTGATCGTAATGCTATACTTCGGATGAATGTTCATCACATCATTCAACTAATGTTGTGACCTCGTTATTAACAACATCCAATGTCCATGATCAGGAAACCTTGATCGACTTGTTAATCAACGAGCTAGTTTATATGAGATGCATTACTAGGAACTTTGTATTTTGTTTATTAAACACACATGTATTAACGTTTCCAATTAATACAATTATAGCATGCAAAATAAACATTTATCATAAACATGGAACAAGATAATAACCACTTTATTGCCTCTCGGGCATATTCCCTTCAGTCTCCCACTTGCACTAGTCAATAATCTAGTTTGAAAAACTTTGCGTATTGAGCACCTATGGTTTTCTGGTGTTGCATATACGCTGTTGCTAGTGGTTAACATAATCTCCGGATCTGACAGTTTCAGGTCCGTGTGTATTTGCATGTCTTTGTGTCTCTACGCTTCACTCATTCTCAAATGAGATGGCATTGTATAAATTTGGTCCTTTGGTGAGACCTTTAGTTCGTTTGGGTTAAAATATGTTGATATTATTGTCATACAATATATCTTCATAGTATTTGCCCACTTTGAACCACACCTAGTTTGATAACAAACTACTTAACACAAATGCCCTCCTTTGCTGCTACTATAGCAGTTATATACTTAGACTTTTGTTGTAGTATCCGTCACAATGTTTCAACTTTGGAACTAATCCAAATCCATCATGGAACAATCTTTCCATTACATTGGGACACCCATAGTCTAAGTTGAGATAAATTTAATTTCTATCTTGTGACAAAACTAGTATCAATGTAACACTTTACAATGAACTACCTTTAACTATTTGTCACTTATACATGATATATTCTTAGTTCTTCCAAAGTTCATAAGAATATCTTTACTATTGTCCAATGATCATCTTATGAATCATTCTGGTTTGTGCTCATAACATTTAGAGCATATGGCATTCTGGATATACATATCACGGTATAATCGATCAAAATCTTCATGTGATTTTACTCACCAAGTGTTGAAACACTTGAATCTTGATACAAACCTTTCCATGCAGCAAGAACCTTTCTTGTTGTTTCTATATTGAAACCTTTCAATATCTCATATATGTATGTCTTGCACAACCATATTAGCGCCTCAATCTATACATATAGATATTGATGCCAAATATTCCGGTTTTGCCCAAGTCTTTCGTCGAATTCTTATTTCAATGAAATTCTTAACTTGTGTCAATACAAGATACATCATTTCCAATCAACAATATGTCCTCTACATAATGTATTAGAAATATGTCTCAGCGCTCCCACTTAATTTCTTGCAAATGCAAGCATCTTCATCATCTCTGATGAATTTAAACTCTTTTAACAGTTTCATCATGGTGAAGATTCCAACTCCACTATGCTTACTTCAACTATTGAAGTTTGCATGCCCTTTTAGCACCCTTTGAATTAACAAAACCCTTCAGACCATGTCTTGTACACGTCCTAGGTAACCATTCTATTAGAAGAACATTGTTTTGTTTGTTCAACTACCATACATCAAATTATATGTAGTGGTTGCTACATTAATCCGTCAAGACTAAATATCGCTATGAAAGATCAAAGCTTGTCATAGTCAACTCCTTAAACATTGCCGTAAACTTCTTTCCGACATGTCGACTATTTCATAGACATTGAACATCCATGTCTATTTGTTTATAGATCCAAACACGACCGATAGGGTTCACGCCTTTCTGGAGGGTCTTCCAAGTTCAGAAACTTGATTTATCGTGTATGGATACTATCACGGATTCTATGACTTCTTTTCATTTTATGGAGTCAGGGACCATCATCGCTTCTTTGCATGTAGTCGGTTCATCATTGTCAAAACAATAACGACTTGCTTATTAAATCACACTATTTGATTCTTACCGACCCACACGGTTTAATAGGAACTCTAATCTCCAAGACCATACCCTTTGTAATCACGGGAGCCATGAGCATTGTGGCCGCCACCAGGACACTTTCCAGTGCTGTGCTACTTAGCACATATAGCTAAGGTTAAAACAACCTTATCAAAGTTCTATTGTCCTCCCACTTAACTTTTCACGAAAAATTCCTTCTCAAGAAACTTAACGTTCGTAGTGACAAACTATTTTGTCCTCGGTATTATGGAGGAATTCCCAACAAATTCTTTGGGATAACCTACAAAGACGTGCTTATCTGACTTTGGTTGTAAACATTTTACTTATGCATAGCATACCAAAATTTAAGAAAAGACAATTCTGGTTTTATCCCAAACCATAACTTATATGATGTCATTTCAACGGATCACGATGGTGCTCTTTTCATTGTAAAAGCGGTAGTCTCTAAAGCTTCAATCCTTAAAACATAATGGCAGTTTTATAAATGACACCTTTGATCTTACCATGTCAAACATGGTTTGATTTCATCTCTCGAATATGTCATACTCCTATGGTTTATCGGGAAACACAAATCATGGAACAATTCCTCAAATCTTAGGTGTTTTTGCTAAACATGTAACTCAAATATCTTCCTTTATGATCGAATCATAAACTCTTTATTTTCTTGTTACAATGATTTTCCACTTCATCTTGAAAGTCTTTGAACAATTTTCAAATGTTTCATACTTCTTCCTTATTAAGTAAATATATAGATATATTCACTTAAATTTCTGGAGAAAGCATATGAAGCAAAAAAAGATCCATCGCATATGGCTACACATAATGGACTATCAACATGCATAATATCCAATAAGTTAGTCATCCGTTCCTCTTTGGCCTATGGACGGAGTTTCAATTATCTCGAGGAAAGTTTCACAAGCATCAATTGATCAAAATCAAAGACTCCAAAAATCCATCAACATGGAGTTTCTTCATGTTTTCTTTCCAATATAATTTAAACAGTGATGTCACTTCATAAGTGATCTTTCAATCATTTGTCTTGCGACATTTTAGCATTAGTGTTTATGGATGTGATTTCTCCCACTAGACTTGTAAAATTTCATCTATCCTTTATGGAATACGGTAATTATTTGAACAACCATTGTTCTCATAATACCAGAACAAAATAACAATTATTAAAACAAATCTTGAAGGCTAGGTTTGACGACAACGAAAAACACAATAACTCTTTATTTGTTTTCGATGAACATCATCACTTTTTCTTTTGCTAGTTACTTAGGCCATTGCAGTTCATGAATTGTGTTGTTCTATATGACACTTCACACCAGCCAATTCGGTATCCAATACTGGTATCCAATACCTCGAAACCACATTGTTTAACAAGCAAGGAATACAGCCATAACATGTATGTCTTCTATATACCTAAGTTGGACATCTCCAACCTTTTCTTTTCTACCAAATACTTTATAAATTCTCTTTCAACAATTCCTTTTCTTTTAAAAGAATCTATCAACATAAATAGTAGTGTCATTCACATGACACATAGTACAAAGTGTATATAGTCAAATACTAATACCTTTGGACTTGCACTTTGAAGTGGATCACCATCATCAAATGTTTGGTGTTCTTTCAAAAATCCATTCTTTAGTAATATATTAGTGTAGTAAACATTTTACTTACATCTCCTATTCATCCTTATCATGACAACTTTCATGATCAAGCTACTATACCCTGTAAGGAAGAATCGCGAGTATAATGTTAGTTCCCAAAACCTTTTTGGGAGATCCGGATGCTTAGCATCTCCATCCTTCACAAATTCTCATACAATATGAGAACATGTATTTTGCTAAATTATACTCTATCATAATGCAACCAAAAACAGTGTTTCAGATATCACAATATCTTTCACACATGATGGTTTCTGAAACAATTTTTAGCTCCTATATAATCTTGATATTAAAACAACTTTTGAATATCAATAATCATGGAGGCAAACATGATACTTTAGATACTAACATTGGAATTCTTACTCTTGATTTAATTCTACTTATTAAACTTCATGGAGTAAATAGAGTTTACTAAAAGTTTGCAATATGACTTATAAACTTTAAATTGACATTCAAAACAATACGATACCAGTTCATAAAGTAAATATCCAGAATTCTATAGTTCTATTATCTCAATTAAAACTAAGCATAAGGTAGTGAACAGACGCCAATGACTACAACAAATTATGCAAATTCACTTCGATTTAGTTTATAACAAATTGAGTTCAACTAATCCAAATTAGAAATGAACTCCCACTCAAAAACGACATCCCTCGTGCCTTTTTTGGTGATTACATGAACCCAATCCACTACACCAAGTCCGATCATCACGTGAGTCGGTGTAGCTTCAAAGGCGAGCATCAATATGGGCATCATATCAACTATATGACTCATGCTTAACCTTTCGGTCCGTGTTCCGAGGCCATGTCTGTACATGCTAGGCTCGCCAAGTAAGAACCTTAGTACTTGCATGTGTAAAACTGTCTTACACACGTTTGTATGAAAGCGCAGAGTCGAGTACACCCGATCATCATGTGATGTCTCGAAACACGATCCATAGAACGGTGTGTACTTAAGGAAGAACACATTTTATCTTGATATTTAAATGAGGGATCATCTTATAATGCTACTAAAATGCCAAATAAGCAATATAAGATGTGAACATCATATGTGTAAAGTGGGATGATATGGTCCATGCATTTGATCACCATCATATGCATCGTGGTATGATCTCTATCATTCCTTTGTGTGTAAGGCCAAGGTCTATGGAACTTACACGTTAGGTGTGTTGTAAGAGTATCAATTATACATCAACTTACAACATTACCATATCATGAGACTAGCCCAGCAACGATCAAAACTAGACGCCTCTAATTTATCCATTGCAAGTTTTACGTGGCTTAGGGCTTTCGGAGATAGAACCGGTCTTACATACGAACATGGAACCACAACGAGGATAACCAAGTTATTAGCAACTCGTTGTAAATCAGATATTGACTATAGTAGGAGAGACAGACACCCGCCAGCCACTTATGCAAAACTAGTTGCATGTCAGCCGTGGAACCGGTCTCATGTGCGATGACATGTAAGGTTGGTCCGGGCCGCTTCATCCCACTATGCCACCAATATCCAAAAAACATGAAAGATGCAATAACATGATCATCATCGCCCACATATAAACATATGTGTACTACCCGTGCAAAGCACTTACGCATAGATCAAGCTTTGATACCACTATTGGGGTTCACAGCATAGAAAACAAAAAAATTCCTATGATGAGAATTATACGCCAAGATCTATCTACTAGATACAGAGCAACGGGTGGATATACATCCATGGAGAACTTACCCTCGAAGACAACGAGTTTTGTTAACGAGTAGGAACTCGTGGATGATGTAGTCGTACGCTTGCCGATCTCAAGATCGTGATGAAGTCTAGCAGGTCCAGCTCCAGCACGTCCATCAGATCCAGCTCTAGCAAGTCCAGCACCATCAAGTCCAGCACCGCAAAGCAGCAGTGCATCCGTGATCGCACACACGTCCGGTACCCCGACAACCTCCATCCCTCGCTCTAGCAAAGCAGCAGAAGAAGAAACTCCTTTCCAGATAAAGCGACCGGGAACATGTATCTCGCTAATCCGAGACCATGGGGAATAACTAGAGGGGGAGAGAGATCATGCACGAGGAGGTGTCTGTATGAAGGTGTGAGAGGGGGCCTTTTATAGGAGGAGGGGAGGCTACCCCTCCCATGGCCGGCGCCCATGGAGGGTGTCCCTTCACCTCCCCCATTCATGTGGTGGTAACCCCTCAACATTAAAATTCCCCTTCACATTCTCTTTTAAAGTCTCCACTTTAAATGCATTAAATTTCTCCAAATTTAATGCTCTCTCATTTAATAAAAATCTTTTATTAATTTTATTCCGAATTTTGTTAATTACTTTAATTAACAAACATACACATAAACCCCCTACAACATTTCAATATTACATGCAGAACCAATTTCAGCAATTTCACCCGAAACAGTTTCAGTGTCTATTGAAATAATTCCAACGCTTTCTTAAATCTTTATCTAAAACATATTTGCTCCAAATGGTGTCGGTATCCCTTAAGTGTGTCATCCTACGGTTCGCGAATAATGCAAACATGATCGAGACCCCTCTCAGATCAATAATCAGAAGCGGGACCTAGAGATCCATACTGACTCCTACACATTCAACGATGACTTCTATGATCGTGAGAACCTTTAACGCTAGTAACTAAATCCCTTTGTCTCATGATATAATACATGTCCGAGATTCGATCATCGGTATCCAAATACCTAGTTTGATCTTGTTACTGACATGCACTCTTTTCTCGTTCCCGTGATATAACATTCTAGTGATCACATCACTTGCTTGCAAGCTTTTTCAATGTGATATCACCGAGAGGGCCTAGAGTATATCTATCCGTCATCGGGATGGACAAATCCCACTCTTGATCCATGAGCCTCAACATAACACCTTCGTAGCACTGAACCCACCTTTATAGTCACCCTGTTACGGTGTGACGTTTGATGTTATCAAGATACTCTTCCGGTGTTAGCAATTAACATGATCACATGGTCTAAGGACTAAGATTACTTTGTATGATGTTATAGCAATATAAACATAATGACTCTGATCATAATGCTATACTTCGAATGAATGTTCATCACATCATTCAACTAATGTTGTGACCTCATTATTAACAACATCCAATGTCCATGATCAGGAAACCTTGATCATCTTGTTAATCAACGAGCTAGTTTATATGAGAGGCATTACTAGGAACTTTGTATTTTGTTTATTAAACACACATGTATTAACGTTTCCAATTAATACAATTATAGCATGCAAAATAAACATTTATCATAAACATGGAATAAGATAATAACCACTTTATTATTGCCTCTCGGGCATATTCCCTTTAGCGCGGGCCAGCCCAGGCCGCGCCAGGGGGTGGTGTGGGCCCCTCGAGCCTCCATCGACCTTGCCCCTTTGCCTATAAAAGTCTCCTAGGATAAAAACCCTAAGTACCTGTTCAAAATTCCATGAAAGAGTCTGTTGCCGCCGCCATCTCCATCCCTAGATCGGGAGGGATTTGAAGCTATTCCTGGCACCCTGCCAGAGGAGAGAGATAACCGCGGAGGCCTTCTTCATCACCATGAATGCCTCCAGTGTGATGCGTGAGTAGTTCATCCCTAGACTATGGGTCCATGTAATAGCTAGATGCTTGGTTCTTCTCCTTTGTGATACCATGCTTAGATCTTGTGAGCTCCGTTCATGATCAAGATCATCTATTTGTAATCTTACATGTTGTGTTTGCGGGGATCCGATGGATATTGAGATGCTATTTCAGATTGATTATTGATTCTATCATGTCTATGTTATTTGTGATCTTGCATGCTTTCCGTTGTTAGTAGCTATCTTGGCCGAGTAGATGCTAGCAACTCCAAGAGGGAGTATTTATGCTCGATAATGGGTTCATGCCTCTAGTAATCTGGGGAAGTGACAAAAATCTCTAAGGTACTAGAGGTGCTGTTGCTACTAGGGAGAAAACATCCATCCTTTGTTCTTGGAGCAATCGTATTGTTTACTTTACACACTTTGCTTAATGCAATTATCTGTTGCTTGCAACTTATTACTGGAGGGGGTTCAGATGATAACCCGAAGGTGGATTATTAGTCATAGATGTAGTTGGATTACGGTCTATGTATAATGTTGTAATGCCCAATCAAATCTTGTAGGAGTCAAGATGATTAGTATATGCATGTATGCTTTCTCGGTGTCTATCAATTGCCCCGTTGTAATTTGTTCACCCAACATGTCATCTATCTTAAGGAGAATCACCTCTAGTGAACTATGGACCCCGGTCCATTCTTTTACCATCAATCTACAATCTACAATCTATTTACTGTTTTCTGTTTACTTTCTCCAAGATATTACTATGTTCCGCACAATATGTTTAATCCTTTGTTTTCAACAAAACCGGTGAGAATGACAACCTCACTGTATGTTTTGGGGGCAAAGTTCCGTGGTTGTGTTGTGCAGGATTCCAAGTTGGAAACAACACCTTGGAGGTGTTTCCTTGATCCTACTGGTTCGATAATCTTAGTTTCATAACTGAGGGAAAACTTGCTGCTGTGCTCATCATACCTTCCTCTTGGGGTTCCCCAACGAGCTCGATACATTTTGAGCCATCAGTCATCAGTCCATTCAGCAGTCATGATCAAAACTCCTATATAAAAATCCAAGTCACTTGTATATACTACCGAAATTTGTGTAGCATACGAGTATTCTGGACTTTAACAAATTTATCATACTCCCTCCGACCCAAATTAGTTGACTCGACTGTTTCAAGATATGAATGTATCTTATACTAAATCATGTCTAGATACAATCGAATCTAGACAATCTAAATCAACTAATTTGGGTCGGAGCGGCGCTAGCCTCTCCTTCCTTGCTATGCACCCCGACCACAGCAGGCCTAGGAGATGCGATGGCGCGGATGACATGGCGGCTCACCTTGGCTCCAAGAGCCCTAGGGCTGCCGGCGACCTCTACCTTGACCTCGCCGGCCAGAAATGGATCTAGGTTTCTCTGTCTGGGATCAGATTCAGAGGAGGATGCCCCTAGGTTCGCGGAAATGGACGGCAATGGCTCGCCGGTGGCAGCGCATAGACGCGGAGATTCACCAAGATTTTTGGGAGGACATTGGTTACCCCACGCTGGTGTCAAGATTCTGGGAGAAGGGGCCGAATGCGTCGCCAGCTTCGGCCTCGCCGGAGATGAATGGGCGAAGGCGATCCTCCTATCCTCTTGGGCCTCCCGGCAGCCGTGGTGCGTCGGGGTCATTGATGGGGTTCGCTATTTCGCGACCAAAGATCAAGCCCTGAACGGGACCTTTGCCAGTGCGAAGAACGTGGGCGCCGCCTGTTCTTGGCGCCTTCGTTGCCACGGCGGTCGAGCGTGGTTCTCCGGTGACAGGAAAGGATCTGGGGCTGGAGGCGGTCAGGTCCCAAGCGGATTATGCGGTGGCGGACGTGGACGACTCGGTGGGACCCACTGGCACGGAAACCAAATCGTACTCTTGGAGGGCGGTCGGACAAGTTTTTTCCAACCTTTGGATATCGGAACCCTCATTGTGATTGGTCTCTCCCCGATCTTGGTCCTTGTCGCCGCTGTTGCCCCAGGAGTCTCGTTCACCGCCGCCTTTCTCTCCTCCTTGGTAGGCAGGGCTCGCCCGTTCCTTCGTTGACATGCTCATCTCGTTGGGCATGGCTAGCCAGAACCCCCGGGGGCCGCCGGCCTCGATGATGTAGGGATCAGCTCTGCTGCCTTGCGCACCATCCGGGCCACCGCCGGGTCCCGTGCAGCCGCCGCCTACTCATCCACCGCGTGGGCCCCCGACTGCAATCCCGTTACATGGTCCGACCCACATGCAGAGGCTGCCGATGATGTCACCAGCGATGGCACCTCCGCTGGGCAGGCCGACGATGGCGGTGGGGGCACCCGCGACGTATATTCCTCTGGCTCATATGCCACTACAGCCCCCTTACCGTGGTCTGATGTAGATGCCTAGTTTCACGGGCTAACCTAGGGTCAGCAGGGTGTAGTGACGATGCCGCCAGGTGGTGGGTTGCTAGGGGCTGCTCCGTTTGCTCTAGCTGTGCAAAACATCTGATGGGAATAAAAGATAATAATAAAGTATGTATGTAATTGTTAGTGAAAGGGCATTTATGACCTTCCTATTATTTTGATGTTTGTTGACAACACTTGGATAGGTTAATCTGTTGTTAAATATTGGAGGAGATATCAGATAGTTGTGAGGTGTTACCTTAAGGAAAAGAGCTCCCCTGGATCCTGTCTGTGCTAAGAAACCTGTCCCAACCGGACTGTCCGGCTGATCTTCACCGGAGTGTCCGCCCCTGGCCGGACTGTCCGTTTGGATCCGTCCGGACTTTCCGCCCCTGGGATGTGGGCATCTTTCCTGGACATTCAGAACACCATATCGGACTCCTCACGGACACGGTCCGGAATCTGGCCGGAATCTTCTCTGGCCGGAGTGTCCGGTGAGTTTGCCCCGGAGTGTCCGGCCCTAGGGGCTTATCGATCTTCCTGGACATTCAGAATGCCTCATCGGACTCCACCCGGACTCGGTGTGGACACAGGCCAGAAACTTTGCCAGGCCGGAGTATCCGGCGGGTGTCAACCGGAGTGTCCGGCTGGGCCGGACTGTCCGGTGTAAGTGGCTCCCAACGGCTCTAATTCCAGGGGCCCTATAAATAGGCCCCTTCTTCTACCTTGGAAGCTGCTCGTCCAGTTCAAGAAAAGCATCACCATTTGAGCCACCAAATCCACAAGAACTCTTCACTCAACCATCCAAAGTCGTTGATCTTTGGAGAATCGAAGGAGGAGGCCTTGATCTACTACTTCACCAAGAGAGATTTCCATTTCCCCCTCATTCACTTGAGGGCCCCTTGTTCTAGGGTTTCCTTGGAAACCCTAGCTTGTGATTTGGTCTTACAATCTTGTCTTTGATTGTTTGACAGCTTGCTTGTATTCGGGAGCCTCCAATTAGGTTGTGGATGTGTGCCTCGAACTTGTTGTAAAGGTGCCGGCTTCCACCTCGAAGGTTGCCATTATAGTGGAAGGTGAATCGAACCCTTTGGGGTGAGGTTCATCGGAGAACAAGGGAGGCCTCTCGTGGCGTTGGTGGTTTGATACCACCCCCTCTCCAAACGTAGACGTACTTCCCCTCAAAAGGAAGGAACTACGGGAAACAAATCCTTGTGTCTCCGAGCGCTCCACTTTGGTTAGCTCTATCCTTTACCGCACTTTACATCTCTAGTTCTTGCATAGTTCTGTGCTAGTTGACATATAGGTAAATTCACCTTAGTTGCATAATCTAGAGAATTTACCTTTTGTGTCGAACCCTAATTTGATTAAGAGTAAAATTTGGAGTAGCACCTATTCACCCCCCCTCTAGGTGCCCATACGATCCTTTCAATTGGTATCAGAGCCTCAGCTCTTTATTCGGGCTTAACCGCCTAAGAGATTATGGCCACCACCGGGGAAGGAGAAAGTGAGGATAGCCATTCGGTGACCATGGTAGATCTCAAGAAGTTGGAAAAAAGCTTGAGCTCTACCTTGGGCAACGAGATCCAACAATTGCGTCAACTCGTTGAGCAACTTGTTAAGGACAAGCAAACCTCACCTCTTCCCTCTCCAGAGGAAACACCACGTAACCCAAAGGCTAAGCCCTTGGAGGAGGTGGCGGGGGATGAACATAATTCCACTAACTCCACCACCAAAAAGGGTGATGGGAAAGAAGAGTTCCATGCGGTCCCTAGATGGTACTCTCCCGACCCTCCTATCCCACATCCACATATAAATAATAGAGGAGACCCACCTAAGTTATCTGCACATTCCTTTGCTCAATGGCAAGTTTTAATGAAATCTCATGTGCGCAGCTCTTGCATTGATTTGTGGAATATTATTGAAGAAGGACTCAAAATTGAGGATCCAACCAACTTGACTAGAAGAGAAGTGGTCAATAGCCAACTCAATGCGACTACCTTGCAAATGATTCAACTTGGTGTAGGGCCAAAGGATTTTCCCCACATTGAGCATTACAACACCGCCAAGGAAGCTTGGGATGCTCTCATTGACTTGTTTGTTGGCAACGAGAGTATGAGAAGAAATATATATGATGCCTTAAGCAATGAGGCCGAAGGGTTCTTCATGAAGGATGGTGAGGATCATCAAGACATGTACCGAAGACTCAAATCCACAACCACTGCCTTTAGGAATGTTGGTGCCTCTCACATTGATGATGCTTGGATCAAGAGGAAGTATGTGAGTGCACTCATGCCTTTTGAGCCTACTGACTTGAAGAGTCTCCAAGGAAGACATAATTACCATCTCATGACCTCCAATGAAGTGATGCAAGAGATGGCCGCCTTCAAGGTCGCTGCCAAGAATGCCAAAGACGTCCGCGCTCGTGCCATTGGAATGAATAGTGGTGTCAATCTTGCCTTGAAGGCCAAGGTTGTGGAATATGATGAAGATGAAGGAAGTGATGAGGGACTTTCAATGAGCCACCCCGAAGATGTCAAGGTAGCTCATGGTGAATACATGGCCTTCTATGCAAGAAACTTTTGGAAAGATCCCGCCAAAGCCAAGATGGAAATGCAACGAAGAAACAACACCAGTGGAAGAAGAGATAGTGGTTCCAAGTTGAGAACGTGCTTCAACTATGGTGACCGCTATCACTTCGTTGCAGCTTGTCCCTATGAGAAAAGAGAAGATCATGGTGGTAAACTTGTGTTGAAGAAGACCTCGAAAGCTCCCTACAAGAAATCTTTCGTCAAGCGGAACTCAACCAACAAGAAGCTGGGAGAAATTTCTTTGATCACACATGAAGAGTTCTCCTCCGATGATGATGAAGAAGAGGAAGATGAGGATACACCAAATGGTGTTGCGGCTCTTGCCACCACCTCAACTCCTTCATTCTCACTCTTCGACTCTTCAAATGAGAACCTCTCTGTAAAGACCCAAACCTGGCTTGGTTCGAATCCCTGTGATTACAGTGCTAGTCCCTAGATCGAATAGCTAGCACTCACAGTTTAAGATGTAATATCAAGATACAAAGGTCATATTACATCGCATGATCTAGAATATGAATACTTTATTACATACTCATAGCCATAGGCTACCTTATTACAAAGCAGCAGAATACAAGTAAAGCATGGAGTCCTTCATCTTCATGTGCCATAGGCAAACATGTTGGGTGTAGACTCATAACCTCTATCATCAATCCATACTCATCAATAGAATAACCCGCAACATGATAGGTTGCAGCCACAAAGGGTCAATACTTTTAATGTATTGGCAAGTGTCACAAGTTGGTGAATATAAGTTGGACTATCACTACATGCATATTTGGCTAAGTAGAGCTTAGGCTTATTTGCAGAAAGCAACATGGTTTTATCCTATCTTTGCAAAATATTTTTCATCTTTCAATAATTTTCTGAACTCCTTGGCAAACTCCAAGTGCTTCTACTCTCTTGTTGTCACCATCGAGTTTTACTTTGAGAAATTGGAATGTTGAAATATTTCATAGCTTCAGGCCTTAGTTGCTCAGAGTTGTCCATAACCGGGGACACGGCTAAGTACTTAGATTTTAATCTTTTGCAGAAGCTGTACACTTTACCCACAAGACACAATCTCGTCTTGACGCCACCAGTGGCCGCTGGATTAGTACTCACCAAGTTGGAGTACTGGCAGATCGAGAATGTGACAAAGTCTTTCCATAGAAGTCCTCCCAATACATAATGCCAGCACATCTACCAGGCACCAATGCAAGGATAAACCTCCAATGCATAATTCTAGTTAACCTGAAGAGGTACCAATGCAAGGGTCTTCCACTATGTAATTGACTAGGCCAGAGCCCATTTGGCATGTGGCTGTACACGAAAGCCACTGTACGAGAAACATGTTAAATCTCTAAGTTCCTGGGTGGTATTCTCCTAGTGCACACACGAAAGAGATAGCCATAGACATGGTTCCCTTCGTTGCCACCTTATTCTCAACTGAGTATCCACATTCCACCCAGGTGATTCATTGAATACTTGTTTTATTATATAAAACATATATTTCATCCAACACTTCATATAATCACAATATGGTATATTCCACCCTGAATCTATAGCAGGGCTAAGCATACTATAACTACAGTCTTTCCACTAAGGGATATAAAGGATATCCTAAATAGGACATAGCATAGCATAGTATCATAGTAGTCCTATCATGCATATTACAAAAGTCCACTAAGTGTAATGAAAATAGTAGGACATAGATGATAGTGTCACTTGCCTTAGTAGTTGGTGGTGTTGGTACACTCTTTGCAGTAACACACTTGGTAATCCACACAATCTATCAAACAAAACAACCAAGACAAAACATGCACAAGATCAACACTAATGGCAACACAAAAATCATGCAAAATATGCAGGCATGCAAGATGGCAATTTTTTTTATTGTACAAATTGTTATAACAAAGGTTTTGAACAATACTAAGTGTTTTCTGAACATTTTATAATTGCAAGATTACAAATGCAACAATTTGTGCAATTGTAACAATTAGCAATAATTTCTAGTATTTGGAAAGGCTAGACTCACTAAATAATTTCCATGCTATTAGGTATAGTCAACCAAATTTATATTTTGGTCTTACTGGACAGAGGGTTCAATTTGCAATCCATAGCAAAAAGATTCACCCAAAAAATAATTTACAAAACAATTTTTATGGGTAAAATACTCCTAAAAAGGTTCTGCCTAAAAATCCTATTTTTCAGACGCTAAAGGGTGAACTAAGGCCTCAGCAGTGAAGCTCTCATTTTTGTGAATCCATAGACACCAAAATTGCATTTTTCTGATTTGTGGATCAAAAGTTATTGAATTTCTAAGTTTAATACAAATTCTGCCTAATTTCTAATTTAAACAGACGCTCAGGCCTACGTGGCGTGTTCTGATTGGCTCGTACCGGTTCGGGCGGATCGGCAACGTGGGCCGTTGGATTTTAAGTGGCAACGGGCGATCCAGATTAGCCCGTACCGCTTCGGTAAGTGGTCTAATCCTGGCCGCTGGCGACAGATCGGACGGCGCTCAGCGCGTCGACCACGGACTAGCGGCGCTGGCGATGGCGCGCGGCGGCGGTTCGTCGGGTGGGTGGTGTTCCGGTGGTTCTAGAGGGGTAGGGAGACCGTGGACTATTACCAGCAATCGTCGCGGTCGAGGTGGTTTCGGGGATGGTCGCGGTCGATGAAGGGGCGCTCAGATTCGCCGGGGATTCCTCGCCAGAGTTCTGCCGACGGCGGAGCTCGTGTCTCCGAGACGGTGTCGTCGACCTGGGGCTCGAGCAGACAAGGCAATAGGTCAGCGAGGTGTGCTTGGTCGTGTAGAAGTTGGATGTAACCAAAAGGGGGCGGCGGGAACCTGCGTCTCGCCGGAAATCGCCGGTGAACGGCGGCGGCAGAGGATGACGCCGGTGGTGACCGTGGCGACGACCTAGGCACAGAAAAAGCACGGGAAAGTGTCAGTAGGTGCGCTAGAGCATGGTGAAGCTAACAGGACAGAGGGGAGGGCGTGGGGTTGCCGGTTCTCGTCGGAATCCTCGCCGGAGCTCGTCGGTGGCCACGGTGGTTCGAACTCGATTTTGAGCAGCCTAGTGGCTCCGGGGTTGTGGGCTTTGAGGGAAAACGGAGAGGAGGGGGTGGCGGTTAAGAGGGCAGGGGTCAGAGTGGAGATTAATTGCGCAAATGCACGAATTCGAGCCGATTTGGAAACGGCAGAGGGAGGGAGAGGGGCTGTTCGTCGCGGTGGAAGAAGGTGAGGTGGAGGGTGACGTGGAGTGGGGTCGAGTCGTGAGCGAGGGGTGTGAGGAGGGGTCGGTGAGAAAAAGAGAGGGGGAGAAGGGGAGTGCCGGGTGGGCTGTTGTTGGGCTGGGGTGTGGGCCGACTGCTGCTGCTGTTTTTTTTATTCCTTCAGTTTTTCTTTTTTTCTTTTTCTGTTTTCTTAAATAACTTTTGATTTAATGATCCAATTTGAATCAAACAAATTTCTAAAAATTTGTAAAACTCAAATTAGGTTTTTAGGGCATTATAGAACTCATTTACTTTCCAGCTCAAATTTTTCTAATCAAATTTATTCCCTTTGGCTTTAATAGTTAATATTGCCTTTCTTAATTCTATTCTCAAAATAATTCATATCTTTTTATCCATGGCTCCAAATTGGATGAAACCAATTTCTATTGTTTTATTGTTTTGCCCTTTATCTTTTTAGCCCTCAAATGAGTTCTTTTGTTTAATACAAATATGGAGTATATCCATAGTATTGTCTTGTTCTTATGGTTAACCAACAATTAGAGTTTTAGGGTTTGAGATAATTTTCACCTCTCTTAGGTTTTTAAAATGCAACCAAGTCAAGATGCTCATGCATGCTTCATGATTTGGGATTTTAAAACATGCACACAACTTCACAAACAAAAATCATTTTGTTTGGCTTGGGTTTTTGAGGCATTATATTAAATGTTCCAAAAGTTTTTGTTCCTTCTGAATTCCAAAGAACTTGGTTCTTTGTTTTGTTTAATAATTTTCACATTTCAGAATTTGGAAAATTTTGGGATGTGACAGACTACCACCCTTAAAAGGAATCTCGTCCCGAGATTCGAGAAGGCTAGAAAGAATAGGTTGGGTTTTAGGATAACTTGGGTGCTACCACCCTTAAAAGGAAACTTTGTTGGGTTTCATTTGATGATTCACTTGGCTAAGGGTTGACATCCAAAGGTTGTTAACATTTCTTCATCTTGAGATTTTTATACCACTAAATTGAGTTAGCTAAAGCTTACCATCCACACCATCTAGTTCTTCAAGGGTTCCATACATGTTGATGTGGTTCACATGTCCTTTCTGGGTCACATTGGAATTGCTCCCATTAGAGTCTCCAACATTCTCATTCTTCTTCTTCTCAAGATAGTCTGCTGCAAAGTGTCCAAGTTGCTTACAATTGTAACACTGCAACTGGCTAATGTCTTTCTTGGGATCATTATGTTGGTTCTGACCAAGGTTATCTCCATTGTTAGTACCATTCACATTGTTTCCACCACTTCCATTGTTGATGTGGTGATTCTTGTGGTGATGGTGATTATGTCCATTTCCTTCATGATGATGTGATCCATAATCCCCATTGTCCTTTCTGAATGAATGCATCTTCTGTGATGATCCTGAGTGATATTTGTCAAAGCTATGCTTCCTCTTCCTGTTCTCAACTTTGTCCTTCTTACTCTCTAAAATTCTAGCCTTGTCAACAGTGATTGATAAGTTGGAACATAAGCAGCTGATAATTGCATGGAAAGTTCATCATTCAGTCCATCTAGGAACTTTTCCTTCCTCTTAGCATCAGTATCAGTATCGTCTGGAGCATAACGTGATAGATTGTTGAATTCCTCAATATATTCAGCAATGCTGCGATGACGTTGTTTAAGGTTGTGAAACTCCTTCTTCTTTAAGCTCATCACGCCGGAATAGATATGATTAGTGTGAAAGCCATCTTCAAATATTTCCCAAGTCACTTCTTCAATGGGGTGAGTGACTTGAAAGTTGTCCCACCATGTAGCTGCAGGGCCTTCAAGCAAGTGCGCTGCAAATCTCACTTTCTCAGCATCAGAGCATCCAACGGTCACTAGATCCCTGTTTACTGAATGTAACCAGTCATCACCTACCATTGGATCAGAAGTACCAGAGAACTTTGCAGGTCTCAATCTCAGAAATCTAGTGAGCATATCCAGAGGTGGTGGATTGTTGTTGTTATTGTTGTTGTTGTTCTGATTCTGATTGTTGATGGTCGCCATGAATTGTGTCATCATCTGCATTAGCTGAGTCTGTGCAGTCATCATCTGTTGTATCTCATTTTCATTGTTGTTGTTGTCTCCATTGTTATCGTGGTCGTTGGCGCGTCTTGGAGGCATCTGTTGGTTTAATAGGGATAAGTAATGATAGATAGATAGATAGATAGATAGATAGGTCTAAGGGAGTTCTAACACACTCAACCCAAAACAAACCTATTCAATCAAACATTCATCAAGCAACCAATTACTTAGCAACTTCTAACTTTAACTCATTATAGAAGAAAACAACAAGTTTTCTTGAAACAAGCAACCTAGTATAGTCATACCACATAGGTCGGCATGATCCATACGCTAACACGATATCGATAACTCGAACATGATAATTGGTAGGCAATCTAATGTCTCATGGGTCGCACTATGATAACATTAGTGGGAGCTCTCTTTCGAGTTGGACAATCATCGGTGAAGTGTCCTATCTTCCGGCAGCAATGGCAAAACACTTTTGTCATGTCTCGAGTACTTTTTCTTGAAGTGTTGTTGTGGTTTTCTTGAACTTCCTTCTCTGGGCATTCATTGATATTGTGTCCTTCCTTCTTGGATTTGGAGCAGGTGATATGGCTAAGGTTTTGTTCTTTCTTCCTAAGAGCTTGATACGTTCCATCCTTGACTTGTTCTTTCACTTGTTGCACTATGAAGTCGAGATGGCACTTGGCAGGAATGTGGTTGGTTCCTTCACATAGGTAACAAGTAACTTGAGATGTGGGGCATTCTCCAACTGGATGGTTGTGATCACAAAAGGGACATTGATCTTGATGTTCCTTAGAGGTGTGGCCTACTTCTCCACATATTTTGCAAGCTCGAGGACTTGTCACAACTTGTATCTTGATCTCCTTGTTGGCATGATCCATCCTTAAGGTCCTTGGAGAAAGCAAAGGCTGGTCTTCTTAATGTTTGAAGGAGAAGAGATTCAGTAAAGAATGATCAAAGTATACGAGAAAATCTAATAAGTATAAAAAATATAAGTTCATTCCTAACAAGGGGTTTGTCCAATTCCTAGGATTACGAACCTACAGGCAACACAATGCTCTGATACCATCTGTAAAGACCCAAACCTGGCTTGGTTCGAATCCCTGTGATTACAGTGCTAGTCCCTGGATCGAATAGCTAGCACTCACAGTTTAATATGTAATATCAAGATACAAAGGTCATATTACATCGCATGATCCAGAATATGAATACTTTATTACATACTCATAGCCATAGGCTACCTTATTACAAAGCAGCAGAATACAAGTAAAGCATGGAGTCCTTCATCTTCATGTGCCACAGGCAAACATGTTGGGTGTAGACTCATAACCTCTATCATCAATCCATACTCATCAATAGAATAACCCGCAACATGATAGGTTGCAGCCACAAAGGGTCAATACTTTGAATGTATTGGCAAGTGTCACAAGTTGGTGAATATAAGTTGGACTATCACTACATGCATATTTGGCTAAGTAGAGCTTAGGCTTATTTGCAGAAAGCAACATGGTTTTATCCTATCTTTGCAAAATATTTTTCATCTTTCAATAATTTTCTGAACTCCTTGGCAAACTCCAAGTGCTTCTACTCTCTTGTTGTCACCATCGAGTTTTACTTTGAGAAATTGGAATGTTGAAATCTTTCATAGCTTCAGGCCTTAGTTGCTCAGAGTTGTCCATAACCGGGGACACGGCTAAGTACTTAGATTTTAATCTTTTGCAGAAGCTGTACACTTTACCCACAAGACACAATCTCGTCTTGACGCCACCAGTGGCCGCTGGATTAGTACTCACCAAGTTGGAGTACTGGCAGATCGAGAATGTGACAAAGTCTTTCCATAGAAGTCCTCCCAATACATAATGCCAGCACATCTACCAGGCACCAATGCAAGGATAAACCTCCAATGCATAATTCTAGTTAACCTGAAGAGGTACCAATGCAAGGGTCTTCCACTATGTAATTGACTAGGCCAGAGCCCATTTGGCATGTGGCTGTACACGAAAGCCACTGTACGAGAAACATGTTAAATCTCTAAGTTCCTGGGTGGTATTCTCCTAGTGCACACACGAAAGAGATAGCCATAGACATGGTTCCCTTCGTTGCCACCTTATTCTCAACTGAGTATCCACATTCCACCCAGGTGATTCATTGAATACTTGTTTTATTATATAAAACATATATTTCATCCAACACTTCATATAATCACAATATGGTATATTCCACCCTGAATCTATAGCAGGGCTAAGCATACTATAACTACAGTCTTTCCACTAAGGGATATAAAGGATATCCTAAATAGGACATAGCATAGCATAGTATCATAGTAGTCCTATCATGCATATTACAAAAGTCCACTAAGTGTAATGAAAATAGTAGGACATAGATGATAGTGTCACTTGCCTTAGTAGTTGGTGGTGTTGGTACACTCTTTGCAGTAACACACTTGGTAATCCACACAATCTATCAAACAAAACAACCAAGACAAAACATGCACAAGATCAACACTAATGGCAACACAAAAATCATGCAAAATATGCAGGCATGCAAGATGGCAATTTTTTTTATTGTACAAATTGTTATAACAAAGGTTTTGAACAATACTAAGTGTTTTCTGAACATTTTATAATTGCAAGATTACAAATGCAACCATTTGTGCAATTGTAACAATTAGCAATAATTTCTAGTATTTGGAAAGGCTAGACTCACTAAATAATTTCCATGCTATTAGGTATAGTCAACCAAATTTATATTTTTTGGTCTTACTAGACAGAGGGTTCAATTTGCAATCCATAGCAAAAAGATTCACCCAAAAAATAATTTACAAAACAATTTTTATGGGTAAAATACTCCTAAAAAGGTTCTGCCTAAAAATCCTATTTTTCAGACGCTAAAGGGTGAACTAAGGCCTCAGCAGTGAAGCTCTCATTTTTGTGAATCCATAGACACCAAAATTGCATTTTTCTGATTTGTGGATCAAAAGTTATTGAATTTCTAAGTTTAATACAAATTCTGCCTAATTTCTAATTTAAACAGACGCTCAGGCCTACGTGGCGTGTTCTGATTGGCTCGTACCGGTTCGGGCGGATCGGCAACGTGGGCCGTTGGATTTTAAGTGGCAACGGGCGATCCAGATTAGCCCGTACCGCTTCGGTAAGTGGTCTAATCCTGGCCGCTGGCGACAGATCGGACGGCGCTCAGCGCGTCGACCACGGACTAGCGGCGCTGGCGATGGCGCGCGGCGGCGGTTCGTCGGGTGGGTGGTGTTCCGGTGGTTCTAGAGGGGTAGGGAGACCGTGGACTATTACCAGCAATCGTCGCGGTCGAGGTGGTTTCGGGGATGGTCGCGGTCGATGAAGGGGCGCTCAGATTCGCCGGGGATTCCTCGCCAGAGTTCTGCCGACGGCGGAGCTCGTGTCTCCGAGACGGTGTCGTCGACCTGGGGCTCGAGCAGACAAGGCAATAGGTCAGCGAGGTGTGCTTGGTCGTGTAGAAGTTGGATGTAACCAAAAGGGGGCGGCGGGAACCTGCGTCTCGCCGGAAATCGCCGGTGAACGGCGGCGGCAGAGGATGACGCCGGTGGTGACCGTGGCGACGACCTAGGCACAGAAAAAGCACGGGAAAGTGTCAGTAGGTGCGCTAGAGCATGGTGAAGCTAACAGGACAGAGGGGAGGGCGTGGGGTTGCCGGTTCTCGTCGGAATCCTCGCCGGAGCTCGTCGGTGGCCACGGTGGTTCGAACTCGATTTTGAGCAGCCTAGTGGCTCCGGGGTTGTGGGCTTTGAGGGAAAACGGAGAGGAGGGGGTGGCGGTTAAGAGGGCAGGGGTCAGAGTGGAGATTAATTGCGCAAATGCACGAATTCGAGCCGATTTGGAAACGGCAGAGGGAGGGAGAGGGGCTGTTCGTCGCGGTGGAAGAAGGTGAGGTGGAGGGTGACGTGGAGTGGGGTCGAGTCGTGAGCGAGGGGTGTGAGGAGGGGTCGGTGAGAAAAAGAGAGGGGGAGAAGGGGAGTGCCGGGTGGGCTGTTGTTGGGCTGGGGTGTGGGCCGACTGCTGCTGCTGTTTTTTTTATTCCTTCAGTTTTTCTTTTTTTCTTTTTCTGTTTTCTTAAATAACTTTTGATTTAATGATCCAATTTGAATCAAACAAATTTCTAAAAATTTGTAAAACTCAAATTAGGTTTTTAGGGCATTATAGAACTCATTTACTTTCCAGCTCAAATTTTTCTAATCAAATTTATTCCCTTTGGCTTTAATAGTTAATATTGCCTTTCTTAATTCTATTCTCAAAATAATTCATATCTTTTTATCCATGGCTCCAAATTGGATGAAACCAATTTCTATTGTTTTATTGTTTTGCCCTTTATCTTTTTAGCCCTCAAATGAGTTCTTTTGTTTAATACAAATATGGAGTATATCCATAGTATTGTCTTGTTCTTATGGTTAACCAACAATTAGAGTTTTAGGGTTTGAGATAATTTTCACCTCTCTTAGGTTTTTAAAATGCAACCAAGTCAAGATGCTCATGCATGCTTCATGATTTGGGATTTTAAAACATGCACACAACTTCACAAACAAAAATCATTTTGTTTGGCTTGGGTTTTTGAGGCATTATATTAAATGTTCCAAAAGTTTTTGTTCCTTCTGAATTCCAAAGAACTTGGTTCTTTGTTTTGTTTAATAATTTTCACATTTCAGAATTTGGAAAATTTTGGGATGTGACAGACTACCACCCTTAAAAGGAATCTCGTCCCGAGATTCGAGAAGGCTAGAAAGAATAGGTTGGGTTTTAGGATAACTTGGGTGCTACCACCCTTAAAAGGAAACTTTGTTGGGTTTCATTTGATGATTCACTTGGCTAAGGGTTGACATCCAAAGGTTGTTAACATTTCTTCATCTTGAGATTTTTATACCACTAAATTGAGTTAGCTAAAGCTTACCATCCACACCATCTAGTTCTTCAAGGGTTCCATACATGTTGATGTGGTTCACATGTCCTTTCTGGGTCACATTGGAATTGCTCCCATTAGAGTCTCCAACATTCTCATTCTTCTTCTTCTCAGGATAGTCTGCTGCAAAGTGTCCAAGTTGCTTACAATTGTAACACTGCAACTGGCTAATGTCTTTCTTGGGATCATTATGTTGGTTCTGACCAAGGTTATCTCCATTGTTAGTACCATTCACATTGTTTCCACCACTTCCATTGTTGATGTGGTGATTCTTGTGGTGATGGTGATTATGTCCATTTCCTTCATGATGATGTGATCCATAATCCCCATTGTCCTTTCTGAATGAATGCATCTTCTGTGATGATCCTGAGTGATATTTGTCAAAGCTATGCTTCCTCTTCCTGTTCTCAACTTTGTCCTTCTTACTCTCTAAAATTCTAGCCTTGTCAACAGTGATTGATAAGTTGGAACATAAGAAGCTGATAATTGCATGGAAAGTTCATCATTCAGTCCATCTAGGAACTTTTCCTTCCTCTTAGCATCAGTATCAGTATCGTCTGGAGCATAACGTGATAGATTGTTGAATTCCTCAATATATTCAGCAATGCTGCGATGACGTTGTTTAAGGTTGTGAAACTCCTTCTTCTTTAAGCTCATCACGCCGGAAGAGATATGATTAGTGTGAAAGCCATCTTCAAATATTTCCCAAGTCACTTCTTCAATGGGGTGAGTGACTTGAAAGTTGTCCCACCATGTAGCTGCAGGGCCTTCAAGCAAGTGCGCTGCAAATCTCACTTTCTCAGCATCAGAGCATCCAACGGTCACTAGATCCCTGTTTACTGAATGTAACCAGTCATCACCTACCATTGGATCAGAAGTACCAGAGAACTTTGCAGGTCTCAATCTCAGAAATCTAGTGAGCATATCCAGAGGTGGTGGATTGTTGTTGTTATTGTTGTTGTTGTTCTGATTCTGATTGTTGATGGTCGCCATGAATTGTGTCATCATCTGCATTAGCTGAGTCTGTGCAGTCATCATCTGTTGCATCTCATTTTCATTGTTGTTGTTGTCCCCATTGTTATCGTGGTCGTTGGCGCGTCTTGGAGGCATCTGTTGGTTTAATAGGGATAAGTAATGATAGATAGATAGATAGGTCTAAGGGAGTTCTAACACACTCAACCCAAAACAAACCTATTCAATCAAACATTCATCAAGCAACCAATTACTTAGCAACTTCTAACTTTAACTCATTATAGAAGAAAACAACAAGTTTTCTTGAAACAAGCAACCTAGTATAGTCATACCACATAGGTCGGCATGATCCATACGCTAACACGATATCGATAACTCGAACATGATAATTGGTAGGCAATCTAATGTCTCATGGGTCGCACTATGATAACATTAGTGGGAGCTCTCTTTCGAGTTGGACAATCATCGGTGAAGTGTCCTATCTTCCGGCAGCAATGGCAAAACACTTTTGTCATGTCTCGAGTACTTTTTCTTGAAGTGTTGTTGTGGTTTTCTTGAACTTCCTTCTCTGGGCATTCATTGATATTGTGTCCTTCCTTCTTGGATTTGGAGCAGGTGATATGGCTAAGGTTTTGTTCTTTCTTCCTAAGAGCTTGATACGTTCCATCCTTGACTTGTTCTTTCACTTGTTGCACTATGAAGTCGAGATGGCACTTGGCAGGAATGTGGTTGGTTCCTTCACATAGGTAACAAGTAACTTGAGATGTGGGGCATTCTCCAACTGGATGGTTGTGATCACAAAAGGGACATTGATCTTGATGTTCCTTAGAGGTGTGGCCTACTTCTCCACATATTTTGCAAGCTCGAGGACTTGTCACAACTTGTATCTTGATCTCCTTGTTGGCATGATCCATCCTTAAGGTCCTTGGAGAAAGCAAAGGCTGGTCTTCTTAATGTTTGAAGGAGAAGAGATTCAGTAAAGAATGATCAAAGTATACGAGAAAATCTAATAAGTATAAAAAATATAAGTTCATTCCTAACAAGGGGTTTGTCCAATTCCTAGGATTACGAACCTACAGGCAACACAATGCTCTGATACCATCTGTAAAGACCCAAACCTGGCTTGGTTCGAATCCCTGTGATTACAGTGCTAGTCCCTGGATCGAATAGCTAGCACTCACAGTTTAATATGTAATATCAAGATACAAAGGTCATATTACATCGCATGATCCAGAATATGAATACTTTATTACATACTCATAGCCATAGGCTACCTTATTACAAAGCAGCAGAATACAAGTAAAGCATGGAGTCCTTCATCTTCATGTGCCACAGGCAAACATGTTGGGTGTAGACTCATAACCTCTATCATCAATCCATACTCATCAATAGAATAACCCGCAACATGATAGGTTGCAGCCACAAAGGGTCAATACTTTGAATGTATTGGCAAGTGTCACAAGTTGGTGAATATAAGTTGGACTATCACTACATGCATATTTGGCTAAGTAGAGCTTAGGCTTATTTGCAGAAAGCAACATGGTTTTATCCTATCTTTGCAAAATATTTTTCATCTTTCAATAATTTTCTGAACTCCTTGGCAAACTCCAAGTGCTTCTACTCTCTTGTTGTCACCATCGAGTTTTACTTTGAGAAATTGGAATGTTGAAATCTTTCATAGCTTCAGGCCTTAGTTGCTCAGAGTTGTCCATAACCGGGGACACGGCTAAGTACTTAGATTTTAATCTTTTGCAGAAGCTGTACACTTTACCCACAAGACACAATCTCGTCTTGACGCCACCAGTGGCCGCTGGATTAGTACTCACCAAGTTGGAGTACTGGCAGATCGAGAATGTGACAAAGTCTTTCCATAGAAGTCCTCCCAATACATAATGCCAGCACATCTACCAGGCACCAATGCAAGGATAAACCTCCAATGCATAATTCTAGTTAACCTGAAGAGGTACCAATGCAAGGGTCTTCCACTATGTAATTGACTAGGCCAGAGCCCATTTGGCATGTGGCTGTACACGAAAGCCACTGTACGAGAAACATGTTAAATCTCTAAGTTCCTGGGTGGTATTCTCCTAGTGCACACACGAAAGAGATAGCCATAGACATGGTTCCCTTCGTTGCCACCTTATTCTCAACTGAGTATCCACATTCCACCCAGGTGATTCATTGAATACTTGTTTTATTATATAAAACATATATTTCATCCAACACTTCATATAATCACAATATGGTATATTCCACCCTGAATCTATAGCAGGGCTAAGCATACTATAACTACAGTCTTTCCACTAAGGGATATAAAGGATATCCTAAATAGGACATAGCATAGCATAGTATCATAGTAGTCCTATCATGCATATTACAAAAGTCCACTAAGTGTAATGAAAATAGTAGGACATAGATGATAGTGTCACTTGCCTTAGTAGTTGGTGGTGTTGGTACACTCTTTGCAGTAACACACTTGGTAATCCACACAATCTATCAAACAAAACAACCAAGACAAAACATGCACAAGATCAACACTAATGGCAACACAAAAATCATGCAAAATATGCAGGCATGCAAGATGGCAATTTTTTTTATTGTACAAATTGTTATAACAAAGGTTTTGAACAATACTAAGTGTTTTCTGAACATTTTATAATTGCAAGATTACAAATGCAACCATTTGTGCAATTGTAACAATTAGCAATAATTTCTAGTATTTGGAAAGGCTAGACTCACTAAATAATTTCCATGCTATTAGGTATAGTCAACCAAATTTATATTTTTTGGTCTTACTAGACAGAGGGTTCAATTTGCAATCCATAGCAAAAAGATTCACCCAAAAAATAATTTACAAAACAATTTTTATGGGTAAAATACTCCTAAAAAGGTTCTGCCTAAAAATCCTATTTTTCAGACGCTAAAGGGTGAACTAAGGCCTCAGCAGTGAAGCTCTCATTTTTGTGAATCCATAGACACCAAAATTGCATTTTTCTGATTTGTGGATCAAAAGTTATTGAATTTCTAAGTTTAATACAAATTCTGCCTAATTTCTAATTTAAACAGACGCTCAGGCCTACGTGGCGTGTTCTGATTGGCTCGTACCGGTTCGGGCGGATCGGCAACGTGGGCCGTTGGATTTTAAGTGGCAACGGGCGATCCAGATTAGCCCGTACCGCTTCGGTAAGTGGTCTAATCCTGGCCGCTGGCGACAGATCGGACGGCGCTCAGCGCGTCGACCACGGACTAGCGGCGCTGGCAATGGCGCGCGGCGGCGGTTCGTCGGGTGGGTGGTGTTCCGGTGGTTCTAGAGGGGTAGGGAGACCGTGGACTATTACCAGCAATCGTCGCGGTCGAGGTGGTTTCGGGGATGGTCGCGGTCGATGAAGGGGCGCTCAGATTCGCCGGGGATTCCTCGCCAGAGTTCTGCCGACGGCGGAGCTCGTGTCTCCGAGACGGTGTCGTCGACCTGGGGCTCGAGCAGACAAGGCAATAGGTCAGCGAGGTGTGCTTGGTCGTGTAGAAGTTGGCTGTAACCAAAAGGGGGCAGCGGGAACCTGCGTCTCGCCGGAAATCGCCGGTGAATGGCGGCGGCAGAGGGTGACGCCGATGGTGACTGTGGCGACGACCTAGGCACAGAAAAAGCATGGGAAAGTGCCAGCAGGTGCGCCAGAGCATGGCGAAGCTAACAGGACAGAGGGGAGGGCGTGGGGTTGTCGGTTCTCGCCGGAATCCTCGCCGGAGCTCGTCGGTGGCCGCGGTGGTTCAAGCTCGATTCCGAGCAGCCTAGTGGCTCCGGGGTTGTGGGGTTTGAGGGAAAACGGAGAGGAGGGGGGTGGCGGTTAAGAGGGCAGGGGTCGGAGTGGAGATTAATTGCGCAAACGCACGAATTCGAGCCGATTTGGAAACGGCAGAGGGAGGGAGAGGGGCTATTCGTCGCGGTGGAAGAAGGTGAGGTGGAGGGTGACGTGGAGTGGGGTCGAGTCGTCAGCGAGGGGTGTGAGGAGGGGTCGGTGAGAAAAAGAGAGGGGGAGAAGGGGAGTGCCGGGTGGGCTGTTGTTGGGCTGGGGTGTGGGCCGACCGCTGCTGCTGTTTTTTTTTATTCCTTCAGTTTTTCTTTTTTCTTTTTCTGTTTTCTTAAATAACTTTTGATTTAATGATCCAATTTGAATCAAACAAATTTCTAAAAATTTGTAAAACTCAAATTAGGTTTTTAGGGCATTATAGAACTCATTTACTTTCCAACTCAATTTTTTCTAATCAAATTTATTCCCTTTGGCTTTAATAGTTAATATTGCCTTTCTTAATTCTATTCTCAAAATAATTCATATCTTTTTATCCATGGCTCCAAATTGGATGAAACCAATTTCTATTGTTTTATTGTTTTGCCCTTTATATTTTTAGCCCTCAAAGGAGTTCTTTTGTTTAATACAAATAGGGAGTATATCCATAGTATTGTGTTGTTCTTAGGGTTAACCAATAATTAGAGTTTTAGGGTTTGAGATAATTTTCACCTCTCTTAGGTTTTTAAAATGCAACCAAGTCAAGATGCTCATGCATGCTTCATGATTTGGGATTTTAAAACATGCACACCACTTCACAAACAAAAATCATTTTGTTTGGCTTGGGTTTTTGAGGCATTATATTAAATGTTCCAAAAGTTTTTGTTCCTTTTGAATTCCAAAGAACTTGGTTCTTTGTTTTGTTTAATAATTTTCACATTTCAAAATTTGGAAAATTTTGGGATGTGACACTCTCCAACAAGAACGTCACTTGTCTTATGGCAAGAGGAACGGAGGTATTATCATCATCACACTCCACTTCTTTAATCAATGATGATTTTGATGATGAGTTATCTCTTGAGGTCAAAAAGGAACTAGTTGCTTTTGATGTGTTCATGAATAACTTGCAAGGGGAACACAAGGAACATGGTGTGGACCTCTTAAATCAACTTTCACACACACAAGAACTTCTAGATGATAGATGTCAATTAGGAAGAGAGCACATGATTGAGATAGAAGCTCTTAATAATGCTCTAGAAGAAGAACAAGAAACTAGAATATCTCTTGAAACCAAACTAGAGGGCCTTGATGGTGCTAATGATCTCATTATTAATAAACTCATCAGGGAACGTGATCATGCTATTGCTAAATACAAAAAGGCTAAAAAGGATAAGATTGAGTTTGGTGTTGTTCATGGAAAAACTTGCCGAGGATTTTAGGACACTTGACAAGGCTCACAAGGCCTTGGAAAGTGAACTATTGTCACTCACAAAGTCTCATGAAAAGCTTCAAACTCAATTGATCAATACTCCCTCACCTATTACATTCATTCCTTCTAGTTGTACAAATACTCTTGAAGAACATGCTAGGTTGAAGAAGAAGCTAGCTAAGACCTCCTTTCCCAAAGGAAACAAGTCTATTGATGATCTCTTAAACAAGAAAAGGTCAAATGGTGAAAAAGGGGGCATTGGCTTTGTCTCTATTGCCAAGAAGAATAAGAACAACAACAAGAAGAAGAAGGCCAAGCCCGCCCAAGAAAAGAACAAGGTCATTGTGGGAAGTAAGACCACAAGTGGAAAAACTATGTCTCATGATGACTGTGCGGGAAGTGCTAACCCTCACTATGTCTTAATGCGTGATTATTATGGTGATGTGTATGCCAAATATGTTGGCCCTTTTGATGGTTATATTGCATGGTCTATTTGGGTTCCCAAGACCCTTGTTGCTAACAAAAGAGGACCCATTGAAAAATGGGTACCTAAGGACTAGTTTGATCTTTTGTAGACCTATGCTTCCGGAGGGTCAAAATGGGTGCCTGATAGTGGATGCACAAGTCATATGACCGGAAGCGCGTCTAGTGTCAAGGAATTGAGACCAAATGTTGATCAAATATCCGTTACATATGCCGACAAGTCAAAATCTAAGGTAATGGGATTCGGCAAAGTTGTGGTTACACACGATATCACTCTCGTGGACGTCATGCTTGTTGAGACCCTTGGGTATAATTTACTTTCAGTCCGTGCTCTAGGAAAGATGGGTTTTGCCGTCTTTATTGATGTTGATATTCTGATCCTCTTGTGGAGCAAGTCTCTAAAGGTTACTTTCGTTGGGTACGTCGAAGATGACTTGTATGTGGTGGACTTCTCGGGGAAAACCACAACAAGTCCGATGTGCCTATTCGGAAAAGCCGATGTGGGTTGGCTATGGCATCGCCGCCTAGCCCATGTCAACATGAGAACTTTGCAAAGCCTTCACAAGTATGGTCATATTGTTGGACTAAAAGAAAATGTTTGCTTTGCCAAAGATCGTGTTTGCAGGGCATGTGTAGAAGGAAAAATGCATGCTTCTCCCCACAAGCCAAAGAACTACATCAAGTCAAAGAGGATCTTGGAGCTCCTTCATGTGGATCTCTTTGGTCCTCCCTCTCATGCAAGCCTTGGTGGGAAGAAATATTGTCTAGTAATTGTTGATGACTACTCAAGTTACACTTGGGTATATTTCTTCAAGCTAAAAAGTGAGACCCAAGAGAACTTCATTGACTTCATCAACATGGCTCAACGCCAACACAATGTCCCGGTATTGACAATAAGAAGTGACAACGGTACCAAATTCAAGAACTACACATTGAATGGATTTCTTAGTGATGATGGAATAAAACATCAATATTCCGCTGCATATACCCCTCAACAAAATGTTGTAGCTGAGAGGAAGAACCGGACTCTTATTGATATGGCAAGGACCATGTTGGCGGAGTTTAAGTCTCCATACAATTTTTGGGCTGAAGCCATCTCCACTGCATGCCATGCTTCAAAACGTCTCTATCTCCGCAAAGAATTGTTCAAGACCCCTTATGAGATACTTACCGGTAACAAGCCCAACGTCTCATACTTTCGGGTGTTCGGTTGTAAGTGCTTCTATCGTATTAAGGGTATTCGTTTGTCCAAGTTTGATTCCAAAGCATTAGAGGGTATTTTTGTTGGTTATGGTCTCGAATCCCACACTTATAGAGTCTATGACATTCTCTCTGGAGTTGTCATAGAATCTTGTAGTGTGGTGTTTGAAGAATATGATGGTCCCCAAGCGGGACATGTTGATGTTTGTGATGTAGATGATGAAATGCCTCAGGAAGCCATAGGAAGAATGGGTGCGGGCTTCATCCGTCCTATTGAGGAACCCCTTATGGCGGATCGAGAAGAACTATGGTCTACTCAAGTGGAGCCCTCATCTTCACAACATCCACAAGCTCCGATCGAAGGGGACAATGACCCACACCAAGAACAAGTTGTGGACCCTCAACCCACTGATCAAGAAGATGCCTCCAACCAAGAAGTGATTGAGTCTCCGTTTGCTAGAATGTCCACTGGTGCTAAGGCCATTACACAAGGAAGATCTATACAAACTGCCATAAGAACAAGCGAATACCTAGCCAGTCGAGGGCTTGATCAAGACCAAGGTCAATCTCTGCCTCCTGTAGAAGAGGATATCTCCAATGATGATCAAGGTCAAGTTGATGTTCATGACGAGGACCAATATGATGAAGTGATTCCCACAAGAAACAACAAGGAAATCGAAACTCGTCGCCAAGCTAGAATGGATAGAATTTTGGAATTAAGAGACCACACTCTTGAGAATGTGGTAGGAGATGTAAGAAGAGGGATATCTACTCGAGCACAATTGAAGAACTTTGGTGAGCACCAAGCACACATTTCAATGGTGGAACCAAAGAAAGTATGGGAAGCTCTTGAAGATTCGAATTGGTTGGACGCAATGCACAAAGAGCTCAACAACTTTGAGAGAAACAAGTATGGAAGTTAGTGGAGAAGCCAAAAGATTGCCGCAATGTCATAGGCACCAAGTGGATTTTCAAGAACAAGCAAGATGAGCATGGAATTGTGATAAGGAACAAGGCAAGATTGGTTGCACAAGGGTTCTCTCAAATTGAGGGCATTGATTATGGAGAGACTTATGCACCTGTGGCTCGTCTTGAGTCCATCCGTATCCTTCTTGCTTATGCGGCTCATCATAAATTTAAACTACAACAAATGGATGTAGAAAGTGCATTTCTTAATGGTCCATTGCATGAGTTGGTATATGTGAAACAACCCTCGGGGTTTGAGGATCCCAACTTCCCAAACCACGTGTACAAACTCGATAAGGCACTCTATGGGCTCAAACAAGCCCCACGCACATGGTATGAGCACCTTAGAGAGTTGTTGTTAGATTATGGAGAGACTTATGCACCTGTGGCTCGTCTTGAGTCCATCCGTATCCTTCTTGCTTATGCGGCTCATCATAAATTTAAACTACAACAAATGGATGTAGAAAGTGCATTTCTTAATGGTCCATTGCATGAGTTGGTATATGTGAAACAACCCTCGGGGTTTGAGGATCCCAACTTCCCAAACCACGTGTACAAACTCGATAAGGCACTCTATGGGCTCAAACAAGCCCCACGCACATGGTATGAGCACCTTAGAGAGTTGTTGTTAGATTGTGGGTTTGAGGTTGGGAAAATCGATCCCACTCTTTTTACTAAGAAGGTCAATGGGGAACTTTTTGTATGCCAAATCTATGTAGATGATATTATCTTTGGCTCATCTAACAAAGCTTTTAATGATGAATTCTCAAAGCTTATGACTGATAGGTTCAGGATGTCTATGATGGGAGAATTGAGAGTTTTTCTTGGCTTTGAGATCAAGCAAGTAAGAGGAGGAACATTCTTCAACCAAGCCAAGTATACTCAAGATATGCTCAAAAGATTCAACATGAAAGACCTAAATGGAGCTCCCACTCCCATGGCAACAAAGACTCATCTTGAACTAAATCCAAATGGTAAAGATGTGGATCAAAAGGTATATCGATCCATGATTGGCTCTTTGCTTTACCTTTGTGCATCTAGACCCGATATTGTGTTGAGTGTAGGAGTGTGTGCAAGATATCAAGCGGCTCCTAAAGAAAGCCATTTGATGGCGGTCAAGAGAATCTTTCGATATTTGGTTCATACCCCAAACTATGGTATTTGGTATCCTAGGGGCTCAACTTTCTCTCTTTGTGGGTACACAGATTCGGATTGGGCTGGTGACAAGGATGATAGAAAATCAACCTCCGGGGCTTGCCAATTCCTTGGGAGTCCTTGGTGTGTTGGTCTTCTAAGAAGCAAAATTGTATATCCCTTTCCACCGCCAAAGCCGAGTATGTGGCAGCTGCTAGTGCTTGTACACAATTGCTATGGATGAGGCAAACTTTAAAGGAATACGGTGTCCATTGTGACAAAGTGCCTCTTCTATGTGACAATGAAAGTGCTATCAAGATTGCATATAACCCAGTGGATCATACAAGGACACAGCATATTGAGATTCGTCATCACTTCATTAGAGATCATGTTGCCCGAGGTGATATTGAGCTATCATATGTGTCAACCAAAGACCAACTTGCCGACATTTTCATGAAGCCACTTGATGAAGCAAGATTTTGTTATTTGAGGAATGAACTAAATATCGTGGATTCTAGGAGCTTGACTTGATTACCTTGCATATTCACCTATGTCTTGACCCATATTTGGTGTAGGTGCAGGCATGGAGATAGGGGGAGTGCGGTCCTAATACATTGGACTATCCCTCCCCCATAATGCCAACATTAATAAATTCAATACTATTGATATCATTTTGTGATATGTGAGTTTCATTGATGAGTAGTGGCTATGAACCCAAGGATAATTCTTCGCGGTGTCATGCCACAAACTCTTACATGATGGCCTTGTCCATCGCCCTCATCTTATTGAAGAGTTGGTTCTTGGTCCGTTTGATTTGGAACTTAATTTAACTTTTTCTTAAAATCAATGTTTTCTTGGTTCTTCACAGTACATCATCTGAATCCCAGGCCTTTCCTCATCTCTAAACATGCTCCTCTAGCCACACATTTGTCCACTACTTGAAACTAGGGGTTTTGGTCATGGGGAGGCCGGACTGTCCGCCCTGAACCAACCGGAGTATCCGGCCAGACCGGACTCTCCGCTTGATTCACTACAGACATTCCCGCCGGGCCGGACACTCCGGTGAATATCACCCGGACACTCCGGCCTCGGCAGTTTCCAAATCGTAATAGGGGGTCAGGGAGAAGTGAACGGTTCAGTCCTCCTTCTTCCCCCGACTCCCTCTTGCTCTCTGCCTGCTGCCCCCGACCAAGGACTCCACCGGGAGGGCTCCTCCACCCCGGATCCAGCCGCTGCCGCCGTCCATTCTCTTCCCTTTGCCGCTGGGATCCATTCCCCTCTGGTGAAGGACACCATGGATCCATTCCCCACCGGGAGTAGAAGGACACCTAAAATCGTCAAGACTCCAGCTGGAATGTCCGGCGTGTACGGGCCAGACACTCCGGTTCGACCGGAATGTCCGGTTATTACGCACCGGAATGTCTGGTCGTGGCGGAGTCCCCGGGATGATTTTGCCGGACAGTCCGGGTGTTTTCTGCCAGTCAGCTCCTGCATTACTTTGACTACTACTACATGTTTGTATCTTCTGGACAAGTGTGCTTACCCCATATGCTATCCTTCTACTCTGATCTCACAGGTGGTTCTCGTCCTCGCCGGCCTCGGGCTGCTAAGCAGGCACATCCTCGCAGGTTCCGTGATGAAGAGTTTGACGTTCATGTAGATCCTTCTATGGTGAGACAGGCTGCTCGTGACCGTGCTGCAGCAAAACAGGAAAAGGTCACAAGACTGAAAAGGGATGAAGCCAAGCGCTTGAGGTTTGAAGCATTGACCACTCTGGCAGATTTGGGTACCGAGGAGTTTGTGGAGATGAGAGTCCAACAGTTCTACTCTGCCTCGCACCTCGGATGATGATCGCTTCTGGAGAAATGAACAAGCCCTTTTCTCTGAGGTGTTTTGTGGGTTCAGGACTGCTGTGTGCCCCATGCAGTGGTTGGATCTCGAGAAGCTCCATGCACACAGGTACTTTTAGGATGCTCTGTGGGTGACAGAGAAGATGGGGCTACACACCATCTTTCGAGTAAAAGAAGACTATAATGTTGAGTTGGTCCAGCAGTTCTATGCTACAGTGGTCTTTGGGGACACTACGGATATTCCCCTTGAGTGGATCTCTGGCACTACTAGGTGCCGCTCCAGCATGGCTCAGTTTGCACAGATTCTTGGATTGCCTTTCAATCCCAATGCTCCTAGTGGTCTCAGAATGCATGTTCATGGTCAGGCATATGACAAGCAGAGGTTGGCCCCAATCTACTCTCAGAATGGTGTGGCTGGCCAAACCATCAACATCAAGCTCATCTACAACATTCTGCTTCGCATGTTTCGCCATACACTCACTCCCAAGGCGGGCAACAAGGATGAGATGAGAGGTGCAGAAATCAATCTTATGGCACATGCTCACTCTGTGTATACTCATGGTCCTGACCACCAAGGTGGTGCTATTGATGTCATGGATTTCATCTATCAGGACTTGTACAAGTGCATCACTGACAAGAAGTGCCCTCTGTTTGCTCCCTATGTGATGAAGCTCATTGCTGCTCAGGCTCCAGCAACTCCATTGCTCTACACTGATCTTGTTCCATACCTTCCTGCCAAGCTATAGAGGAAGGCTTCCCCCACCACCAAGGCTCCTCGTGGCTACCCCCTGCTCAGGACATATTTGAGGATGATGTGATGGATGCAGATGATTCTGACAGTGATGATGAGGAGGTATCGGAGGCTGTGACCCGTGGCCCTCGCATGAAGCATGCCAGCAATGCATATCGCTTCACCACCTCTAAGGAGGAAGTACACAAGAAGGTGAAGAAGGCCTCCTGGTGGAAGAAGCTTCTCCTATGCCAGAACATTGACATTCGCCATGGAAAGTATGATGCATACAAGGCTAACAGGAATATCATGAAGGAACTCAAGCAGATCAACCAGCCCATGGATGTTGATCCCTCTCAGCAGCAGGCATCAGATGGCACTCTTTCCTACAGTCACTGGAGTCAGGGTCGTGTGGACTGGTCCATGTTTGAGGACGTGACTTCTTCTTCTCACCCTCACGGTCAGAGCTCGACTCAGGGTGATCATCAGGGTGAGGATGACGACGAGGATGAGGATGAGGAGGAGGATGCCGACTACGACTTCAATGGCTAGAGTTGGCTTTGGGGACATTTTAGTTGTGCTCTTTTCCCTTTTTGGCGTCTCGATGCCAAAGGGGGAGAAGCAGCCCCTTTATTAGGTTGCTGCCGGGATTTGCATGGGTACACGAGTGCTTCACGTTATTTCGATTTGCCTCTTTGAAGCCTCGTGTTCGCTATCTTACTTTACTTGTTTGAGTACTATGTTGTGTTGAACTCAGTTGTGTGTTGTGACATGCTTACCCGGTTTTGTTAACGACTTTGTTATGCCTAGCTTATCATTCTAGTGGTTATTATCATGTCATACCTTGTTAGCTACAAAACCTAGTGAGGATGTGATCCTAGGGTGTGTGATTGTCTTAAAATGCAAAGCTAAAATGGTCACACATCTAGGGGAGCCTCACTATTTTTTGTATATCTCCTATTGTGAATTTTATTACCTATCCTGTTTGCAAATCATTGGGTTGTCATCAAACACCAAAAAGGGGGAGATTTATTTTGATGTTTGTTGACAACACTTGGATAGGTTAATCTGTTGTTAAATATTGCAGGAGATATCAGATAGTTGTGAGGTGTTGCCTTAAGGAAAAGAGCTTCCCTGGATCCTATCTGTGCTAAGAAACCTGTCCCAATCGGACTGTCCGGCTGATCTTCACCGGAGTGTCCACCCCTGGCCGGACTGTCCGGTTGGATCCGTCCGGACTTTCCGCCCCTGGGATGTGGGCGTCTTTCCTGGACATTCAGAACACCATATCGGACTCCTCACGGACACGGTCCGGAATCTGGCCGGAATGTTCTCTGGCCGGAGTGTCCGGTGAGTTTGCCCCGGAGTGTCCGGCCCTAGGGGCTTATCGATCTTCTTGGACATTCAGAATGCCTCATCGGACTCCTCCAGAACTCGGTGTGGACACATGCCAGAAACTTTGCCAGGCCGGAGTATCCGGAGGGTGTCAATCGGAGTGTCCGATTGGGCCGGACTGTCCGGCTTGTATTTTCCAGACTGTCCGGTGTAAGTGGCTCCCAACGGCTCTAATTCCAGGGGCCCTATAAATAGGCCCCTTCTTCTACCTTGGAAGCTGCTCGTCCAGTTCAAGAAAAGCATCACCATTTGAGCCACCAAATCCACAAGAACTCTTCACTCAACCATCCAAAGTCGTTGATCTTTGGAGAATCGAAGGAGGAGGCCTTGATCTACTACTTCACCAAGAGAGATTTCCATTTCCCCCTCATTCACTTGAGGGCCCCTTGTTCTAGGGTTTCCTTGGAAACCCTAGCTTGTGATTTGGTCTTACAAGCTTGTCTTTGATTGTTTGACACCTTGCTTGTATTCAGGAGCCTCCAATTAGGTTGAGGATGTGTGCCTCGAACTTGTTGTAAAGGTGCCGGCTTCCACCTCGAAGGTTGCCGTTATAGTGGAAGGTGAATCGAACCCTTTGGGGTGAGGTTCATCGGAGAACAAGGGAGGCCTCTCGTGGCGTTGGTGGTTTGATACCACCCCCTCTCCAAACGTAGGCGTACTTCCCCTCAAAAGGAACGAACTATGGGAAACAAATCTTTGTGTCTCCGAGCGCTCCACTTTGGTTACCTCTATCCTTTACCGCACTTTACATCTCTAGTTCTTGCATAGTTCTGTGCTAGTTGACATATAGGTAAATTCACCTTAGTTGCATAATCTAGAGAATTTACCTTTTGTGTCGAACCCTAATTTGATTAAGAGTAAAATTTGGAGTAGCACCTATTCACCCCCCACCCCCCTCAAGGTGCCCATATGATCCTTTCAGCTAGAGCAAGATAATTATATGTGGATAGTGCATCCATAATTGCTATTGCCTCTGGAACCGCTTATATCAATAACCTACTAGTCTCATCCATAGAAGAAAGAGAACTAATGATATGCATAGTGATGTCACCGTTAATCTCAAGTAAATCCCTCACATACAGCCGTATTACCCGTTCTGTCACTGGGGTTCTCAACCTGCAGATTAATCATTACTCATACTCCCTATACCTGGCTCAATCCTCGGGGTCTTGGGTACCTGATAATTCCTTGGATTGAGGCAAGAGAGGATACAATAATCATCATGTCATACAAACTAATACATTATCCCATCTGTGATAAATAAGATGCATAAAAGCTACATGGCTAGGCCGAAGCCCTTAGCCCAAAGAGAATTACTCACGTATAGAGATGAAATCAACAATCATAAACATTGCAATGGAAATCATGAGATTGATAGCAAATAGTCTTACAATGTCGCCAATCAAAGATGAGGTCTATTATTACAAGTGGTGGAATATGGCTATGGTGGTGGAGAAGGGTTTGGAGATTAGATCTAAGTCTATTCCTCCGGCGGCTCTTCGGTGTTGTGGATGCAGGTTTCTGGGGTTCTGCGGGGGCTCTATTTCTTGTCGTCCGAAGCCCCTTTATATAGGGGCCCCTTCACGAAAGTTGTTCTGTTTGACCTAGTGGTGTCGATGGCAACTATACGGCCAGAATTTTATTCTCGCCGTATGGTTGTTCGTTAAAGCTTCTGTCTCCACTTCACAACCCCTGGTTTCTTTGGGTTGTTGGAAATCTCGTATCTTGGACTTTAATGTTGTTATTTCCATCATCAAATGTCATTATCTCCGCGGGGAAAAATAGAAAGAAAGGATTGCATACCCCTTTGATCATTAGGCATTAGTGGCAGTGTTTAGAGAGATATTTCATCAAAAATATGAATAATATCCAGTTTAAATGTGGATGTAGATGGCTATATTTCACAGCCATCAAATTCCCCAAGCTTAAACTTGATCGTCCTCGAGCAAGAAAACCAAAATCAAAAAGGACCTCAGCATTTAAACTAAAATAACGAGATGATGATCTTACTCATGATTGGTAGTCTCATGTTTCCTCCACTTTATTAATCTGAAAAACATTAGCATAGATAGAGTAATGGCAAGCATATTATACAGGTTTTTATGCATCCTTCTAATGTAGCAAAATTATTGTTAACATGAATGATTCAAATGAGTAAACCTTATTCCATGTCATGTAATCAACTTACAGGCTTGCCTTTGAACAATAAAGTATAATCATGTAAAATTGAGAGTGTGAGAGTTTGTCATGAAAAACATATACACTAGAGTATCTCAATTCCCCAACATAACTAAATCAAGACTTTCCAAGCACTACTTTTCTGTTCATTGTCCTTTAAGAATTTTAGTTCTTAAGTAATTGAGAGAATGTTAAAAAAATTAATTAGTTTATCAGGCTATGATGGACACTCGTGGCATCACCAAGGTTTTTGTTCCTTTTGCAGAATGATTACTCATATCAGCTAGAGTGATTCCATCATGAACACAGCTACCCGAGAATGCCAAGACTCTTACCCATTATAGTATTGCTGCTACATATGTTTAATCAACTCATAGCCGAAATCTAGGAGTTTCCTCCACGAAGATCGTTTGTAGGCTAGCAGAGTTGTTGGCATCCCATGAAGTTTGACATGCATAAAGCTATATCCTTCTTATGATTCACAAGTCAAACTTTGGCATGTTCACAAAAACCGCTAAACATTACTTCAATTGAACAAATCCTTTTAAAGAGAGCTATCTAGTCAATCATTATTTTCTGTGGTGTTGACTATCTCTAGAAATAAGCCTTCAAGACTAAACACTACAACACCCAAGCCTTAAATTATGATACTTTTTCTTATTAAAATTGTTTACCAAATTTTTAAGCCAGACTTGGTTAACTACAAGAGCTGAAACAAAACGTACCCAACTAAATACCCATGCAAACAAAATTTTACTACAATATAAAGACTCACTCCACCAATATAATATCTTAACATTTACTACTAACTAGCATGGGTTTCTCAAACTTCAAAAGTGAGGAGTCTTAAGGCATACCTCTCATGATTGGCTCCACTTCTCTCTTCCCTTTTGATTTGCTTCTCAGAAACTCGAAGTTGATCACTCTTCTGCAAATACGTGAAAGCGACAAGGAGAATAGAAAGGAAGGAAGAGGGAAAATAAAGATAAATAGAAAAATCTTTTTGTTGTTTTTAAGAGAGGGAATTAAAGAATTGAAAATTGGCGGCAAAGCTTGGCTAGAAAATCTTGAAAACAAAAAGAAATAACTAAAGATAAAGTGTTGGGGAAACCAACACGAGTGCTTATAAACTCGAATTAAAAACATAACCTCGAAAGAAATGAAAGCAAATGAACGCCAAATAAAGATAATGAGGAAACTTTCCCAAGCTTAGACTTTTGCAAGCTCTTCAAATCATTGTGGTGGCGGGAAAAGTCGTAACTCCAGTTCGCAAATTGAATCGATAAATTACTAGTTATTTCTTAGAGGTTCAAGGAGAGGTTATGCATCCTCTTCATAGTTCCTCCAAGTTCTTGGAAGTCTTGGTATGTAGCAAACCGGGTTGGTGGCTGCTCCTCTTGATAAGGAACTTCTTTCTCCTCTTCTTAGTTCTCATCCTCATCCAGAATCTCCTCCTCGGGTTGGTGTTTCTCAGCCTGCAAGTCATATAGCAAACATCCTTCCTCGATAGAGAAAAGACCATTAGGCAAAGGAGTGGGATAGAGATGCCCAGCTCTAGCAATATGCAAGTAATAAACACCACATCTCCTAGTGAGCATTCCACAAGCTTTTAAAGTAGAGAACCAACACGTATCTCACATAGCACTGGTTGCAACTCACCTAGGTCGATGCCTAGGGCAATGGAAAGCATGGTGATTGATGACTGCAAGTGCACAGATTGTTTGTAGCTAGTTCCGAAATAAAGATATCGATCCCACAGGGAGCAGGAGTCTGAAGTCTAAAAACTCTTGAAATAAATATTACAAAATAAATGCTAGATAAAGTTCTAAGTGACAAGATAAAATGTGAGTATTGTGTAAAAAGGTGCTTCCTCCATCAAGTCCCCACGAGAGTAAAATACTGAGAGGTCGACTACTCTCAACATCAAGATGTAGAAAATCTAACACATGGTCACATCGATGAATATCATTATAGACTTTACCTTATTTAAATCTCATACTAGGGTTTCTACATCTCCCCAAGAACTAGCGATCTACTCGGACATGGAGGCAATCAACATCATGGCAATGGTAATGGAAACAATCATAGATGAATAGTACTTGTATAAATCCACAACGAGTATAGGAATTACAACAAGATCTAGACAAGATGTAGATGGGATGAATGCAGATGGTGGTGATGCAGCAGTGGATGATGAAGATCGATGCCTTAGCCTCCCCGGATGTGCGCAAGGCAAAGATGGATCCCTTGTGGATGAGTTCCCCTTCCAGATGCCTTCCAAAGGTGAGGTTTCTGTGATTTCTGGGTGTTTTGTATGTCATCTCCTCGAACCAATTGCACGGGGTGAAACTATTTGACAAGGAGGAGGTGGCGCCAACTATACGGCCGGAAAATTTGCTCCGCCCGTATAGTTGGTCGTTGAACTCTCTGCCTCCCTTGTTCGCTTCAGGTTTTCTTCTGGTATTATTAATATTTCCCAAATAAGCAATTTACGTTGTTTTTGACTCCTTTTCTCCGCAGTACAAATGCTCCAAGAATTGTATCCATTGGATCCATCATCTGTCCTGATCCTAGTGAAAATAGACATAAAATATGCACATGAACGCCGTAAAATACCAAGATCCTACATCTACAATGCAAAATAATAATGTAAAACATGATGCAACTATGCACCCATCAACTTCCCCAAGCTTAGACTCTTGCTCGTCCCGAGCAAGTTTTAGCTTATGGATGTGATCCTCATATTCATGAAGTTGAGTCGATAAAATAAATGAGGCAATTGCATCATGTGTTTATCATGTAAGATACATAAGAACAACTTCATGAATATTACCTTACTCGAACCATCTGAATAGTATTAGCAGGCTTCCACACCTTAGTGATCAATAGTTCATAAAAGATGAATCTCAACATAATGTAAAAGTATCCAGTTCAACCGAATGAGTTAGCGAGATTGTCCCAAGTGTTTTTGGATCAACATATTCACTTGGGGTTCAAAATCTCAAAGGTGTATCTTTGTCATACTACAATATAGTGGTATATGCCTACTTGATCTTTGCACACTCGCTCTTTTCTTCTTCTTTTTCTTTCTTTTGTATATATGCTCACACTTTTGTTTAAGTGTTGTGCAAAGGAGCTAGCCATACGTTCCACTTCATGTAGGAATCTGAAGTTTAATTATCTCAATTATCAAATTCCAAGCGTATATGAAGTTTTTCTATGACTTAAAGATTCTACTCGTCTTATTCTCACTCTATTTTGATAGCATTTTCATTTTCCTTTGTTCAAGGTTTCTTTCTTAACTTACTTTATAGATAGTTTTTCTTTTGTAAATCAAAACGTAGACTTACATCATATTAACTAAATTATATTTTAGGTGTTCCATTAATTACCAATGGTGTGGAAAACTCCTATTGCTATCATCAAGTGCAAGTAAAATTATACTCAAGCCATTCATATATCAATAAAGCAAACACAAACTCAATATTGCTCCATATATAATAATAAACTCAGAATTTCATAAAAGGGATCGACTATTCCTGAAGGGAATTCTAATGATGCAAACTTTATTGCTAGTTTGAACTAATGCAAAAATAGTAATAAAAACTTATAAGATAGATTACAAGGTCTTAAAGATCTCCCCAAGCTTGGAATGAAGCCAAGCGGGATCAAATAATCCCTTGCGATTATTTGATACCGTGATTGTTGTCGATCACTATGGCGCCATGGCACGTGGTATCTTCTCCTCACGGGCCAGCCTGAGGCAGAGGGATTGATTGACAGCTTCTAATTCTTTAATGCGCAGCTTGTAGAAAAGATTGTTCCTCTCCAGCACCTTCACTTGTTCTTTAATGAACTCATTGTTATCCTAAAGTGTTTGTAGCGCCTTAAGACTCATAGAAAAACCTGCTTTGGTTGTCCGCTTGATATTTTCATCTAGTTTATCAAGATAAAGTCGTAGCAATCGAAGGTGTTTAGGTGTCCCTGGCTTCTCCTTGTCCAACTCTTCAATCTTCAGCTCCAGGGCCTTCAAATCCCTCTTCTGACACCCATGGTCGGTGTTGAGGAACTCTATAGGGATGGCCTTGATCTCCTTGCCTCGATCGCTATTGCTCCCGATCTCCATGGGATCTTTTCTTCTTGACTACTATCTCTTGATTGAGAGTCCTTACGTGTGAATAAGAGGTAGATTGGCTCCTGGAAATTATGATTAGAGAGAAAGACAATTGCAGTATATAAGGGGGATCAGAGGTCGGTAAAACTCGTGAGAACCACCAAATTGTCGCTCAAGGAAAAAATTTGAACAAAACAGGGAAAGAAATCACGGATTTGGAAGTGTCCTCCCGCGTAATGACCAACTATACGGGCGCGACCCGTATAGCTCCGGCTGTATAGTTGGTTCCGCGCAGATATTTCCAAATATCTCGAGTCCATGTCGATTAAATCACGACTCGGAACCGACAATAATGTTTTTTAGATGAATAACGAAAGATCAAACAAAAGAGTGTCTGAGAGTTTAATGACTAACCATACGACCGGAGTTTTTGCTCTGGTCGTATAGTTACGACCGTATAGATACAAACACCAAAAATCAAAAGTGTCTGAGAGTTTAACGACCAAATATACGGCTAGAATTTTTGTTCTGGTCGTATAGTTGCGACCGTATAGATACAAATATCAAAAGAAAAACCATCTGAGACTTTAACGACTAACTATACAACCAGTATTTTTGGTTCCGGTCGTATAGTTACGATCGTATAGTCTTAGATAGCGAAAACAATTTCACGAAGATGATACAGAGAATTTAACGACCAACTATACGACCAGAGCTTCCTCTTCGGTTGTATAGCTCCTCCCGTATAGTTGGTAAAACCCCTCTAAAACTTCAAAAAAACACAAGGAATTTAAATGCAGAATTTTCAAAAGTAATAATTGTGAAAACAAATCACTTATTTTGGTAAGAACACTTACCTTGCACTTACCATTTGCTTATTTGGGGATTAAAAGTTCCTCCCATAACAAAGACTTCTCTTTTGGAGGAATTGACCTTAATTCATTGAATAATTCCCGTAAACAAAAATCACCAGCACTAAAGTTCCTCTCAGTAAGATTGGTGTCTTGCGGGGTAATCATGGACACTGCATCCAACATTGTTATTTCTTGCCTCTGTATAATCTGTAACTCAAATTCTTGAAGTGAAAGAATCCAACAGATCAGTCTTGGCTTATGGTATTTCCTTTCAAGGAGTTCTTTCAAGCCATCATGATCCGTGTGAACTCTTACCTTTGCATCAACTATATATGAATGGAATTTATCACAAGAGAAAAATACAGCAAAAAGTTCCTTTTCTTCCTTAGGGTAGTTCTTTTGAGCACCATTGAGAGTTCTACTAGCATGATGGATAATATTAAATCTATGACCAATATGTTATCCAAGAGTTACTCCTACAACATCATCACTAGCTTCACATATTAAATCAAAGGTTGTATCCCAGATAGGTGGTTTAATAATTGGAGCACGAGATTGAGTTTATCAAAGGCTTCAAGACATTTATCATCAAAATTAAATCTCATTCCCTTTTGCAAGAGGTTTGTCAAAGGTTTAGATATTCTAGAGAAATTTCTAATGAACCTTCCCTAAAAACCCACATGACCAAGAAAACTTCTTATACCTTTAATATCCCTAGGTGGTGGCATTCTCTCTATTGCTTCAAACTTAGCTCTATCAACTTCAATTCCCTTACATGATACCTAGTGTCCATGGATTATACCTTCTTTGACCATAAAATGGCATTTTCCCCAGTTTAGAACAAGATTAGTTTCTTCACAATGCTGCAAAACTCTTTTGAGATTATCCAAGCAACTAGTAAACGAAGTTGCATAGACAGAAAAGTCATCCATAAATACTTCCATTATAACTTCTATAAAATCAGCAAAAATAGCAGTCATGCATCTTTGAAAAGTAGTTGGAGCATTACATAAACCAAAAGGCATACGTCGATAAGCAAGTAAACCATAAGGACTAATGAAAGTTGTTCTAAGTTGGTCATCAGGATGAACAACTATTTAAGAGAAACCAGAGTACCCGTCCAAGTAGAAAAAACGAGTATGGTTTGCTAGCCTTTCTAAAGTTTGATCTATGAACGGTAATGGATAGTGATCCTTCCTAGTCTCTTTGTTTAATTTCCTGAAGTCTATGCACATCCTATGCCCAACAATGGTTCTAGTAGGTATCAATTCATTGTTTTCATTAGGAACAATAGTAAAGCCGCCCTTCTTAGGAACACAGTGAACAAGACTTACCCATTCACTTTCTTTAACAGGATAAATTATACCTGCATCCAATAGGTGTATAATCTCTTTTCTTACCACTTCTTTCATTTCAGGCTTCAGTCTTCTATTGAATTCTGCAAATAGTTTAGACCTTCTTCCATGAATATTCGATGGACAGCTATTATGGGACTAATGCCCTTTAAGTCATCCGTTGACTACCCAAAGACCTTGCAATTCTCCTTAAGTATCCTCATGAGTTCTTCTTCTTCTCCTGAAAGTTTAGCACTAATAGTAACATGGAATTTATTGGTATCATCTAAAAACCTGTATTTAAGATTTTTTTTGGTAGAGTCTTCAACTCTGGGGGTGGTAACTCCTTGTCCCTTCTCTTTTCTGGCTCTTCAAAAACCTCATCGGTTGGAGGTCCCAAAACGGGAAGTGAATCAAATTCATTTTCTAGTTCTCCCAGGGACTTGTCCTCCATAACTATTTCTTCATAATTTGGATCTTCATTTATTTCTTCTTCTCGATTACTAAAGAAAAGAGCCGCCATTTCCTCAATCGTTCTCTCTTCCTCTTCATCTTGTTTTTGTGGAGGACTGTCTTTAAATTTGGAAAAATGGAATTTATTTTTTGTTCCCCCAAGCTTAAGAGACATAATCTCCTTCTTGAAGTTCACATAGGCACCTATATCACCCAAAAAGTTCATTCCAAATATAATTGGGAAAAGAGCGCCAGCTGGCATATCAACAACTACAAAATCGATAGGAAAGCTTTTATTGCCAATTGTGACATTTGCATCTTCAACTACTTCCATTGGAATTCTTAGATTTTTATTGGCTAACGTAATTGTCATATCAGTATTTTCAATTGTAGCCGGTTCTATTTCTCTTTTATTTCTAAGTAGAAATCATTAGATATAACATTAACTTCGGTGCCAAGATCACATAAACCGTAATGAGAGGTTTCTTTAAATATGCAGGGAATAATAGGCTTACCCACATCTTTTACCTTTTTTTACCTTCAACCAATATGGAAGTCTCTTCATCAAGTTCAAATATGTTACAATGTGAGTACATAGCCATAATTGCTTCCTTGGTTACCTCTTCATCTTTGGTTTCTTCCAGATGTTCCACGACTTCTGGCATGTTTTCTTCTTCCCTCTTTTCTTGTACTGTTTTGACATGTTCATATTCAAAAATATGCTTTTGTGCAGTGTTAGGGAAAGGCACTTCATATATTGGTTCTACGGAGGCCTGTGTTGCTTTATCTTCTGTTTTCTTTTATGGTTCAGGTGGTGGATCATACTTGATCGGACCCTCCTTCGGAGCTTTAATATGTTATGTAAAAGCTTTAACAACTTGCAACACAAGATCTAAATCCAAATAAAGTTCTTTAGATAATTCTTTAACATGGCCATTTTTATTAGTCATGAATACAATCATGCTCTATTTCTACGCCTCCTTCACTTCCTAGACCAAAATTCCATGAAACTCTATGATCACGAATTCTATTAAGTAAAGCCCAAGCTTTAGGTATAGGAAGATTTATAAAGGCTCCTTCCACGAAAGAGTCTATTTCAATTTTATTAGGTTCAATTAAACCGCCATAAAACATATGTACTAAATACCATTCAGGTAAATCATGACGAGGACATAGTCATAGTAAATCTTTAAATCTAATATAAGCTCTTACTAGTCCTTCATTAGAACGATTCTTCCAAGTCATTATAAGACGCTTGATTCCAAAAGATTTTTATAATGGATAATATTTTGATAGAAATTCACAGGCTAGATTATCCCAAGTAGTAGTGGCTTCACGGGGTAGAGATCTATACCATGAGAGAGCTTTACTTGTCAAATTTTTGACTAAAAAGTTTAACCCTTACCTCATCAGCGGTATATCCCGTCAATAGAAAAGTGCCACATGTATCTTTGAAACATGCAATATGCTCATATGGATCAGGATCTTCTTCATCTCCAGTAAATTGCTTCTTATGTAGAATACTAAGTAGTCTAGGATTTATTTCAAACCCCCTTGTCTTCTCATTGGAGTTGTATTTTTTTATAAATATCACAGGGCTTCCCAAAGTGGTTGAGTGGGCTAGCACTAGTCATATGTTAAAACTCCATCATGTTGATGGAAACCTATAACTCAAAACAAAATTTAGCAAGACAAAAATAAATAAGCAAAAACTAAAATACCTAAAGCTCTTAGCTCCCCAGCAACATCGCCAGAAAATATCTTGATGACTGCAAGTGCACAGATCATTTGTAGCTAGTTTCTAAATAAAGATATCGATCCCACAGGGAGCAGGAGTCTGAAGTCTAAAAACTCTTGAAACAAATATTACGAAAGAAATGCTAGATAAAGTTCTAAATGACAAGGTAAAATGCAAGTATTGTGTAAAAAGGTGTTTTTGGGTATAAGAACAATAATAAAGTAAAGTAAACAACCGAGTACAGAAAGTAAGTATCACGTATGTAAGAGAGACTAGAACTGCAGTAGGGAAAAAGCGTTCTCAGGGAGTAGCGGATACACCACTAGTATTGTAGAGATCTAAGATAAAGATTATTATCATGAACATTCTCAACTATGTATGTGTGGGAGGAACTCTGTATTTGGACGAATATGCAACAATCGCTGCTCACATCATCTTCATAACCACAACAGTCAGCAATTGACATCAATGGAATTACTGTGCTATTAAGGGACGTAATCCTGTAAGAAGTATCCCATGGCATGAATAGTGTTCCATGAGTTTCCTCGGTTTCCCAAGTTAATATGTAAGGGGTGCCAACAACTTTATAGTCACTGTAAGTGCTAGCACACCTTCGCCTACCAACTAGTAGTTTCCTCCATCAAGTCCCCACGAGAGGCAAATATTGAGAGGTCGACTGCTCTCAACATCAAGATGTAGAAAATCTAACACATGGTCACATCGATGAATATCATAATAGACTTTACCTTATTTTAATCTCATACTAGGGTTTCTCAATCTCCCCAAGAACTAACGATCTACTCAGACATGTGAGGCAATCAACATCATGGCAATGGTAATGGAAACAATCATAGATGAATAGTACTTGTATAAAGCCACAACGAGTATAGGAATTACAACAAGATCTAGACAAGATGTAGATGGGATGGATGGAGATGGTGGATGCAGCGGTGGATGATGAAGATCGATGCCTTAGGCTTCCAGATCTGCGCAGGGCGAAGATGGATCCCTTGTGGATGAGTTCCCCCTCTAGATGCCTTCCTGAGGTGAGGTTTCTATGATTTCTGGGTGTTCTGTATGTCGTCTCCTCGAACCAATTGCACAGGGTGAAACTATTTGACAAGGTGGAGGCGGCGCCAACTATACGGCCGGAGCTATACGGCCGGAAAATTTGCTCCGCCCGTATAGTTGGTCGTTGAACTCTCTGCCTCCCTTGTTCGCTTCTGATTTTCTTCTGGTAATATTAGTATTTTCCAAATAAGCAATTTATGTTGTTTTGACTCCTTTTTCTCCACAGTACAACTGCTCCAAGAATTGTATCCATTGGATCCATCATCTGTCATGATCCTGGTGAAAACAGACAAAAAATGTGCGCGCGAACACCGTAAAATACCAAGATCCTACATCTACAATGCAAAATAATAATGTAAAACATGATGCAATTATGCACTCATCAGTGATGACGCCTCCACCTGTGATTGGTCCTTGGCTTTGGGAGGATTGGTACTCCAAGTAGCGCACAAGAATTGCGCCCAAGTTTACTGACAAGTCGATGTTGTTGAAAGCAGCTTTTGCAAGGACTAAGACCTCCTCCGCATTGAGTCTCGTGAACTCATTTCGTGCGTGCAAGGTGTTAGCAATAACATAAAACAAATAGTGAATTGCAGGATGTTGAATATTCTTCCCCTTGCTGACTCTAGAAGTGAAACTCATTCTATTATAATAAAGTTCTGGGGAAGGGTCTATGCCAGTATAGGATGCACGTAAGTCATTAGCATTATTTTTTGGAAAATTAAAACACGTGCACCATTCATCTAGTGACAAAGCATAATTTTTGTTCATCAATCGGAAAGAAATTATGTCCTCTTCATGCCAAGCTTTAATAGTGCTTTGCAAAGAACTTAAAAATTTAAGAGTTAACTGGCAATAAGTAGGCACATCATTGAATACAAAGTTTTGCAGGCCAACTCGATTCCAAAGTAAATTGAAGTCATTAGAAATACTAAGTTGATTCAATATAATGGGGCAAGCCCACTTGGTTGTCTTCACTTCTCGATTCTTGATCATGTTGAAGCGATCACGTTGGAGCTCATCCCTGAACCGTATCCCCATGCGTTCTTGAGCGGCATCCCAAGAAGAACTAGCGGCGGCACGAGCACGAGTCTGGCTCCTAATGTTCATCATCTAAAATAATAAGTGATGAGTGCAATTTGCATCATGTTTTACATTATTATTTTGCATTATAGATGTAGGATCTTGGTATTTTACGGCGCTCGTGCGCACATTTTATGTCTGTTTTCACTAGGATTAGGACAGATGATAGATCCAATGGATACAATGCTCGGAGAAGTTGTACTGAGGAGAAAAGGAGTCAAAAACAATGTAAATCTCTTATTTGGAAAATATTAATAGTACCAGAAGAAAACTAGAAGCGAACAAAGGAGGCAGAGGGTTCAACGACCAACTATACGACCGAAGCAAATTTTCCGTCCGTGTAGTTCCGGCCGTATAGTTGGTGCCGCCTCCGCCTCGTCAAATAGTTTCACCCCATGCAACCAGTTCAGAGAGACGACATACAGAACACCTAGAAATCGCAGAAACCTCACCTCCAGAAGGCATCTGGAGGGGGAACTCATCCACCAGGGATCCATCTTCGCCCTGCGCAGATCCACGATGCTAAGGCATCAATCTTCATCATCCACCGCTGCATCACCACCATATATATCCATCCCATCTACATCTTGTCTAGATCTTGTTGTAATTTCCGTACTCATTGTGGATTTAGACAAGTACTATTCATCTATGATAGATTCTGTATTATTGCCATGATGTTGATTGCCTCCATGTATGAGTAGATCTTTAGTTCTTGGGGAGATGGAGAAATCCTAGTATGAGATTGATATAAGATAAAGTCTATTATGATATTCATCGTTGTGACCATGTGTTTGATTTTCTACACCTTGATGTTGAGAGAAGTCGACCTCTCAATATTTGTCGCTCATGGGGACTTGATGGAGGGAACTACTTATTGGTAGACGGAGGTGTGCTAGCACTTACAGTAACTATAAATCTGTTGGCACCCCTTACGTATCAACCTGGGAAACCGAGAAAACTCACGGAACACTATCCATGCTCTGGATACGTCCTACGGGATTGAGTCCCTTAATAGCGCAATAACTCGATTGATGTAGATTGTTGTCTGTTGTGGTTATGAGGATGATGTGAGCAGCGGTTGCTGCCTATTTGTCCTAATACGGAGTTCCTCTCACACATACATAGTTGAGAATGTTCATGATAATAATCTTTATCTTAGCTCCTTATAATGATAGTGGTGTATCCGCTACTCCCTGAGAATGCTTTTCCCCTATTGCAGTTCCAATCTCTCTTACATACGCGATACTTATTTTTTTATATTCAGTTGTTTTACTTTACCTTATTATTGATCTTATACCTAAAACCCCAAAACATCTTTTTACACAATACTCGCATTTTATTTTGTCACTTAGAACTTTATCTAGCATTTCTATTGTAATATTTATTTCAAGAGTTATTAGACTTCAGACTGCTGCTCCCTGTGGGACCGATATCTTTATTTCGAAACTAGCTAGAAACGATATGTGCACTTGTAGTCATCAAGCTATTTTCTAGCACCGTTGCTAGGGAGCTAAGCATTGTATGTCTTTTAGTTTTTGCTTATTTATTTTTGTCTTGCTAAATTTTGTTTTTAGTTACAGGTTTCCATCAACATGATGGAGTCTGAGCATATGACTAGTGCTAACTCACTCAACTACTTTGGGAAGCCCTATGATATTTATAAAAGAGATAACTCCAATGAGAAGCAAATGGGGTTTGAAATAAAGATTTATTACGTCTATGTCCTCATCATGATTTAGCTGAATGGTATTTATTGCATATCCTTTATGGCGGTTTAATTGAACCTAATAAAATTGAACTAGACTCTTTTGCGGAAGGAGCATTTATGAATCTTCCTATACCTAAAGCTTTGGCTTTACTTAATAGAATCCGTGATCATAGAGTTTCATGGAATTTTGGTCTAGGAAGTGAGGAGGTGTAGAAATAGAACATGATTGTATTCATGACTATAATAAAAAAAAAAGGCCATGTTAAAGAATTATCTTAAGAACTTTACTTGGATTTAGATCTTGTGTTGCAAGTTGTTAAAGCTTTTACATAACATATAAAAGCTCCATAAGAGGGTCTGATCAAGTATGATCCACCACCCGACCTGAGAATAAAATAGAAGATAAAGCAACACTGGCCTCCCTAGGACCAATATATGAGATGCCTTTCCCTAACACTACACAAAAGCATATTCTTGAATATGAACAGGTCAAAGCAGTACAGGATAAGAAGGAAGAAAAAAGTATGCCAGAAGTCGTGAAACAACTTGAAGAAACCAAAGATGAAGAGGTAACCAAGGAAGCAATTATGGCTATGTACGCACATTGTAACATAGTTGAACTTGATGAAGAGACCTCCGTATTGGTTGAAGGTAAAAGATGTGGATGAGCCTATTATTCCCTGGATATTTAAAGAAACCTCGCATTATGGTTTATGTGATCTTGGCACCGAAGTTAATGTTAAATCTTATGATTTCTATTTAGAAATAAAAGAACTAATAAAACCAGCTACAATTGAAAATACTGATATGACGACTATGTTAGCCAATAAAAATCTTAGAATTACGAAGAAGAAGAAATAAATGAAGATCCAAATTACGAAGAGATAGTTATGGAGGACAAGTCCCTAGAAGAACTAGAAGATGATTTTGATTCATTTCCCATTATGGGACCTCCAACCGACGAGGCTTTTGAAGAGCTAGAAAAAAGAGGGGACGTGGAACTACCACCCCTAGAGTTGAAGACTCTACCAGATAAATTTCTACATGATACGAATAAATTTCCTATTATTATTAGTGCTAAACTTTCAGGAGAAGAAGAAGAAGAACTCATGAAGATACTTAAGGAGCATCGCAATGCCTTTGGGTACTCAATGGATGACTTGAAGGGCATCAGTCCCATGATAGCCATCCATCGAATATCCATGGAAGTACGTGCTAAACCAGGTGTAGAATTCAATAGAAGATTGAAGCCTGAAATGAAGGAAGTGGTAAGAAAAGAAATTGTACGCTTACTAGACACGGGTATAATCTATCCTGTTAAAGAAAGTGAATGGGTAAGTCATATTCATTGTGTCCCTAAGAAGGGCGGTTTTACTATTGTTCCAAATGAAAATAATGAATTGATACCTACTAGAACTGTTGTTGGGCATAGGATGTGCATAGACTTCAGGAAATTAAATAAAGAAACTAGAAAGATCACTATCCTTTACCATTCATCGATCAAACTTTAGAAAGGTTAGCAAACCACACTCATTTTTCTTACTTGGATGGATACTCTGTTTTTTCTCAAATAGCTGTTCATCCGGATGACCAACTTAAAACAACTTTCACTATTCCTTATGGTTTACATGCTTACCGACGTATGCCTTTTGGTTTATGTAATGCTCCAGCTACTTTTTAATGATGCATGACTGCCATTTTTGCAGATTTTATAGAACTTATAATGGAAGTATTCATGGATGACTTTTCTATCCATGGAACTTCGTTTACTAGTTTCTTGGATAATTTTAAAAGAGTTTTGTAGTGTTGTGAAGAAACTAACCTTGTTCTAAACTAGGAGAAGTGCCATTTTATGGTCAAAGAAGGTATAGTCCTTGGACACAAGGTATCAGGTAAGGGAATTTAAGTGGATAGAGCTAAGGTTGAGGTAATAGAGAGAATGCCACAACCTAGGGATATTAAAGGTATAAGAAGTTTCCTTGGTCATTTGGGTTTTTATAGAAGGTTCATTAGAAATTTCTCTGGAATATCTAAACCTTTAACTAACCTCCTGCAAAAGGGAGTAGGATTTAATTTTGATGATAAATGTCTTGAAGCCTTTGATAAACTCAAAAATGCTTTATCCTGTGCTCCTATTATTAAACCACCCATCTGGGATACAACCTTTGACTTAATATGTGAAGCTAGTGATGATGTTGTAGGAGTAACTCTATGACAACACATTGGTCGCAGATTTAATATTATACATCATGCTAGTAGAACTCTTAATGGTGCTCAAAAGAATTACCCTAAGGAAGAAAGGGAACTTTTTGCTGTATATTTCTCTTGTGATAAATTTCGTTGCTATATAGTTGATGCAAAGGTAAGAGTTCACGCGGATCGTGATGGCTTAAAAGAACTCCTTGAGAGGAAATACCATAAGCCAAGACTAATCCGTTGGATTCTTTCACTTCAAGAATTTGAGTTGCAGATCATGTAGAGGCAAGAAATAAAGATGTTATATACAGTGTCCATGTTTGCCCATCAAGACACCAATCTTATTGAGAGGAACTTTAGTCCTGGTGATTTTCGTTTATGGGAATTATTCAATGAACTAAGGTCAATTCCTCCAAAAGAGAAGAAGTCTTTGTTGTTGGAGGAACTTTTCATCCCCGAATAAGAAAACGGTAAGAGTAAGGTAAGTGTTCTACAAAAATAAGTGATTTGTTTTCACAAATTTTACTTCTGAAAATTTTGCCTTTGAATTCCTTGTGTTTTTCTAAAAAAATTGAGGGTTTCTACAAACTATACGGGCGGAACTATACGACCAGAGAGGAAGCTCCCGCCATATAGTTGGTCGTTAAACTCTCTGTATCATCATCGTGAAATTCCTTTCGATATCTGAGCCTATACGGTCGCAACTATACGACCGGAGCCAAAATTCCGGCTGTAGAGTTGGTCGTTAAACTCTCGAATACTTTTGATTTTTGGTGTCTGAATCTATATGGTCACAACTATATATGTCCAGAGCCAAAATTTTGGCCGTATAGTTGGTCATTAAACTCTCAGATAATTTTGCTTTTTGATGTTTGTATCTATACGGTCGCAACTATATGACCGGAGCCAAAATTCCGGCCGTATAGTTGGTCATTAAACTCTCAGACACTTTTCGTTTTTCTTTTTATTTATTCATCTAAAAAAGCGTTATTGTCGGTTCTGAGTCATGATTTAATGGACCTAGACTTGAGATATTTGGAAATATCTGTCCGGAATCAACTATACGACCAGAGCTATACGGGTCACACCCGTATAGTTGGTCGTTATGCGGCAGGACTCTTCCAAATCCGTAATTTCTTTCCCTGTTTCGTTAAGATTCTTTTCTTGGGCGACAATTTGGTGTTTCGCGTGAGTTTTACCGACCTCTAACCCTCCTTATATACTGCCATTGTCTCTCTCTCTCTCTAATCATAATCTCTAGGAAGCAATCTAGCAATGCGCTGTCCTATCCTAGGCCGTGGGAAACCCATGGGGCTCATTGCTCCTTCCAGGGACCGCTCTAGTAGCCCGTCCATGGAGGACGATGACGAGGAGGTGGAGAGGTTTATCCCGAGGTACAAGGAGTACGTCAAGCCAAGCTACTACAACAACGATTCCGATGATGACATTGTTGATGTCTACATCCATCGTGACGTGTATGATCCACCGAAGATTGATTGGGCGGTGATGAAGAAAGCTCAACAAGAGAGAGAAGATCGCAAGCCACATGGAAAAGGGTGTGTGGAGACGGTCAAGTTCATCACCACAGATCCAAGGCCGCACAAGCGTAAGGAATTATCTAATATTAGTGCAGGTGCTAGCAAGGGAGCAAAGACACCACTCTCGAAGTCAGCCATTGGTGCTCGTATGAAGGTTAAGCCTCAAGAAGAGTGGAGGTACTGTTTCCACTTTCCCGGTCCATAAATTATGGATGAGGAAGAAGAAGTTGTCCCCTGGACCAAGGATCGTGTGCAGGCACTGGAGATATATCAGAAGCAGGAGCTACTCCATCGTGTTGAAGTCCGTCACCGTCTCAGTGTGATGGAGAAGAAGGAAGACCTCCTTCCATTGGTGATTAAGCTCACAGATAGAGTGGACACTCTAAAATATGATTTGCGGAGGTGCTATAGCCGCATCGCTGCCCTGGAGGATAGCAACAAAAATCTACGCACCACAGTGCTACATGCCATGGCGGCTAGCACCACAGTGATCTACAATAATCATGGTATCAAATAATCACAAGGCTTGTGATTATTTGATCCCGCCTGGCTTGATTCCAAGCTTGGGGAGATCTTTAAGACCTTGTAATCTATCCTATAAGTTCTTATTACTATTTTTGCATTAGTTCAAACTAGCAATAAAGTTTGCATCATTAGAATTCCCTTCAGGAATAGTCGATCTCTTTTTCGAAAATCTGAGTTTATTATATATGGAGCGATATTGAGTTTGTGTTTTCTTTATTGATATATGAATGGCTTGAATATGATTTTACTTGCACTTAATGATAGCAATAGGAGTCTTCCACACCATTGGTATTAATGGAACACCTTAAAATAATTTGGTCAATATGATGTAAGCTACGATTTGATTTACAAAGAAAAATTATCTATATAGTTAAGTTGAAAAAGAAACCTTGAACAAAGTAAAATGAAAGTGCTATCAAAATAGAGTGAGAACAAGTCAAGGTAGAATCTTCAAGTCATAAGAATGCTTCATATACAATTGGAATTTGATAATTAAGATCGTTAAACTTTGAATTCCTACATTAAGTGGAATGTATGGCTGGCTCCTTTGCACAACACTTAAACAAAAGTGTAAGCATATATACAAAAGAAAAGAAAAGGAAGAAGAAAAGGGCGAGTGTGCAAAGAGCAAGTAGGCATATACCACCGCATTGTAGTATGACAAAGAGACACTTTTGAGATTTTGAATCCCAAGTGAATACGTTGATCCTAAAACACTTGGGACTACCTCGCTAACTCATTCAGTTGAACCAGATACTTTTACATTATGTTGAGATTTATCTTTTATGAACTGTTGATCACAAAGGTGTGAAAGCCTGCTAATACTATTTAGATGGTTCGAGTAAGGTATTATTCATGAACTCATTCCTTTATATCGTATATGATAAACACATGCTGCAACTGTCTCATTTATTTTATCGACTCAGCTTCATGAATTTGAGGATCACATCCATTAAGCTAAGCCTTGCTCAGGACGAGCAAGAGTCTAAGCTTGGGGAAGTTGATGAGTGCATATTTGCATCATGTTTTACATTATTATTTTGCATTGTAGATGTAGGATCTTGGTATTTTACGGCGCTCGCGCGCACATTTTATGTCCGTTTTCACCAGGATCAGGATAGATGATAGATCCAATGGATACAATTCTTGGAGCAGTTGTACTAAGGAGAAAAGGAGTTAAAAACAACATAAATCGCTTATTTGGGAATATTAATAATACCAGAACAAAACTAGAAGTGAACAAAGGAGACAGAGGGTTCAACGACCAACTATATGACCGGAGCAAATTTTACGATCGTATAGTTCTACCCATATAGTTGGTGCCGCCTCTGCCTCCTCAAATAGTTTCACCCCGTGCAACTGGTATAGAGAGACGACATATAGAACACCCAGAAATCGCAGAAACCTCACCTCCGGAAAGCATCTGGAGGGGGAACTCATCCACCAAGGATCCATATTCGCCCAGCGCAGATTCGAGAGGCTAAGGCATCGATCTTCATCATCCACCACTGCATCACCACCATCTCTATCCATCCCATCTACATATTTTCTAGATCTTGTTGCAATTTCCGTACTCGTTGTGGATTTATACAAGTACTATTCATCTATGATAGATTTCGTTGTTATTTCCATGATGTTGATTGCCTCCATGTCTAAGTAGATCTTTAGTTCTTAGGGAGATGGAGAAACCCTGGTATGAGACTGAAATAAGATAAAGTCTATTATGATATTCATCGCTGTGACCATGTGTTAGATTTTCTACATCTTGATGTTGAGACTAGTCGACCTCTCAATATTTACCTCTCATAGAGACTTAATGGAGGGAACTACTTGTTGGTAGACATAGGTGTGCTAGCATTTACAGTGACTATAAAGTTGTTGGCACCCCTTACGTATCAACCTGGGAAACTGAGGAAACTCACATAACACTATCCATGCCATGGGATACGTCCTACGGGATTAAGTCCCTTAGTAGCGTAGTAACTCGATTGATGTCGAATGGTGACTGTTGTGGTTATGAGGATGATATGAGCAGCGGTTGCTACCTATTTTTCCAATACGGAGTTCCTCCCACACATACATAGTCGAGAATGTTCATGATAATAATCTTTATCTTAGCTCCTTATAATACTAGTGGTGTATCCGCTACTCCCTGAGAACGTGTTTCCCCTATTGCAGTTCCAATCTCTCTTACGTACATGATACTTACTTTCTGTATTCAGATGTTTTACTTTACCTTATTATTTCTCTTATACCTAAAACCCCAAAACGCCTTTTTACACAATACTCGCATTTTATCTTGTCACTTAGAACTTTATCTAGCATTTCTCCCTGTGGGATCGATATCTTTATTTTGAAATTAGCTACAAACGATATGTGCACTTGCAGTCATCAGGAAGGAAAGACAAAAAATAAAACTTTTTGATCCAACAATAATAGGCATAACATACTCCTCATCTTAGCACACTAAAGAGTCCCCTCAAAATAATAATCTAGGCAAGAGAATCATGGCAATTAGTTCATAGTAGGTCTCACCCCAGATGGATAATGATAACAGATTGAGAATGAATTTGAAAAAAGTAATTGGAGGATCGGAGGAGAAACATACCATAGATCACTTGTGTTCGAGGAAATCGAACGAAATTAAGTAGAGATGAAGTTCTCTTGAGGTTTTGAGAGAGTTTGGAGGTAGAAGAGAGAAAATTGATTGAAGTTTTGATGTTGGGGGTACCTTCCCGTGGAGATTTTGTGGTCGGCTGCAACTATACGGTCGGAACAATTTGTTCCCGCCGTATAGTTGGTCTGATGTCAAAAAATTAGGGTTTTCACCTGGCGGCGCAACTATATGGCCAGAACTATACAGCCGGGATTTTTATCCCCACTGTATAGTTGGTTGTTAAACCTTCTGTATCCTAGAAAAAAATTTACAAAGGCAACGATAACTATACGGCCGGAACTGTATGGCTGGAATTTTTATTCCCGCCGTATAGTTGGTCGTTAAACCTTCAGTACTACGAAACAAAATTTGTCGATGGCAAAGATATCTATACGGCTGGAATTTTTATTCTCGCTATATAGTTGGTCGTTAAACCTTTCATAGACATCAAAAAAATTCTATTTCTTCGAGAATTCTTTCTTATCCTGAAACTTAGTGAAACCCCTTGTTTTTGACAGAAAAATGACTGTAAAAATTGTCGACCAACATCAGCATGTATAAAGCAGGATTTTTAGTACTACCGAACTTCTTCTCCTCAACTGGAGCTTTCTAGCACTCTTTATTAAACATAAAACTAAAACTAAAACTAAAACTTAAAACTTTACTCAAACTTTTATTTCATATGGGTTGTCTCCCATGAAGCGCTCTTTTATGTTCAATAGCTTGACCTCGATGTTGCTCACTTAGGCCAGATGAGTGGAACACCCACTCCAAAATAGTTGGCGTTCAAAGTGATGGCCTCCTTTTCATCATGCTTGGATTTCTTCTTCCTGGGAAAATGAATAACGAAAGGATCCTCCGAAGGCAATTGAAGGTTCATGTTCCCTTCATGTAGATTAATCAAAGCCTTAATTGTTCTTAAGAATGCACGGCCTAATAAAATAGGAGCAGTAGCATCTTCAGGCATGTCAACAATAACAAAATCAGTAAGAGTAGGACAACCTTTAATGTATACTAAAGTATTTTCTTTAATCCCTATAGCTTGTTTGTAGGTAGAATCTGCTGGATGTAGTTTTAACTAGGTAATTTCAAAGGATCCAAGATTTAACTTATTAAAAATACTTTTTAGAATTATTAAAATGCTTGCACCTAGATCACAAAGTGCAGCTATCTCATTGGTCCCAATTTTAATCTTAATAGTAGGCTCAAATATATCATCAAGCTTCACGGGTAATTTTTCAGCTATTTTATTATATTCTTCCTCAAGCTTACGTACCTTTATTGCTACCTGATTAATGAAGTGTTGATACATAGCTTCCTCATTTCCTTCACTTATCGGGATCTTAATATTGATCCTTTTTACAAGATCTTCAACGGTGTAATTTGGTGAAGGAGCATTACTATAATCAAGTTCTTCAGGCTCCTCCCTTTGGATTCTCATCATATTGAGGTCTTCAACAGGATTGGGCTCAGCTTTACCTGCAAACTTAGCTAGAATGAGAGTTTGACTCTCGGTTATCTTACCAAGCTGTGCCTCAACAATCCTTGTTCTTTCTTGGAGTGCCTGTAAATAATTCCTCAAACTTATAGCTTGGTTAGATAATTTACCAAGCATATCATCATGGTTCTCCATTATTTTAACAAGGATATTGTTTTACTCATTTTGTGAGTCTATAAAGGACTTAAGTGTTTCTTAGAGACTACCATTACTTGTTCCCATATTATTATTGGAGTTGCCTGCAGGACTAGAATAATGTTTCTAAAAATTAGGATTATAATTTTTCTTCCAAGCAGGGTTATAATCATTACGAGCTATGAAGTCGATTTCTTCAATATTTGATTCTGGGATAGTTCTTACCTTGTTTTCCTTACCTTTTACGGCTAATATGAGCTCATCCAGCTTAGAATTGAGTTCTTCATTTTCTTGTGGTGAGACGGAGTTCACCTTCTTCGTGTTTGATCTATCAACATGCCATTGGGCATGGTTATCTTGCATACTGTCTACCAGCTGCTTTGCTTCGGTAATATGTTTTCCCATAAATGTTCGTCCAGCTGCAGTATCAAGCATAGACTTAGACACATGGTTAACATCATTATAAAATAAATGGATAATTAACCAATCTTCCATCCTGATACGTCCATTTTGCATCACTATTCTATATCATAATTTACTGGTATTCATTGATATATTTCATATTATGAGATGATACTTATGTTATTTCATCTATTTTTGCATGGTTGATGACGTTTGGAGGATGGATCGTTGCAGTCAGGATTCTGATGGAAAAGGCGCTGTTTGAGGTGAAATTCACGAAGATCAGAAAATCAGGGAAAATACACGGGAAATTCTATTTTTTCAGAAGATGAAGGATGCCAGAAGGGGGAGCGGAGTTGGGCCACAGGGGGCCCACACCACCCCCTAGCGCGGGCCACCCCTGGCCGTGCCACTAGGTGGTGTGGCCACCCTGGCCCACTCCTGGCTCTCTCCTTTGGCGTATATTATCCCCACGAAACCCTAAGCCTGGGGAGTGACCACAGAAAGATTTCGCCACCTCTGTGGGGCAGAAAACTATACAGAGAGAAAGAGCTCTCCAGCAGGCAGAAATCTGCCAGGGAAATTCCTTCTCGGAGAGGGGAGATCGTCGCCATCAACACCACCATCAAGCTGGACTTCATCGGGATCATAATCATCATCATCTCCACCAGGACCATCATCACCACTTCATACCGCTGTAACAATTGGGTTGAATCTTGCATAGTTCTTAGGGGAAACTTTCCCGGTGTTGATTACTTATTGTAGTTGATGCTATTGAGTGGAACCATTGGATTATTGTTATATTCAGATTGTTACTTATCATTATTTCATATCTGATGTTGATCCATATGATGTCTTGTGAGTAGTTCATTTAGTTCTTGAGGACATGGGAGAAGTCATGTTGCTAGTAGTGGAATGTTGTTGGGAAAGATTCGATAGTTTGTTATTTAAGTTGTGGTGTTATTCTTCTAGTGGTGTCATGTGAACATCGACTACATGACACTTCACCTTTATGGGCCTAGGGGAATGCATTGTGTATTTGGCTACTAATCATAGGGGTTGTCGGAGTGACAGAAACCTGAACCCCCATTAGGAAACCTTTGCACAAGGGATGTTAGGATCTCAGAGTTTAAAGATGTGGTCAGGTTTCTATCTTAATTTCTTTCTTGTACTTGGGGATGCTTGCAAGGGGTTTAATCACAAGTATGTATTAGTCCTAGGAAGGTCGGTACATTAGCACATGTTCACCCACACAACACCTATCAAACTAAAGAAGATTAATCAACTATATGAAGCGAAAGCACTTGTCGATATCCCCATGTGTCCTCGAGAATGTTTGGTCATCTTAAGTAATACAACCGGCTTGTCCTTTGCTAAAGAAAGGATTGGGCCACTTGCTGCATTTATTATTATTGTCTTTCATTCACTCGCACTTTATTTACCTCATTATCAAAAACCCCTAAAAATCAATTTGCTAAGTATTTACAGAGAATTCCTGATCCAAGCCACTCGTCAACACCTTCTGCTCCTCGTTGGGTTCGACACTCTTACTTATCGAAAATACGGTGATACACCCACTATACTTGTGGGTCATCACATCCCATGACTGGGAAAGTTTCACATGCATTCTTTCATCCTCTCCCATGCAAGCGCTAGTGGCTCATGCTCTTCATATCTAAAACCAGTAATATTATATCTTAGTTGCATAGTCTTTGCAGGTGGGAAAAATTTAGTCATAAATAAAGAAGTACACTCCACCCATGATGCAATAGTATTTCTAGGAAAAGATAGCAACCATTCTTTTGATCTTCCTCTAAGAGAGAAAGGAAATAAGCGCATTTTGACCGCATCGGGGTCAACATCTTTTATGCGCATCATATCACATATTTCAGTGAAAGTGTTCAAGTGCATACCTGCGTCCTCAACAGCAGAGTCTCCAAATTGATTCTGTTGAACCAAACTTAAATAGTGGGGCTTAATTTCATAATCATCAGCAGTAATTGCTGGCTGGGTAATGGGAGTACGCAAATAATCATTGTTGGGAGTTGCAAACTCCCCAAGCTTCTTTTCAGCCATATTTCCTATGTTTTTGGGTTTTCTTAAACAAAGACTTATGGTAGTAAAAATAAGAATTTAAATACTAACTATATTTTGGTTTTTTAAATAAAGACTGAAAGCAAACTAACAAAATTAAAACAAAAATTAAAACTAGCAAGGTTCCTACTAACCTCGCCAGGGTAGCTATTCCTGCCTCGGCAACGACGCCAGAAAAAGGGTTGATACCTTCGATCCAGATTACGGATGTAGTATAGCTCTTTTTCCCTAGTAGACCTAGGTTATCAAATCCTCGGGAGGCACAAAGCGTAGTGAAGTTACTTTAATGGACCTTTGGGAGTTTTAGAATTCTTTTTGTGTTTTACCGGAACAAGAGTTTGCTATCTTTTGTTGTTGTAGATGATGGAGAGAGACACTTGTAGCTATGCAAAACATCTGATGGGAATAAAAGATAATAATAAATATGCATGTAATTGTTAGAGCAAGATAATTATATGTGGGCAGTGCATCAATAATTGCGATTGCCTCCGCAACCGCTTATAGAAATAACCTACAAGTCTCATCCATAGATGAAATAGAACTAATGATATGCATAGTTATATCATTGTTAATCCCAAGTAAATCCCTCACATACAGTTGTACTACCCCTTCTGTCACTAGGGTTCTCAACCTGCAGATTAGTCATTACTCATACTCCCTATACCTGGCTCAATCCTCGGGGTCTTGGGTACCTAACAAGTCCTTGGATTGAGGCAAGAGAGGATACAATAATCATCATGTCATACAAACTAATACATGATCCCATCTATGATAAATAACATGCACAAAAGCTACATGGCTAGGCTGAAGCCCTTAGCCCAAAGAGAATTACTCACGCATAGAGATGAAATCAACAATCATAAACATTGCAATGGAAATTATGAGATTGATAGCAAATAGTCTTTCAATGTCTCCAATCGAAGATGAGAAGTGGTGGAATATGGCTATGGTGGTGGATAAGGGTTTGGAGATTATATCTAAGTCTATTCCTCCGGCGACTCTTCGGTGTTGTGGATGCAGGTTTTTGGGGTTCTGTGGGGGCTCTGTTTCTCTTCGCCCGAAGCCTCTTTATATAGGGGTCCCTTCACAAAAGTTGTTCTGTTTGACCTAGTGGTGTCGATAGCAACTATATAGCCGGAATTTTATTTCCACCGTATAGTTGGTCGTTAAAGCTTCTATCTCCACTTCACGACCCCTGGTTTCTTTGGGTTGTTGGAAATCTCGTATCTTTGACTTTAATGTTGTGATTCCCATCATCAAACGTCATTATCTGCGTAGGGAAAAATAGAAAGAAAGGATTGCATACCCCTTTGATCATTAGGAATTAGTGGCAGGGTTTAGAGAGATATTACATAAAAAATGTGAAGAATATCCAGTTTAAATGTGGATGTAGATGGCTATATTTCACAGCCATCAGACACCTGACTCATCTACAATACATAGTGATTAGCGGTGATCAACTATACCGAGGATCATAATGGTGATCTAAATGAAGATGTGAGAGTGTACTTATCTAGGATTTCCCAAGGAACAAGTGAAAGTGCATGTGTTCCCCATGTGTGCTTTTGGTAATTAATGACAGTCTCGATGGACTAATGTTTGCATTGAGTTTCACTTGTAGGAATTGTCCACTAGCATCGCTTGAACCATTTGATGGATTCAAGGTTGAAGAATGAAGAAAGGAAGAAGAAGAATCCATGATCAAAAAGTGGTCATGTGAGTATTGAGCCCTTTGGGATCTTGTCTTCAATAAGAAGATAGTGTGAGCATTCTTGCATCACTTCAAGACACCATGTTGAAGAAAGAAGAAGATACAAGGTTGATCAAGACAAGTGCAATGAGCGGTTTCAAGTGGATCAACTATCAAGAAGATATGAATAAGTACAATTTCAATATGAGCCATCTTTAGAAGATCATATGCTTGAATATTTCCATCCTCGGTGATAATGGATAGGTGAAGATATGCCTAAAGAAGTAAGTCACCCATGGGAGTATGGGGGAGCCATTATCAAGTCTTCATCCAGCTTGCTCGAGCAAGAGAAATCAAGAAATGTGTTCCATATTGAGGAGGACAAGATCATATACATCAAGCTCAAGTGAAATGTTCAAGGCAATATGATCTTGATAGGTTTTCTCTTTTGCCAGTCTCATGTTGTTAGTTGGGAGACTGGGTTTAGGATAGATAGTTGTACTATCAAGATGGGCTCTCGAGTGAGTAACTCGATCATATCTTTCAGAGAGAGCTCAAACCTTTCCATACATAGTATCATCTTTCTTGGTTGTTTTTTGTATATTATCCATGTGAGGATCTAGATCTTGTAATTATCTTCATGATACGCTCTAGTTCATCAAAACGGATTTCGTATGAAAACCTTGTTGCGTTTTTGATGTTGTGGTGTTTATCAGTTCTTCTATAGGGATGTTCCTCACCTCTAGATACTTGGTATTTTTGTTGGATTATACTTGATTTTATATTTCCAACAAAATTTGTTTCATGCCAATCGAAGTTTCTAAGCGCAACTTCTTGCGTTTTTGGTTTTGGAGGTTTTACCGGTTCATCGCTTCTAGAGGTCATACCTTTCTTCATTTTGTTTTTGTATTCCCATGTTGTATTATGATTTTTCTATGCCTTACGTTGTAGAGATCGTCATTGTGATTCCAACGAGCCCAAGATCATCGAAACTAGAGTCCGAATGCAAAAGTTATTGAAGTATCCATACCATGTTGTCCACGGTTTTCCCATGGGACGGTACTACCGACCAACTTGAAGGAGATATGCCCTAGAGGCAAATAATAAATAGGTTTTTATTGTCATATCTCAATTAGTTTATAATAGTTTCATATTGCGATATAACTGTGCCAAGTAGAAACATTGGTACAGGTGTGGTATGAAACAACCAAGTCCCTAGTAGCCTCTATTCATACTAGTTCGTTGGTCACGAAGATGATCTGGGTTTCAAGATCATGGGCATTCATGCCAACTGACAACGGGATCATATCATTGGAGAATGATGTGATTGGACATTCCTCGAAGGATTGCAACACGATCAAGTCATATAGTTCATTGTTGCAACAACTATACCTAGACTCCTCCTTAGACCGTGAGCTCATATTACTCACTGTTTCCCGAGACTGCTTTGACTATATCAACCGTCATCTAGTAATGCAGTGGCCATAAAGGTGTATGTTGGGTATTCCAAAGGAACAGTTTGAAACTACATGTGTGCCCCCATGTGTGGTTTTGGTAATTAATGACAATCTTTATGGACTTATGTTTGCATTGAGTTTTACCTGTAGGATTTGTCCATAGGTAATGCTTGAACGATATGTTGGCTTCAAGGTTGGGAGAAGAAGAAAGTGAAGAAAATTAAGTGTTCACCAAGGTTTCAATGAGTGATCCGGAGATTGGTCAAGTGAGAGTTGATCCTATAGCAAGTGTGTCTTGAAGACTAAAGTTGGAGTGATATCTCTTATGTACCTTCAAGACACCAACATAATGAAGAAAGAATAAATGATGTGCAAGTTCAAGATGAGCCTTCTCGAAGAGATCATTTTCTTGAAGCTTGCCATCCTATGGTGATCATGGATATGGGAAGATGGTATGCCCAAAAGAGAAGCTCTACCATAGTGGAGTATGGGGAGCAATTTGCAAGTCTTATCCAAGCTAGCGCAATCAAGAAAGGTGTTCCATCTTGAGGTGAACAAGATCGCTACCATCAAGCTCAAGTGGAATATGCTCAAGGCAAAGGTATGTTCTTGATATGGTTTCTTTCTTACCGGTCTCATGGTGTTAGTTGGGGAGACCGGTTTATAGGATAGATAGCCATACTATCAAGAGGGGCTCTCGAGTGAGTAACTTGATCATATCCTTCGGAGAGAGCTCAAACCTTTGCATACTTGGCATCATCTTTCTTGGTTGTTATTTGGATCTTATCCATTTGAGGTTCTTGACCTTGTGGTAATATTCATAACAAGCTCTAGTTTATTGAAAACGGATTTCATATGCATTCTCTATTGTGTTTTCGATATTGGAGGTTTTACTGGTTTGTCTTTTAGAGATTGGTAAAACCTTAAATTATTTGGTTCTTATCCATGAGAGGATATAGAGCTTGTGTTAACCTTCATGAAAAGCCCAAGTTCATCGAAAACGGATTTCGTATGCATTCTCTATTGCATTTTCGATGCTGGAGGTTTTACCGGTTTGTCTTTTTGAGAGAGGTCAAACCTTTCGTAATTTGGTTCTATCCTTCGTTTCTGGACTATGATGGTTCTCTACATGATCTTGTAGAGTTTGTTGTCCTCTTTAAAATGACCCCAAGATTATCAAAATCAGAGTCCGGATGCAAAAGTTATGGTTGTTTTCGTATTGGTCTTTCTGCCAGTATTTGTAAGACCGGAGACTCCGGACTAAATCTCTGGTCTATCTCCAGACCGCGTACTGATTGTCCCCCAGTTTGACCCTGTTTGGCCTATGTACACCGGAAACTTCGGTCCCAGTCCGGAGACTCCGGACCGAGCGATTCCCGGGTCTAACGGTTGGATTTCTAGGGACCTATTTAAGGGGCCCTTCTTCCCCAATGGTTCCCCAACCTTCCTTGCAAGTTCTCCCCTCCATTGCTGACCTTCTTGATCTTGCTATCCCTCAATCCCTCCTTTGATTCTTGCATATTCTTGAGGGATTTGAAAGAGGAGATCTAGATCTACAACCCCACCAATCAATCTCTCCTCTAAGTGAGGGGAACATCTTGGGATCTAGATCGTGGAGCCTTTTGTGGATTTCCTCCATTATTCTTCCTCTCTTATTCCCCCATAAGCTATTGTAGCTTTGGTTGAATTTGGGAGAGAAGGACTTGAGCACTTCGTGTGTTCTTGACATTGCATTTGGTGCATCGGTTTGAGTTCTCGGTGAGGATTCGATTGGGTGAAAGGTGAGAAGCTTTTTACTCTTGGGTTCTTGGAACCCTAGACGGTTTGGTGGTTTTGCAGGTTTGTGGATTACTTGGGGCCTCCAATTAAGTTGTGGAGCTTTCCCCAAGCTTGTTTGTTGGGAGCCTCCAATTGAGTTGTGGAGAAGTGCCCCAACCTTGTGAGAGGTTACGGATTGCCACCGACAAGTGCACCGATAGTGGAAGTGTGGATTAATCCCATTGGGGTGAGATTCATAGGAGAACAAGGGAGGCCTTTTGTGGCATTGGTGGTTTGATACCACCCCCTCTCCAAACGAGACGTACTCCATATTGGGAGGAACTCGTTAAATATCGTCGTCTCCGTGTGCCTCGGTTATCTCCATATCCGAGCTCTTACTTATGCACTTTACTTTGTGATAGCCTTTGTGCTTGAAGTATATATCTTGCTATCACATAGTTGATTGTCTTGCTTAGCATAAGTTATTGGTGCAAATAGGTGAACCCTAGTTGTTCTAGGTTTGGTGCTTAACAAAGTAAACGCTAGTTTAATTCCGCCTTTGTTGAGCCTCTCTCAAAAAAGTTTTTAAACCGCCTATTCACCCCCTCTAGGCGGCATCTGTATCCTTTCAATTAGTATCAGAGCCCGGCCTCTCATTTTTTGGCTTCACCGCCTTGAGAGTAAAGATGTCGGCTAGGGGATTAGTGCACAATGAAATGTTCATATTCAATGGCACAAATTATGATATATGGAAAACTCGTATGCTTATTCATTTTCGAGACATGGACCCAAATTTGGAGCCTATTGTAGATATAGGTTTTTCTCCTCCTATGGATTTTGAAAATCTATCTGGTGAGGATGAGAAAAACTTATATCTTGATGCTCAAGCTTCTAATGTGCTTGTTAATGCTTTGAGCTATGTAGTTACTTCTTCAATCATACCTTTTTGGAGCGCTCATGAGTTATGGACAAAACTTCAAGATAAATATGATGTGTCCAACATTATTGAGGATGATTGTATTGCTTCCACTTCCGGCCGTGATGAGTTCTCATCGTCTTCCACTTCATCAAAGTGTGGCAAGACACAAGGTAATGATATGGTAAGTGGTGATGAATATTGCAAAGTTGATAGTAAGCTTACTCTTGATGATCCTTCATCTCTATCTCATTGCAATGCTTCATCTTTGGACTTGAACACGTCTAGCAATATATATGATTTACATGTTAGTGTTGATAGTCCTTGCATATCATGTATAAAATGCCTCAATAGATCTCATGATGATATGCTCTCCTTGCCTAGTTGCCATAATATAAATGCTTATAGTTCTCTAGGTGTTGTGTGTCTAACAATGTAGAGGAAACCGAAGATTCTATTGGTAAAGACATGATTTTGAATGGATCTTTAAGTAATTCTTCATCATCATCATCTCACGGTTCCCACCTATGCATTATGGCTAGGGATTCAAAGGTAACTCCTACTTTGGAACCCAATACCTCTTGTGATGATGAGAATGAGGATAATGAGGAAAACGAGATTAATGTTAATGATTTATATGAAAAGGGTGAGATGGTTTATCATGCTCTTGTTAAGAATAATATTGCTTGCTCTAACTTTGTTGAAATCTTGGACTTTGCTATTAAGAGCAAAGAACATATTGATAAGTTAGAAGCACAAATTGAGGAGCCTAAGAACACCATTGATAAAATGAGTAGCCTTGAGCGTGATTATGCTAATCAAACTGCACATCTAAATGAAGCTCTTGAAGAGGAACAAACCACTAAGGAATCTCTTGAGGAGACCTTTTCTCTAGAGTTGTCTAGAGTGAAGGAATCTCATGATAGAGATCTTGAGGTGGCAAGTGATCTAAGAAGTAAAAATAATGGGCTTCAAGTTGATTATGCTAAACTCCTTGAGGATTTTGAGCACCTCAAAAATGGCTCTAGGGTCATCAAGGGTGAGCTCATCAAACTCACCGAGTCACATGAGCAACTTAAAGCCTCTTACTCAAAAGAGATTTCGAAGTTGCCCTCACCTCTTGCAATTAATTATGATGCTTGTGCTACTAACTCTATTTCTTGTGAAGCATCTATTTTGAAGGAGAATGTTGAGCTAAGGGCTCAATTTAAGTTGCTAACTAGCAAGTATGGAAAATTGGAAGAAAGTCATGAAAATCTCTCTAGCTCTAATGAGGACCTTCTAGCATCCCATGATAGGATAACGTTAGCTCATGAGGCTATTATGTCAAAGGTAACATCTAATGAGCCTCATGTGGACATTAGCACTACTTCTACTCCAAATGTCATATTGCCATGTGCTAGTCCTTGTAATCCATCCACTCATGCCATTGCTACATATTGTGATGAATTACATTCCGTCCCTTATTGCTCTAACAATGTAGCATCCACTTCCTCTAGTATTGTTGTTCACACTAACCATGTAGAGGAAATTAAAGAGCTCAAGGCTCAAGTCACTTCTTTGAAGAATGACTTGAAAAAGGGCCATGAAGGGAAGACCACACTCAACAAGATCTTGAGTGTACAGAAATTCCCCAATGATAAGAGTGGGCTTGGATTCAAATCCAATGTCAAGAACAAGTCCACTAACAAGAAGAAGTCCAAGAGCAACAATAAGAAGGGCCTGGTATTAGAGAAGCGGCCTCTAGTTCAAGGTCATGGCCTATCTCAAGTTGGAGAAAGGCCACTTCCCAAGAATATTCAAACTAATACTCCCATTGTGGAGAAATCAAGTGAAAAGAATGGGAAGAGAATAACTTGCTACTTATGTCGTGAGAAGGGTCACATCTCTTCTTCTTGCACTATTGGTAACTCCTCATCCAACCCAATCATGATTGATAATGTTTATTCTCTTAGAAAGGATGATGGTGGCAATGTGTTTGCCAAATATGTTGGTGCTCAAAGTGGTGTCAAGAAAAGAACCATTTGGGTTTCCAAGCCTATTGTGACTAACCTCTTAGGACCCAACTTGGTTGGGGACCATCAAGCTAAAAATTGATCAATAGGTGTGTGTTGGAGGGCATTAGAGACTTGGCTACATCATGAAGAATTAAGGGGACTTCAATTATATTCTCTTAAGCCAAGTCATTTAGTTTATCATGTCTCTATCATATATCCATTGCTCCTCGTTGTGGTAACATGTTCTCAGCTCATTTACATTGAAAGTTACTTGCCCCTTGTGCATGTGTTAGTTTTGTACCTTGCATATGTTTTGTATATGTTGTGCTTCATACTTGCTTAACTTGAGAAATCAGGTTTGTGTATGTTGGCTTGCACACCATGTATGTGTTTTTATGTTTGAGCCTATTGCATCTTGTTTATATCTTAGTTGGCTCTTACAGGAGATTAATGGACTATCCTATTTTGGGGGAGTGTGATGTACTTTGGGGCACCTCACAATCCTAAATGTGTGTACATGAGGAATACCACTTAGAATTGATATTTCAAGATTATCTAGTCTCTACGTGGTATGTCATGCTCATGAGAAATTCAAATTCTATAATATCCATTAATGTTCTCTTGTTGTATTTTATTTGCCTCTTGTGAAAATAAATGTTTTATCACATTATGGGGGAGTAATATACTTTGTGCATATTATAAACCAAGAAAATGTGAATAGTTGAGGTTGTGTCACATATAATTGATATTCGAAATTATCTATTTCCTATGTGGCTCGTGATCTCAGACAAGTTCCTTTTTGATATAATGCTTTTATCCCTTATGTTTTGGATCTTGTTTGCAAGAGATTTCTTTGGTATGGGTTTCATCATATATGAATTCTTATATCTAAGTTGGCAAGAATTTTGCATCTAGTTATTCTAATCATTGTTGTGCGTGATTGGTTAACTACTTGAAACCCTCAAGGACTGGTTTTTAATTCCTATCTTTTGACATTTTATTTATCTTTGTGAATATGATCTTAGATATATTTGCTATCTACCACCAGGAAATTTTTGCAAGTCCCTTGTCCTTGGACAATCAGTACTATTATATGTGGTAGATCTTATTGATCATTTTCATGTTGGTTTTGCTTGATTTTCCTTATCTCTTGCCAAGAAATTTGTTGTGCTTTGTTTCCCATGTCTTCCTCGACTCTTGTGGATCTTTATTTGTCTTGAAATTATTTAGTTCTCCAATTTATGTAGATAGGGACGATGATCCCATATGTGTGCATTTTGTATTCAAATGCAAAATCTTAAATAATGCACTAATCATGGGGGAGTTCTCCTATATTATTTATAACACTCCTTTTATGCTTCTTCATGACATGTTTTGATCTATACCATGTTTTATGCCTTTGGAAGATAAATCTTTTCTTTGGTACTTTGTGCCATTCTTTAAAAATGTTGAGAGTTTGGTTCTTTTGTTGGAACCATTTATGTTTCAATTGGTATTTTGTTTGGGAGTTGATTTTCTCATTCCATGCTTTCTATTTAACCATTTGAATGAGATAAATCGTTGAGCATTTGTATTTGTTTATCCTTTTTGCTCTTTGACTTTTACCTTGTTCACTTGTTGAACTTGGGGGCTATCATGTGTTGATTTGATTCCTTGATACAATTTGGACACCTTTTGTCATGTCACACTCTTGTGTGTACCGTCTTGATTTTCTTTGTGTTTTTGTTCAAATTGTATCTCCTTGTTGGTTCTTGAAAGTCTTGTGCATACATATTTACAAAATGTATATATTATGGTATGCTAGATTTCTTTGATCCAATATATAAGGGAAACTCCACCAAATCCTACCGGCTAAGTTGTGCATGAAATTCAGTTTCATATCAATATGCACATCTTTATGTGGAGTCTCTCCTATGTATTGTAGTTTATCTAACTACTTTGGACCCAATGTGTTTTAGGTACCCTGGAGATACATTGGATGCCTGTCTCAATAATAAGAAGATGTGGTAACTAAATGATAATTGGAGGCAAGCTAGGATGATCGACAAACGCATATCTACTACATCCTACCAATGGTATCTCGGTAACAAGTATCCCTCTCATGCATACTTTTATAGCATCCAACCATTGTGGTTGCATCATGGCATGATTTCCTTTAGTTGCTTTTATTGTGGTTCTTGCAAGAATTTTATTGTATCATCCTTTTTGTGGTATGAGTAAGTTGAGATGAATGCATATTTTGGGGAGTATATAAAAATCATGTTGATGATTCACCAATCCCATATATGCTAATCTAGCAATTATATTGTCAATCTTTTCCTCAATTTGTCTCATGTGCAATATGGATGAATCTGCAAGGTTTATTTGCTCTTTATGATACTTGTTGCCTTTCCCAATGCATTCCAACTATCTCTTGTTCTCTTGTGATAGTTGTGATGTATCTGTTAGTGTTTGAAGTTCTTTGATGTTCAATAAGATAAATTTGAGCCTTTGGCCATGCTTTCTAGCAAAAATCTTATTGGCATTATCTATGATTTTTGTTTGGATATCTTGTTCATTCTTGAGTATCCATTTTGTGTGTACATGTTTATTTGTGGATGTATATCTTGGTGATTGTTGTCTACCTAGAAACTTATACACATGATTATGGATAAATCTCTAGTTGATATCCTTTTTTCTTTGGAGTCCACCTTGTGCTCCTTCTTTATTCTTTGGTGGCTCCAAAAGTTTTTCTTTGAGTGCTTGACATTTTCATTTACATCTTTTGGCACTCGTTGGTGTTAAGAAAGTTGATATCTCATGCCTTGAGTTGTTATGTAAGTTTGGGGGAGCAAGGATACCATGTTTATGCACTTTGCACTCAAAGAAATTAACACACTTGGTGCATAAACCTTGGGGAGCTTTCCTAACCTACCTAAGAACACACATTTTCTTTCTTGTTCTCGTTTGGCGTTTTGTTTGATTATGGGGAGTTAGGATTCCATAATTGTGCACTTTGTTATGCACGAACCTTGGGTAGCTTCCTATTTTCATCTAAACACTCATGTTCTCTCATCATAATATTTTCTCTCTTGCTCGTGCTCGTGGTTTAAATGATACAGAGGGAATGAGGATGCCATGTTTGTGCATATAGTATTCAAACACAAATTATAATGTGTGCATAAACCTTGGGGAGTCTCCTCATATTATTTAGATCACTCTCTTTTCAACCTTATCATAATATCTATCTTTCTTTTGGTATCTTCCTTTTGTGAAGTGCTTCTTTCGATCTTTTGGTTGCTTGCTTCATTTGTTGATGCTTCTTCACCATTTTATTTCTTTGCAATCTTTGGATCCTCAGTTTAGTTTGATTTCCTCTTGGTATTCGTCATTGGATATGTGCATTTGACTCCACTCATAGTATGAGAAATGCACACCATATGGAGGAACTCTCACTAAATTGGCCTTCTAAAGTTTTCCACCCATTTCAGCAATCGATGCCAATGGGGGAGAGGTTTTAGAGGGTTTTAGGGAATTTGGTTGTGTGTTGTGAGTTTTGTACTTAAACACTTGCCTCGTGTGCTTTGCATCTTAGTGTGTTTCATGGCATCTTGAATATATAGAGAAAGCTCCACCACCGGTAATGGTTGGTAATATATGCAATGAAATTCAAATTCATCCACACGTGCATAGATTGTGGGGGAGTTTGCTCTATATTGTGGTTGTACTAACATCACATACGTGTGTTGTATTTGATGTTAGCACAACGTTTTGTATGATTAATTCCTTATATAAACCCTCTCAAAGGGATTGTCATCAATTACCAGAATGGGGGAGATTGAAAGTGCATGTGTGCCCCCATGTGTGGTTTTGGTAATTAATGACAATCTTTATGGACTTATGTTTGCATTGAGTTTTACCTGTAGGATTTGTCCATAGGCAATGCTTGAACGATATGTTGGCTTCAAGGTTGGGAGGAGAATAAAGTGAAGAAAATTAAGTGTTTACCAAGGTTTCAATGAGTGATTCGGAGATTGGTCAAGTGAGAGTTGATCCTATAGCAAGTGTGTCTTGAAGACTAAAGTTGGAGTGATATCTCTTATGTACCTTCAAGACACCAACATAATGAAGAAAGAATAAATGATGTGCAAGTTCAAGATGAGCCTTCTCGAAGAGATCATTTGCTTGAAGCTTGCCATCCTATGGTGATCATGGATATGGGAAGATGGTATGCCCCAAAGAGAAGCTCTACCATACTGGAGTATGGGGAGCAATTTGCAAGTCTTCACCAAGCTAGCGCAATCAAGAAAGGTGTTCCATCTTGAGGTGAACAAGATCGCTACCGTCAAGCTCAAGCGGAATATGCTCAAGGAAAAGGTATGTTCTTGATAGGGTTTCTTTCTTACCGGTCTCATGGTGTTATTTGGGGAGACCGATTTATAGGATAGATAGCCGCACTATCAAGAGGGGCTCTCGAGTGAGTAACTTGATCATATCCTTCGGAGAGAGCTCAAACCTTTGCATACTTGGCATCATCTTTCTTGGTTGTTATTTGGATCTTATCCATGTGAGGTTCTTGAGCTTGTGGTAATATTCATAACAAGCTCTAGTTCATTGAAAACGGATTTCATATGCATTCTCTATTGCGTTTTCGATATTGGAGGTTTTACCGGTTTGTCTTTTAGAGATTGGTAAAACCTTACATTATTTGGTTCTTATCCATGAGAGGATTTATAGCTTGTGTTAACCTTCATGACAAGCCCAAGTTCATCAAAAATGGATATCGTATGCATTCTCTATTGCATTTTCGATGTTGGAGGTTTTACCGGTTTGTCTTTTTGAGAGAGGTCAAACCTTTCGTAATTTGGTTCTATCCTTCGTTTCTGGACTATGATGGTTCTCTGCATGATCTTGTAGAGTTTATTGTCCTCTTTAAAACGAGCCCAAGATTATCAAAATCGGAGTGCGGATGCAAAAGTTATGGTTGTTTTTGTATTGGTCTTTCTGCCAGTTTTTGTAAGACCGGAGACTCCGGACTAAATCTCTGGTCTATCTCCGGACCGCGTACTGATTGTCCCCCAGTTTGACCCTGTTTGGCCTACGTACACCAGAGACTCCGGTCCTAGTCCGGAGACTCCAGACCGGGCGATTCCTACGCCTAACGGTTGGATTTCTAGGGACCTATTTAAGGGGCCCTTCTTCCCCAATGGTTCCCCAACCTTCCTTGCAAGTTCTCCCCTCCATTGCTGACCTTCTTGAGCTTGCTATCCCTCAATCCCTCCTTTGATTCTTGCATATTCTTGAGGGATTTTAAAGAGGAGATCTAGATCTACAACCCCACCAATCAATCTCTCCTCTAAGTGAGGGGAACATCTTGGGATCTAGATCTTGGAGTCTTTTGTGGATTTCCTCCATTATTCTTCCTCTCTTATTCCCCCATAAGCTTTTGTATTTGGTGGAATTTGGGAGAGAAGTACTTGAGCACTTCGTGTGTTCTTGCCATTGCATTTGGTGCATCGGTTGGAGTTCTCGGTGAGGATTCGATTGGGTGAAAGGTGAGAAGCTTTTTACTCTTGGGTTCTTGGAACCCTAGACGGTTTGGTGGTTTTGCAGGTTTGTGGATTACTTGGGGCCTCCAATTAAGTTGTGGAGCTTTCCCCAAGCTTCTTTGTTGGGAGCCTCCAATTGAGTTGTGGATAAGTGCCCCAACCTTGTGAGAGGTTACGGATTGCCACTGACAAGTGCACCAATAGTGGAAGTATGGATCAATCCCATTGGGGTGAGATTCATAGGAGAACAAGGGAGGCCTTTTGTGGCATTGGTGGTTTGATACCACCCCCTCTCCAAACGAGACGTACTCCATATTGGGAGGAACTCGGTAAAATATCGTCGTCTCCGCGTGCCTCGGTTATCTCCATATCTGAGCTCTTAATTATGCACTTTACTTTGTGATAGCCTTCGTGCTTGAAGTATATATCTTGCTATCACATAGTTTCTTGTCTTGCTTAGCATAAGTTATTGGTGCAAATAGGTGAACCCTAGTTGTTCTAGGTTTGGTGCTTAACAGAGTAAACGCTAGTTTAATTCCACCTTTGTTGAGCCTCTCTCAGAAAAGTTTTTAAACCACCTATTCACCCCCCCCCCTCTAGGCGGCATCTGTATCCTTTCACAGTTGATGACATGTGACTGCAAGACCGGGATTTGTTCACCCACATGACGGGTAAAGATACATACGGCCGGCTTGGTGAGATTACATCCATAATGTTGCAACATGTGACTAGGTCACGGGGATGTAATATCACGGTAACAAGAAAACAGAATTTGTTGTGAACGAGGTTGAACAAGGTATGGGATACCAATGATCGGATCTCGGACAAGTTGTATCGAGAAACAAAAGGAAGATGATGCTACATTTAGCGGTTCAAACGACATTGGCATCAGGAATGCATAGGGGTCACATGGACATCCCTGGTCCCTCTGTTGATCATTGATCCAGATCATGTCTAGAGCATTCCCGAGCCATGAGAGGATACACTTAAGGTACGATGAGAGCGGTCATTCGTAAGATGGAATCACAGTAGAGAAAGAGAGAAAGCCGGAAACGTTCCGCGGAGAGATCCGAAGTTGTTCGGAGAAAGAATAAAGGACCAGAATCATTCCGGGAAAGATCCGAAGTCGTTCGGAGGAAATCGAAAGGGAACCGAAAGGTGTTTCGAGTTGAATCAGGTTTTGTAGTATGTATTTACATATTAATTAGTGTAATTAATATTAAATATAATGTTAAAATCTAATTTGAAGGGTTATTCCACTAATGGGCCTAACTTCCTAGGGAAAAAGGGCCCATGAGGGAAAACCGAAGGAGGGAAGAGCCAAGGCCCAGCCGCCACAAGGGGGCCCACCCGGCCAGCCTAGGGCTATGTGCGGGGTAGGGCCCACCCCTGGCCGGCTGGCCCATGAAGCCCTAAGGGCCCATGCGCCTCGCCCCCTCTCCCTTGAATAGTCCCACATGGGAAACCCAAAGGGGAGGGCACACCCCCTCCCCCTATATAAAGGGGTGCCCATGGGTGGGATTAAACACACAACTTGAGAAGTCCTTTGGTTGACTTTCTCCCTCCCTCTCTCTATACCTTGTGACCATGGCCCAAAGTTTGGGCTGTGCGATCGAGGCACACATGCAGTACGCCGTTGCGCTGCAGGGATTCCTAGCCGGATATCAACTTCCGCACTCCCGGCGGGATCAGGGAGCCAGAGGTCTCATCGTGCACCGGATGTGTATGAAGACACGAGGCGCAACACTTGGGGCGCTTAAATGTCATGAGCCAGAGCTGCTGCACGATGGAGATGAAGAAGGAGCAAGGGGTGACATGCGAGGAGCTTCGTGACCTTGAGGTCGGCTACGAGTACGACTACTTCAACGACGTTCCCCGCGGAACGTTAACCGCGTACGGTCTACAAGGGTATGTATTCTCTACGCATTGGCCGTTACTGCATTACTACATAGATAGATCCTAGGTAGTTTTGGGGTTACATCGTAGGAAAATTTTGTTTTCCGCATCGATCCCCAATAGTGGTATCGGAGCCGATCGATGCGTAGGAGTGTTGTACGGCTAGTACGCACATGTTTTGTGCATGCATTGATCCCTTAGTTGTTACCCTCTAACGTGTACTTGTTTATATCGCAGTATTGTTTGATGAAGCGGCTCGGACCGACCTTACGCGTATTCGTACGTGAGACTGGTTCCACGCTCAACATACGGCTTGTACCGTATAAGTGGATAGCGGGTGTCTGTCTCTCATTCAATAGTTGATATAGCATTTACAACGGAGGGCCCCAAAAGGGGTGTAGTATAGACAACTGTTGGATCCATGTTGTGGTTGGAAAGTTCGTAGATTACAAACGGTTCTTTGCGAAAGCCCTAACAACCACGTATAACTTGCAATAGATAAAGTAGAGGTGTCTAACTTTATTTTGCAGGGGGCATGTGATTATGATATGGCATTGGTCGTTACGAAGGTAAAGTAGTTTACTTTTCTGTTACTAAGTAGCATAGTAATATTCATCGTTCCGATGGACGACCTGGTGGCGGCGTCGTGGACTTGGCATCAAACCAAGGGCAAGATGGAGATCATGCCGGAGCGCTCGATGGAGATCAAGGCGCAAGAAAGACCATATATTACCACATTATACGTATGATGTTGCCTGTTTTTACATCTTATTGTGTGCTAGTATTTAGATACTCACCGGTAGGAAATAAGATAATCCCTATTTAATTCCAATGTTCCGTGTTCCCCTTGTGTGTGCACCACCAAGAAAGTTCTTCGGTATGAGGCGCCCTACGGTGAGTAGGGGTCAGACATATCTACGTTCGTACAGTGGGTGTAAGCCATGTTGCACAGCGAATACACACAAGTTAGATTTGGCGAGCCTAGCATGTGCATACATGGCCTAAGAACACAAGAGATCGAGCATGAGTCACATGGATGATGTGATTGGCACTGTTGAATTTCTACCTTTGATAATGCACTAATGGCCGTGACGATCGGGGGAGGTGCACAGGATAGGGATCATGCGATCACTAAAATCGTCCAGGGGCCGGGATGACAATTTTAGTGGAGACCAATTATAAATTGATCTCTTATTATAAACTTAGTCTAGATGTCTACTTGCAAATATCTTAGTAGATCTTGGCCTATCCCATTGAGGTCCTTTGTGACCATGGGAATATATTGCTTAATTTGGAACTTAGCGAAAGGGCCCAACTTCATAGATTAATACCCACGCCTAAGGGATATCCTCGTAAAAGGTGATCTTCTCTTCTTGATACGATAACCATTAGAAGATAATTCGATGACTCCAGAATGCTTGTGTTTTCTCCATAATCATCCAATAAGCCATTCTCCATTCGAGGAGAATTGGGCTACATTTTGTATTCTACAGAATAAGGCACATAGAGTATGAGCCATTGGATGGGTTTTTCTCCATCATGGATGAAAAGAGAATATTCGGAAAAACACTTAGCGATCTTGCATTAGAGTTGAGAATTCTTGGAAGGGCTTGATTGCCATGGAGGTCATGGATGAAATGGTATATGTAAGATATACAAATTATAAATGTGGTTCTTGCAAAACTCGTTGCAGTTTGCAAAGTATTTGATACTTGTCCCATTTTATGAAAACAGGAGGATCTTCTTGAGAATTGCTGGTTTTGAGGCAACATGACTTGATGACGGCAAGCAAAATAGTTGATGGCCGACATCACCTCTTCCCTCAAAGTTTGTCATTTGGATTAGTGGACTTGAATATAATTTTGTAATCTTGGTTTGTGTGTCTTGCTTTTGGCGAGACGATTATTCATATGAACAAGTTACAAGCCAGTTTGTACTATTCTAATGAACAATACCTTATGGTCACATTATGATTATAAATAAGTTATTCTCATAACTATGTTAATGATAATGGTTTAAACATTTATAAAGGATTAGAATGCTAAAAGATATCCAAAGTTTAATAATGAAATGACACTACAGTTTAAGTCATTTTGGTTATTGCAGGTTCTTTATGAAAGATCGGGGTCCTAGATGCATAATCTAGAGACTTTGCAAAACCATGCCTCTTGGGTAGAATGACTAAAACTCCGCATTCTGGTAAAACGGTGATATGCGAAGAAATGTTGAAACTTATACATAATGATGTATCATATTTTCAACAAGTAGTGGAAATCATTTATTGTGGAATTAAGTGAATAAGTGTATTTACTTAATGAAACATGAAGTTTGAAATGATTTGAATTGTTCAAATGAGTTCATAACTAAATGGGATATTGAAATTAACTGAATTAAGAAGTCTCTTCGATTTGATCGACATTACTAAAGTATTCAAGTTAAGTTTAGCATAAAAGGGACTTGTGAAAGGTGTTTCACAAATTATGATAATTGGACGAATTCAAACTGTGTTGAAATGTCTAAACATCATAATCATTATGTATTAGATACATATGGTATGATCTTATCTCTTATAGGGGTTATAGTTGTCATTTAGAGTTAAATATCGAAATAAGCAAACACTCATTTGAAATACAAAGGAACATCTAAAGATTCGTGGAAACAACACCATAAGTGTTATGGCAAGTTCGAGTTTCTGGAGACTTCGATAAGTCAAAATCGTGGCGAATAAACAAGTCTTTGCAGAGCATTCTTAGGAAGCTATGAATGCATCTTCCACAAAGGGGCAAATCTATTGTTGTCCAAAGATGACGTATCTTGATGAAGATACAGGTGGAAGAAAGTAAAAGATCGAAACAAGGTATTTAACCTTGCCTCCGAATTGTTGAGTGGCAGCGGAATTTGTTTTGTGAATCCAAACTTTGCAAATAGAGGAGAAACCAATGATAATGATCATAAAGTTTCATGAATACTTTTACTAAAGAAAGTAGGATTCAACTATATATTCTACAAGTTTGTGGAATCATATTATTGATTCACTTGTCATGTTTTGAACAAGACATACCTACAAATTACAAAGAAGCGTGATGGACCTGAGTGCGAGAAATGACTAGGAGTCATAAAATCCTATATTAAGTTACATTTAAGATTGCAAAGTAACATGTTACTTGATCTTATTAAAGTAAAGAAGTTTACTTGATACTTCTGAATGACTGCAAAAGTCATAAGAAGGAAAAAAACTTAATGAATGAAAAAAAGCTCGATTTGTCACAAGTTTGGAAAAATCCAAGGAGTTGAATACAACAGTAGAAATACTTAAGTCTTTTGGATTTACACTGGAAATATATATGGATATTGAAGTCTCCTAATTGGAATTCTCAAATTTATAATGATCAAAGAATTTTGGAATGTCCAAAATTATAGAGAGGACCTAGATTTGAGTGGGAGCAAATCATCTTGGCTAATTCATAATATATAGCCGACATATTTTGAGTGGGACCTAAGTGAAATCCCTGGATCTCAAACATGAATGTCATATTTGAGTGGGAGCTAAGTGAAATGCTTGGATCTCAAACATGAATGTCATATTTGAGTGGGAGCGTGAAATCATTTTGGGATATGTGGACGACATATGTGAATGATGTGATTGGTGTTAATAATATTTAAGTTAGATAAATAAGGATGAAGTTGAAGTTATTAAATAGTAAGATCTATCGAGATAGATTGGTGAGTTTAATAAACACTGAATGTCAAATGCTTTCTGGACTTGATTCTTAAAGATGTTCAGAATGTCCTAAGCAAGATTCTGGAGTATCTCAGAATGGAACAAGGTAAGAAAGAAGTTCTTACTGTATGAAGCATTGAGTATTGCAACTATGGTTGAAAGAAAGAGATGCATTGCATCTCCTATGCCTCAGTCATAGGTTCATCCATATAACCATGTTGTATACTCGACATAATGTGACCCGAGGTTCTGGTTGATAGGACAAAGTCTTAACTGTAAGAGCATGTCCTTAAGTGATTCATGAGTTGATCACTAAACCAGAATTAAGTTTGTACTTAAAATGGCAAGAAGCAATGTAAGTGGCATAGTTGCATTTCATGCGCTAGGATCTACAGAGACATAGAAGTATAAAGGCTCCATCTGATGTGATGTATAATGTTATGGCGGGGCTAGTTCGCTTTTAACGTAGAATGATGTGTCCCAGGGCCCAGTGCCCATGAGAAAGCCCTCAACGTTGATCTAAAGTCACTGTAAGCTCCTAGAATCCAGCCTCGTTCTGCTGCCATGACTATAGTATATACACAAATGATACCAAAGTGTGTTTCAAAGTTTAGATGACAACGGTGAAAATGACCGTCATCATAAACAATAGAAACAAAAGTCTCACTTTGTCGCCAAACAAATGCTTCGACCCATTATAAGATAATGGTGTGAATGTCAAAATTAGGAAGACATTAATGATTTGCAAAAGACATAATGATCTGGTAAAATAGAACATAGACATGACGTTTCCCATGAGCATGCATGATCTGTAAACGCATATGGTATATGGTTTATATGAGTAAAATGCGAGCTGGATTATTTGTACTCTAGTGCAAGTGGGAGACTGAAGGAGATATGCCCTAGAGGCATTGTCATATCTCAATTAGTTTATAATAGTTTCATATTGTGCTATAACTGTGCCAAGTAGAAACATTGGTACAGGTGTGGTATGAAACAACCAAGTCCCTAGTAGCCTATATTCATACTAGTTCGTTGGTCACGAAGATGATCTGGGTTTCAAGATCATGGGCATTTATGCCGACGGGATCATATCATTGGAGAATGATGTGATTGGACATTCCTCGAAGGATTGCAACATGATCAAGTCATATAGTTCATTGTTGAAACAGCTATACCTAGACTCCTTCTCCTTAGACCGTGAGCTCATATTACTCACTGTTTCCTGAGGCTGCTTTGACTACATCAACTGTCATATGGTAATACGATGGCCATAAAGGTGTATGTTGGGTATTCCAAAGGAACAGTTGATGACATGTGACTGCAATATCGGGATTTGTTCACCCACATGACGGGTAAAGATACATACGGACGGTTTGGTGAGATTACATCCATAAATGTTGCAACATGTGACTAGGTCACGGGGATGTAATATCACGGTAACAAGAAAACATAACTTGTTGTGAACGAGATTGAACAAGGTATGTGATACCAATGGTCAGATCTCGGACAAGTTGTATCGAGAAACAAAAGGAAGAGGATGCTACATTTGGCGGTTCAAACAACATTGTCATCAGGAATGCATAGCGGTCACATGGACATCCCTGGTCCCTCTATTGATCATTGATACAGATCATGTCTAGAGCATTCCCGAGCCGTGAGAGGATACACTTCAGGGTACGATGAGAGCGATCATTCGTAAGACGAAATCACAGTAGAGAAAGAGAGAAAGCCAGAATCGTTCTGTGGAGAGATCCAAAGTTGTTCGGAGAAAGAATAAAGGACCGGAATCATTCCGGGAAAGATCCGAACTCGTTCGGAGGAAATCGAAAGGGAACCGAAAGGTGTTTCAGGTTGAATCAGGTTTTGTAATATGTATTTACATATTAATTAGTGTAATTAATATTAAATATAATGTTAAAATCTAATTTGAAGGGTTATTCCACTAATGGGCCAAACTTCCTAGGGAAAAAGGGCCCATGAGGGAAAACCGGAGGAGGGAAGGGCCAAGGGCCAAGGCCCAGCCTCCACAAGGGGGCCCACCCGGCCAGCCTAGGGCTGTGCGCGAGGTGGGCCCACCCCTAGCCGGCTGGCCCATGAATCCCTAAGGGCCCATGCACCTCCCCCCTCTCCCTTGAATAGTCCCACATGGGAAACCCAAAGGGAAGGGCACACCCCCTCCCCCTATATAAAGGGGTGCCCATGGGTGGGATTAAACACACAACTTGAGAAGTCCTTTGGTTGACTTTCTCCCTCCCTCTCTCTATACCTTGTGACCATGGCCCCAAGTCTAGGCTGTGCGATCGAGGCACACCTGCAGTACGCCGTTGCGTTGCAGGGATTCCTAGCCGGATATCAACTTTTGCACTCCCGGTGGGATCGGGGAGCCGGAGGTCTCATCGTGCACCAGATGTGTATGAAGACACGAGGCACAACACTTAGGGTGCTTAAATGTCGTGAGCCGGAGCTGCTACACGATGAAGATGAAGAAGGAGCAAGGGGTGACCTGTGAGGAGCTTCATGACCTTGAGGTCGGCTACGAGTACGACTACTTCAACCACGTTCCCCGCGGAATGTTAACCGTGTACGTTCTATAAGGGTATGTATTCTCTACGCATTGGCCGTTACTGCATTACTACATAGATAGATCATAGGCAGTTTTGGGGTTACATTGTAGGAAAATTTTGTTTACCGCACCGATCCCCAACACAACTTCCACCCTACTTCCACTGAAGGCTAGTTACTTTAAGTAACTCGCACTTCCACTTCACCAAACATTCCGTTAAAGCGTAAATCTGACCCAAATAGGCAGATTTCTCTTGCCCTTCTTAAGGGGATCTTCTTCCCCAATGTTTTCCTAACTTTTGAGACTCTTTAGGCTTGATCTTCTACTCTCTCTTCTCTATTGTTGATCTTAAGTAGCGTGTCCTCTCCCCTCCTATGATTCTTGCATCTTTTTGAGGGATTGGAGAGAGGAGATCTAGATCTACAACCCTACCTAACTAAATCGCTTGTTTGTGAAGGAATTCTTGGGATCTAGAGCTTAGAGAATTTGGTGTTCTCTTCTTGTGTTCTACATCTCGTGTTCTCCTAATACCTTTTGTGGCTTTGGTGGAATTTGAGAGTGAGGGACTTACCATTACATTAGGTGCATTGTTTTGAGTTTTTTACGGAGAATCAGTGAGTAAAAGCTTGTAGACTTGTTACTCATAGGTTCTTGGAACCCTAGACGGTTGTGTGTTAGTGGTGGTGATTCTCTTGGGGCCTCCAATTGGGTTGTGGAGATTTATCAAGCTAGAGACCTTTGTGGTGATTCTTGGGAGTCTCCAATTGAGTTTTGGAAATTGCCCTAAGCTTATATGGATTCAGTGTCCATCCTCAAGTGTCCCATAATGGATCGAGGCCTTCCCCTTTGATGGGAGGGCCCAAGGAGAATACGGCGAGCCATTATGGCATTTGGAGAGGATTGTGCCTCCACACTGCTCCAACGGAGATGTAGCTTATTTGGAAGTGAATTTCGGGATAAAATAATCATCTCCACGTTCATCGATTATCTCTATTCCCGAGTCATTTACTTATGCACTTTACATTGTGATGGCCATCATGGTTGAAGTAATATATCTTGCTATTACCTTGTTTCTTGTCTTTCTTTGCATAGGTTGTTGGTGCACTTAGTTGAACCTAGTGGTTTTAGGTTTTATTCTTGATAAATTAAATACTAGTTTTATTCCGCATTTATTAAAGCCTAATTATTTTAAAACGCGTGTTCACTTCCCCTAGGAGACATCCAGTAAACTTGTATGGCTTGTGCAACATGTGATTATTGGAGTACAAGAGGATTAGGATTTGTTCTTCTTTGTTGTACCTAAAAATAGATGAAAACTATGCTACACTAGGCCATTTGGGATTGACGAAAATAAAAGTAAAAAATCTGAAAGTTTATTTGATTCTGATGTAATGTAATATTTTTTGTTGCAATTTATTTTATCTTGTTAATCCTGTAGGTTGAGCGTGCATATAGAAAATCCTAGGCTCGACTAGATTGCGACACATGTCACTTGTATGCAGAGCATATATGCTCGGCATCTGACGAAGATATATGCCGGCTGTATACTCTCGACATACAGGATGTGCCATCCATTAAGTCCCGTTTGGTCGCCCTTTTTGTTGAGCGGTCCGTTTGCCGAAGGCCATAGAAAAAAACTTGGCATTTAGCTATATGCCGAGCGCTTTTGCCATGAATGCCGAGCAAGTATATGTCTAGCAGTGTCTTCCGAGCGTAATTCTTAGCATATATGTTTGGCGAGGTTTCTCTGTCTTTGCTGATTGTATTTAGCTCTTGACAAAAAAGTCGTTTCATGTAGTGAACAAAGTGCTTACCATTCAGAGACATACGGGTTGCATCGGGAACAACATCTTGATGTGGAATCCTCAAGTTGTATACTATATAAGATAAAAACTAATAAACATTCTAACATAATTTTTTCTAGAAAATCACGATGGCAAGAATGTTCACGAAACTATATTAAATTGCATACATGATTGCTAATTTTGTGAAGCGTACAGTCGAGGGAGGGGTCGACTCTCCCGTTGGTCTTTTATGCGTTTGGTGCACAATCTGCAATGTTTTACAAACTTCTTACTTATGTCAAAGCATGATCACTAAAAGTTCCAATAAACATATACATTCTAGAGAATCGATAAGAATGCAGAACATAGACATGTCATTAAGCAACAAAACTCGAATGAAACTTGCACTTTATTTGTTCAAATTAATACACTACTAAAAATACACCCCAATTTTTTTGGCTTGCCTAACGTGTAGAACCATTAGATTGACTATATGTTTGTGATGATTAGCCTTGTTATATATGAAATATTTGATCCAAATCTCAATTCCCAATATTTTTATCCAAATGTCCTCCTTCAATCTTGTCTCCTTCTATAGGAAGTTCGTCACAAATTCTTGAGGAGTAATTGAACTCATTTTGTATTCTCTAATAGTGTTCTTCCCAAAATAACCTTTGGGCTATTATTTCAATAATATCACAAACTAAAAATTTAATGTGAATATGGCACTCTTTAGTATCAACGAGAACATTCTCAAGCATCCCACAAGATTTTATCATGGAAGAATCAGCTAACGGAAGTTTCCTATTGCAAGAAGCATTTTTTTTCTTACGTGTATTAGAAACACATTACTCAATAACACATAATGCAACTTAAGACGTAACATGTCATACTTAATTATCTCTTCAATTTCTAAGGCATGAATATTCATGTCAACCTTAGAAAAAATTCCATCCATATGGTCTTTGATATTGGCATGCGAGACGAACAAGAATGCATAATCTTTATCGGTTCTTCATGGAAAATTGACATGCTACACGACGAGCATTCTTATCATTCATAACATCACGAGTATTCTTAGTATACATAGCATTAAGTGAATTTATTTCCATTTCATTTACCCTGCTAAGTGTGCATACATTGTCAAACTAAACATGATTGCATATTCAATACCTAAAGAAACATTTCCCATGCTAAATTCACACTAAGATAGTAAGATCATTTGTATGGATTGTTTTGCGATCGAATTATGCTATGATCATGTGGCAGGAGATTCGTGGTTTATTTCTCATTTATTTTTGCAATGCTAAAATCTACATGAAGCTAATGATGAGCTAGAAAATCATGCAGTTCTACATGAAGCTAAATCTACATGAAACTAATGGAAAATCATGAAAATCTACATGAGCTGCCAACTCTTACTTCGTTTCTTCAGATACATGTTGAATGCAACTGAAGATTGCTCCACCATTCATAAAGTTAATGATGTGCTCGAAAATCATGGAATATTTGTTTTTTTAATCAATTGATTACTCCCTCCATCCCATAAAGAGTGTACTTGTAACTTTGTTAGAAAGTCAAACTTTTTAAGCTTGACCATGTTTATACAAAAAACACCAACATATATGCCACCAAACTAGTGAAGTATATTGTCATATTACATCTATTTAGTTCCATAAATATTGTTATATTTTGGAATAAACTTGGTCAAACTTTGAGATAGTTTATCTTTCCCCAACCTCCTTCTCATCCATCCTCCGCCCGCCCATAGATCTCCACCGTGTCCGACCGCGTGAAGACCAACATGATCTACCGCCTCCTCCCGCGTGACTAGCAACAACAGAGGGATGTCGGCGAACTCCTTCTCACATCCTCCCTCAAGCACGTGCAACAATAGTGTTCCCCCACCCTAACCAAGCAAGAAGCTGGAGTTCGGTGCCACTCGTTTTTTGTGCCACACGAGAAGCTGGAAGCGGGCGTGGGGAGCAGAATTGATGGATTTCGGGAAACTAGGGACCTTCCGAACATGCCCTAAGTAGTAATATTACATACCTCCGAAACCCTATGAAACCTTCGGTCCATTCATTTAGTGTAATAAATCTTAAATGTAGTGTTTGTTTGCTTGTTTTTCATGTGTAAGGTACGGCTTTATTCATCACCAATTTCTACACTTACATACTCTAGATTCTTTTTTACTTTGTTGGGATCTTTTAAAGCCGTTGGCCTGTTACTGGTTGCTACATCTCAAATTTAGAGGACATTCCGTGATCTAATTCACATGCCATAAGGGAGGCCGCAAAGTTAGACCCATATAGAAGTAAACATCAGGAAGCTGAACATATGTTAGACGGCTAGTACATGCTAGGTGTTGGACCAAAGCAAGACAACCAATGCAAGCCCACATATATCTCCGGGAGGTGTCCGGACCCAACCGCGCCAGGGGTGCTCCTGTATGCCGAGCTGGTTGGCATATACGGGATGCCGCACACCCTATCATCCCGGGGGTTTGGTTAGGCCATGGCCAGAAGAACAAGCATTATTATTTTCTGTTTTTCCTTTTTCTAAATTTTGAATTTTTTTGTTTTCAAAATCTGAATATTTATTCTAGAAGTCAAACATATTTTTCAAAAAATATTTTTAAAATTTGAAATTTTTAATACTAAAACAATTCAAATCTGAACTTTTAAAATCTAAACATTTTTAAATACTTCCTCCTATTCATATTATTGTTTTCAGATTTGTCTAGATACAGATGTTCTAGTCATGTTTTAGTACTAGATACGTCTGAATCTAGACAAATCAAAGAAACATTAATTTGGATCAGACCTAGTATGAACATTATTGAATTTAAAAAAAAATCGGATATAAACAATTTGCAACTATTTTAGTTTTTTTATAAATTTGAACATTTTTTTGAATACGAACATTTTTTACGAACCTGAACGGAAAAGGAGAAAATATAACAAAAGGAAAGCAGAAAAATCAAGTGAAAAAAACTGGAAAACACTGAAAACCCAAAATGAGAAACCAAATTGGAAACACTGGACTATAAAATCGAACTGGAAAAACAACAACGAAAGCCGAACTGGAAAACCGAACCCAAACCCGAACCACTGCAGGACCTGGGCCAAAAACGGAGCGGGGTGTGTGCCGTGCCCGGCAGGCACCGACCAGTGCGTTGTAAGGATTTTCCTGCACCAGCTCGCTGTGAGCGGTACATAGGGAGACCCAGAGGCGTTGAATAAGAACTCCCGTGATGCAACTCACAGGCCGTCAGGGAGCCCCCGAAGGCCCGAAGTTGGCCCGACGGAGATTAGTGCCAGGCCGGAGATTAGTGCCCGACAAAGGTATCATCACAAAATCCAGTTTACGTTCAATCATCGACGCATGCCATTATAAGTACGTGGACTAGCTAAGCTACGCTAAATCGCTAATGATGTTACAAGTGGTTTACCGGAGGCATTATGCATCGATAATCGATCGCGTCCTCGTGCCCGCACACACGAATCCTTGTGAATTGTGATCGAGATCAAATAATATAGTACCGCTAGTAATAATCATCACCATTCACATACTCCCTCCGCAACTATGAGACAGAGGAAGTAGTTCCCACCAATGTCTACTTTCGTTCCGAAACGCATGGTCTTCATACTAAGCATTATATGTCAATCCCCACGTTTGCAAAACAAGTTGTCAAATACATATTGAACCCTAACATTCTCTAGGCCTTTCTGAATCAAAGGAACTTCATGTGATTTTCGGAGCATTCAAATCCGTAGAATTTTTCTGTATGTTGACTTTGTAGGATCGAATCTTATAGGAAATTTTCTGAAATGAATTCTTTACACTAGATTTCATAGGAAACCTAACATGCATCGACCTCTTTTTCAAAATGTTATGTTTTCCTATGATGAAATCAGACAAACTTTGATGCACATGAAATCTCATGGTGGACATGAAATTGAGGTCCCGCATTTTCCTATTCATATATGTTTTCGGAATCAAGAGGCCCTTTGCACGGTTTTCATTCATGTTTGGACTGCCCAACAAGAATGAACCAATTTTGGGATATGCTAGCTATGCAGAGGAGACCAAGAAAATGTTGGTCACATTCTTCTTGATGATGTCGTCGATATATATCTCGACGAGTATTGAAAAATTGGTTACATATTCACTATGTTGGTCCTAAGGCCATCTCCAATGGTCCTCGTATTTTGGACACCGAATCAGTCTGATTCCATCCGTTTGTGGAGGTGGAGGACAGGTCGTCCAGGCTGAAGGGCACGTGTATTTCCATGGCATTAGGAAAATATATATAATTAGTATGTATTCCAAGATGAATCTAGCAATGCATATGTAAACGGACTATTCCTTAAAGAACTGTAACATGGCCTTGCTTAAGGCATACGTTGCGAAGCGGCACCCGATCCGTCTCGCTTCGTAGGTAAAATTTGTTAGTCTAATTCAATTTTTCCATCAAAATTGCTCTAGTTTGAACTAAATTTTGTTTTCGCGGGTTGCCGCTTCGCAACCGTAGGCATACATATAGGGCTATTCATTTGTTTTTCTGTGATCGATTTTATCATCATTCCATGTTATAAGTAAAATCAATTTTACATGTGAGCAAATGGCCTGCTTAATCATCTTGCATCGGGCCCCCCAGATTTTAGGACCGGTCCTAGGTGGTCTATGCCTCCAACGGCCCTGTATCACAAAAAAAAGTTGCAAAAAAGGACGTGGCAGAAAATAATTATACATATTATGATTAAAGGTCCCGGGTAGTCAAAATATCCAAAAAAAAACCAATATTATGGGTGGGCCGTGGAGGGGGGAGGTCCAACTGTGCTGCTGGCCGCCGGTGCTGGTCTGTTGTGCACCTCCTACTCGTTGCCGTCGATGATGAAGACCTAGGGTGGTGGCCACACGCAGCTCGGGGCGGGTGCGGGAGGTGGCGGCGGGAGCGTGGGCGCCGCTGGTGGCATCTGGGCCTGCGCGGCCACCCAGATGCCACCAGGCCCACCTGCTCTGAACGCGAATTGACGCTATTTTTGACTAACCGGGCCTACCTACAGCGATGACGTGGAACGCGGTGGACGACACGCCCGTTAGCATAAAACCACCATTTTTGTGTCAAATGTTTGGAAAACCACCACTATGTGTGTTTCTAGCAAAATATAACCACTATTCTAAATTTTTTGCAATGTGCACTAGAACCAAAATTAACACAAATTGATGCCCAAACTGACACCGGGACCCTTGTGTTAGACCTGAGGTGGCACAAATTTGTTGAGGTGGACTAGGTCCCACATGTCAACAAATCTAAAAATCTAAAAATATTTAAAATAGCAAAAAAAGGGAGGTCGTTTGTTTCCTTCCCCATCTGAGGCAAGCACCACCCCCAGCACCTCGTTACCGTCGGGTGAGCACCGCCTCTTGTGATTCAATCCCCTACCGCCACCGCACTCCGATGATCCACATGGCCCGCCATCGTCGCGTCCCCCTTTTCCCAGCCACCCGCCCACCCCTCTCTTTCCTCTCTCTCAATCCCACTCTTCTCTACAGGTTAGGCGACCTCGACCTGAGCCTCCGACGAGCTACCCTGAGCCAATCTAAGAGTACCTTCATCTCCGCCTCGTCCTCCTCTTTCTCCCCGTCAAATCAATCAACTGGAGAAGCCCCACAACCTAGCACTTGTCCTCTTCTTTACCCTCTCCGACCGCCATCTTTGTCGTTGATGTCTACGCACTTCTATTCTTGTAGACAGTTGTTGGGCCTATAAGTGCAGAGGTTTGTAGAACAGCAGCAAGTTTTTCCTTAAGTAGATCACCCAAGGTTTATCGAACTCAGGGAGGAAGTGGTCAAAAGTATCCCCTCTCAAGCAACCCTACAATCAAGATACAAGAAGTCTCTTGTGTCCCCAACACACCCAATACACTTGTCAGGTGTATAGGTGCACTAGTTTGGCGAAGAGATAGTAAAATACAAGTGGTATGGATATAAGACAACGGTGCTAGAAAATAGCTTGATGGCGTGGAAGAGGCTAAAGAAAATCTGAAATAAAGATGGAAGCAAGCAAACATGTAACAGATTTAGTTGCAAACGGTGTTTCAATGCTTAGAAACAAGGCCTAGGGATCATACTTTCACTAATGAGCACTCTCATATAAATATAGTATCTTCATGATACTATCTTGAACTACTCTCCGGTTGGACAATCTAATCTATGGTAGGGCTATAACAGCACACCTTAAAGTTCGCTTTCCCCGTCTAGATAACCCCACACTGTCACCTTGAGCTCTAGATGGTTCCAACAAACACCACAATTTTATAGAAACATCCAACTCCAAATATAACTCATAACAAGTATTTGTAATCTCTAGCCTAAGTGCCACCATGGTGTGCACGCTGTCACTTTCGCACACATGGGGAGAGCAGAGATCTATTAAAGCACTTAAGTAGCAAAGTAGATCTACTTGATTACAAAGCTCATGATCACAATATGATCATGCATAGAGAGTGATGAACACATAGCTACCGGTAAAACCCTTAGCCTCGAGAGAGAACTACTCCCTCCTCATCATGGGAGTCAGCGATGGCGATGGAGATGGCGGTGGAGTCGATAGAGATGACAGTGAAGATGGTGAAGAGATGGCGGCGAAGCCGGCAGCGACGCGGAGGACTCCTTCCCCGCCGCCGGTATCATAGGGGAGCACCGCCCCTTAGCACCCTTACTTCATGCCTTCTTGGGAGCCCTTCCCCATGGAGATGGGATCTATGGGGGAGGCAAAACGTGGCTTTGGTTGCTACAAATTCGTGGCTGGAGGTCTCTCTCATGAATTAGGTTTCCTCTCTTTATATAGCTTCTCGGATTTCCGTCACCCCATCTTGGGCTGCAGTAAATCGGGCCTATCGGGCTCGTCCGGACTCGGAATCAGCTAAATTGTAGGTCCGGAACATTTGTCGCAAAATGTCCAACAACTTTGTAGTTGAAGAGTTTTCTGTTTGACGCCGTCTTCGACCCGAAACGTGACCATCTTTAAAAAGAGTTTTGAGACGGATTTCTGGAAAATCCCAATTTGACTTCAACAAGGTTTCCACTTGTATTCTTAGTAATTCCTACACATCAAAGTGTAAAACAAGAACATTTTGCACTTTTGCAACTATTAGTAGGTTAGTCCAGATAAATCATAAACTTTATATAAAAAGGAGTATTAAAAGCATATTATTAGTATAAAACCATCAAAAATTATAGATACGTTATGGACGTATCAGTCGTCAATTCTATCAGCTTCGCGCCTTCTAAGGATTCCCCAACACCTCTATCAGGTTCGTGATCATACGCACCTCTCGAACCTCTCCGCGGTCTCGCTCGCTCTCTCTCCTATCCTGTCAGCCTTGACCATTGTTTTCTTCCGCAAGTCATCGGGGCCGGCGACCTAGAAGGGGGAGGTGTGGTGGCCTCTCCATACGGCCACCCTGCATCCCGTGCGGTGGCAGGAGAGGATGCGGGATGGCCGAAGATGCGAGGGCTGCTTTGGTTGGTTATTTGAATTTTTAATATTTTTAGATTTTTTTAGATGGGCCGACATGTCGTCGATTAGATTTTTTAGATAGGCTGACATGTCGTCGATTAGATTTTTTAGATGGGCAGACACGAAAATATAAAGTGGTGGTTTTCTAAACATTTGACACGAAAGTGGTGGTTTTATGCTATCAGTGGTGGGTTCCACTCCTGTCGTTAACGAGCGTTAACGGTCGTGTCGACCGTCATCCCAGAGTGCCATGTCATCGCTGCAGGTGGGCCTAGTTAGTCAGAAACCGCGTCAATTCGTTTGAAGCAGGTTTAGTGTTTTACGAAGAAATATCGTCTAAATGTGGTAGATTTTTGCTCTCAGAACGTAAAGTGGTAGTAAAATAGGAATTTAAGTCGTAATGTGGTGGTTTATGCTAATAACTCGAAACATCGATAAAAACATAATAATTAAAAAAATAGTAGTCCAGCCATCTTTACGTCCACAAAATGATCAAATGTCGATTCACAAAAAACCAAAACGGTGAGCGAACATTCTTGGCTGGATCGTGACTTGTCCGTGTCGCTTAGCTGAGTTAGCTCAATCGCCCCAACAAAAAATTGTACAAAGCGATGATGCACACATGCGCAGGCTCCTGCTGCATGCAGTGCCAGCCCGGCCAGGATGGATCGATTCGATCGGCCTTCATCAACAGGCCGACTTGACAGGTGGGAACATCGGGTGCATGCGCTAGGCGACGACCATCTTTCGCGCCCATCCAAGACCAAATCAAAACGAAGACGGTAGACGAGACAAGCAAAGCCAGGACCAGCTAGCCATGCGCGATGGAACCAAAATATGTAGTAGCCGTTTGGTTCCGATGGGCTAATGATGGAACGCACACCGGCTGCTCGCCCGATCGAGGTACTCCGCTAGCTAGCTTTTACAGGCAAAAAAAAAAAGCTTTGCCCAGCAGCCCATGGCGTTGTGTTGCGTTGGACATCTCCAAGTCGCGAACCTATTCTCCACCGCAGGACTCCACCCGAGTGGATTTTTTCCATCGGGCGATGCACTGTCGGAGGCTTCCAATCATTCCATTCTCCGTCTCGAGATCACGTAAAGTGTTTTTGATGCGGTGCGTATTCAGAGAGGGTGATTCCTTCCGCAGATCAAATTACGTTCTCGATGGCACCGAGAGGTGATCCTTCCGTTGTAGTATTTCTCACCCAAAGTACTACTAGTAGACGAGATGTTCGCTTTATTTATTTGTTTATTATTACTATCTGTTCCGCGTATTCTAAAGGAGATTTAGACAGCTTTCAAAAAAAAAAAAAGGAGATTTAGACAAGTGTACTAATATCAACAGCCTATAGTACGAAAATAGATTTAATGCCAGTGAAACTAATCTGGTCTCATAGATACTGATATATAGGGGTCAAACTTGAAAAACATGATTTTATGACAAAGCTAGAACTTCAGTTAATCTGAAACGGATGAAGAAGTATCCGTTTCCAATGGATATGATCTTCTTACAAGATTTTAAAATCTTCTAAACGTGCTTTTTTGCATGATTTTTTTCCATCTTATGTTTATCCAAAATACCATTGTTAACGTATGAGATTAACTACCTAGGTTTGGTAGGATTCTGTATATGGTTAGATATAGATAAGTCCAAGCTGTACGTGAGTTGTTTGTAAACGATCTGATAAGATCGATCCCTTGTAATCAGGGCTGTTATGCCCGCCTCAGATTTAGGCCTATATATATACGTCGAGCGCCCGATGAGAACCATCGCGGCATAAACCAATCTACTCCTCTCCGTTATATTTTACATGGTATCAGAGCTACCGTGACATATGTCTTCTCCTTCCTCCTCATGAGCATCCTGCCGCCGATCTCCTCAGTCGTCACCGTGCGGCTCACCCAGGAAAACCACCTTATGTGGAAAGCCCAGATGCTAGCCTACCTTCGCACCCACCAGCTCCTTAGCATCGTCAATGGCAGCGAAGCCGCACCGGCCAAAACCACCTCAACATCCTCGGGCACCGGCGTAGATCGCATCACCACGGAGGTCTCCAATCCCGCCACTTGGTACACCAAGGACCAGGCCGTTCTCGGGGGCATCCTTGCCACCGTCTCCGAGGACGTGCTGCCGCACGTCATGGCAGCCACATCAGCGGCCGAAGTCTGGGGGCAGCTGGAGCGCATCTACTCCTCCCGCTCACGCGCGCGCCTGAACCAGATCAGGGCGCAGCTCGCGACACCCAAGAGGGCCGGCATGTCCGGCTCGAGCTACTTCAAGCTGAAGAAAACCCTGGCCGACACTCTGGCGGCCATCGGGCAACCACTCCACGCCGACGAGGTCATCGCCTACATCCTCTCCGGGCTCGGCTCCGAATATGAGTCCCTCGTCGCGTCACTCAACGTCAAGGCCGACCTCACCCTGGACGACGTCTACTCCTACATGCTCGCCTTCGAGCACCGCCAAGAGGCGTACTCCTCCGACCTGCAGATCGGATCCAGCTCCTCTGCCAACTTTGCTGGGTCCGGCCGCTCGCCAAACCAGCAGAACCGTGGCGGACAAGGCGGCGGCTCTCAGGGTGGCGGATATCACGGAGGATGCAACGGAGGTGGTGGCAACTGGCGTCGCCCAAACAATCAAGGCGGGAGCGGCGGTGGTCAGGGCCAAGGAGGTGGTAGCCGCAATGGTGGCGGGGGCGGCAACGGACGTCGAGGTGGACAACGCCCCACTTGCCAGCTCTGTGGCAAACAAGGGCATGCCGCCCTCAAGTGCTACCGTCAGTTCGATCCCACCTTCCAGGGCAAAGAGGAGCAGCCGCATGCCAACGTTGCTGGCACCGGCGTTGGGTGGAATCACGGAGCGGGAGCAAGCACCGGGTACCAAGTTGACCCCAACTGGTACTCGGACACGGGCGCCACCGACCACATCACCAGCGACTTAGATCGTCTCTCCTTCCGCGAACGCTACAACGGCACCGACAACGTTCAAGTGGGCAACGACGCAGGTTTGCAAATCGCACATATTGCTCACAGTTCCATTAATACTTCCGCTAATAAACCTCTTGCTCTACACAATGTCCTCCATGTTCCTCACATCACGAAAAATCTCATCTCGATTCATCAATTAACCAAAGACAATGATGTGTTTGTTGAGTTTCACCCTTCCTTTTTTGTTGTTAAGGACCTAGCAACACGGAGAACTCTGCTTCAAGGACCATGTAGAGCTGGCCTCTACCCACTGCCGTCATTCACCCTTCACCATGTTCGTGCCGCCATGCTCACCTCCGTCAATAAAGGGCAATGACATCATCGTCTCGGTCATCCATCCTCCCAAGTGGTTCAATCCATCCTTAGTTTGAATAAACTTCCCGTTAATGGAAAGCATGATACATGTGTGTGTGATGCATGTCAAATGGCCAAGAGTCATCAACTCCCTTATGGCCCTTCTAGTTTTGTTGCAAATTTTCCCTTAGAACTTATTTACTCCGATGTATGGGGGTTAGCAACGGTATCTGTTGGTGGTTATAAGTACTATGTTTTCTTTATTGATGCTTTTAGTAAATTCACTTGGGTCTATCTATTGCATGCAAAATCTGAAGTTGAGCAAGTTTTTATTCGTTTCCAAACCCATGTTGAACGTCTTCTTGATAGGAAAATTCTTTGTGTACAATCTGATTGGAGTGGTGAATACCAACGTCTCCATAAATATTTGCAAACTCATGGCATTGCCCATCATGTCGCATGCCCGTACACTCACCAACAAAACGGTGCCGCTGAACGTAAACATAGACACATTGTTGAAACCGGACTTGCACTTCTTGCTCATTCTTGTATGCCTGTTCGTTTTTGGGATGAAGCCTTTTTAACTGCCACTTTTCTTATCAATCGCCTCCCTACTCGTGTTATTGACAATGCTTATCCCATGGAACGGCTTTTTCAACGCAAGACAGATTACACCATGCTTAAGTCTTTCGGTTGTGCTTGTTGGCCTCATCTTCGCCCCCTTAATAACAAGAAACTTGCCTTTCGGTCAAAAGAATGTGTCTTCGTCGACTATAGTTCTCACCATAAAGGATACCAGTGTTTAGACACCTCCACCGGGCGTATTCACATCTCACCCGACGTAGTATTCGATGAGGCTGTTTTTCCGTTTTCTCGCAAGTTCCACATTCGACTTGCCCCGGCCGACTACCCCACCGTCCTATGTCCAGCTTCTTCCACCACCCGCAGCCCCGACCCATCCTCCTAGTGGAAGTACTAATGGCTATGTTGATCTAATGGCCGATGAGCATGCTGTGTCTTTTGATCCTACTACAGGAACGTCTGCCGAGCGAGAGTCCTCGTCGCCCCCGTCGCCGTGCATGGGGCATGCACGCACAAGCGATCCCAAGCTGGACCAGGCAGCTTCGCCCGCGCAGACGTCGCGGGACACTTCTCCATCGCGTGCGTCCCTGGCCCGCTCTCATGCGCGCGCTGCCCGCGCGGCTCCATCGCGTCACGCCGGCCCACCTTCGACTGGGCCGTCTGCGGACTGCCGGCCTCCTGCGTCGGTCGCTCCGGTGCTCGAGCGGCCCCAGACTCGCTCTCGGTCTGGCATCGTCAAGAAGCTTCAGCGCACTGATGGCACGGTCACTTATATGTGCCAGACAGTGCCAAGTACATCGGTTCCAGCTGCTCCTACGTCCTACTCCGAAGCTGTTCGGCACAACCCCTGGAGACTTGCCATGGAGGATGAAATGGCTGCGTTGCATCGCAATGGTACATGGACACTTGTGCCATACCGCTCGGGTCTTAATATTATTGATAGCAAGTGGATTTTCAAGCTAAAGTATAAAGCTGATGGCTCTGTTGATCGCTATAAGGCGCGCCTTGTCGCCAAGGGATTCAAGCAACGAGAAGGTATTGACTATGATGATACATTCAGTCCAGTGGTTAAACATGCTACCATTCGCATTCTGCTTACATTGGCTGTGTCAAAGAACTGGTGTATGCGTCAGCTCGATGTTCAAAATGCCTTCTTGCATGGGATTCTTGACGAAGAGGTCTACATGTACCAACCTCCTGGTTACACTGATTCTCAGTATCCTCGTCACATTTGCAAATTGCAGAAGTCCCTCTATGGTCTCAAACAAGCTCCCCATGCCTGGTTTTCTCGCCTCAGCTCTCGCCTCCTTGCTCTTGGGTTTTTAGCTTCAGCTGCTGATGTGTCTCTCTTCATATTTCGGAAAAGGGGCATATGTGTGAGATCCAGGCACATGGCTTAATAGGATTGATAGGATACCCATATCAACAAGTTGCAACTTCTTTTCCGGAAGCTCATTCGAAAAGAACTCTAAGGTTAAGCGTGCTTGGCCTAAAGCAATTCTAGGATGGGTGACCGACCGGGAAGTGGGTAACCAGATGCGTACGAGTGAGGACAAAATGCGCAGAAAAAACTAGTGTTGGTCTGTGGGGCCAGTCTAGATATCCTATTAAGATGCCAGGAGTGACACTCCCCGGGCCCAGGAGTGGACGGGGTGTTACAATATGCATGTATTTCCTCATATATGTTGACGACATCATTGTTATCAGTTCATCCTCTGTAGCTGTTGACCGCCTCCTTGCCCAGCTTCGTCAGGACTTTGCTGTAAAAAATCTTGGCACCCTCAATTATTTCCTTAGTATTGAGGTTAACAAGGTGGATGATGGACTTGCTTTGTGTCAACGGAAGTACATACTTGATCTTCTCTAGAAGGCCAACATGGGGATGGCGAAATCCTGCACCACCCCGATGGCGGTCACCGAGAGGCTCTCCAAGGATTCTGGAACTGCTCTTTCATCAGTTGATGCTACACAGTATCGCAACATTGTAGGGGCCCTGTAGTATGTCACCCTTACTCAAAAAATATATATCATACAGTGTCAACAAAGTATGCCAGTTTCTCCATTCACCAACAGACTTGCATTGGACAACTGTAAAAAGGATCCTTCGGTACCTTAAAGGCACAACGACACATGGATTACTTCTCCGACAGTCTCCTTCGATGACACTCAGTGCGTTTTCTGATGCCGATTGGGCTGGATGCCCTGATGATCGGCGTTCTACTGGTGGACATGCTGTGTTTCTTGGTGGTAATCTTGTTGCTTGGAGCTCTCGGAAACAGCCAACGGTCTCACGGTCCAGTACAGAGGCAGAATACAAGTCTGTTGCCAATGCTACAGCGGAGGTTATGTGGATACAAGCATTGCTTGGTGAGATTGGACTTGAATTGCATCGTCCACCTTCATTATGGTGTGATAATATCGGTGCAACCTATCTCTCTGTTAACCCAGTTTTCCATGCTCGCACGAAGCACAATGAAATTGACTTATCACTTTGTGTGTGAGCAGGTTGCCAAGAAGGCGCTCGAGATTCGGCATATTTCGACTCATGATCAGCTTGCAGATGTTCTTACCAAACCCCTGATGGTGCGATAGTTTGAGCGATTCAGGAGCGATCTCAATGTGTTACCCACGTTTCGATCGAGGGGGGATGTTAGCGTACGAGATTAACTACCTGGGTTTGGTAGGATTCTGTATATGGTTAGATATAGATAAGTCCAAGTTGTACGCGAGTTGTTTGTAAACGATCTGATAAGATCGATCCCTTGTAATCAGGGTTGTTATGCCCGCCTAAATTGAGGCCTATATATATACGTCGAGCGCCCGATGAGAACCATCGCGGCATAAACCAATCTACTCCTCTCCGTTATATTTTAAAACCATATCAACCTCAAAAAAAATATTGAACTGTTTAATAGTAATCCCATACATATTATGCAAACAAAGTCCGTGAGCAAAGCGTATGAAAATGGTGAAAAAAAATATATCCACGTACTTAGAAAATGCTATATGAGACGATAAATCAAAATATACATACCAAAAATATGACTAAATATGGCGGAAGCACAAATAACCACGTGGTAAGCGCTATCCTGGTAAGCCCTCACATTGGATACATACAATATAATTGAATCTTTCAAATATGATTTTCAGATTTTCCAAACTAAAGGGATCGCTGAAGCTCCGCAGGCATTTGTCCGCTCTCAGAATAGAAACTCTTAGTTAATAGCATTAACAATAGTATCTTTTCTAGGTTTGATGGAACCCTTAGAAGACAAAAACATATGAATGCTTTACTTGATTCTTTTGCTTAGGTTTCTAGCTTCGTAGTTCAAGGAAACAAATTGAAGACACCATCGTGAATGAGAGGGATATTATGGGTTGTGCACGGAAAATATGGATCCACGAACATGACAATTTGTATTATGCATAAATAATGTGAGAGAGCACTATTTATCTCCTACAAAGTTGCATGTGACACAAAAAATCATTATGAAAAAAACAAGTTATAAAATATCTAGAATTCTCCGTGTGTTTGGTGTTATTTCCATGTTCTCTAATCCCTAGAACACAAAACAATGTTTCTATGTTTGTCTATTTATTCCTTTGTTTCTCTCTTATATTTGGTTTAGCCTCAAAACTTTGAAGGTGAAAATAATATTCACCTCCACTAGAAATGATATTTTAGAAAATTTTATACCTCTTAACCCTACATAGTATGGTCTCCACCTGATATTTATCTGAAAAACCATATATAACAACTTCAAATAAAATATTAGTTAAATACTTAAATATCTAAAACCATGAAAAAGGAATCGATGCGAGTCTTGAAAAGTAATTTTACGACCCGACCTATGAAGAATGGTGAAAAAGTTTGCCAATAGTGTATGGAGTACTAGGAGATAATACATCTTGAATACTAATATAAAAATTTGAACTCTCCATCAACTGCATTATCCACACAAGTAAAGTTTCCAGGTATTATCAAAACTTGGAGTACGAACCACTTGTAATCTTTAACTTAATTATTTAGGGTAGTTTTGCACATTTTTTTTGAAAGAAATGTAGTAGGGGAAGCCCCTACAATGTTTTTTAAATAATAAGAACCCAAATATGTACTCCCTCCGTTTCAAAATATAAGATGTTTTAGCTTTGTGAAAGAAGTGCGTCTAGTCCCCTTTTAGCGTGTAGGTTCATCTAAATTTGGAGGGAACCTACACACTAAAAGTGTCTAGATATACTTCTTTCACAAAGCTAAAACATCTTATATTTTTAAACGGAGGGAGTATCTATGAGGACTTGAATCTGGGTGACTGGGTTGTACATCCACTTTGCTAACCAAGTGAGCTAGGCTCACTTCTTCATTTGAATTATTTGGCAGTCATATTATTTGATGAACATTTGCAAGTTATGGAACTCCTTGCATCTCTAGATTTTCATAACTTTTTGAAGCCCTAGAATGCAAAACAATTATACAAATCATGCAAATGTTCAAATTTAATTGTTTTCGAAAGATGAAGATTTAATATAGTTGGTTCATAGTTCATGTCTTCTTACCTTAACTAAACATGCGATCATATGCTCTTTCTTTATTTGAAAGCATTGGACTAGGTGAGTATACAGTTCTGATTTATATATCCCATCTCCAAAAACTATGTAAACATGTGATATATAACATATAGCACATGGTAAGGATTGTAGGCATGATTGCAAGCCGCCCATGACATTCCCGCATGCCCCTAGACAACCCTTTTAGCATTTGCAAGCATGTGTGCCTTTCCATTCACTCCCCACCAAACCAAACCTACCATTACCAGGTTACACACATGAAAACTATATCTTTAGGTTTATAGAATATTCATGACCAATAGATGATATATTTTTGGAAGGTCTTAAATCTTCTATTGTCTTTTCTACACGGTATAGGTTCCAAGTGATGTTTCTCCGAACATCCATATCATGCTAAAATAAATCTATATTAAACTCTAAAATTTGAAAACCATTTAAATATGTCATGAGAAGTGATTTGTTACCCCCAACATATGGAAAGAGTAGATGCTATGGGGTGATGAAGCACAAAAACAGATAAAAAAACATACATATGAATAAATAGTAAAGATTGAAATTCAACTCTTAGTCTATATCTTTTAGAATTCTCCACACCAAGTGATTCCTTTTCAGGTTGTATGGAACCCTCGAAAGATGAAACCATCTCCAATCCTTAACTCGATTATTTAGGGTAGTTTTGTACCTTCACAGTTTTAGGCAGAAATTTGTTTTGGGGGCGGGGGGCATGACTAGAGGGATATATCGAGTGTGCTATTAAATCTTGATTCAAATATATGACAATCTGTCTTCTATACAAAATGAATAACATAACACCATTTATGTCCCGTCATTTTTTCTCATGGCACAAATATTCATAGTATTTGTGGGAGTGTGCAAGTTGTAAAACTCACATGATCACTTGCATATATGATTTGCTTTTATTTCTTTAAGATCCAAAATGCGGTTACTTTAAAATTAATGTAGTAGATTCAAATATGTGAATGTTTAAATCTTGATTCAAATATCCAAGATTGGGCTAACATTCAAATTAAATGGGTTTAGAAAGATCAAGATTTAATATAGTAGATTCTTCATAGTTAATGGCTTCTTTCTATCGGCTTACTTTGTACTAAAGCATGCGGTTACACTCTCTTTATTTTAACTTAAAGCATGGATTAGATGAGTATTATCACCTGATTTATTTCTGATCCAAAAAAAGAAACACAAACAGGGGATAGGCAGTACTGTACCACATGGTGAGGATTGGAAGCATGATTGCAAGCTGCCCATGCCATGCCTGCATGCCACTAGCGAGGCCCCTTTTATCTCCTAGGCATCTGCAACCTTGTGTGCCTTTCCATTCACTCCCCACCCAGCATTACCAGGCTACGCACACCAAAAGGGAGGTCATTAAGGGCTCAATCCGTAAACTAATCATGGAGCAATGGAGCCTAAAGCTAGTTTACTGAGCAAAGCTTCAGACACCGTCCCCTAATTTCTGCAACCCTTTCTCCCTCCCTCCAGCAAGGTTTAAGATAGGTATGCCTACTGGGTCTTCTGCTTCTTCTCCAATGGATGCAGTTGCAGCTGCCGAGAAGATGAGCAGGGGTGGAGGGAAAAAGCAGCAGCGGCAATCTGGTTCTTCCTTTTGGGGAACCATGGCGTCGAAGAGCAGAAGCCAACCAGAAGGAGAAGGAGCAGGGGAGAGCAAGAACAGGAGCTGCAAGAGGAAGACAAGCACGACGAGGACGAGTATCGGCATTGGCAGGAGCATGACCTGCGGGGGTTCAATCTGCGGCACGAAGGAGAGCGCTGTGCTGAGCAAGGGAAGCGGCCGGCGGGGCCACAACAACTCGAGCAGCAGGTCCCTCAAGGCTCCCGACAATGACACATTGTCCGTGTCCATGGCTGCTTCCAGCGCGGTCGTGTCCGCGTCGTCGTCGTTCAACTCGGAGACCACGGTGGCGACGACAGCGACCACCGTCAGCACCTCCTCGTCGTCGTCATCGCCGCTCTCGTCTATCGGGGCCGGATCCAGGTCCTTTAGGAAACTCTCTGGCTGCTACTACGAGTGCCACTCTGTGCTCGAACCCGGGACAAGCCGCGTCGGCGGCGCAGCCATGGCCATGCTCCCCTGCCTTGACTGCGACGAGTTCTTCGTCAAAGCTGAGGCCCTCGAGCTCCACAGATCAACCCGACATGCAGGTAAACAAAATAAATTGCGGCTACCGCTTTACATTCTTGAATCTTTTCAAGCAAATCCACTGATGATGGATGAATGATTGCAGTTTCGGAGCTGGGCGCCGAGGACACGAGCAGGAACGTGGTGGAGATCATCTTCCAGTCGAGCTGGCTCGTCAGGAAGCCGCGGGCGGCGCCGGTGTGCCGGATCGAGAGGGTACTCAAGGTGCAAAACTTCGGCAAGAACGTGGAGAGGTTCGAGCAGTACAGGGAGCGCGTCAAGGCGAGTGCGGCGGCGAGCAGCGCCGAAGAGCTGGCCAGGAGGAGCTACCCGCGGTGCGCCGCCGATGGCAACGAGCTCCTCCGGTTCCACTGCACCACATTCAACGGATGCTCCCTCGGCCTCGCCGGATCCACCGCCCTATGCCGGTCGCCGTCGCAGTGCAAGCTGTGCAGCATAGTCAGAGACGGTTTCAGGTATGTTCGTACAGAAGCAAATGTTCAGACAAGTTTTTGCAGAGCTTTTAGCATGACAGATTTCGCGTTTGTTATCGTCAGGGTCGACGGCGACGGGAAGATTGCGACGATGGCTACGAGCGGGCGGGCTCATGACACGGCGGGGCTGTCGCCGTCGGACGGCGGCGTGGAGAAGAGGGCCATGCTTGTGTGCAGGGTTGTGGCAGGGAGGGTGAAGAAGGTCGTCAGTGGCAGTAATCCCTCAGACGAGTTCGGCTGTGACAGCGTCAGTTCCAGCTCAGATCTGGATGAACTGTCCGTGTTCAGTTCCCGGGCTATACTGCCTTGCTTCGTAGTGATCTATACAGTGGCCACTGAGACATAATCACATCTCCACTGGTGTAACATAGTTTTGCTATCTACTCCGTACTAGATCTACTGTCTTCTGTTGTAGCATCTCTGTTTCCTGTTGATCATCAGTTCATGATTCGAATTTTCTGGCTGCAAATCATGTTTGGCACGCAGGAATTTCACGGCATGACAGCTTCTCAAACCACAATTATTGACCATTTAGAATCTTTTTATGTTCTTTTTACAAAAGAAGGTACTATTGCAGGTACAGAACCACTTGTGACAAGATGAGAACAAGGCCATGCAATAGGCTCCAAACTTGTTCATGCGCCAGCTTCCAAGATCTAACAAAAAAATCAATATCAATGCGAGTTTTTGTCCCTTTGTGCTGACCAAATCAGCCGCTTACACCCATAAGCATATATCTTGGGTGCTTCGGTGGAACAGCCAGACAAAGGATTGAGAACAAGCAGTCACTTTGGGAGAAGCAGATGTACTACTACTGATTAGTCAATCTTGCATTCCCCTTGAGATGCTACTACACAACTGCATCCAGCTCAATCTAGTCTACTAAATACATGTGTTTAATTAGTACTAATCCCAAGCTACTAGCTAGTGCTGCTGCTTGTTCACCTCTATGCAATATATCCTCTAGAAAACTCAGGTTAATTAGCCCTACCAATTAGTAGAGGTAACGTGGTTATTACTTGTACCTGTATATTAATAAAAAAAATGTGTGGGTTGTGCATTCTTTCAAGACAGGTATCACGATCTGATTCCAGAACAAACAGGTCATTAGGTCCAACAAATGGTCATAGATCGTTGTTAATTTATCATTGCTTGTGACCTGCTTGTTGTACTACATGGAGAGACGGGACAAACTGGAAGAGACGCTTACAGCAAAGAATGTCAATGGCACAGCTCGAAAGAAGATGGGGGGTGTCTTCAAGTTGCTTGTTTTACTGGATTTGGAATTATTCGAGCGACGTTCTTCAGACGTTAGTGTCAGGGGTCTGTGGGGCTGGATCGAGATTCAAAACTATTAAAAAATGGGAGCAATATTTGTATCTTATTAGCTATACCTACTAATCGGGAGATTCCTCCTAAGGTAGGGAGATGTAAACAATGAAGTAATCTGTGAAGAGGTAGAACCATTTTATGGCCCGGCGAAGGCGCAAAATCGAGTTGTTGTATACTAGATAATAATCCCTCGGTTCCAAATTAGTTGACCCAACTTTAGTACCTAGATAAAGCTGTGTCAATTAATTTTAAAACAGAAGGAGTACCATATTATGCAACTCAAACAAAAATCGAAGTACAAAAGCTATCTCCAGAAGTTCGCCTGTTTGAGAGGTTCCCACCTGAAATTTTACCTCATTTGTTCTTCGGTTATTTGCATGTTTTGATTTAAAATTTATATTTAATTTAAAAATAATTAGATTGTTCTCGTTCTAAGGATTGTATTACCTTTCTTCCAAAATATAAAACATTTTAGCCTACCAAAACATCTACTTAGTAGTAATATTTAGGAACAGAGGTAGTACTTCTGATTTATTTATTTATTCGGACAATGGAACATTTTATGTCCTTGTTTTCGCATCAAGATGGTGCATCAGGGAAAATAATTAGATGGCCTCTGCACTGGCATGTACACAGCCCAAATAAATAAAAAAGGTTTCCCTAACCAAACCCAGCAGAACAACACGTTCATACACAAAACAAGGAAATAATGCCATATAATAGGCTCCAAACTAGTTCCCTCTGGCTTCGGCCTTCTTCCAAGATCTAACAAAACCAAATATCAATGCAAGTTTGTGTCCCTGTACGTTGAGCAGAGCAGCATATTTGTTGGCTATTCCATTTCCACGGAACAGCCGGACAAAGGATTAAGAACAAACAGCCACTTTGGGCGGAACAACGAGCTACGGTACTGATTACTCAATGTTGTACCCCCCTTGTCATGCTACTACCGTCCACCTGCATCCAGATCAATCTACTCCACTAGAAAATACAGGTTAATTAGTACTGATCCCTAGCAAGTTGTGCTTCCTGTGCCTGCCTGTATAAACCCCGTAGCAAAGCGAAACCGAGGTAAATTAGGGCCCTAGCAGGTAGTGGTAATGGTGTGATTGTACCTTTACTTATATCGAGAGTATTATGGGCATATCTCCTTGTGCAAGCGTAACATTGCAAGAGGATTCTGAAACAAATTAACAGGTCAGAGGTTCAACCGTTCAAGCTCGGCGGTACCATTGCCCATGACCTGTTCTGTTCATGGAGAGGCGGGACAAGCGACAAGAGACAGCTACAAAAAATAGGATGTCAATGGCGCGGTTTCAAGAAAATCAGTCACCTCATAAAGAAAACAATCAAGCAAACAAGATGGTGGTAGAAAACTAAAACTGACATTGATTAGCATGATATTGCTAGTAACTAAAGTTACATTTTCCATGGTGATCCTAGACCCACCAAAAAGCCGTAAAACTACGATTGAAGAAAGTTTGGTCTAAAATCTCTTGAAACTCTTGAGAGAATTTACTTTTTGTCTTAAAATATCTTTTTGGTCTAAAATAAAATTTGAATCTTAAAACTTTTTACATCCCGTCCCACGACATGAACACACACAAGAAAATGTTGCGTCCAACTGAACAATGAAGCGCTTCTCGCAACGCCAAAAACAAGAGAAATAATATCGAGCTCTCAACCAAATTTCTCGCTCAAATGCACCTCTCTCTTTCTCTCCCCTGACTCTATTTTTCTAGCACCGCCTAGGCCATCATGCCCTAGCAGCCGCGCCCCACTTGCTCTTGTACACCGCTAGTGAGCGTGTAGGCGACGATGAGCTTGGCAGTGGGGTCCGGCGAGCGGGGACATATAGACGAGCTGGGAGTGCAGGCAAGCGGAACCGTGGATGAGCTGGAGGGTCGACGTGGACAAGCGGGCGGCGCCACAGACTAGCAAGCAATGGCAGAGTGAGACAGACGGCATGGCACTCTGTGTTGGGAGGTTTGGGAGCTTAGCATTCTGATAAAGATTTTGACAAGAGGGGTGTGCACTTTGATTGGGTCAGATTCCGATAAAGATTTTGACAACCGAGTTTTTGTGCCATTTGTAATCAGGGGTGAGCAGGGTTTTCTTCATCTACAGCTTTTGTTGCTTGCTTGAGAACGTGCAACTATTGAGCGAAATATATCTATTCAAATTAAGCGATGATTCACTGAGTTTGGCTTGCATTACTTGTTTTGCGCAACCATTTGCTTCTCCAAAAGTGACCCTGTGCTTTGTGGAAAAAAATCTTGGCAACTTTCCTGATTTACTGGTGAGGAATGTGTGGCAAACTGCCTCCTTCCCGATGGTCAACTCTTCATGAAAAAATTATACTCCTTTCCAGAAGCTCCGAAGGATGCAGAGGTAGCTGCACGAGGAAGTGAATTTTGGGACGGAGGGAGTACTACACTGGCACAGCTTCGTTCTCAGTCCACAAGCACTAATATGCATATACAATCCAGCCAAAAAAAAGGAAACCAGATATGACTAAGTTTCATCATCTATTACAGAAGTTACTGAAAAGCAAAGCAAAGACTGGGAGAAGAGAAGGACCACTATTTGTTTCAGTAGCAGACTGGAAGCCTGAAAATGCACTAGAGCACAAACAAAACTGCCAGCAGACTTTAGCCCTATTCCCCACAGAAACATCTTCACATAATACCTCACAGAACATTGCAAGAAATACATGGCCAAACAAATCCATACTAATATTCCAACAAAAGTGGTAAACCCAATATTTATTTCAACATTTTTCTCAACAGCAAATCACAGATAGGATCATAGAATATATCGAACCAAGGCAAGTCGACATAAAATTCAGAGTTGTCTACAACGACAACAGGTGTTTACACACTGCATCATGGGGGTGCAATCAGAGCGGATACATGCGCAAGGATTTGCCAACCCACACAGCATGTTCAAACTATACTAAGTGCAGCGAGATAGCAGCACACATTGGCATGCATACAACCTACTGGTGAAATGCTCATGAATCAGGATAAATCAGATTATGCTCAGTTTGTGCCAGCCAATCATAATGGTCATGTTGCACCAAATGACATCTTTTAGGTTGAAACAAACGCTGGATTAGATACATATTGCAGTAAATCTAACATCACGTAATATGCAATACAGCACTTATGTTTCTAGAGGAAAATTCCAGCACTTGTCCCTGGCATTGCATTGACAATATGTTTGATGCATCTTCACATACAAAAATGTTCATTTCAAGCAAAGTAATTTGGCCAGATCTTGATGTTCTTCATTTCTCAATTTTACTTATATCACTTTCTGGAGTATCTAGGAACATTGACATGTAAGATGTAAAATATATGTCACGGTACAGAACTTCTATAAGCAAGCACTGTTTTTCTCTGGTTTTTTATTGTGAGTAATCTTCCACCACTTGGTATGACTTTATTTAATTAAATAAAAATATCACCTTTATACTTGATTATAGGATAACATGACTTTATTTAATTAAATAAAAATATCACCTTTACACTTGATTATATGATAACATGAGTCACCAAGTGAAGATGTCTTTGAAAACCCCAGGAAAAATGAATACACAATGAGTTGCAGTCTATTGTACTTCCATCAAATAGTTGTAGAGATTTTGATCAAAATACTATAGACTGCAAGAAATACATGGACAGACCAACTAAGATTGACACTGCACTAAAAACCACTAAGGAGTACACTCCATCACCAATAGCTAATGCAATATGTGAAGAGTGAGTTATGAACTATATGGAACAAGTAAAGTAAGGCAACTACTGACATAAAAAATACAGTTTGCAACATACTACTACTAAACAAATGGTTTGAATCCACAACAATCGATCTTAGAACATTAATGATCTAGCAGACTAAGTGTTAAAATAGCATAATAATACACAAGTTGCTGCATATTGCGTTACAAAAGCACAAAAAAGATGAAAAACTAGCTTCACAGAGCAGGTAATTAACGTGTGATGACACTTCTCGACTAGTATAATGCACGCTTGGAAGTCCAAGAAGCATAACATGCTCCAGGGTTATCTAGTATATCCTGGCATGATAAACAAAACATAACTGGCTATGAATATGCGATGATATCTATTTCAAAAGAAAGCAGAAACAGAGAGGAGCATAACCAATATCAGACCATAAACCATGCACCATGAATGCATTAGTCTCTAGCAAGTAGCATACTCAACAGTATCATCAACGAAATATCTACATACTGAAACAAAATACATGGACAAAAATTAATCAAATTGACATTACAACAACAACCATTCACCATAATATTCATCCCGAAAGAATCTCCTCACCAAACCACAAGCAGAATAACAAAATGTATTGATTTGTAAACTATATGCAACAAGTAACATAACTACACAAGGTAAGTTATCATACAATACAGAGTTGGCGACATACCAAAGCAGCCTTTTTTCAAGCCATAACAAATAATCTTCCCACATTGCAAGGTATACTAGGGTTTGTTCCACATCTCAGTGCCAAGCTGATCAGAAACAGACTCTTTACCACATCACAAGCAATTTCACAAAATACAGAGCTGTTGACCTCATTTGGACACAAGAAACATGTCAGGTTTACGCTGCTTGCTCGGTGTGTTTGGCTTGGAACTTGGCCTGGAACTCGACGCAGTGCTTCCAGCTGTGCCTGAAGCTACCATTATCCCCGAAGCCGCTACGGCTGCAGCCTTGGCAGCCTTGCGTGCGCTTTTGTCAAGCTCAATCAAGCTCCGGGATGCCAAGATTGCCTGTGGCACGAGGTCATGACAGGCACGGGCATAGACAACCCGTACGGCTTCTGCCGCCGCATCCCGCACCTCCGTTGGGTTCAGTGGCGCGAGCAAACAGTGCCCAAGAACCCTCATCACTGGCTGCAGCAACTCCCACGGGAGCTGCACCCTCGCCTCCCTAACCTCCTCCTCTTTGCCACAATTCCGCCCACTGCTGTCTCCGTTGATACGCATCCTTGTGAATTCCTCTTCCAAGACCTTCCCGTTCCCATTCTCAGCCTCTGTCGACAGCGGCGACATGGATCCGGTTGAATCCAGCTCCTCTACCTCCAGCAGCTCCTCATCATCAAGCTCAAAACGGCATCTACAGTACTGCCCCGCCCACGCCGCGACGGCATTGCAGGCATCCACCTTGGATGCAGGGGGCATCTGCGAGATCTTGGCGTAGTATGCCTCAAAGGCGACCCCGATAATCCCAGCGCGCTTGGTGGACTTGACTGCCGCCTGTGGCTCCAGCGGCGGCGAGAGCACGCCCACCACCACATTCGCCTGAGGAGGGGGGATCGGCGGCGGGTGTTGCCGGCGAGGCGATTTGGAGCTGGGGCTGGACTGCGGAGTGTGGTACAGGGAGGGGACGGAGAGGTCGGGTACCCGGACAAGGACGGGCTTTCCCTGGCGGTTCTTGGCCTCGGACGAGTAGACGGCGAGGAGGACGGCCTCGAAGCCAGAGAGCGAGGACGGGAGCGCGGGTGGCAGGCGGAGGAGGTAGAGCGAGGAGAGGAGCGGGAGGAATGCGAGCGCGGCGAGGCGGAGATCGGGGTCTTGGGAGAGGAGCGTGTCGTAGAGCCAGTGGCAGGCGGGATCGTCGGCGCCGCCCCCCGCGCGGAGCGCCCCGGACAGCGCGTCGTAGGCGGCGGCGGAGCGGAGGAGCGCGCGGGCGGGGCGGTCGGAGTCCGCGAGCGCCGCGACGTCGGGGGAGGCCTGGGGCGGGAGGATGGAGGCGAGCGCGAGGATGCGGGAGCGCGCCTGGGAGACCGACTCCCACCAGGACGGGGTGGTCTGGTCGGCGGCTGACGCGGCGGCGGAGGCCGGGGAGGATCCGGAGGGGGAAGCGGCCGCGCCGGCGGAGGCGGTTGGGGAGGGAGGCATGGCTGGCTGGCTGGAAAACGGCGGAGGCCGGCGGCGGGGAAGACGAGACGAGATTTGGAGTCGTCTCTGCGTCTCCCCCTGTGTTGTTTCAGCTCTGGATTGTCCCTCTTGGTAGATGAAGAGTTTGGGAGGGGCTATTTTGTAAGTTAGAACTTGGAACAGGTTGTTGGCAGTTCTGTGCCTACTTCCTCGTGCTGTGCGGAGGGACAGCTCACGAGGCGGAGACGGTGTTCTCCAGCGCGTGCGGCCGTGCGCGCGCAGTCAGTGGCCAGCTTCGTGCGTGTTGCCAGGCCCGCTCACCACATAGTTGCGTCTATTTTCTTTTTTAGTAAAATCCATCCACAATATCTAAACTTGGCACTGTTTCGATATGGTAATCGATGTTACGAATTCGCGAATTACGGTCACTAAATACGGTGGCTGTTTCGTTGCGGTCACTAGGTTGTTATACAACGATGTATTTGTCGATGTGGCACTAAGTAGACCCCATATGTCAGCCTCTTAGGCACTAAAATTGAGACTATTTTCGAATTATAAAAAGTAGCAGGACTAAATTAAAAAGTGCAAGAGAAGTAGGGAGGGAGGGGATGGTTCGACCACCGTGATGTATCTGCCGACGTCGACGTTGCGGGCCTTCGCCGTAGAAGGAACTAGGGAGGGAGGGGATGACAGGCCGCCAAGATGGCCTTGCCCTTCGACGGCGACAAGCACGGGCCGGAGCGGGGACAGGGGCCGGCTGGAGCTCACCAAAGGGGATCTATTCATGCGGGGGTAGGTGTAGACGTGGAGCAGAGTAATCCCCTCTCTCAGCACTCACTGACATGTGGACCTTCTTTTTCTGATTGATTTTCTTTGTAAAGAGGCTGCCTGGTGGGCCTAGGGGCATGTGGCATATATTATTTAGTTCAGGGACTCTTTTGCAAAATAAAACATAGTTGTAGACCAGTCAATACTTGCCACGTCAGCAAATACATTGTTGTACACTAGCCCAGTGACCGTAATGAAAGAGTCACCGTATTTAATGACCGTAAGTCGCGTATTTCTAAGATCGATGACCGTATCGAAAAAGGGTGTCAAGTTAAGCTACCGTCGGTGGATTTTACTCTTTCTTTTTACAGAACACCGCACTTTATTAATTAACCAATAATACAAAAGAATCTTTCGGATACAATCCGAAGCAAAGTCAAAAATAAAACATATGGTACAACTGAATATCAGTTTTTGCTAGGGATGAAAACGGCAAACGGACGAAACAGAGTGGTATCACATTTGTTTTCATTTTTTTGGGAGCGGAAACAAATACATAAACCCCGAAAAAAGAAGAAGCAGAAGACCAAATACGATGCAGATGCGAATAATGCAGATTTTACCATGAATAAAAAGAACACTTGAATCATGCAACAAATCTCAAGTATTCTAGAAAATCGACAAAATTGTTCCCTAATTTATATAGCACGGTGCTAGGTTTACAAGAAAATAAGGGATCAAGGGATTACATGGTCTCCAGTACTGGGATGAGCAGCTCTGCAAGTTTGGATTGACAAGGTCATGTAGTGGGTCAGTTGGATTTGGCCATGCACATCAACCTTGAAACGGAAATTTCATATTAGATGAAAACGGAAATTCCATTTTCGTCTATACCACTGGAAAACTCTGTTCCGTTTTTATTTATGTTTCCATTCAAAAAATTCTGTTTTCGTTTCCGTTTTGCAAATTTCTGTTTTCGTTTCTCCGCGAAAAAATAGAAATTTTCTGCTCCACTTCCATTCCTAGTTTTTGCAATGATATTGTCATTAAAAAAATGAGCAGCTGGAAATCTGCCACCGACCAACACAATTCTTGTACATCATGTGTACCTAAAGAGTTCACCAAGGGGCATGTTTGGTAGCTAGCAGCAAATTGTCATCTCATTATGGATAGGCCCCAGGAGGCATGGCTCGGCTAAAACAGGCATTGAGTCACGATCTCTACTTTGTTTGGTTGCATGTATAGCCTTCTTTTGACCCTGAGGAGATGGGAGTGATGGTTGTTTGGTTGGTCGCACTCGATTTGGTTGCCTCATGATTAAAAGTTAACACTCACATGTAAACAAGCTTTGACCACAGTACACCTCTATACTCTTGGCACTCTTCCTTTCAACTGAGACAGCCGTAATAACACGGACATGAGAAATAAGAGAGCGAAGAGCAGAAAGAATAGAAGACGCAGAAGTCATATGAAAAGAAGCTCCAGAATCCAGATACCACGGGGATGACGTACCTGACTGTGTAGAAGGTGATGGTCGCGTGGTGCCAGAAGAGCTAGGCACAGAGCTAGCAGTACCCGACGAGGAGGAGCCTGTAGCAGCGAGCAGACTACGAAGACCACAAATAATATCCTGATCAGACAGAGCACCAGCAGGAGGTCCAGAAGCAACAGCAGAAGATCCTAAAGAACCAGACTGCCGACGAGCAAGATACTACTGACGTAAGCGTGGATCCCTCGTCCATCAACCAGAGATATCGTGGCCAGGCTTGCCACAGTGGGCGCAGGGAGGACGAGAACCACGAGGCTGCTGAGACTGACTCTGTCCCTGGGCCGGTGGAGCAGAGAGTAGCGGCGGCGCTAGAGATCGCGACGAAGCCGGCGGCACGGGGGGACCACGAGCAGCAAGAACAGAAGGAACCTCAAGAAGACCAGCACCACGAAGACGAGTCTCCTCAGCACGAAGCTCAGCCAGTACCTCAGAGAGCGGAACACGACCACGAGCAAGCAGCTGGGCATGGCGCGGCTCAAACTCCTTGCGAAGCCATGACAAGAACTCAAAGACGCGCTGAAACTCCAGATCCGCGCGCACAATCAGACAGCAGGGACAAGTGTTACACACCGCTGTACGAAGAGAGTCAAGTTGACGCCAAAAAGCAGCATTTTCAGTATAGAAATCATCAATAGTGGAATCACCCTGCTTAAGATCATGCTCCTGACAAACCACAGGCAGATAAAGAGCATCTCCAGACGGCTGATAGCGCTGACGAAGAAAAGCCCACTGAGCAGCAGCAGTGGGAAGACCCATGAACTCAGCAGCATACTGAGGCAGAACACTGGAAGTGAGAACAGCAGCAGCACGAGCATCCTCATCTATCCACTGAGTGTAGTCAGCCAGATCCAGCCGGTAGGTCGCAGTAGCAGTAGAATGCGCCTGAACCTGGCGCTCATAATCAGACCGAGCAGAATCATCAGCACTCTGGGCTGCATCCTTGACCGCCTGAGTAGCATCGGGGGCAAGGGCAACGGGCGACGGTGCAAGAGGCGTCGGAGGCACAACGGGGCGCGGTGGACAGGAGACCTCACCGGAAAGCACACCCCAAAGGCGAAGACCGCGCATATGGACGCGCACGAAGGCAGTGAAATCAGGATAATTCGCGCCATCAAAAATCACCGGGCAGCGAGGAATCGCAACATAGCCCGACGAGGAAGACATAGCTCTTTTTTTTTAATCCGAACTAGATTGAACGAACCGGAGGCAGCGGCCGAGGCGGGTCAGCGGCGGCGGCCGGGGCGAGTCGGCGGCGGATCCGGCGGCGGCGACCGAGGCAGAGGAGGCGGCGGCGGCGGGCGGGCGGCGACCGGGGGCGGATCCGGCGACGGCGGTCGAGGGAGAGGAGGCGGCGGCGACGGGCGGGCGGCAACTGGGCGGCGGCGGGGTCGGCGGCGGCGGGATCGAGCGGGCGGCGACCGGACGGCGGCGGGGTCGGCGGCGGCGGGCGAGGGAGAGGAGGCGGCGGCCGAGGCGCAGGTCGGCGGCCGAGGCGTAGGTCGGCGGCGGCGGCGGTGGGATGGCGGCGGAGGCGGCCGGGCGCGGCGGCGAGATGCCGGGGCGGGCGGCGGCGGCGGCGGCGAGAAAAAGGCCTTACGGCTCTGATACCATGTTAGGGTAATAGATCTTGTATTACCACAGGGCCAAAGCCAGAATATATAGTACATGTATAGGTGCAAATATACAGGAAGCCCCCTAACATATGGAGAAACTACAATATACAAATATACTCTAACAATGGCGACACCGTGCCTAGCGATGGAGGATGCATTCCGATGATCTCAGTGTCGATGTGCTCGTGCTTCCCTCGCCACCGTAGCCGCCTGACTAAATTAACTGCTCGAAATGAGTTGCTCGCATACAGGTGGTTGTTTTGCTGGTTCTCTCACGCCGCCTCTTTGACCGGCTTCGAGGTCACCTTCATCAACATCGAGGAGGATTGCACGCTCGTGCTCGCCTAGGTACCGCTAGAGGGCAGTGGAGCGCTGCGACACCAGCATGCGAGGGTCTTCGAGATCGCCAAGAAGCTTGGCATCCATGTCGCCGCCTTCTGGTCGGTGGTCGAGGCGTCTTGCCCCCTGCGGACCTCTGCCTCCTTCTAAGTAATTTATCTAGGATCGTCACCAGTAGCTAGGCATCTTCAGATCGGTTACCTTGCGTAAACAATTTACAGTATATTAGAGAGCTACATATATATTCTTATACGTCCACCAAAATAAAAATCTTACAACATGGGAGTTGTGCGGACCGACACCTTCAAGCAGCCTCTGAAAGGAAATTTTCAAACGATTCTCTATATGCGACGAATCTGAAGAAAACTTCTAAAATTTAGTCAAACAAGGACACACATCTGAGAATATATAGTTGATGAAACTCGATGGTGATTGTTAGAATGGGACCCATCATCAACACACATCTTTTTCGTGTAGAGATTATTTTGAATCGAAGGACATATGATGATTACAAAAGGTTTGGGGAAGAAGCATTTTAATGAAGAAGATAGAAGGATTATCAAGTGTGGAGGTTGCATCCAACGAGCACACGAGTGTTGAGAACGGGCTTAATTCAACTGAAACTACCGATTCGAGCGTTTCTAGTGAGCCTGCCCTGGAGCTTTTTAAAGTTCGTGCGGACCAACACAGGAAGGCTGAAAGACATCCAATCAGCCTAGTTTCTTCTCCACGGCGCATGCCTAGGCTTTGGGTACCCTACCAAAAGGCGCCCTGAGGCTCTGACCCAATTCTCATTCGAACGAGATGGAATTAGCAAAAGCCGAGTTTTCAAACTGAGCTAGTAATAATTTTCTTTGCTTGTACTCCCTCCGTTTCAAAATATAAGACGTTTTAGCTTTGTGAAAGGAGCGTATCTAGATCTTTTTAGTGTATAGATTTACTCTAAACCTAGATGAACCTACACACTAAAAGAATCTAGATACATTCTATTCACAAAGCTAAAACATCTTATATTTTGAAACGGAGGTTCCCGGCAACTCGTGTCGATACTCAGAATAGGCATCGACATCTTGTTAGAGTTCGGCCGCTCAACCCCTACCACCTGACTATCACTAGGCGTAGTGCACTACATTGTCCGAAGCCTCTCTCCTTTTTGACATAGGTCTCAGATGCGAGGAAACAATCTTTGTTTATGAAAATTATTTCTAAATCCATTTAAATGCTATGCAGTTTTTTATCATATTGAATTTACAATGTTAATGATAACTATACCCATTACAAAACATTAGCCGGACACTGTTCTAGCGACGAGCGACAATGACTTCACTTCCAGTGATCACAGCTGGACATCAGACGATATGCTCACCGTGATCTACCAGCACTGCTATTGACACCATCACATTATAATATATATATAAGACCTTGAGGAGAAGGGTCAGAAGTTCACCATGTTGAAGGAGAAAGACGCGATGAGCCCTACAAGCCTAGGCCTAAACCTCTTCAGTGTCAGTGACAGCTCCCCTCACCAAGGAGTTCCAAAATTGTGCCCACCGGAAATTTGATGACGTGGAGCACCAAGATGGCTTCATGCATCGTGGTGTCACTGCGAGTGACCTCCCCTAGAATAGCGAGAGACGAACATTTGTTGATGAGCATTGTAGAGACCACGAGGGTGAAGAGCCTCCATGACATCAGGGGCCACAAACTCATGTCATTGTTGGAACAACAGCTCATCGACTTCGACAACTACAAGGGAAGCACTGGCTGGTTGCAAAATCATCTAAATTTACACGTCTTTCAACTACATCAATGTTGTTGGTCTGGTCTCAGGGAGGACTATTCCTTTCTAGGCCAAACAAGTAAAACTTTAACCCTGAGAAAATTAAATAAAGGTTATTTATACTTTTTATCTTATTTTATCATGATACATTTTTAATAAGTACTTCCTCCTTGGCCAAAATGTTGTGCATTTTAGTTTTCTCCATAAACAAACAATGTAGAATTTAATAAAACATATATCAATATATATAACATCAAATTGTAATTATTAGAATCATCATGAAATATATCTTTATACTATATATTTTTGACGTTGCAGATGTTTTTGTACTTTTCTACATCCTTGGAGACGTCGAGTATCTGTACTGTTTGCGGGTCCATTGAAGAGGATAGCTTCCATGCCGTCGTTGCTTGCTCAAAGGCCAGAGCGCTAAGGGACAAGATGAGAGACTACTGGGATCTTCCCCCAGAAAATTGCTTTAGAAACACAGGTGATGATTGGCCGCTTATTCTCCTTGACATGTGTGATAACGTTCAACATGGTCGGGTCCTGTTGCTCCTTTGGCGTGCCTGGCACCTTAGGTGTGACCTGACCCATGAGAGTGGAAAGGAAACTATCATGAATTATGTTACCTTTCTACTAAGCTATGCTGATCACCTGTGGAACCTTTCTCCTAAATCACTGGACGTCAAAGGTAAAAACACTGCCACTCAGAGGTTTATCTCTCATCAAATTTGCTTGCATGATCTTAACAGGGGAATGAGCAGTAAAGTGGAGGGTTGGGTTCCTCCTGCTGAAGGAACCATCAAGATTAATGTCGATGCCTCTTTCTTTCTGGAGACCGGTCGCTCAGCTATCGGTGTAGCTGCTCGTGACCACCGGGAGCTCATGGCGGCTGCCAGCAAAATGATTGATGCTTGCCGAGACGCTGAAGAAGCCGAGGCTTCTGCTATCCTTTCGGGCCTACAACTTGGCATCAACTACAAATTGAATGTTACTGCTTTGGAATCTGACTGCGCCACTGCAGTCAAAAACGCAAACAACCTAGGCCCCAATTTCTCTGAGTACTGGGGCATCTACAAGGAGATCAGACATGCAAATTCTATGTTGCCTACTTGCACCGTGCGCCACATTAGGAGAAAGCTCAATATGGGCGCACACAATCTGGCCCGTATGGCGAGCACGTCGGGGGCCAGCAACCTGTGGGTGCACCCGTGCTCACCTGCTATTGTTGATCTTGTAAACGATGAAGTTGTAAACTGTGGTCTTCAGTAATATATGTGAGCTTTCTCATAAAAAAAATTAATATCGTTTGACTTTTGAAAAAAATAAGATGTACTACATTTTAGCAAGGAGGGGGTATAATTTTACTTAGGTGTCATAGTTGACAGCGTAAAGCTGTTGCACAATTTGGTTATAGTGTTATTCGTTGTACAATTATAATCTATATCTTTGCAAAATATATTTGTGTCCTTCTATATTAAAACTTTACTTTGTAAGATGTATTATTTCTTGAATTATTTTAACAAACTACGTGATAAATTTAGTGCACAGTGTGTGTTGGGGCATGCATGTGTGTAACTTAATACTCTTAAATATCTTGGTAGAGATCACTGAAGTTTATGCTAAAAGAAAATGGGCAACACTACCTACCGTGGTCCGATACGAAAGGAAACTCCGGACTAGCATCTGGTCGTTTATCTGGAGAGACGCATTGAACGACTCATGACTTGGCTATATAATGATCCACACCCTAAACATATTCTTTAGAGGCTTCCGAGATATAAATTGAACCATTTGCATTGATTGTTCACCAATTTATAAAGGTCAAATATGTTGCAAGTTATGTGGCTTTGGTAACTGTTAACAACGCCTGCGTGATCTTTAATTTGTATTGAATAAGGTAGTAATCACCAACGAATTATGAATATACAACTTTATAGATTCGAGGACCTCTACATTCATAGATGTCGTCCTCAACGGTGAGATGGAGACAAGATCGCTGCTTGGATTTCACTTTTGAAGGCCAGATTTGGAATGATTTGTATGTAGTAGGGACTATTTTGCAAAATGAAAATTGAACCGGGACTCTGTCATCATTTGTTGGACGGATGGAGTATTTTTATGGTCGGAGTCATAGGTATCGAAGAGAGATGTATTCGGACTTGGAGATCTACTCTTCTTATCTATGGAGTACTTTAAGTATTCTCATCAGAGGGAAAAAGTTTAGTTAAGTTAGGGTATACATAGTTAACGGGAGCTCCAACCCTAGGAGGGCCATGCCCTAGGCTAAGTCGGTTTGTGTTAGGCCTATAGAATTCCTTGTAATCGGCATAATATTGTCATCTATTATTATTCAATACAATTCTACATGGTATCAGACTTCCGATCCTATGGTATGGCGAACCCACCAAACCCGCTACCGCCGCCTGGCTTCTTCGAGCGGTGCTCCACCATCGTCGCTGCCAAGGTCGCCGCCGCGGCCTCCTCTCCTTCTACCTCCACTCTAGCTTTACCTCCACCAATACCTCCCTCAATCTCCTTCACCGACACCATCTCATATATTAGCCCCTATATCCCCGTAACCCTAGAATTCTCTGCTCACAATTATTACCATTAGCGTCACCTCTTCGACATCCACCTCGGGCGATGCAATCTCCGCTCCCATGTCACCGACGACTCTCACCCCCAATTTCATGATCCTTAGTGGGTCAAGGATGATCTCACCATTATTCAATGGATCAACATGCAATTCTCCGCCGAAATATTCAATCTCATGCACCGTGATGGTGCCACTGCCGCAGATCTCTGGGCGGACCTTCATCGGCTCTTCCAGGACAACATCGACGCTCGCGCCAACAACCTCCACACCGAGCTTCGGAACACGGTGCGGGGTGATGCACCGACCGTGTCTATTGTCAACAACCTCTCGGCTTTGAACCTCCTATCCTGATCATGTTTGTCTTCTCCAAAAATCTCTTTATGATCTCAAACAGGCACCACGGGCTTGGTTCCAATGCTTTTCCACCTATACTCAAACCATCGGCTTTACTCCCTCACGTTCTGACTCCTCTCTCTTCACCTTTCATCATAACACTAACACTACCTATCTCCTTCTATATGTAGATGATATTATTCTCATAGCCTCTTTCCAACACTTTTTAGATCACATTATTTCCCTTCATCGCAAAGAATTTTCTATGACAGATTTAGGTCTTCTACACATTTCTTAGGTATTGTTGTTATTCGTGACACCTCTGGTCTCTTCTTGTCTCAACGTCCGTATACTCTAGATCTTATTTCTCATGCTCGTATGCTTGAATGTCAATCTTCTCGTACCCCTATCGATACAGGTTCCAAACTTTCTGCTAACGGTGATCCTTTCTCTGATCCTTCTCTTTATCGTAGTATCACCGGTGCTCTTTAGTATGTTACTCTCACTCATCCTAAAATTTCTTTTGCTGTTCAACAAGCTTGTTTATACATGCAAGATCCCCGTATTCCACACTTCAATCATGTCAAACGTAGGCTTAGATATCTCAAAGGAACCATAGAATTAGGTCTTCATATCAACAAGTCGTCTCCCTCTTCTTTGACCACATACTCTGATGAAGACTGGGCTGGTTGCCTAGATACTCGCAGGTCCACATCCGGATTTTGTGTTTTTCTTGGTAATAATTTGGTTTCTTGGTCTTCAAAAAGGCAAGTTAGAGTCTATCTCTCATCTCCTGAAGCTGAGTATCATGATGTGGCTCATGGTGTTGCTGATACGGTTTGGTTGCGCCAGTTACTATCGAAACTTCACCATCCCATCGAGCAAGCCACCATCATTTATTGTGATAATATTTCTGCTGTCTACATGTCCAGGAATCCTGTTCAACACCGCCGCACCAAGCATATTGAGATAGATATCCATTTTGTTCGCGAGAAGGAAGCCTTGGGGCAAGTCTGAGTTCTCCATGTTCGAACTACAACTCAATTTGCTGATATCTTCACCAAAGGACTGGCTACAACTCTGTTTCAAGACATTCATTTTAGTCTCAATGTTGTCGAGCCTACCGTTGAAACTGTAGGGGGATGTTAGAATATTTCTTGTACAACACGTTCACGTGTTTGAGTCAGTTTGTAATAGGCTAAGACGGTTTGCGTTAGACCTATATAATTGTTGGGTTCGCAGCATAAAAAACAAAAAAATTCCTACGATGAGAACTACTAAGCACCAAGATCTTTCTACCTAGATGCAAGCAATGGGTGGATATACATCCATAGAGATCATACCCTTGAAGACCGAAAAAGTGTAACAAGATTCGACTCGTGGATGATGTAGTCAATCGCTTGCCAATCTCAAGATCGAGAGAAAGTCCTAGCGCCGCAAATCAGTAGCGCATCCATGATCGCACACATGTCCGGTCCACCAAACGACCTCCGCCTCCTCACTCCAGCGATGCAACGGAAGCAGCAACTCCTTCCAAATGAAAAGCCATCGGGAACATGTATCTCGCTAATCTGAGATTGGGGGAATAATTTTAGAGGGGGAGAGAGATCCTTCACGAGAAGGTGTGCTTTGTGAGGAGGAGAGGGGGGACTTTTATAGGGAGAGGGGGGCAGCCCCCTCCAAATGGCCGGTGGCCATGGAGGTGTCCCCACGTCTTCCTTCATTCACGTGGGTGGAAGCTCCACTCATATAAACATGCCTCCACTCACACATCCACTCACATGCATTAATTTTTCACCAAAATTAATGCAACTCTCATTTAATAAAACTATTTTATTTAGAATTTTTTAATTACTTTAATTAACAAACATTCACATAAAACCCCCTGCAATATTTCAATATCACATGCAGAACCAATTTCACCCGAAACAATTCTGGTGTCCATTGAAATAATTTCAGCGTTTAGAACATATTTGCTTCAAATGGTGTCGATATCCCTTAAGTGTGTCACCCTACGGTTTGCGAATAATGCAGACATGATCGAGACCCTTCTCCGATCAATAATCAATAGCGGGACCTGGAGATCCATACTGACTCCCACACATTCAACAATGACTCTTGTGATCATGAGAACCTTTAACGCTAATAACTAAATCCCTTTGTCTCATGATATATTACATATCCGAGATTCGATCATCGGTATATCAATACCTAGTTTGATCTCGTTACCGACATGCACTCTTTTCTCGTTCCCATGATATAACATTATAGTGATCACATCACTTGCTTGCAAGATATCTTAATGTGATATCACCAAGAGGGCCCAGAGTATATCTATCTGTCATCGGGATGGACAAATACCACTCTTGATCCATGAGCCTCTACATAACACCTTCAAAGTATCTGAACCCACTTTTATAGTCATCCTGTTACGGTGTGACGTTTGATGTTATCAAGTTAATCTTCTAGTGTTAGTGATTGACATGATCTCATGGTCTAGAGACTAAGATTACTTCGTATGATGTTATATCAATTTAAACATAATGACTTTGATCGTAATGCTATACTTCAGATGAATGTTCATCACATCATTCCACCAATGTTGTGACCTCGTTATTAACAACATCCAATGTCTATGATTAGGAAACCTTGATCATCTTGTTAATCAGCGAGCTAGTTTATAAGTGACGAGGGGTAACCTTGGCAACGTCCATGAAGAAGGACTTTAGGGTTTCGCAGAAAAGAGAACGCTGGGGATTTTGTCAGATGTCAGGAGAACAATATAATCAAAGTCGCTTGAATAGTTGGTGAATATTACAAATCGCTTGGGGATTGTTGGGTAATCCTCTGATGGGTTCGTAGCATGGAAAACAAAAAAATTCTACCGCAAGAATGAACAAAACCCAGATCTAATCTAGATAAAAGCCAAGATCTAATCTATTAGACATGTGCAACGAGATAGATCTGTACTAACCCTTGTAGATCCGAAAGCGTTACGAGATTAGATCTCGTGGTTGATGTAGTCGATCACTTGCCGATCTCAAGATCGTATGGACGATACTTCCGGCGCCGCGTTCCGGCAGCGCTTCCGCAGTCGGTCACACGTACGGAGTCGAAGTAGACCTTCCTCTCTTCGTTCCAGCGAGCAGCGGAGGTAGTAGATCTTCTCCACGGAATCCCAGCAGCACGACGGCGTGGTGGTGGTGGTGGAGTAGAGAATTCTGCAGGGCTTCGCCTAAGCCTGAGCAGAAGAGAGAAAGAGGAGAGAGGCGGCTAGGATTGGAGTAGTGGAGGAGAGGGCAGGGGTGGCGCCCCCACCCCTCTATTTAAAGGGGGGAGGCGCCATGGGGAGGGGGAGTCCTAGTAGGACTCCCCTCCCTCCTTGGCCGGCAGATTGGGGAGGGGGGGAGGAGTCCTCCTCCCCCACAACTCCTTGTCTTGCCCCACAAGGACTCCTTGATCCCTTTCTTGGTTTTCAAGCAAACTCCAAGAAATCTTCCAGAACCTTCCGGAACATTCCGAAACCTTCTAGAATCCTCATACAAATACTCCGGAACATTTCCTAACTCAGAAAATGATCCCCAATATATGAATCCTATTCTCCGGACAATTTCGAATCTCCTCGTGATGTCCCGGATCCAATCCGAGACTCCGAACAACATTCGGTCTCCAACGCACATTCCATATCTACTTAAAACAACTTCGAACCTTAAGTGTGTCACCCTACGGTTCGTGAATATGTAGACATGACAGAGACACATCTCCTATCAATAACCATCAGCGGGACCTGGAGATCCATAATGGCTCCCACATACTCAACGATGACTTCGTGATCGATAGAACCATTTACATACGAAACCAATTCCCTTTGTCTCGCGATACTATACTTATCCGAGGTTTGATCGTTGGTATCTCCATACCTAGTTCCCTCGTTACTGATAAGTACTCTTTACGCGTTCCATGTTATGTCATCCCTTGTGACCCAGTCACATGCTTGCAAGCTAACTAGATGACATTCCACCGAGAGGGCCCAGAGCATATCTATCCGTCATATGGATGGACAAATCCCAATCTTGGTCCATGCGCTTCAACACATACTTTCAGAATACCCAATGACACCTTTATAACCACCCAGTTACGAAGTGGCGTTTGATGTCATCAAAGTACCCATCCGGTGATGGTGATTAACACAACCTCATGGTCGAAGGATTAGGTTACTATGCATTTAAAAGCTTATAGCAATACGAACTTAATGACTTGATCTTATGCTACGCTTACTATGGGTGTGTGTCCATCACATCATTCTCCTAATGATATAACCTTGTTATTAATGACATCCAATGTCCATGATCAGGAAACCATGATCATCTATTAATCAACAAGCTAGTTCAACAAGAGGCTTACTAGGGACTCTTTTATGTTTACAAAACACACAAGTATTAGTGTTTCCTTATAATACAATTATAGCATGGGATGTAAACATTCATCATAAACACAAAAATATAATAATAACCACTTTTATTATTGCCTCTTGGGCATATCTCCAACAGTCTCCCACTTGCACTAGAGTCAATAATCTAGATTACATGGTAATATACCTAACACCCATGGCGTTCTGGTGTTGGTCATGCTTTGCCCTAGGGAGAGGTTTAGTCAACGGATCTGCCACATTTAGATCAGTGTGTACTTTGCAAATATTTATGTCACCATCTCGGACATACTCGCGAATAGCGTGGAAACGTAGCTTGATGTGCTTCAGCTTGCTATGTGACCTTGGCTCCTGTGCATTAGCTATGGCACCTGTGTTGTCACAGTAGATGGCCATCGGGTCCAACGCACTGGGAACCACGCCAAGTTCAGTAATGAATTCCTTCATCCATATGGCTCCTTGCACAGCCTCCGAAGCAGCTATGTATTCCGATTCAGTTGAAGATTTCACCACAACGCTTTGCTTTGCACTCCTCCAGCTCACTGCAGCACCATTCAAAATAAATATGTATCCCGACTGTGACTTCGAGTCATCCGGATCGGTGTTCCAACTAGCATCGGTGTAACCGTTTACAACAAGCTGTTCATCACCTCCATAAGAAAGAACCATATCCTTAGTCCTCTTTAGGTATTTTAGGATATTCTTGACCGCTGTCCAGTGTTCCATTCCAGGATCACTTTGATATCTGCTAGTCAAACTAACAGCATGTGCTATATCTGGTCTTGTACACAGCATGACATACATGATAGAACCTATGGCCGAGGCATAGGGAATATTATTCATTCTCTCTCTATCTTCAGCCGTAGCTGGACTTTGAGTCTTACTCAAGGTCTTACCTGACAACATGGGCACGAACCCTTTCTTGCTCTCTTCCATTCTAAACTTCTTTAGAACTTTGTTCAAGTATGTACTTTGTGAAAGCGCTATTAGGCGTCTTGATCTATCTCTATAAATCTTGATGCCTAGAATATATGCCGCTTCGCCAAGATCCTTCATTGAAAAACTATTATTCAAATAGGCTTTGACACTATTAAGAAGTTCTATATCATTCCCAATCAACAATATGTCATCTACATATAGTACTAGGAATGCTAAAGAGCTCCCACTCACTTTCTTGTAAATACAAGCTTCTCCATAAGTTTGTATAAATCCAAAGTTTTTGATTACTTTATCAAAACGTTGATTCCAACTCCGGGATGCTTGCTTCAGTCCATAAATGGAGCGCTGAAGTTTGCATACCTTGTCAGCATCTTTAGGATCGACAAAACCCTTGGGTTGTACCATATACAACTCTTCCTCAATGTCACCATTAAGGAACGCTGTTCTGACATCCATCTGCCAAATCTCATAATCGAAATGTGCAGCAATTGCTAACAAAATCCTCACAGACTTTAGCTTCGCTACTGGTGAGAAAGTCTCATCATAGTCAACTCCTTGAATTTGTCGGAACCCTTTCGCGACAAGTCGAGCTTTATAGACGGTAACATTACCATCAGCATCTGTTTTTCTCTTGAAAATCCATTTGTTCTCGACAGCCTTACGGCCATCCGGTAAGTCCACCAAAGTCCATACTTGGTTTTCGTACATGGATCCCATTTCGGATTTCATGGCTTCTAGCCATTTGTTGGAATCTGGGCTCACCATAGCTTCTTCATACGTCGCAGGGTCATCAGCGTTGTCCACCAACATGACGTTCAAGGCAGAGTCATACCAATCAGGAGTGGTACGAACCCTCGTTGACCTGCGAGGTTCAGCAGTAACTTCGTTTGAAGTTTCATGATCATCATCATTAGCTTCCTCTCCAATTGGTGCAGGCGGCACAAAAACATCTTCCGGTGTTGTGCTACTCTCAAATTCGAGAGAAGGTTCAATAACCTCATCGAGTTCTACTTTCCTTCCAGTCACCTCCTTCGAGAGAAACTCCTTCTCAAGAAAGGATCCATTCTTGGCAACAAAAACTTTGCCTTCAGATCTATGATAGAAGGTATACCCAATTGTTTCTTTAGGGTATCCTATGAAGACGCATTTCTCCGCTTTGGGTTCTAGCTTATCAGGTTGTAACTTCTTTACATATGCTTCGCAACCCCAAACTTTAAGGAACGACAACTTAGGTTTCTTTCCAAACCACAATTCGTACGGTGTCGTTTCAACGGATTTAGATGGTGCCCTATTTAAAGTGAATGCGGTTGTCTCTAATGCATAGCCCCAAAACGATAGCGGTAAATCTGTAAGAGACATCATAGAACGAAGCATATCTAAGAGAGTTCGATTACGACGTTCGGACACACCATTACGCTGTGGTGTTCCCGGCGGTGTCAACTGCGAAAGTATTCCACATTTCTTTAAATGCATGCCAAACTCATAACTTAGATATTCACCTCCACGGTCAGAACGCAGAAACTTAATCTTCTTGTTACGATGATTTTCCACTTCACTTTGAAATTCCTTAAACTTCTCGAAAGTTTCGGACTTATGTTTCATAAAGTAGACATACCCATATGTACTTAATGATGGGCAACGGGTAGGCTACACTAGCGTAAAATCAAAAATTTCTACCGCGTCAACCAGGAATACTATTGACACAGATCACGGGATTACCGCTAGACGCGCAGGTGCGGAACTCGATGAAGCACGTTGCGGCAGTGTAGATGTTCTACGTCTCCTCCTCGTCCTCGTCCCACGAGCAGCTCCCCTTTGCGCGGCTCGTCCAAGTGCTACAGATGCAGCACCTCCGAGGTATCCACACGTCCGGAGTGGAAGTCGTCACACGCCAGACTGCTAGGTCTGCGCGTGCAACACAGGCGGAAGAGGAGTGGCGGCTGGGTGGAATGCTCTCACCTTTTCAGCTCGCCTCACTCCCTCTTATATAGGCATCCCTGGTGGGCTTCTACATTAGCAGCCCATTAGCAGCCTAAGCCTGGTCTAATTCGGATCCAATCCTCATTAGGCTTCCAGCCCCTAAAGTGTGTGACCCTATAGGTTCATACACGTATAGACATGACGTGAGTACACTTACTCCGTCAATAGTTGGTAGCGGCCTCTAGCAAGACGTGCCAACTCCTAAACGCATATAAAGATCATTCGGACGAACCATCACAAGGTTGAGTACATGTCTTTCCCTTTGCCTCACGATATTTGGTCTAGCTCTAAGCTGACCTCTCTTTCTCGATACTGTGATTCAGAATCCCTTTACTAGGTTAACTCTTAACCATATGTAGCACGGCCATGCATTTCTGGATCCGATCACTCGAGGGGCCCAGAGATATCTCTCTCAAGTAGAGAGGGGCAAATCCCATCTTGATTGACCGATGCCTTGCAGCATGTATCAGGACAAACCCGAAAGCTACCTTTATAACTACCCAGTTACGGAGTAGTGTTTGATAGCCCCAAAGTAGGTCGATCCACATCTCAAGTACATGCGACAATCTCAGGTCTAAGGACAAAACGTACACGATGTGTAGTGAGAGCTGCAAGTATTATTGCTAGTCTCATGTTGGGTCAGTCCAACCCCATGTTCATAACATGTGTCCACATCATTGGTTTGACATCTCCATGTCAATGACTTGCGAAACATAGTCATTAACCAATCGATGTGCTAGTCTAATATTCACGTGTGTCCTCGCATGAACTCCGACTAGGGACAATTATTAGATAACCATACAAGTAAAGAGTTTCACAAACAATTCACATAATTGCCAATCAATACAAGTTGCCTGGTATATGGATATTCAAGGAACATTATAATAACTCATGGATACACATGAAATACAATCATCTCTATGATTGCCTCTAGGGCATATTTCCTTCAGTCTCCCACTTGCACTAGAGTCAATCTAGACAGTGTCTAATACCTATTGCTCTTGTGTGCGCTTCATGCGCAGGCTGCGGGAGTGGCTTAGTCAAGGGATCAGCAACATTTGAGTCCGTATGTATTTTGCATAACATGACACTACCTTCATCAATGAACTCACGAATCAGATGGTAGCGCATGCGAATATGTTTGTTCTTCTGGTGCTGTCTAGGTTCTTTGGCTTGTGCAATAGCACCATTGTTGTCACAATAAACGTCCAAGGGATTGGACGAGCCCTGAACCACACCAAGAGCGATCAGGAAATTCCTAATCCAAACAGCTTCCTTTGCAGCCTCCGAGGCAGCAATATATTCAGCTTCTGTTGAAGAGGAGGCCACTGTATCTTGCTTGGAACTTTTCCAGCTCACAGCACCACCATTCATGACAAACACATAACCTGATTGCGATTTCGAGTCATCTGAGTCATTAAGGTAACTCGCATCTGTGTAACCCTTTACACTGAGTTCAACCTCACCTCCATAAACTAGGAACATATCCTTAGTCCTTCTCAAGTACTTAAGGATATTCTTTACCGCTGTCCAGTGAATCTCACCTGGATCAGCCTGGTATCTGCTCGTAACACTTAGAGCATAGGAAACATCTGGGCGAGTACATGTCATTGCATACATGATGGATCCAATAGCCGAAGCATATGGAACCCTACTCATGCGTTCTCGCTCATCAGTGGTCGAAGGACACTGAGTCTTGCTGAGTTTAATGCCGTGAGACATGGGCAAGAACCCCTTCTTAGCCTCTTCCATGTTGAACCGTTTCAACACTTTGTCAATGTACGTACTCTGGCTTAATCCAATTAGCCTCCTTGATCTATCTCTATAGATCTTGATACCCAGAATATATGCCGCTTCTCCCAAGTCCTTCATAGAAAAACTATTTTTCAATGAGGTCTTAACAGACTCGAGCATAGGAATGTCATTTCCAATCAATAATATGTCATCCACATATAAGATTAGAAACACAAGTGATTTCCCATTTTCTTTCTTATACACACAAGGTTCTTGTTCGTTTTTGGTGAAGCCAAACTCCTTTACAACTTCATCAAATCGAATGTTCCAACTCCGAGATGCTTGCTTCAGCCCATAAATGGACTTTTGAAGTTTGCATACCTTTCCAGCATTGTTTGGATCGACAAAACCTTCGGGCTGCATCATATACACGTCCTCAGAAAGGATTCCATTTAAGAAAGCCGTCTTGACGTCCATCTGCCATATCTCATAATCGAAATGTGCAGCAATGGCTAGAATGATCCGTATAGATTTAAGCATCGCTACGGGCGAGAAAGTCTCGTCGTAGTCAACTCCTTGAACTTGTCGAAAACCTTTTGCAACAAGTCGAGCTTTATGGATGTGAACATTTCCATCCATATCAATCTTCTTCTTATAGATCCACTTGCACTCGATGGCTTTAAAACCATCAGGCAGGTCAACCAAGTTCCAAACTTGATTGTCTCCCATGGACTCTATCTCGGATCTCATGGCAATCAGCCATTTCTCAGAGTCTGGGTCCACCATCGCTTCTGCATAGGTCGCAGGCTCATCATTGTCTAACAATAATAACTCTCGCGCTTCGTGGAGCCTCGCCGACCTTCGTGGTTGTGGTGCTTCTATTGCCACGGGTTCCTCAACTTGTTCTGCTACAATAGCATCACTCGTAGAAGCATCCCCGACTGGCTCATCTTGAACTTCTTCAAGTCGCACCGACCTTCCACTCGTTCCCTTTGTGAGAAACTCTTTCTCTAGGAAAACACCGCTACGAGCGACAAACACTTTGCCCTCTTCTCGGTTGTAGAAGTAATACCCTAAGGTTTCCCTTGGGTATCCCACAAAAACGCACTTATCCGATTTGGGTGTTAGCTTGTCCGACTGAAGTCGCTTGACAAATGCATCACAACCCCAAATCTTTAGAAAAGACAAACTGGGATTCTTTCCAGTCCACATCTCATATGGTGTCTTAACTACGGATTTAGATGGTACCCTATTTAGTGTGAAAGCTGCTGTTTCTAGCGCGTAACCCCAAAATGATAATGGTAAATCCGACTGGCTCATCATCGATCGAACCATGTCCAACAAAGTTCGATTACGCCGTTCAGAGACCCCGTTTCTTTGAGGCGTTCCGGGCGGCGTGAGCTGTGGAACAATTCCGCAACTCTTAAGATGATTGCTAAACTCGTGACTCAAATATTCACCTCCGCGATCAGATCGCAAGGCCTTTATTTTCTTGCCACGTTGATTCTCTACCTCATTTTGAAACTCTTTGAACTTTTCAAAAGTTTCAGACTTATGCTTCATCAAGTAGACATAGCCATATCTACTGAAATCATCAGTGAAAGTAATGAAGTAGTGATATCCTCCTCTGGCTGTCGTGCTCATTGGTCCACATACATCAGTATGTATGAGTTCCAACAAGTCTGTCGCTCTCTCGGGAAACCCCGTAAAAGGCGTCTTGGTCATCTTTCCAAGTAAACAAGCTTGACATGTCTCGTATGATTCAAAATCAAACGAAGTTAGAAGACCATCACCATGGAGCTTCTTCATGCGCTTTTCACTTATATGCCCCAAACGACAATGCCATAGATAGGTAGGACTCAAATCATTTGGCCGAAGCCTTTTAGCACTAACATTGTAAACACATGCATTATCAAGATTTAAAATAAATAACCCATTCACAATGGGAGCATCAGCCACAAACATAGCATTCTTAGAGATTACACAACCATTGTTTGTACTCGCGAATGAATAACCATCCCTCATCAAACATGAAGGTGATAAAATGTTTCGACCCATACTAGGAATGTAATAACAATTATTCAACTCCATGATAAATCCTGACGGAAGGTGAAGTTGCATGACGCCGACGAACAATGCAGCAACCCTTGCTTTATTTCCGACGCGAAAATCCACTTCGCCTTTTTGCACTTCTCTAGTCCTTATTAGCCCCTGCATCGAATTGCAAATATGAGCAACCGATCCGGTATCAAATACCCAAGAGTTAACATAAGAATCTGCGAGAAAAATGTCCACAACATTTACAACAAGTGTACCTGAGTGGGAAGTACTCTTACTTCCACTTTTCTTCAAAGAAGCCTGGTACTTGCTGCAGTTTCTCTTCCAGTGGCCATATTCGTGACAAAAGAAACACTCAGTGTCTCCTGCAGGACCAGCCTTTTGCTTGGGTGCAGGGTTTGGCTTAGGGATCGTATCCTTAGCCTTGCCCTTCTTCTTCTGCCAAGAAGTGCCCTTTTTCTTGAAGCTAGGCTTGTTCTGCACAGCCATCACATGGCTATGCCCTGCACACTTCTTAATGTCACATTCTGCTGTTTTCAGCATCCCACATAATTCATTAAGGCCCCTCTCCACCCCATGCATATGGTAGTTCGAAATGAAATGCCCATAGCTAGATGGAAGAGATGCCAAAATGAAGTCAGTGGCCAACTCTTGGCCTAATGGAAAACCAAGCTTTTCCAAAGTCTGACTGTAACCAACCATTTTGATCACATGGGGGCCTACAGCTGCTCCCTCTGCCAGCTTGCATTCCACAAAGGACTTAGCGACATTGTACCTCTCAGTCCTAGCCTGAGTCTGGAACATGTCCTTAAGCGCAACGATCATATCGTACGCTTCCTGATCCTCAAACTGTTTTTGAAGATCAGGTTCCATGCATGCAAGCATAAGACAACTGACCTCAAGAGATTCATCACATGCTTTCTTGTAGGCATTCTTAAGGGTAGCAGTTGCATTATCAGCAGGTTCATCCGGGATTGGGGTATCCAGAACAGTTTCCTTTTTCTCAGCCCTGAGAACAATTCTCAGGTTACGGACCCAGTCCGAATAGTTTGTTCCATTTAGTTTATCCTTTTCAAGAATCGAACGCAAAGCAAAAGGTGATGAATTGTTCGGTGCCATTGATCTACAACAACAAAAATATGCAAAATACTAAGCCATGTAACCATGAAAGAGTAAAACATATTAAACAATTTAATAGCATATACTCCCACTTAAATCAACATCCCTCTATTGATACTAAGTGATTCAAGATCCACAATTAACAAGTCGACTAGTGAGCTTTAGCATCACTGCTAGAAGACAAGGTAAATCGGTAAGCAACCTTTGCTAATCATATCACATATGACTCTTGTTGTTGGGTGACATCTCTATGTCAAACCTAGGCGCCCAACCTTTATGCCCCAAGGTCCTTAACTGTTAAGATGACCTTGTTAAGCTCACCAACCCTTATGCGTGTAGGTATCCGATACAAACCCATCCAGCCAAGGAAAACCGTGGCACCCTAATTTCATAGACCCACCAACGATTGTACAGGGCATAGGATGGTGCAAGGTTTGGTTGGGAGGGCATGGTTTAACTTAAACTTTGTGAGGGATCGTTCTACTTCTATCATCTAAGCATGCATAGTAGTAAAACGTATAAGAATAGCATTCACATAGATGTGATACAGTATGGCCCATTTTCTCATGGTGATCTCCATCGCCATAGAACCTGTCCACCATGATGATCTCCATCTTCATGCTCTATGCGAGCCATCCTCCAAGTGATGAGTTCTCCAAGAACTAATACAAGCTATTACTCCTAACATCTAGTAATCAAAATTACATGGTATTGGGATCATCACAAGTTGGCACGCAGGCCATTACAATAATTGACAACACATATGGCTCCAGCCGTGTTGCCCAACTCACGACACGCAGGTCATGAAAAAATACATACATGCATCACATACATTTTTGGGCCATACTGATCACATAAATCCTGCAAAAACAAGTTGTGCATAGAATCGCATTCTACCGGATCATGTGAAATTGTACCACCTATGAACCTTAACGAGATACAAAAAAAGGGGGCTACGACTAAGGGGGGTCTAGGGGGTCTCCCCCTGCGGGGTTCGAAGGGGCAGCGCCCCTCGCGGTACCTTTCCGGGCGTCCGGACATTCGTGAAAAATGAGAGATCAAATCTATACAATTTTCTTTAAGGATTTTGATCGGCAAATCCAATTTACCATAAACCGACCATAGTTCCGATTTGACCAAACTCCTTTGATCACGGTACGTCGATTCAGATCTAATTCCCGATTCGATCAATCATATTGATCTTCGCGTGATTCAGAAGGATTTATGTGTCACTGTCTACCCCGATGGCGGAAACCGACCGGTAGGGGTAAGTCGTTCGACGACCTTAGAATCACGATCACGGAAATTAAGATCATAGATCAATCCAGAAACACCGCCATACAAACGATCATATCATTCATATCGATCTACATATCACCATATGCAAACTTCCCGAACCTATGACTGAATAGCATCGGCTCTGATACCACTGATGGGCAACGGGTAGGCTACACTAGCGTAAAATCAAAAATTTCTACCGCGTCAACCAGGAATACTATTGACACAGATCACGGGATTACCGCTAGACGCGCAGGTGCGGAACTCGATGAAGCACGTTGCGGCAGTGTAGATGTTCTACGTCTCCTCCTCGTCCTCGTCCCACGAGCAGCTCCCCTTTGCGCGGCTCGTCCAAGTGCTACAGATGCAGCACCTCCGAGGTATCCACACGTCCGGAGTGGAAGTCGTCACACGCCAGACTGCTAGGTCTGCGCGTGCAACACAGGCGGAAGAGGAGTGGCGGCTGGGTGGAATGCTCTCACCTTTTCAGCTCGCCTCACTCCCTCTTATATAGGCATCCCTGGTGGGCTTCTACATTAGCAGCCCATTAGCAGCCTAAGCCTGGTCTAATTCGGATCCAATCCTCATTAGGCTTCCAGCCCCTAAAGTGTGTGACCCTATAGGTTCATACACGTATAGACATGACGTGAGTACACTTACTCCGTCAATAGTTGGTAGCGGCCTCTAGCAAGACGTGCCAACTCCTAAACGCATATAAAGATCATTCGGACGAACCATCACAAGGTTGAGTACATGTCTTTCCCTTTGCCTCACGATATTTGGTCTAGCTCTAAGCTGACCTCTCTTTCTCGATACTGTGATTCAGAATCCCTTTACTAGGTTAACTCTTAACCATATGTAGCACGGCCATGCATTTCTGGATCCGATCACTCGAGGGGCCCAGAGATATCTCTCTCAAGTAGAGAGGGGCAAATCCCATCTTGATTGACCGATGCCTTGCAGCATGTATCAGGACAAACCCGAAAGCTACCTTTATAACTACCCAGTTACGGAGTAGTGTTTGATAGCCCCAAAGTAGGTCGATCCACATCTCAAGTACATGCGACAATCTCAGGTCTAAGGACAAAACGTACACGATGTGTAGTGAGAGCTGCAAGTATTATTGCTAGTCTCATGTTGGGTCAGTCCAACCCCATGTTCATAACATGTGTCCACATCATTGGTTTGACATCTCCATGTCAATGACTTGCGAAACATAGTCATTAACCAATCGATGTGCTAGTCTAATATTCACGTGTGTCCTCGCATGAACTCCGACTAGGGACAATTATTAGATAACCATACAAGTAAAGAGTTTCACAAACAATTCACATAATTGCCAATCAATACAAGTTGCCTGGTATATGGATATTCAAGGAACATTATAATAACTCATGGATACACATGAAATACAATCATCTCTATGATTGCCTCTAGGGCATATTTCCTTCACTTAAGTCATCCGTGAAAGTGAGAACATAACGATATCCATTTCGCGATGCTACACTCATTGGACCGCACACATCGGTATGTATTATTTCCAATAAGTCTGTAGCTCGCTCCATTGTACCAGAGAATGGAGTCTTAGTCATTTTTCCCATTAGACATGCTTCGCATCTTTCAAGTGATTCAAAATCAAGTGATTCAAGAAGTCCATCTGAATGGAGTTTCTTCATACGCTTCACTCCAATGTGACCAAGACGACAGTGCCACATGTATGTAGAATTATCATTCATTTTTATTCGTTTAGCATCTATGTTGTGAACATGTGTATCACTACTATCGAGATTTAGTAAGAATAAACCATTCATCTCAGGTGCATTACCATAAAAGATATTACTCATATAAATCGAACAACCTTTATTCTCAGACTTAAAAGAGTAACCGTCTCGCAATAAACAAGATCCAGATATAATGTTCATGATTAACGCAGGCACTAAATAACAATTATTTAAATTTAAAACTAATCCCGAAGGTAGATGTAGAGGGAGCGTGCCGACGGTGATCACATCAACCTTGGAGCCATTTCCAACGCGCATCATCACCTCATCTCTCGCCAGTCTTCGCTTATTCCACAGCTCCTGTTTCGAGTTACAAATATGAGCAACCGAACCAGTATCAAATAACCATGCACTACTACGATTACTAGTAAGATACACATCAATAACATATATATCAAATATACCTTTCTTCTTGATGTTGCCGTTCTTCAGATCCGCCAGGTACTTGGGGCAGTTACGCTTCCAGTGACCAGCACCCTTGCAGTAGAAGCACTCAGTTTCAGGCTTGGGACCAGCCTTGGGCTTCTTTGCAGGTGCGGCAACTTTCTTGCCGTCCTTCTTGAAGTTGCCCTTGTTCTTAGGCTTGCCCTGTCTCTTGAAATTGGTGGTCTTATTGACCATCAACACTTGGTGCTCCTTCTTGATCTCCACTTTAGCAGTTTTCAGCATGGACGATAGTTCAGGCAACGTTTTGTTCATGCAGTGCATATTGTAGTTCATCACAAAGTTCTTATAACTCGGTGGCAGTGATTGGAGGAGACGGTGAATCCCCAACTCATTAGGAATTGATATCCCCAACTCTTGGAGCTTGTTTGCGTACCCAGACATGGTGAGCACGTGCTCGCTAACGGAGCTTCCCTCTTTCATCTTACAGTTAAAGAATTTTTTCGGAGGCCTCATAGCTCTCCATGGCCGCGCGAGTCTCAAAAATTAGCCTGAGCTCCTTAATGATCTCGAACAGGTCGTGGTGCTCAAAACGCTTCTAGAGCTCCGCTTCTAAACCGTATAGGATGGCACACTGAACTGTGGAGTAATGATTTTTCCGAGTGGCGTAAACATTCTTTACGTCATCGGTGGCATCTTCTGTAGGTGGGTCACCCAGCGGTGCTTCGAGCACATAGGTCAACTGACCAGCCCTGAGGACGATCTTCAGTCCACGGAACCAGTCCGTGAAATTTCTTCCTTTGTTCTTAAGCTTTTCTTTCTCTAGGAACGCATTGAAATTGATGGAGGGGGTCGCCATAATCTACAACAAATTTGCAAGTAGTTTAGACTAAGTTTATGATAAATTGAGTTCAAATTTAATTCTTAAATTAGCTAGGTGAACTCCCACTCAAAACAACATCCCTCACATTGTCTTAGTGATTACACGAACCAAGTCCACTACACCAAGTCCGATCTTCACGAGAGAAGATGTAGTTTCACTGGCGAACAATCTTCATGTTTCATCATATCATTTATATGACTCATGCTCTACCTTTCGGTATTCCGTGTTCCGAGACCATGTCTGTACATGCTAGGATCGTCAAGATAACCTTAGTTTCCGCATGTGCAAATCTGGCTTGCACCCGTTGTATGCACACGTAGAATCTATCACATCCGATCATCACGAGATGCTTCGAAACGACGAGTCTTAGCAACGGTGCCAACTAAGGGTGAACACTTTATTACTTGATATTTAGTGAGAGGGATCATCTTATAATGCTACCGTCGCGATCTAAGCAATACAAGATGCATAAAGGATTAACATCACAGGCAATTCATAATTAGTGTGATATGATATGGCCCTTGTTCTTCTTGCGCCTTTGATCTCCATCTCCAAAGCACGAACATGATCTCCATCATCACCAGCATTGCGTTAACGTTAGTGGCGCCGCTTCATGGTTGTCCATCGTCACTAGCAACTATTACAACTACTTGGAATAAAGCTATTACAAGATGAATAGACACGCAGGTCTTAACAGAATTAAAGACAACCATTAGGCTCCTGCCGGTTGCCATATTACAATAAGGATCATAGCATACATCAAATATAATCACAATCACATGATGGCCATATCACATCACAAAACCCCTGCAAAAACAAGTTAGACGCCTCTAATTTTCTTTGCATGTTTTACGTGGTTTGGGGCTTTCGAACAAGAACGGATCTTACCTACAAAACTGAACCACAACGTTGATACAAGTGCTATCAAGTGCAAAGTGTAAATTAGATCTATACTATGGTGGGAGAGACAGACACCCGCAAAGTCACTTGTGCAAAGAAAGTTGCACGTCAAGCGTGGAGCAAGTCTCATGTGCGATGACATGTAAGGTTAGCCCGAGCCGCTTTATCCCACCATGCCGCAAGATGCAAAGTACACAAAGCAAAAGACGGCACGAGCACCAACGCCCACAACACCATTGTGTTCTACTCGTGCAACAGATCTACGCATAGACATGGCTCTGATACCACTGATGGGTTCGTAGCATGGAAAACAAAAAATTTCTACCGCAAGAACGAACAAAACCCAGATCTAATCCAGATAAAAGCCAAGATCTAATCTATTAGACATGTGCAACGAGATAGATCTGTACTAACCCTTGTAGATCCGAAAGCGTTACGAGATTAGATCTCGTGGTTGATGTAGTCGATCACTTGCCAATCTCAAGATCGTGTGGACGATCCTTCCGGCGCCGCGTTCCGGCAGCGCTTCCACAGTTGGTCACACATACGGAGTCGAAGTAGACCTTCCTCTCCTCGTTCCAGCGAGCAGCGGAGGTAGTAGATCTTCTCCACGGAATCCCAGCAGCACGACGGCGTGGTGGTGGTGGTGGAGTAGAGAATTCTGCAGGGCTTCGCCTAAGCCTGAGCAGAAGAGAGAAAGAGGAGAGAGGCGGCTAGGATTGGAGTAGTGGAGGAGAGGGCAGGGGGTGGCGCCCCCACCCCTCTATTTAAAGGGGGAGGCGCCATGGGGAGGGGGAGTCCTAGTAGGACTCCCCTCCCTCGTTGGCCGGCGGATTGGGGAGGGGGGGAGGAGTCCTCCTCCCCCACGACTCCTTGTCTTGCCCCATAAGGACTCCTTGATCCCTTTCTTGGTTTTCAAGCAAACTCCAAGAAATCTTCCAGAACCTTCCGGAACATTCCAAAACCTTCTAGAATCCTCATACAAATACTCCGGAACATTTCCTAACTCAGAAAATGATACCCAATATATGGATCTTATTCTCCGGACAATTCCAGATCTCCTCGTGATGTCCCAGATCCAATCCGAGACTCCGAACAACATTCGGTCTCCAACGCACATTCCATATCTACTTAAAACAACTTCGAACCTTAAGTGTGTCACCCTACGGTTCGTGAATATGTAGACATGACAGAGACACATCTCCTATCAATAACCATCAGCGGGACCTGGAGATCCATAATGGCTCCCACATACTCAACGATGACTTCGTGATCGATAGAACCATTTACATACGAAACCAATTCCCTTTGTCTCGCGATACTATACTTATCCGAGGTTTGATCGTTGGTATCTCCATACCTAGTTCCCTCGTTACTGATAAGTACTCTTTACTCGTTCCATGTTATGTCATCCCTTGTGACCCAGTCACATGCTTGCAAGCTAACTAGATGACATTCCACCGAGAGGGCCCAGAGCATATCTATCCATCATATGGATGGACAAATCCCAATCTTGGTCCATGCGCTTCAACACATACTTTCAGAATACCCAATGACACCTTTATAACCACCCAGTTACAAAGTGGCATTTGATGTCATCAAAGTACCCATCCGGTGATGGTGATTAACACAACATCATGGTGAAAGGATTAGGTTACTATGCATTTAAAAGCTTAGCAATACGAACTTAATGACTTGATCTTATGGTACGCTTACTATGGGTGTGTGTCCATCACATCATTCTCCTAATGATATAACCTTGTTATTAATGACATCCAATGTCCATGATCAGGAAACCATGATCATCTATTAATCAACAAGCTAGTTCAACAAGAGGCTTACTAGGGACTCTTTTATGTTTACAAAACACACAAGTATTAGTGTTTCCTTATAATACAATTATAGCATGGGATGTAAACATTCATCATAAACACAAAAATATAATAATAACCACTTTTATTATTGCCTCTTGGGCATATCTCCAACATCCTCACCTAAGCCTCTTCCGTCCTATATATAATAGGCCGGGTCATTCGGATAGGTTACATATACATGATTACAATACCAACTCGATGTCGGTGCTTTCTCTTTGTTCCTAATATAACTACAACCTTTGTCGGTTGCTCCTTTCGGGCTATCATCTTGACTCTTCATGGGCCGTAAACCTTTCTTCAGGCCTGGGTAGCAAATCACAGGTACTCAAGTAATCATACCTATGTCAGTAGCCCCCGAGACTCTACTTGAATCGTAGATTCGGGTTGAGTCTCAAATATATGTTCAGTTCTTTTCCTTTGTTCTTATTTTTGATTTCATAGGGATTTGGTACAACAAGCCTGATGCATCCGATGGTCGGAAATCAGTTAATTGTGCCTAGGCAAAAACAAGATTGTCCTACATCAAATTCAAGTCCCCAGGCCTGAACTCAGAATTTATTACTGGTGTGATTCAGTTTGAGCCACTGAGGTCTTACCGAACACTAAATCCTAGTTTTATTTTATCGGGTACCCAACGCGTCCGTTGGGATTTTTCATCGCGTCGTAGACACAGATATTTTACTGGTAGAGTGCATTCTTGTGTGATTACCAGGCCACACAGGACAAATCCTGGGTCTTACCTACATGCTTTTAAACATGGCATTTGGAGTTTTGTCACATTTGGCTGCGATCCAAGATTATTTTTTTGTCGGATGTTTGATTTTTGCTTCATATACTCTCTCTCTCTCTCTCTCGATAGGAGGTTTTTTCCTTTATCAGGTGCACATCAGCGCTCCTGATAGGAGTAGTCCCCGAAGCTATGTTTGGATGTATGCGTTAGGACATAGGCTCGAAAATATGATGTCAATGTTTCTTCAAATATTCGTCGGGTGCGTGAACAACGCTCCCGATAGGAGTAGCCCCCGATGCTACAGTTAAAAAATTTATATTCGATTGTAGGCTCAATCTATCTCATGGAGGAAATTTGCTTTGACTCCCAATTTTTCTTCGGGTGTGTATCCTTTCCACTGAACCGTTTTTGTTGTGACGTCATTAATGACGGATTTTACGCTACTTGATTCTCGAAAAATATGCTTGCGCCGAGATGTATAGAGCATGGGCCCGTGCTGCAGTAATGATGATGCGTGGTGGCGTATTTAGCGCAGTTTCCTGACTACATGTCCCCTTTTTTGCGCAAAGATCAAGGCGGTGTGTGCTATTCCCCCATTTTTACCGCAGTAATAACTTCTTGAGATATTTTCCTTTTCGGAATCTGTGGACATGTTCCATTATCATGTGTCTTTTGGACGTTTCGATTTTACATCGAATGGTCCAACTTGTGTAGCTTTGCTCTTTATAAGGGAAAGGGGATTTCCTTTACCCCTTTTTACCTTGTTCTTGCTAACTTCATCTTCCTCCTTGCGCCCTTGCCTTCCTCTGTTCTCCATGTGAACCCCTGCTTTGCGCTAGTGTCGCTTCGGCATCACCATGGGAAAAGCAAGGTGGGAACTTCTTCCACGGACGCCAAGGCCACCAGGAAGAGAGCCGTCGGATGGGCTCCTTCCAAGTGCACGGTGCGAGAGCTACACGAGGCGTGCAACTCCGGCCATCTAACGGAGGGCTCCTTCAAGCTACCTGGGGATGAAGCTTCTCCAATCCCTGAACCGGGCTGGAGGGTAATGTTCCTCACCTTTATTTTTCGCGGCCTTTCTCTTCCTGTCCACGAATATCTTCGTGGCCTCCTTTTCGTCTATGGTGTGCAGCTGTACTAGCTCACGCCAAACTCTATTCTCCATGTTGCTTGTTTTGTCACTCTCTGTGAATGCTTCCTCGGGATTCATCCCCATTGGCCTATGGAAGTATTTATTTTATGTTCGCCGCAATGCCACCAACACCATTGTCCATGACGTTGGTGGCACTATTTTCTCCATTCGCTCCGATGTAGATTACTTTGATTTTAAGCCTGCTGATTCCGTCTAAGGATGGAAAAACAAATGGTTTTACATCAAGGATCAATCAGCCGAGGGTCAGCCTTTCGGGTTAGCCCACTTTGACCCGAAGAAAACTTGCCGTAAGCTTGACTCCTGGGATCAACATCCTACTGCCGAAGAAATGGCGGAGATCCAACCCTTTCTTGACTATATTTCAAAGCTACGGCATGAAGTTGGCAAAGAATTGTCGGGTCTTTAGATTTTAGCATACTTCTTGCAGATCCGTGTGCAGCCCCTGCAGGCTCGTATTTCTGGTATGTGGGCATATACTGGCAAGAAGGATCCCACGAGGATTTCTCGGGATGATCTGTCTCTCAAGGTTTATGATAAAAGGGTTTGTTATTTCACGACCCTTACAGCAAAAAGTGTTGTTCCTTCTGATTGTCGTGTTAAGCCCTTTGGCAAGAATAATTGTCTTCCGGAGGTAAATTCCTTTTTTCTTTTGCTCCTTGCTTATCTAACTGTTGTAATTTTTCCCCTTTGTGATTGCTGGATTTCTTGTTTATGCAGGATCGTGATCATTTATCCTGCCTTCCTCCTCTGCCTGAGAGCGGTCAGCTTCCCGCTAATCCTTCCGCTTTTGACGATCTTCCTTTGACTTGGACTGCTGCTGATGAGGAGATAGAGACATCTGCCATAGAATTTTCATCAAGGACGTTGTCGCTTCCGTCGGCTTGTTCGGAAGATTTCCGTGTTGCGCCTTGATGAATGCAAGTGCACAGATCGTTTGTAGCTAGTTTCGAAATAAAGATATCGATCCCACAGGGAGCAGTAGGTGAAAGACTAAAATTCTTTTAACTATAACTAAACAGAGTACTTAAGAAATAACTTTAAGGTGCAAGAAAAGTAGAGTTGTTTTTGGGTTTTTGGTTGAACAAGGTAATTTAAAGTAAAGAAAAACTTAATGCAGAAAGTAAGAATCGCGTGTGTAATAGAACTTTGGAACTACAATAGGGAAAAAGGCGTTCTCGGGGAATGGTGGATTCACCGCTAGCAATTTAGACTAAGAGATCAAGATTATTATGTCACATATTCTAATAATATGTATGTGTGTGGGAGGAGCTCCATATATGGACAAATAGGCAGCAACCTCGACTCACATCATCCTTCATAACCACAGCTGACTAATAAACGACATCAATCGTATTATCCTGCTATTAAGGGATTTCTCCCGTGCCATGGACATGGCTTAATGAGTTCTCCTTGATTCCCCAAGTTAGCACGTAAGGAATGACAACAGCTTTATAGTCACGGTAAGTGCTATCATTCCTCCATCTACCAACAAGTAATCCCCTTCATCGAGTCCCCATAGGAGGCAAATATTAAGGAGGTGCACAACTCCCAACATCAAGATGAAGACAATTAACACATACATATAATGATGTATAACATAATAATCTCTATCTCATTTCAATCATATGCTAGGTTTCTCCATGTCCCCAAGAACTAGAGATCTACTCAGACATGGAGGCAATCAACATCATAGCAATGGTAATGGAAACAATCGGAGATGAGTAGTACTTGTATAAATCCACAACGTGTACTAGAATTACAACAAGATCTAGACAAGATGTAGATGTGATGGATGGAGATGGTGGTGATGCATGATGACCCACAAGTATAGGGGGTGTATCGCAGTATTTTTGATAAGTAAGAGTGTCGAACCCAACGAGGAGCAGAAGGTGCTGGCTAGTGGTATGGATCAGGAATTCTCTGCAAATACTTAGCAAACGAATTTTTAGGGGTTTTTGATAAAGCAAGTAAACAAAGTACGAGTAAATAAAAGACAGTAGGAATAAATGCAGCAAGTGGCCCAATCCTTTATGCAGCAAAGGACAAGTCGGTTGTATTACTTAAGATGACCAAACGTTCTCGAGGACACATGGGAAGACTATCAAGTGCTTTCGCTTCATATAGTCGATTAATCTTCTTTAGCTTGCTAAGTGTTGTGTGGGTGAACCTGTGCTAATGTACCACCCCATCCAAGGCTAATACATACTTGTGCTTATACCCCTTGCAAAAATCCGTAAGTAAAAGAAAGTAATTAATATAGAAACTTAACCACAACTTTAAACTCTAAGACCCTTATGTCCCTTGTGCAATGGTTTCCTAACGGGGGTTCTGGTTTTTGTCACTCCGGCAACCCCTACGATTAGTAGCCAAATACACAATGCATTCCCCTAGGCCCATATAGGTGAAGTGTCATGTAGTCGACGTTCACATGACACCACTAGAAGAAGTACACCACAACTTAAATAACAATCTATTGAATCTTTCTCAACGCAACTCCACTACTAACAACAAGACTACTCCCATGTCCTCAAGAACAAAACGAACTACTCACAAGACATCATATGGATCATGATCAGAGATGGAATAATGATGTATAACAATCTGAACATAAACAATAATTTAATGGTTCACTCAATAGCATCAACTACAAAGAGTAATCAATACCGGGAAAGTTTCCCCTATGAACTATAGCAAGATTCAACCAATTGTTATAGAAATATGGAGATGGTGATGAGGGTGCTGATGGTGATGATGGTGGTGATGATGATGATGATGATGATCCCGATGAAGTCTAGCTTGATGGTGGTGTTGATGGCGACGATCTCCCCTCTCCGGGAAGGAATTCCCCCGGCAGAAATCTGTCTGCCGGAGAGATCTTTCTCTCTCGGTGTTTTCCGCCCCGCAGAGGCGGCGAAATCTTTCTATGGTCGCTCCCCGAGTCTTAGGGTTTCGTGGGGATGATATACGCCAGAGGGGAGAGGCTGGAGTGGGCCAGGGTGGCCACACCACCTCCAGGTGTGGCCTAGGCCTTCCCGCGCCATGGGGTGGTGTGGCCCCCCTGTGGCCCATCTCCACTCCATCTTCTGGCATCCTTAGTCTTCTGGAAAAATAGGATTTTCCGTATATTTTCCCGGATTTTCTGATCTTCGCGAATTTTGTCTCCAAACATCATCTTTTCCATCAGAATCCTGACTGCAGCGGTCCATGCTCCAAAAGTCATCAACCATGCAAAAATAGATGAAATAACATAAGTATCACCTCTCAATACGGAATATAACAATGAATAATAGTGAATTAAGACATAGAATAGTGATGCAAAAAATGGACGTATCAACTCCCCCCAAGCTTAGACTTCGCTTGTCCCCAAGCGAAACTGAGCTCAATAAACATGGCCTCAGGTTTATGGAGTGAAGAGTTGATAAAAGAATACGGACAAGAAGCATCACACTTATCAAATACATAGATCATAACAAAAGACAACTCACTATTATATAAGTCAACTTGCAATGAGTAAAGGAAACACAATAAAGATACATAAAGTGAATCATAATTGGTAATGGCAAACTTAGCTCTTGGTCGAAGAATAGTTGATAATTTGCTGGAGTTCACAAATAGCTGGCTTTTCAATGATAGCTTTCAAAGTAGTAAACATCAGGATAAGAGCAATGTGCAAAACAAGGAACATAAGACATGATTGCATAAATCATCATATGAATGAAACACATCAACTCAAAATACTTGCTGAGATAGACGGGAATAGGTTTACTGACTCAACTACAAAGTAAAAGAAAGGCCCTTCGCAGAGGGAAGCAGGTATTGCAAGTCTCATAAAGAGCTCCCAAAAATTATGATACTTACTAGCTTTCAGCTCTCATTGCCCTTATCATAGGCATCTTTAGGTGATTAAAGTTAAAGTGATCAAAAATGAGGATATGCATTGACAAGTCGTAAGTTGAGAATCTCATGTCCCTTGAATACGAGGGCCGCTCCTCATGCTACTCAAGTTTAGTCACCGGTAAGTTCTTATCATCGTAAGCATATGTGTATCATTGAGAACCTCCAACGGGGTACCCCTTGCCCGATGATACGGAAGAATCCCCATATCAAAATGACAAGGCAAGCAGACAACAAGTATCTCAGCAATCTTCTTATTTACCATGGGAATATGGTGCTTTTTTCTCTCTTTCCTCTTTTCATAATATCTTTTTTTCTTTTCTCTTTTTCTCAATCTCTATCTCTTTTTTTATAGGAAGAATGCTTCATAGATAATCGTTATGGTTACGCTGCAGGTTTCCACCATGTCAGCATGGATTAGACCAGCGGCCCAGGCGTTTCTCTAAAACATATGCATAACTCCATGGACTTACAAGCTCCCCTTTCATTTCACACCGACGACATCCATAGACAAAAGAACATGATATCAACTTGGTACAAAGTACCAGTGCAATGTTGAAAGCGTTCCCCATGACAGCATAGTTCTGCCAATTCACAACTTACAAAGCGCAAGGATATACGCAACATAGGTGAGCACAATGGTTCAAGTTTATTAAATGCAAGAAAGTAAAGTGTGCCATCAAGTTCGTGAGAGCTTTAATCACTAAGTTTCACATAACAAGTTTAATTTGGGAGGTAGATAAAACAAGAATTTACTTGGAATAGCAATAATGCTACTAGGTAGGTATGGTGGACACAAATGGCAAAGGTTTTGGTTTAAAGGAGGTGGATGCATGAGAAGAATTCCCTCTTAGTACAGGTGTTTGGCTAGCAACGCTGGGTAGCAAGTATAAGAGTTGAAGGAAACAAACAAACATACAAGTGATAAAAACAAACATGCAATCTTCCTTGGAAGCACAAACGATCTTAACTAGAGAATACTAGACTTATGAGCAAATCAAGAAAGAAAGATGATGAAATCATTTTTATTTAGAGTACTTCTATATTTTTCTTTTCAACTCTCAAAAAGGTGTTGCTACTAACCGCGCCAGGTTTGCCAAAACCAACTAAATTAACTCAATGATCCCAAAGTGATACCAATACTAACAACAAGATCAATCAGATAACCACGAATTGAAAACTAATATAAGCTATGCAAAAGAGTGAATGATAGAACTTCTCATTAATATTCCATAACGGAAACTCACACCAGGGGATACATATCTAACGAGAGAGGGGACACTTCCATAATGCAAACCATACTACATAATAACTCCTCTATTCATGATATGACTCTACTAATAAGGTAAAAAGATAGAAGATAGTGATGTGATACCGCGGCACTCCCCCAAGCTTGGAATAAACCAAGGGGATGCCAAACCTGATGACGAATTACTCCTTAGGTGGTGGTGGTATCCTCTTGATGAGCTCCTTGATCAATTTCCCAAAGTCCTCAATCTCGAAGGTGAGATTACGAATCAATTCCGAGTTGTGCTCAATACGGCTCGTGATCATTTCAGTTTGTGGATCCTAGCTCCCGTGATTCTTTTTCCGTTCTTCCTCCTTGAAGTCTTATTTTCCTGCATGGTTATGGATGAAGGTATGGAAGGGATTCTTGGTGTGTGGAGGAAGTGACCTTGGAGCCAAACTATGACGGGGAACTTTCCCCCCAGTCTGCATCCATGCCGTCCTTCTGACCCTGGCAGGTTTCACCACTCCAATGCTCGCAATGGTAGTGCCGGTGTGCGGACATTGGCCTTGCTCCTCTTCACCTTCACTCTTGATATCCTTCTCCTTCCCGGGGTCTTGGAGGTCTTCCTCCATAGGCTCCTTTCCTTTATCCTTGGCGGACACCATTGTGCTTCTAAACTTTCAAAGACTATGTCCTGGCAGAAACAGATCGAAACAAAAACATAACAAAAACACGATATACGGACCTCGGGGGATCCGGGGGGTTATATATTACGAAGTTTCATATCAAAAGGAAGGTACTGGGTGAAAACGGGTCGGAGGCGGAGTCCTGGGTGGCCTCACCACCTGGTGGCACGGCCAGGGGTGGGCCCACACCATGGGGTGGTGTGGGCCACCCTGGCTCCGGTTCCGTCCCTTTTTCGCTTCGTAGCTTTCCTTATTGACTGAAAACTGCAAAAATATAGTCGTATTGTATTTTCGCGGAACTTTTCTTACCAGAACTATTACCTAGTTGGAAACGGACTCTGCAGGTCTCTGAATTTGGTATTTAGTGGATCCTTCTGGAGTCACCACTTGAATAACATCAATATCTTCATCTTCATACACTTATTACTTGAGTCATAAAACCCATCTCTTCCTTATTACATCATTGTCTCCTCTTCCTGGAAATTTCTTTCACACAAAACTTCACACAGTTCTCATTAGCAACATTAGTATAAATGAAGTGATAAAACCTTTTGAGTCCAACTTCAACTGAAAACCATCAAAACATAAGCTACTGTAGCAACTCCTTTCGAAAACCCAAAAAGAATTCAAAAAGGAAATCGAATAAAGAAGCAAATGCAAGATTGGCAAAATCTGTCAAAACAGACTAGCAGGTAAAGATCATTATTTTAGAAAATATTCTGTTGCTCAAATCAAAAAGTGCAAAACTAACGAAAGTTAAATAACAACCTGGGTCAGAAGCAAAAAAAATTACAGCTCAATCCGACATACATAGATCTCTCACGAATTTGTACGGTGAAGCACAAAAATCTGTTTCGGGACAGCAACTTCCCCAAATCTTACTTCTCTCTCATTAGAGGTTGATCTTGACACAAAAACCAAACAAAACGGATAAGGAGCGATTATTACCGAAGTAATAACTTCCAAGACTCAAAGAAACAAAAACAAACTAAAAGCAAAAACAAATTGGGTTGTCTCCCATAAAGCTCTTTCTTTATAGCCATTAACATGGGGATGATAATTTTGAAGAAGCTCTCATAGGGATATGAATTGAAGTGAAAGAGAGCATTAAGAAAAAAAAACACACACACATTTAAGTCTAACCCACTTCCTATGCAAGGGGATTTTGTAAACAAACAAGTTATTGAAACCAAAGGCAACTTGCATAAGAAGGCAAAAGAAGTGCAACATAAAGACTTTCAGCATAAAACGAGGAAACTTGATATTGTTGAGATGCATACGAACACTTTTCCCTCTGTCATAATAACTTTTAGTATCATGAATAAACTTAACAATATAGCTATCACAAGGACCATCATAGCAATGATCACTTATTCTAACAGAAAACACGGGAATACTAGATCTCATAACACTACTTTGTGAAACAATATTAGAGGTATCCTTACAAAGGATAGGGTGTCCCACTTTTTCATATTTAGTAACAAAGTCTTTCACATTTGCTATTATAGGCTCATCGACCATTTGTTTATCAGGTTCAACAGCTTTTCTTGTACTTTCATTAACCATACTAGCTATCATAGAATGTTCCTTTACCTTAACTGGGAAAGGCATTTTCTCAATATAAGGTTTAGGTAAAACATGATTAGCAGTATAAACTTCAGTACTTCTTGCAGGAACACTCTTAGCAATATATTTATAAGGTTCATGATACTTATTCCACTTCTTTTTAGGCACTTCAATATAGGAAGCAAAAGCCTTAAAATAAGAAGCAATAGCTTGAGAGTCTAGACCATAAGCATTTTTAATATTTTGAAAGTCATCAGTTCCCATAAAAGATTCAATGCATTCATAATCATAATTTATACCTGACTTTCTACCTTTGTCATTCTCCCAAGCTTCAGCATTGTCTTGAATACGGTCTAGAAGATCCCATTTAACTTCTTCTTCCATGCGAGTGAATGATCCAGCACAAGAAGCATCCAATAAATCTTTATCATGTAGAGGGATCCTTGCATAAAAGTTGTTGATAATAATATTGTTGGGGAGCTCATGAATGGGACATTTGAGCATTAGTAACTTCAATCTCCCCCAAGCTTGAGTTGTACTCTCTCCATCAAGAGGCCAAAAGTTGTATATTTGATTCCGATCTTTATGAATCTCTCTAGGAGGATAAAACTTTGAATAAAAGAGAGGCACTATTTCCTCCCATTCCAGAGCTTGACCATACTTCAGCAGCTTATAGCATTCCTCAGCTCTTCCTTTCAGCGATAATGAGAATAACTTCTTCTTAACTTGATCCGTAGTAATACCTGCACACTTGAACAACCCGCATAATTCGTGTATAAAGAGCAAATGATCACCGGGATGAACAGTTCTGTGGCGCCCCGCTAAAACCACTACCAGAAAATCGCTCATTGTTTCTACTTTGTGCATCATCATGCATGTTTGTTCATAAAAGTACTTTGCAAAAACCCTATTTTGTTTTCTAATTAGCCCTCCTTTAATTTCAAATCATAAAACCAGGTCTTCCTAGATATTTTGTTTGTCTAAAAACTATTTATAAAATATTTTAAAAGTTAAATAAAAATAAAAATATTTTCAGTGGGGGAGGCAGCCACCGGCCAGGCCCAAAAGGCCCAACCGGCAGCCACCTACCACCCCACTGCCCAAACCCTAGCTACCTACCCCAAAACCACACCTAGCCGCCACTCCTCTCTCTCCCTCCACCGCACACACACAGCCACCTCACTCCGGCCACTCCCAGGCCGCCACCTCACCCCAGCCAGCCACCCACCACCTGCCACCTCCCCAGATCTCTCGCCCACACCGACCACCATCTCCCGCCCGCTCCCGACAAATCCCCCTGCACCTCCCGACCAACCGCATGACTATCCCTGCTCCTGGCCCCACCCCCTGGGCCAATCCCACACCAACCCCGCCACCTGCTCCCAGGCCACCCTGCTCCACCTGCCCGCTCACCTCGCACCCCAGTCCCGCACGTCACCTGGCCCACCCACGACCCCGCTTCCCTCGTTCCCTTTCCCCACCGTGTTCGCCACCTTCCTCCCATCGTGACCGAGCCCCTCGCCGCTGAAATGGATCGGATGGGCACCTAGAGGGGGGGAGTGGGGGGGGGGTGAATAGGTGCTACACCAATTTTTAATTCTTTTTCAAATTTAGACTTAGCACAAAGGTAAATTCTCTAGATAAACTAATGTGTGGAATTTCCCTATATGCAAACCTATCTAGTAGCGAGTAAAGAGCGAGTGGAAGAGGAACGAGTGAACCGAAGTGAAGCACACGGAGACACATGATTTGTTTGACCGCAGCTCCTTCCTTGTTAAGGGAAGTACATCTGCGTTGGAGGGGTGGGCGGTACTAAGACCACCACGCCACAAAAGGCCTCACCCTGTTCTTCGATGGATCTCACCACAACTGGCCTGATCCACCTTCCACTATAGGTACCCTTCGAGGCAGGCACCGGCGCCTTTACACAACTAGCGGGGCAACAACTCCACAACAACTTGGAGGCTCCTGAAATGACAACAAGCTGCCACAAGAACAAAGTTGTCAAATACAATAACAAGATCTAGGTATTAACAAGAATACTAGATCAGGGATTTCTCCAAGTGAATGGAGAGGAGTTGAAGCGCTTGATTCTTGATGTTGATGATGAACTTCTCCTCCTTCAATTCCACCAAAGATCAAGACCTTCGGGTGGTTGAAGTGGGAGATCGAGATTTAGAGCTCTTGCACAAGGTCTGGTCAAATTCGAGTGAATCAAGAGTTCTGGACGTTGGGGAAGAAGGGGTACTTATACCCCCTTCCAAAAACCAGCCGTTGCACACTTTGGGGGCCGGATTATCCGGCCCAAGTGAGGGGCGGATTATCCGGTCTGCGGAAACTCCGCCCCAGACTCGGAATATCCGGCAGATAATCCGCCCCCTCACAGTGAGACGCGCCGAGCTTGCCCTTGATCATCTTCTAGGGGCCGGATTATCCGGTCCTATGCGAAGGCCGGATTATCCGGCCTGGCGAAGAAAAACCGCCCCAGTTCGGATTTTCCGGGAGAAATCCGACCGGATACCGAGCGACGCGTCTTGGCTCCTTTTGCTCGAAAACTGGGGGCCGGATTATCCGGCCCTTGCGAAACCCGGATTATTCGGCCTGGGGAGGAAAAACCGCCCCAGTTCGGATTTTTCGGGAGAAAATCCGACTGGACACAAAGCGACGCGCCTTGGCTTCCTTGAGAGATGAGGTAGGCCGGATTATCCGACCCTTGGAGGGGCGGATTATCCGGCCCCCCTCAAAACTTCCTGCACACTTAGCACACATGAAAAGTCTCCATAGTATTGTTATCTAACACGCAAAACAAAGGAAAACATGAAATGTTCTTTCAATCTCCCCCTTTTTGGTGTTAGATGACAATACCAGGATTTGCAGGAGAAAGACACAAGACAAACAGAGATAACTATGAAAGGGACTCCCCCTCAATGTGTGCATAATAGAGTTTTGCATTGGAACACAAATGCACACAAATAGGTGAATCTATTCCATAGACATAAGGGCAAAAGCACATACCACCGAAGTAGAGAATAGGCATCCTTGACAAAAATCACAATTATTATTGGATAACCATTATGAGCGCGTGCCTTCCGTGATAAACCTTGAGCAATAGGATATGAATAGATATAGCCATGAGCATAATCCATGATATGAAGTCCATAGGTATCATCCAGACAACCACATAAAGTCTCAACCACTAAACACAAACCACGAATTTAAAAGTTCAATGCTAAATGGGCATAAGAAAGAAATAACGAATAAAAAAGTGCAAGTGCTTATGCCCGACCCATGCAAATCCACGGACAACCTAATAGAACTACTTCTCCCCCTTTGGCATCGAGACACCAAAAAGGGAGAAGAGCGATGCTAGCGCCCCATGGGATCACTCATCATAGTCCTCGTCCTCGTCCTCGTCTGCATGCTCTTCCTCATCCTCATCTTCAAGCTCCTCAGTGTCACCTTCCTCATCATCAACATCAGCAGCAGGCGCAGAGGGGAACAAGTGACGCTCCAGCTCACCATAGTTCAGCCCGGAGGAAGAGTTCCACCGAGCATACGGAGTGGGAGGTGTAGGAGCCGGAGGAGCACCCGAAGCGCCAGATACGTGGTGGAGAATGAGCTGCTGGGAGTGAGCCAACTCATGGCGCTGCCTGTATGCCTCGTACTGACCCTTGCGCGTATCCACGCCCATGCAGAGAATGTGACGCTAGAACCAGTTCAGCTGCTTGATCTCACGGGCCACGAGAGGCACTGGGGGCCTGCGAGCATCCCTCATGAGGCCCTCAGGAGCAGAGGAGGGGTGAGCAGTCTTCCGAACCTTGTTGTATATCTTCTTGGCCTTGTGCACCGAGTCAATGTGGAACTCCTCGGCAGGAAGCAGGTGGCGGATGAGCAACATAATGTAGGGCGCATAGGGAATGGACAGACGGTTGAACATAGCATCACACAGCTCATGGTAGATGAAGTCCATGATATCCAGCCTGTACTGCACTGACTCGTCCTCGCAGGAGGCAACCTCATGAGAAAATTGAAGTAGCTGAACAAGGTGACCACGGATGCTGTCATTGTTTCCCCCACTCGGTGTAATAGAGTCACGGAAGAGACCAACCAAGGCAGCATAGATGGGAGTAAGACCAGCCACAGTACCGACAGTGCCATTGTCCACAGTGCACGGAGAGAGAGCTCCATCCTTGTTGGGCTTCAACTGAGTGATGATGCGGTGGCCACTGGCTCTATCCCTGCTGCGGAAGGAGTACCCAGAACCTCAGCAAACACGTGAAAATCAGCAGTTATTTGCCTATCATGAGTCATCCACTTCATAGTGCGACGCTCATCCCCACAAATCACCAAAGTGGAGAAGAACTGCTTCACCACCTCAGAGTCAAAGGAGCACTGGAGAGACATGAGATGGTGCAGCCCCATCCTCTCAGCCACATACATCGCATCCACAAGATGCACCTTCTCCAAGGCATCAGCAAGTACCAGAGGGTGCATAGGCCTAATGTTCAGTCTGGCATAGATGTCTTCATAAATCCCCTTCTGTTCGGCACACCAAAAGCGGGTATCCCCCAGCTCATCATCACGAGGCAGCTCTGCAAACAAGTCACGGTGATGGATGGCAGAGAAGGAGACTGCATCCAAAGCCCTGTAGTTGATCTTGGGCTCCTTGCCCTTCCTCTTGGACACCCCCTTCCTAGTTCTCTTGGATTGTTTAGCCATTCGCCTCTCTTTGTTCTTCCTTCTCCTCAATTCAACTTCGTCCACTAGGTTACCTTGACCGTCGTCCCGAAAGTACTTGGCGCGAGAACGATGCTTGTAGGTCTTGGAAACACCGGAACCACCTGTGAAGAGAATAAGGGCGATAGCAAGGGGATAAGCATACACACAAGTCCATGAGAGAGCATGGAAAAAGTAGTCAAAAAGTTCATAGGACAAAACTACTCAATGCATACACATAGTGAAACTAAATCAGAATTGAATCTGTCAGGCCGGATTATCCGGCCTGGCCAGGGGCAGATAATCCGGCCCTGGCAGAAATTTTCGATTTCACCAAGAATGCATGCAAAAAAAAGTAGATCGGGCCTAGAAACTGTAAGACTACGAGTTCTATGCGAAAACACATCGTTCTAGACAACGTTCCACCCAACAAGATACACATCTAGCCAAAGATGGGGAGAGAGGGAGTTACCCTCACTCATTGGAGGAAGAACGCGGAGGAAAAGATACCCGGAGGCGCAGAGAAGAAGATCCGGGGAGGCCTGGAAAATCCGGTGGCCGGAGAGGCTCCGGGGAGGGTGAGGGGCGGCAGGCGGCGGCTGGGGAGAAGGAGAGGGCTGGGGGATAAGTGCTGCTCGATATGAGCCCTTCCCCCCGAGCCCTGCCCTTTAAGATCGAATCCGCTAGGGCTGGATTATCCGGCCAACACTTGGGCCGGATTATCCGGCCTAAATTCTGGGATTCTGTTATACACAGAACCAGGCCCGCGCGTCCCCAAACAACACCCCCACAAGGTGTACAAGGGACTTGTGTGCAAGAATAGATGGCTTAGAGGTAGGGAAGGCTTAGGATTAACAAAGCCAAACTGAGATGGTACTAGCCACTCAAAATTGCAAAATCCAAATCAAATAAAAGCCAAGATTGAGTGTGATTCCCATAAGAACATGAGAGATCAAATAACATCCAAAAAGATCCAATTCTCCACAAGGGAGAGGGCGGTGGCCGAAGCCACCTTGTTGGAGTGTATGGTGTGACACCGCGAAGATATATCTTGGGTTCACGACCAATACTCATCAATAAGCTCACATATCTCAACATGATATTAAGATAAATGATATAACTTGCTATTGGCATTATGTGGGGAGGGTTAGCCCAATAAGTTAGGACCACACTCCCCCTATATCCATGCCCACACCTAGACCAAACAAGGATTGATATGTACGAGTGAGTGCATGGGTAATCAAGACAAACTCCCGAAATCAATGATATTTAGCTCATTCCTCAAATAGCAGAATCTTGCTTCATCAAGAAGCTTTGTAAAAATATCCGCCAGTTGGTTCTTCGTGCTCACAAAAGATAGGTCAATATCGCCTCGAGCAACATGGTCACGAATAAAATGATTCCGAATCTCAATATGCTTCGTCCTTGTGTGCTAAACTGGATTGTACGCAATCTTGATAGCACTTTCATTATCACATAAAAGAGGCACTTTGTCACAATTGACACCGTATTCCTTTAAAGTTTGCCTCATCCACAATAATTGAGTACAAGCGCTGGCAGCAGCAACATATTAAGCTTCGGCGGTGGAGAGAGATATACAATTCTCCTTCTTGGAGGACCAACATACAAGAGACCTTCCCAAGAATTGACAAGCTCCAAAAGTGGATTTCCGATCATCCTTATCACCAGCCCAATCTGAGTCAGTATAACAACATAAAGAGAAATTTGATCCCTTGGGATACCAGAGACCAAAGTTGGGGGAATGGACCAAATATCGAAAGATCCTCTTGACCACCACTAAGTGGCTTTCTTTAGGAGCTGCTTGATACCTTGCACACACTCCCACACTCAACACAATATCGGGTCTAGATGCACAGAGGTAAAGAAGAGAGCCGATCATGGACCGGTATACGTTTTGGTCCACATCTTTACCGTGAGGGTTGAGTTCGAGATGACACTTTGTTTGCATCGGAGTAGCGACACCATTTAGATCCGTCATCTTGAATCTCTTGAGCATGTATTGGATGTACTTTGCTTGATTAATAAAGGTTCCTTCTCTAAGTTGCTTGATCTCGAATCCAAGAAAGAACCATAATTCCCCCATCATAGACATCTCAAACCTGTCAGTCATAAGCTTTGAAAATTCATCGTTAAAAGCTTTGTTAGTAGAACAAAAAATGATATCGTCTACATATAGTTGGCATACGAAAAGCTCCCCCTTAACCTTCTTGGTAAAAAGAGTGGGGTCGATTTGCTCAACTTCGAAGCCACGATCTAACAAAAGCTCTTTAAGGTGCTCATACCACGCACGTGGGGCTTGTTTAAGGCCATAGAGTGCCTTATCGAGTTTGTAGACATGGTTTGGGAAGTTAGGATCCTCAAACCCCGGGGGTTGCTTTACGTATACCAACTCATGTAGAGGACCGTTAAGGAAGGCACTCTTGACGTCCATTTGCTGCAACTTAAAATTGTTCTGAGCAGCATAAGCAAGTAGCATACGGATGGACTCAAGGCGAGCCACATGAGCATAGGTCTCGCCGAAGTCGATGCCCTCAACTTGGGAGTAACCTTGTGCCACAAGTCTTGCCTTGTTCCTCACAACAATGCCATTCTCATCTTGCTTGTTCTTGAAAATCCACTTGGTGCCAATAACATTGCAACACTCTTTGGGTTTCTCCACTAGTTTCTAGACTTTGTTGCGCTCGAAATTATTCAATTCTTCATGCATAGCAACAACCCAGTCTGGGTCTTCAAGAGCGTCAAAGACCTTCTTAGGTTCCACCATGGAGATATGAGCTTGATGCTCACCAAAAATGGCCAATTCTCTTCTTGTAGACACCCTTCGTCAAAGATCACCAACAACCTTGTCGAGAGTGTGACCCCTCAACTCAAGGTTACAATCAGCCCGAGCCTTGCGACGAAGTTCAATAAGTTTGTTGTCTCTTGGTGGAGGAGATTCATCACTTGAGTCTTCATTGGAAGCATTTTCTCTGCCTTGATCAGTAGCTAGAACATCAGTAGCAGGTGGTGGAGACGCATGCCCTTGAGGTGAATCCGTAGCCATAACAGGAGGCTGCAGAACTGGAGAGTCAGGGATGGATAATCCGGCCAATGGAGAGGCCGGATAATCCGGCCTGGGGGTACTTGCAGCAGCTTCATCAGGAAGCCTGGGACTTGCTTGAGCTGGCGAGGAGCCGGATAATCCGGGGTCAGCCGGAAAATCCGGCCTGGAGCATGTAATGATATCTTCACCACCAGGAGCTGCATGGTCAGCTGGAGCAGGGTGGCCGGATAATCCGGTATCCACCGGAAAATCCAGCCTGGAGCTTTCTGAAGCAACTTGACCTTCAGCAGTTGATGGAGATGGTGTAGAAGTTACCCCCGTGGTTGGAGCATGTTGCGTATGTGTAGATGAGGGCTCTATATGAGTAGAGCATTGTCCTTCCCGGTCCGCCGCAAGGGGTTCCTCAATGGGGCGGAAGAATCCCACACCCATTCTTCTTATGGCATCTTGGGGTATTTCAACATCTGCATCACAAACACCAACTTGCTCCGCACGGGAACCGTCATTTTCCTCGAACACCACACTACAAGATTCTACAACAGTTCCGGAGAGCTTATTGTAGACTCTATAAGTGTGTGATTCGACACCATAACCAACAAAAATACCTTCTAGAGCCTTAGATTCAAACTTAGATAAACGAACTCCTTTAATAAGAAAGAAACACTTACACCCGAATACCCGAAAGTATGAGATGTTTGGCTTGTTACCGGTAAGTATTTCATTTGGAGTCTTGTCCAAAATCTTGCGGAGGTATAAACGGTTGTATGAATGACAAGCAGTAGAGATTGCTTCAGCCCAGAAATTATATGGAGATTTGAATTCGGCCAACATTGATCTTGCCATGTCCATTAGAGTTCGATTCTTCCTCTCGGCTACACCATTTTGTTGAGGGGTGTACGCAGCGGAATATTGATGTCTTATCCCCTCTTCACTTAGGAACTCATTTAAGGTGTAGTTCTTGAACTCCGAGCCGTTATCACTCCTTATAGCCAGAATGGGGACGTTGTGTTGACGTTGAACCTCGTTGGCGAAGTCGATGACAGTTTGTTGAGTTTCACTCTTCAACTTGAAGAAATAAACCCAAGTGTATCTTGAGTAATCATCAACAATCACTAGACAATACTTCTTCCCACCGAGGCTTGCATGAGATGGAGGTCCGAAAAGGTTCACATGAAGGAGCTCCAAAATCCTTTTTGAAGAGATAATAGTTTTCCTTCGATGAGGAGAATCATGCATTTTCCCTTCAACACACGCCCCGCAAACACGATCTTTGGCAAAAAAGACATTTTCTTTTAGTCCAAGAATGTGGCCACCCTTGTGGAGACTTTGCAAAGTTCTCATATTGACATGGGCTAGTCGGTGATGCCATAGCCAACCCGCGTCAGCCTTTCCGAAAAGACACATCGGACCTGTAGTGGTTTTCCCGAAAAGTCCACCACGTACAGGTCGTTTTCGACATATCCCATGAAAGTGACTTTTAGAGACTTGCTCCACAAGAGTACCACTAAATCAGCATCAATGTAAACTGCAAAGCCCATATTACCAAGGGAACGAACTGAAAATAAGTTATACTCGAGGGTCTCAACAAGCATGACGTCCACGAGAGAGATATCGTGAGCCACTACAACTTTGCCGAGACCCAATACCTCAGATTTTGACTTGTCACCATAGGAGACGGTAATGTGATCAAGGTTTGGCCGCATCTCCGTGATGATCTCCTTGCTTCCGGTCATATGACTCGTACAACCGCTATCGAGTACCCATTTAGAACCACCGGAAGCATAGCCCTGCAAGAAAATTACTTCTTGGTTTTAGGTACCCATTTTTCAATGGGTCCTCTCATGTTAGTAACAAGGGTCTTGGGAACCCAAATAGACCAAGGAATGTAACAATCATAAGGCCCTACATAACTAGCATAAACATCACCATAAGAATCACAATATAGTTCGAAGTTAGGATTGTTGATCCCTGCAAAACCATCATAATTAGTCTTGTCATTGGTAATGTTGCTAGTCTTCGATTGAGCAGTCTTGTTCTTCTTCTTCTTGTTGTTTTTCTTGCTATTTATCTTGGGTATGTAACCAAGACCTTCTTTATTGTTGTTTGTCCTTTGCCTGCTCAGTATCTCATCAATAACCCCTTTACCAAAGGATGAAGAGGAGGTACTTGGCACATCATACCGTTTCAATTGAGTTTGGAGCTGGTCATGAGACTCATTTAGAGTAGAATGATCACTCTTCAATGCCTTGTGAGCACTTTCAAGATCATAAAACTTCTCCAAAAGTCTAGCATGAATAACCCCAAAATCAATCTTTTCTTTCTTTAGTTTCTTTACCTTGGCAAGAGCATGGTCACGTTCTTTAATGAGCTGAGCTACAGCTTCTTCTTGTGACTCCTCTAGGGATTTGAGTCTTTCTTCCAAAGAAACTCGAGTTTCCTCTTCCTCTTCCAAGGCATTCTTCAAAGAGGCTATCTCCAAGGCATCTTCTCTTTCAATTCTGCCCTTTTCTTCTAGGAGATCTTCGGCTTGAGCAAGTTGACTCATAAGAGCATCAAAATGGAGTTTGTGCTCACCTTGTAGGTTAGTGAAAAAAGTATCCAAGGCAATAACTTCTTCTTTCATTTCAAGACTGTCATTATCCAAAATTATGTTAGTCTTAGGAAATGAGGAGTTAGAAGTTGATACCTCGGATCCTCTTGCCATTAGACAAGTGGCGTTGTTGTTGATGGCGTTCTCGTTCGGCGAGTCGAAGAGAGAGGAGGGAGTCGATGTGGTGGCTATAGCAGCCACTTCGCGGGAACTATCATCATCCTCTTCATCTTCACTTGCGGAGGAGTATTCCTCTTGAGCTACAAGGACCATCTTGGGTTGCTTCTTGAAAGGGCCATTCTTCTTAGCAAACGACTGCTTCTTCGGATCTTTGGAGTTCTCTTTGAGAATGAGCCTGCCACCATTGTCTTCTCTATTTTGATAAGGACACTCGGCTACAAACTGCAGTCTATCTCCACAGTTGAAGCAAGTTCTCAATCTTGGGCCACTTTCTCTTCTTCAATTTGACCCATTCTTGCGCTCAAGTTCTGACTTGGCTTTGGTAGGGTCCTTCCAGAAGTTCCTTGCATAGAATGCCATGTACTCACCATGAGCACGTTTGACCTCATCGGGGCAGTCCATGGATACCCTCTCAAAAACTCCTTCATCGCCCTCTTGCTCAACAACATTGGCTTTGAGAGCCACATTGACACCCTTTTGCATTCCATACTTTCTTTATATCCATGCATCATCAATGTGAGTGGCCCCATGCTTCCGAAATGTTGTTGCAATGCCCTTGAGTCTTCTATACATGTCCTCATGGTTTTCACCATCCAACATGTAGAATCCCTCAGCTTCGTTACTAAGGGCATCATACCGATTTCTTCTCATGCTTTCATTTCCAACAAAAAGGTCCGTAAGAGCATCCCATGCCTCTTTAGCTGTGTTGAGATGTTCAATGTGTGGCATGTCCTTGGGACCCACACCCAGCTGCATCATGTGGAGAGCAGTGGAATTCAACTGGCTATCCACAACTTCCCTTCTTGTTAGATTGGTTTGATCTTCAATATGAAGACCTTCTTCAATAATCCTCCACAATTCAAAAGAGGAGCTGCAAACATGAGATTTCATTAGAAATTGCCATTGGTTAAAAGAAGATGTAGTGAGCTTGGGTGGATCACCCCTATTGTTTATATGAGGATGAGGGGTAGGTGGGTCGAGGGAATATACGTGGCGAACCTCACTATATTCCTCCTTACCACTTCCCTTTTTGGAGGTGGAGCCATTTAGTTTTTCACCTTCCACATCATCATCCTTGGATCCGGTGTTACCCTTTTCCTTAGATGATGGTGTGGGAGCCTCAGAGGAGGATGGAGATGGGGCTATGGATGATGTAAGGCGAGCAATCATTTGATTCATCTCCTCCATCTTGGCCTCAAAGGATTTCAACAAGGTTGTTTCCAACGACTTGAGATCATCCATTGTGACCTTATCCACAGCCTCATTTCCATCATCCCTGGTACCCATACTACTCTTAGGTGGTTAAGCCCGAATTAAGAGCCGGGGCTCTGATACCAATTGAAATGGATCGTATGGGCACCTAGAGGGGGGGGGGGTGAATAGGTGCTACACCAATTTTTAATTCTTTTTCAAATTTAGGCTTAGCACAAAGGTAAATTCTCTAGATAAACTAATGTGTGGAATTTCCCTATATGCAAACCTATCTACTAGCGAGTAAAGAGTGAGTGGAAGAGGAACGAGTGAACCGAAGTGAAGCACGCGGAGACACATGATTTATTTGACCGCAGTTCCTTCCTTGTTAAGGGAAGTACGTCTGCGTTGGAGGGGTGGGCGGTACTAAGACCACCACGCCACAAAAGGCCTCACCCTATTCTTCGATGGATCTCGCCACAACATGCCTGATCCACCTTCCACTATAGGTACCCTTCGAGGCGGGCACCGGCGCCTTTACACAACTAGCGGGGCAACAACTCCACAAAAACTTGGAGGCTCCCGAAATGACAACAAGCTGCCACAAGAACAAAGTTGTCAAATACAATAACAAGATCTAGGTATTAACAAGAATACTAGATCAGGGATTTCTCCAAGTGAATGGAGAGGAGTTGAAGCGCTTGATTCTTGATGTTGATGATGAACTTCTCCTCCTTCAATTCCACCAAAGATCAAGACCTTCAGGTGGTTGAAGTGGGAGATCGAGATTTAGAGCTCTTGCACAAGGTCTGGTCAAATTCGAGTGAATCAAGAGTTCTGGACGTTAGGGAAGAAGGGGTACTTATACCCCCTTCCAAAAACCAGCCGTTGCACACTTTGGGGGCCGGATTATCCGGCCCAAGTGAGGGGCGGATTATCCGGTCTGCGGAAACTCCGCCCCAGACTCGGAATATCCGGCAGATAATCCGCCCCCTCATAGTGAGACGCGCCGACATTGCCCTTGATCATCTTCTGGGGGCCGGATTATCCGGTCCTATGCGAAGGCCGGATTATCCGTCCTGGGGAAGAAAAACCGCCCCAGTTTGGATTTTCTGGGAGAAAATCCGACCGGATACCGAGCGACGCGTGTTGGCTCCTTTTGCTCGAAAACTGGGGGTCGGATTATCCGGCCCTTGCGAAACCCAGATTATCCGGCCTAGGGAGGAAAAACCGCCCTAGTTCGGATTTTACGGGAGAAAATCCGACTGGACACAGAGCGACGCGCCTTGGCTTCCTTGAGAGATGAGGTAGGCCGGATTATCCGGCCCTTGGAGGGGCGGATTATCCGGCCCCCCTCAAAACTTCCTGCACACTTAGCACGCATGAAAAGTCTCCATAGTATTGTTATCTAACACGCAAAACAAAGGAAAACATGAAATGTTCTTTCAGCCGCCGCCTTCCTCTCCTGGCGCCACTAGCTCCGGAGCACCCACTGCCTCGAGCTCCCGTGTTGCCGTCGCCAGCGGCATCTATCTCGCCTCCACCCTCGCCGTTGCAGGGGCCCCCGTCGTCGCTCAGCTCGCTGTCCCTGCGGCCGCTCTCCTCTCCGCGCTCGCTGTCGACCTCCGCCTCGCTGGGCCCCCTTCTCCCTCGCAGTGCCGGGCGACCGCCACTATCGAGCCCCCTCGCCGGAGCCCGGCACCGCACCCCTGCAAGCAAACCCCCGCGCCTGCGTCGTCTTCTCACTCTTGGTCGCCATCCCGCCCCGTCGCCATCGGCTGCGCCGCCGCCCTGCAGCGCCGCTCCGCGACCACCTCACCGTCGCCCCGTCCTCTGTCTCCGGCCGACTTCGCCGCCCGGCTCGACCATCTCCTCTCGTCCGGCCTCGCGCCGCCGCCTGGCTCTTCTTCTCCGCCGTCGGCCCTCCACCTCGCCGCCTGGACCTTCCCCCACCGTCCTGCGCCTCCTCGTCGCTCGCCCCGTCGCGGGTCGCCGTCATCCCAACGCCGCCGGTGCTCCCCTGTTCTGCCCCGTGTGCGTCCCCGAGATCGCTAGCCGCCTCTGTGTGCTGCCGTCTCTGCGGCCTCTGACCTCTCCCGTCCACGAGCTCCTCGAGCCCTCGAGTCGCCGCCCGGCCGGCCACTGCCCCTTCCGCATCACCGCTGGGCTTTGTCCCCAGCGAGCCCATTCTTCAGCATCGATAGGCTCTGCCCTCTGCGCGCCTTCCCCCGCCTCCGGCCGCAGCCTCGCCGTCGCGAGTCCTCCTCCCCGCCGCAGACCCGCCTGCCACCGTCTCTTCCCCGAGCACCCCCATCTCCGCACTGACCTTCGGCCGTCCCAGGTTGCGCCTTTCTCCCGTGCCCACCTGATGCCCTTCTTCTGTTTGTTTCCTGGCCGAGCTCGTGCGTGTGGTGAGTTGTTGGTGCAGTAGGTGTTGCTTATGTAGTTGTGTGTGTTACTTCTGTTGCGTGGATGTGGTTACTGCTACGGCTATCCAAGACACCATGCGACAAGAGCGACAAGTCGGAACCGCCAAGTTCTTCATCCCGGACGCCAAGACCGACCCGATACGCGGACCCGACAAGATCTTCGCGACGACAAGATTGACACCGACCAGGGCGAATCCGACGCGCCCCCTGACGCCAAACCAAGTCCTTCTTCCCGAAACGCCAAGCTCTCCTTCCGTTGTCCGAGATCGATCCTGCCAAGTCCAAACTCGATCCCCGTCGAACATGTCAAACCCCGAACCCCCGGAACCCAAGATCTTCCGAACCTAGATGCGTGCCCCTAAGCCCCTATTTTTATAATATGACATATACCTGTCGCATAATTAAATCATCATGCTTGCATTCATGTCATCTGGTGGGTTAGGTTAAATAGTCGATTCACCTAAATTAAATAAGGAGTCCATATGCGGGATATCTTGTCTTATTCCTGACTCCATTTAAATTTGCATAGCGAACCGCTGCCATGTTTTGCCTTGTTAAAACAACATTTAAATTGCGGGGTTTTAAACAACATGAACCATCTAAGTAATTTTCGGGACCCCGGTTCCGCTTAATACTGCCTAATTGCACCGCATCTGCATCATATCATAATCATGCCGGATCTTCTGCCATAATATTAAATATTGCATCCGGTGTTTCTTCTAGTGTTTGCTTCTTCGCGGATTAGGCCGATGAGTTGATGCGAGTATCGACAAGTTCTCCGGATATGAACCTTCGGCAGTGTTTCCTAGGCGAGCATCTCCCTCTTTCTACCTATTTTGCTTTTATAGTCTTTATTTCCTCCTGTTGATCTATTGCTATCCGTGTTGCGATGCTTTAGTTTCCGTGCACCATTTATACTCCTTGCAGCCTCTATATTGCCATGGACACATCCTATTGCCTGTTGTTTGATAAATAGTCGGCCTTGGGAGTCGTAGTTGCTTACTTATGTGTTGCTTCGCATCGTTGTCGTTTCACCGGTGACGGCAAGTTGGCACATGATAATGCTGGAGATGCTTAATGGTGGAGATGATCATGACTTTAAATACAACTATTAAATTGCTGGGACAACTAATGAAAGAGGCACTGGTGGGCAATCTATGCTATTTGGTTTTTATGCCCACTTGTGTCCCGTAGGCCCCGAGTACTTGATACCTGTTCCTTGACTATTCGCACTATCCACATACAAGAGACTCTATGAATCCCCCTTAGCCGGAGCTTGATTTATTTCTTATTTCTTGGGGCCACAAACTAGTTTGGGGCTTTATTACTATCCTATACTTATGCCATGCTTTACTGCTTTATTTAAGATTGTGCGTGGAGCACCTGTACTGTTTTGGATCGTGCCACGTTTTCGTGGTATCGACAAGCCCAGTCACACTTTCGGGTTCCCAGTCGTTTACAGCCGTCGTCACAAACCCTGGGTCCGTTCTGGAGCCGACCAACTGCGTAGCGGATAGCTTAGTGGGGTGGCCCCTTGAAATATTTTATGAATCCTGTGATTGCTTTGTCGTGAAAGCCTCGTTGGGTTTTGATTTGGTTTTTCCGAGGTTGATCGTGTGTGTGTTGCTATTTGTGCACCCCTGCAGGGTAAATCTTTCTGAAAGCCGTGTCCGCGGTTATGGACGACTTGGAGCACAGTATCTCGATCATAGACAAGCATAACTAAAGTAGTGTTATAAATTTGACTTAATATGTGACTAGTAATCAGCTTCACTATAATGGAATGGATAATAAAAATGCCAACAACTGGTGGATCTGTGGTGATCTATGTCATACTATACCTGCCTAGTAAGTATCGCAAATCCAATGGAATGAAATAAAAGTGCCAACAATTGCTGTGTTTTGGGATTCCTCAGGAAAATTATATCTGACTAGTAAATGTTCCAACTATAACGGAATGGTGATTAAAACTGCCCACTACTTATGCTATCAGGATGACTCATGATATCTATATCTGACTAGTAAATGCTGCAACTATAATGGAATGAGTAAAACTGCCAACTGTGTGAGTTCCTTGGTTTGACTTCCTCGTTTGGTCTCAAGGGAGGGATACCAGGATGGGTATGATTGGTGGTAGTATCAGGTTGGATTCGAATAGGTCTTTCTTTCCCTCTCTAATAGCCGCCAGTTTTACTGAGTCTCTATAGGCTGTTTAGTGCTGCTGCGCTGCCGCTTCAGTCCACCATACCTATGTAGGCGAGAGCGCCGAATTCCAGCCTCGCCGTGTACCGGCCTCAGTACTGACGCTCCTCTTTTTCCTTTGCCCTTTGTCAGCACCCCTTTTTTTTAGTAGGTTTGAGATTGACGTCGTTAGCAGGGTTACCCTTTCGGCTTGGCCTGGGCAGGGTTATGGATGCCATTGGTTATTCTTCAGGGCTCTTAGCCCCATTTGCATCTTGTCCGTAGTCGGACGCTCTATCATTTTCAAGGTGATTTGAATCTTTGTATAGTATATCTGTATTCTTGACTCATGGAGTCATTGTTGTATATATATATATATGTTCTGTGGGTTCCATCGTGGACTAATGTGTAATGGTATTACTTCGTTTCTACCCGCACGAAAGTGCCTGGTGGGCGTCCTTGAATCGTTAATATGCGGGTTTGGCGGGAAGCGCTAAAACTTGGATAGGGCCGATTCGAGGGTGTTACAGAGTGGTATCAGAGCTCAGCACTTACGATACCCCACAAGTCCAGCTTGTAGGATAACCTAGCTAACGGTCGAAGTAGAGTGTCAAAACTATTTAAAAAAATCGGTTGGATAGATCTGATTAGGTCTGATTTTACTCCTTACCTATGTGCTATTCTCCTCTTACCTCTACGTGTTTTAAATCTGTTCTCTTATCTTTCTTCGTGTCCAGGAATTCTCGTGGTTGGGTTCCATCATTCCTTCAGGGTTTCGGTTCCTCCTTTGGCAATGGTGTTTCTATCTCCGGACTTCATGCTATCTGAGTGATCCTTTATCTGTGGTACCATTCTTTGTTCCTTGTTTGTGCCTTCCGGTGTTTTCCGACGCGACGACATCATCTACGCCAGATCCGACGCAGAGTCTGCATCCCCCCTTTGTTTCCGAACCTCGCTTGTCGAGATCTTCAGTCTATTTCCGAGAGTTGGTTGCATCATTCTCCTATTCATGTGCAGAGTAATAGTTTGGGTGCGCGATGGACTGATCACCATCCGACTACTCGTATCATTCGCTTTTGTATATTGAATCGGTGGATCCAGCAATTTTACTCCGTCCACGGAAGCTAGAGGTGGCTTTATTTGTTGATACCTCCACCTTTTCCCTTTGTTCCCGGAGTGTTCTCTCGACGATCCTGGACAACGACCTCTTGTTAGTGGTGTCGCGAGGATCTACGCGAAGCGAGAAGATTCAGATCGCCGACCTTCTTTCCGGTACCATGAGGCGGATCTCGAGGGCGAGATCCCTTGTTAGTGGTGTCGAATTGTGGCGCCCCGCTAAAACCACTACCAGAAAATCGCTCCTTGTTTCTACTTTGAGCATCATCATGCATGTTTGTTCATAAAAGTACTCTGCAAAAACCCTATTTTTTTTCTAATTATCCCTCCTTTAATTTCAAATCATAAAACCAGGTCTTCCTGGATATTTTGTTTGTCTAAAAACTATTTATAAAATAGTTTAAAAGTTAAATAAAAATAAAAATATTTTCAGTGGGGGAGGCAGCCACCGGCCAGGCCCAAAAGGCCCAACCGGTAGCCACCTACCACCCCACTGCCCAAACCCTAGCTACCTACCCCAAAACCACACCCAGCCGCCACTCCTCTCTCTCCCTCCACCACACACACACACATAGCCACCTCACTCCGGCCGCTCCCAGGCCGCCACCTCACCCCAGCCAGCCGCCCACCACCTGCCACCTCCCCAGATCTCCCGCCCACACCGACCACCATCTCCCGCCCGCTCTCGACAAATCCCCCTGCACCTCCCGACCAACCGCGTGACCATCCCCGCTCCTAGCCCCACCCCTTGGGACAATCCCACACCGACCCCGCCACCTGCTCCCAGGCCACCCCGCTCCACCTGCCCGCTCACCTCGCACCCTAGTCCCGCACGTCACCTGGCCCACCCACGACCCTGCTTCCTCTCCTGGCGCCACCAGCTCGCGCAGCACCCGCCGCCTCGAGCTCCCGTGTCGCCGTCGCCAACGGCCTCTATCTCGCCTCCACCCACGTCGTTGCAGGGGACCCCGCCGCCGCTCAGCTCGCCGTCCCTGTGGCCGCTCTCCTCTCCGCCTGCTGTCGACCTCCGCCTCGCTAGGCCCCCTTCTCCCACGCAGCGCCGGGCGACCGCCACTGTCGAGCCCCCTCACCGGAGCCCGACACCGCGCCCCTGCAAGCAAACCCCCGCGCATGTGTCATCGTCTCCCTCTCGGTCGCCATCCCGCCCCGCCGCCATCGGCTACGCCGCCGCCCTGCAGCGCCGCTCCGCGACCACCTCACCGTCGCCCTCTCCTCTGTCTCCGGCCGACTTCGCTGCCCTGGCTCGACCATCTCCTCTCATCCGGCCTCGCGCCGCCGCCTGGCTCTTCTTCTCTGCCGTCGGCCCTCCACCTCGCCGCCTGGACCTTCCCCCACCCTCCTGCGCCTCCTCGTCGCTCACCCCGTCGCGGGTCGCCGTCATCCTAGCGTCGCCGGTGCTCCCCCGTTCTGCCCCACGTGCGTCCCCGAGCTCGCTAGCCGCCTCTGTGTGCTGCCGTCTCCGCGGCCTCTCACCTCTCCCATCCACGAGCTCCTCGAGCCCTCGAGTCGCCGCTCGGCCGGCCGCTGCCCCTTCTGCAGCACCGCTGGGCTTTGTCCCCAGCGAGCCCCTTCTTCAGCATCGATAAGCTCCGCCCTCTACGCGCCTTCCCCCGCCTCCGGCCGCAGCCTCGCCGCCACGAGTCCTCCTCCCCGCTGCAGACCCGCCTGCCACCGTCTCTTCCCCGAGTACCCCCGTCTCTGCGCTGACCTTCGGCCGTGCCAGGTTGCGCCTTTCTCCCGCGCCCACCTGATGCCCTTCTTCTGTTTGTTTCCTGGCCGGGCTCATGCGTGTGGTGAGTTGTTGGTGCAGTAAGTGTGGCTTATGCAGTTGTGTGTGGTACTTCCGTTGTGTGGATGTGGTTACTGCTGTGGCTATCCAAGACACCATGCGACAAGAGCGACAAGTCAGAACCGCCAAGTACTTCATCCCAGACGCCAAGACCGACCCGATACGCGGACCCGACAAGATCTTTGCGACGACAAGATCGACACCGACCAGTGCGAATCCGATGCGCCCCCTGGCGCCAAACCAAGTCCTTCTTCCCGGAACGCCAAGCTCTCCTTCCGTTGTCCGAGATCGATCCCGCCAAGTCCAAACTCGATCCCCGTCGAACCTGTCGAACTCCGAACCCCCGGAACCCAAGATCTTCCGAACCTAGATGTGTGCCTCTAAGCCCCTATTTTTATAACATGACATATACCTGTCGTATAATTAAATCATCATGCTTGCATTCATGTCATCTGGTGGGTTGGGTTAAATAGTCGATTCACCTAAATTAAATAAGGAGTCCATATGCGGGATATCTTGTCTTATTCCGGACTCCATTTGAATTTGCGTAGCGAACCGCTGCCATGTTTTACCTTGTTAAAACAACATTTAAATTGCGGGGTTTTAAACAACATGAACCATCTAAGTAATTGTCGGGACCCCGGTTCCGCTTAATACTGCCTAATTGCACCGCATCTGCATCATATCATAATCGTGCCGGATCTTCTGTCGTAATATTAAATATTGCATCCCGTGTTTCTTCTAGTGTTTGCTTCTTCGCGGATTAGGCCGATGAGTTGATGCGAGTATTGACAAGTTCTCCGGATATGAACCTTTGGCAGTGTTTCCCAGGCGAGCATCTCCCTCTTTCAACCTATTTTGCTTTTATAGTCTTTATTTCCTCCTGTTGATCTATTGCTATCCGTGTTGCGATGCTTTAGTTTCCGTGCACCATTTATACTCCTTGCACCCTCTATATTGCCATGGACACATCCTATTGCCTGTTGTTTGATAAATAGTCAGCCTTGCGAGTCGTAGTTGCTTACTTATGTGTTGCTTCGCGTCGTTGTCGTTTCACCGGTGACGGCAAGTTGGCACATGATAATGCTGGAGATGCTTAATGGTGGAGATGATCATGACTTTAAATACAACTATTAAATTGCTGGGACAACTAATGAAAGAGGCACCGGTGGGCAATATATGCTATTTGGTTTTTATGCCCACTTGTGTCCCGTAGGCCCCGAGTACTTGATACCTGTTCCTTGACTATTCGCACTATCCACATACGAGAGACTCTATGAATCCCCCTTAGCCAGAGCTTGATTCATTTCTTATTTCTTGGGGCCACAAACTAGTTTGGGTCTTTATTACTATCCCATATGTATGCCATGCTTTACTGCTTTATTTAAGATTGTGCGTGGAGCACCTGTACTATTTTGGATCGTGCCACGTTTTCGCGGTATCGACAAGCCCAGTCACACTTTCGGGTTCCAAGTCGTTTACAGCAGTCGTCACAAACCTTGGGTCCGTTCCGGAGCCGGCCAACTTCGTTGCGGGTAGCTTAGTGGGGTCGCCCCCTGAAATATTTTATGAATCCTGTGATTGCTTTGTCGTGAAAGCCTCGTTGGGTTTTGATTTGGTTTTTCCGAGGTTGATCGTGTGTGTGTTGCTATTCCCCTGCAGGGTAAATCTTTCTGAAAGCCGTGTCCGTGGTTATGGACGACTTGGAGCACAGTATCTCGATCATAGACAAGCATAACTAAAGTAGTGTTAAAAATTTGACTTAATATGTGACTAGTAATCAGCTTCACTACAATGGAATGGATAATAAAAATGCCAACAACTGGTGGATCTGTGGTGATCTGTGTCATACTATACCTGCCTAGTAAGTACCGCAACTCTAATGGAATGAAATAAAAGTGCCAACAATTGCTGGGTTTTGGGATTCCTCATGACAATTATATCTGACTAGTAAATGTTCCAACTATAACGGAATGGTGATTAAAACTGCCTACTACTTATGTTATCAGGATGACTCATGATATCTATATCTGACTAGTAAATGCTGCAACTATAATGGAATGAGTAAAACTGCCAACTGTGTGAGTTCCTTGGTTTGACTTCCTCGTCTGGTCGCGAGGGGGGGGATACCAGGATGGGTATGATTGGTGGTAGTATCAGGTTGGATTTGAATAGGTCTTTATTTCCCCTCTCTAATAGCCGCCAGTTTTACTGAGTCTCTATAGGCTGTTTAGTGCTGCTGCGCTGCCGCTTCAGTCCACCATACCTATGTAGGCGAGAGCCGCCGAATTCTAGCCTCGCCGTGTACTGGCCTCAGTACTGACACTCCTCTTTTTCCTTTGCCCTTTGTCGGAACCCCTTTTGTTTTAGCAGGTTTGAGATCGACGTCGTTAGCAAGGTTACCCTTCCGGCTTGGCCTGGGCAGGGTTATGGACGCCATTGGTTATTCTTTAGGGCTCTTAGCCCCATTTGCATCTTGTCCGTAGTCGGACGCTCTATCATTTTCAAGGTGATTTGAATATTTGTATAGTATATCTGTATTCTTGACTCATGGAGTCGTTGTTGTATATATATATATGTTCTGTGGGTTCCATCGTGGACTAATGTGTAATGGTATTACTTCATTTCCACCCGCACGAAAGTGCCTGGTGGGCGTCCTTGAATCGTTTCTATGCGGGTTTGGCGGGAAGCACTAAAACTTGCATAGGGCTGATTCGAGGGTGTTACAAGTTCCATCCCCAACATAGTAGTTATCCATAACACGATCAATAATTCTTGTAGGTATTTTGAAAACATCATTCTCAGCAGGTGGTGGCTTATCTACTACCTTAACAGTGGTAGTAGCATTACCAAATAAGAAACTCGGCGAATTATCCATAACAAAAATAAAGCAACTAACAGAAGTAAACAATACTCACTGTAGAAGTTTCCTTTACCAGTTCCACTCTCCAATAGCGCTTCACTCCCCGGCAACGGCGCCAGAAAATAGTCTTGATGACCCACAAGTATAGGGGGTGTATCGTAGTATTTTCGATAAGTAAGAGAGTCGAACCCAACGAGGAGCAGAAGGTGCTGGCTAGTGGTATGGATCAGGAATTCTCTGCAAATACTTAGCAATCGGATTTTTAGGGGTTTTTTGATAAAGCAAGTAAACAAAGTACGAGTAAATAAAAGACAGTAGGAATAAATGCAGCAAGTGGCCCAATCCTTTATGCAGCAAAGGACAAGTCGGTTGTATTACTTAAGATGACCAAACGTTCTCGAGGACACATGGGAAGACTATCAAGTGCTTTCGCTTCATATAGTCGATTAATCTTCTTTAGCTTGCTAAGTGTTGTGTGGGTGAACCTGTGCTAATGTACCGACCTTCCTAGGACTAATACATACTTGTGATTATACACCTTGAAAATATCCGTAAGTACAAGAAAGTAATTAAGGTAGAAACCTAACCACAGCTTTAAACTCTAAGACCCTTACGTCCCTTGGGCAATGGTTTCCTAACGGGGGTTCAGGTTTCTGTCACTCCGGCAACCCCTACGATTAGTAGCCAAATACATAATGCATTCCCCTAGGCCCATATAGGTGAAGTGTCATGTAGTCGACGTTCACATGACACCACTAGAAGAAGTACACCACAACTTAAATAACAATCTATTGAATCTTTCTCAACGCAACTCCACTACTAACAACAAGACTTCTCCCATGTCCTCAAGAACAAAACGAACTACTCACAAGACATCATATGGATCATGATCAGAGATGGAATAATGATGTATAACAATCTGAACATAAACAATAATTCAATGGTTCACTCAATAGCATCAACTACAAAGAGTAATCAACACCGGGAAAGTTTCCCCTATGAACTATAGCAAGATTCAACCAATTGTTACAACAATATGGAGATGGTGATGAGGGTGCTGATGGTGATGATGGTGATGATGATGATGATGATCCCGATGAAGTCCAGCCTGATGGTGGTGTTGATGGCGACGATCTCCCCTCTTCGGGAAGGAATTCCCCCGGCAAAAATCTGTCTACCGGAGAGATCTTTCTCTCTCGGTGTTTTCTGCCCCATAGAGGCGGCGGAATCTTTCTGTGGTCGCTCCCCGAGTCTTAGGGTTTCGTGGGGATGATATACGCCAAGGGGAGAGGATGGAGTGGGCCAGGGTGGCCACACCACCTCCAGGCGCGGCGTAGGCCTGCCCGCGCCATGGGGTGGTGTGGGCCCCCTGTGGCCCATCTCCACTCCATCTTCTGACATCCTTAGTCTTCTGGAAAAATAGGATTTTCCGTATATTTTCCCGGATTTTCTGATCTTCGCGAATTTGGCCTCCAAACAGCACCTTTTCCATCAGAATCCTGACTACAACGGTCCATGCTCCAAAAGTCATCAACCATGCAAAAATAGATGAAATAACATAAGTATCACCTCTCAATATGAAATATATCAATGAATAATAGTGAATTAAGACATAGAATAGTGATGCAAAATGGACGTATAAATGCAGTAGTGGATGATGAAGATCGATGCCTTAGCCTCCCGGATGTGCGCAGGTTGAAGATGAATCCCAGGTGGTTAAGTTCCCCCTCTAGATGCCTTCTGGAGGTGAGGTTTCGGCGATTTCTGGGTGTTCTGTATGTCGTCTCTCCGATCCAGTTACATGGAGTGAAACTATTTAAGGAGGCGGAGGCGGCTCCAACAATACGGTCAGAACTATACGGCCGTAAAATGTATTCTAGTCGTATAGTTGGTCGTTGAACCCTGTCTCCTTTATCCGCTTCTGGTTTTCTTCTGGTATTATTAATATTTCCCAAATAAGCAATTTATGTTGTTTTTTACTCCTTTTCTCTTCAGTACAACTGCTCCAAGGATTGCATCCATCAGATGTCCTGATCCTGGTGAAGACATACATAAAATGTGCGCGTGAGCGCCGTAAAATACCAAGATCCTACATCTATAATGCAAAATAATAATGTAAAACATGATGCAAATATGCACTCATCATGCCCATTGGCAAAAAATAGAGACGTCTAGATGCCGCGGAAACCATTGAAGACTTAGATGATTCTACGGCCTCGAAACCTTCTGGTGCCGTACCATTATCGTCGGCTCCTTCCCAGAAGAATCTATTTCGCTTTGCGCAGGACGTATCTTCGTAAGTACTTATCTTCTCTTTACTGTTTTGTCAGATAATTCAATTGCTGATGCTTCCTTATTCTCCGTCTTTGCTGTTGTAGTGGTGATGATGCGAAAGACCCGACTTTGTCTCCTCTTCGCACTTCTATTGCTCCTTCTGTCAAGGACCCAAAAGATTTGCTGGCGTCTTCTGCGGATCCTCCTATCTATAAGGATGTTGTCGCTCTATCGAAACCCCCATCATTGAAAAGAAGAAAATCAGTTGGCAAAGGCATGGTGATATCTGAGGGCCCTGCCGGGGTGGATATGCAAGACGTAAGCGCATTCGTAATTTTTAACTTCACCCTGGATCCTTCTTTGCTTGTCTTTCCTAATGTCCTTATTTGTAGCCTGTGATGCGTGAGGTGGTCGACATGGCCACCCATTTCATTAAGATTCGTAATGAAGCCGAAGGTCTGAAAGGTATATTTTCATCCTTTTGTAATTTATGCGCTTCTTCTCATCTTTCTAATTTTTTTTCATTACTTTCTTATTCAGACATTGCTAAGGAGTCCGACGTCATCCGGGACGAGGCGTTGAAACGTGCCGATGATCTGGAGGCCCAACTTCGGATCACTGAAAAAGCTTTGGAGGAGGCCAATCAGAAAGCCAGTGTTGATGCTGAAGAAAGAGCCAAACAAGCTGCCATCCGAGATGAAAATCTTCGGAAGCGCTTGGAGACTCTTAATTCTTCCTTCACTCATAAGTTTTTTATTGTTTGGTGAGGGAGAGTTTTTGTTCCAGTCCTCTTTGTTCTTGTGTTCTGATCTTCCCCCCTTTTGGTGTGTGTAGAGATGTGAGGCCAAAATTTGCTGCTTGATGAAGACAAGAAGGTTGACGCCTTATCAGAAGCTATTAGCACCTTGGAGGCTAATAGTGTTCGTGTGCACAACCTCCTTGTCCGATCATGCCGCGCCTTCAAGGGTTTGCATGCCGAAGTTTTTCCATCGAAGGAAGTACCTGCCGACCTGAACGATCTTGTTGCTATTTTTGGCGACGACCCGAGTCCGCTTGTTAGATACAACATGACTCAATCGAAGAGTGGTGCGGAAACATCAATGGCATTGGCGATGCCGCATGGCGAGAAGGTTGAAATGGATCATATGGGCACCTAGAGGGGGGTGAATAGGTGTTACTCCAAATTTTAATACTTTTTCAATTTTAGGCTTGACACAAAGGTAAATTCTCTAGATATGCAATCACGACGAATTTCCCTATATGCAAACCTAACTACTAATGAGTAAGAGTGAGGAGAGAGGAAACCGTAGTGGAGCACGCGGAGACACATGATTTTTTTTACCGAAGTTCCTTCCTTGTTAAGGGAAGTACATCTACGTTGGAGGGGTGGGTGGTACTAAGACCACCATGCCACGATAGGCCTCACCCTGTTCTCCGATGGATCTCGCCACCAAAGGCCTGATCCACGTTTCCACTATTGGTACCCTTTGAGGCAGGAACCGATGCCTTTACACAACTAGCAGGACACACTCCACAACCGAATTGGAGGCTCCCATAATGACAACAAGCTGCCACAAGAACAAATATTATCAAAACCGAAACACAAGATCTAGATATTAACAAGTAATACTAGATCGAGAAATCTCCAAGTGAATGGAGGGGAGTGATGCGCTTGATTCGTGATGTCGATGAATGAAGTCTCCTCCTTTGATTCCCCAAAGGTCAGAGCCTTCGGGTGGTTGAAGTGGGAGATCTTGAATGAGAGATTTCTCAACAGGCCAGTACTTTTTCGAATGAATGAAGAGCTCTGACAAGAGGGGTGATTGGGGCTTTTATACCCCCTATTCAAACTTGTCCGTTGGAGAAGTCAGGGCCGGATTATGGCTAGATTATCCGGCCGGGGAAAAACTCTGGCCTAGACTCAGATTTTTGGGGCAAAATTCCGCCCCCACATAGAAAGACACGCCATAGTAAACTTCTCTGGGGGTGGATTATCCGCCCTGGGCAAATACTCCAGCCCTGGCAGGACAATCCGAAAGATTATTCTCCCCTCACTGAGGGACGTGCCTTGTCTCACTTAGCAAGCTTCTCTGGTGGGAGGATTATCTGGCCCCCCTTTGGGAGCGGATTATCCGGCCCAAGCAAAAAATCTGGCCCTGGCCGGACAATCCGAGAGATCATCCACCCCGTCACTGAGGGACGCGCCTTGCCCATCTTTGTCGAAGGGGTTAGGCCGAATTATCCGGCCCTTATCAGGAATTTCAGCTTTTCATGTAAACACTTGTCTGCAGCACTTAGCACACATGAGATAATCCATGGTATTGTTATCCAACACAGAAAACACTAGAGATCATGAAATGTTGTTTCAATCTCCCCCTTTTTGGTGTTAGATGACAATACTAGGATTTGTAATATAGCTCTATTATCACAAACAAAAATATGAAGTAGACTCCCCCTAAGGCCTTGTTTACTTCTCTCGTATTTTTATCCACTAGAGTTGTGAGGATATGCGGGGATTTGGTGTTCACCGAATACTCTCCAATCCCTGCAAATACCCTTCCCTGAAAATACTCTACCGTGTAGGAGAGTTTTCAATCTAGACAAAAATAAGAAGGATTTGCGGGATATCCCGGGATTATCCCGGCCAAACCCGGAGTAGTAAACAGACTATGGGGATTTTGTGGGAATTGGAACAATCCCCTCCGTTCCCCGCAAATACACTAGTGAACACGAGAGAAGTAAACAAGCCCTAAGTGTGTGCATAGTTGAAAATTTTGCATTTGAATACAAATGCACACAAGTAGATACAAGTCTATTTCATAGGAAAGGAATTTTTACATACATGAAAAGATAGCACATAACCTCATACCATTGTGAGAAACAAGACCACAATATAATGCAAGAATAGCCAATATGATAACCATTATTGAGGCCTTCCATAGTGAGAGGGATAACCAATAACCAATGTGATAGATGGACCCATAATCACTGATAGATAAATCCATAGGACAATTCTAGTGCCACACACCAACATAGTCTCATACAAAATCAAACTCGAATAAAAGTTCAACACTAAATGCGCACAAGTGATAATAAGACCGAACCGATAAAGAGAAAATGCTTGTGCCCGACCCATGCAAATCCATGAAGATCTAATAGAACTATTTCTCCCCCTTTGGCATCGAAATGCCAAAAAGGAAGAAGAGCGATGCTAGCACCCCAAGGGATCACTCATAGTCCTCATCATCTTCCTTGTCTCTGTCCTCATCATCATACTCCTCGGTATCTTCCTCGTCCTCATGAGCTGGTGGAGTCGGCTCCCTCACCGGACAAGAAACAAGTGCCGCTCAAGCTCTCCATAGTTGAGTCTATAAGAATTCCACTAAGAATATGGAGTGGGAGTGGTAGGAGAATGAGGATCGCCTAACGCCCCAAACACATGGTGGAGAATGAGCTTCTAGGTACGGGCCATCTCGTGTGGCTGCTTGTACGCCGCATACTACCCCTTGTGAGTATCCACCCCCATGCACAAAATTTCTGCTGAAACCAATCTTCACCTCATGAGAAACATGAGACACTGGGGGCCTACGAGCACAGGCACGGGCATCCCTCATAAAACCCTCAGGAGTAGAGGTTGGATGAGAGGTCTTCCTTGACTTGTTGTAGATTTTCTTCACCTTATGCTCAACATCAAAGTGAAATTCTCCAGCGAGAAGCAATTTATTAATGGGCATCATAATATAGGGAGCATACGGAATGGAGAGCCTATTGAACATGGCATCAGTCAACTCATTATAGATGAATTCCATCACATCCATCTTGTAATCCACAGACGCATCCTCACTGGAGGCCACCTCAAAGGAAAAAGCAAGCAGCTAAACTAAGTGGCTATGAATGCTGTCATTGTTGCCCCCACTAGGCGTGATGGAGTCACGGAAAATACCAACCAAAATAGCACAAAGAGGTGAGAGGCCAGCAAGAGTACCCACAATCCCATTATCAGCCATGCAAGGAGAAAGAGCAGCATATTTGTTGGGATTGAGTTGAGTGATGATATGATGGCCACAAGCACGATCCCTGCCACCGAACGGATATCCAAGCACCCCAGCAAAGGTCTGAAAAGCAGATTGCATCATAGTGTCATGGGTCATCCACTTCATGGTGCGGTTCTCATCGCCACAAATTACCAAAGTGGAGAAGAATTGCTTCACCACCTCAGAGTCATAGGAATATTGAAGGGCCATAAGAGAGTGCAGCCCCATCCGCTCAGTCACATCCATAGCATCAGCAAGTTGAGGCTTCTCCATAGCCTCAGCAATATTCATGGGATGCATAGGGTGAATCTTCAGAGACGAATATGCATCTTCATATATAGACTTTTGGTCAGCACACCAAAAGCGGGAGTCAGCAAGCTGTGTACCTCCCTCAGTGTCCACAAATATATCACGATGATGAATCAAAGAGTAAGTGACATGATCCATTTTCTTATAGTCGACCTTTGGTGCCTTCGCCTTTCTCTTGGAGACACCCTTCATTCCCTTTTCTTTCCTTGCTTGTTCAGCCATATAGTCAGCCTCTCTTTTCCTCCTCCTCAATTCAACCTCGTCCACGAGACCACCTTCACCGTGGTCCCTAAGATAGAGACCACGGAGATGGTGCTTGTAGGTTTTGGGAACACTAGAACCACATGTGAAACAAATAAGATGGATAGTGATACCTTCGATCCGGATTACGGTTGTAGTATAGCTTCTTTTTCCCTAGTAGACCTAGGTTATCGAATCCTCGGGAAGCGAATGCGTAGTGAAGTTACTTTAATGGACCTTCAGGAGTTTTAGAATTCCTTTTGTGTTTTTACCGGACCAATAGCTTGCGTCTTTTTGTTGTTGTCAATGATGGAGAGATAGGGCCTAGGGCGTTCGGTTTCACCTGTAGCTGTGCAAAACATCTGATGGGAATAAAAGATAAAAATAAAGTATGTGTGTACTTGTTAGAGCAAGATAAATTATATGTGGGCAGTGCATCCATAATTTCTATTGCCTCCGCAACCGCTTATAGCAATAACCTACTAGTCTCATCCATAGAAGAAAGAGAACTAATGATATGCATAGTGATGTCACCATTAATCCCAAGCAAATCCCTCACATACAGCCATACTACCCCTTCTGTCACTGGGGTTCCCAACCTGCAGATCATTCATTACTCATACTCCCTATACCTGGCTCAACCCTCGGGGTCTTGGGTACCTAAAAGTCCTTGGATTGAGGCAAGAGAGGATACAATAATCATCATGTCATACAAACTAATACACGATCCCATCTATGATAAATAACTTGCACAATTGCTACATGGCTAGGCCGAAGCCCTTAACCCAAGGAGAATTACTCACACATAGAGATGAGATCAATAATCACAAACATTGTAATGAAAATCATAAGATTAATAGAAATAGTCTCACAATGTCGCAAATCGGAGAAGAGATCTACTGTTACAAGTGGTGGAATATGGCTATGGAGATGGAGAAGGGTTTGGAGATCTGGAGGCGGCTGGTGATCTGTGGTAGAGACTTTTTGGCAAGGTCTGGCTTGTTTTCTCGTCACCCGAGGATTCTTTATATAGGGGTCCCTTCACGAAAGTTGTTCTGTTTGACCTAACAGTGGTGGTGCCAACTATACGACTGGACCTATACGGCCGGAATTTCTGCTCTGGTCATATAGTTGGTCGTTAAAACGTCTGCCTCCGCTTTACGGCTCCTGGTTTCTTCTGGTTGTTGGAAATCTTGTATCTTTGACTTTAATGTAGTGATTCCCTCCTTTAAACGACATTATCTGCGTAGGAAAAATATAAAAGAAAGGATTGCATACCCCTCTGAATATTAGCATTAGTGGCAGGGTTTAGAGAGACATTTCATCAAAAATATGAGTAATATCCAGTTTAAATGTGGATGTAGATGGCTATATTTCAGAGCCATCAACCTCCTCAAGCTTAAACTTGATCGTCCCCGAGCAAGAAAACCAAAATCAAAAAGGAACTCAACATTTAAACTAAAATAACGAGATGGTGGTCTTACTCATGATTAGTAGTCTCATGTTTGCTCCACTTCATAAATCTGAAAAACTTCAGCATAGATAGAGTAATGTTAAGCATATCATACGGGCTTCATGCATCCTTATAGTGCAGCAAAATTATTGTCAACATGGATGATTCAAATGAGTAAACTTTATTCCATGTCAAGTAATCAACTCATAGGCTTGCCTTTGAACGATAAGTATAATCATGTAAGTTAAGAGTGTGAGAGTTGTCATGAAAAGCATATACAATAGAGTATCTCAATTCTCCCACATTAATAAATCAAGACTTTTCAAGCACTACTTTTATATTAATTGTCCTTCAAGAATTTCAGTTTTTATGTAATTGAGAGCATGCCAAAAAAAAATATTAGTTTATTGGGATGTGATGGACACTCGTGGCATCAATAAGATTTTGTTCCTTTTGCATAATGATTTCTCATAACAGCAAGAGGAGTGATTCCATCATGATTATAGCTAGCTGGGAGTGCCAAGAATCTTATCCACTATAGCATTGCTTCTACAAGTGTTTAATCAACTCATAGCTGAAATCTAGGAGTTTCCTCCATGAAGATCGTTCATAGGCAAGTGGAGTTGTTGGCATCCCATGAAGTTTGACATGCATAATGCTATATCATTCTTATGATTAACAAGTCAAACTTTGGCATGCTCACAAAAACCGCTAAACATTAAATCAATCGAACAAATCCTTTCAAAGAGAGCTATTAAGTCAATCAACATTTTTAGTGGTGTTGAGTGTATCTAGAAATAAACCTTCAAGACTAAGCACTACAACACCCAAGCCTTCAATTGTGAGACCTTTTCTTATTACAATTGTTTAGAAATTTTAGGCAAGACTTGGTTATTTACGAGAGCTAGAACAAAACGTACCCAATTGAATTCCCATGCAAATGGAAATCTTACTACAATACAAAGACTCACTCCACCAATATAATATCTCAACATTTACTACTAACAAGCATGGGTTTCTCAAACTTCAAAAGTGGGGAGTCATAAGGCATACCTCTCATGTTTGGTTCCACTTCTCTCTTCCTGTTTTATTTGCTTCTTCGAAACTCAAAGTCGATCACTCTCCTGCAAATATATGAAGACCTCGAGGCGGAAAGAAAAGAAAGAGGGAAAATAAGGAAAAATGGAGAAATCTTTTTGTTGTTTTTAAGAGAGGAACTTTAAAGAATAGAAAATTAGCGGCAAAGCTCGGCTAGAAAATTTCAAAAGCAAGTAGAAAGAACTACAAATAAGGTGTTGGGATAGCCAACACGAGTGCTTATAAACTCAAATAAAAAAACAACCTCTAATCAAATAAATGCCAAATAAAGATACATGAGGAAACTTCCCCAAGCTTAGGCTTTTGCAAGCCCTTCAAATTACTGTGGTGGCAGGAAAAAAAGTCGTTGCTCCAGTTCACAAATTGAGTTGAGAGGTTACTAGTTGATTCTTGGAGGTTCAAAGAGAGGCTATGCATCCTCTCCATAGTCCCTCCAAGTCCTTGGAAATCTTGGTATGTGGCAAATCGGGTTTGTGGCTACTGCTCTCGATAAGGAACTTCTTGCTCCTCCTCTTGGTCCTCATCCTCTTGTGGAATCTCCTTCTCCGGTTGGTGTTGCTCAACCTGCGAATCATATATCAAACATCCTTCCTTGATAGAGAAAAGACCATTAGGCATAGGAGCGGGGTAGAGACACCTAGCTCCAGCAATATGTAGATAATAAACACCACCTCTCCTAGTGAGCATTCCACATGCTCTCAAAGTGGAGAAACCAACACGTGTCTCACCTAGTATGGGTTGAAATCACCTAGGTTGAGGCCTAGGGCAGTGGCAAGCACGGGGATGACGCCTCCACCTGTGATCGGTCTGTGGCTTTAGGAAGCTTGGTGCTCCAAGTAGCGCACAAGGATGGCGCCCAAGTTGAGTGACAAGCCACAGTTCATGTAAGTAGCCTTTGCGAGGACTAGGATGTCCTCCTCGTGAAGTCCCGTGAACTCATTACGTGCCTGCAAAGTGTTAGCAATAACATATAACAAACATCAAATTGCAGGGTGTTGAATATTCTTCCCCTTGTTCACTTTACTAGTGAAACTCATTCCATTATAGTATTGTTCAGGGGTAGGTTCTAAGCCAGTAAAGGATGCGCGTAAGGCATGAATATCATTGTTTGGCAAATTAAAACATGCACACCATTAATCTAATGTTAAGGTGTAGTTGTTGTTCATCAGTCGGAAAGAAATAGTATCCTCTCATTGCCATTGTTTAACGGTGCTTTGTAATGAATTTAGAAATTCAATGGTTAAGCGGCGATAAGTAGGCACATCATTGTACACAAAGTTTTGCAGGCCAGCTCTATTGCAGAGTAAATTAAAGTCATCAGAAATACCGAGTTGGCTCAATATAATGGGGCAAGCCCACTTGGTGGCCTTCACTTCGCGGTTCTTGATCCTTTTGAAGTGATCACGATGGGCCTCATCCCTGAACCGTATCCCCATGAGTTCCTAAGCGGTAGCCCGAGAAGCGCTAGCTGTGGCATGAGCACGAGTTTGGCTCCTTGTGTTCATCATCTTCTCGTGCGATTTTGTGGTCGGACGCAACTATACGGGCGGAACTATACGGCCGAAACAATGTGTTCCCGCTGTATAGTTGGCCTTTTGTCAAAATTTTAGGATTTCCTCCTGGCGACGAGCTATACAGGCGCAAATATATGGCCAGAACAAAATGTTCCCGCCGTATAGTTGGTCGTTAAACTATCTGTCCCTGCGAAAGAAAATATACAAAGGCATCGATATCTATACGACCAGTACTATACGACCGGAATTTTTATTCCCGCCGTATAGTTGGTCGTTAAACTCTCAGTACATTAGAAAAGATATTATACGAAGGCATTGATATCTATATGACCGGAGCTATACGGCCGAAATTTTTATTCCCGCCGTATAGTTGGTCGTTAAACTCTCAGTACATATTACAGAAAAAATTTCGATGGCAAAGGTATCTATACGACCGGAACTATACGGCCGGAATTTTTATTCCCGCCATATAGTTGGTCATTAAACTCTCTGTGCATATGAAAAGAAAATTGTCAATGGCAAAGATATCTATATAGCCGGAACTATATGACCAAAATTTTTATTCCCACCGTATAGTTGGTCGTTAAACTCTTTGTGTGCATCAAAAAAATTTGTTTCTTCGAAAACTATTTATTTTCCTGTAACTTAGTGATATACCTTGTTTTTGATAGAAAATTGACAGTAAATATTGTCGACCAACAATAGCATGAATAAAGCAGAATTTGAAGTACTACCGAACTTATTCTCCTCAAATGGAGTTTTCTAGCACTCTTTATTAAACATAAACTTTAAACTAAAACTAAAAACTTTACTCAAAACTTTATTTTACATGGGTTGCCTCCCATGAAGCTCTCTTTTATGGTCAATAGCTTGACTTGACGATACTCACTTGGGCCAGATGAGTGGAACACCCACTCCAAAGTAATTGGCCTTCAAAGTGATGGCCTCCTTTTCATCATGCTTGGCTTTCTTCTTCCTTGGGAAATGAATAACAATATGACCCCGCGAAGACAATTGCAGCTTCATGTTCCCTTCATGCAGATTAATCAAAGCCTTAATAGTTCTTAAGAAAGGATGGCCTAATATAATAGGAGCAGTAGCATCTTTAGACATGTCAACAATAACAAAATCAATGAGAGTAGGAAAACCTTTAATGTATACCAAAGTGTTCTCCTTAATTTCTACAACTTGTTTGTAGGTATAATCTGCTAGATGCAATTTTAATTCAGTAATTTCAAAGGAGCCAAGATTTAACTTGTTAAAAAGACTCTGTGGAATTGTTGAAACACTTGCACCTAGATCACAAAGTGCATCTATCTCATTGGTTCCAATTTTATAGGCTCAAATATTTCATCTAGTTTAATAGGTAATTCTTCAGCAATTTGCTTGTATTCTTCCTCAAGCTCACGTACCTTTATTGCTACTTGATTAACAAAGTGTTGGTACATAGCTTCCTCACTACCTTCACTTACCGGAATCTTGACATTGATCCTTTTTATGAGATCTTCAACGGTGTAGCTTGGTGAACGAGCATTACTATAGTCAAGTTCTTCAGGCTCCTCCCTTTGGATCCTCATCATTTTGAGTTTTTCAACAGGATTGGGCTTAGTTTTACCTACAAATTTTGTAGAATGAGAGTCTGACTCTCGGTTATCTTACCTAGCTATGCCTCAACGATCCTCGTTCTTTCTTGGAGGGCCTGCAAATCATTTCTCAAACTAATAGCTTGGTTAGATAATTTACCAAGCATAGCATCATGGTTCTCCGTTATTTTAACAAGAATATTGTTTTGTTCATTTTGTGAGTCTATGAAAGACTTAAGTGTTTCTTGGAGACTACCATTACTAGTTCCCATATTATTATTAGAGTTACCTGCAGGACTAGAATATTATTTTTGAAAGTTAGGATTGTAACTCTTTTTCCAAGCAGGGTTATAATCATTACAAGCTACGAAGTCTATTTCTTCAATATTTGTTTCAAGGGTGGCTCTTACCTGGGTTTCCTTACCTTTTACGGCTAGTATGAGCTCATCCAAGTTGGCATTGAGTTCTTCGTTTTCTTGCGGTGAAATAGAATTCACCTTCTTCGTGTTTGATCTTTCCACATGCCATTGGGCATGGTTGTCTTGCATATTGTCTAGCAGCTGCTTTGCTTCGGTAATATGTTTACCCATAAACATTCCTCCAGCTGCAGTATCAAGCATAGACTTAGACACATGATTAAGAGCATTATAAAATAAATGGAGGATTAACCAATCTTCCATCCCATGACTAGGACAGTTTCTTAAGCATTCTTTCATCCTCTCCCATGCAAGCGCTAGTGGCTCACGCTCTTCCTGTCTAAAGCCAGTAATATTAGATCTGAGTTGCATAGTCTTTGCAGGTGGAAAAAATTAGTAATAAATAAAGAAGTACATCCTACCCATGATGTAATAGTATTTCTAGGCAAAGATAGCAACCATTCTTTTGCTCTTCCTCTTAGAGACAAAAGAAATAAACGCAATTTGACCGCATCGGGGTCAACGTCTTTAATACACATCATATCACATATTTCAGTGAAAGTATTCAAGTGCATACCTGCGTCTTCAACAGTAGAGCCTCCAAATTGATTCTGTTGAACCAAAGTTAAGTAACGGGGCTTAATTTCATAGTCATCAGCAGCAATTGCTGGCTGAGTAATAGGAGTACGGAAATAATCATTATTGGGAGTAGAAAACTCCCCAAGCTTCTTTTCAGCCATATTTCCTATGTTTTCGGGCTTTCTTAAACAAAGAATTATAATAGTAAAAGCAAGAATTTAAAGGATAACTAATTTTTTTGGTTTATCAAATCAAGACTGAAAGCAAACTAACAAAATTAACAACAAGAATTAAAACTAGCAAGGTTCCTAATAACCTCACTTGGGTAGCTATTGCTTCCCCGGAACGACGCCAGAAAAAGGGTTGATACCTTTGATCCGGATTATGGATGATGTATAGCTTATTTTTCCCTAGTAGACCTAGGTTATCGAATCCTCGGGAAACGAATGTGTAGTGAAGTTACTTTAACGGACCTTCAGGAGTTTTAGAATTCCTTTTTTGATTTTACTGGACCAATAGCTTGCGTCTTTTTGCTGTTGTCGACGATGGAGAGATAGGGCCTAGGGCGTTCGGTTTCACCTATAGCTGTGCAAAACATCTGATGGGAACAAACGATAAAAATAAAGTATGCGTGTACTTGTTAGAGCAAGATAAATTATATGTGGGTAGTGCATCCATAATTGCTATTGCCTCCACAACCACTTATAGCAATAACCTACTAGTCTTATCCATAGAAGAAAGAGAACTAATGATATGCATAGTGATGTCACTGTTAATCCCAAGCAAATCCCTCACATACAACCGTAATACCCCTTCTGTCACTGGGGTTCCCAACCTGCAGATCAGTCATTACTCATACTCCCTATACCTGGCTCAACCCTCGGGGTCTTGGGTACCTGACAAGTCCTTGGATTGAGGCAAGAGAGGATACAATAATCATCATGTCATACAAACTAATACACAATCCCATCTATGATAAATAACATGTACAATTGCTACATGGCTAGGCCGAAGCCCTTTGCCCAAGGAGAATTACTCACACATAGAGATGAGGTCAACAATCACAAACATTGTAATGAAAATCATAAGATTGATAGCAATAGTCTTACAATGTCGCCAATCGGAGAAGAGATATACTGTTACAAGTGGTGGAATATGGCTATGGAGATGGAGAAGGGTTTGGAGATCTGGAGGCGGCTGGTGATCTATGGCAGAGACTTTTTGGTGAGGTCAGGCTTGTTTTCTTGTTGCCCGAGGCTTCTTTACATAGGGGTCCCTTCATGAAAGTTGTTCTATTTGACCTAACGGTGGCGGCGCCAACTATACGACCGGAGCTATATGGCCGGAATTTCTCCTCCAGTCGTACAGTTGGTCATTAAAGCGTCTGCCTCTGGTTTACGGCTCCTGGTTTCTTCTTCTTGTTGGAAATCTTGTATCTTTGACTTTAATGTAGTGATTCCGTCCTTTAAACGACATTATTTGCATAGGAAAAATATAAAAGAAAGGATTGCATACCCCTCTGAATATTAGCATTAGTGGTAGGGTTTAGAGAGATATTTCATCAAAAATATGAGTAATATCTAGTTTAAATGTGGACGTAGATGGCTATATTTCTGAGCCATCAGATAACACAGGGATAAGAACACACAAGTCCAGGAGGAAAGTTTTAATAGTAGACAAACAATCCACAACGAAAGATACATGATGCAAAAATCTAAGGAATTCTGAATCAGAGTTGAGTATGCCAGGCCGGATAATCTGGCCATGCTAGGGGCGGATAATCTGGCCCTGGTGAAATTTTGCAGAATCGTCCTAGATTGATTAAAACAACATAGATCGGGCACATGAATCGCAAGACTATGATTTCTGAGCGAAACAAGAACCACAAGGAGACTCCTAGTCCACATTCCACCAACAAGTAACACATCAACTCAAAAGATGGGAGGGAGGGTGTTACCCTCACTCATTGAAGGAAGAACATGAAGGAGGAGGTACCCGGAGATGTGGGGAAGAATATCCAGGGGAGGCCCGGAGAATCCGGTGGCCAGAACAGCTCCGGGGAGGGCTGGAGCGGTGGGCGGTGGCTTGGGAGAGAGAGAGAGGGGTCGGGGGAGAAGAACTGCTCTATTTTGAGCTCTTCCCCCGACACCCAGCTCTTAAAGGACAGAAGCCGCCAGGGCCGGATTATCCGCCCTCCACTTGGGGTGAATAATCTGGCCTGATTTCTGAAATTCTATTGTACACAGATTCAGGCCCGTGCACCACCAAACAAAACCCCCACAAGATAAACAATGGACTTGTGTGCAAGAAAAGATGGCTCGAGGATAAAAAAGGCTTGGGATTAGACAACCAAACAGAGATGGTACTACACACCCAATATTGCAAGAACCAAATCAAATGAAAGCCAAAATGTGAGTGTGGTTTCCCAAAGAACACAAGATAAGCGAGAAAAGCCAAGAAGATCCACATAGAACCAAATCTTCTTACAGAAGAGGGCGGTGGCCTAGGTCTCCATGTTGGAGTGCATGGTATGACACGCGAAGATATATCTTGGGTTCATGACCAATACTCATCAAAAATCTCACATATCACAAAATGATATTAGGAGAAATGATTTTACTTACTTTCAGCATTATGGGGGAGTGTTAGCCCAATCAATTAGGACCACACCCCCTATATCCATGCCCACACCTAAACCAAATAAGGAGGAGACATACGAGTGTGTGCATGGGTAATCGAAAAGGCTAGAGAAAGGGCGCCCTCGTAGGAGGCTATGCCGTGTAGCTGCTGTTGCCTGCACGTGGCGTACGCGGAGTGCCTCACGCGCTGTCCCGACCTTCTCCCATGCGACACGTGGTAGATGCTGAGAGGGTCGCAGGTCCTTTTTCCTTTTCTTTTTGTAGATTTGAATACGAAAATTATGATATCTTTCAAATAGAGAGTCCAAATCGATATCCGTTTTCATAGCCTTGCTAGTCACGTCCAGATCTTCAAAACTAGATCCATTATTGATATGTTTTGATGAACTTTTTTCTCGTACTGCCTTTGATGTGTAGGTTGCACTGCCTTTTGGTCTAGTGCATGGTGCCTTTGGTTCCAATGCAGGACACGGTGTCCTGGCAGTACACTGCCTTGTTGTACTGTATTGCACTGCCTAAGGTCGCGGTGCACTGCACGATGTCCTGGTAGTACACCGTCCATGCACTGCCTTGTACTGTGCTACACTGCCTAAGGTCGCAGTGCACTGCGTGATGTTCTGGCAGTGCACCGCTGATGCACTGCCTTGTTATTCTGTGTTGCACCACCTTCGATGACAGTGCACTGTGCAGTGTCCAGGCAATGCACTATGCACTGTCCAAGTAGTGCACCGTCCATGCACTGCCTTGTTGTTCTATGTTGCACTGCCTTAGTTCGTAGTGCACTGCACAGTGTCCTGGCAGTGTACTGCCTCGTTGTACTGCCTTACACTGCCTTCTGTTGCAGTGCACTGTGCGGTGTTCTTGCAGTGCACGGTCCATGCACTGTCTTGTTGTACTGAGTTACACTGCTTACGGTCGACAATACAGGAGTTGCGCCGCTCGTGCACTCCCTCATTGCACTTCTTGGAACTGGCTTTGGTCGTGTGCACTGCATGAGCAGCTAGCCACGTGTCGGGCTGCCGTGCGGCTGAAAATACGTGCGTTGCCGAGCGTCCAGAAACGCGCGCACTGTAGTCGAAACACGTACTTCCTGGAGAGCGCGCTCCCGCTAGTCATCCTCATGGGTAATCAAGATAAACTCCTTCAATCAACGATATTTAGCTCATTCCTCAAGTAAAAAAAATCTTGCTTCATCCAGTGGCTTCGTGAAAATATCAGAAAGTTGGTTCTTCGTGCTCAAAGATAGATCAATATCGCCACGAGCAACATGGTCTCGAATAAAATGATTCCGAATCTCAATATGCTTTGTCCTTGTATACTACATCGGATTGTATGCAATTTTGATTGCACTTTCATTATCACATAAAAGAGGCACTTTGTCACAACTAACACTGTATTCCTTTAAAGTTTGCCTCATCCACAATAATTGAGTACATGCACTTGCCACAGCCAGATATTTAGCTTCGGCGATGGAGAGAGATATACAATTTTGTTTCTTAGAAGACCAACATACCAAAGACCTTCCCAAGAATTGACAAGGTCCAGAAGTTGATTTCCTATCATCCTTGTCACCAGCCCAATCTGAATCAGTATAGCCACATAGAGAGAAATTGGAGCCCTTGGGATACCATAGACCAAAATTAGGGGAATGAACCAAATATCGGAAGATTCTCTTGACCGCCACTAAGTGGCTTTCTTTAGGAGCTTGCACACACACCTACACTCAACACAATATCGGGTCTAGATGCACAGAGATAAAGAAGAGAGCTGATCATGGACCAGTATACCTTTTGGTCCACATCTTTACCATTGGGATTGAGTTCAAGATGGAATTTAGTTTGCATCGGTGTGGCGACGCCATTAAGATCCATCATCCTGAACCTCTTGAGCGTGTCTTGGATGTATTTTGCTTGATTTATGAAGGTTCCTTCTCTAAGTTGTTTAATCTCAATTCGAGAAAGAACCGTAATTCCCCCATCATAGACATCTCAAACCTGTCAGTCATAAGCTTTGAAAATTCATCATTAAAAGCTTTGTTAGTAGATCCAAAGATAATGTCTTCTACATATAGTTGGCATACGAAGAGCTCCCCCTTAACCTTCTTAATAAAAAGAGTGGGATTGATTTGCCCAACTTCGAAACCATGGTCTAGCAAAAGCTCTTTAAGGTGCCCATACCACGCACGTGGGACTTGTTTAAGGCCATAGAGTGCCTTATAGAGTTTGTAGACATGGTTCGGGAAGTTGGGATCCTCAAAACCTAGGGGTTTCTTTACATATACCAACTCATGTAGAGGACCATTAAGAAAAGCACTCTTAACGTCCATTTGCTGTAATTTAAAATTATTATGAGCTGCATAAGCAAGAAGGATACAGATGGACTCAGGACAAGCCACTGGAGCATAAGTTTCGCAGAACTCGATGCCTTCAACTTGGGAATATCCTTGTGCCACGAGTCTTGCCTTGTTCGTTACAACAATGCCATTCTCATCTTGCTTATTCTTGAAAATCCACTGTGTGCCGATAACATTGCGGAAATCCTTGGGCTTCTCTACTAATTCCCAGACCTTGTTGCGCTCGAAATTAGTTAACTCTTCATGCATAGCAGCAACCTAGTCCGGATCTTCAAGAGCTTCAAACACTTTCTTGGGTTCCACCATGGATATGTGAGCCTGATGCTCATCGAAGCTTGCTAGCTCCCTTCTTGTGGACACCCCCCGTCTGAGATCACCTACAACTTTATCAAGAGTGTGACCTCTCAATTCAAGATTCCTTTCTGCACGAGCTTTGCGGCGAAGTTCAATCAACTTGTTGTTTCTTGGAGGAATATATTCATCATTTGAGTCTTTGTTGTAACTACTTGCTTGGCCTTGATCTACAACTTGATCAGTGAGAATTGGAGATGATGAACCTTGCCCATGATATTGATCAGCAGCCATAATAGGAGTCTGCTGCTGTTCTAAAGTTTCAGGGCCAGATAATCCGACTGAGGGAGTGGCCGCATAATCCGGCCTAGGAGTACTTGGTCCTTCTTGGCTGTCTTGAATGCTTCTGGTCTGAGTTGAAGAAGGGCCAGATAATCCGGTGTCACCCAGAAAATACGGCCTGGGAGTTGCATCAGTTTCTTCGTCAACCTGTTGAGTCCTGGCATTCGAGGTAGACTGACCGGATAATCTCGTGTCCACCGGATAATCCGGCATGGAGCTTCCTGGAGCAGACGGTGGATGATCTTCAGCAGGTGGAGGTGATGGTGTAGTGGTTTCTCTAGCGAGTGGGGCATGTTGAGCTTGTGTTGATGAGGGATCGACTTGAGTAGAGCATTGTCCTTCCCGATCCGCCACAATGGGTTCCTAAATGGGGCGGAAAAATCCCACGCCCATTCTTCTTATGGCATCTTGGGGTATTTCAACATCTACATCATAAACATCAACTTGCCCCGCACGGGAGCCATCATTTTCCTCGAACACCACACTACAAGATTCTACAACAGTTCTAGAGAGCTTATTGTAGACTCTATAAGTGTGGGATTCAACACCATAACCAACAAAAAATACCTTCTAAAGCCTTAGACTCGAATTTAGATAAACAAACTCCTTTGATGAGAAAGAAACACTTACAACCAAATACCCAGAAGTAGGACATGTTTGGCTTGTTACCGGTAAGTATTTCATAAGGTGTATTGACCAAGACTTTGTGGAGGTAGAGCTGTGATGTCTACGCACTTCTATTCTTGTAGACAGTTGTTGGGCCTCCAAGTGCAGAGGTTTGTAGAACAACAGCAAGTTTTCCCTTAAGTGGATCACCCAAGGTTTATCAAACTCAGGGAGGAAGTGGTCAAAGGTATTCCCTCTCAAGCAATCGTGCAATCAAGATACAAGAAGTCTCTTGTGTGCCCAACACACCCAATACACTTGTCAGGTGTATAGGTGCACTAGTTCGGCGAAGAGATAGTAAAATACAAGTGGTATGGATAATTATAAGTGGTAACGGTGATAGGAAATAGCTTGATGGCGTGTGGTTGACGTGGGAAAAGACTAAAGGCAAACTGAAATAAAGATGGAAGCAAGCAAACATGTAACAGATCTAATTGCAAATGGTGTATCAATGCTTAGAAACAAGGCCTAGGGATCATACTTTCGCTAGTGAACACTCTCATATAAATATATTCTTCTTTATGATACTAATCTTAAGTACTCTCCGGTTGAACACTCTAATCGATGGTAGGGCTATAACAGCACACCTCAAAGTGCATCTTTCCCATCTAGAAAACCCCACACAGTCACCTTGAGTACTAGATGAGTCCAACAAACACCACAATTTCATAAAGACATCCAACTCCAAATATAACTCATAACAAGTATTTGTAATATCTAGCCTAAGTGCCACCATGGTGAGCACGCTGTCACTTTCACAGACATGGGGAGAGCAGAGATTCATTAAAGCACTTGAGTAGCAGAATAGATCTATAGATTACAAGCTCATGATCTCAATAAGATCATGCATATAGAGAGAGATGAACACATAGCTACCAGTATAACCCTTAGCCTCGAGAGAGAACTACTCCCTCCTCATCATGGGAATCAGCAACAATGATGGAGATGGTGGTGGAGATCGATGGAGATGGCTCCGGGGGCACTTCCCCGTCCCCGCAGGATGCCGGAACAGAGACTTTCTGTCCCCCGAATCTCCCCTTCCATGGCGGCGGCGCTGCGGAACTTTTCGTGGCTGGAGGCTTGACTATCTAGGGTTTTGGTATCGGGAGGCTCTTATAGGCGAAGGAGGCAAGGTCGGTGGCCAGCAAGGGGGCCCACACCATGCCCTCGCGCAGCCTAGGCTGGCCCGCGCCAAGGGGGTGTGGCCACCCTGTGGCCCCTCTCTGACTCTCCTTCTGGCTCCGTGAGTCTTCCGGGAAAATAGTAACTTTGGCTTTTGTCCCGTCCAATTCCGAGAATATTCATTTTCTAACTTCCTGGAACCAAAAACAGTAGAAAATAGGCAATTGGCACTATGGCTCTTGTTAATAGGTTAGTCCAAGAAATCATATGAAAAGTACTCCAAAGTTGGAACAAAACACAAGAAAGTAGATAAAACCAAGCATGGAACATCAAAAATTATAGATACATTTGCAATGTATCAACATCCCCAAGCTTAACTCCTGCTCGTCCTCGAATAGGTAAGTGATAAAAAGAAAGAATAATTTTTGAGGTGACATGCGCCATCAAAGAATTGATAAAGCATTTGCAAAACATTGATAGTTGAGATCATAGTACTTCAATCATAACATGAAAGACAAGGTTCTAGCAATAAGACAAAGAAACTATGATGGAACATGAAAAGGCACAAACAAAAGATTCATGAATAACAATGCTTTGCAAGACGTTTGTTTGTTTCACATAAAGAAAACATGGCATAATAGTATTCAGCTTGTCCCTCAATAGAGTAGCAAATGTAAATGCATAGAACACCTTCAAAGTTCATAAGAGTGACTAGATACAATAGTTTAAAACAAGCAATAACAAGTTATGCATCAATCAACTAGTCTTGGGACAATGCACATAGAACTAAGAATGGCCACTATGCTCTCAAAGTAAGTGCATAAAGATAGAAGGTGGAGACTCAATATAATGGTGGAAGAAAGGCCTTTGTAAAAGGAAGTAGGAATTCAAGTCTCATAAAGAGCTTCCAAAAATTATGGTACTTATAGCTTTCTGCTCTCATTGCCCCTATCATAAGCATCTTGAAGTGATTAAGGTTAAAGTGAACAAACTATGGTGTACATGCTTGACGAAGTATAAGTCAGAAATCTCATGTCCCTTGTATACGAAGGCCGCTCGTCATGCTACTCAAGTTTAGTCACCGGTAAGTTCTTGTCATTGTAAGTACATGTGTATCATAGAGAACCGCCAACGAGCTACCCCTTGCCCGATGATACGGAAGAATCCCCATATCAAAATGACAAGGTAAGCAGACAGCGAGCATCTCAGCATTATTCTTATTTACCATGGGAATAAATGGTGCTTTTTTCTCTCTTTCCTCTTTTCATAATCTCTTTTTTTGTCTTTTCTCTTTTTTTTCTCAATATAGGACTCTTTTTTTGTAAGAAGAATGCTTCATAGACAGCTCATTATGGTTACGCTGCAGGTTTCCACCATGTCAGCATGGATTAGACCAGCGGCCCAGTCGTTTCTCTAACACATATACATAACTCCATGGACTTACAAGCTCCCCTTTCATTTCACACCGACGACATCCATACACAAAAGAGCATGATATCAACTAGGTACAAGTACCAAGTGCAATGTTGAAAGCGTTCCCCATGAAAGCATGGTTCTGCTAATTCCCGACAAATAAGTGCAAGCATATACTCCCTCCGTCCCAAAATGTAAGGCGCCTAAGCTTTAGTCAAAAGTCAACATCTTCCAAGTTTGACCAAGTTTATACAAAAAAATACGAATATCTATAATATTGAATGGACATTTTGGGAAGCTATACTTATGGTGAATCTATTGATATTTATTTAATATTGTGGATGCTTATATTTTTACATATAAATTTGGTCAAACTAAGAATAAGTTGACTTTTGACTAAAGCTTAGGCGCCTTACATTTTGGGACGGAGGGAGTACAACATAGAAGACACAATGGTTCAAGTTTATTAAGGGCAAGAAAAGTAAAGTGTACCATCAAGTTCGTGAGAGCTTTAATCACTAGTTTTCTCATAACAAGTTTAATTTGGAAGGTAAACAAAAGCATGAATATAATTGGAATAGCATAAGCTAGTAGGTAGGTATGGTGGACTCTTTGGAATAACTTGGTTTAGGGAGTTGGATGCATGAGTGGAACTCATAGTTTGTGGTGGAGGCTAGAAAAAGACTGGGAGCGACAAACTAAGAGAGCAATAATGGCCATAATCATGCAGAGCGACAAAACATCATTGATCAAAGCATAAAGTGATACTAAAAGTTGAAAACTAAAGGATCATAAAGGCTATGGTGACTTGAGATAGTCATAACATGGTGTGAGCATGCGCCAAGTCAACCCAAATAAAGCATCAAAGGAGAATACCACTATACTATGCTTTAATATGCTAAAACAACACATGATTCATCCAAGGCACATTAAGCAATCTCAATTGTTTATAACAAGTCATGCTACAGCATATAATACTAAGAATAAATCCAAAACAATATCAAGCATGGCATGACAGAGCATAGGCCACAGTCAAAAACAAGCTCTCTTTACCACTTAAGCATGAGCTTTCCTACTCTTTTCCAATCCAAACCAAACTATTTGAAAACCAATGTATGAAAGAGGGGGTCCAAGCAATTTATTCAGCAAACTAAGAAAACCAAGGAAACAAAAAACCAAAACGAAAACGAAAAACAAGACGCTCCAAGAACAACACAACTGTGCATGAAACAATAAAAATGAAGCGTTTGGAAGAAACCTGAGATTTTTATTGATGAAGAGGGGGATGCCTTGGGCATCCCCAAGCTTTGACGCTTGTACATCTTGGATATTTCTTGGGGTGACATGCGTGGCATCCCCAAGCTTGAGCTTTAGTCCATCCTTCATCTCATTACTCATTCCTTCCATACACCTGAAATTTTTCCTTCATAAAAAACTTCACGCAATCTTTATTAGCAACATTAGTGCACTCAAGATAATAGGTCTTTAGGTTCAGTTCTAACACAAAATAAACTTCCATTATAACACTAGCTACTGTAGCACTTCCCTCAAAAAGCCCAGTTTCCCAAAAGAACTCAAAAAGGAACCAACAAGAAGCAAATGCAAATAATGGCAGAAATCTATCAAAACAGACCAGCAGGTAAAGGAGAATTTTTTAGAAGACCTTATGTTGCTCAAATCAAAAAGTGTTGAACTAACGAAAGTTAGATAACAAGCTAGGGCAGAAGAACAAAAATTCACGCCTCCAAAAGATGTACAGAGATTTTACACGAATTTGTACGGTGAAGCACAGAAATCTGTTTCAGGACAGCAACTTTCCCAATCATTACTTCTCTCTCATTAGAGGTTACTCTTGGCACAAAAAGCAAATAAAAAGGATAAGGAGCGGTTATTACAAATTTAATATCTTCGAAGACTCATCTAAAACTTTTGGGTTATCTCCCAATAAGTACTTTTCTTTAATGCCTTTAAGTTAGGCATGATAGTTTGAGAAGATGCTCACATAAGAAATACGAATTGAAGTAAAAGAGAGCATCAAGAAGCAAATTCAAAGCACATTTAAGTCTAACCCACTTCCTATGCATAGGAATCTTGTAAATATAAAAGTCATGAAAGCACAAAGCAATAAGCATAGGAAAGAAAAACTAGTGCAACTTCAAGACTTTCAACATAAAGAGGGGAAACTTAATATTGTTGAGACACATAAAACCATATTTCCCTCTCTCATAATAAATTTCAGTAGCATCATGAATAAAATTAACAATATAACTATCACATAAAACATTCTTATCATGATCCACATTCATAAAAGAATTAATACTTCCCACATAAACATAGTCATTCTTATTAATTGTAGTGGGAGCAAATTCAATAAAATAGCTGTCATTATTATTCTCATCACCATAATCATCAAATATAGGAGGTATATTGTAATCATAATTAATTTTCTCCTCAGTAGTAGGTGGACTGAAAATATCATATTCATCATTGCAATCATCATATATTGGAGGTGTAGTATCATCATAAGCAATAGAATAATTATCTTCCCAAGTGTGTTCATTTGTAAACATATCATCATTGGAAGGATCATGGATAGCACTAATAGTATAGCAATTATTAATATCATCATTTTCAGAATCAGTAACGAAGAGATTTTCAATATCAAAAGTAGTGTGCTTTTCCCAATCATGATCACTATTATAGGTAATAGGCATAGGAACATCATCAAGTTCAGACTCATCAAAACTATAATAGGAGCAACGTGCTTAGGGGAAAACACTGTTTCCTCTCTCCTTTTACTCCTCCTCTTCTTCTTTTTCTTCTTCTCTTTAGGAGAGAGAGGCTTGAAAGGAAGCTTCTCCATATACCCTGGTTCATTGTTAGAGACAATAGAAGAAACTTTGGAGGATTCCTCCTTTTCATTAATAAGACCAAAACACATATTAGTCCTGTCATATTTTGGTAAAATCTCATCTTTTATAATATTTTTTGTGTAAGTATTTGTGTGGCAATTATCAACACAATAAAGATGACAACCATGCAGGACACTATTCATATCAAAAGCACTCATATCTACCAAAGAAGTTTTTCTTGATAATTCTTCACACCCCAAAAATAAAGTAAGCTCATCATGCTGATTAGGAGTGATGATGTCATCACAATACAAACTTGCAGTACTCATTGGATTAGATGGGCTATTATTAAGGCCTGAGCATTGAAAATTGAAATGACCCACTTCAAAGCAAAGTTCACAAATAAAAGGATAAAGGGCACAAACTTTTTTACCAAGATCATTTAAAGCCCTATTCTAGTTTTTTCATTCCTGTGGGTGATACAATATTCTTCTTCAATTTGATTATTCTCACAAGGTCTATGTATTCCACAAAAATTAACATGCTTATAAGAAATAGTACTTTCAGAGGTTTGAGCATGTTTATTGCTATCATTAACAACAATTTCATTTTCCATGCAAGTGTCTTTAAAAGGCTCATGATACATGTCCCACTTTTCTTTAGGAGCATTAATATGAGAAGCAAAGGTTTTAAAACAATCAATAAGAATTTGAGGATCAAGACCATATTTAGCACTAATATCTTGAAAATCAGCAGTTTCACCGAAAGACTTAATGCAATCATACTCATAGTTTATACCTGGTTCTTTACCTTTGTCGTTATCCCAATCTTCGGTATTGCTTTGAATTGTTTCAAGAAGATCCCACTTAGATTTTGCCTCCTTACTCGTGAAGGATCCCTCTAAACAAGTATCTAGATAGTCCTTGTAATGTCCTGAAAGCCTTGCATAGAAATTATGAATAACAATATTCCTAGGGAGCTCATGAATGGGACATTTGAGCATTAGTGACTTCAATCTTCCCCAAGCTTGGGCAATACTTTCTCCATCATGTGGATGGAAATTATAGATGTAATTCCTATCTTTATGAATTTCATGAGGAGGATAAAATTTAGAGTAAAAGAGATATTCAAGTTCCTTCCTCTCCAAATGATGAGGATTATCTAGTAGCTCATACCACTCCCTTGCTTTGCCCTTAAGTGATAAAGAGAATAACTTCTTCTTGACTTGAACTGTTGTAATACTTGCACACTTGAACAACTCGCATAATTCGTGTATAAAAAGCAAATGATCACCGGGATGGACAGTTCCATCTCCAAAATAGTAGTTATCCATAACACGTTCAACAATTTTTATAGGTATTTTAAAAGGGATGCTTTCAGTATGTGGATTTAAAATATCACAAGTATCATTAGAATTACCACATATGGGAGATAAAGTATCATCAGAGCAAATTTTCTTCCTTAAAACTGGGGAAGTAAAAAGATCATTTTCATAAGAACAACTTCCCCAAGCTTAGACGTTTCCATAGCATTAGTAACAAAGGTGTTCAAAAGATTCATACTAATAACATTGCTACTAGCATGCAAAGAAAGTTCCATGGGTTTTTTAATTTTCTTTTTAGACAATTCATGTTCTAACTTAGGAAAAATACTAAAAAGCTCTCTAATTTTGTTGTTGTTTTCCATTAAGCCTAACTAGTGAAAACAAGAAACAAAAAAACAAAACTGCAGAATCTAAAGGAAATAACTTCGAGTACTCACACTAGAAAATAGGCGTTTGCCGTGGGAGGTTCTTCTTCTTTAATCCTCCGGTGTGAATACCTTTTACCTTTCCTCCCCGGCAACGTCGCCAGAAAATAGCTTGATGTCTACGCACTTCTATTCTTGTAGACAGTTGTTGGGCCTCCAAGTGCAGAGGTTTGTAGAACAGCAGCAAGTTTTCCCTTAAGTGGATCACCCAAGGTTTATCAAACTCAGGGAGGAAGTGGTCAAAGGTATTCCCTCTCAAGCAATCCTGCAATCAAGATACAAGAAGTCTCTTGTGTGCCCAACACACCCAATACACTTGTCAGGTGTATAGGTGCACTAGTTCGGCGAAGAGATAGTGAAATACAAGTGGTATGGATAATTATAAGTGGTAACGGTGATAGGAAATAGCTTGATGGCGTGTGGTTGACGTGGGAAAAGACTAAAGGCAAACTGAAATAAAGATGGAAGCAAGCAAACATGTAACAGATCTAATTGCAAATGGTGTATCAATGCTTAGAAACAAGGCCTAGGGATCATACTTTCGCTAGTGAACACTCTCATATAAATATATTCTTCTTTATGATACTACTCTTAACTACTCTCCGGTTGAACACTCTAATCGATGGTAGGGCTATAACAGCACACCTCAAAGTGCATCTTTCCCATCTAGAAAACCCCACACAGTCACCTTGAGTACTAGATGAGTCCAACAAACACCACAATTTCATAAAGACATCCAACTCCAAATATAACTCATAACAAGTATTTGTAATATCTAGCCTAAGTGCCACCATGGTGAGCACGCTGTCACTTTCACACACATGGGGAGAGCAGAGATTCATTAAAGCACTTGAGTAGCATAATAGATCTATAGATTACAAGCTCATGATCTCAATAAGATCATGCATAGAGAGAGAGATGAACACATAGCTACCAGTAGAACCCTTAGCCTCGAGAGAGAACTACTCCCTCCTCATCATGGGAATCAGCAACGGTGATGGAGATGGTGGTGGAGATCGATGGAGATGGCTCCGGGGGCACTTCCCCGTCCCGGTAGGGTGCCGAATAGAGACTTTCTGTCCCCCGAATCTCCCCTTCGGTGGCGGCGGTGCTGCGGAACTTTTCGTGGCTGGAGGCTTGACTATCTAGGGTTTTGGTATCGGGAGGCTCTTATAGGCGAAGGAGGCAAGGTCGGTGGCCAGCAAGGGGGCCCACACCATGCCCTCGCGCAGCCTAGGCTGGCCCGCGCCAAGGGGGGTGTGGTCACCCTGTGGCCCCTCTCTGACTCTCCTTCTTGCTCCGTGAGTCTTCCGGGAAAATAGTAACTTTGGCTTTTGTCCCGTCCAATTCCGAGAATATTCATTTTCTAACTTCCTGGAACCAAAAACAGCAGAAAATAGGCAATTGGCACTGTGGCTCTTGTTAATAGGTTAGTCCAAGAAATCATATGAAAAGTACTCCAAAGTTGGAACAAAACACAAGAAAGTATATAAAACCAAGATGGAACATCAAAAATTATAGATACATTTGCAATGTATCAAGCTGGTTGGATGAGTGACATGCGGTAGAAATTGCTTCAGCCTAGAAATTATAGGGTGACTTGAATTCAGCCAACATAGATCTTGCCATATCCATTTAAGTATGGTTCTTCCTCTCGGCTACACCATTTTGTTGAGGGGTGTACACAGCGGAATATTGGTGTCTTATCCCCTCTTCACTTAGGAATTCATTCAGAGTTTAGTTCTTGAACTCAGAGCAATTATCGTTTCTATTTGCCAATATAGGGACACTGCGTTGACGTTGAACCTCGTTGGGAAAGTTGATGACTGTTTGTTGAGTCTCGCTCTTCAACTTGAAGAAATAGACCCATGTATATCTTGAATAATCATCAATGATTGCGAGGCAATATTTCTTCCCACCAAGGCTTGCATGAGATGGAGGACCAAAGAGGTCCACATGAAGGAGCTCCAAAATCCTCTTTGATGAAATAATATTCTTCCGTCGATAGGGAGAGTCATGCATTTTCCCTTCAATGCAAGCCCTACAAACATGATCTTTGGCAAAGGAAACATTTTCTTTTAGTCCAAGAATGTGGCCACCCTTGTGAAGACTTTGCAAAGTTCTCATATTGACGTGAGCTAGACGGCGATGCCATAGCCAGCCCGCGTCGGCCTTTCCGAAAAGATACATCAGGCCTGTAGTAGTTTTCCTCGAAAAGTCCACCACATACAGGTCATTTTCGACATATCCAACGAAAGCAACCTTTAGAGACTTGCTCCACAAGAGTACCACCAAATCACCATCAATAAAAACTACAAAGCCCATCTTACCAAAGGCACGAACAAAAAGTAAATTGTAACTGAGGGTCTCAATAAGCATGACATCCACGAGAGAGATATCGTGGGCAACCACAACCTTGCCAAGACCCAATACCTTAGATTTTGATTTATCACCATAGGAGACGGTTATATGATCATGATTTGGCCGCGTCTCTGAGATGATCTCCTTGCTTCTGGTCATATGACTTATGCACCCGCTATCGAGCACCCATTTGGACTCATCGGAAGCATAGCCCTGCAAGAAAGTTACTTCTTGGTTTTAGGTACCCATTTTTCAATGGGTCCTCTCATGTTAGTAACAAGGGTCTTGGGAACCCAAATAGACCAAGAAATGTAACTATCAAATGGACCAATATAACTAGCATATACATCACCATAGTAATCACAAAAAAAATCATAATTAGGATTATTAGCCCCTGCAAAACCAATATAGTTAGTCTTGTCATTACTTGCGATGCTTGTCTTTGCTTGAGTAGTTTTGCTCTTCTTCTATTTATTCTTCTTCTTCTTCTTCTTTGTCTTAGGAAGATAGCCAAGTCCCTCTTTTCCATTGCTTGTCCTTTGCTTACTAAGAATATCATCTAGGACTTCCTTAACTTTGGGTTGAGATCCCTTGACAAGTTCTTCTTTCAATCTTGCATTTTCTTCAATAACCTCTCCATATCCACAAGATGGTGTGGAGGTGCTAGGCATATCATACTTGTCCAATTGAGTTTGGAGCTGATCACGAGACTCATTTAGAGTAGAGTGTTGCTGACTCGTGTATTAACAAGGTCGTTGGGGAACCCCAAGAGGAAGGTATGATGAGCACAGCAGTAAGTTTTCCCTCAGTTATGAAACCAAGGTTATCAATCCAGTAGGAGCAAGGAAACACCCCAAAGGTGTAGCTAGCTGAACTTTGGCAGGGCGCATTACCGGTGCCAGCAGCAACATGGAGACCTACACAACACAACCAGATAACTCTGTCCCCATCTTACGATGAGGTTGTCAATCTCACCGGTTTTGCTGAAAACAAAGGATTAAACGTATCGAGTGGAAGAAAGTAATAGTTTGCAGAAAGTAAACACAAAGAAGTAAACAGTTGATTGTAGATTGATAGTAAAAGAAAGGACCGCGGTCCATAGTTCACTAGAGGTGGCTCTCCTTAAGATAGATGACATGTTGGGTGAGCAAATTACAGCGGGGCAATTGACAAACATCAAGAAAGCATACAAGCATATACTACTCATCTTGACTCCTTTTAGATTCGATTGGGCATTACAACATTATACATAGACCGCCATCCAACTGCATCTATGAGTAATAATCCACCTTCAGATTATCATCCGAACCCCCTCTAGTATTAAGTTGCAAGCAACGGATAATTGCATTATGAATTCCGTGTAAAGTAAACAATACAATTGTTCTATGAACAAAGTATTGTTGTTTTCTCCCTAGTAGCAACAACACATCTAGTACCTTAGAGATTTCTGTCACTTCCCTAGATTACTAGAGGCACGAACCCACTATCGAGCATAAATAATAACTCTTGGAGTTGCTAGCATCTACTTGGCCAAGATAGCTACTAACAACGGAAAGCATGCAAGATCACAAATAACAAAGACATGATAGAATAAATAATCAATCTGAAATAGCATCTCAATATCCATCGGATCCCCGCAAACACAACATGCAGAATTACAAATAGATGATCTTGATCATGAACAGAGCTCACAAGATCTAGGCATGATAGCACAAAGGAGGAGAACCAGCCATCTAGCTACTACATGGACCCGTAGTCCAGAGATGAACTACTCACGCATCACACCGGAGGCTTGCATGATGATGAAGAAGGCCTCCAGGGTGAATTCCCCTCTCCGGCAGGGTGCCGGGAAGAGCTTCAGATCCCTCCCAATCTAGGGATGGAGATGACGGTGGCTACATACTCTTTCGTGGAATTTTGATCGGGTACTTAGGGTTTCTGTATCGGAGGAAATATATAGGCAAATGGAGAGGCCGAGGGGGTGCCTGGGGCGGCCAGACAACCCCCTGGTGCGGGCCAGGCCTGGCCGCACGGCCAGGTGGTGTGGCCAGGCCCCAGCCCCTTCCGTCTCGTATTCTGGCTCCAGGTGTCCCTTAGTGTAAAACTGACTTTGGCTTTTGTCCCGTCCAATTCTGAGAATATTCATTTTCTGACTTTCCTGGAACCAAAAACAGCAGAAAACAGGCAACTGACACTGTGGCTCTTGTTAATAGGTTAGTCCAAGAAATCATATGAAAAGTACTCCAAAGTGTGGAAAAAACATAACTAAGTAGATAAAACCAAGCATGGAACATCAAAAATTATGGATACGTTTGCAACGTATCAGCATCCCTAAGCTTAACTCCTCCTCATCCTCGAGTAGGTAAGTGATAAAAGGAAAGAATAATTTTTGAGGTGACATACACCATCATAAACTTGATCAAAGTATTTGGAAAACATTCAAAGCTAGGATCATAGTACTTCAATCATAACATGAAAGACAAAGTTCTAGCAATAAGACTAGGAAACTATGTTGCAACATGAAAAGGCACAAACAAAAGATTAATGAATAACAATGCTTTGCAAGACGTTTGTTTGTTTCACATAAAGAAAACATAGCATAGTAGTATTCAGCTTGTCCTTCATAGACTAGCAAAGATAAATGCATAGGACACCTTTAAAGTTTATAAGAGTGACTAGATACAAATAGTTTAAAACAAGCAATATGAAGGTATGCATCAATCAACAAGTCTTGGGACAATGCACATAGAACTAAGAATGGCCACTATGCTCTCAAAGTAGGTGCATAAAGGTAGAAGGTGGAGACTCAACAAAAAAGTAAAAGAAAGGCCTTCATAGAAGGAAGTAGGGATTTAAGTCTCATAAAGAGCTTCCAAAAATTATGGTACTTATAGCTTTCAGCTCTCATTGCCCCTATCATAAGCATCTTGAAGTGATTAAGGTTAAAGTGAACAAACTATGGTGTATATGCTTGACGAAGTATAAGTTGGAAATCTCATGTCCCTTGAATACGAGGGCCGCTCCTCATGCTATTCAAGTTTAGTCACCGGTAAGTTCTTGTCATCGTAAGTACATGTGTATCATAGAGAACCGCCAACGGGGTACCCCTTGCCCGATGATCCGGAAGAATCCCCATATCAAAAGGACTATGCAAGCAGACAACAAGCATCTCAGCAATCTTATTGTTAACCATGGAAATATGGTGCCTTTTTTCTCTCTTTCCTCTTTTCATAATCTTTTTTTTCTTTTTCTCTTTTTTCTCAATATCTGACTCTTTTTTATAAGAAAAATGCTTCATAGACAGCTCATTATGGTTACGCTGCAGGTTTCCACCATGACGACACAGATTAGACCAGCTGCCCAGGCGTTACTCTAACACATATACATAACTCCATGGACTTACAAGCTCCCCTTTCATTTCACACCGATGACATCCATAGACAAAAGAGCATGATATCAACTAGGTACAAAGTACAAGTGCAATGTTGAAAGCGTTCCCCATGACAACATGGTTCTGCTAATCCCCAACAAATAAGTGCAAGCATATACAACATAGACGACACAATGGTTCAAGTTTATTAAGGGCAAGAAAAGTAAAGAGTGCCATCAAGTTCGTGAGAGCTTTAATCATTAGTTTTCTCATAACAAGTTTAATTCGGAAGGTAGATAAAAACATGAATATACTTGGAATAGCATATGCTAATAGGTAGGTATGGTGGACTCTTTGGAATAACTTGGTTTTATGAGTTGGATGCATGAGTGGTACTCACACTTGGTTATGGAGGCTAGCAAAAGACTGGGAGCGACAAACTAAGAGAGCAATAATGGCCATAATCATGCAGAGCGACAAAATATCATTGATCAAAGCATAAAGTGATACTACAAGTTGAAAACTAAAGGATCATAAAGGCTATGGTGACTTGGGATAGTCATAACATGGTGTGAGCATGCGTCAAGTCAACCCAAATAAAGCATTAAAGGAGAATACCATAATACTATGCTTTAATATGCTAAAACAACGCATGATTCTTCCAAGGCACATTAAGCAATCTTAATTGTTTATAACAAGTCATGCTACAGCGAAGAATATTAAGCATAAAGCCAAAACAATATCAAGCATGGCATGACAAAGCATAGGCCACAGTCAAAAACAAGCTCTCTTTACCACTTAAGCATGAACTTTTCCTACTCTTTTCCAATCCAAACCAAACTATTTGAAAACCAATGTATGAAAGTGGGGGTCCAACCAATTTATTCAGCAAACTAAGCAAACCAAGCAAACAAAAAACAAAAACCAAAACGAAAAAGAAGACGCTCCAAGAACAACACAACTGTGCATGAAAAAACAAAAAGGAAACGTTTGGAAGAAACCTGGGATTTTTATTGATGAAGAGGGGGATGCCTTGGGCATCCCCAAGATTTGACGCTTGTACTTCTTGGATATTTCTTGGGGTGACACGTGTGGCATCCCCAAGCTTGAACTTTAGTCCATCCTTCATCTCGTTACTCATTCCTTCCATACACCTGAAATTTTTTCCTTCATACAAAACTTCACACAATCTTTATTAGCAACATTAGTGCACTCAAGATAATAAGTCTTTAGGTTCAGTTCTAACACCAATAAAACTTCCATTAAATACTATCTACTGTAGCACTTCCCTCAAAAAGCTCAATTCCCCAAAAGAACTCAAAAATGAACCAACAAGAAGCAAATGCAAAAAATGGCAGAAATCTGTCAAAACAGACCAGCAGGTAAAGACGAATTTTTTCTAAGACCTTCTGTTTCTCAAATCGAAAAGTATTGAACTAACAAAAGTTAGATAACAACCTGGGGAAAAATTGGAAAAATTTACGCCTCAAAAGAACGTACAGAGATTTTACACGAATTTTTACGGTGAAGCACATAAATCTGTTTCGGGACAACAACTTTCCCAATCATTACTTCTCTCTCATTAGAGGTTACTTTTGGCACAAAAAGCAAATAAAAAGGATAAGGAGCGGTTATTACAGAGGTAATAACTTCCAAGACTCATCTAAAAAATTTGGGTTATCTCCCAATAAGTACTTTTCTTTAACGCCTTTAAGTTAGGCATAAGAAGCAAGAAAAAGAATGAAGTGTTCTCAAATGAAGAAGCATTAAAACCAAATTTCTTGCCCTTACCTCTCTTACTTTTATTCTTATCCTTGGGGAACTTATGAATGCTTGGTGGAGAAACAAAGTGCATGGTGCCCTTTTCCACATCTATTACTGCTCCAGGAAGTTTCAATAGGGATCTTCCAAGTGTAATTTGTCCTTTTCCTACACATTCAATAACAAGATAATCAGTAGAAACAATTTTCCTTAGGATCTTTGTAAACACTCCTTTAGCTATTCCAATGGGTAATATTGTGGCATTATTGACAATAAAATTTTCTTCTCCTCCTTCAGAAAGCCCCCAAAGATTCAAAGATTCATAAATATCTTTGGGCATAAGACAAAATTCAGACATGATATCACAGCGAGCATGAAAAGTTTCATTGTTTATAGCAATCTTTAGTATGGGAATCCATTCTGAGGGTTCAAAATTTATTAGAACATAGTTATGATGCTCTCTAAGCGTATTATAGCAATCTGTCAAACTAGCGGTGGTAGTCTCAAGAGTATTCAATCTAGCAAATATGTTTATGAAAGAAGAATCAGATTTGCTAGGCAAGTTGTAAGTAAAGACCAATTTCTTTATGGCATTAACAACATCATCCTCATTGCATTGGAGGAAGTATCCTCCCACAACAACATCTAAAGCATATCTATATCAAAGAGCAATTCCAAGGTAGAAACTACTAAGGAACAAGCTTTGAGTCATTTTAGGTTCGGTTTTTTCATGTAAATCAGAGATTCTAGACCAAGCTTCTTTAAAACTCTCTTCAATTCCTTGTTTAAAAGTGAAAATTATTTCCTCGGGTGTCATAGTTGTTGGAGTAATTCTAGACATAATGGCAACTTAAGATAAGAACTAATTTTTGTGTGTTTTTAATAAAGAAAGCAAACGTGTAAAACTAATTTTTGTGTGTTTTTGATAAACAAACAAGCAAACAAAGCAAAAAACTAAGCAAAACAAAAATAACAAAGTAAAGAGATTGGTTATGAGGGACTCCCCTTGTGAAGATGTCATTAACTCCCCGGCAACGGTGCCAGAAAAAGTACTTGCTGACTCGTGTATTATCGAGCTTGTTGGGTAACCCCAAGAGGAAGGTACGATGAGCACAACAGTAAGTTTTCCCTTAGTTATGAAACCAAGGTTATCAATCCAGTAGGAGCAAGGAAACACCCCAAAGGTTTAGCTAGCTGAACTTTGGCAGGGCGCACTACCGGTGCCAGCAGCAACGTGGAGACCTGCACAACACAACCACAGAACTTTGTCCCCAACTTACGATGAGGTTGTCAATCTCACCGGTTTTGCTGAAAGCAAAGGATTAAACGTATCGAGTGGAAGAAAGTAATAGTTTGCAGAAAGTAAAGACAAAGAAGTAAACAATTGATTGTAGATTGATAGTAAAAGAAAGGACCGCGGTCCATAGTTCACTAGAGGTGGCTCTCCTTAAGATAGATGATATGTTGGGTGAACAAATTACAACGGGGCAATTGACAAACATCGAGAAAGCATACAAGCATATACTACTCATCTTGACTCCTTTGAGATTCGATTGGGCATTACAACATTATACATAGACCGCCATCCAACTACATCTATGACTAATAATCCACCTTCAGGTTATCATCCGAACCCCCTCCAGTATTAAGTTGCAAGCAACGGATAATTGCATTACGAATTGCGTGTAAAGTAAACAATACGATTGTTCTATGAACAAAGGATTGTTGTTTTCTCCCTAGTAGCAACAACACATCTAGTACCTTAGAGATTTCTATCACTTCCCCAGATTACTAGAGGCATGAACCCACTATCGAGCATAAATACCAACTCTTGGAGTTGCTAGCATCTACTTGGCCAAGATAGCTACTAACAACGGAAAGCATGCAAGATCACAAATAACAAAGACATGATAGAATCAATAATCAATCTGAAATAGCATCTCAATATCCATCGGATCCCTACAAACACAACATGTAGAATTACGAATAGATGATCTTGATCATGAACGGAGCTCACAAGATCTAGACATGATAGCACAAAGGAGGAGAACCAGCCATCTAGCTACTACATGGACCCGTAGTCTAGAGATGAACTACTCACGCATCACACCGGAGGCTTGCATGCTGATGAAGGAGGCCTCCAGGGTGAATTCCCCTCTTCGGCAGGGTGCCGGGAAGAGTTTCTGATCCCTCCTTATCTAGGGATGGAGATGACGGTGGCTACAAAATTGATCGTGGAATTTGGATTGGGTACATAGGGTTTCTGTATCGGAGGCAATATATAGGCAAAAGGAGAGGTCGAGGGGGTGCCTGGGGCGGCCAGACCACCCCCTGGCACGGGCCAGGCTTGGCCGTGTGGCCAGGTGGTGTGGCCAGGCCCTAGCCCCTCTCCGTCTCGTATTCTGGCTCCAGGTGTCCCTTGGTGAAAAACTGACTTTGGCTTTTGTCTCATCCAATTCTGAGAATATTCATTTTCTGACTTTCCTGGAACCAAAAACAGCAGAAAACAGGCAGCTGGCACTGTGGATCTTGTTAATATGTTAGTCCAAGAAATGATATGAAAAGTAGTCCAAAGTGTGGAAAAAACATAAGAAAGTAGATAAAACCAAGCATGTAACATAAAAAATTATGGATACATTTGCAACATATCAAGTGTTCACTCTCCAATGCCTTGTAGGTAGTGTCAAGTTTCTCTAATTCCTCAGAGAGTCTAGCATGAGTAGCCCCAAAGTCAATCTTCTCCTTATTTAATTTATTTACCTTAGCGAGAGGATTGTCATGTTCCTTTATGAGCTGGGTAATAACTTCTTCATGAGACTCCTCAATTGACTCAAGCTTCTCCTCTAGAGAGACTCAAGCCTCTTCTACTTCTTCTAGAGCATTCTTCAAATATGTTATCTCCATGGCATCTTCTCTTTCAATTCTCCCCTTTTCTTCGAGGAGCTCTTCGGAGTGAGCAAGTTGGGTCATGAGAGCCTCAAAATGAAGTTTGTGCTCACCTTGCAAGTCAGTGATAAAATGGTCCAAGGCAATAACTTCTTCCTTTACTCTAAGACTTGTATGCTTATCCATATCAACATTCATAGTAGTCTTAGGAAAAGAAGAGATAGAAGATGATACCTTGGACCCTCTGGCCATAAGGCAAGTGACGTTGTTGTTGATGACGTTTTCATTGGGAGAGTTGAAGAGTGATGTGGGACTAGATGTTGTGGCTATAGCAGCCACCTCTCGAGATCTATCTTCATCCTCCTCATCTTCACTTGTGGATGAATACTCTTCTTGTGACACCAAGACATTCTTAGGTTGGTTCTTGTAGGGACCATTTTTCTTTCGAGGTGCCTTAGACTTTTATTTGAGGATGAGCCTGCCCCATTGTCTTCTCTACTTTGATAGGGACACTCAGCCACAAAGTGCAAACGGTCTCCACAATTGTAGCAAGTTCTCAGTTTTGGGTCATTCTCCTTTCGCCCACTTGACCCATTCTTGCGCTCAAGTTCAGAGCTATCCTTAGCCGGGTCCTTCCAAAAGTTTATTGCGTAGAAGGCGATGTACTCACCATGAGCACGCTTGACCTCCTCGGGACATCTCATGGAGACAACATCGAACCCTCTATCATCCTCATCTTGTTCAACAACATTGGCCTTTAGTGCAACATTTACTCCTTTTTGCATCCAAATTGCCCAAGCACGAGCATCTTCGGTGTTCTTAGATGCTACCTTGACGGTCGCCATTTCTTGCATGACTTTATGGGAAGTCATTTGGTGGTAGTTGTGTCTACCTTACAAACTCTTCAAGTCCATGGGCTCAAATGGCATGAGGGCACTCACATATTTCCTTTTGATCCAAGCATCATCAATATGAGTAGCACCATGCTTTCTAAACATTGTTGCAATGCTCTTGAGCCATCTATACATGTCTTCATGGTCCTCACCATCCAGCATGTAGAATACTTCAGCTTCATTGCTTAGAGCATCATACCTATTTCTTCTCATGCTTTCATTGTCGATGAACAAGTCGATGAGAGCATCCCAAGCTTCTTTGGTGGTGTTAAAGTGCTCAATATGTGGCATGTCCTTGGGAACCACACCAAGTTGAATCATGTGAAGAGCCATTGCATTTAGTTGACTGTCCATAACTTCTCTTCTTGTCAAGTTGGTGGAGAGTCTCCAATATGAAGGCCATCTTCAATGATCCTCCAAAGCTCAATCAACTTAGTACACACATGAGATTTCATTAATGATTGCCATTGATTAAATGAAGATGCAGTAAACTTGGGTGGATCACCCCTATTATTTATATGAGGGTGAGGGGTAGGTGGGTCGGGAGAATATACGTGAGATACCTCACTATAGTCCTCCTTACCACTTCCCTTCTTGGAGGCGGAGCCATTATTTTTCTCACCCACCACCTCATCTTCCTTGGAGTTAGCATGAGCTTTATCCTTAGATAGTGGAGTGGAGGCCTCAGAGGTAGATGGAGGTGGGGTTGTACATGAGGTGAGACAAGCAATCATTTGCTACATATCTTCCATTTTGGTCTCAAAGGATTTCAACAAGGTTGTTTCCAACGTCTTGAGGTCATCCATTGTGACCTTGTCCACAATATCACTCCCATTTTCCTTAGTACCCATACTTCTCTTAGGATATTAAGCCCGAATAAAGAGGCGAGGCTCTGATACCAATTGAAATGGTTTGTATGGGCACCTAGAGGGGGGGGGGGGGGTGAATAGGTGCTACTCCAAATTTTAATACTTTTTCAATTTTAGGCTTGACACAAAGGTAAATTCTCTAGATATGCCATTACGATGAATTTACCTATATGCAAACCTAACTACTCGCGAGTAAAGGCAAGTAAGAGTGAGGAGCGAGGAAACCATAGTGGAGCACGCGGAGACACAATATTTGTTTTACCACAGTTCCTTCCTTGTTAAGGGAAGTACATCTGCGTTGGAGGGCTGGGCGGTACTAAGACCACCATGCCACAATAGGCCTCACCCTGTTCTCCGATGGATCTCGCCACCAAAGGCCTGCTCCACCTTTCCACTATTGGTACCCTTTGAGGCGGGAACCGATGCCTTTACACAACTAGAAACACACACTCCACAACCAAATTGGAGGCTCCCGTAATGACAACAAGCTTCCACAAGAACAAATATTATCAAAACCTAAACACAAGATCTAGATATTATCAAGTAATACTAGATCGAGAAATCTCCAAGTGAATGGAGGGGAGTGATGCGCTTGATTCGTGATGTCGATGAATGAAGTCTCCTCCTTTGATTCCCCCAAGATCAGAGCCTTCAGGTGGTTGAAGTGGGAGATCATGAATGAGAGCTTTCTCAATAGGCCATTACTTTTTTGAATGAATCAAGAGCTCTGACATGAGGGGTGATTGGGGCTTTTATACCCCTATACAAACTTGGCCGTTGGAGGAGTCGGGGGCCGGATTATCCAGCCCAAGTGATGGCCGGATTATCTGGCCGGGGTCCGGCCGGGGAAAAACTCCGGCCTAGACTCAGATTTTCCGGGCGAAATTCCGCCCCACACAAAAAACACACCATAGTAAACTTCTATGGGGGTGGATTATCCGGTCTGGGCAAATACTCCAGCCCTATACGGACAATCCGAAAGATTATCCACCCCTCACCGAGGGACGCGCCTTGTCTCACTTAGCAAGCTTCTCTAGGGGGCAGATTATCCGGCCCCCCTTTGGGGCGGATTATCTGGCCCGAGCAAAAACTATGGCCCTGGCCGGACAATATGAGAGATTACCTGCCCCTTACAAAGGGACGCGCCTTGCCCATCTTCGTTGAAGGGGTCATGCTAAATTATTTGGCCCTTGACAGGGGCAGATTATCCACCCCCCAACAACAGGAATTTCAGCTTTTCATGTAAACACTTGTCTACAACACTTAGCACACATGAGATAATCCATGGTATTGTCATCTAACACACAAAACACTGGATATTATGAAATGTTCTTTCAAAGGTCGACTGGGAGAAGGTTAGATCGTCTGCCCCAGTCAAATCCAAAGGCCAGCCAGTTGATTTGAAGCCTTTCGTTAAGAGGGCCAGGAAATTTTCTCGGCTACTTCTGGGTATAAAGTCAGATCCAAAGGGATCAACTGCGCCTTCTTCAGCCGGTGCTCCTTCTTCGGCTGCTGCCCCTACCATAGCTAGTGCTCCTTCTGCCAACACAACCTTGTCTTTAGAGAAATCAGCTTCGTAGCCTTGTTTTGTAGTTTCCCGCATTTCTTCTGATGCCGTTGTAATGACTATTAACTTATCATGTTGCTGAAATGCATCCTTTTGATGAGAAGGGTATTTTTATACATATGTATATGAGTGGCTCTTTTCTTTTCTGACGGTTTTCTATCTTTTATGTGTCTTGCCATATTTTGAATGATTCAGCTGCTCCTCCTGCGCCTACGCAAACGTCGGATGTGACTCCATCCTAATCTGGAATGGGTGCAACTGAGACTACCATTGTGCATACCGTAGACCCGCCTTTATATGCTAAAAAAATTGAACAGGTGAAGAAACTCGAAGGAAAACTTCACGTTATTCAATCAATGGTGGATGTTGCCCAATCGAAGATGCGTCAGGCCCTTGATCGTGAGGCGTATTTCTTGGACGAGATTCCCAGGGCAAGTCAAAAGATGCTGTGTAAGTCCTTAAATTTTTGCTTCATGCCGTTCCTCTTTTTGCAGGATGCCAATTTCTCTCTCCTTTTCTTTTTCTCTGTAGGCATTCGATTGTGCGAGAGGGAAGAAACCCAACATCTGCGCAACTGAATGCAAGCTCTAGTGTCTACCTCTCAGAATTCTGGGACAGCTTTTTGGATTGATCATCGTCGCGCTTATGCCATGGCCTTGCTTCAGGACCGTGTATCCGTGGTGGAGCAGTTTGTCGAGTGCTATTTTAGATCGTTGGCCATTATTTATAATTCCATGTTTCCTCGGGATCCTCAGCCCTAGACTTTAGCTGATTTGATGGAGAAATTTCGGCGGGGGGAACGGATTCATCATTTCGTAAAGCTTCAACTTGTGGCGGGTGCCAAGCTTACACCGTCTTGGGTGCATGTGCATCACTTGACACTAGATCTGGACGTCATATCGTTGGGGCTGGCTTCTCCTGCTGATGGTGGTCTTATCGCCATGGCACCTTATTATGATGTTACCCGTAGACCTGCAATTAGAATTGTTCGAAGGTGCCTAGAGGCAGACGAGGAGGTTTTTTATGAACTTTGCTATCTGACTGTTTTTGCCTCTATTGTATAGCTTTTTTACTAATATTGTATAGATCTTCTTTATACTTGTCAAAAATATTGTATGCTTTATACAATATTTTGATTGTACATTGTATTTTTGTTGAGGATCCGACGAACTGATGTCTTTTTGTGTAACTGCCATCATGTGCCTTATAAATTTTTATGCCGAGAAATACTTTCTTTATTCATGGATACGTATAAATGGATACATTGCATGGGCATAATCACCTCGCCGTTGGCCTTTATTGAATATAAGAGTAATGATCTTTCCTAAAAACTATGGCTTCTGTCTTGAGGTGCTCCATCACGTCCCCTGATAGCTTGATGTAGACTTGATTTTTCTTGACTTAAAGTGCCATATCTGTATGGCGGACCAGAGGTATAAAAAGTTGGTTTGCCCAGTTTCTTGCATTTGGAAAAAACCACCGAGTACGCCTTGTTATGCGAGACCAAAGGTGGAGGCCTGATAAGTAGATTTTGTGGGTGCGCGATGCTCCTGATTTTCTGGGGTTTGCTCACTGCGTCCTTCGTGTAGTAGCTCTTCATCCACTATTTTTAGATGACCAAATTGTGTTTCCATCCCAAAGGATTCTGATATTTTGTTGAATTCTTGATCACAGCTATTCGAACGGCTGGAGCTTCCGTTTATTGTTATGACCCCATTGGGGACTGGCATTTTTTGCACTAGGTATGCATAGTGGGTACTGCCATGAATCTAGCAAAGGCTGGTCGTCCCAGGATCGCGTGATACTGTGATGGCCAGTCCATGACTTTGATTTCTAGTTTTTCGCGCCTGAAGTTGCTTCTCAATACAAAGACCATGTCGAGGTGCACTTTGCCCAAAGGAGTTTCGGCTTTGCCTAGAACTATTTCGTGAAAAGTTGTATCCATTGGTGCTAAGTTCATTAGGTACCAATTCATTGCCCGCAGAGTTTTGGCATAAATGAGGTTGATGCTGCTCCCTGCATCTAAGAAGACCTTGCTCATGTCGACCCCCGCCGATTTGTGCCTCCACTATTAGTGCTGATTGACCAGGTTGTGGGACCCGAAGTGGATGGTCAGCTCTATTGAATGTTATTTCTTGCTCTGACCAATGAAGATACTCTAGTGTAGGAGCTGGTGATGTTTCTGACATGTTCACTTGTCTAGTGATCAGCTTATGTGTCCTATTGGAGGGACGCCCCTTCTGAATCATTGACATCGCTCCTTTCGATCTGGGGTACTCATGCTCTTGGTTTTTTGTGTTCTGCGACTATCCTGCTAGAAGATGCCCTGGTGGTGGTGGTGGTGCCCCGACAGCAAAAGCCCCGGGTGTAGTAACATAGCCTCTGTTTGCTGCTTCGGTTGCCCTTGCGTTGCATAGCTCTTTCATTTTTAAGAATGTTCGACAATCCTTTAAGGGGTGATTGGATCGCCTTTTTCCCATTGAGTCAATGTAGAAGTGGATATTGCATGGTCCTTCTAACATCTGTCCTGCTGACATGGGCGGGTCTCAATTTATTGGCTGGTACCGTTGCCGCGGCTGGCTCCCACCAGCACCGTTCTTGCTACTGCGGTACCCATTGTTGTAATCATCACTTCGTATGTTGTCTCCTCTAGAGAAACCAGCTGCGACGTAACTTGGTGTGTTATACCCGTCGTTTTTTCTTTGCCTTCTATCGTTATTGCGCTTGTCCCTGTCTTCTTCGGGTGAACGAGCTCTTTTTTTATGCAATGCGTCGTCTCCATCGGCCTAGCAATTGGCTATATCCATCAGCTGTGAAATTGTTTTTGGTTTAATTCGCCCTAGCTCTTCAATGAATTCTTGCCGGTGAAGTCCATCGTTGAAAGCATCAATTGCTCTTTCATCAGAGATGGTTTCAGCCGAGTTTTTGATGATTTTTCACTATTGAACGAAAGCTCGTATTGACTCTCCTGGTTTCTATTTACAGGCTCTCAATTGTTCTAGATATATAGGTTGCTTGAAGGTGGAGTGGAAATTTCAAATGAATTTATCCTCCAGGTCGTTCTAGCTGCTGATGGAATCTTCGGGTAGTTGCCTCAACCAGGAGCGAGCTGCGCCGGTTAAGTGTAGCTACAAACTTTGCATTGCAGTAGCCTTGGAGCCACCTTGTAACTTGACCGTGGCCAGATAATCTATCAACCAAGATTTTGATTCTTGGAGGCCGTCATATTTCTGACGATCGTGAGGTAATTTGAAATCTTTTGGTACTTGAGTCTTGTGATCCCGTCGGGTAAAGCAGGTGGCTCCACATAGTTCTTGCTCTTCCTCGCTCTCACCGTCATAATACCTTCGGCTACTGTGCTCTTTCCTAGACCTGTTGATCCTTCATTGTGTGATGTTGTTTCTTGTGTCGTTTCGCGGCTCTGATCCTAAGAAGTGGACCCGATGTGGCGATCGTGATTGTCGGGTATGCCCTGTTTGCCGAGGACTGTCGTGACGGCGTGGGGATCTATCGGGTTATCACATGATCATTTGCTCTGCTTGTGCGGGGGATGCTCCCACCATGCCGAGGTTCATCAGGGTGGAGCGATGGAGGGATGCACGAGGATCATCGGGTGCATGCTGCGTTGTGATCAGGTATATTTTTGCGGCTACAATTGCTGCTTGAGCCTTTTTTTCCTTAACATTCCCTGCTTGATCTATTGACATAATCGATAAATCCAGGTCTCGGATTAGTTTGCTTCTTTCTGTTTCAGGGATGTTCTACAGTCGAGATGTTCCTCTTCTTGGCGGCGCTCCTCCTGCCATGCTCCCTGATCCTCGGGTGGAACTTAGTTGTGCCCTTCATAGGCTGGATTCGTCAGCAAGCCTTTTTCTTTCATCTAGCTGCCTCTGCATCCTCAATAGGTCTCTCTTTTTGTGATGAAGTAAATATTGATATGCTAGTAGATCCTCACGCGTGGCGTCAGCTATCATGGGGACTGCACCCGAAATTGCTGCTCTTGCTTTTTGCCATGCTTTGGCTGGTAGCCGGAGAGTTTGCCTCTCACCTCCATGCGGTTCTCCGCCTCCTAGGGTTGCGCAGTTGTTTGCTGGATCTTCCCCGTTTTCTTGGTCTCCTTCGTTGCCTTGGTTTCCTCCATTGTCATCTGATAAAATATCATTAGGATTGAGGATAGGTTTCCCGTTAGAATTGCGTGGTCTTGAGGTATTCCCATTGACCATGCACATTTGATGGCGCTTCATGTATTGGTTCTTGTCTTTGTCATCTAAATTGATGGAGACACTTTCGGGTGGATCAGTGAAGTGAAGGGATATGCCCGAGAGGCAATAATAAAGTGGTTATTATCTTATTAATTTTTATGATAAATGCTTATTTTGCATGCTATAATTGTATTAATTTGGAAACATTAATACATGTGTGTTTAATAAACAAAAGGAAAGTTCCTAGTTATGCCTCTCTTATAAACTAGCTCGTTGATTAACAAGATGATCAAGGTTTCCTGATCATGGACATTGGATGTTGTTAATAACAAGGTCACAACATTAGTGGAATGATGTGATGAAAATTCATCCAAAGTATAGCATTGCGATCAAAGTCATTGTGTTTATATTGCTATAACATCATATGAAGTAATCCTAGTCCTTATACCATGAGATCATATCAATCACTAACACTGGAAGAGTATCTTGATAACATCAAACGTCACACCGTGAAAGGGTGATTATAAAGGTGGGTTCAGTGCTACAAAAGTGTTATGTAGAGGCTCATGGATCAAGAGTGGGATTTTTCCATCCTGATGACGGATAGATATACTCTGGGCCCTCTCGGTGATATCACATTGGTTAGCTTGCAAGCAAGTGATGAGATCACTAGAATGTTATATCACGTGAATGAGAAAAGAGTACATGTCGGTAACGAGATCAAACTAGGTATGGAGATACCGATGATCGAATCTGGACATGTAATATATCGCGAGACAAAGGGATTTAGTTACTAGCGTTAAAGGTTCTCACGATCACAGAAGTCATCGTTGAATATGTAGGAGTCAGTATGGATCTCTAGGTCCTGCTTCTGATTATTGATCTGAGAGGGGTCTCGGTCATGTCTGCATTATTCGCGAACCGTAGGGTGACACACTTAAGGGATACCGACACCATTTGGAGCAAATATGTTTCATATAAAGATTTAAGAAAACGCTGGAATTATTTCAAAAGACACCGAAACCGTTTCGGATGATATTGCTAAAATTGGTTATGCATGTAATATTGAAATGTTGCAGGGGTTTTTATGTGAATGTTTGTTAATTAAAGTAATTAACAAAATTCTGAATAAAATTAATAAAAGTGTTTTTTTAAATGAGAGAGCATTAAATTTGGAGAAATTTAATGCATTTAAAGTGGAGACTTTAAAAGGGAATGTTAAGGGGCAAATTTATGTGGAGGGGGTTACCACCACATGAATGGGGAGGTGAGGGGTCACCTCCATGAGGCGCCAGCTATGGGGAGGGGCACCCCCCTCCTCCTATAAAAGGCCCCCTCTCACTCCTTCTCACTCACACCTCCTCGTGAAGGATCTCTCTCCCCCTCTAGTATTATTCCCCATGGTCTTGGATTAGCGAGATACATGTTCCCGGTGGCTTTATCTGGAAAGGAGTTGCTGCTTCCGCTGCTTTTCTGGAGCGAGGGGTGGAGGTTGTCGTGGTAACGGATGTGTGTGCAATCACGGATGCACCGTTGATTTGCGGTGCTGAACTTGGTGGTGCTGGACTTGCTAGAGCTGGATCTGATGGACGTGCTGGAGCTGGACCTGCTAGACTTCATCAAGATCTTGAGATCGGCAAGTGTACGACTACATCATCCATGAGTTCCATCTCATTAACAAAGATTTGTTGTCTTAGAGGGTATGTTATCTATGGATGTATATACACCCGTTTCTTGTATCTAATAGATAGATCTTGGCGTATAATAGTTCCCATCGTAGGAATTTTTTGTTTTCTATGCTCCGAACCCTTCAGTGGTATTAGAGCCTAATCTATGCGTAGGTGCTTTGCACGGGTAGAAAACATAAGAGTATGTGGGCGGTGATGATCATGTTATTGCATCGTATATGTACTTTGTATATTGGTGGCATAGTGGGATGAAGCGGCCCGGACCAACTTCACATGTCATCGCACATGAGACCGGTTCCACGAGTGACATGCAACTAGTTTTCCATAAGTGGCTGGTGGGTGTCTGTCTCTCCTACTATAGTCAATTTCTGATTTACAACGATTTGCTAATAACTTAGTTATCATCGTTGTGGTTCCATGTTCGTAGGTAAGACTGGTTCTATCTTCGAAAGCCCTAAGCCACGTAAAAACTTGCAATTGATAAATTAGAGGCATCTAGTTTAGATCGTTGCTGGGCTAGTGTCATGATATGGAAATGTTGTAAGTTTATGTATAGTTGATACCCTTACAACACACCTAACGTGTAAGTTCCATAGACCTTGGCCTTACACACAAAGGAATGATAGAGATCATACCACGATGCATATGATGGTGATCAAATGCATGGACCATATCATCCCACTTTACACATATGATGTTCGCATCTTACATTGTTAGTTTGGCGCTTTTAGTACCATTATAAGATGATCCCTCATTTATATATCAAGATAAAAATGTGTTCTTACTTAAGTACGCACCGTTTATGTTTCGCTGCTTCAAGACATCACGTGATGATCGGGTGTACTTGAATCCACGATCATATTTCGGGTGTAAGACAGTTTTACACACGCGAGTACTAAGGTTCTTACGTGGTGAGCCTAGCATGTACAGACATGGCCTCGGAACACGGACCAAAAGGTTAAGCATGAGTCATATAGTTGATGTGATGCCCATATTGATGCTCTTGTTTGAAGCTACACCGACTCACGTGATGATCGGACTTGGTGTAGTGGATTTGGTTCATGTAATCACAAAAAGGCACGAGGGATTTCGTTTTTGAGTGGGAGTTCATTTCTAATTTGGATTAATCGAACCAAATTTGTCATAAACTGAACAAAAGTGAAATTGCATAGTTTGTTGTAGTCATTGGTGTTCATTTACTACCTCATGCTTAGTTGTAATTGAGATAATGGAACTATAGAATTCTAGATTACTTTACGAACTGGTATCATATTGTATTTATTGTCAATCTAAAGTTTAGAAGTCCTATTGCAAACTTTCTACAAAACCTCATGTACTCCATCAGAAACCTTCCGGTCTTCTATAGCCATTGAAGCCTCCGGAATGGAAATGGGAGAAAGTAGAGATGGACTTCATCACTGGTTTTCCAAGGTCGCAGAAGGGCAACAATGCAATCTTTGTTGCCATTGACAGGCTTTCCAAAGTAGCTCACTTCTTTCCAGTCAAGGAAACAATTTCTGCAATTTAGTTGGCTGAGCTCTATATCAACAGAATTGTCTCTCTGTATGGAGTTCCTCTTGAGATCAGTTCAGACCGTGGAAGCATCTTCACTTCCAAGTTCTGGGGAAGTTTCCAAAATGCTTTGGGAACAAAATTGAACTTTAGTACAGCTACCACCCTCAGTCTCAAGGACAAGTTGAAAGGATCAATCAGATTCTGGAAGATATGCTCCATGCTTGCGTTATCCCTTTCGGCATGAAGTGGGAAGAATGTCTTCCTTACGCTGAATTCTCTTACAACAACAATTTCCAGAAAAGTCTAAAGATGGCACCATTTGAGGCTCTCTATGGTCGCAAATGCAGAACTCCGATTGGTTAGTCGGGCGCAGGTGAAAGGATATTGTTTGGCCCCGACATTGTAACTCAAGCGGAAGAGAAAGTTCACATCATTCTTGAAAATCTGAAGATTGCTCAAAGTCGCCAGAAGAGCAATTATGACAGAAAGCACACGGACATGGAGTATGTCCCTGGTGATCTCGTTTACCTTCGTGTCACTCCCATGAGAGGCACGCACCACTTTGGTATCAAAGGAAAGCTGGCTCCTAGATACATCGGTCCTTTCAAAATTCATGGAAAAAAGGAGAAGTTGCTTATGCTCTTGAACTCCCTGAAAAACTCAAGGTCCATGATGTTTTCCACATCTCTCAACTCAAGAAGTGCTTCAAGGATCCCGGCAGGACCGTGGACCATGAACTCATCAATCTCCAAGAAGATCTGTCTTATCAAGAACACCCCATAAAAATTCTGGAAGTCGCAGAAAGAAGGACTCGCAACAAGTCCATCAAGTTCTGCAAGGTGCAGTGGTCGCACCATTCCGTTGATGAAGCCACGTGGGAACGTGAAGATGAGCTCCGTGCCAAGTATCCTACCCTCTTTGAGTCTTCTTCTTCTTCCTAGAATCTCGGGGCGAGATTCATGTTTAGTGGGGGAGAGTTGTAGCATCCCAATTGTCTAACAATTGTAATGCTACTTGTTCTAGTAATATAATGGCTACTTCCTATATATAATTGTTGCATAATAATTATATCATGCTCATGTCATCATGCCACCTTGCATTTGAGCATCATATAAAACCCTTTTTCTTTGGTTCTTCTCTCATATGCATTATTAATTGTATTTGCCTCTTGATATTGTTTTTCGCTATTGATATATGGTTTAATGCCCAAATTGAGTTGGGGGCATATCTTTTATTCAACTCCATCACCTTTCTTTTCACCACCTTATAATTCCACCATTCCATTTACCCATGAGCTTGTATTTCTTTTTCTTTTGATATTTATTCTAGCTCATGTGGGTTGGGTTGGATCTAATTCTAATTCCTTTTGCTTGGCCTTTATTCCACATTTTTCGGAATGCATAAGAATAATGCCATGTTATTATTATTGTTTTCACAAGAATAAACATGGCCATTAATTATTATGCATGGGCCATGCAAGACCACCACCACCTTTAGCCCATTTGCTTTTGTCTTGGTTTAAGTGGTTCTTTCTTTGTGGGATCATCCCCATCTCTCTCCACCATCCCCATGTTCTCATCAACACCATTTGCTTTCTTCATGCATGATTCAAATGAGGCCTTTTCCCGTAAACCGTTTTCTCTTTTTTTTTCTTGAGTTCACGTTCACCTCATCTTATGCTTAATCAAAGCCCTTACCTTTCCTCTTGGTTTGATCTTATAAACATGTTTTAAAACCTAAACACCTAATTAAACCCTAACCCTAGTTTTCCCTCTATTTCTCTCTAACCCTAGTTCTACTCTAAACCCTAACCCCTAACCTCACCTCACCTCCATCTCTCTCTTTCTCCTTCTCTCTACAACGCTGGCCCCACCCCAGCTACCCTCCTACCCCATCTAACCAGTCCTAACCCGAGCCTCCCCTCTAGCTAACCCTAGCTCGCCCGAGCCTCCTCTCTCCTCTCTCTTTCTCTCTTCCTGCCGAGATAGCCCCACCCCGAACATGCCCCGCCTTGCCCTCTTCCTGACCCACCTGCCACGCCCTGCCCTACCCAACTCGAGCCCCAGCTCGAGCACGTGCAGGGGAGGAGGAAAACTGGCACCCGAGCCACCTTTTTCCTCCCCCCTCTATTGATTCCCCACGGCACCTTCCCCTTCTACTTTCTTCCTCCCCCACGCCTCCTCTGCCTCTCCCAGATCCCCTAGGGCCCTGCCCTCTTCCCTCCTTCTTCTTCTTCCACGACGACGTCTCCCTCTTACCGGTCACCGCCAGCACCTTCGCCGCTTCCTCGTTCCAACCGGCGTGGTTGACGTGGAGGTGGTCGAGGAGACCGAGGAGTTCCCCCTGCTGCTCCCTGTACGCGCCAACGAGGAGGATGAGCACTAGGATCGCCAGGACCAGTGCCGCCCCGACGAAACCCTAGATCCCCGGCCCGCCAGCTCTGTCGACGATCCGCCGCACCTCTCTCCGTTCCACCACCACCGACACCCCCACGGTGAGCGCCCGACCCTCCCAGACATCCTCGCCGTCGAAGCCGTGCCCTGGTTGCACCGGACGTTCCATCGAACGCTCTGTGCGCGCCGGCGTCTGCGCTCGTTTCCAGACCGTGGCGTCGCCTAGGAAGATCTAGCCACCTAGCTTCTCCCTGTCAGCAACCCCCACCCCCATCGCAGTGGCTGCCGCCTCCGCGCGCGAGCCCCAGGTCCCGGGTTCGACCCCCGCGCCGCGCGCTCTGTTTGCCGCGCGCTGTTTTCCTTCAGACACCCGTGCGACAGAGAAGATCCAAAGTGCCACCGCACACTTTGCTAAAAACCCCCCAACTTTTTGATCTGCTCAACCCGCGGTACACCGAGCCCCACCTGTCAGTCTCTGCGAGTCCCGCCACTGGCACATGGGCCCTAGCCCGCTGGCCCCGCTTGTCATTCGCTGTCGCTAGGTAAAGCCGCGGTGAGAAGATTTTCCCTATGCGCGTGTGCCCAGTCCGTTTGGTCCCACTCGTCAGCGACTGGGCTAGCTCGGGCTGGGTAACAAAAGTAATTCCGTTTATCTGTTTTAATAAAACAATTCAAAATGTTTAAATTCAAATTCAAATGAGATTTTAAATAACTTTTAAATTATAAATCCAAATAATACTTATGATATATGTTTTGGAATCAGAAAAATGTGAGGATTTCAAATATGCCTTTCAAAGTGTTGTTTGAACACTTTAAATTTTCGAGATGATTAAAAATACAATAAAATGCCCTTTTCTTAATAAATTAATAACTTTAAATCTATAACTCCAAATTTGACAAATAATATGTCTAAATCGATCAGCGCGACAAGCCCGTTCTATCTATGCACTCCTTGTTCTGAGTTAACGCATGCATCATGCCATATTTATAAATCAGAATTGTTTATGACAACAAAATTGGACTAAATAATTAATAAAATGCTTTATTCTTGCACCCCACACCTCACCATGCCATGCTACTTTAATGCCATGTAAATTGTGCATCATTCATCATGGCATGCTTGTTTGCTTGTCGCATTTTATTTTCCTATGCTTGTGCACTTTATTTATGTTGGCCCTTGTTGTTTGGTTCTTCTTCGAATAGACGCCCATCAGGAGAATTACCAGGAATCACAGGAGTACTACCCAGATCCATCTCTCGCTTCAACTGAGCTGCCAGGCAAGCACTACCACATGCTTGCATACATATAGTACCTACTGCCTCTATCTTATTCTTGCATCATTGAGTCGCGATTGCATTAAATTGAATCCCAAGTATTGCATAGCCTTTACTTTTAAACCCCACCAAAGCTTGTTCCTCCATCCCATGAGCCATTACTACAGGAGTTGTTTGAGCCATGCGAGTCGTAGAAAAAGCATGTGTAGGGTATGTGAGTGTCTGATGGATAACGAGGTACCTAAACAACATAACCTGAGTAGTAATGGGATAACTAATGAAAGAGGCACCGGTGAGCAATATCTGCTATTTGGTTTTTCATGCTCACTTGTGTCCCGTAGGACCCCGAGTACTTGATTCCTGTTCCTTGACTATTCGCACTATCCACATCCGGGAGGCCTTATGGACCCCCCTGAGCCAGAGCTTGATTCATTCTTATTTCTTGGGGCCACAAGTAGTTTGGGGCTTTATTACTATCCTGTACTTATGACATGTTACTGCTTTATTAAGATTGCGCATGGAGCACCTGTACTATTTTGGATCGTGGATTGTTTTCGCGGTATCGACAAGCCTAGTCACACTTTCGGGTTCCCAGTCGTTTACAGCCATTGACACAAACCTTGGGTCCGTCTCGGAGCCGGCCAACTTTGTTACGGGTAGCTTAATGGGGTGGCCCCTGAAATATTTCTGAATCCTGTGATCGCTTTGTCGTGAATGCCTCGTTGGGTTTTGAGTTGATTTTTCCGAGGTTGATCGAGTGTGTGTTGCTATTCATGCACCCCTGCAGGGTAAATCTTTCTGAAAGCCGTGTCCGTGGTTATGGATGACTTGGAGCACAGTTTCTCGATCATAGACAAGTATAACTAAAGTACCGCTTTTAATTTGACTAAGAACTTGACTAGTAAATAGTGCAATACTCATGGAATGGTTAATAAAACTGCCAACGGATGATGGGGGTTGTTCGTCCGCTTCCTCGTTGGTAAGCGAGGAGGAGGATGGATCTGTTAATTATACTGTTACAACTGTTGTTCTTAAGTCACGGACATCCGTCTATCATTGGTTAGGCGGATGGTTAGCGAGTATCTATAGAATTGCTAGACTTTATCTTTTGCTGCAATTGCGTCACCCCCAGGTTGTGTCCCCTTTAGTGGCATAAAGACTTGCTGAGTACCCCTAGGGTCTCACACGATAAATTGTTTGATTCAGATGAACAGGTGTATTCACAAGATGGATACTGGGTGGAGGAGACAGATGATGTTGGCAACGATCACTCGGTGTAGAGATTCCGGGAACGGGGATCCGTGAGATCTGTGGGCGGGATGTGTTTATTTATGTGGCATCTTATGCCGATTTGCTTCTTATCCGTACTCGGATCTTGTTTCCGCTTCCGCCTGATACTCTGATGTTTGTTGTATGAGGAGCTATCCTAAATTATTATCTCTATCTAGGATATTTGAATCTTGCCGTATGGCGTTGCAATATTTCTATTTCTTTTAGATGGAATGGCTCTGAGGACTGTTGTATGTGGCTTGCATACATACTCATTTGTGTATGTAGTTGATCCCTTCGCCTGCCAATTACGCCGCTCGTTCTTGTCCCGATGTTCTGAATGTGGTTAGGATGGCCGAAAGGTCTACCGTGAGTGGCCCTGGTCCCCACCGTACTATTTTAACCACTTTCGTTCATCCAGGCATGTAACTAAGAGCGCAATTCACCGAGGTAGTTACATCTACCAAAAAGGTTTTGGGAACTAATATTATACCCGCGATTCTTCCTTATAGGCTATAATAGCTTGATCATGAAAGTTGTCCTGATAGGGATGAATAGAAGATGTAGCTAAAATTTTTACTACACTAAAATATTACTAAAGAATGGATTTTTAAAAGAACGCCAACCATTTGATGATGGTGATCCACTTCAAAGTGCAAATCCAAAGGTATTAGTATTTGACTATATACGCTTTGTACTATGTGTCATGTGAATGACACAACTATTGACGTTGATAGATTATTTTAAAAGGAAAAAAGGAATTGCTGAAAGACAATCTATAAAATATTTGGTAGAAAAGAAATGGTTGGAGATGTCCAGCTTAGGTATATAGAAGATATACATATTATGGATGTATTCTTTGCTTGTTAAACAATGTGGTTCTTCGGTATTGGCTACAAAATTGGTTGCTGTGAAGTGTCATACAGAACAACACAATTCATGAACTGCAACAACCTAAGTAACTAGCAACATAATAAGTGATGATGTTCATCGAAAACAAATAAAGTGTTATTGTGTTTTTCATTGTCATCACACCTAGCCTTCAAGATTTGTTTTAATAACTGTTATTTTGTTCCTTTATTACGAGAACAATGGTTTTTCAAATAATTACTGTATTCCATAAAGGATGGATGAACTTTTACAAGTCTAGTTGGAGAAATCACATCCATAAAAATTATTGCTAAAATGTCGTAAGACAAATGATTGGAAGATCACTTATGAAGTGACGTCGCTGTTTGAATTATATTAGAAAGTAAACATGAAGAAACTCCATGTTGATGGATTTTTGGAGTCTTTTATTTTGATCAATTGACGCTTGTGAGACTTTCCTCGAGATAATTGTAACTCCGTCCATAGGCCAAAGAGGAACTGATGACTAACTTATTGGATATTATGCATGTTGATGTATATAGTCCATTATATGTAGCCATGTGCGATGGATCTTTTGACTTCATATGCTTTCTCCGGAAATTTGAGTGAATATATCTGTATATTTACTTAATAAGGAATAAGTATGAAACATTTGAAAATTGTTCAAAGACTTTCAAGATGAAGTGGAAAATCATTGTAACGAGAAAATAAATAATTTATGATTGGATCTTAAAGGAGATATTTGAGTTACAAGTTTAGGAAAACACCTAAGATTTGAGGAATCGTTCCATAGATTTGCATTTACCGATAAACCATAGAAGTATGGCGTGTTCGAGAAATGAAATCAAACCATGTTTGACATGGTAAGATCAAAGGTGTCATTTATAAAACTGCCATTATGTTTTAAGGATTAAAGCTTTAGAGACTACCACTTTTACACTGAAAAGAGCACCATCGTGATTCGTTGAAATGACACCATATGAGTTATGGTTTGGGATAAAACCCGAATTGTCTTTTCTTAAATTTTGGTATGCTATGCATAAGTGAAAAGTTTACAACCAAAGTCGGATAAGCACGTCTTTGTAGGTTATCCCAAAGAATTTGTTGGGAATTCCTCCATAACACCTAGGACAAAAGATTTTGTAGCTTGGAACATCAAGTTTCTTGAGAAGGAATTTTTCGCGAAAAGGTAAGTGGGAGGACAATAGAACTTTGATAAGGTTGTTGGTATATGTGCTAAGTAGCGCATCACCAGAAAGTGTCCCGGTGGTGGCCACAATGCTCATGGCTCCCATGATTACAAAGGGTGTGATACGGAGATTAGTGTTCCTATTGAACCGTGTGGGTTGGTAAGAATCAAATAGTAAGATTTGAAACAGAAGTCGTTATTTTTTTGACAATGATGAACCGATGATTGCTCAAAATATATTCGAGCTTGTTGGGGAACCCCAAGAGGAAGGTATGATGAGCATAGCAGCAAGTTTTCCCTCAGTTATGAAACCAAGGTTATTGAACCAGTAGGAGCAAGGAAACACCTCCAAGGTGTTGTTTCCAACTTGGAATCCTGCACAACACAACCACAGAACTTTTCCCCCAACTTATGGTGAGGTTGTCAATCTCACCGGTTTTGCTGAAAACAAAGGATTAAACGTATTGTGTGGAAGATAGTAATTTCTTGCACAAAGTAAATAGAAAATAGTAAATATATTGTAGATTGATGGTAAAGAATGGACCGGGGTACATAGTTCACTAGAGGCGATTCTCCTTAAGATAGATGACATGTTGGGTGAACAAATTACAGCGAGGCAATTGACAGACACCGAGAAAGCATACATGCATATACTAATCATCTTGAATCCTACGAGATTTGATTGGACATTACAACATTATACATAGACCGTAATCCAACTGCATCTACGACTAATAATCCACCTTCAGGTTATCATCCGAACCCCCTCCAGTATTAAGTTGCAAGCAACAGATAATTGCATTAAGCAAAGTGTGTACAGTAAACAATACGATTGTTCTATGAACAAAGGATAGTTGCTTTCTCCCTAGTAGCAACAACACATCTAGTACCTTAGAGATTTATGTCACTTCCCTAGATTCCTAGAGGCATGAACCCACTATCGAGCATAAATACTCCCTCTTGGAGTTGCTAGCATCTACTCAGCCAAGATAGCTACTAACAACGGAAAGCATGCAAGATCACAAATAACATAGACATGATAGAATCAATAATCAATCTGAAATAGCATCTCAATATCCATCGGATCCCCGCAAACACAACATGTAGATTACAAATAGATGATCTTGATCATGAACGGAGCTCACAAGATCTAGAAATGGTAGCACAAAGGAGAAGAACCAACCATCTAGCTACTACATGGACCCATAGTCCAGGGATGAACTACTCATGCATCACACAGGAGGTAGGCATGGTGATGAAGAAGGCCTCCAGGGTGATCTCTCCCCTCCGGCAGGGTGCCGGGAAGAGCTTCAGATCCCTCCCGATCTATGGATGGAGATGGCGGAAGCTACAAACTCTTTCATGGAATTTTTGATCGGGTACTTAGGGTTTTCTTCCCGGAGGCAATATATAGGCAAAGGGGAAAGGTAGGTGGAGTGCTAGGGGGCCCACACCCCCTGGTGGCGTGGCTAGGGCTGGCCGCGCAACCACAAGGTGTGGCCGCCCTGGTTTCCTCTTTGTCTCCCTTCTAGACTCTGTATTCCTTCTGGTGAAATATTGACTTAGGCTTTTGTCCGGTCCAATTCCGAGAATATTTCCTTACTAGCTTTTCTGAAACCAAAAACAGCAGAAAACATGCAACTGACACTGTGGCATCTTGTTAATAGGTTAGTTCTAGAAAATGTGTAAAAATACTTCAAAGTGTGGACAAAACATAAGAAACTAGATATAAAACAAGCATGGAACATCAAAAATTATAGATACATTTGCAACGTATCAACATCCCCAAGCTTAACTCCTGCTCGTCCTCGAGTAGGTAAGTGATAAAAAGAAAGAATAATTTTTGAGGTGACATGCACCATCATAATCTTGATCAAAGTATTTGTAGAACATTGATAGCTGGGATCATGATACTTTAACATAGCATGAAAAGATATAGTTCTAACAATAAGACATAGCAACTATGTTATAACATGAAAAGGTACAAACAAAAGATTCATAAATAACAATGCTTTGAAAGACGTTTGTTTGTTTCACATATAGAAAACATAATGAGAAGGGTATTCAGCTTGCCCTCATAGTTTAGCAAAGATAAATGCATAGGACACCTTCAAAGTTCATAAGGGTGACTAGATACAAATAGTTTAAGAACAAGCAATTTCGAAGTTATGAATCAATTAACAAGTTTTGGGACAATGCACATTAAACTAAGAATGGCCACTATGGTCTCTCAATAGGTGCATAAATATAGAAGATGGAGACTCAACATAAAAGTAAAAGAAAGGCCTTCATAGAAGGAAGCAGGGATTCAAGTCTCATAAAGAGCTTCCAAAAATTATGGTACTTATTAGCTTTCAGCTCTCATTGCCCCTATCATAAGCATCTTGAAGTGATTAAGGTTAAAGTGAACAAACTATGGAGTATATGCTTGACAAAGTATAAGTTGGCAATCTCATGTCCCTTGAATACGAGGGTCGCTCCTCATGCTACTCAAGTTTAGTTACTGGTAAGTTCTTGTCATAGTAAGTACATGTGTATCGTAGAGAACCGCCAACGGGGTACCCCTTGCACATGATACAAGAGCTATCCCATAATCAAAATGACAAGGCAAGCAGACAATGAGCATCTCAGCAATCTTATTATTTACCATGGGAAAATGGTGCCTTTTTCTCTGTTTCCTCTTTTCTTATCCTTTTTTTCTTTTTCTCAATCTCTATCTCTTTTTTTATAAGAAGAATGCTTCATAGATTGCTCACTATAGTAATGCTGCAAGTTTCCACCATGATTATGCATGGCTTAGGCTAGCGGCCTAGGCGTTTCTCTAACACACATACATAACTCCACGGACTTACAAGCTCCCCTTTCATTTTACACCGACAACATCCATAAACAAAAGAGCATGATATCAACTGGGTACAATGTACAAGTGCAATGTTGAAAGCGTTCCCCATGACAGCATGGTTCTGCTAATCCCAACGTATAAGTGCAAGCATATACAACATAGATGACACAATGGTTCAAGTTTATTAGGGGCAAGAAAAGTAAAGTATGCCATCAAGTTTGTGAGAGCTTTAATAACTAATTTTCACATAACAAGTTTAATTTGGAAGGTAGATAAAAACATGAATATACTTGGAATAGAGAATGCTAATAGGTAGGTATGGTGGACTATTTGGAATACCTTGGTTTTATTTGGAGTTGGATGCATCAGTGAAACTCATACTTGGTATGGAGGCTAGCAAAAGACTGGGAGCGACCAACCAAGAGAGCAATAATGACCATAATCATGCAAAGCGACAAAAAACATCATTAATTAAAGCATAAAGTGATATTACAAGTCGAAAACTAAATAATCATAGAGGCTATGGTGACTTGGTATAGGCTTAACATGGTGTGAGCATGCACCAAGTCAACCCAAATAAAGCATTAAAAGGAGAACACCGCAATATTATGCTTTTATATGCTAAAACAATGCATGATTCTTTCAAGGCACATTAAGCAATCTCAATTGTTTATAAAATGTCATGCTGCAGCAGAAATCACTAAGCATAAAGCCAAAACAATATCAATCATGACATGATAAAGTCTAAGTCACAGTCAAAAACAAGCTCCTTTTTACCACTTAAGCGTGAACTTTCCTACTCTTTTCTAATCCAAATCAACTTTATTTGAAAACTAATGCATGAATGAGGGGGTCCAACCAATTTATTCAAGCAAACTGAGCAAACGAAAACTAAAAACAAAAACGAAGACGCTCCAATAACAACACAATTGTGCATGAAACAATAAAAATGAAGTGTTTGGAAGAAACCTGAAATTTTCATTGATGAAGAAGGGGATGCCTTGGGCATCCCCAAGCTTTGACGCTTGTACTTCTTAAATATTTCTTGGGGTGACACGGGTGGCATCCCCAAGCTTGAGCTTTTGTCCATTCTTCATCTTATCACATTACTCTTCCCTACACTTCAAAATTTCCTTCATACAAAACTTCACACAATCTTCATTAGCAACATTAGTGTACTCAAGATAATAAGTCTTTTGGTTCAGTTTCGACACAAGTAAAACTTCCATTAAAACAAAGCTATTGTAGCACTTCCTTTAAAAAGTTCAAATGATCAAAGAGAACTCAAAGAGAAAGAAATTAAGAGGCAAATGCAAATAATGGCAGAAATCTGTCAAAACAGACCAGCAGGTAAAAATCGATTTTTGCGAAGACCGTCTATTGCTAAAATTGAAAAGTGTTGAACTAACGAAAGTTGGATAACAACCTGGGGCAGAAGCACAAACAATTACAACTCAAACTGACGTACAGAGATTTTTCACGAATTTTTAGAGCGAAGCACAAAAATCTGTTTCAGGACAGCAACTTTCCCAAGTCTTGCTTCTCTCTCATTAGAGGTTACTCTTGGCACAAATACCACACAAAAATGATAAGGAGAGATTATTACTGAAGCAATAACTTCCAAGGCACAAGAAAACTATTGGGTTATCTCCCAAGAAGTGCTTTTCTACGCCTTTGAGCTAGGCATAAGAATTTCGATGATGCTCACATAAGAAATATGAATTGAAGTAAAAGAGAGCATCAAGAAGCAAATTCAAAATACACTTAAGTCTAACCCACTTACTATGCATAGGAATCTTACACGCAAATAAATTCCCAAAGAACAAAGTGACATGCATAGGAAGATAAAACGAGAGTAACTTCAAAACTTTCGGCAAATAGAGAGGTGTTTCAGTACCATGAAAACTTTTACAACCATATTTTCCTCTCTAATAATAATTTGTAGTAGCCTCATGAATAAACTCAACAATATAACTATCACATAAAGCGTGATTTTCATGATCTACAAACACATAATTTTTATCAAGCTCAAAAATAGTGGGATTAAAACCTTCAAACCCACTTTTAACAATTCTATAACAAGATGACTGATCATTCAATATAGGACCATCATCTAGAGCTTTATCATAAACATTTTCTAAACAGAACTCTTTAGTACCATGCATCTCGAGGTTAGGCACAAATACATCCTCCCTTGGTAAGCATGGGGACAATCAAATAATGTAAGGGATAAAGAGTTACTCTCATTAGAAGGTAGGCATGGGTAGCTAATCCATTCTTCCTCCTTTTGTTCATCACTCTCCTCCTCTTTTTCATCTAATGATGAGCTTCCAGTTTCAGCAATTTCTTCTTCCATAAGCTCCTGCAAGGCATTAATCTCTTCTGTTTATGGAAAGCATCTATTGATATATTCAAGAATATGGCCATTTTATTCCTTGTAATTATCAAATCAAAATTTAAAGTATATCATAAACCTCATCTTTATAAGGTGAATCATCAGTATTTTCAAGCAAACTAGCAAGTTCAAATGCACCCTTCCAAGCAATAAATTCCTCAATTTGTTCCACATCATAAAAGTCATAATTTCCTTTAACATAAGAAGATATGGTAACATTATCATTATACTCATATTGAAAAGGGAGGTGTTTATACCTCCTAACACAACATGATTTATCAAAGCAATAAGTAACATTATAAGTAGAGCACACATTTCTAGCAATGGTATTCAATTTATCAATTTGTTCCTATAAGTGTTTCCCTTTTTGTGACAAGCGGTGACATGGGTATACCCTATAGGTACTCGAGTTTGGTATATACGGTCCAGATACGGCAGAAGCCCATGGCGTTGCCAAGGCCAATGAAGACTTCAAGTGGCCCACAGACTCTCGATTTCTTGCGAGACAAGAAGAAGCTTAAAGATAGAAAGTTTAAAGGGAAAACCATAATCTGTAACCGACTCGACCTGCTACCCGAGACCTAGCCTATCCATATAAAGGCTAGGAGGGGGCAGCGAGGAGGACACACGCAATCCTAGTTTCCACAACTCTCGCCAGATTGCATCTGCGCGCCCCTGTAATTCCAAGAGCAGACAAGCAGGAGTAGGGACCTCTACGAGGCCTGAACCTGGGTAAACCTTGCATCCTTGTGTGCTTGTTTGCTAGCCGATTGATGACTCCAGCGCTCCCTCCTTCTCCAAAACCCATAACAATGGGCATTGAATAGTTAAACCCTCGTCAATTGGCACCGTCTGTGGGAACTGGGAGTGTTGATGTCGCGGCTTCTTCGGCCCCATCAACCGCGATCTACAACTCCGCAACAACGGAGATTCGCCAGCTCTTCCACGCGTTCGACTTTACCGTCCACACGCCGACCACTCGCCTGGCTTTCGAGTCCGTAGGTGATGGAATCAGTTTGGCGATTGGGAGCTTCCGCTTCCAGGTTGGTCAGATGGGAACGCTTCGCATGCCTGACCAGCCAACAACACCCGCGATTGCTCCAGCATCGTGGTTCCCGCCACCAATCGGCACCCTCAGCGAGCTCAACACCTCAGCAGCAGCTAGGAGCACGGATAGCGACAGCAGTCGCGGATCCGATCTGGGTGACCTAGCCACAGAGGATGGAGCCTACAGCTCCGGATCTGAAAGTTGCGGGAGCAACAGCTTTCCCAACCACTGCATGTGCGCCGTCATCAACGCGGGCGACACTGCTGCCAATCACGAAAATGCTGGCCACGGATCTGGCACCGGACCACCCAATGGCGCTAAACCGCCCAACGGCAGCACACCCAATGGCGGCAAGGGCGCGCCCGTCAACGACGGAGCAGGAGTCGAACCGCCAATCATGGTGAACGAGCACACCGGAGAGCGTGTCGTGATCAGGCTCAACGACAACTAGTGGGCTCGCTGCCGAGAAGCTCTGTGGGGTAACCCCCTGCCCTACAAGTCCCCACAGGATATGCTGATGGGCTACCATTGGCTACTAAAAGAGGAGTACAGGCGCCATCTGCACACAGTCGCGCAACTCGAAGCGCGTAAAAATGCGGCAGATGAGTCGAGCCTCCGATGAGCTGGGCTCTCCTCCCACGAAGGATCCTCCTCCAAATGCAACAAATACGTGGCCAACAAGAGGCGATCTCGGATGGCTCATCTCACTGAGCAAGAACGTGTAGAAGCCGCAAAGGTCTTCGACTTCGACTCTATGACAGTCGACACGCAGGGCAACGTAGTCCCGAAGACACCGCAAGCCGCGGTAATGGCACCCACCATGTACCTCCTCAACAACCAGCCACCAGTTGGAGATCCATGAGCTGCCATGCACCAATCTACGATCGCGGGCTTGGGGCTAGTTGAGGCAGCTCTCGACAAGGCGCCAGCGCTAGAGCCGAAGAAAAGCAAGGATCTGGAAAAATACTACTACTCGTACTCCTCAAGCGAAGACAATCATGATCTATCGCGACGATGTCACTCACGGCGACATGACCACGACTACGACACGTGTGATGACATCACGCAACGCAAAATCGAAAAATCAAGGGCAAGACGCGCTCGTTCGACTGACTCAGAAGAAGACGAGACTGAACTCTATGGTGCTAGATGCTTCATTAGGGCCATCAGGCAGAAGCGAGTGCCTAAAGGGTTCAAACTACCGTCAGAGAACCCAAAATTCGATGGCCTACAGGACCCGAAAATCTGGTTGGAGGACCACATCTCCTCCATCAGGCTACATGGGGGGAGTCAAAGCATGGCCATGCAATGCTTGCAGCTACAGCGCATGGCTCAATAATATCCCGCGCGGATCCATTCGCAGTTGGGAAGAGCTGGTGTATAGCTTTGTATGCAACTTCAAAGGCACTTACAAAATGCCTGCGTCAATCGAGGAATTGAGAAGCTGCCAGCAAAAATCTAGCAAATCACTGCGCTCATACATCCAGCGATGGTCCATCATCAAGCACTCTGTGGAAAACATCTCAGAGGATCGCGCAATCGATGCATTCAACAGCGGCGTTCATCGTATAGAGCTCAGGGAGGATCTGGGCCGCTCGAAGCCCAAAACAATCGACCACCTAATGGAAATCGTGAATCGGTGGGCTGACGGAGAAGACTCGGTGAAAAACCGCACCTACTCCGACGAAGACGAAGACCTCGGACACAGACGCGACCGCTGAGGAAAACGGCAAATGCGCATCTACGATGACTGCGACGATGTTAATATGGTGGCAGCCAGCTACGCTGATAAACACGATGACAACTGCAACAACGGTTATCGCAACGGTAGATACCGCGACTCTGGGAAAACCATGCAGGTGTGGCAGCACCGCACTCGCGAAGAGGCAACCGCAAAAACCATCAAGGACAAACTATCCGGGCCGTGCAAGGTGCACTTCTACATCGACAAGCACGACGACAAGAAAAAAATCCAGCCACCTTCTCAAGGACTGCCGCGAGTTTCTCAAACTCCACGAGGGTCTGGCTCGGATGACCCGCGACGCGGTCAACAGGGGCTATGGAGTTTCCCCAGGCACCGTGGCACATGGAGCTCCTCCACCACCGCCTAGACCACCACCACCGCAGCCGCACCAGTCCAACATCATGGAGGCGAGCCATACCCACGAGCTGTGGGCAACATGGGGATGATCCAAAAAGGGCGCCCCTCCAATCGAGTGCAGAAGGCCATCACTCGCCAAGTGAATCTAGCGATAAATTCTCCACCTCCCACCACTGAGTACCTCAGTGGAAGCGACTCCTGCATCACCTTCGACAGGCATGACCACCCGCGTCAAGTTCCTCGTCCAGGCCACTCTCCCCTCGTACTCGAGCCGTAGATCGGTGGCTTTGACATGAGTCACGTCTTCATGGACGGCGAAAGCGGCATCAACCTCATGTTCGCAAGTACCTTGCGCGCAATGAGCATCCCTCTGACTTGCTTGGAGGCGTTGGACACGACGTTCCACGGCATCGTCCCAGGAAAAGGTGTATATCCACTGGGCAAAATGAACCTCGACGTCATCTTCGGCCCGCCACAAAATTTTTAGCGAGAGCGCATCGACTTCGAGGTCGTCGACTAGCCCTCACATCACCACTACATCCTTGGACGTGTCGCGTTCGCAAGGTTCATGGAAGTGCCACACTACGCCTACCTGCAGATGAAAATTTCAGGTCCAAACAGCATAATCACAATCAGCGGCAACTTCGAGAGGTCCGACAGCTGCAACAGGGAATTCAACAGCATCTCCCAGTCATTCGGCATGCAGGGGAACTCGCGAGACTGAAGGAGTCGACAGACAACAGTCTGCCTCCCCTAAGCAGGCCAAGTTCACCTGACCTGTCCTTCGACTCGTCGGTGCACACGAAGAAAGTCTAAGTCCACCCAATGGACCCGACCAAGACGGCCCTCATCGCCAACAACTTGAGTCCTGCATAGGAACTCGCGCTCGTCGAATTCCTCCGTGAGCACTAGGAGATTTTCACCTGGTGTCAGCGGACATGCCAAGAGTCCCTAGGGAATTCGCCGAGCACGCACTCAACGTATATCCAGACGCAAGGCTAGTCAAGTAGACAATTCGGCGGCTGTCTGAACCAAGAGAAAAGGCAGTCAGAATGGAGATCAACAGACTCCTCGACGCCAAATTCATCCGCGAGATCAAGGAAAGCACTTGGCTCGCCAACACGGTGCTTGTGCCCAAAAAAGACACAGACATCCTGTGGATGTGTGTGGACTTTACCTCCTTGAATAAGCACTGCCCAAAGGATCACTTCCCATTGCCGCAAATCGACCAAATCATCGAGTCCACCGCGGAATGTGAACGTCTCTGCTTCCTCGACTCCTATTCAGGCTACAATCAAATTCGAATGAAGGAGGAGGACCAGGAGAAAATAGCGTTCACGACGCCCTTTGGTGTGTTCTACTACAACACAATGCCCTTCGGGCTAAAAAATGCAGGAGCCACCTATCAGCGGTGCATGCAGGCTTGCCTCAAGAATCAACTTGGTCGCAACATCCATGTCTATGTTGACTACATCGTTATCAAAACCAAAGAGGAAGCCTCGCTAATCGACGATTTACCGAGACATTCGCCAACCTCGACCACTACCGGGATCAAGCTCAATCTGGACAAATGCGCCTTCAGCGTACCATCTGGGCAACTACTCGGGTATCTCATCTCCGCGAGGGGGATCGAAGAAAACCCGAAGAAAATAAAGGCTATACTAGCCATGGAGAAGCCAAAGAACATAAGAGGCGTCCAGCAGCTAGCCGGGCGAATTGCGGCGCTCAGTCGATTCATGAATCGAATGGGCGAAAAGGCACTGACCTTCTACCAACTTCTCCGCAAAACTGACAAGTTCGAGTGGACCGACGAGGCGCAGGAAGCATTCGAATACCTCAAGAGTCTACTATCTACCTCGCCAGTACTAGTGACTCCACGCGAAAAAGAACCACTGTTGCTCTACATCTCCGCCACCAACCAGGTGGTCAGCACGGTGCTCGTGGTGGAACGTGCCGAGGAAAACAAGGTCCACGGGGTGCAGCGCCCAGTCTACTATCTCAGCGAGGTGCTCACACCAACAAAGCAGCGGTACCCGCACTACCAGAAGATGGCATACGGTGTCTAGATGACAGCCAGGCGACTGCGCCACTACTTCCAGGAGCACCCAATCATGGTGGTCAATGACACCCCGCTTGGGCATATCCTCAACAACCCTGATGCCACCGGACGAGTCATGCTTTGGGGAGTCGAGCTGTCTCCACGAGACATTACATACGAAAAGCGCGACGCGATCAAGTCACAAGTCCTCCCTGATTTCCTTGTGCATTGGATGGAGAACTAGCTCCCCGAAAAGCCAGATATGTCTTACCTCTGGACAATGCACTTCGATGGATCCAAACGAAAGGACGGAGCTGGCGCAGGTGTCATACTAACATCGCCCCAGGGAGACAAGCTGAAATACATTCTGTGAATGCAGTTCACTGCCTCCAGTAACAAAGCTGAATACGTGGCCCTGCTTCACGGGATGCGGATGGCGATAGCCTGTGGTGCCAAGAGGCTCATCATCTACGACGACTCCAAACTGGTCGTCAACCAAACGATGCACGAGTACGACGCGCTAAATGACAATATGATCGCCTACCACGACCTCTACGACACACTCGAAGGGGACTTTGACGGCTGCGAGCTGCGGCACATAGGCCGCAAAAGCAATGAAGAGGCGGACGCACTTGCCAACATTGGCTCCACCTGCGCCCCATACCACCTGGGGTTTTTATCAAGCGTATCTACGAATGCTCCATCAAGCCAAAGGCCACAGAGAAGAAAGCAAGCGCATCAACGGACTCGGGGGCTACGCCACCCAATGAGCTAATGGCACTCGATGACCTGGGGCTCGATACAGGACTCGAAGGACCAATGGGTGATGTGATGATCGAATCATCTTGGACACATCCCTACATCACGTATCTACTCAACAAGCGGCTACCAGATGATCCGACTGACGCGCGACACATTGCGTGATGATCCAAGGCATTCGCCGTCATTAACGGTGAACTTTACAAGCGCAGCATCACCGGAGTGCTCCAAAGGTGCGTCTCCAACGGGGACAGAAGGGCTGTCCTCCTCAACATCCACAAAGGCACCTGCGAGCATCATGCGGGCAGTCGTGCCCTCGTCGCCAAAGCTCTACGAGCTGGATTCTACTGGCCAACGGCCATGCGTGACGCCAAGGACATCGTCTAGCGCTGCAACGCTTGCCAGCGATTCGCAGACAAATCTCACACACCTGGCGTGGAACTCCGACCAATACCACTGGCTTGGCCCTTCGCACAATGGGGACTCGACATGGTCGGCAAGCTCCCAAAATCCTCGCTAGGAGGCTACGTCTACTTCCTAGTGGCAGTCGATAAATTCACCAAGTGGATCGAAGCCATGCCAGTGACAAATCAATCAAGAGCCAACGCCGTCAAGTTCTTCGAGTCCATCATCTACCACTTCGGAGTGCCACATAGCATCATCACGGACAATGGAACGAACTTCACCTCTAAGGAGTTCTAGGATTTCTACGAAAACCTGGGAATCAACATAAGCTACGCCTTGGTAGCGCATCGACTAACCAACGGTCAAGTAAAAAAGGCCAACGGTCTAATCTGTGGCGGGATCAAGAAGCGACTTCTCCAGCCACTCGAACAAGCCGCCAGATGCTGGCCAGACGAGCTGCAGTCTGTACTTTGGAGCCTGCGCACAACTCCAAATAGCACCACGAGATACACCCCGTTCTTCATGGTGCACGGTGCCTAAGCGGTGCTACCCGCAGAAGTACACTACAAAGCCCCGTGGGTGGTCGCTTACAGCGAGCAGGAGTCAATTCTTGCACTCGAAGACTCTGTCAACCTCCTTGACGAGGCGCAGGAAATCGCAGCGGAAAGATCGACAATCTACTAGTAGAACCTGCGCAACTACCACATCAGAAGGCTACGCCCCAGATCCTTTGTCGAAGGAGACCTGGTCCTGCGATTGAAGCAGCAAGGTCATATCAAACTCGAGTCCTCTTGGGAAGGACCTTACGTGATTACAAAAGTAATCCCAGGTGGCGCCTATCACCTTAAAAATCTCGAGACAGGAGTCGCATACTCCAACCCCTGGAACGACGCTCAGCTGCGTCGTCTCTACCCCTAGTCGTTTTTATATTACAAATAAGGCTATTCAACCAGGCTACTTAGCCACACATTGTACCTCGTACTGTTCTGTGAATAAATAAAGCTAAGTGCCCCCAAACTCTGTGTTCTTCCTTATTTTTCTGGCAATATTATCACTCAGGGGCTACGCCACCCTTTACATATTCGTTCTACGAACAAGTCGCAGTATCCCGAGTAGCTGACACAATATCAATTGAACCCTTGATAAAACTCCAACCCAGTTGCAATGCACCTGGCGGGTTGGCAAGGTGTTGAGATAAAAAAAGTCAGGCTAACGAAAAGGAACTGCCGAGTACAAATACACTCGCAACACATATAAGCTAGCAAGATCTTTACATATCAGTATAAATTAATTGCATACAATATATCCATACAAACTTTTACAACACAAGTATACTTATGTGCAGGATACAAGTTAAACTACTGCTGCAGCAGAAGAACATTTGTCTGTTCCTCAAAGAAGTCGACAATTTCTTCTGCCGGACGATCCACCACCTAATAATGTGGAACCATGTTCCAGGTCGAACCTGCCGGCGGAGTCGGTAGCCCAGCAGCAACAGCCGCAACATCTACATCAGGCCTATGCAGTCGCACCAGCGACAAAGAAGCCTTGGCACCAGTCACTAACTACTGCCGCACGCACTCGCGAACTGCACTCAAATCCTGAAACTTAGCTAGGAGAGCCAACAGGCTCGAAGGGATGGCGCCCAGCGGAAATATCGTCTGGTAGATATTCCTCAGGCACGATTACACTTTCTTCAGAAAGTGGAGTACTTGAGAAGCACGATCCTGCAGGGTCGCAAGTGCGATCGCACGATCATGGTCCACCCAGAAGTACCCACTTGCCTGAAGCTCTTCCTCGGTCAAGTCGTTCATTCGAATGGTGATCATGTCTTTCTCATCCTACGGATGATGAGCACTAACAACTACACCAGGCAAAAAAGAAAAAATATGAAGACAAGGAACTACCGCAATTGCCTACAAGAAAAGATAAGAGAGCAGGAAGCTAACACTTGAACTGATCGGCCAGTTGCGTCACCTCCTCGAATAGATATTGCTCTCGGGCGGTAGCCTTCTCCGCCCTCGACTTCCATACATTTGCGTTACCGCGGAGGATGGTCAACTCACGTTCCAGCTGCTTAACGCGATCGCATAGTCGCGAAAGCAGGGACAACTCATCCACCCTTGAACGCGACTGCGCCAAGGTCTCATCAGTGGGTGATGGATCTCGAGGATCACTCGAAGGACCACTCGAGGCATCTTATCACGAACCAAACAAAAGCAAGATAAGAGGCTGAGGATACACTGATGAAAGGCTTGGATACATTCAAACATAACAAAGTCTTGACTGGGATACCCCCATAAACGCATTGTCTCACAAACACAAAAGGTCAGAAATAAGAGCTATTACATATAAAACTAAGGAGCTGCATGTTTCTTCGACTTCGACTTTGGTCTCGGGGGCTTCATCGCATCTGTGGAAGTTTCTGACACCACGGACTTGCCGGCGGTACCCCCAGACGCCGTAGCCTTCGTAGCTTTCGCTTGACGCCGCTCCTCGGAGTACTTGGCGAGTGTCTCGATAAGCTCGGGACCATGATTTTTTCCATTTACTAGCAAAGGGAGCAAACACTACCTACTGGCCTCCAGCGTCGACCGACATCGCCTCATAGATAGCGGCAGGATCCATCTCCACACCATGGGGCTGCACCATTGCGAGTGCCATGGTGGCGCCGACGGAGCGCTGCAAGTTCTTGAAGTCAGCAGGGATTCCTCCGGCCAGAGACTCCACCAAGTCGCCAAGGTTGTCGATCAATCCGGCCTTGGAAGTTAAATCCTCATGGATGCGACTGAGCACACCTTGGACTTCCCTAGCGTTTCATAGAGGGACATGCTGCGGTCCTCGACTGCGGCAATGGCACCAGCCAAAGCATCCGCGCGGCGCAGAGATTGGGCATCAAAACTCAAGCCTGGCATTTGCATACACAAAAGAATTAGTACAACAATCATATGTCAAAGTACAGAAGAGCAAGGCATATCTAGATGAAAAAGTCATACCTAAGAGGGACTTGGCAATCGAGAGAAGCTGCTCCTCGAACATCTTCTCCCTCTCAGCAGTGGAGGCAAGGAGATCTTTCTCTCGCTTTCGCAACTCCTCCAAGGCTGTGACCACCTTGTCGCGATTCTTCGTCGCCGCGGCCAATGTCTTCTCCAATGCAGCAGCATGGCGAAGTAATTCATTGTGCTCAACTGCAACATATAGAGAGTGTTACCAAATCGAATCAATAATATTCGCAAAAGACGAAGACGAAGTCAAAACTTATTTTCGACAATGCGATGGCAATTGTCTAGTTGCGCATGCTGTCGACCCATGTTAAGGACCTGCTCTGCCAGGCGGGCGGCTTCCTTCACGATGAGCTGCATCAAAGACATTTAAAGATCAAGTAAAAGCACGCCAAGAATAAATTTGACTGCCAACTACAAGATACTTACATGGTCCTCCACAGACTCCGAAGAAGGCTGTTGCACAGTCATCCGGGTAACCATCTGATGCTCCCCATCATGCGAGGAACTCGATGAATTATGCCTAGAGTGGGCCGCCAATGGAGGAGAAGGAGACTGCGAAGCCACCTTCTTGGACTTGGAGTCCGCGACTCCAGACTCCTTCAAAAATTAGACGTCGTCAGAAGACGATGTCGCCGCTTGACTGAAACACAAAATCAAGTAAAAGATTCAAGATAGATGACAACTCAAAGAAGAAACCAAAACAAAGTCGCGAATACAGAACTTACCAGTCAAATCTATCAAGATCGAAGGACTGCTCCTCCGACTCCGACGATTCCTTTCACAGTCGAAGCTTCTTCTGGGCAGGAGGAGCCATAGAGCGCATAGGAACGGCGGGAATCGGCTCCTCTACACTGATAGATGGGCCCTCTAGAGTTGAAGGAGACGAAGCATCTGAATCCTTGCTACGAGAACGCTTGCGAGTGTCCAGATCACTGGAATCGGGGGCTCCCTCCTCCTCTTCAAGTGGGACGGTCGATTCCGACTCATCCTCTTCATCCACTTCGCGAGGAATAACCCCCTCATGAAGAGAGGGCAAACTGGGAGACACCTTCCAATCCTGCATTCAGAAAACAATTCATTATACATCAACAAATTAGAAGCAATCGACAAATAAAGCTACTTTGTAGCACAATTCTACCTCAGGAGGAGGGTTAGAGGCGTCGAAGAGAGGTAAGACTGGCTCGCCTGAGAGAACCTCCTTGGTGGTATACTTTGTCACCAGTCGCAACCTCTTATCTACTTCACCCGCGGAAATGCCATCGGCAGATACGCGGGTGGCATCGTCCGCACCAGCCCATTTGAACATGGGGTGGACTCTGGCCTGCAGAGCCTGGATGCGACAGCGCAACCATGTGCGAATGAGGGCGGCACCTCCCTCTTCTTTACCCATGCAGCTCTCGAGGTCACAAACAAGCTTGTATAGCACTTCCGTCTCCTCGGACTCACTAGGCATCACTACGTTCTTACAAGAACGCCTCCTCTTGCACAACGTCGCAGGATCGAAGGGCGCGAGTCCGTAGTGCTCTCCGTCGGCCTTCTGGTCGCGGATGTAGAACCACTTGTCTCTCCACCCTTGGACGGACGCCATGAGTATGATATCGAAATATGTGGCGGAGGAGTTGACATGGATTCCGCAGCCTCCTACGTCGTAGACTATAGAGCCAGATGCTGACTGCCACTTCAGCTTGAAAATCCTCTTAAAGAGGCCAAAGTGTGGCTCGACTCTGAACTAGCACTCGCAAAGAGTAATATAGGAAGCGATATGGATAATAGAATTTGGGGACAGCTGATGCAGGTGGAGCCCGTAGAAGCAAAGGAGGCCCCTGAAGAAAGGATGTAGGGGCAGAGAAAGACCGCGGATGATGAACGCAAGGAACATCACCTGGAAACCAGCAGGAGGACAGGGAGTTACCTCGCCACCTGGCACTCGTGACTCATCCTCCACGGGTGACAGAATTCCATCTTGACGCAGGAGATGGAGCTCAGAGGACTTGATAATGGATGCGTGCCATGCACCATTGGTGACGCGGGTACCCGTGCCTTTCTTCTTCCCAGCGCCGGGGGCGCTGGTTCCCATAGTGGCGGAGCCGCCTTTCTTCTTGGCGGTGGCAATGGCGGCGGCGGACTCAGCGGCGGCGCCTCCCTTCTTTTTTCCCATCTTGTGATGGCGGTGCGAGCAGAGGAAGTAGCTCAGGAAGACACGGAGTTGGTCCAGCTCCACGAGCAGAGAGCAATGGAAGCACAAGCAGAGAAAGGGCAGATGGGAAAGTTACCGCAGTTGTGCTGCTACTTAACCCCCTTGCAGATGCCATCCAACGGCCAGCAGAAATCCTACTATACACGTGGCGCACATCGTTGTCCACACGTGGAGAGGCCAAAACATGAACCGTCCCCCACTATCTCCATTACACGCAGAAATCGAGGAGATGTAGTTAAAATGAAAGATTACGCACGCCCGGTTAAATCAAAGTCAAAAAGTGGGACCCACCGCTCGTCACGTCCTGTCAAAGCCGCTCACGCGGGCAACTGAGGTCATCACATCGTCAGCACGGATGTCATCAGGAGGAGCATCAGAATATTTCAACTATTAAGTCCTTGCTTGAGTCTTCGACTCCACCAAGCACTCGAGGGCTACTCCCATAGGGAGCGCTGGTCGCGCACCCTACGATTCATTTTTTTGCAGGAATGTGAACATTGAAGGCATACCCACCACTCGAATCTACGATTCAAGTGTGAATCATGGGTTACTCCCATAGGGAGCGCACGAAGCAAATTCGACAGAAACAAGCAACAAAAGACGACAGCAGTCGCAAATACTCTTTAGTCCCCGCTTGAGTGTTCGACTTAACCAGGCACTCAGGGGCTACTCCCATAGGGAGCGCTCGTCATGCACCTTATGATTATTTGTACGTCATACTGTGTGTTGATAACATCCACACTTGAAGTCTATGGCGACACCGCCTCATATTTTTCCCTACAAAGAGACTGCGTCTCCTGGGGCCACCCGAATCATCTCCGCGATGACAAAAAATTCGGATGCCACGCTTACAGCGTGAAGATAAGACATGAATAAGGCCTGGCAACGCATCTGCTTCGCACTACCAGAAACATATCTGTGCCTGCAGGTGCGATGGACATGCCTTGACGGACGCGTCGAGTGCTCACACCCATATACTAGAATTCGACTCCTGTAAGACCTCCGCGGCTTGAGTCGAATTACACCAGCACTTTTCCGAATTCGAGTCCGGGGACTCGAGTTTGAGTAGATTGCGTTGTTTTGCCCTAAGGCAGTTAACTGATATCGATACATCGGTTAAATCAGGCACGTATATCAACAATCCATATAACATAAACAGAACACTCGAAAAAAAATACTTAGTCATGCACTCGAAAGGCTTCATAAAGTCCCCAGTCGAATCTACGATTCCACTGGACACTCGGGAGCTACTGACATGGGTACTCGAGTTTGGTATATACGGTCCAGATACGGCGGAATCCCATGGCGTTGCCAAGGCCCAATGTAGACTTCGAGTGGCCCACGGACTCTCGATTGCTTGTGAGACAAGAAGAAGCCTAAAGATACAAAGTTTAAAGGGAAAACCCTAATCTGTAACTGACTCGACCTGCTGCCCGAGACCTAGCCTATCTATATAAAGGCTAGGAGGGGTGGCGAGGAGGACACACGCAACCCTAGTTTCCACAACTCTTGCCAGATTGCATCTGCGCGCCCCTATAATCTTCGATTCCTTCGTTAATTCCAAGAGCAGACAAGCAGGAGTAGGGACCTCTATGAGGCCTGAACCTAGGTAAACCTTGCGTCACTGTGTGCTTGTTTCCTAGTCGACTGATGCCTCCAGCGCTCCCTCCTTCTCCAAAACCCAAGTCCATAACAATGGGCATTGATGAGTTAAACCCTCGTCAAGCGGTGTTCCTTATAATAATATTTTTGTTGTTCCATGAACCCATCTTGCCAATAAGATCTAGTTTCAAAGAAACCCACCGTTGATAGAAAGCATGATAAAGCAAGACAATAACAGATCAATAGAAATAACAACTATAGCAGGAACTAAATTTTGTGTGTGTTTTTGATAAAAGAAAAAAACAAACAAAGTAGAAATAAAATAAGCAAAACAAACAAAACAAAGTAAAGAGATTGGTTATGAGGGACACCCCTTGTGAAGATGTCCTTGACTCCCTGGCAACGGCGCCAGAAAAAGAGCTTGATGGCTCAAAATATATTCGAGCTCGTTGGGGAACCCCAAGAGGAAGGTATGATGAGCACAACAACAAGTTTTACCTCAATTATGAAACCAATGTTATCAAACTAGTAGGAGCAAGGAAACACCTCCAAGGTGTTGCTTCCAACTCGGAATCCTGCACAACACAACCACAAAACTTTGCCCCAACTTACAGTGAGGTTGTCAATCTCACCGGTTTTGTTGAAAACAAAGGATTAAACTTATTGTATGGAAGATATTAATTGCTTGCAGAAAGTAAACAGAAAACAATAAATAGATTGTAGATTGATGGTAAAGAATGGACCAGGGTCCATAGTTCACTAGAGGTAATTCTCCTTAAGATAGATGACATGTTGGGTGAACAAATTATAGCGGGGTAATTGACAGACACCGAGAAAGCATACATGCATCTACTAATCATCTTGACTCCTACGAGATTTGATTGGGCATTACAACATTATACATAGACCGTAATCCAACTACATCTATGACTAATAATCCACCTTCAGGTTATCATCCGAACCCCCTCCAGTATTAAGTTGCAAGCAACAAATAATTGCATTAAGAAAAGTGTGTAAAGTAAACAATACATCTAGTACCTTAGAGATTTCTGTCACTTCCTCAGATTCCTAGAGCATTAACCCACTATCGAGCATAAATACTCCCTCTTGGAGTTGCTAGCATCTACTCGGCCAAGATAGCTACTAACAATGGAAAGCATGCAAGATCACAAATAACATAGACATGATAGAATCAATAATCAATCTAAAATAGCATCTCAATATCCACCGGATCCGCGCAAACACAACATGTAGATTACAAATAGATGATCTTGATCATGAACAGAGCTCACAAGATCTAGACATGGTAGCACAAAGGAGAAGAACCAACCATCTAGCTACTACATGGACCCGTAGTCCAGGGATGAACTACTCACGCATCACACTAGAGGCAGGCATGGTGATGAAGAAGGCCTCCAGGAGGATCTCTCCCCTCTAGCAGGGTGCTGGGAAGAGCTTCAGATCCCTCCCGATCTAGGGATGGAGATGCCGACGGATACAGACTCTTTCGTGGAATTTTTGATCGGGTACTTAGGTTTTTCATCCTGGAGGCAATATATAGGCGAAGGGGCAAGGTCGGTGGAGTGCCAGGGAGCCTACACCCCTTGGTGGCGCGGCTAGGGATGGCCGCACCACCACCAGGTGGGCTTGTTTGTCTGCGGTACCAAAGTTCCCAAGGGAGCGCATGGCGGTACCTAAGTTGCCTGAAATTGCCGCGTTTCGAAATATTGGGTCGCCAACTACCGAGAGGGGCCATTTCGATGCAAACTCATCTCACCCCTACAAAATTCAAACATTCCGTGAAACTGTCTCGTGAAGTAGATGGTCGGGACCCTCATGTTGGTCATCTGTCCGTGACGCGAGCGTCAACGCGGCAACCTCTTAGGCAAATCGAGGAACTAAGTGGATTGGATGCATTGACCAATTTCACAAATCCATTCCTACCTTTCCCATAGCACCGGCGGCGTCAGAATCCACCCTCCAGGCAGGACGATCCCTTCGGACATTTGACTTCTGGCACCAAGTCGCTGCGCCTAGTTGCTATGCCCAGTTGCTGATCCCAAGCTCCAATGGCGCATGTCGTAGCCCCCGTTGCGAGGCTCTAGCCCGCCTCCGCCTCCGACGAGCCGATCAGCTCGGAGGATGGCAGATCCTACTACCAAGGAATAAGAAGTTCTGGCTACAAGCGGGTGAGCTACCCTTCTCTTTGCTATTCGCACTAATTATAACTGCTAGCTGGCTACTGAACCTAAAATTGTTTGTTAGCCCAACGCTGACAAACATATTTTGTCCATAGTTTTCTATCAAGTGGGATCTTCGCGGACCACCCTTACCTGGTTACGGTAGTCCTCTTCAGGTACGACTCTAAGGGCAAGTGGTATGGACACCATTGTATCACGATGGAAGACGCACCTGCGTAGATCTGCACTATATCTGGTATGGTTGCTGCTCTGCGTAATCATGATGAATTATGGCCGAAGCAGATTGCAAAGTTCAGCTTCATGGATGAACATGGCATCATAGTTCCTCTAATGTGTGACAGTCAGCTAATTGGGTTGTTGAAAAGGTATGCTTCGGCTTGCACGTTTGAGCTGAATTGTGATGTATTGGATGTGGAAGCTGCTGCAACTAGGAGTCGCCCTTCTATTCTTGGACAGGGTGGTTGCTCGAACCCAATTAGCTCCTGGTAAGCAAAAGTCTCTTGGGGTTCGCATGTTTCTGCTGAATTGTAATATTTGTTTTATTTACTCTGTAGATATTGGGCAGTTATGCAACAGTCTTGTTTCTTTGACAGGAAGCGCTGCAAGGTTAGAAACATGACTACCGGGTCAGTCATTTTGCTGCCCAAAGAAATTAAAAATGAGTGGAAAGATGATGTTGGACACGATTCTGGTGCCCATTTTCCCAGCGATGCAGAGTACATGAAGCTAAGAAAATTGGCACCAAGGAGGAGGAAGAAGGCATGAAATGAAGAAGCCAGTGGACGTGAAGGCTTGGTACCCAGGCTGCGGAAGAAGGCTGCTAGCAATGAAGATGCATAGTAATGTGTTGAACTTGAACCTATATATTAATTCGGTTAAATTCTGGAGCTCTGTGTGTGGAACTTTGTTGGGCGAAACAATCTACCCATGTTCTTCGAGTAAAATGTACCGCGACTTAGGGTTTGGAAATGCCCGAGTCAGTAGTTGAATCCGAAATTTTGATTGTGCCACTACTATCTGAAAACACGCAGCACCGGTTCCACGATTGCTGAGGGGCAGGATGTCTCCAAATACGACAGAATGTAAGTGGCATGGAAATAAATTATTTAAGCTGCTACACTCCACGAAGCAGCAACTTATTTACCTGCTGCACACAACGACATGGCAACATAAACAACAATGGCAACCGATATTGCCCAGATGAGGAGGAAATCGGTACCACTTTCTGGCCTAATCTTGAGCCCGTCTATCTCACTGTCTCCCTACTCCTGCATTTGGCAAAGCTCCCGGATCTCTAGTAACTGGGTGTACGTGCTTCCACTTTATAAATTGTGGTTCTGCCATTTGCATGTGGCACAATCCATGTAGATTACGTTTAAACAAACCACCAATGTCATAATACCACCATGATCAGACAAAATGAAGTAATATAGGGTTAAGATAGATTAACGGGCGACCAATTTTATTCCTCCCAGGACTCCGGGACCACTAGTTCAGACCACTAGGTCAACAAGTACAACTATTACAACTTAAAAAAGGCATGGAGCTCAAGCTAAATAGAACTAGTTATCACACATCTCCTTTATCTTCCTAATCTTAGCCCGATGAGCATCTTCCTGCGAGAGCAAGGATCGAATCATCTGCTCCTTCCTTTTAGCATCTTCCTTGCATAGCTTCAATTGTTTCTCTGCATTTTTCCTCATGCACCTATCAATACTCGTAGTTGTGAACTGCAGGACTTTGGCCTAGTGAAGACCATTCCTTGCTTGAGTTAGTTCTTCCTCTGCTTTAGCCTTCAGGGTCAACGCCGCATCCCTCTCCTTCTCGACTTTTCTAACCTTGTCTTGCACCCTCCTAAGATCTCGCTTAAGCTTGGTCGTGTCAACTGGTTCCCATAGCTTCATCTCAACACTGTCAAAAAGTGAGCTGAATACGGATTCTTTCAACTCAACAGTCATTTCCAGTAGTTTGTCCAACGTTTTCTGCATCGATTTGGGCCACTCTGGATCTACCCATTTGACAACACCGCAATTTCCGCCTTGCATCATTGCACGATGTCCTTGACACCGTAGAAACCTCCTGCCTACGTTTCGTCCTCCGAACGATACAAATTTAGCGGGCACATATCCATGTTTACATAGCATAGGATTGTCTTCATTCGCTAAACCATGATATTTGGAGTCATACATCGTCTGGTTGGCCTAACACACCATACACGCATGAGTAAATAGAGTAGATCTAGCTCAAAAATTAGATAATTGGCCACAGATGATAGAGATAGAGATGAGACGACTCACATAGAAATCACCGTCCATGTCATCACCGCGCGTTTCCTCAGTGTCTCCCCTTGAACCCATGGCGAGAGGGGAGGGGGTGGCTGCCAGAGAGGGGATTGGGATGGAGGCGCCGTCGGCTTGCGGCTATGGCAAGATGGGAGTGAAGTGGGGAAAGTGGGTTCGAGAGGAAGGAAGAGTAGTAATGGGGACGTGACACTGGGATATGGCCCACTGAACTCGTGAGTCGTGACACTCGCAACAGGGGAGCTCCCGGTGTTGCTAGTTTGTCCAAAGCAGCGGGCAGCAAGCGTGGCCAATCATGCCGCAAAATAGCCTACTCACGGATCGCCCTCACGAAGACCATCCCAATCGTCCAAGCTCCCCAATTGAACGGTATGTAACAATTGTCAAGTAGAACAACTGTGTTAGGGCGTGCCTTCTAGAAGACTCGGTCTAACGGCCACCATTGGGGGGCTAAGGTTATGGCTCTCCTAAGGTTAGGATCCATATGTGGTTTATGAGAAGAACACACATGCAATGACACTAGTGATATGTGGTTTGTGGAAAGAACACACATGCAATTACTCTAGTGGATACATATGTGGTTTGTGGAAAGAACACGCATGCAATGAACACTGGTGGATCCATATATGGTTCATTACAGGAACACACATGCAATGACATTGGTTGATCCATATGTGCTTTGTGACAAAAACACACATGCAATGCCATTGGGGTTGATCCATGTGGTTTGTGACAAGAACACACATGCAATGACACTGGTTGATCCATGTGGTTTGTGGAAAGAACACACATGCAATGGCATTGTTTGATCCATGTGTGGTTTGTGAAAAGAACACACATGCAATGACTCTGGTGGATCCATGTGTGGTTTGTGGGAAGAACACACATGCAATGACACTGGGTTTGGTTCATGAAAATAAAACACATACAATGACACATATGGATCCATGTGTGGTTTGTGGGAAGAACACACATGCAATGACTCTAGCTGTGGTTCAAGAAAAGAACACACATCCAATGACTCTAGCTGTGGTTCATGAAAAGAACACACATCCAATGACTCTAGTTGCGGTTCATGAAAAGAACACACATCCAATGACTCTAGCTGTGGTTCATGAAAAGAACACACATCCAATGACTCTAGCTATGGTTCATGAAAAGAAAACACATCCAGTGACACTGGTGGATCCATATGTGTTGTTTGTGAAAAGAACAGACATGCAGTGACTCTGGGTGTGGTTCATGTAAAGAAAACACATCCGGTGACACTGGTGGATCCATGTGTGGTTTGTGAGAAGAACAGACATGCAATGCCACTGGGTGTGGTTTGTGGAAAGAACACACATGCAATTGCATTGGTTGATCCATGTGTGGTTTGTGAGAAGAACATACATGCAATGAATCTAGCTGTAGTTTCTGAGAAGAACACACATCCAATGACTCTAGCTGTGGTTCATGAAAAGATCACACATCCAATGACTCTAGCTATGGTTCATGAAAAGAACACACATCCATGTGTGGTTTGTGAGAAGAACACACATCCATGTTTGGTTTGTGAGAAGAACACACACGCAATGACACTAGTTGTGGTTCATGAAAAGAACATACATGCAATGACATTGGTGGATCCATGTTTGGTTTGTGAGAAGAAAAGACATGCAATGACTCTAGCTGTGGTTTGTGAGAAGAACACACATGCAATGAATCCAGCTGTGGTTCATGAAAATAACACACATCCAATGACTCTAGCTGTGGTTCATAAAAAGAACACACATCCAATGACTCTAGCTGTGGTTCACTAAAAGAACACAAATCCAGTGAGACTAGGTGGATCCATATGTGGTTTGTGAAAAGAACAGACATGTAATGACTCTAGGTGTGGTTCATGAAAAGAACACACATCCAGTGACACTGGTGGATCCATGTGTGGTTTGTGAGAAGAACACACATACAGTGACACTAGGTGTGGTTCATGAAAAGAACAGACATGCAGTGACTCTAGATATGGTTCATGAAAAGAACACACATCCATTAACACTAGGTCGATCCATATGTGGTTTGTGAAAAGAACAGACATGCAATGACTCTGGGTGTGGTTCATGAAAAGAACACACATCCAGTAACACTGGTGGATCCATGTGTAGTTTGTGAGAAGAACACACATACAATGACACTGGGTGTGGTTCATGAAAAGAACACACATGCAGTGACACTAGTGGATCCATGTGTGGTTTGTGAGAAGAACAAACATGCAATGACACTGGGTGTGGTTCATGAAAGTAACAGACATGTAGTGACACTGCTGGATCCATGTGTGGTTTGTGAGTAGAACACACATGCAATAACACTGGGTGTGGTTCATGAAAAGAACAGACATGCAATAAATCTAGATGTGGTTCATGAAAAGAACACGCATCCAATGACTCTAGCTGTGGTTCATGAAAAGAACACACATCCAATGACTCTAGCTGTGGTTCATGAAAAGAATACACATCCAGTGACACTGGGTGGATACATATGTGGTTTGTGAAAAGAACATACATGCAATGACTTTGGGTGTGGTTCATGAAAAGAACACACATCCAGTGACACTGGTGGATCCGTGTGTGGTTCATGAAAATAACACACATCCAATGACTCTAACTGTGGTTCATGAAAAGAACACACATCCAATGACTCTAGCTGTGGTTCACTAAAAGAACACAAATCCAGTGAGACTAGGTGGATCCATATGTGGTTTGTGAAAAGAACAGACATGCAATGACTCTGGGTGTGGTTCATGAAAAGAACACACATCCAGTGACACTGGTGGATCCATGTGTGATTTGTGAAAAGAACAAACATGCAATGACACTGGGTGTGGTTCATGAAAATAACACACATCCAATGACTCTAGTTGTGGTTCATGGAAAGAACACACATGCAATGCCATTGGTTGATCCATATGTGGATTCTGAAAAGAACACACATGCAATGCCATTGGTGGATCCATGTGTGGTTCATGACAGGAACACAGATGCAATGGCAATTGTTGATCCATATGAGGTTTGTGAAAAGAACACACATGCAATGCCATTGGTTGATCCATGTGTGGTTTGTGAAAAGAACACACATGCAATTAATCTAGTGGATACATGTGTGGTTTGTGGAAAGAACACACATGCAATGACATTTGTTGATCCATATGTGGCTTGTGGAAAGAACACACATGCAATTACTCTAGTGGATACGTACGTGGTTTGTGGAAAGAACACACATGAAATGAACACTGGTGGATCCATATGTGGTTCATGACAGGAACACACATGCAATGACATTGGTTGATCCATATGTGGTTTGTGACAAAAACACACATGCAATGCCATTGGGGTTGATCCATGTGGTTTGTGAAAAGAACACACATGCAATGGCATTGGTTGATCCATGTGTGGTTTGTGAAAAGAACACACATGCAATGACACTGGTGGATCCATGTGTTGTTTGTGGGAAGAACACCCATGCAATGACACTGGGTGTGGTTCATGAAAAGAAAACACATGCAGTGACACCGGTGGATCCATGTGTGGTTTTTGAGAAGAACACACATGCAATTACTCTGGCTGTGGTTCATGAAAAGAACACGCATGCAATGACTCTAGTTGTGGTTCATGAAAATAACACACATCCAATGACTCTAGCTGTGGTTCATGAAAAGAACACACATCCAATGACTCTAGCTGTGGTTCATGAGAAGAACACACATCAAGTGACACTGGTGGATCCATATGTGTTGTTTGTGAAAAGAATAGACATGCGATGACTCTGGGTGAGGTTCATGTAAAGAAAACACATCCAGTGACACTGGTGGATCCATGTGTGGTTTATGAGAAGAACAGACATGCAATGACACTGGGTGTGGTTTGTGTAAAGAACACACATGCAATGGCATTGGTTGATCCATGTGTGGTTTGTGAGAAGAACAGACATGTAATGACTCTAGCTGTGGTTTGTGAGAAGAACACACATCCAATGACTCTAGCTGTGGTTCCTGAAAAGAACACACATCCAATGACTCTAGTTGTGGTTCATGAAAAGAAGACACATCCATGTGTGGGTTGTGAGAAGAACACACATCCATGTGTGGTTTGTGAGAAGAACACACATGCAATGACACTGGGTGTGGTTCATGAAAAGATTATACATGCAATGACATTGGTGGATCCATGTTTGGTTTGTGAGAAGAACACACATGCAATGACTCTAGCTGTGGTTTGTGAGAAGAACACACATGCAATGACTCTAGCTGTGGTTCCTGATAAGAACACGCATCCAATGACTCTAGTTGTGGTTCATGAAAAGAACACACATCCAATGACTCTAGCTGTGGTTCATGAAAAGAACACACATCCATGTGTGGTTTGTGAGAAGAACACACATCCATGTGTGGTTTGTGAGAATAACACACATGCAACAACACTAGGTGTGGTTCATGAAAAGAACAGACATGCAATGACATTGGTGGATCCATGTTTGGTTTGTGAGAAGAACAGACATGCAATGACTCTAGCTGTGGTTTTTGAGAAGAACACACATGCAATGACTATAGCTATGGTTCATGAGAAGAACACACATCCAATGACTCTAGATGTGGTTCAAGAAAAGAACACACATCCAATGACAATAGTTGTGGTTCATGAAAAGAAAACACATCCATGTATGGTTTGTGAGAAAAACACACATCCATGTGTGGTTCATGAAAATAACACACATGCAATGGCACTGGGTGTGGTTCATGAAAAGAAAAGACATGCAATGACATTGGTGGATCCATGTTTTGTTTGTGAGAAGAACAGACATGCAATGACTCTAGCTGTGGTTTGTGAGAAGAACACACATGCAATGACTCTAGATGTGGTTCATGAGAGAACACACATCAAATGATGCTAGCTGTGGTTCATGAAAAGAACACACACCCAATGACTCAAGCTGTTGTTCATGAAAGGAACACACATCCAGTGACACTGGGTGGATCCATATGTGGTTTGTGAAAAGAACAGACATACAATGACTCTAGGTGTGGTTCATGAACAGAACACACATCCAGTGACACTGGTGGATCCCTGTGTGGTTTGTGAAAAGAAAAGACAATGACACTAGGTGTGGTTCATTAAAAGAACACACATCCAATGACTCTACCTGTGGTTCATGAAAAGAACGCACATGCCATGCAATTGGTTGATCCGTGTGTGGTTCATGACAGGAACACACATGCAATGGCATTGGTTGATCCATTTGTGGTTTCTGAAAAGAACAAACATGCAATGCCATTGGTTGATCTATGTGTGGTTTGTGAAAAGAACACACATGCAATTAATCTAGTGGATACATGTGTCATTTGTGGAAAGAACACACATGCAATGACATTGGTTGATCCATATGTGGTTTGTGAAAAGAACACACATTCAATGACATTGGTTGATCCATGTGTGGTTCATTAAAAGAACACACATCCAATGACTCCAGCTGTGGTTCATGAAAAGAACACACATGCAATGCCATTGGTTGATCCATGTGTGGTTTGTGAAAAGAACGCACATGCAATGCCATTGGTGGATCCATGTGTGGTTCATGACAGGAACACACATGCAATGGCATTGGTTGATCCATATGTGGTTTGTGAAAAGAACACACATGCAATGCCATTGGTTGATGCATGTGTGGTTTCTGAAAAGAACACAGATGCAATGCCATTGGTTGATCCATATGTGGCTTGGGGAAAGAACACACATGCAATTACTCTAGTGGATACATATGTGGTTTGTGGAAAGAACACACATGCAATGAACACTAGTGGATCCATATGTGGTTCATGACAGGTACACACATGCAATGACATTGGTTGATCCATATGTGGTTTGTGACAAAAACACACATGCAATGCCATTGGGGTTGATCCATATGGTTTGTGACAAGAACACACATGCAATGACATTGGTTGATCCATGTGGTGTGTGTGGAAAGAACACACATGCAATGGCACTAGTTGATCCATGTGTGGTTTGTGAAAAGAACACACATCTAATGACTCTAGCTGTGGTTCATGAAAAGAACACACATCCAATGACTCTAACGGTGGTTCATGAAAAGAACACACATCCAATGACTCGCCGTGGTTCATGAAAATAACACACATCCATGTGTGGTTTGTGAGAAGAACACACATCCATGTGTGGTTTGTGAGAAGAACACACATGCAATAACACTGGGTGTGGTTCAAGAAAAGAACAGACATGCAATGACACTGGTGGATCCATGGGTGGTTTGTGAGAAGAACACACATGCAATGACACTGGGTGTGGTTCATGAAAAGAACAGACATGCAATGACTCTAGCTGTGGTTCATGAAAAGAACACACATCCAATGACTCTAGTTGTGGTTCATGAAAAGAACACACATCCAATGACTCTAGTTGTGGTTCATGAAAAGAACACACATCCAGTAACACTGGGTGGATCCATATGTGGTTTGTGAAAAGAACAGACATGCAATGACTCTGGCTGTGGTTCATGAAAAGAACACACATCCAATGACTCTAGCTGTGGTTCATGAAAAGAACACACATCCAGTGACACTAGGTGGATCCATATGTGGTTTGTGAAAAGAATAGACATGCAATGACTCTGGGTGTGGTTCATGAAAAGAACACACCTCTAGTGACACTGGTGGATCCATTTGTGGTTTGTGAAAAGAACAGACATGCAATGACACTGGGTGTGGTTTATGAAAAGAACATACATGCAATGGCTCTAGCTGTAGTTCATGAAAAGAACACATATCCAATGACTCTAGCTGTGGTTCATGGAAAGAACACATATCTAATGACTCTAGCTGTGGTTCATGAAAAGAACACACATCTAGTGACACTGGGTGGATCCATATGTGGTTTGTGAAAAGAACAGACATGCAATGACTCTAGGTGTGGTTCATGAAAAGAACACACATCTAGTGACACTGGTGGATCCATGTGTGGTTCATGAAAAGTACACACATCCAATGACTCTAGCTATGGTTCATGAAAAGAACAAACATCCAATGACTCTAGATGTGGTTCATGAAAAGAACACACATCCAGTGACACTGGGTGGATCCATATGTGGTTTGTGAAAAGAACAGACATGCAATGATACTGGGTGTGGTTCATGAAAAGAACACACATCCAATGACTCTAGCTATGGTTCATGAAAAGAACACACATGCAATGCCATTGGTTGATCCATGTGTGGTTTGTGAAAAGAACACACATGCAATGCCATTGGTGGATGCATGTGTGGTTCATGGCAGGAACACACATGCAATGGCATTGGTTGATGCATATGTGGTTGGTGAAAAGAACACACATGCAATTCCATTGGTTGATCCATGTATGGTATGTGAAAAGAACACACATGCAATTACTCTAGTGGATACATGTGTGGTTTGCGGAAAGAACACACATGCAATGAGATTGGTTGATCCATATGTGGTTTGTGAAAAGAACACACATGCAACGCCATTGGTTGATCCATGTGTGGTTTGTGAATAGAACACACATGCAATGCCATTGGTTGATCCATATGTGGCTTGTGGAAAGAACACACATGCAATTACTCTAGTGGATACATATGTGGTTTGTGGAAAGAACACACATGCAATGAACACTGGTAGATCCATATGTGGTTCATGACAGGAACACACATGCAATGACATTGGTTGATCCATATGTGGTTTGTGACAAAAACACACATGCAATGCCATTGGGGTTGATCCATGTGGTTTGTGACAAAAACACACATGCAATGACATTGGTTGATCCATTGGTGTGTGGAAAGAACACACATGCAATGGCATTGGTTGATCCATGTGTGGTTTGTGAAAAGAACACACATGCAATTACTCTAGTTGTGGTTCATGAAAAGAACACACATGCAATGACTCTAGCTATGGTTCATGAAAAGAACACACATCCAATGACTCTAGCTGTGGTTCATGAAAAGAACACACATCCAATGACTCTAGTTGTGGTTCATGGAAAGTGACACTTGGTGGATCCATATATGGTTCGTGAAAAGAACAGACATGCAATGACTCTGGGTGTGGTTCATGAAAAGAACACACATCTAGTGACACCGGTGGATCCATGTGTGGTTCATGAAAGAACACACATCTAATGACTCTAGCTGTGGTTCATGAAAAGAACACACATGCAATGCCATTGGTTGATCCATGTGTGGTTTGTGAAAAGAACACACATGCAATGCCATTGGTGGATCCATGTGTGGTTCATGAGAGGAACAGACATGCAATGGCATTGGTTGATCCATATGTGGATTGTGAAAAGAACACACATGCAATACCATTGGTTGGCCCATGTGTGGTTTGTGAAAAGAACACACATGAAATTACTCTTGTGGATACAAGTGTGGTTTGTGGAAAGAACACACATGCAATGACATTGGTTGATCCATGTGTGGTTTGTGAAAAGAACACACATTCAATGACATTGGTTGATCCATGTGTGGTTCACGAAAAGAACACACATCCAATGACTCAAGCTGTGGTTCATGAAAAGAACACACATGCAATGCCATTGGTTGATCCATGTGTGGTTTGTGAAAAGAACACACATGCAATGCCATTGGTGGATCCATGTGTGGTTCATGACAGGAACACACATGCAATGGCATTGGTTGATCCATATGTGGTTTGTGAAAAGAACACACATGCAATGCCATTGGTTGATCCATGTGTGGTTTCTGAAAAAAACACACATGCAATGCCATTGGTTGATCCATATGTGGCTTGTGGAAAGAACACACATGCAATTACTCTAGTGGATACATATGTGGTTTTTCGAAAGAACAGACATGCAATGAACAATGGTGGATCCATGTTTCATGTGTGAGAAGAACAAACATGCAATGACTAGCTGTGGTTCATGAAAAGAACACACATCCATGTGTGGTTTGTGAGAAGAACACACATGCAATGACACTGGGTGTGGTTCATGAAAAGAACAGACATGCAATGACATTGGTGGATCCATGTGTGGTTTGTGAGAAGAACAGACATGCAATGACTCTGGCTGATCCATATGTGGTTTATGAGAAGAACACACATGCAATAAACTCTAGTGGATCTATTTTGGCATAATTTGATGTATGCCACGATATATTTCATTGTACAAGATAACCACTTTCGATTTTTATACTACTCAGTTTTTACCTTGGTTTTTTTATACTACTTAGTTTTTCCCTTGGTTCCCCCTCTCTCTTTTGTAGAATCTCAAACATGTGCTCACTCTGTCTGCTACGCCCTGATTGGTTGTCACAGTTGTCACGTGGATCGTGCGCTGATACGTCCATTTTGCATCACTATTCTATAACATTATTTACTGTTATTTATTGATATATTTCATATTAAGAGATGATACTTATGTTATTTCATTAGTTTTTGCATGGTTGATGACTTTTGGAGGTTGGACCGTGGCAGTCCGGATTCTGATGGAAAAGGTGTTGTTTGGCAGCAAAATTCGCGAAGATCAGAAAATCCGGGAAAATACATGGAAAATTCTCTTTTTCCAGAAGACGAAGAATGCCAGAAGGGGAAGTGGAGATGGGCCATAGGGGGCGCACACCACCCCCTGGCACGGGCAGCCCTAGGCCATGCTAGCAGGTGGTGTGGCCGCCCTGGCCCACTCCAGGCTCTCCCCTCTAGCGTATATTATCCTCCCAAAACTCTAAGACTTGGGGAGCAACCACAAAAAGATTCCGCCACCTCTGCGGGGCGGAAAACACCGAGAGAGAAAGATCTCTCTGGCAGAAAGATTTCTGTCGGGGGAATTCCTTCCTGGAGACGGGAGATTGTCGCCATCAACACCACCATCAAGTTGGACTTCATCGGGATCATCATCATCACCACCATCATCTCCACTAGCACCATCATCACCACTTCATACTGCTGTAACAATTGGGTTGAATCTTGCATAGTTCCGAGGGGAAACTTTCTCGGTGTTGATTACTCCTTGTAGTTGATGCTATTGAGTGAACCATTGAATTATCGTTTATGTTCATATTGTTACATAACATTATATCATCTCTGATCTTGATCCATATGATGTCTTGTGAGTAGTTTGTTTACTTCTTGAGGACATGGGAGAAGTCATGTTCTTAGTAGTGGAATTGTGTTGAGAAAGATTCAATGGTTTGATATTTAAGTTGTGGTGTGTTTCTTCTAGTGGTGTCATGTGAACGTCGACTACATGACACTTCACCTATATGGGCCTAGGGGAATGCATTGTGTATTTGGCTACTAATCGTAGGGGTTGCCGGAGTGACAGAAACCTGAACCCCCATTAGGAAACCTTTGCACAAGGGACGTCAGGGTCTTAGAGTTTAAAGTTGTGGTTAGGTTTCTACCTTAATTACTTTCTTGTACTTGCGGATGCTTGCAAGGGGTTTAATCACAAGTATGTATTAGTCCTAGGAAGTTTGGTACATTAGCACAGGTTCACCCACACAACACTTAGCAAACTAAAGAAGATTGATCAACTATATGAAGCGAAAACACTTGACAATATTCCATGTGTCCTCGAGAACATTTGGCCATCTTAAGTAATACAACTGGCTTGTCCTTTGCTAAAGAAAGGATTGGGCCACTTGCTGCATTTATTCTTATTGTATTTTATTTACTCATACTTTATTTACCTGCATTATCAAAAACCCCTAAAAATTCGTTTGCTAAGTATTTACAGAGAATTCCTGCTCCAAGCCATTCGCCAACACCTTCTGCTCCTTGTTGGGTTCGACACTCTTATTTATCGAATATACTGCGATACACCCCCTATACTTTTGGGTCATCAAGACTATTTCTGGCGCCGTTGTCGGGGAGTGAAGCACTATTGGAGAGTGGAACTGGTAAAGGAAACTTCTACTGTGAGTATTGTTTACTTCTGTTACTTTCTTTATTCCAATTTGGATAACTCATTGAGTTTCTTATTTCATAATGCTACTACCACTACTAAGGTAGTAGATGAACCACCACCTGCTGAGAATGATACTTTTAAAATACCTACAAGAATTATTGATCGTCTTATGGATAACTATTATGTTGGAGATGGAACTGTCCATCCTGGTGGTCATTTGCTCTTTATACACGAATTATGCGGGTTGTTCAAGTGTGCAGGTATTACAACAGATCAAGTCAAGAAGAAGTTACTCTCATTATCACTAAAGGAAGAGCTGTAGAATGGTATAAGATGTTGAAGAATGGCCAAGCTCTTGAATGGGAGGAAATAGTGCCTCTCTTTTATTCAAAATTTTATCCTCCTAGTGAGATTCATAAAGATCGGAATCAAATATACAACTTTTGGCCACTTGATGGAGATAGTATAGCTCAAGAGTGGGGGAGATTGAAGTTACTAATGCTCAAATGTCCCATTCATGAGCTCCCTCACAATATTATTATCAATAACTTTTATGCAAGACTTTCTCTTCATGACAAGGATTTATTGGATGCCTCCTGTGCTGGATCATTCACACGCATGGAAGAAGAAGCTAAATGGTATCTCCTAGACCATATTCAAGACAATGCAGAAGCATGGGAGAATGACAAAGGAAGAAAGTCAGGTATAAATTATGATTATGAATGCATTGAATCTTTTATGGGAACTGATGACTTTCAAAACATTAAAAATGCTTATGGTCTAGACTCTCAAACTATTGCAACTTATTTAAGGCTTTTGCTTCCTATATTAAAGTTCCTAAAAAGAAGTGGAACAAGTATCATGAACCATATAAAGATGTTGCTAAGTATGTTCCTGCAAGAAATACTGAAGTTTATACTGCTAATCATGTTTTACCTAAACCTTACATTGAGAAAATGCCTTTCCCGAGTAAGATAAAGGAACATTCTATGATAGCTAGTATGGTTAATGAAAGTACAAATAAAGTTGTTGAACCTGATGAACAAGTGGATGCTGAACCTATAGTAGCAAATGTGAAAGATTTTGTCACTAAATATGAAGAAGATGAACACATTATCCTTTGTAAGGATATCCCTAATATTGTTTCACAAAGTAGTGTTATGAGAGCTAGTGTCCCTGTGTTTTCTGTTAGGATAAGTGATCATTGCTATAATGGTTCGTGTGATAGTGACATCGTTAAATTTATGCATGATACTTAAAGCTATTATGAGAGAGGGAAGACTATTCTTATGCATCTCAATAATATCAAGTTTCCTCGTTTTATGCTGAAAGTTTTTATGTTACACTTCTTTTAACTTCCTATGCTAGTAGCCTCTGGTTTCAACAATTTGTTTGCTTAAAAAATTCCCTTGCATAGGAAGTGGGTTAGACTTAAACATGTGTATTTTTGCTTCTTGATGCTCTCTTTCACTTCAATTCATATTGTTATGTGAGCTTCATTAAAATTATCATGCCCATTCTAATGGCTATAAAGAAAGAGCTTTTTGGGAGACAACCCAATTTAGTTTTTCTTTCAGTTGTTCTTGTTTATTTGAGTCTTCGAATTTATTACTTTGGTAATAACCTCTCCTTATCCTTTTTGGTTTGGTTTTTGTGTCTAGATCAACCTCTAATGAGAAAGAAGTAAGATTTGGGGAAGTTGCTGTCCCGAAACAGATTTTTGTGATTCACCGTAAAAATTCATGAGAGACCTCTGTATGTCGGATTGAGCTGTAATTATTTGTGCTTCTGCCCCAGGTTGTTATGTAACTTTCGTTAGTTTTGCACTTTTTGATTTGAGCAACAGAAGATTTTCGAAAAAATTGATCTTTACCTGCTGGTCTGTTTTGACAGATTTTGCCACTCTTGCATTTGCTTCTTTAATCGATTTCCTTTTTGAATTCTTTTTGGGTTTTCGGAAGGAATTGCTATAGTATCTTATGTTTTGATGGATTTCGGTTGAATTTGAACCTAAAAGGTTTATTATCTCGCTTATACTAATGTTGCTAATGAGAATTGTGTGAAGTTTTGTGTGAAAGAAATTTCCAGGTTATTGGAGAAAATGTCGTAATAAGAAAGTGAAAGGTTTCATGACTCAAGTAATATGTGTATGAAGATGAAGATATTGATGCTATTCAAGTGGTAACTCCAGAAAAATTTATCAAAGACCAACTTCGGAGACCTGCAATGTCTGTTTTCGAATGGGTAACAGTTCTGGTAAGGAAAAGTCCGCGAAAAATCTTTCTAGTTCTATTTTTGCAGTTTTTATCCAACAAGGAAAGCAACAAAGCGAAATAGGGACGAAAACGGAGCCAGGGTGGCTCACACCACCCCCTGGTGCGGGCCCCCTGGCCACGCCAGCAGGTGGTGTGGCCACCCCGGACTCCGTCTCCGACACGTTTTCTCCCAGTACCTTCCTTTTGTTGTAAAACTTCATAATATAGAATCCCCCAGATCCTCCGAGGTTCGTATATCGTGTTTTTGTTTCGATCTGTTTCTGACAGGTAGAGTCCTAGTGTTGGAGACCACGATGTCTTTTGTTGATGGGGAGCCCTTACCTTGGAAGTCGGACGATGATGAGAGAACACCACCACCACCGAAGGAGTAATTCGTCATCAGGTTTTGGCATCCCCTTGGTTTGTTCCAAGCTTGGGGGAGTGCCGCGGTATCGTATCACTATCTTCTATCTTTTTACCTTTTTAGTAGAGTCATATCATGAATAGAGAAGTTATCATGTAGGATGGTTTGCATTATGGAAGTGTCCCCCCTCTCGTTAGATATCTATGCATCCCTTGGTGTGAGTTGCTGTTTTGGAATATTAATGAGAAGTTCTATCATTTACTCTTTTGCATATCTTATATTAGTTTTCAATTCATGCTATATGATTGATCTTGTTGTTAGTATTGGTATCACTTTGGGATCATTGGGTTAATTTAGTTGGTTTTGGCAAACCTGGCTCGGTCAGTAGCAACACTATTTTCATAATTGAATGAAAAAGATAAAATTACTCTTAAAGTATATAATTTCATCATCTTTCTTTCTTGATTTGCTCATAAGCATGGCATTCTCTAGTTAAGATCTTTTGTGCTTCCAAGGAAGATTGCATGTTTATTTTTTATCACTTGTATGTTTATTTGTTTCCTTCAATTCTTATGCTTGCTACCCTGCCTTGCTAGCCTAAAACATGTACTGAGAGGGAATGCTTCTCGTGCATCCAATCCTTAAACCAAAACCTATGCCATTTGTGTCCACCATACCTACCTACTAGCACTATTGCTATTCCAAGTAAATTCATGTTTTTATCTACCTTCCAAATTAAACTTGTTATGTGAAAATTAGTGATTAAACTTCTCATGAACTTGATGGCACACTTTACTTTTTGCACTTAATAAACTTGAACCATTGTGCCCATCTAGGATGCGTATATGCTTGCGCTTTGTAAGTTGTGAATTAGCAAAATCATGTTGTCATGGGGAACGCTTTCAACATTGCACTGGTACTTTGTACCTAGTTGATATCATGCTCTTTTGTCTATGGATGTTGTCGGTGTGAAATGAAAGGGGAGCTTGTAAGTCCATGGAGTTATGCATGTGTGTTAGAGAAACGCCTAGGCTGCCGGTCTAATCCATGCCTAATCATGGTGGAAACCTGCAGCGTAACCATAATGAGCATTCTATGAAGCATTCTTCTTATAAAAAAAGAGATAGATATTGAGAAAAAGAGAAAAAGAAAAAAAGAGATGAGAAAAGAGGAAAGAGAGAAAAAGTACCATTTTCCCATGGTAAATAAGAAGATTGTTGAGATGCTCGTTGTCTACTTGCCTTGTCATTTTGATTGGGGATTCTTCCGTATCATCGGGCAAGGGGTACCCCGTTGGCGGTTCTCTATGATACACATATACTTACTATGACAAAAACTTACCGGTAACTAACCTTGAGTAGCATGTGGAGCGGCCCTCGTATTCAAGGGACATGAGATTTTCAACTTGCAACTTGTCAAGCATATCCTCATATTTGATAACTTTAACCTTAATCACCTAAAGATGCCTATGATAGGGGCAATGAGAGATGAAAGCTAATAAGTATCATAATTTTTGGAAGCTCTTTATGAAACTTGAAATCCCTGCTTCCCTCTGCGAAGGGCCTTTCTCTTACTTTTTAGTTGAGTCAGTAAACCTATTCCCTTCTATCCCAGCAAGTATTTTGAGTTGTTGTGTTTCATTCATTCATATGATGATTTATTCAATCATGTTTCTTATGTTCCTTGTTTTGCACATTGCTCTTATCTTAGTGTTTATAACTTGGAAAGCTATCATTGAAAACCCTTTATGTGTGAACTCCTGCAAATTGTCAACTATTCTTCGACCAAGAGCTAAGTTTGCCATTACCAATTGTTATTTACTTTATGTATCTTTATGGTGTTTCCTTTACTTATTGCAAGTTAAGTTATATAATAGTGAGTTTTCTTCTATTATGATTTGTGTATTGATGAATGTGATGCTTCTTGTCCGTATTCTTTTATCGACTCTTCACTCCATAAACCTGAGGTCATGTTTATTGAGCTCAGTTTTCGCTTGGGGACAAGCAAAGTATAAGATTGGGGGAGTTGATACGTCCATTTTGCATCACTATTCTATATAATAGTTTACTGTTATTCATTGATATATTTCATATTATGAGATGATACTTATGTTATTTCATTTGTTTTTGCATGGTTGATGACTTTTGGAGCATGGACCGCCGCAGTTAGGATTCTGATGGAAAATGTGCTGTTTGGGGGCAAAATTCGAGAAAATCAGAAAATACGGGAAAACACATGGAAAATTCTATTTTTCCAGAAGACGAAGAATGCCAGAAGGGAAAGTGGATATGGGCCACAGGGGGCCAACACCACCCCCTGGCGCGGGCAGCCCTAGGTCGCGCCAGCAGGTGGTGTGGCTGCCCTGGCCCACTCCAAGCTCTCCCCTCTAGCGTATATTATCCCCCCGAAACCCTAAGACTTGGGGAGCGACCACAGAAAGATTGCGCCGCCTCTGCGGGGTGGAAAACATCGAGAGAGAAAGATCTCTCCGGCAGACAGATTTCTACCGGGGGAATTCCTTCCCGGAGAGGGGAGATCATTGCCATCAACACCACCATCAAGCTGGACTTCATTGGGATCAGCATCACCACCATCATCTCCACTAGCACCATCATCACCACTTCATACCGCTATAACAATTGGGTTGAATCTTGCATAGTTCTGAGGGGAAACTTTCCCGGTGTTGATTACTCCTTGTAGTTGATGCTATTGAGTGAACCATTGAATTACCGTTTATGTTCAGATTGTTACATATCATTATATCATCTCTGATCTTGATCCATATGATGTCTTGTGAGTAGTTCGTTTAGTTCTTGAGGATATGGGAGAAGTCATGTTGTTAGTAGTGGAATTGTGTTGAGAAAGATTCAATGGTTTGATATTTAAGTTGTGATGTATTTCTCTAGTGGTGTCATGTGAACGTCGATTACATGAAACTTCACCTATATGGGCCTAGGGGAATGCATTGTGTATTTGGCTACTAATCGTAGGGGTTGCCGGAGTGACAGAAACCTGAACCCCCGTTAGGAAACCTTTCCACAAGGGACGTCGGGGTCTTAGAGTTTAAAGTTGTGGTTAGGTTTCTACCTTAATTACTTTCTTGTACTTGTGGATGCTTGCAAGGGTTTAATCACAATTATGTATTAGTGCTAGGAAGGTCGGTACATTAGCACATGTTCACCCACACAACACTTAGCAAACTAAAGAAGATTAATCAACTATATGAAGCAAAAGCACATGACGATATTCCATGTGTCCTCGAGAACATTTGGTCATCTTAAGTAATACAACTGACTTGTCCTTTGCCAACGAAAGGATTTGGCCACTTGCTGCATTTATTCTTATTGTCATTTATTTACTCATACTTTATTTACCTGCATTATCAAAAACCCTTAAAAATCTGTTTGCTAAGTATTTACACAAAATTCCTGCTCCAAGCCATTCGCCAACACCTTCTGCGCCTCGTTGGGTTCCACACTCTTACTTATCGAAAATACTGCGATAAACCCCCTATACTTGTGGGTCATCAAGACTATTTTCTAGCGCCATTGCTGGGGAGTGAAGCGCTATTGGAGAGTGGAACTGGTAAAGGAAACTTCTACTGTGAGTATTGTTTACTTCTATTACTTTATTTATTCCAATATGGATAATTCGCTGAGTTTCTTATTCGTAATGCTACTACCACTGCTAAGGTAGTAGATGAACCACCACCTGCTGAGAATGATACTTTTAAAATACCTACAAGAATTATTGATCGTGTTATGGATAACTATTATGTTGGAGATGGAACTAGCCATCCTAGTGATCATTTGCTCTTTATACACGAATTATGCGGGTTGTTCAAGTGTGCAGGTATATGATGCATATGATGCATATGTATATGAATGGTTTTGATCATAAGTATTTTTAACATGTACCTGAAGATTAATTGTTTGGTTTTTTTATTTATAATTACAATATTTAGGCTTGTTTTTGTACCTGACTATGTCTACCTGAATATTGTTTTGTATGATTACATTTCAATTTCTTATTGTGGCCAATGATTCAAATTTGTCCCAAAAGAGAGGTGGACAGATTGGTGTCAGATTTTTTCAGGGATGAGTTAGTGAACCTGGGGCGATGTACAAGAACAATATAGGTTGTGCAATTGTTACTTGGTTCACTCACGCCATCCTTGAAGAAACTTATGAGGCTGCAATCCTTATTCTACATACACTCTGATGCAATTATTTGTCATTGTGTTGAGATGAAATGATATATGAGCCGATCAAACTATTGCTGAGATGCTTTCTCTTGATATCCATGTATATATTGTCTTACATGTAAATGTTGTTAATTCTTGAGTTGTAATACAATTCAATCATATGTATGATTTCTAAGTTATGTTCTTCAAAATCAACAGGATGATGATGATGAAGTGGACGATAGCAAGGAATCCAGGGACAACAAGAGTCGCTACGTGCTGAGGCGGTTACGGTGTGGGCTAATCCGTTTCTACCGTAGGGGGAGACTGTTTTGCTGATTCTGTGGTAGAGCAATCAATGTGGACCTTGACATCATGATCCAGCACACGATGGGCGTTGCTAGAGGCGGAGGCAGAAGCCATAGGCTGATTACCTTGGTACAGCATGCAACCTTCGACAAATTCCTTCGGGATTATGTTAGGACTGGCCTGTATCCCATCGACTAGGCTGTCCCTACCTCCTGCTAATGCCCCTGCCCTACTAGGCATCTCCGTGTCCCAGCCTCCTGCTGCCGCCCTTGCTTTTATTTTGTTTTAGTTAATTATTACCTGTGTGTGGCATGTAAGACAATATATCCGTGGTGTCTCTGGTGAACCTTCTATATTAATCTTCACCTTTATATGGAGTGCCTTAAAATTTCAAGTGTTCAATTATATTACTGATCATGGTCATGCACACTACAAAATATTTCTAGTGCTCGATTATATTATAATTGTCAAGGAATACATCAACAAGTTAAATTGGTCGAAATTTTGTATTGAAGTAACTAAATGATCTAACATCGGCGATGGACGTTGGCAGAAGCCGAAGGCATCAGCCGAAGACCTTGGAGTGGCACCCAATCTTCAGCAAATTCCTTACAGGTTCAACAACGGGTTGCCACCGCCCAGCTCCGAATTCGCTTACAGGTCCAATATGGAAGAACTTGAGCTACCACAGAGACCTCGGTAGAGGTGGCAGAATTGGCGCGGGTGCAACCACGGCGACGGCGAGCTCAGATTCTAGAGGAGGAAAACAAAACCGAGCATGGTAGACACGGTGACAGATCTTACCAGGAACCAATTCTCGTCCCGAGACCGTGCCATGGGTGCGTCCATGGTGAGGGCGAGCTCCGACTCGGGATGGGGAGGGAGAGCGGGGCCGAGCAGGTTCGTCATGTCCCAGCTCTACGCCATGCCGTGACCACAGGTGGCCTCTTAGGGGAAGAAGAAGACGCGTAATGAATGCAAGCACCAACGCTGCAAGCCTACAGGGAGGAGAGTACGGGGAGCAGGTTCGTCCACGTCCCAGCTCCGTGCCATGGCTGCAACGCCCCACAGATTGCCACTCTGGGGAAGAAGAAGATGCGTAACGGATGCAGGCGCCAACGCTGCAAGCCTAATTGACACCTAAGCGACAGGAGCGACATAACGGCGAGAACTGACAGGGGGCCCAACTTGACAGTCGTTAGCCTGATATTTTCTATTGAAACGTAAAGTTGAATTCATGCCGAAAAAGACCCTCTGAGTATTTGGCACACCAACTGTAGTCATCGTGGCTGATTTCAGGGAACTTGGTTACCGCGTTGCCTGGGCGCCCCAACTTTTGGGCCGCAAAATGATATTCTCCCACCAGGTGTGGCCGCCCTGGTTCCCCTCTTCGTCTCCTCCGGACTCCGTATTCCTTCTAGTGAAATATTGACTTGGGCTTTTGTCCGGTCCAATTTCGAGAATATTTCCTTACTAGCTTTTCCGAAACCAAAAACAACAAAAAACAGGCATCTGGCACTGTGGCATCTTGTTAATAGGTTAGTTCCAGAAAATGTGTAAAATACTCCAAAGTGTGGACAAAACATAAGAAAGTAGATATAAAACAAGCATGGATACGTTTGCAACGTATCAACTGACTGCATGCAAAGAAGTGATGATGGGCCCTGACTCCATAATATGACTAGAAGTCATAAAATCCGTGATAGTATCCGTACACGATAAATCAAGTTTATGAACTTGGAAGATCCTCCAGAACGGCGTGAAGCCTATCGGTCGTATTTGGATCTATAAATAGACATGGATGTTTGACATCTATGAAATAGTCGACATGTTGGAAAGTAGTTTATGACAATGTTCAAGGAGTTGACTATGACAAGATTTGATCTTTCATAGTGATATTTAGTCTTGACGGATTAATGTAGCAACCACTACATATAATTTGGTGTATGGTAGTTGAACAAACAAAACAATGTTCTTCTAATAGAATGGTTCCTAGGACGTGTACAAGACACGGTCCGAAGGGTTTTGTTAAATCAAAGGATGCTAAAAGGGCGTGCAAACTTCAATGGTTGAAGTAAGCATAGCGGAGTTGGAATCTTCACCATGATGAAACTGTTAAAATAGTTTAAATTCATCGGAGATGATGAAGATGCTTGCATTTGCAAAAAATTAAGTGGGAGCGCTGAGACAAATTTCCAATACATTATGCATAGGACATATTGTTGATTGGAAATGATGTATCTTTTATTGACACGGGTTAAGCATTTCATATTGATGAAAGACTTGGGAAAAATCGTAATATTTGGAATCAATGTCTATATGGATAGATTGAGGTGCTAATGTGGTTATGTTAGATGTACATATATGAGATATTGAAAGGGTTCAATATGGAAACAACAAGAAAGGTGCTTGCTGCATGGAAAGGATTGTATCAAGATTCAAGTGTTTCAACACTTGGTGAGTAAAATCACATGAAGATTTTGATCGATTATACCGTGATATGTACCAGATATTTCTTATGTTCTAAATGTTATGAGCACATACCAGAATGATTCATAAGATGATCATTGGACGATAGTAAAGATATTCTTATGAGCTTTGGAAGTACTAAGAATATATCATGTATAAGTGACAAATAGTTAAAGGTAGTTTATTGTAAAGTGTTACATTGATACTAGTTTTGTCACAAGATACAAATTAAATTTATCTCAATTTAGGTTATGGGTGGCACAATGTAATGGAAAGGATGTTCCATGATGGATTTGGATGAGTTCCAAAGTTAAGACATTGTGACGATACTACAACAAAAGGCTAAGTATATGACTGCTATAGTAGCAGCAAAGGAGGGCATTCATGTTAAATAGTTTGTTATCAAACTAGGTGTGGTTCAAAGTGGGCTAATACTATGAATATATATTGTATGACAATAATATCAACATATTTTAACCCGAACGAACGAAAGGTCTCACCAAAGGACCAAATTTATACAATGCCATCTCATTTGAGAATGACGATGCGTAGAGACGCAAAGACATGCAAATACACACGGACCTGAAACTATCAGATCCGTAGATTATGTTAACCACTAGCAATTGCGTATATGCAACACCAGAAAGCCATAGGTGTTGAATACGTAAAGTTTTTCAAACTAGATTATTGACTCTAGTGCAAGTGGGAGACTGAAGGGAATATGCCCAAGAGGCAATAATAAAGTGGTTATTATCTTATTCCTTGTTTATGATAAATGTTTATTTTGCATGCTATAATTGTATTAATTTGGAAATGTTAATACATGTGTGTTTAATAAACAAAAGGAAAGTTCCTAGTTATGCCTCTCTTATAAACTAGCTCGTTGATTAACAAGATGATCAAGGTTTCCTGATCATGGACATTGGATGTTGTTAATAATGAGGTCATAACATTAGTGGAATGATGTGATGAACATTCATCCGAAGTATAGAATTATGATCAAAGTCATTGTGTTTATATTGCTATCACATCATACGAAGTAATTCTAGTCCTTAGACCATGAGATCATGTCAATCACTAACACTGGAAGAGTATCTTGATAACATCAAATGTCACGCCGTGAAAGGGTGATTATAAAGGTGGGTTCAGTGCTACGAAAATGTTATGTAGAGGCTCATGGATCAAGAGTGCGATTTGTCCATCCCGATGACGGATAGATATACTCTAGGCCCTCTCGGTGATATCACATTGGTTAGCTTGCAAGCAAGTGATGAGATCACTAGAATGTTATATCACGGGAACGAGAAAAGAGTACATGTCGGTAACAAGATCAAACTAGGTATGGAGATACCGATGATCGAATCTAGGACATGTAATATATTGCGAGACAAAGGGATTTAGTTACTAGCGTTAAAGGTTCTCACGATCACATAAGTCATCGTTGAATGTGTAGGAGTCAGTATGGATCTCCAGGTCCCGCTTCTGATTATTGATCTGAGAGGGGTCTCGATCATGTCTGCATTATTCGCGAACCGTAGGGTGACACACTTAAGGGATACCGACACCATTTGGAGCAAATATGTTTCATATAAAGATTTAAGAAAGCGCTGGAATTATTTCAATAGACACCGAAACCGTTTCGGGTGAAATTGCTAAAATTGGTTCTGCATGTAATATTGAAATGTTGCAGGGGTTTTATGTGAATGTTTTTTAATTAAAGTAATTAACAAAATTCTGAATAAAATTAATAAAATAGTTTTATTAAATGAGAGAGCATTAAATTTGGAGAAATTTAATGCATTTAAAGTGGAGACTTTAAAAGGGAATGTTAAGGGGCAAATTTATGTGGAGGGGGTTACCACCACATGAATGGGGAGGTGAGGGGTCACCTCCATGAGGCACCGGCCATGGGGAGGGGTACGCCCTCCTCCTATAAAAGGCCCCCCCTCACTCCTTCTCACTCACACCTCCTCATGAAGGATCTATCTTCCCCTCTAGTATTATTCCCCCATGGTCTCGAATTAGCGAGATACATGTTCCCGGTGGCTTTATCTGGAAAGGAGTTGCTGCTTTTGCTGCTTTTCTGGAGCGAGGGATGGAGGTTGTCGGGGTACCGGATGTGTTTGCAATCACAGATGCACCGCTGCTTTGCGGTGCTGGACTTGTTGGTGCTAGATTTGCTGGAGCTCGATCTGATGGACGTGCTGGAGCTGGACCTGCTGGACTTCATCACGATCTTTAGATCGGCAAGTGTACGACTACATCATCCACGAGTTCCATCTCGTTAACAAAGCTTTGTTGTCTTCGAGGGTATGTTCTCTGTGGATGTATATACACCCGTTGCTTGTATCTAATAGATAGAGCTTGGCATATAATAGTTCCCATCATAGGAATTTTTTTGTTTTCTATGCTGCGAACCCTTTATGAAGTCCATTAATTTCTGTTTTGGGTAGATTGTTGCCATCCTTATCCCAAAGTCGATGTTTTCTCTGTTTTCCTCATGTTCATAGTTTGGTGGGTTTGTTTCACGTGGTGGAGTTAGTGGGGACTCTGATCCGAAGGAGTAATTGTTGTAAATACCATCAAGGTCCCCCAGATCTGCCTCATATTGCTTGTTTTCCTCTAGTGCCTCGATTTCTACCATGATCTCCATCGAGGATCCGACAAATGATGCTGGTATCATTGTAAGCCTGGTCTTTTCCACCGATGGTTCTGATGTAATCAGTGCCGAAGGGTGTGATTCTTGGGGGTCTTCTACATGGAAGTGGAAACTTCCGATGATTATATTGGATCCATCGTTGAATTCGGCTTGTACTATCACAGGGGTGGGCGGGTGTGGAATCGCTTTTGTTGGGTTGCTGTTTGGAAAAGAGAGTTGTACCGAATTCATGGTTCCACCGTTCAAGTTTCCCATAGACGGGGCCAATTGATGAGGGGTAACCTCGGTAATGTCCATGAAGAAGGAACTTAGGGTTTCGTGGAAAAGAGAACGCTAGGGATTTTGTTGGATGTCAGGAGAACAATAGAATCAAAGTCACCTGAATATTTGGTGAATCGCACTATTACAAATTTCTTGGGGATTGTTCGGTAATCCTCGTCTAAGCCTCTCCCATCCTATATATAATAGGCCGGGTCTCAAAGCTGTATTCGGATAGGTTACATATACATGATTACAATACCAACTCGATGCCGGTGCTTTCTCTTCTTTCCTAATACAACTACAACCTTTGTCGGTTGGTCCTTTCGGGCTATCATCTAGACTCTTCATGGGCCGTAAACCTTTCTTTAGGCCTGGGTAGCAAATCATAGGTACTCAAGTAATCATACCTATGTCAATAAGAGAGGCATAACTAGGAACCCTTTATTTGTTTATTAAACACACATGTATTAATGTTTCCAATCAATACAATTATAGCATGCAAGATACATTTATCATATACTTGGAATACGATAATAACAACTTTATCATTGCCTCTCAGGGCATATTCCTTCCAGTCTCCCACTTGCACTAGAGACAATAATTGTTGGGGGGATACCCCTGGGTAGGGTCACGCCGGGGTATAAAGTCCGAGTTAGCCGAGGTACGGCAAGGTCAAAACAAGTGCTGGCCGAGTCACCTCAAGGCAGGCCGAATGACGGAGTAACCCAGACCAGGGGATGTCCACCTAACTGGGTCTCAGCCGACTTATGTCGTATGTCGGTAGGATATATCTAACTTGTATGCAGGTACAGGTGTGGCCGGATTAACCAGGCATGATCCGGGTTATATCTGGCTTGCAAGAGAAGGAAGGTATCTCGCTGGTCAAAAGGTGGCCACTGTACGCAGAGCGTGAGCGAAGCGGACAGAGGCCAGGACCACCGAGGCATGGCCGACAACGGTGACGATGCCTATGTCGGATGACGCAGGCGCCGCAGAGGCTCACGTAGCCTCTACATGGCTTACGCTTGGGAAAAGTGAGCCGGTCGGTTTGCTATTTTGGGAAGAGGCATATTCCCTGGAATATGCCTCCATATATGCCCTAATTAGAGACCTAGCTACCCCTATAAGGAGGGCTAGGGCCTCTGTAGAAATTGTTGGTCTTTTCTTGTTTAGTTCTAGTTTCCTGAGAGCTAGCTAGTGGTGAGAGTAAGAGAGTTCCTTCTTCCTCCTCTCCCCAATACAGCTCAAGGAGCACTTGTAATCTGGGAATCTCATTGAACAATACAGAGCTACTGTGTGTGGAATCACCACACTATCCGTCCCTGGATTCCTCTAGTGCATCTTGTCCCCACCTTTAGCCTATCCATGGCATCTGCCGGGACACCACCACGACAGTTGGCGCCCACCGTGGGGCTAGCGGCGCTAGCAGGGGTAAAGATCCGGACGGGAAACTTCATCGGCACTGGTGAACGCATCGTCTCCGGACTCGTTCAGTGCTTTGGAGCGCTGGATTTCATCAGCGACAACGCTGGCTGCTTCGGCAAGTGTCCTCTCCCACGCAAACGGCCTCTTCGTCAAGCTTGGCGCGCACAATATCTACGTTGCTGTCGATGTGTCGTGTGTTCACCCACGACACGTCGTCTAGGGAGGCGAGCCACCCCTTAGCGCGGCTCGCGGGGCGCGTATCATTCGCTCCCCGGATCGCGCCGAGGTGATGATGACTGCGCCTGGCGCTGGCGCAAGCAAGGATCCAGCGCCAGATCTGGAGGTAACGCCCAAAGCACCGAGGAAAAGTAGAGGTCCTCCTCTAGAGAAGGCAAAGAATGTGTTGTAGCAGGCAATAGATAGCTTGGCGAGCCCCGTAGCAGCATCAGTAGATCTGGCTCAGGCACAAGCCAAGCTAGAGGAGACTAGGCAAAAAAATACTAGAGGGTGTGAAAAAGATAGCCGCGGCTCAGTAGTCATTGAACATGACACTGCGTGAGTATGCAAAGGCAAATAAGGTTGATGCTGTAAAGGTGAAAGGGAGAATCCTCATGAGTGAAATGAACAAAGAGGGTGATACTAGGATTGAGGAATCAAAGAACTGTTTGTCCGTGGGGCTGCCGAGGTACAGTACCTTGGCAAAGAACCTTAGAGCAGCAGATGCAGCTTCGTCCGAGTTAGAAGGTCTGACGGGAGAAGCCTGTCAGAGACAGCAAGATAGGGTCAATGAGATGGTTCAGATCATGAACAGGCAAAATGAGGAATTGCTCAGGGCTAACCCGGAGAGAGCTGGGGCCTCCAAGATCCTTCATTCAGCGGTGGATAACCCGGAGAAATCCGCTGGAGCTGCATCGTCTCCTCATGGTGGTCCTAGGAGAGAAGAGGTAGTAACCTCGGCCAGGAGGAATAAGAAGATAGTCCCATATGACCTGGCAAGGGTAGAGAAAGGAAAAGAAGTGCAGGGAAATGAGGATCGATGAAGTGTGAGCCGAGGTGAAGCTGGCCGAGGTAACCGTGACCAAGGCAATGCCGGTCAAGGGAACGTTGTAAACGGCAATGCCGGAGAGCGCAATTCGGCAGGTGTAGGACAACCGCAGCAGCGGAATATACCACGGCAAGAGCGCGGTGCCGGCCAAGGTATGCAACAGAGAGCAGCTCCACAAGAGCAAGATAGGTACAATGATGGTGATTTGGAAATGGTGAACATTGGGTATCCCAGGCCGGACTATCACGTGATAGGGTCAAGATTGGGAAGCAGGAACTTGATGCCTGATGACGCCAGGTTAAAACTGGATCGGCTTTATAGGTCGGAACAAATTGAATGTCAAGGTCCTCCGGGTCCAGCATGTTTTGGGCCCCGGATCATGAAGGAGCCTCCAGTACCTAACTTCTAGTTACCTAGAGGCACTAAGACATATGACGGCAGCACAAAGCCGGAGGATTGGTTGCTTATCTATGCAACAGCTATAAAAATTGCTACAGGCAACTTGAGATGGGCTATGAGATATGTACCCCAGATGCTGGAGGGGCCAGCGAGGGTATGGCTAAACAATTTGCCACCTGGAAGTATTAACTGTTGGATCGATTTTGAGGAAATGTTTGTTAGTAATTTTTCAAGCACGTATCAGAGGCCTAACAGGCCACAGACCCTAGCAATGTGCAAGCAGAGACCGAATGAGACAGATCGGGAGTTCTTAACCTGTTGGTGCACAGTGTGAAACTCATGTGAGGGCGAAATTGAGTCACAGGCCATAGCTTGGTTTGCACAAGGATGCAGATATGCAAGCATGCTATGGCAAAGGTTGCAAAGAGATATGCCAACTACATTGGAAGAGACGATCCGGATTGCTGATTCATATGCCTTGGGTGATCTGACTCAGCCTAGGCTCGTGTTAAACGAGTCAAATGATGAGTACTACCAGCGAGATGGAGCCGGATCATCCCGAAGAAATGATTACCGGGGTAAAAGAAGAGATGATAGACCGGATTACCGGTACAGTTCGCAACAAGTTGCTGCTGTGAATCAAGATCAGCCCGGAGCAGGAAGCAACCAACGTCAGAAAACTGGAGGACAGCAATGGACACCAAGGAATGATGGCAAGAAAACTTGGACGCCAGAGCAGAAGAAATAGTGGCAAGAAAAGAAAGACCGTCCGAGGTATACTTATGAGGCAATGCTGGATCAGCCGTGTAAATTTCACACGCCAAATCCGAGTAACCCAGCGGGTCACACAACCAGGCAGTGTGAGTGGATGTGAAAGATAGAACAAAGTGGTTCAGGGAATGCTCAGGCACCTCGGAATGATCAACCTTGGCAGGAGTTACCCCGGCAGCAATTGCTCTCCGGAGCAAACACACAACAGTTAATGTTGCCTCCCCCTCCGCCGAGGTATGAAAACCATGAGAGAAGGGATGCAGTGCATCAAGTGGAAGACCAGCATCAACCAGATCAAAGGTACCCCGGAAATGAGGGGAGAAATGAGTACAGAGAGCATCATCAGAGTTACTGTGTGTTCACCACAGAAGAGACAGACAGAAAGAGTTTGCATCGCCGACACATGGAAGTTAATGCGGTAATGCCAGCGGTGACGAGGTATATGCCTTGGTCGGACCAAGAAATAACCTGGAGCATCAAAGATCATCCCAAGCTTATGCCAAGTCCTGGTTCATATGCGCTAGTGTTGGACCCAACATTCATTGGGCCAAACATTAATGTGAGATTCTCAAAGGTGCTGATTGACAATGGCAGCAGTATAAATATCATGTACTTGGACACGATGCGCAAGTTGGGTATCTCGGAGAACATGCTCCAAGCTACAAGGACAACTTTCCATGGCATTGTGCCAGGCATTTCTTGTGAACCCATTGGCAAGGTCCGGGTGGACGTGTTGTTCGGCACGAGAGATAACTGTCGGACCTGAGAATTTGGAATTCGAGGTTGTCAATTTGGAGAGCGCATATCACGCGTTTCTCGGCAGGCCAGCCCTGAACAAGTTCATGGCGAGTTGCCACATCATCTACCTAAAGATGAAGCTGCCCGGGCCAAATGGTGTGATTAGCATAACTGGTGATTTCCGACGTTCCATTGAGTGCGCGTCAGCCGGGTCTAACCTGGCCGAGTCACTCGTAATTGCGCTAGAGAAGAGAAAGATCCAGGAGTTGGCGGCATTGGCTCAGTCCGTGCAGCACTATATGTCGGCGTTGAGTAACCCGCATGGTAGTGTATCATTTCAAGCGACGAAGGATACCAAGAAAGTACCTGTTGATGATATGTTCCCAGAGCGCATCGTAACAATTGGTGCCGGGTTAAATGACAAATAGGAAAGCAAGCTCGTCAACTTCCTCCGTGAGAATCGGGATATTTTTGCTTGGTCCACACAAGACTTGCAAGGTGTTCCGAGGGAGTTGGCCGAGCACTCTTTGAATGTGATACCCGGAGCAAAGCCGGTGAAGCAACCTCTCCGCCGCTTCGCCGAAGACAGGAGAAAGGTCATAGGAGATGAGATAGCTCGGCTGCTAGCAGCTGGATTTATCATGGAAGTGCTTTACCCGGATTGGCTGTCTAATCTGGTGCTGGTGGAGAAGAAGAAGGACGATCCGAACGTAGCAATGGTTTGGCGCTTGTGTATCGATTACATGAACCTGAATAAGGCGTGTCCAAAAGATCCATTCCCACTGCCAAGGATAGACCAGGTCATATATTCCACTGCTGGGTGTGAACTGTTGTCATTCATTGATGCATATTCTGGTTTCCACCAGATACCTCTGAACCCAAGTGATCAAATAAAGACTGCGTTTATCACCCCGTATGGGGCTTATTGCTATCGCACCATGCCTTTTGGTTTACGTAATGCAGGGGCAACATACCAAAGATGTATGCAGAAATGTTTACACGACCAAATTGGTCAAAATGTGTAGGTATATGTGGATGATGTTGTTATCAAGACCAAGGAAAGCAAAACGCTCCTTGACGATATCAGGCAGACATTCGCGAACCTGAGGAGGTTCCGAATGAAGCTTAACCCGGAGAAATGTACCTTCGGTGTCCCGACTGGAAAATTACTCGGATTTCTTGTCTCGAGCCGAGGTATCGAAGTTAATCCAACTAAAATCTGGGCCATAGAGCGAATGGAACTGCCGAAGTGCCTTAATGATGTCCAGAAGTTCACTAGTTTCCTGGCATCCTTAATTCAATTTGTATGTCGGTTGGGAGAAAAGGCACTGCCTCTCTATCAACTCATGAAAAAGTCAGACAAGTTCATTTGGACGCCGCAGGCCAATGAAGCCTTTATCCAATTAAAGAAGATGTTAGCCACTACACCAGTGTTAGCCTCTCCACTATCAAAGGAGCCAATGTTGCTCTATATAGCCGCAACCAACCGAGTTGTAAGTGCAGTAATTGTGGTAGAGCGCGATGAAGAGGGTAAGTCAGTGCAAAGGCCAGTATATTATCTGAGCGAGGTATTATCAGCCTCGAAACAAAACTATCCCCATTATCAGAAGATGGCATATGGTGTGTATATGGCGGATAAGAAGTTGAAGCACTATTTTGAAGAGCACCCCATCAAAGTAATATGTGAAGCCCCCATATCCGAGATAATGAGCAACAAGGATGCAAGTGGCCGGATTGCAAAGTGGCCAATCGAGTTAGCTCCTTATGCGCCACAATATGACAGAAGAGAAGCAATCAAGTCTCAGGCTGTGGCTGAATTTTTTGTGGATTGGGCCGAGGTGCAATATGAGCCACCGTTGCTAGATCTGAACTACTAGAGAATGCACTTTGACGGGTCAAAAACAAAAACCGGGTTAGGCGCCGGAGTTGTGCTTACCTCGCCCAAGAAGGACCAGCTAAAATACGTGCTGCAGATCCATTTCACAGCATCAAATAATGTTGCGAAATATGAGGCACTTGTGCATGGGCTCAAAGTGGCAAAAGAAATTGGGATACGTCGGATCCAATGCTTCGGTGACTCGGATCTTGTAGTCCGGCAAGTCTCCGGGCAATGGGATTCTTTGGATACTGACATGGGTATACCCTGCAGGTACTCGAGCTTGGTATATATGGTCCAAATACGTACAGGCCCACGGTGTCGCCAAGGCCCGGATGAAAGGACTCGAGTAACCTGCGGACTCTCGATTGCTTGAAGAACAAGAAGAAACTAAAGATAGAAAGTTTGAAGGGGAAAACCCTAACTTGTAACCGACTCGACCTGCTACCCGAGACCTAGCCTATCTATATAAAGGCCAGGAGGGGCGGCGAGGAGGACACGCGCAACCCTAGTTTCCACAACCCTCGCCAGATTGCATCTGTGCACCATTGTAACTTTCGACTCCTTCGATAATTCCACGAGCAGACAAGCAGGAGTAGGGACCTCTACGAGGCCTAAACCTGGGTAAATCTTTGTCCCCTGTGTGCTTGTTTGCTAGCCAATAGATGTCTCCAGCGCTCCCTTCTTCTCCAAAACCCAAGTCCATAACAATGGGCATTGATGAGTTAAACCTTCGTCAGATACAAATATGGCATTGTACAGATTTCATGTGCAGAAGATATCAGGGTACTTTGAGGGATGTGAATTTCATTATATACCTCGGGTGGAAAATGAAGCCGCCGACGTATTGTCGAAGCTAGGATCAACCCGACAAGCAATCCCGCCAGGTGTAGCACTAGAGCACCTCAGAAAACCCTCTATCAGACCATCCCCAGAATCCGAGCCAATTTATATCCCGGCAAATCTGGAATCCGAAGCTCTGCCCATGGACATTGACGTGGGAAGTGGTTCGCGAAATCCGAGGGCTGCCTCGGCAAACCTGGGGACTGCGCAGCATGATCCGGCTGAGGTTATGCCGGTGGATCAGATGGAAATTGATGAGGATGTGTTCCCAGTGCGAGCTATACCAGCTTGGTCACTGCCCATATTTCAATTCCTAAAAGATGGAACCTTGCCCGCAGACGAGGTGCTTTCCAAGCAAACTCAGAGGAGAGAAAAAGCATACACGATCATCAATTCCGAGCTATACAAAAGGAGTGTGATAAACATTCTCCAGCGACGTGTTGACCCGGAAGGACTTGACATCCTCCGAGATATACATCAACGGGAATGTGGGCATCATGCCTCGTCTAGAGCCTTGGTAGCAAAAGCTTTCCGTCATGGGTTTTACTGGCCAAGTGCCTTGGAACAAGCAGAAGATCTGGTAAGAAAGTGCAATGGTTGTCAAAGATATGCTACAAAGACACATATGCCAATGTTGGAGCTCAAGACCATACCAATTACCTGGCCATTTGCCGTATGGTGTTTGGACATGGTTGGCCCTTTCAAACTAGTAAGAGGGAACATGACCCACATCTTGGTCATGGTTGACAAGTTTACGAAATGGATTGAGGTGAAGCCAATAAGAAAATGTGATGGAGCCACCGCCGTGACATTCCTCAAAGATATCATCTTGAGATACGGTTATCCTCACAGTATCATAACAGATAATGGCACAAATTTTGCGGAAGGACCATTTGCACGATTCTGCCAAGATAAGAAGATCCGGCTAGACGTAGCCTCGGTAGCTCACCCCGCATCGAACGGACAAGTGGAAAGATCCAACGGATTGGTATTATCCAGGATAAAACCCCGTCTCATTGAGGCGCTGCAATTATTTTAAGTCAATCCTAAAGTTTCCAAGTATTGTTAAGTCAATTTTTGAAACTCGGACTCGTAAGTCATAAAACCAAACCAAGGTGGACACGAGCCGAGCCAAGAAATTGGAGAAACAAGAAAATGAAACTCGAGGACTACGCCCAAGTTAATCCGGCATAAAAACTTAGTAGCAAAATATAACTTGTGTGCTTAATACAATTGCACCCGGCATACCGGGGATCAGATAAACTTCAAAGTGTTTTCAATCAAGGGGCAGCAAGAGGAGGTAATTCGGCGCCAGTAGGTGCAGCTCCAGCCTCGGCTTCAACGTTATCTTCGCCTTCCTCGACGTCCGAGGCTTCGTCTTCTTCATCATCAACCGAATCATCTTCGGCATTTTCGTCATCGGCGGCGCCAAGGAAGCTTGGTCCCTCATTCCATTGATGGATGGGGGCATACTGAATGAGGTTATGGGCACAAGCCTTGCGCCGAGCTATCCAATCCGGATCATTGGACCACCTTGATCTGGTGCGCATCTGCTCAAGAAGATTGAGGTTGATTTTCTCATACCACGTAAGCACGTAGTGGAGAACGATTTCTGCTCCGGCGCGTCTAGTGGACTCCCTCCAAAGATCAAGTTGGGTTTCGCACTCCATTAACTTGGCAGTAAGAGCAGCGGCACCCTCCGGAGTATCTTCATCAGGCCAGAAGGCATTGAAGATCCGGATTGCCACATCCAGGATATCCTTGCCATAGTTCCTCACAATTTCGACACGTGAAGACAAGCTGACTAGCAAGTCCTCCATGTCATAGGAAATCTCTTCAGCGCCAGGAACAATTGGAGTACCCCTCTTCTGGCGGAACTTGGCAACAACAGTAGTTGCAATGGCATTGCCCTCTAGAAATTTGTCTAGAAAACAAGACAAGTGAAATAAGTGAAGGGGGTTGACCCGGAGATATTCATGCCAGCTGAAGAAAAAGAACTTACGAGAGATATGGTTGTGGATCCGGGTCATATCCTTGGTGCAATTGTCATGCCTCTCCTGGAGTTGCGCAAGCTCAGCATTTGCCGACTCAAGCTTAATGTCGGCCTCCTTAAGCAGTTCTTGGTCCTTGGCGATCTGGAGGTTGAGGCGTTCGCGCTCTTCAGTAAAATTCTGGCCAGCTTTATCAAGTTCGGATTTATGGAGCGCCTTGAGTTTTTTCATGTCTGCCTTAAGCTTGGCAATTTCTTCATCCTTGGTCCGGAGAAGGGTGAGCTCATCATCTTTCTTCTTGAGTTTGGCTTGGTGCTGCCCTACTTGTTCGAGAAAAGCAGCATCATATCAGGCATGGGCACACTATCTTCAAGAGATGCTGAAACAGTTTGTTGACCCGGCAAAGCAGAGGTATGAATATTTGCCGAGCCAAGGAGGAAAGGAGATAGAGCATGGAGGAAGATTAAGCAAAACTGACTTACCCTTTATCTGCTCCAAGTTTTCCCCCATGATGGTATTTTCGGCCTCCACTCCAGCTGTGCAATCCGAATGATGGATTAGTTCGGCGGAAAAAGACGAAGAGAAATGAAAAATGCCAAGGAGAAAACATACCCCTTTTCTTGTATTTGGCGAGAAGCGTAGTATGTTTCGCGCGTAGCATCTTGTGAGTGTCCAAGAGATGTTGAAACTCAGCGCTCCGACGATTGGTGGTCACCTGAAAAGAGTACAAAAAGATAGCTTAGTGATGTGCATATTCGAAGTGTACAAAATCCGGGCCAAGTGGAACTTAACCCGGCTCTAGGTGTGTGCATATTCGAAGTGTACAAAATCCGGGCCAAGTGGAACTTAACCCGGCTCTAGGTGTGTGCATATTCGAAGTGTACAAAATCCGGGCCAAGTGGAACTTAACCCGGCTCTAGGTGTGTGCATATTCGAAGTGTACAAAATCCGGGCCAAGTGGAACTTAACCCGGCTCTAGGTCTGTGCATATTCGAAGTGTACAAAATTCGGGCCAAGTGGAACTTAACCCGGCTCTAGGTGTGTGCATATTCGAATTATACAAAATCCGGGCCAAGTGGAACTTAACCCGGCTCAAGGTGTGTGCATATTCGAAGTCACTAAGGAGCTACACTAATTCTCTAAGGAGCATCCGGCCGAGTAACAAGTTACTCCCCCGGAGGCTCGCGGACTAATGGTTATATCGCTAATATCTAGTACATATTAAGGAAAAGGCGAAGTAACGTACCTCCATCATCCGACCTGCAAGGTTAATTGCCTTAACATCGGTATTCATTTGTGCAGCAAACTCGGCGGGCCCAAATTTCTCCGGGAGATCGTCATTGTGGACGAACTCCGCCTTGTTCCAGTTGTTTACGAACTCGATCAAGGTCGGAGGATAACGTTCGCCGCTAAGCATGTGCGGTGCCACCAGACCCTTAGCATGGGCTTCCCTCCTTCCAACCTGGGCAACAGCAGGGCTGGTGTGCAAAACGAGTTGCGCATCCGCTGACCCGGCAGAGGTGTCCGTTGTCGGTGGGGTCTTCTTAAAAAGCATGGACGCAAGCGTACGCTGTCCAGCCTCGATAGACGTTGCCTTGGCAGTGTCAGGAGCCTTTTTGCCTTTGGGCTGTTGCTGAGAGGTTGAAGTTACTACGGAGGATTTTCCCTTGGGAGCTGCCTTAGCGCTAGCCTTGGTGCTGCTGGTGCCTTCTCGCCGAGTCTTGGAAGACTCGGACGAGGCGAAAGGGCTTGGTGCTGCTGCTGGTGCTTGTGTTGTTGCTGCTGGTGCTGGAGCCGATGTTGGTGCTGGTGTTGGTTTTGGCGGAGGCGCAATAGATACCTTGGCGGCGGCTGGAGCAACCGCTGCCTCGGCAGAGCTGCTTCCCCCTGTTCCGAGGTTACCCTCCTCTTGACGAGGTGGGCTAGAACCTGGAGCAGCCGCTGAGCCCTCTTGAATGGGGATCAACGGGCGTGAATCGTCGCCACGAGGGGGAGAAGGGCTGTGTCGGAGCAGCGACACAATGCCGGATCCACTCTGAGGAACCTCCACCATGGCCCTGCCGAATCAGATCATGAATGATGAGAAACTATAACAAAGGAAGAACAAATGAATAGCAAAGGGAGAAGTGACTTACTCATCTGAGGTCAAAGGCTCCTTTGGCTTGCGAGTTCGCCGGGCTACGGCCTTAGTCCTGGACTTGGTGGCAGCTTTGTCCGTGGATTTCTTTCGCCTCTTGGTTGGCTTAGAAGGTCCGGAGGAACAAGCTGATGTGGCCCCCCTTTTCTTCGATGCGACCAGGACTGGCTCACCCGTGGCAAGGGGAGGATCTTCATGGATCTTCCCACCGGGGTTAGCTGATGCCGTAAAAGCGTAAGACAGGGGGACAGCATCAAATGCCTCCATCACCTCAACATCGGATTCATCTTCATCGTCAGGCTAATTTCTAATAGAAGAGAGTTTACCGGTGTGTCGCTTGGTCGCATTAGGGAACGGCAGGAACATCTCCTGATCTGGCTCCTCCTCGTCCGAGGTATCTCGATCAGGCGCCCACTTGAGAGAAGGGTCGGTGACATCCTCAAGGGTTTGCTGAAGAAACATCTAAGAGAAAGAAAAGGCAAAGGGATCAAACCCACAACAAAATCCGACATATGATGTAACTCGGAAAACGATTGGGGCACGAGACTTACTGCGGGAGAAAGCCTATCTCGACAGAAGTGCTCAATCCCCCACACCCACTCAGCAGAGAAGTTCTTGTTGGTGGTAAAGAGGGCCTTGACCCGGCGGTAAATTTCGGTGTTGCTCAACTCGAATGAGGAGGATCAGTTGGGGTCGCGGCACCAGCTCATGCGGCAAAGTTTATGTGTGCGTTTATGGAGGGGGAGATCCGGTTGTGGACGAAGGTGATCATTGCGTCCTCGTTGTGCAATCCCTGATCCTTCAGCTCCTGGAACCGTTTGTTGACTTGGTTCACCAGGACAGTGGGTTTCTTGGGGACCTTGTCCCATAGATCCGGATTAGGAGGACCCGGAGCGTAGGGGCGCAGCCGGATCAAATCTTCATTCGTGCCATTTCTGACATAGAAGAAGGTTCGGGCCCAGCCCTTGCAGGAGTCAAGACCCGTGACTCGGGGGAAGATGGACTGTTTCCGAGGAGAGATAGAAGCTGCGCCGAACTGCGTGAGCTGCTTATCCTCCGGGTCAAGCTCTCTATTCGGAATTACATTCCGACAGAGACCGAAGAACCAGATCCAGAGCTCCTTGGTGGGCCATAATCCGGCGTAGCCCTCGATGGTGGAAGCAAAAGCAGAGAGGGAAGTGATGGTGCTAGCCAGAAGATGATGCAGCTGAAGCTCGTAGGTGTTGAGCCAGTCGTGGAAAAAGTCGCTGACAGGGAGGCCGAACCCACGTTGGAAGTGGGAGAGGAATACTGTGAACTCACCTAGATTAGGTGAGGAAGCAAGTTCATCGGCGGCGAGGCGGGCGATGACGCCCTCCAGGATACACCGGGTGCGGTACAACCAATCGAGGTCATCCTAGCATACCGAGGACCCAGCCCAAGCGCCGCGGTGAGCGTTCCCCGCTTCCTCCTCCATTTCCTGCTCCGCGACGGCAAGCTCTTCCTTTGTCATCTCTAAGTCACTATCCTCGCTGGCCCTAACGGCGGTGGGGGTAGTGGCCTAGATTGGCGCGGACCCGTGGCGGAGGAGATGCGCGGGAGTGGCGGTGACGCTGGGGCACGAGGAAATGGGGCGGCGGCGGCGCTGTCGCTGGAGAGGAAGAGGAAGAAGAAGAGGCAGAGGGGCGCAAGAGTGGGGAAAAGACCCAAGGGGCGCGCCCCTCCCCTATTTAACCGCGCCCTTGAGGGGTAGTGGGATCACGCTGTGCGGACGGGCCACATGGTGTGGCCGTGTATAATCCGGATCAACCAATCAGAAACAAGCCACAGGAAGGGCCACAGGGCACAGGAGATCCCACGATGTGACGTAATGATACAGTTAACGAAGCGACAGACATGATGTGACGTGTGCTACAATAATGTCTGACAATAACTACGACGGTTACTGGCGCAGACCCTTAAAATGAGGCAAAGTAATGATTACCCTCCACGTGGGGAAGCTTACAAGAGAAGGAAGAGTGACTCGGATGAGTATGAGGTGACCCGGCCAGCGTGTGAAAGCTCGGAATGTGCCAAGGGAAAGTAAACCTGTGGAATCCGAGATAGGATGAAACTCGGAAGAAGGAGCGAAAGGCTCTGTAAAATTGAACCTGCTGCGGCCTGATACATTGCAAATGTATCTATAATTTTTGATGTTCCATGCTTGGTTTTATCCACTTTCTTGTGTTTTGTTCCAACTTTGGATTACTTTTCATATGATTTCTTGGACTAACCTATTAACAAGAGCCACAGTGCCAGCTGCATGTTTTCTGCTGTTTTTGGTTCCAGGAAAGTCAGAAAATGAATATTCTCGAAATTGGACGGGACAAAAGCCAAAGTGCCTATTTTTCCGGAAGGGATCAAGTGCCAGAATATGAGACGGAGAAGGGCCAGGGGCCGGCCACACCACCTGGCCACGCGACCAGGCTGGGCCCGCACCAGGGGGTGGTGTGGTGGCTCCCGGCACCCCCTCGGCCTGTCCTTCCGCCTATAAGTTGTCCACGGGACGAAAACCCTAAGGACCCGATAAAAAATCCACGAAAGAGTCTGTAGCCGCCGTCATCTCCATCCCTAGACCAGGAGGGATCTGAAGCTCTTCTCGGCACCCTGCCGGAGAGGGGAATCCACCCTGGAGGCCTTCTTCATCATCATGCAAGCCTTCGGTGTGATGCGTGAGTAGTTCATCCTTGGACTACGGATCCATGTAGTAGCTAGATGGCTAGTTTCTCCTCCTTTGTGCTTTCATGTTTAGATCTTGTGAGCTCCGTTCATGATCAAGATCATCTTTTTGTAATCCATACATGTTGTGTTTGTGGGGATCCGATGGATATTGAGATGCTATTTCAGATTGATTATTGATTCTATCATGTCTTTGTTATTTGAGATCTTGCATGCTTTCCGTTGTTAGTAGCTATCTTGGCCAAGTACATGCTAGCAACTCCAAGAGTTAGTATTTATGCTCGATAGTGGGTTCATGCCTCTGGTAATCTGGGGAAGTGACAGAAATATCTAAGGTACTAGATGTGTTATTGCTACTAGGAGAAAACAACAATCCTTTGTTCATAGAACAATCGTATTGTTTACTTTACACGCAGTTCGTAAATCAATAATCTGTTGCTTGCAACTTAATACTGGAGGGGGTTCGGATGATAACTGAAGGTGGATTATTAGTCATAGATGCAGTTGGATGGCGGTCTATGTATTATGTTGTAATGCCCAATCAAGTCTCAAAGGAGTCAAGATGATTAGTATATGCATGTATTGCTTTCTCGGTGTTTGTCAATTGCCCCGCTATAATTTGTTCACCCAGCATGTTATCTATCTAAGGAGAGCCACCTCTAGTGAACTATGGATCTCGGTCCTTTTACTTTACATACAATTTACAATCTTTTACTGCTTTGTGTTTACTTTCTGCAAACTTTTACTTCTTTCCATTCGATACGTTTAATCCTTTGTTTTCCGCAAAACATGGTGAGATTGACAACCTCATCGCAAGTTGGGGACAAAGTTCTGTGGTTGTGTTGTGCAGGTCTCCACGTTGCTACTAGCACTGGTAGTGCGCCCTGCCAAAGCTCAGCTAGTAACACATTTGGGTGTTTCCTTGCTCCTACTGGTTCGATTAAACCTCGGTTTAATAACTAAGGGAAACTTGCTGCTGTGCTCATCATACCTTCCTCTTGGGGTTCCCAACGAGCTCTACATTATCATTGCTCCAGCTTTTTTCTGGGCGCCATACTCAGAGCCATCATGGCCTTAGTAGCTAAGGAAGCTAAGACCGCACCGGCTTCGGGGACTAATGTTGGGGGGATACCCCCGGGTAGGGTCATGCCAGGGTATAAAGGTCGAGTTAGCCGAGGTACGGCAAGGTCAAAGCAAGTGTTGGCCGAGTCACCTCAAGGCAGGCCGAATCACGGAGTAACCCGGACAAGGGGATGTCCACCTAACTGGGTCTCAGCCGACTTATGTCGTATGTTGGCAGGATATATCTAACTTGTATGCAGGTACAGGTGTGGCCGGATTAACCAGGCATGATCCGGGTTATATCTGGCTTGCAAGAGAAGGAAGGTATCTCGCTGGTCAAAAGGTGGCCACTGTACGCAGAGCATGAGCGAAGCGGACAGAGGCCAGGACCACCGAGGTGTGGCCGACAAGGGTGACGATGCCTATGTCAGATGACGCAGGTGCCACAGAGGCTCACGTAGCCTCTCCATGGCTTAGGCTGGGGAAAAGTGACCCGGTCGGTTTGCTATTTTGGGAAGCCTGGAATATGCCTCCACGTATGCCCTAATTAGAGACCTAGCTACCCCTATAAGGACGGCTAGGGCCTCTGTAGAAAGGGTTGGTCTTTACTTGTTCAGTTCTAGTTTCCTGAGAGCTAGCTAGTGGTGAGAGTAAGAGAGTTCCTTCTTCCTCCTCTCCCCAATACAGCTCAAGGAGCACTTGTAATCTGGGAATCTCATTGAACAATACAGAGCTACTGTGTGTGGAATCACCACACTATCCCTCCCTGGATTCCTCTAGTGCATCTTGTCCCCACCTTTAGCTTATCCATGGCATCTGCCGTGACACCACCACGACAAAAATCTAGTTTACATAGTGATAAATCTAACACCCATGGAGTTCTAGTGTTGATCATGTTTTGACTTAGGGAGAACTTTAGTCAACAGATCTGCTACATTCAGGTCTGTGTGTACTTTACAAATCTTTATATCTCCATCCTTGACATGCTCGCGGATGGAGTGAAATCGACGCTTAATATGCTTGGAATTCTTGTGAGACCTTGGTTCCTTGGCGTTGGATATGGCTCCATTGTTGTCACAATAGATCACCATTGGGTCAAAGGCACTATGAACCACACCTAGTTCAGTTATGAACTCTTTCATCCAAACCGCTTCCTACGCCGCTTCTGAAGCAGCAACATATTCCGCCTCCATTGTTGATCCCACCACCATAGGTTGTTTAGAGCTCCTCCAACTAACTGCTGCTACGTTCATGAGAAATACATATCCGGATTGAGACTTAGAGTCGTCCGGATAGGTGTCAAAGCTAGCGTCCACATAAAACCTAGCGACCAACTCTTCTTCAGTACAAGAAACATTTCCTTAGTTCTTGACTGCTATCTAATGTTCTGAACCTGGATCATTGGTACCTACTAGTCAAACTAATAGCATGTGCCACATCCGGTCTTGTACATAGCATGGCGTACATTATAGAGCCTATGGCTGAAGCATAGGGGATCTTATCCATTATCTCTCTTTCTTTCGCCGTAGCTGGACTTTAAGTCTTACTCAATGTCTTGCCTTGCAACTAGGTAAGAACCCCTTCTTACTTCCTTCCATTTTAAACTTTTTTAAAATCTTATCAAGGTATTTACTTTGTGATAACCCAATTAGGCGTCTTGATCTATCTCTATAGATATTAATGCATAATATGTATGATGCTTCACCAAGGTCCTTCATTGAATATTTGCTGTTTAGATAACTTTTAACACTGTTTAAAATATCTATGTCATTTCCAATCAATAATATGTCATCCACACATAATATTAGAAATTCCACATTGCTCCGACTCACTTTCTTGTAAATACAAGCCTCTCCATAAGTTTGGACAAATCCAAACTCTTTGACCACCTCATCAAAGCGGAGATTCCAACTCCAAGATGATTGCTTCAGTCCATATATGGATCGCTGAAGCTTGAATACCTTGTCAACATCCTTAGGATAGACAAAACCCTTTGGTTGTATCATACAACTCTTCTTCAATATTACCACTGAGGGACGCAGTTTTGACATCCATCTGCCATATTTCATAATCAAAATATGTTGCAATTGCTAACACAATCCTAACCGACTTTAGCATCGCTATGGGAGAGAATGCCTCATCGTAGTCAACTCCTTGAATTTGTCGAAACCCCTTTGCGACAAATCGAGCTTTATAGACGGTCACATTACCATCAGCATCCGTTTTCTTCTTGAAAATACATTTATTCTCAACAGCCTTTCGGTCGTTAGGTAATTCCACCAAGGTCCAAACCTGGTTTTTATACATGGATCCCATCTCGGATTTTATGGCTTCTAGCCATATGTTGGAATCCGGGCTCATCATCGCTTCTTCATACGTCGCAGGGTCATCAATTCCATCGACCATGAAATTCACGACAGGATTTCCATACAGTTCAGGAGCTGCACATGTCCCTCTTAACCTACGAGGATCGGTAGTGTCCTCTTTCAGAGTTTCATGATCTTTATCATTACTTCCTTCTTCATTCGGTGAAGTCAACTCCGGAGCAATTTCCGGCGTTGCACCACTCGCCGTTTCATGAAGAGAAGGTTCAGTAACCTCTTCGAGTTCTACCTTCCGACTACTCACACCTTTCGTGATAAACTCTTTCTCTAGAAAGGATCTATTCCTAGCAATGAAAACCTTACCCTCGGATCTATGATAGAAGGAATACCCAATTGTTTCTTTAGGGTATCCATGAAGACGCACTTTTTCGCTTTGTGTTCGAGTTTATCAGGCTGAAGTTTCTTCATATAAACATCACATCCCCAAACTTAGATTTGTTTACAAACCACAATTCATATGATGTCCTTTCAATGGATTTAGATGGTGCTTGATTTAAAGTGAATGCAGCAGTTTCCAGTGCATAACCCCAAAAATGACAGTGGCAAGTCCGTCAGAGACATCATAGATCGAACCATATCTAATAAATGATGATTACAATGCTCTGACACACCATTATGTTGTAGTGTTCTAGCAAGCATGTGTAGGCCTGGGCATTTAGTTAACCCGAACAGATCAGTCTGGTTCTTTGGGTTCCAAAGCAATTCGGTTTCTAGAAAATGAACACCGATCAGTTACTTACCAAACTGCTAACCGAGGAATCCGAGGGCCCGAGATTTCAGTCATGTACTCTGTTACAACCGAATTGACCGAAGACTAGAGAGAGAAAACAAAAAATCCAAAATTGTGAACTCGATTTGCAAATAAATGATGCACAACAGCCGCGACTCAAAGGCACTAGTAATCTACAGGCTCGCGAGGCGAGCGTGAAGGGATTGAGCATGCGTGGTCGACGGCCTCCACATAGTCCAGGCAAGGAAGGGGATCTCTATGTCCATCCATTCGAGCGGCGGTTCTGTCTTAGCCTCCGCGTTTGTAATATGGCTGCAGACAACCATCGCCCTCTAGGATGGACAGCAGAAGATGCGACAAGTCTTGGCTGTGTTGGGTGAGAAATCGAGAATGTGGGATGTGTGCACTAGATTAAAAGGATATTAATTAATTGGGCTATGGGCTGATGGGTTACTATGTAGACTTTGGGCCTATTGCACTACTGTTCGGGTCCTTCAGTTTCTTTGACTAACAACGGCAGAATACCGAACTGACCTAGATATTTTTGGTTCTTAAAAATTGATGACCGAAATTTGACTAGAATTTTTGGTGTCGGTCTATTTGGCTTCGGTCTGAGGTATTCTAGTTCGGTATTTCGGTTCTCGGTTAAAATGCCCACCCCTAGGCATGAGTTGTGAAACTATTCCACACTCTCTTATGTGTGTGCTAAACTCGTAACACCTCCACGCTCGGACCGCATAAATTTGATCTTTCTATTACGATGATTTTCCACTTCACTCTGAAATTCATTGAACTTTTCAAAGGTTGCAGACTTGTGTTTCATCAAATAGATATACCCGTATCTACTTAAATCATCCATAAAAGTAACAAAATAACGATAACCACCTCGCGCCGACACACTCATTGGACCAGATACATCAGTATGTATGATTTCCAACAAATCTATTGCCCGCTCCATTGAATCGAAAAACAGGGTTCTAGTCATATTGCCCATAAGGCATGGCTCACATGTATCAAATGATTCAAAATCAAGTGATTCCAAGAGTCCATTAGAATGGAGCTTCTTCATGCGTTTTACGCCAATATGACCTACACGGCAGTGCCACATATATGCAGATATATCATTATCAAGTTTAATCATTTTAGCATCAACATTATGAATATGTGTATCACTACTATCGAGATTTAACAGAAATAAACCATTTATCACAGGTGCATGACCATAAAAGATATTATCCATATAAATCGAACAACCGTTGTTTTTGGATTTAAACGAATAACCACTTCGCAATATGCACAATCTGGATACAATGTTCATGCTTAGTGCAGACACCAAATAACAATTATTCAGATTTATAACTAATCTCGACAGCATATGGAGAGGCAGCGTTCCAACAACGATCACATCAACTCTTGATCCATTGCTGACACACATCGTGACCTCATCCCTTGCTAGTTATCCCTTGCTAGTTGTTGCTTGTTCCGCAACCCTTGATTCGAGTTACATATATTAGCAACCGATCCAGTATCAGATACCCAGGTGCTACTGTGAGTACTATTCAAGTACACATCAATAACATGTCTATCACATATACCTTTGTTTGCCTTGATGGCCTTCTTGTCCGCCAAATACTTTGGGCAATTGCGATTCCAATGGCCAGTCCCCTTGCAATAATAGCACTCGGTATCAGACTTAGGGCCAGCTCGGGATTTCTTTTCAGGTGTAGCAACAAATTTGCCGCCCTTCTTTCCCTTCTGTTTACCCTTCTTGTCTTTCTTGAAACCAATGGTCTTATTGATCATCAACACTTGATGTTCTTTCTTGATCTCCATTTCTGCAGTCTTAAGTATTAACAGAAGCTCGAGGATAGACTACGTCATGCCCTACATGTTATAGTTCATCACGAAGCTTTTGTAGCTAATTCTCAGAGATTGGAGAACACGATGTATGCCTAAGTCAATGGGAATCGTTATTACCAAGGACACAATATTATCGGTGTACCTAGACATTTTGAGTACATGCTCACAAAACGGAGCTGTTCTCTTCCATCATAAAGCTAAAGAACTTTTCAGAAGCGTCATAACTCTCTACGATAGCATGGGTATCAAAAATCATTTTCATTTTACCCACGGTATCAAAGGCATTGCCATTTTCGAAACGCTTTCGAAGTTCTGGCTCTAGCCCATACAGTTTGCCGCAATGAACTAAGTTGTGGTCCTCCTAACGAGTCAAATAGACATTGTTTTCTTTGCCAGGGGCATTAGGAGCTGGTGGGGGGCCTAGCGGAGCTTCTAACACATATTTCTTTTGTGCAGCAGTGAGAAGAATCCTCAGATTCAGGGCCCAATTGATAAAGTTGCTACCATTCGTCGCAAGTTTATCTTTCTCCATGAACACATTGAAATTAAAAGTAGGTGGTGGCATCTACAACAGAATTTGTAAAGTTTATTTAGACTAAGTTTATGATAGATCGAGTTCAACTAATCCAAATTATGAATTAATTCCCACTCAAAAACAACATCCCTCGTGTCTTTTTGGTGATTACATGAACCAAATCCACTACACCAAGTTTGATCATCACGTGAGTTGGTGTAGCTTCAAAGGCGAGCATCTATATGGGCATCATATCAACTATATGACTCATGCTTAACCTTTTGGTCCGTGTTCCGAGGCCATGTCTGTACATGCTAGGCTCGCTAAGTAAGAACCTTAGTACTCTCAGTCTGTACATGCTAGGCTTGCCAAGTAAGAACCTTAGTACTCTCATGTGTAAAATTGTCTTACACCCATTGTATGAAAGCGTAGAGTCAAAAACACTCGATCATCACGTGATGTCTTGAAACGATGGACTTTCTTAACGATGCATACTTAAGGAAGAACACATTTTTATCTTGATATATAAATGAGGGATCATCTTATAATGCTACTAAAATTTCAAACAAGCAATATAAGATGCAAACATCATATGCATAAAGTGAAATATATGGTCTTGCATTTGATCACTATCATGTGCATCGTGGTATGATCTTTATCATTCCTTTGCGTGTAAGGCCAAGGTATATGGAACTTACACGTTGTGTATGCTATAATTTCCAAGAGTATCAACTATACTTCAAATTATAACATTACCATATCTGACACTAGCCCAACAAATATCTAAACTAGACGCTTCTAATTTATCAATTGCAAGTTTTACGTGGCTTAGGGATTTCAAAGATAGAACTGGTCTTACCTACGAACATGGAACCACAACGATGATAACCAAATTATTAGCAACGCGTTGTAAATCAGATATTGACTATAGTAGGAGAGACAGGCCCCCACTAGCCACTTATGTAAAACTAGTTGCATGTCAAGTGTGGAACAGGTCTCATGTGCAAGGATATGTAAAGTAAGTCTGGGCCGCTTCACTCACTAAGCCACCAATATCCAAAATACATATAAGATGCAATAACATGATCATCATCGCCTACATACTCTTATCTGTACTACCCATGCAAAGCATCTACGCATAGATCAGGCTCTGATACCACTATTGGGTTCGCAGCATAGAAAACAAAAAAATCCTACAATGGGAACTACTAAGCACCAAGATCTATCTACCTAGATACAAGGAATAGGTGGATATACATCCATAGAGATCATAACCTTGAAGACCGACAAAGTGTAACAAGATTGGACTCATGGATAATGTAGTCGATCGCTTGCCGATCTCAAGATCGAGAGGAAGTCCTATTGCCGCAAATCAGCAGCGCATCCATGATCGCACACATGCATGTCCGGTCTATCGAACAACCTCCACCTCCTCGCTCCTACAATGCAGCGGAAGCAGCAACTCCTTCCAGACGAAAAGCCACCGGGAACATGTATCTCGCTAATCCGAGACCATGGGGGAATAATTCTAGAGAGGGAGAGAGATTCTTCACGGGGAGGTGTGCTTTGTGAGGAGGAGAGGGGGGGCTTTTATAGGTAGAGGTGGCCATCCCCCTCCCATGGCCGGCGGCCATGGAGGTGCCCCCACCTCTTCCTTCATTCATGTGGGTGGAAGCTCCACTCACATAAACATGCATCCACTCACACATCCACTCACATGTATTAATTTTCCACCAAAATTAATGCAACTCTCAATTAATAAAACTATTTATTTTATTTTATTGAGAAATTTGGTAATTACTTAAATTAAAAAACATTCACATAAAACCCCCTGCAATATTTCAATATCACATGTAGAACCAATTTCAGCAATTTCACCCAAAACAATTCCGGTGTCCATTGAAATAATTCCAGCGCTTTCCAATCCTTCTCTCTAGAACATATTTGCTCCAAATGGTGTCTGTATCCCTTACGTGTGTCACCCTATGGTTCGCGAATAATGCAGACATAATTGATACCCTTCTCCAATCAATAATCAGTAGTGGGACTTGGAGATCCATACTGACTCCCACACATTCAACGATGAGTTTTGTGATCGTGAGAACCTTTAATGCAAGTAACTAAATCCCTTTGTCTCGCAATATATTACATGTCTGAGATTCGATTATCGGTATTACTGACTCGTGTATTAACAAGCTCGTTGGGGAACCCCAAGAGGAAGGTATGATGAGCAGAGCAGTAAGTTTTCCCTCAGTTATGAAACCAAGGTTTATCGAACCAGTAGGAGCAAGGAAACACCTCCAAGGTGTTGCTAGCTGGACTTTGGCAGGGCGCACTACCGGCACCAGCAGCAACGTGGAAACCTGCACAACACAACCATAGAACTTTGTCCCCAACTTACAGTGAGGTTGTCAATCTCACCGGTTTTGCTGAAAACAAAGGATTAAACGTATTGTGTGGAAGAAAGTAATAGTTTGCAGAAAGTAAACAGAAAGCAGTAAACAGTTGTAGATTGATGGTAAAATAAAGGACCAGGGTCCATAGTTCACTAGTGGTGGCTCTCCTTAAGATAGATAACATGTTGGGTGAACAAATTACAGCGGGGCAATTGACAATCATCGAGACAGCAATACATACATATACTAATCATCTTAACTCCTTTGAGATTTGATTGGGCATTACAACATTATACATAGACCGTAATCCAACTGCATCTATGACTAATAATCCACCTTCAGGTTATCATCCGAACCCCCTCCAGTATTAAGTTGCAAGCAACAGATAATTGTATTACGCATTGCGTGTAAAGTAAACAATACGATTGTTCTATGAACAAAGGATTGTTGTTTTCTCCCTAGTAGCAACAACACATCTAGTACCTTAGAGATTTCTATCACTTCCCCAGATTACTAGAGGCTTGATCCCACTATCGAGCATAAATACTAACTCTTGGAGTTGCTAGCATCTACTTGGCCAAGATACCTACTAACAACGGAAAGCATGCAAGATCACAAATAACAAAGACATGATAGAATCAGTAATCAATTTGAAATAGCATCTCCATATCCATCGGATCCCCGCAAACACAACATGTATGATTACAAATAGATGATCTTGATCATGAACGGAGCTCACGAGATCTAAACATGATAGGACAAAGGAGGAGAACCAGCCATCTAGCTACTACATGGACCCGTAGTCCGAGGATGAACTACTCACGCATCACACCGGAGGCTTGCATGGTGATGAAGAAGGCCTCCAGGGTGAATTCCCCTCTCCGGCAGGGTGCCAGGAAGAGCTTCAGATCCCTCCCGATCTAGGGATGGAGATGATGGCGGCTACAGACTCTTTCGTAGAATTTTGATCGGGTACTTAGGGTTTCTGTATCGGAGGCATCTTTTAGGCGAAAGCGGAGGCTGAGGGGGTGCCTACGGCGGCCATACCACCCCTGGCATGGCCAGGCCTGGCCCGCGCGGCCAGGTGGTGTGGCGGCCCCCTGGACCCTCTTCGTCTCGTATTCTGGCTCCGTGTCCCCCTCAGTGAAAAACTGACTTTGGCTTTTGTCCCGTCCAATTCCGAAAATATTCATTTTCTGACTTTCCTGGAACCAAAAACAGCAGAAAACAGGCAGCTGGCACTGTGGCATCTTGTTAATAGTTTAGTCCAAGAAAGTGTATAAAAAGTACTGCAAAGTGTGGACACAACATAAGAAAGTAGATAAAACCAAGCATGGAACATCAAAAATTATGGATACGTTTGCAACGTATCTACATCTCAATACCTAGTTTGATCTTGTTACCGACATGCATGTTTTTCTCGTTCTCGTGATATAACATTCTAGTGATAACATCACTTGCTTGCAAGCTATCTTAATGTGATATCACCGAGAGGACCTAGAGTATATCTATCCGTCATCGGGATGGACAAATCACACTCTTGATCCATGCCTCTACATAACACCTTCAGAGTATCTGAACCCACCGTTATAGCCACCATGTTATGGTGTGACATTTGATGTTACCAAGTTACTCTTCTAGTGTTAGTGATTGACATGATCTCATGGTCTAAGGACTAAGATTACTTGATATGATGTTATAGCAATTTAAACACAATGACTTTGATCATAATGTTATACTTCAGATGAATGTTCATCACATCATTCCACCAATGTTGTGACTTTGTTATTAACAACATCCAATCTCCATGATCAAGAAACCTTGATCATATTGTTAATCAACGAGCTAGTTTATTAGAGAGACATAACTAGGAACACTTTATTTGTTTATTAAACACATATGTATTAACGTTTCCAATCAATACAATTATAGCATGCAAAATAAACATCTATCATATACTTGGAATACGATAATAACAACTTTATTATTGCCTCTCAGGACATATTCCCTTCAATAATCTCTTGTAATCGGCACAATATTGTTATCGATTATTATTCAATACAATTCTACACTCCCTCCCCAAATGGTTGTCCCTACCCTCCAATGTGTTGTAGAATCTAGTTTAAAATCTATTTATACTATTGTTTGAAGAATTAGGGAGTGTGGAAGCTGTTGGGAATTCTCCATGCCATGAAAAAATTTGCTAATGCTCGCAGTGGTGCACCAACCCGCCAGCATGGCAATTGAGGGAAGTGGAAATAATTCTAGTTCTATGAGTTCAGCATCTTCACCGAGCCTTGTCGGACCCAACTCGACAACATCATGGTTGTGGTAGTCTATGGCATCAACAATGAGGGAAGATCATTTTCTCTAGTCTAGAATTCAAGGGAACGGGTTGGGGAGAAGACAGGTATATACATCCGCATGGAGCGCTCGAGTGAGCGGGACTGGCGATGCCGGTAGATGTGGTTGCAATGTTCCACTCCTACCCTGTAGTCCCTAAGCCATATCTCATGGCTTGAAGTCCACTCAAGAGGACAAGTGCGTTGATCGAGAACATATGTGTACCTGTCGATGCTGATGATCTGGAACACACGGTACCGTCATACCCTACCAGCAGACTGCTATCTACCATGATGAGCTCCCATAGTATATGTACCTGATGGGTGGACTTTAGTGTTTAGGGTCAAAACCCCACAAAAGTGTAAAATAAAATAAAAGTTAGATAAATCGAGTAAAATTGTCCATGCACATGGGTGGACCTACAGTCCCTCCGACCCAGCGGCCCAGGCATGCCGACGTGTGTTGACTTGTGTTACCTTATTTTGTATTTAACCCTATCAGTAAAGTTACGTCTTAACCATGTTTGTGTAGGCTTCAAAAATACTAGGTGGACATGCGCGCTTCGCCGCGCCACCTACAGTCTATTTGGCAAAGTGTAGTAGGTGTGTTATGCTCACTTCTGGTAACACTTTTTTTGTTTGTGTTACGATAAATTAAATATATGAGTATATGCGGGGTTGAATATTTTAATCGTCAAAAATGTCTCATTTACGTGTTAGACATGTCTGAAACTGAGAGATCTGACCTTAGATGTAAGAAATGGACCCTTATTTCATTAGTAACATAGGGATACCAATGTTTCTTCAAGTAAACAAAAAGGTACATTGAGCAAACTTCAAACAAAAACATATCGAGCAATAGACCAAATTCAGTACCACAAGAAACTAGCATGTTAGATGATCAAGGTAAAAAACTAATGATGTTAAAACAACCTAACTTATCAAGATCACATGGTAACCTTATTCAACTGCCTCAAAATCGATGATTGCAACTATTTGGATTGCAGAGCTCCAGGGAAGGCACAACTTTGTATTCAACACTTATAAGTGGTTGGATTATTAAATAATTAGTTTAATTAATATAGACAACCAGATTACATATATACTAATTCTATGCAGTAGTTATACTTGATATATTCCAAATTATTCACTGGTTCAATAAAATTTAAAAGAGAAGGTATGGCTGAAAGTTTCCATGAATCTTTACATAAAAGCAAGATCTAATATGTAACCAAGTTTGATAATTTATGTACATCAAAATGAAAAATAGAAGTTATGACATTTCTTTTGGACTCACTTAGTCGATGGAACCCGCGTGTTCATTAATCATAGAGCATGCTCCAAGTCAAGGGCACTGGAATTTTTGTTAACTCTATCAATTTACACAAGCATCTCATGTATTCTCGAGATATGCTAATATATTCAAAAGAAAATTCAGTTTTAGAGCCTAAGAGAGGCCAAAATTAGCTAATTCTTCTTTGTTTCAGGATATATACAGGTTGATTGTTGAAGTAATATGAAACGCGGTCATTTCTCGCCCTGTTAGCCCTCCGCGCTTTCCGTTCAACGATTCTTCCGTTCGGTTACTATAGATTCCGGGTTCTAGCCGATCTCTCTGCGTCGTGTCATTGCATGCCTCACGAGCCTTCTCCTTTTCATTTCATTTTTCTGCCATCCATTCGACCGTCCCTGATTTTTCTAGTCAAAGCGGTGAGGATGACGCAACATCTTCGCATAGCCCTTTATAGGAGTGTATCTACCCGTGATGACCCACAAGTATAGGGGGTGTATCAAAATATTTTCGATAAGTAAGAGTATCAAACCCAACGAGGAGCAGAAGGTGTTGACAAGTGGCTTGGATCAAGAATTCTCTGTAAATACTTAGCAAATAGATTTTTAGAGTTTTTTGATAATGTAGATAAATGAAGTGTGAGTAAATAAAAGACAATAATGATAATTGCAGCAAGTGGCCCAATCCTTTCTTTAGAAAAGGACAAGCCGGTTGTATTACTACGTTCTCGAGGACACATGGTAATATTGTCAAGTGCTTTCGCTTCATACAGTTGATTAATCTTCTTTGGTTGGATAAGTGTTGTGTAGGTGAACCTATGCTAATGTACTGACCTTCCTAGGACTAATACATACTTGTGATTATACCCGTTGCAAGCATCCGCAACTACAAGAAATTAATTAATCTAAAAACCTAACCACAGGCTTAAACTTTGAGATCCTACACCCCCTTATGCAAAGGTTTCCTAACGGGGTTCAGGTTTCTGTCACTCCGGCAACCCCACGATTAGTAGCCAAATACACAATGCATTCCCCTAGGCCCATAAAGGTGAAGTATCATGTAGTCGACGTTCACATGACACCACTAAAAGAATAACACCACAACTTAAATATCTAACCATTGAATCCTTCTCAACACAATTCTACTACTAACAACATGACTTCTCCCATGTCCTCAAGACCTAAACGAACTACTCATGAGACATCATATGGATCAATATCAGAAATGAAATAATGATAAGTAACAATCTGAACATGAACAATAATTCAATGGTTCCACTCAATAGCATCAACTACAATAAGTAATCAACACCGGGAAAGTTTCCCCTAAGAACTATGCAAGATTCAACCCAATTGTTACAGCGGTACGGAGTGGTGATGATGGTGCTGGTGGAGATGGTGATGGGGATGATGATGATGATGATCCAGATGAAGTCTATATTGATGATGGTGTTCATGGCGATGATCTCCCCTCTCTGGGAAGGAATTCTCCTCGCAGATTTCTGCCTGCTGGAGAGTTCTTTCTCTCTCTGTAGTTTTCCGCCCCGCAGAGGCGGCATAATCTTTTTGTGGTCCTTCCTCGAACTTTAGGGTTTCGAGGGGATTATATATGCCAAAGGGCGATGCTGGAAGTGGGCCAGGGTGGCCACACCACCTGGTGGCGTGGCCAGGGAGACCCGCGCCACGGGCTGGTGTGGGCCCCCTGAGGCCCATCTCCACTCATCTTTCTAGCCTCCTTCGTCTTCTAGAAAAATAGGAATTTCCATTTATTTTCTAGGATTTTCTGATCTTCGCGAATTTTTCCCCTAGACAGCTCCTTTTCCATCAGAATCCTGACTCCATGGTTCATCCTCCAAAAATCATCAATCATGCAAAATAGATGAAATAACATAAGTATCATCTCTTAAAATGAAATGTATCAATGAATAATAGTGAATTATGATATAAAATAGTGATGCAAAATGGACATATCAACTCCCCCAAGCTTAGACCTCGCTTGTCCCCAAGCGAAAACTGAGCTCAATAAACCTGACCACAGGTTTATGGAGTGAAGTGCCGATAAAGAGAATACGGATAAGAAGCATCACATTCATTAATACACAAATCATAATAGAAAATAACTCACTATTATATAACTTAACTTGCAATGAGTAAGGGAAACACAATAAAGATACACAAAGTAAATCATAATTGGTAATGGCAAACTTTGTTCTTGATCAGAGAACGGTTAACAAATTGCAGGAGTCAAATTTAATGGGGTTTTTAGTGATAGCTTTCAAAGTAATATTCACTCGGATAAGAGAAGTGTGCAAAACAAGGAACATAAGAAACATGATTGAATAAATCATCATATGGGTCATTGAATCACAACAACTCAGATGCTTGCTTGAGATAGGAAGGAATAGGTTTACTGACTCAACTAAAAAGTAAAATAAAGGCCCTTTACAGAGGGAAGAAGGGATTTCAAGTCTCATAAAGAGCTTCCAAAAATTATGGTACTTACTAGCTTTCAGCTCTCATTTCCCCTATCATAAGCATCTTGAGGTGATTAAGGTTAATGTGAGGAAAATATAGGTTATATGCTTGAAAAATTATAAGTTAAAAGTCTCATGCCGCTTGAGTACAAGTACCCGACCTCATGCTACTCAACTTTGGTTTCCGGTAAGTTCTTGTCATTGTAAGTGTATGTGTATCATAGAGAACTGCCAACGGGGTACCCCTTTGCCCCATGACACAGGAGCTATCCCATATCAAAATGACAAGGCAACAGATAGTGAGCATCTCATCGATCTTTTTATTATCTATTTACCTAGGTTTTTATTGAAGATGCTTCATAGAATGCCACTATGGTTATGCTGCAAGTTTCCACCATGATTAGGCATGGCTTAGGCTAGCCGCCCAGGAGTTTCTCTAAAACATATACAAACTCCATGAGCTTACAAGATCCCATTTTATTTCACACTGCCGACATCCATAAACAAAAGAACATGATATCAACTAAATAATAAGTGCAATGTCGAAAGCGGACCCCGTGATAGCATGGTTTTGCTAACTCCCAACTTATAAAATGCAAGCATACAAGCTTCATAAGATAGTCACAATGGTTCAAATTTATTAAGTACAAGAAAATAAAGTGTGCCATCAAGTTTGTGAGAGCTTTAATCACTAGTTTTCACATAACAAGTTTAATTTGGAAGATAGATAAAACCCGAGAATTTACTTGAAGTAGCAATAATGCTAATAGGTAGATATGGTGGACACAAATGGCATAGGTTTTGGTTCAAGGATTGGATGCACGAGAAGCATCCCCTCTCAGTACAGGTTTTTGGCTAGCAAGGCTGGGTAGCAAGCATAAGAGTTGAAGGAAACAAACAAACATACAAGTGATAGAAACAATCATGCAGTCTTCCTTGGAAACACAAAAGATCTTAAATAGAGAATACTAAGCTTATGAGCCAAACAAGAAAAGAAAGATGATGAAATTATATTAAAAGTACTTTTCTCTTTTCCATTCAAGCCTTAAATAGTGTTGCTACTGACCAGAGCTAGGTTTGCCAAAACCAATCAAATTTACTTAATGATCCCAAAGTGATACCAATACTAACAACAAGATTAATCATATAACAGAAATTCCAAACTAAAATAAGATGTGCAAAAAGTAAATGATAGAACTTCTCATTAATATTCCATAACGGCAACTCACACCAAGGGATACATAAATAACTAACTAGAGGGGAGATACTTCCACAATGCAAACCATCCTATATGATAACTTCTCTATTCATGATATGAATCTACTAAAAACATAAAAAAAAAGATAATGATATGATACCGCGGCACTTCCCCAAGCTTGGAACAAACCAAGGGGATGCCAAAACCTGATGTCGAATTACTCCTTCGGTGGTGGCGGTGTTCTCTCGATAAGTTTTTCAATCAGTTTCTTCAAATCCTCAATCTCGAAGGTGAGAGTATGAATCAACTCAGAATTGTGCTCAATGCGGTTCATGATCGTGTCGGGCTATGAATCCCAGCCCTTGTGATCCTTTCCCCACTCTTCCTCCTTAAAGTATTACTTTCTTGCATGGTTAGAACGAGGCATATCCCAATTGGAGGGTAATTTTTCCTTAGGCATCTTTTGGAATTGCTGCTCATGTATAAGGGTATGGAAGGGATTCTTGGTGTGTGGAGGAGGTGACCGTGAAGCAAAGCAATGGCGGAGAACCATTCCTCCAGTGGACATCCGTGTAGTCCTTTTGAACTTGGTAGGATTTGCCACCACTCCAATGCTTGCAATGGTGGTGCTGGTGCGCGGATGCTGGTCTTCCTTCGCTTCCTCTTCAACTTCACCCTCAATCTCCTCCTCCTGCTTGGGGTCTTGGAGATCATCTTCCACAGGATCCTTGCCCTTATTGTTGGTGGAGACCATCGTGCTTCTAAACTTGAGAATAGTTCCTGACAGAAGCAGATCGAAACGAAAACACGACGAGAACACGATATACGAACCTCGGGGGATCCGGGGGATTATATATTACAAAGTTTAACAACAAAAGTAAGGTATTGGGAGAAAACGGGTCAGAGACGGGCTCCAGGGTGGCCACACCCCCTAGTGGCGCGGCCAGATGGGCCCGCGCCATGGGGTGGTGTGAGCCCCCTGGGCTCCATTTCTATCCCTTTTTCGAATCATTATTTTCCATGTTAGATAAAAACTGCAAAAATATAAATTGAAAAGTTTTTCGTGGACCTTTTCTTACCAGAACTATTACCTATTCGAAAACGGACTTTGCAGGTTTCTGAATTTGGTCTTTAATAAATTCTTTCGGAGTCACCACTTGAATATTATCAATATCTTCATTGTAAGAATCTCCAGAAATATAGTTCTTGAGTCTTTGACCATTCACCACTTGTGTAGTGTTGTCTCTTAAGGAAGAAATTTTTATTGCACCTGAACGATACACCTCTTCAATAACAAAAGGTCCTTCCCATTTTGAAAGTAGTTTTCCTGCAAAAAATCTGAGACGAGACCTATACAATAGAACTTTCTCACCAACATGAAATTCTCTCTTAAGAATTCTCATGTCATGCCATCTTTTAACTTTTTCTTTAAAGAGTCTAGCATTTTCATACGCTTCACTTCTCCACTCATCTAAAGAACTCAGGTCAAACAATCTTTTCTTTCCAGCAAGTTTGAAATCTCTATTAAGTTCTTTCACTGCTCAATAATCTTGGTGTTCTAACTCTAAAGGCAGGTGACAAGCTTTTCCATAGACCATTTTGTAAGGAGACATTCCCATAGGATTTTTATAAGCAGTTCTATGAGCCCATAAAGCATCATTCAACTTTTTAGCCCAATTGTTTCTAGATCTATTAACAGTATTTTGCAACATGGATTTAATTTCTCTATTTGATAGTTCTACTTTCTAACTGGTTTCGGGATGATAAGTGATACATTGCAAATGTATCTATAATTTTTGATGTTCCATGCTTGGTTTTATCTACTTTCTGGTGTTTTGTCCACACTTTGGAGTACTTTTCATATGATTTCTTGGACTAACCTATTAACAAGTGCCACAGTGTCAATTGCCTGTTTTCTGCTATTTTTGGTTCCAGGAAAGTCAAAAAATCAATATTCTCGAAATTGGACCAAACAAAAGCCAAAGTTGATATTTTCCCGGAAGACTCATGGAGCCAGAAGGAGAGTCGGAGAGGGGACACAGGGTGGCCACACCACCCCATGGCGCGGGTCCCCCCAGGCCGCGCTAGGGCATGGTGTGGGCCCCCTGGCCGCCCACCGACCTTGCCTCTTCGCCTATAAGTTGCCCCCTGATGCGTAAACCCTAAAAAGTCAAGCCTCCAGCCACGAAAAGTTCCGCAGCGCCCCCGCCACCGAAGGGGAGATTCGGGGGACAGTAAGTCTCTGTTCCGGCACCCTGCCGGGACGGGGAAGTGCCCCTAGAGCCATCTCCATTGATCTCCACCACCATCTCCATCACCGTTGCTGATTCCCATGATGAGGAGGGAGTAGTTCTCTCTCGAGGCTAAGGGTTCTACCAGTAGCTATGTGTTCATCTCTCTCTCTATGCATGATCATATTGTGCTCATCAGCTTTGTAATTTAGTAGATCTACCTTGCTACTCAAGTGCTTTAATGAATCTCTGCTCTTCCCATGTGTGTGAAAGTGACAACATGCTCACCATGGTGGCACTTAGGCTAGAGATTACAAATACTTGTTATGAGTTATATTTGGAGTTGGATGTCTTTATGAAATTTTGGTGTTTGTTGGACCTATCTAGTACTCAAGGTGACAGTCTGGGGTTTTCTAGATGGGAAAGGCTTACTTTGAGGTGTGCTGTTATAGCCCTACCATCGATTAGAGTGTCCAACCGGAGAGTAGTTAAGAGTAGTATCATAAAGAAAAATATATTTATATGAGAGTGTTCACTAGTGAAAGTATGATCCCTAGGCGTTGTTTCTAAGCATTGAAACTTCGTTTTCTACTAGATTTGTGACATGTTTGCTTGCTTCCATCTTTATTTCAGTTTGCTTTAGTCTCTTCCATGCCATCAAGATATTTGTTGTCACCGTTGTCTTATATCCATACCACATGTATTTCACTATCTCTTCGCCGAACTAGTGCACCTATACACCTGACAAGTGTATTGGGTGTGTTGGGGACATGGTTTTATGTATCTCAACAATATTAAGTTTCCCCTCTTTATGTTGAAATTTTTGAAGTTGCACTTGTTTTGCTTTCCTATGATTGTTGCTTTGTGCTTTCATGACTTGTTTCTTTACAAGATTCCTATGCATAGGAAGTGGGTTAGACTTAAATGTGCTTTGAATTTGCTTCTTGATGCTCTCTTTTACTTCAATTCATATTTCTTATGTGAGCATCTTCTCAAACTATCATGCCTAACTTAAAGGCGTTAAAGAAAAGTACTTATTGGGAGATAACCCAAAAGTTTAAGCTGAGTCTTGGAAGTTATTACTTCAGTAATAACCGCTCCTTATCCTTTTTATTTGCTTTTTGTGCCAAGAGTAACCTCTAATGAGAGAGAAGAAATGGTTGGGAAAGTTGCTGTCCCGAAACAGATTTCTGTGCTTCACCATAAAAATTTGTGTAAAATCTCTGAACGTCTTTTTGAGACGTGAAGTTTTGTGCTTCTGCCCCAGGTTGTTACCTAACTTTCGTTAGTTCAACACTTTTTGATTTGAGCAACAGAAGGTCTTCGAAAAAATTCGTCTTTACCCGCTGATCTGTTTTGACAGATTTCTGCCATTTTCTGCATTTGCTTCTTGTTGGTTCCTTTTTGAGTTCTTTTGGGGAATTGCACGTTTTGAGAGAAGTGCTACAGTAGCTTGTGTTTTAATGAAAGTTTTATTGGTGTTAGAACTGAACCTAAAGACTTATTATCTTGAGTGCACTAATGTTGCTAATAAAGATTGTGTGAAGTTTTGTATGAAGGAAAAATTTCAGGTGTATGGAAGGAATGAGTAATGACATGAAGGATGGACTAAAGCTCAAGCTTGGGGATGCCATGCGTGTCACCCCAATAAATATCCAAGAAGTACAAGCGTCAAAGCTTGGGGATGCCCAAGGCATCCCCCTCTTCATCAATAAAAATCCCAGGTTTCTTCCAAACGCTTCATTTTTATTGTTTCATGCACAGTTGTGTTGTTCTTGGAGCGTCTTCTTTTTCATTTTAGTTTTGGTTTTTCGTTTTCTTGGTTTTCTTAGATTGCTAAACAAATTGGTTAGACCCCCTCTTTCATACATTGGTTTTCAAATAGTTTGGTTTGGATTGGAAAAAGAGTAGGAAAGCTCATGCTTAAGTGGTAAAGAGAGCTTGTTTTTGACTGTGGCCTATGCTTTGTCATGCCATGCTTGATATTGTTTTGGCTTTATGCTTAGTATTCTTTGATGTAGCATGACTTGTTATAAACAATTGAGATTGCTTAATGTGCCTTGGATGAATCATGCGTTGTTTTAGCATATTAAAGCCTAGTATAGTGGTATTCTCCTTTGATGCTTTATTTGGGTTGACTTGGCGCATGCTCACACCATGTTATGACTATCTGAAGTCACCATAGCCTTTATGATCCTTTAGTTTTCAACGTGTAGTATCACTTTATGCTTTGATCAATGATGTTTTGTCGCTCTGCATGATTATGGCCATTATTGCTCTCTTAGTTTGTCGCTCCTAGTCTTTTGCTAGCCTCCACAACCAAGTATGAGTTCCACTCATGCATCCAACTCCCTAAACCAAGTTATTCCAAAGATTCCACCATACCTACCTATTAGCTTATGATATTCCAAGTATATTCATGCTTTTGTTTACCTTCCAAATAAAACTTGTTATGAGAAAACTAGTGATTAAAGCTCTCACGAACTTGATGGCACACTTTACTTTTCTTGACCTTAATAAACTTGAACCATTGTGTCTTCTATGTTGTATATGCTTGCACTTATTTGTTGGGAATTAGCAGAACCATGCTTTCATGGGGAACGCTTTCAACATTGCACTTGGTACTTTGGACCTAGTTGATATCATGCTCTTTTGTCTATGGATGTCGTCGGTGTGAAATGAAAGGGGAGCTTGTAAGTCCATGGAGTTATGTATATGTGTTAGAGAAATGCCTGGGACGCTGGTCTAATCCATGCTGACATGGTGGAAACCTGCAGCATAACCATAATGCGCTGTCTATGAAGTATTCTTCTTATAAAAAATACAGTCCTATATTGAGAAAAAAGAGAAAAAGGAAAAAGGCAAAAAAGAGATATTATGAAAAGAGGAAAGAGAGAAAAAACACCATTTTCCCATGGTAAATAATAAGATTGTTGAGATGCTCGTTGTCTGCTTGCCTTGTCATTTTGATATGGGGATTCTTCCGTATCATCGGGCAACGGGTACCCCGTTGGCGATTCTCTATGATACACATGTACTTACAATGACAAGAACTTACCGGTGACTAAACTTGAGTAGCATGAGGAGCGGCCCTCATATTCAAGGGACATGAGATTTCTAACTTATACTTCGTCAAGCATGTACACTATAGTTTGTTCACTTTAACCTTAATCACTTCAAGATGCTTATGATAGGGGCAATGAGAGCTGAAAGCTAATAAGTACCATAATTTTTGGAAGCTCTTTATGAGACTTGAATCCCTACTTCCTTTTATAAAGGCCTTTCTTCCACCATTATATTGAGTCTCCACCTTCTATCTTTATGCACCTACTTTGAGAGCATAGTGGCCATTCTTAGTTCTATGTGCATTGTCCCAAGACTTGTTGATTTATGCATAGCTTTGATATTTCTTGTTTTAAACTATTTGTATCTAGTCACTCTTATGAACTTTGAAGGTGTCCTATGCATTTATGTTTGCTACTCTATGAGGGACAAGCTAAATGCCACTATGTTATGTTTTCTTTATGTGAAACAAACAAACGTCTTGCAAAGCATTGTTATTCATGATTCTTTTATTTGTGTCTTTTCATGTTGCAACATAGTTGCTATGTTTTATTGCTAGAACTTTGTCTTTCATGTTTTGATTGAAGTACTATGATCCCAACTTTGAATGTTTTACAAATATTTTGATCAAGTTTATGATGGTGCATGTCACCTCAAAAATTATTCTTTCTTTTTATCACTTACCTACTCGAGGATGAGTAGGAGTTAAGCTTGGGGATGTTGATACATTGCAAATGTATCTATAATTTTTGATGATCCATGCTTGGTTTTATCTACTTTCTTGTGTTTTGTCCACACTTTGGAGTACTTTTCATATGATTTCTTGGACTAACCTATTAACAAGTGCCATAGTGCCAGTTGAGTGTTTTCTGCTGTTTTTGGTTCCAGGAAAGTCAGAAAATCAATATTCTCGGAATTGGACCGGACAAAAGCCAAAGTTGATATTTTCTCGGAAGACTCACGGAGCCAGGGGAGAGTTGGAGAGGGGCCACAGGCTGGCCACACCACCCCATGGCGCAGGTCCCCCCAGGCTGCGCCAGGGCATGGTGTGGGCCCCCTGGCCGCCCACCAACCTTGCCTCTTCGCCTATAAGTTGCCTCTCGATGCGTAAAACCCTAAAAAGTCAAGCCTCTAGCCACGAAAAGTTCGGCAGCGCCGCCGCCACCGAAGGGGAGATTCGGGGGACATAAAGTCTCTGTTCCGGCACCGTGCCGAGACGGGGAAGTGCCCCCGGAGCCATCTCCATCGATCTCCACCACCATCTCCATCAATGTTGCTGATTCCCATGATGAGGAGGGAGTAGTTCTCTCTCGAGGCTAAGGGTTCTACCGGTAGCTATGTGTTCATCTCTCTCTCTATGCATGATCATATTGTGATCATGAGCTTTGTAATCTAGTAGATCTACCTTGCTACTCAAGTGCTTTAATGAATCTCTGCTCTCCCCATGTGTGTGAAAGTGATAGTGTGCTCACCATGGTGGCACTTAGGCTAGAGATTACAAATACTTGTTATGAGTTATATTTGGAGTTGGATGTCTTTATGAAATTGTGGTGTTTTTTGGACCTATCTAGTACTTAAGGTGACAGCGTGGGGTTTTCCAGATGGGAAAGGCTTACTTTGAGGTGTGCTGTTATAGCCGTACCATCGATTAGAGTGTCCAACCGGAGAGTAGTTAAGAGTAGTATCATAAAGAAAAATATATTTATATGAGAGTGTTCACTAGTGAAAGTATGATCCCTAGGCCTTGTTTCTAAGCATTGAAACTTCGTTTGCTACTAGATCTGTTACATGTTTGCTTGCTTCCATCTTTATTTAAGTTTGATTTAGTCTCTTCCACGCCATCAAGCTATTTGTTGGCACCATTGTCTTATATCCATACCACTTGTATTTCACTATCTCTTCACCGAACTAGTGCACCTATACACCTGACAAGTGTATTGGGTGTGTTGGGGACACAAGAGACTTCTTGTATCTTGATTGCAGGGTTGCTTGAGAGGGAATACCTTTGAACACTTCCTCCCTGAGTTCGATAAACCTTGGGTGATCCACTTAAGGCAAAACTTGCTGCTGTTCTACAAACCTCTGCACTTGGAGGCCCAACAACTATCTATAAGAATAGAAGTGCGTAGACATGAATAAGCTGAAGCAATTCTATGATTAACGTCATATTTAGCAAGGGTCTTCCTAAATCCACCATGAATGAAATTCGAACCTCCATCAGTCATAAGATACCTAGGCACTCCAAACCTAGGAAAGATAACATCCTTAAGCATTTTTAAAGAGGTCTCACCATCAGCACTTTTTGTAGGTATGGCTTCTACCCACTTAGTAACATAATCAATGGCAACAAGAATATGAGTATAACCTTTTGAAGGAGGAAAAGTACCCATAAAGTTAAATCCCCAACATTCAAATGGTTTAATAACAAGAGAGTAGTTCATAGGCATTTCATTGCGTCTAGAAATATTACCAACTCATTGACATTCATCACATAATAAGATAAACTTTCATGCATCTTTAAAAAGGGTAGGCCAATAAAAAACCTGATTGTAGAGCCTTTTGTGCGGTTCTATCTCCAGCATGATGCCCTCCATAAGCACTACCATAACATTTCTGCAATATCTCTTTTTTTTCATATTCTGGAACGCATCTTCGCATAATATCATCCACTCCATCTTTATATAAATGTGGGTCGTCCCAAAAATAATCCCTCAAATCATAAAAGTATTTCCTTCTTTGTTGGGCTATAAAAGTTGGAGGCAAATACTTGGAAACAATAAAGTTAGCATAATCAGCATACCAAGGACTCTCTCGCGAGCTTACCTCTATTGCAGCCAACTGTTCATTTGGAAAACTATCATTAACAGGCATATGATCAAAAGAAATGTTTTCCAATCGAGATAAGTTATCAGCAACAGGATTTTCGGCACCTTTCCTATCTACAATATGTAGATCGAACTCTTGTAAAAGTAACACCCATCTAATAAGCCTAGGCTTAGCATCTTTCTTTGTCATAAGATACTTAATACTAACATGATCAATACGAATGGTAACTTTTGAATCAATAATATAAGGTCTAAACTTATCACAAGCAAAGACAACAGCTAAGATTTCATTTTCAGTAGTAGCATAATTCTTTTGAGCAACATCAAGAGTCTTACTAGCATAATGGATAACATTCATTTTTTTTATTTATTCCTTGTCCAAGGACATCACCTACAACAAAATCACTAGCATCACACATAATTTCAAAGGGTAAATTCCAATCAGGTGGTTGGACAATAGGAGCAGTTATTAAAGCTTTTTTTAGAGTTTCAAACGCTTCCTTACAATCATCATCAAACACAAAAGGTACATCTTTTTGGAGAAGATTAGTAAGAGGTTTTGATATCTTGGAGAAGTCTTTAATAAACCTTCTATAGAAACTAGCATGACCTAGGATACTACGAATACCTTTGACATCCCTAGGACAGGGCATTTTCTCAATTGCTTCAACTTTGGCTCAGTCAACTTCAATGCCTCTTTCAGAAATTTTATGTCCAAGGACAATTCCTTCATTAACCATGAAGTGGCATTTCTCCCAATTAAGAACAAGATTAGTTTCTTTGCATCTCTACAAAACTTTATTAAGGTTGTGCAGACAATAATCAAAAGGATTTCCATAGACAGAAAAATCATCCATGAATACTTCCACAATTTCCTCACAAAAACCATGAAAGATAGCAGACATGCATCTTTAAAAAGTAGCGGGAGCATTACACAAACCAAAAGGCATACGCCTATAAGCATAAGTTCCATAAGGGCACGTAAAAGTGGTTTTCTCTTGATCTTGTTGTTTAACAGCAATTTCAGAGAACCTAGAGTATCCATCAAGAAAGGAAAAATGAGTCTTCTTAGACAACCTTTCTAACATTTGATCAATAAAAGGCAGAGGGTAATGATCTTTCTTAGTAACTTTGTTAACCTTTCTGAAATCAACGCACATCCTATAACCAACTACTATTCTTTGGGGAATAATCTCATTATTCTCATTAGGCACAATAGTAATTCCTCGTTTCTTAGGGACACAATGAACATGACTAACCCATTGACTATCAGCGATAGGATAAATAATAGCAGCATCAAGGAGTTTTAATACCTCATTTCTTACCACTTCCTTCATCTTCGGATTTAAACGACGTTGATGTTCTACCACTAGTTTTGCATCAGGTTCTATATTAATAGCATGCTGACATATAGTAGGAGAAATCCATTTTAAATCATCAAGAGTATAACCCATACCTCTTCGGTGTTTCTTCAACACTTCTAGTAATCTTTCCTCTTCCTTTCCTGAAAGTTTAGAACTAATAATAACAGGATATATTTTCTTATCATCAATGTAAGCATATTTAAGATCGTCAGGTAAAGGTTTCAGATCGAAAAACCGGATCGTTTTTAGGTGGTAGTGTGGTACCCAAATCTTCCACAAGTAAGTTATGCTTAAGCATCTTGGGTTGACGAAGGAGAATCTCGTCAATCTCATTTTTTCTTCCATGAAGATCTCACTTTCGTGGTCTTCCATATATTGTTGCAAAGCATTGTTAGGAGCAAGAGAAATAGAAGCAAGTTATTCAACTCTAAAATCCTCATCAGGCAATTCATTTTCATAAGGAACTTAAGCAGATTTTGAAAAATTGAACTCATAAGATTCTCCATCAAATTTAGTTAAAATTTTCTCCCACTTACAATCTATAATGGGTCCACAAGTGTTCAAGAAAGGTCTACCAAATATGATAGGACAAGTTTTACTAGCATCTGAACCAAGTACTAGAAAATCTGTAGGATATTTAATCTTACCACAAAGAACTTCCACATATCTTACAATACCAATTGGAGAGATGGTCTCTCTATTAGCAAGGTGAATAACCACGTCAATTTCTTCTAGTTCACAGGGACCAATTTCATGCATAATTTCTTTGTAAAGCTCATAAGGAATAACACTTGAACTTGCACCAATATCACATAAGTCATAATCACAATGATCATCCATTCTAACATAAAGGACAGGGACACTAGCTTTCCTAGTTCTACTAGGATGTGAAACAATATTAGAAGCATTCTCACAAAAGATAATGTGTCCATCTTCTACACTTTTAGTGACAAGGTCTTTCACAATTGCTACCGCAGGTTCAACGTTTATTTGTTCATCGGGTTTTACAACTTTCTTTGTACTTTTGTTAACCACACTAGTTATCATAGAATGCTCCTTTACCTTATTAGGGAAAGGTATTTTCTTGATGTAAGGTTCAGGTAAAATACGATCAATGGTGCAAACTTCAGTACTTCTAGCAAGAACACAATCAATATCTTTATATGGTGCATGATACTTGTTCTATTCCTTTTTGGGAATTTCATATAAGAGGCAAAAGCCTTAAAACAATTTTCAATAACTTGAGAATCAAAGCCATAAGTATTACTAATATTATGAAAGTCATCCGTTCCCATAAAAGATTTAATGCATTCATAATCATAATTATCATTCTCCCATGCTTCAGCATTGTCTTGAATACGGTCTAGAAGATCCCATTTAGCTTCTTCTTCTATACGTGTAAATGATCCCAAGCAAGAAGCATCCAATAGATCCTTATCATGAAGAGAAAGCCTTGCATAAAAGTTATTGATAATAATATTATTAGGGAGCTCATGAATAGGACATTTGAGCATTAGTGACTTCAGTCTCCCCCAAGCTTGAGATGTACTCTCTCCATCACGAGGCCAAAAGTTGTATATTTGATTCCGATCTTTATGAATCTTACTAGAAGGATAAAATTTGGAATAAAATAGAGGTACAATTTCCTCCCATTCAAGAGATTGGCCATTCTTTAGAAGCTTATACCATTCCTTAGCTCTTCCTTTCAATGATATAGAGAATAACTTTTTCTTAACTTGATCTGTGGTAATACCTGCACACTTGAACAATCTGCATAATTCGTGTATAAAAAGAAAGTGATCACCGGGATGGACAATTTCATCTCCAAAATAGTAGTTATCCATAACACGATCAACAATTTTTGTAGGTATTTTAAAAGGATCAATTTTAGCAGGTGGTGGTTCATCTACTACCTTAGAAGTGGTAGTAGCATTCCGAAATAAGAAACTAAGTGAATTATCCATATTGAAATAAAGTAACTAACAGAAGTAAACAATACTCACAGTAGAAGTTTCCTTTAAAGTTCCACTCTTCAATGGTGCTTCACTCCCCGGCAACGGCGTCAGAAAATAGTCTTGATGACCCACAAGTACAGGGGGTGTATCGCAGTATTTTCGATAAGTAAGAGTGTCGAACCCAACGAGGAGCAGAAGGTGTTGACAAGTGGCTTGGATCAGGAATTCTCTGTAAATACTTAGCAAACGCATTTTTAGGGGTTTTTGATAATGCAGATAAATAAAGTGCAAGTAAATAAAAGACAATGATGATAATTGCAGCAAGTGGCCTAATCCTTTCTTTAGCAAAGGACAAGCCGGTTGTATTACTACATTCTCGAGGACACATGGTAATATTGTCAAGTGCTTTCGCTTCATAAAGTTGATTAATCTTCTTTGGTTGGATAAGTGTTGTGTGGGTGAACCTGTGCTAATGTACTGACCTTCCTAGGACTAATACATACTTGTGATTATACCCCTTGCAAGCATCCGCAACTACAAGAAAGTAATTAAGATAAAAACCTAACCACAACCTTAAACTTTGAGATCCTACACTCCCTTATCCAAAGGTTTCCTAACAGGGGTTCAGGTTTCTATCACTCCGGCAACCCCACCATTAGTAGCCAAATACACAATGCATTCCTCTAGGCCCATAAAGGTGAAGTATCATGTAGTCGACATTGACATGACACCACTAGAAGAATAACACCACAACTTAAATATCAAAGGTTGAATCCTTCTCAACACAATTCTACTACTAACAACATGACTTCTCCCATGTCCTCAAGGACTAAACGAACTACTCACGAGACATCATATGGATCAAGATCAGAGATGAAATAATGATAAGTAACAATCTGAACATGAACAATAATTCAATGGTTCCACTCAATAGCATCAACTACAACAAGTAATCAACACCGGGAAAGTTTCCCCTAAGAACTATGCAAGATTCAACCCAATTGTTACAGCGGTACGGAGTGGTGATGATGGTGCTGGTGGAGATGGTGATGGGGATGATGATGATGATGATCTCGATGAAGTCTAGCTTGATGATGGTGTTGATGGCGACGATCTCCCCTCTCAGGGAAGGAATTTCCCTGGCAGATTTCTACCTGCCTGAGAGTTCTTTCTCTCTCTGCAGTTTTCAGCCCCGCAGAGGTGACGGAATCTTTCTGTGGTCTATCCCTGAACTTTAGGGTTTCGAGGGGATTATATACGCCAAAGGGCGATGCTGGAAGTGGGCCAGTGTGGCCACACCACCTGGTGGCGCAGCCAGGGGTGGTGTGAGCCCCCTGTGGCCCATCTCCACTCCTCCTTCTGGCCTCCTTCATCTTCTAGAAAAATAGGAATTTCCATATATTTTCTAGGATTTTCTGATCTTCGCGAATTTGCCTCTGGATAGCTCCTTTTCCATCAGAATCCTGACTCCGGTGGTTCTTCCTCCAAAAATCATCAATCATGCAAAAATAGATGAAATAACATAAGTATCATCTCTTAATATGAAATATATCAATGAATAATAGTGAATTATGATATAAAATAGTGATTCAAAATGGACGTATAAGTGCCACCCCCTCTCTCTCACCCCCACCATCCCACATGCTCACATCCTCCTTATCTTCCTCACCACCGGCAAAGCGTGGCGATGGACAGGGGCTATGTTGAATCGGTACTGGGCAGGTTCGAGGCGGGGAAGCAGAGGCGGAAGACGCTGGATGCGGGAGATGGATGGGAGGCGGTGGCCTCGTGAGTGGATTGGGCGGAGGGAGAGCTCGGGAGCGGAGGGGCCTTTTCATTTTCATTTCCTTTTTTTCTGCCATCCGTCCCTGATTTTTCCAGTCAAAGCAGTGAGGATGATGCGACATTTTCGCATAGTCCCACATAGGAGCGTCTCTATCCATGCCGTCCCCTCTCTCTCACCCTCACCGTCTCACACACTCACCTCCTCCTTATCTTCCTTACCGCCGACAAAGCGTGGCGACGGACGGGTGCGCGAGGTCGGGGGCAATGTTGAATCGGTACTGGGCAGGTTCGAGGCGGGGAAGCAGAGGCGGCCGACGCTGGATGCGGGAGCTGGACGGGAGGTGGTGGCCTCGTGAGTAAAGAGTGTGGAGGGAGTGGAGGTGAGAGGGAGAGCTCAGGAGCGGAGGGGGTGGTGCATGTTGCCAGGGGAGATGGAGGAGGGTCTGGGATGGGCGGGAGCTCGGGACTCGGGAGCTCGGGTAGAGGGGAACAAGATCGATATGAGGGTGGGTGGGGATGGGGACGGGAGAGACCGTCCGACCGTCCCTGATTTTTCTAGTCAAAGTGGTGAGGATGACGCAACATCTTCGCATAGTCCCGTATAGGAGTGTCTCTACCCGTGCCACCCCCTCTCTCTCTCACCCCCACCGTCCCACATGCTCACATCCTCCTTATCTTCCTCACCACCGGCAAAGCGTGACGGTGGACAGGGGCAATATTGAATCGGTACTAGGCAGGTTCGAGGCGGGGAAGCAGAGGCGACAGACGCTGGATGCGGACTCAACGTGAAAATCTAATTGCTAGAAACGCGTGCGCGGCCAGATGTCCTCAATTGGCTCGCTTTTGCTCAGACTTAAGTTATAGTATAATATAATTCTAGGTCTATTACCGTCCATGCATGCATACAAAGTTGTGACGTGGGAACTTTTTTTATGAGGCCTACTGCGCGTCCCCCAGGGGATAAATCCCCCGGGTCCCCGTGCCGCCACGTGTCCTCCTCAAAAAAGGCCTAAATCCCGCTTTTGCTACATTAAGTCTCACTTTTTGCTACAAATTGTCCCACTTTTGCTACATGTAGCAGAAAATGATTCGGTCTAGAAAAAACAGACAAGCTAGACCTTACCAGAAAGTTTGCCGGAGAATTCGCCGACGGGCTTGTAGCAAAAAAAAATTCTAATGTAGCAAAACCGATTTCACCAGACACATCGCGGGAGACTCATTGGAATAAAATGTCGTCGGAGAGCATGTAGCAAAAAAATTAAGCTATTATAGTAAAACCACAAAATACTTGGGGACATCGCTGGAGACATCGCTGGATACTCCTGCCGGAGACCTCATAGCAAAACCGTAGAGATTGGTTGTAGCAAAAAAAATGTACGAAAGTAGCAAAAACTATATCAGTACATAGCAAAAATAATATGCTAAGGTAGCAAAACACGTAGCAACAAGGGACACAAAAAATAGCAACACCGGCCAACTAAAGTAGCTAAACTACGATAGCAACGCTGGACGCCGCAAAGTAGCACACAACAATTAGGGGGTAGCAAAACTAGAAAAGAAAAAAAACCAACCAATCGTCTCCCACGGTAGCACCGTGGCCACTACCGTTGTCGACCTGCTTTGTAGCAGGGATGAAGCTGGAGGCAGGACGAGCCGCCGGTGCTTGGAGTCGTTGTCGGAGATGGAGGCGGCGGGGCGCCGGGGAGCTAGAGCAGCGGCTGCCTGCATCTCCGGCGAGGAGCTAGAGCAACGGCGGCCTACAGAGAGCTAGGCAGTGGTGCGTTTCGGAGGCGGCGCTCCGGCGAGGTGCGGCTCCGGTGAGGTACCGGGAGGCGCAGCTCCGGGGAGGCGGTCGTGGAGGAGCTCGTGCGCGGGGCACCGCCCATAGCAGCGACGGGAGGCGGCGGCAGTGATTTTGGGGCGCGGCAGCAGATCACCGGGTACGGCGACAGGAGGAGCCTATGCAGCCGCGGCGGGGCACGAGGCTGCGGCGAGGTGACGAGTTTGGAGGTTGCGGCCGGTGTCCGTTTTGCGTAGCCGTGAATTTGGAGATAAGGAGAGATGAAGAGGACGAGGTGATAAGGCAATTATTTTAGGCAGCGATTATGGTGGGCCCACGACCGTTTTGCATTGCCGCAGGCGAAGAGGAGGAGAGAGTAGTATCGTTCTCTTTTTTAATTAAAAATCAAACCGAAAGTCATGAGAAAATCGTATACATGCGAACGCGGCGGCGTGCAACCTATATAGCTAATTGTGGATCAGGAAGTACATATATTTATCCCGGCAAAAAGGAGGCCACACATAAATGGTTGTGGCATGCGTCGGCACCGGAGGCTGTTTTCTCCTTCTTCATCCTCTCCGGCCCGTGGCGGCATGCGATGACACACTCTATATACTGTCGTTGGCCGACCGAGACAAAGCTACACCGAAGGTTGGTTTCAATCACGTCTCGTGGTTACAGCAAGGAAGTGATGCACCCTTTTGACTCAGGATTCACAAGTCGGGACTCGACCGAAAGCGTGCGAGCATCATACGACTTTCTGCTTTCGACCTACAAAATATGTGAAAAAAGGTTAAAAGTACTCCTTTCGTTCAGAAATATAAGACATTATAGATTTGTAAAATGAATGTATCTAGACACCTTTTAGTATATAGGCTCACTCCGAACCTCTATAAACCTATAAACTAAAAAACATCTAGATACATTTAAATTCACAAAGCTAAAACGTCTTATACTCACTCCGTCCTGAAAAGGACGTCGCAAGTTTGTTCAAATTTGAATAAATTTATATACTAAATAATCTTTAGGTACATTCGAATTTAAACAATCCGTGACATCATTTTCAGGACGGAGGGAGTATTTCTGAACGGAGGGAGTAATTTATATTTCACTTGCGTTCGTAAAGGTTCTTACTTATCCCACATTTTCCAATTCATTTCACAAAATCGGATTAAAGTCAAGCTCGACGAGACAGGTACACATCTTCCAATTCTTATAGTTTGTTCTCTCATTCATATGGCTGAATGCATCACCTGATCAGAGGCCAGGACTATACTCCCCATTTCAATTTTTTCTCGAATGAGAGACGTAGAACAACCTTCGTGAGTTCCAAATTATGTTTTCTCCGTAAGAATTTGGTCCTCTTTCTGATACGATGAAATAGGGTTTTACTAGCATCTCGATGGGTCTTACCATTTCTTTTCTTCTCTATGTGTGTTGAGTCTTAACTTGTTCTATCCTTCATGGGTATGTCGTATCTGTGGAAGTTGTGCTATCTGGCTAACATGGTACTATTTGTTATGGTCAAAGTCCTTAGAATCGAAAGATCTCTGAATTTGGAGTTGGAGATGTACTCAGGCTATCTACAAAGTACTTTAGGTATTCTTGTGATAGGGATGAAACTTAGTTCGTTTACGAGATACATAGACATAGTTAACCAGAGCTCTGCCCCTATTTTACAGCGGTTGTTCCCTGCCATACAATGTGTTTCAGGTTTCAGTGCAAAATCTGATTTTGTGTTGTCAGGCCAAAACCGGTGAAATTAAGGGGCATTACTTAGATGCGACTGCATGTACATGTGAAGAAATGATTAAGAGAAATGTATTTGCGAGAGAATTAGGGGTTCCTATTGTAATGCATGACTACATAACTGGGAGAGTCACCGCAAATATTAGTTTGGCTCATTATTACCGTGACAATGGCCGAATTCTTCACATTCATCATGCAATGTTTGTAGATAGGGAGTGTAGAAGTTGCTGTGCATTCTCTGCGGTGGCTGCGTGCTTCACGGGCGAGAAAGCCACTTGCGTTGTTAGTTAATGTTATGGCTACGGTGGTGCCGACGCCCCACTGCCGGGCTTGGTGGACTGAAGGAACGGGGGTGTTGTGGCCCCCGTCAAGAGCCAGGGCGACCAGTATGGCAATAGTTGGGCCTTCTACGCTATGACAGGCAACAACGGCGACCTTGAACCTACTTGGAGCAGCAACTCCTCGATTTTGCCTGCAACGGGAGATATCGAGGCTGTCACGTCGGCATCAACACAGCCATGTTTGATTTCATAGCCGCACACGGAGCATGCATCGACAAGGCGACCGTCAAAGATGCCCAAAGGGCGTGGCGATTGACTGCTGCGAGAACGATGCGCGCAACAGTGAGAATCCGCTCATGCTTGCTAGTTATCTACTTAAGGTGATGGTTTCCAGGCCTGAATCACACACACACACCCACGCACGCGATCACCTGGAAACCCTGCAATCTATCTCTGATGGAAAACACCAAGTGGAGAACCACGAAGACACACAGAGACAGAGTTGTTTTGGCGACGCGTCTTATTTGCGTCTTTTCTGATTTCTTCTTCTTATTCTCTGTCCGGGGAAGGACACAACTAAAAGCCCCTGAAAACCCGCCATGATCTGCTTCGAGCGTGCCATCCCATGTTCCAGATCATGGCGTGCTTCTGATGCACTACGACTCGATCGCAACGTGGACTCAGCACGCTTCTGATCATTACAGGACACAGTTCGTCAGTTAAACCAAATAAACGTGAAACGCTACAGTTAACTGACAAATCAGATAGAGAGAATAAAATAGAGCAGGCTAGCTACATTATTTCTACTGCAACAAAGACTACCAACAACACTCACCTCCTTAGTCTTGTTGCACATTTCTTCACCAGGCACATTCCAATCATCTCCCTCATTTCCTGGAACTTGATTCTACCGAGGGGTTTGGTCAGAATGTCAGCTAGCTGATCATTGGTGCAAATGTATTCAATAGCAATGATTTCTTCTTCTACTTTCTCCATGATGAAATGATATTTCACTTCTATATGCTTGCTCCTCTCATGAAACACATGGTTTTTGCATAGAGAAATTGCTGACTGGTTGTCGATTTTGAGTGTTACCTGCTCACACTGAACCTCAACCAAATCAGCTAATAGATGCCCAAGCCAAATACCCTGACAAGCTGCAGCGGTCCAGCTATGTACTCTGCTTCACAAGATGACATGGCCACAACTTTCTGCTTCTATGTTAACCAAGTGATTGGGCTTGATCCAAGATAGAACAGTACACGTTGTGCTCTTTCGATCATCCACATCACCTGCCATATCACTATCATTGAAACGTGTTAGCTGCATATTTCCTTTTCCCTCTCTGTGATACTTCATCCCTAGATCTAGGGTACCACTCACATATCTCAATATGTGCTTCACTGCTGCTAGATGTTTGCTGGTTGGACTTTCTATGAATCTACTTACTATTCCAACTGAGTAAGTGATATCTGGTCTGGTGTGAATTAAATACCTGAGGCTCCCAACTATGCTTCTATACTGAGTAGCATCTACTGGTGGGCACTTACTGTTTTTGCTCAGGTGTAGCCTTGCCTCCATAGGAGTCTGAACTGTGTTGCAAGTTCCCTTGTCACTCTTTTCAAGTAACTTTGCTGCATATCCTGACTAACTGAGAGAAATTCCCTCAGCAGTTTGATTCACTTCAATACCAAGATAGTAGTTGAGCAGACCAAGGTCACTCATGCTAAACATGGCCTTAATTTGTTCCTTAAAAACATTTATGTTGTTAGTACTTGTCCCAGTGACAATTAGGTCATCCACATAGACACCAACCAGCAAACTTTCACCATATCTGTTCCTCTTGTAAACAGCATGTTCTAGAGGACATTTCTTAAAACCCAAATATGTAAGAGTCTTGTCTAGCTTCACATTCCAAGCTCTAGGTGCTTACTTCAGCCCATACAAGGCTTTCTGTAATTTGTACACCTTGTCTTCTTGGCCCGCTGCACTAAATCCTGGAGGTTGAGAGACATACACTTCCTCCTCTAATTCTCATTCAGGAATGCAGATTTCACATCCAAGTGATGCACTTGCCACCCCATCTGTGCCGCAATAGCAAGAAATAGTCAGATAGTTTCCATTCTTGCAACAGGGCAAACACCTCCTCGAAGTCAATTCCTTGGCGCTGAACATAGACTTTTGCAACCAACCATGCTTTGTGCTTTACTATGTTTCCAGAGGGATCCTTCAACTTGTAAACCCACTTTAGTCCAATAGGCTTGTGACCAGCTGGCAAGTTAGTGAGCTCCCAAGTATTGTTATCCTCAATTAACCTTAGCTCCTTTTTCATTGCTTTTCTCCATGAAACCTCTGCTTTTGCTTCCTGAAAAGAGCCAGGCTCTTCCATCCCCAACAAGAACAGAGCGGAAGTTTCTTCCACCTCCTCAGTTTCATCCATCAGATTCTCCACTAAGCGATATCGCGGTGGTGCCTCATCAGAGGGTTGTGATGCATTGCTTGGAGGAGTCACAAAGCGTCGACAAGCAGGTGTCTCACAATCTACTGTCGTTGCTATTGGAACAAGAGTATGTATCTCTGTAGCTGCAGAGTTTCCTACCACGACAACCGTTTGAGCTATTTTCTCTGCCGCGACAGACATTGGTGCCTGCAGCTCCTGTTGCAGGCTTGGGTACTGAATTTTGAAGATTTCTCCTGCTCCGTTCTCTTCTTCCTTACTAGTTTCTTCCCATGTCCATTGTTTTTCTTCCTCAAACATAACATCCCTCGACATGTGGAGACGTTGAGTTTTTAGGTCAAATATTCTGTATGCTTTGCTGTCAGGTTCATATCCTATGAAGATCATGATTGAGCTCCTATCAGCCAGCTTGGGAAGATGTACGCCTACCTTCTTCACATAACCAAGACAGCCAAAGATCTTGAGGTAGTGAACATCAGGCTTGACACCATAGAGTGCCTCATATGGTGTCTTACCATCCAGTGCTTTTGTGGGTGCCATATTTAGAAGGAAAACAGAAGTAGCGACTACTTCACCCCAGAATCTGCCTGGGAGTAGCAAGCTTTGGGCCATGCCAACAACAGTCTGATTTCTCCTCTCCACTACTCCATTCTGATGTGGAGTATAGGGAGCTGTAAGGAAGTGCCTTATCCCTGCTTCATCACAGAAGTAACTGAAATCCTTCGAGGTGAATTCTCCACCTCTGTCTGTCCTGATGGCCATGACCTTCAGTTTCAGGGTTGTTTCAGCTACATTCTTGATTTTCTTCAGAGCTGACATGGCTTCATCCTTGATCTTAATCAGAATAGTCCACATGTACCGCGACTGATCATCAACCACTAGCAGGAAGTACTTTTTTCTAGCAAACGTGGCAGGTGTTATGGGTCCACACATATCACCATCTAACAGCTCTAAAGGATTTCCTGCCCGATACTCAGATGTTGCTGGGAACGATAGCTATCATGCATGCATCACACACCTGATTGACATGTTCCAGGTGCGGCAGACCCCTGACCATTTCCATTCCAGCAAGAGCTCGCGGTGCATGGAAGCTAATGTGCCCATAGCGGGCATGCCACAACCATGGTGTCTCTGCTGTTCTGATGAGCAGGCATTTTGTACTTGCTTGCTCTATTTTCAGCATGTACAACCTTTTTCTGCTTCTCTGCACTCTGTCTAGCACCTTGCGCTCTCGGTCCCAGACTGTCAGCAATACATTATCAGTTGAGTACTTGCATCCATTTTCATCCAACTGGCCTAGGATAATTATGTTGCTCTTGAACTTTGGAATGAGGTAGACCTCGGTCAGGACTCTGTGCTCGCCTGACTCTGCAGCAAACAACACTGAACCGCGGCCCTCAATTCTGACCACTGATCTGTCCCTAAATTTCATTGAGCCTTTCACAGATTTGTCCACTTCTGCAAATTTCTCTTCACAGCCGGTCATGTGGTTGCTAGCTCCGGTATCTAGGTACCACGGTTTGTTATGATCTCCCAACAGCTTCGGCACAACCTTTTCCTCGTGGAGAAACACATTCTCCGTTAGAGACTCGGCGGTGTGCACCACCTCACACACATGCGTCATCAGCAGTGCAAGATCTTCGTCTGCTTCTTTCTGCACAAGGTTCGTGCGCTGCTTCTTCGGTGGCTCTGAACAATCGGAGGGAAAATGCCCTGTTTCATTGCAGTTGAAACAGCGCACCTTTGTGATGTCAAACTTGCGGTGTTTATTCTTCTTGCCTTTGTCCTTGCCACTCCCAGATCCTTCGTTGTTGCGGTCACCACGGTCATCTCCACGGCCACCTCCTTTCTTCCCCTGCCGGAGGTGCCTATGCCATCACTGGGCTTCTTGCCCTTCATGTGCTGCTCAAGGGCCCGAGTCACGAGCATCAGCTGCTCGTTGTTTCCACCTCTGTTACGACGACGGCCGCTCTGCTCGAACGCGGCGAGCCGACCGACAACCTCAGTTATGGTCACGATGGAGAGATATCCCTACTGCTCAATCGTATTGACGATGTCATTGAAACAGTCTGGGAGTGCGCGGAACAGAATCTCGATGACTGCCTCATCCTTGATCTCCTCCCCCAGCGATCGGACCTCTGCAGCAAGTGTGGTAGTTTATGCGCAAAAGCAGTTACATACTCACCATCATCCATCTCCATCCATTCCAGATCCCGCTTCATCTGCTTCACCCGCGCCCTCTTGATGCGGTCCTCACCGACGCACATGCACCGGATAGCCTCCCATGCTTCACGGGCAGTGTCGTACCCGACGATCGCCATCATCACCGAGTCCGGCACCGACTGCGAGAGCGCAGCGAACGCGCCCTCATCCTTCAGCTCGTCGTACTCACCATCGCCTTCGACGGAAGACCACACGTCGAGCGGTCGCATGATGATCTTCATCCTGATGGCCTAAAGACTATAATTAGTCTCCGTCAGCATCGGGTATTGGACAGGGACATTCGTCGCCCTCATGGGCGCACGCATGGCGAGGACGCGGTCACCTCCGCTGCCTTCGCCTTCCCCCGTCCTCCCGACACCACTCTCCGGCCTCCTGCCGGGTGTGACGTAGTGGGCGTCAGTTCTCCCTCCCCTACTCGCCGTCGGTGTCCTGTCACCCGTCGGTGATCACCGCCGCCAACACGCCTCCGGATTAAGAACCCTGCGGCTCTGATACCAAATGATGGTTTTCAGGCCTGAATCATACACGCACCCACACACGCGATCACCTAGAAACCCTGCAATCTATCTCTGATGGAAAACACCAAGTGGAGAACCACGAAGACACACAGAGACATAGTTGTTTTGGCGACGCGCCTTATCTGCGTCTTTTCTGATTTCTTCTTCTTATTCTCTGTCTGGGGAAGGACACAACTAACAGCCCCTGAAAACCCGCCATGATCTGCTTCGAGTGTGCCATCCCACGTTCCAGATCATGGCGCACTTCTTACGCACTACGACTCGATCGCAACGTGGACTCAACACGTTTCTGATCGTTACAGGACACAGTTCGTCGAATAAACCAAATATACGTGAAATGCTACAGTTAACTGACAAACCAGATAAGGGAATAAAACAGAGCAGGCTAGCTGCATTATTTGTACTGCAACAAAGACTACAAGCAACATAAGGTGATCTTGTTACAGTGAACGGCCTTGCTTAATTAGGTGGGGGGTCATCGCCCTCCTATCTCATTTTCTTGTCTACTTTCTAATTAATGATCTTGATGGGCATTAAGATATGATTAAATTGCCTTTACCTTTGGACTGTGTGATTTACTACATTGAATCATCATAGTCATTCCTTGCAAATACGGTGCAACATAGCATTCTTCTGATGCGAGGTGGCAATCTAAACTCTTACAGATCTGATTCTTACTAATTAGATTCTAACTTCCGATTTGTTGATGTGAACATTCTCTATGCAGAAAGAAGATACTTGTTTTGCGGGTACAGAAAGTAGATACTTGGGATCATTTGCTAGATCGTCTCGAGGACTGCAAGCTCAAGCCTGAAGTTCTATTTTTTTTGAGGTCACCAAGTAGACTGATGCATAGTTCTGTCAGACGATTAGACAGAATTGACTGAATTCAGTTCTGTAACTTACCTACCTTTAGCCAAATGGACTGAATTCAACTCTTTGAATAGTGCAAACAATGGAACTTGTAAATTGAATGTTATGTCTACTGTAGAAATGGTTATTTATCATAATATTATGAAACATGCCTACCATAGCTTGAATTTACGTTTAAAAAAGTGCCTTAAAATTCTTGTCCTTAATTGTTTTTAGAGCCTACATTTGTTTTTAAGGCATTATTGTATATTGCCTTGAATTATGTTTTGAGGAACATTTGAAAGTGCCAACAAAAAATATTAGAGGCATTCCTCAATAGTGACTCAAATTATATTCTGAGGCAGTTTTCAAAGTGCCTCAAAAAATCTATTTTGAAAGGCATTTTTCGAAAGTGCCTTAAATGATTTTTCTCTACCCTATTTGATTTGGCACTTTTTTTAATGCCTTCAAAGATCTTTCGAGACACTTTTTGTATTTTCTAAGGCACCTTTTTGTGCCCCTAAAAATCAACCATGGTGTAGTGAATACTGAGAATTCGCTCATGCTCACTAGTTATCTACTTAAGGTAATCTTGTTACAGGGAAGGGCCTTGCTTAATTAGGTAGGGGGGGCATCGCCCTCCTATCTCACAGATTTCCTGAGACATATATTTAGTTATTTTTCTTAATGTTAGCGGAAGAATTACTAAATTCTTTGAGTAGATAGAAGTTGTTTCATGCAAAAGGAGATGCGTAGTTAACCTAACCCACTTGCCAAAAAGAAGAAAGGGGGAAAAAACAAGCGGGGGGCAAGACTGGGATATTTGCACCAGCCATGTTACGAAGTGCCGCTTCGTCCCGTATCACATGTGAATCACCATTATTTCCTAGCCTTTGGCAAACACAACAGCGAATGAGCGAAACACCACCATGCGATCTTACTTCAAGAGCAAACCAGACCACAATATAGAGGATAGGAGATATTCCATTTGACTCCCGGGTGAAGACGCTGGCCAATGACATTTGCTCAAGTCTATATATTTTTTGCTGTATTTTAGGTGCCGCTGACATTTTGGTATAGTACCTGGTTTCATGCCTGGCCCACGTATATGCAAAAATAAATGTGCTAGTTGCCATTATGCCCTCGCTGTCTGAGATGGTGTAGACGTCGATCAATTTTCTTGGACCGTCATATAAACGTGATTCGTCAAAATTCCAGCCGTTGTAAAAATTCATCCGTAACTACCACCCTGCGCTAGTAGAAAATTTTGGTCCAACACCCAAATACCATTGGTCGCGGTTCAGTTCCGCAATCGGGACTAATGCCAGGCACCGGCCCTGGTTCATGTCGTCTGAGCATTGGTCTCAGTTCATCTCTAAGCATTGGTCCCGGTTCGTGGCATGAACCAGGACCAATGCCCCCGCGACGCACACGTGGCGCTCTGCGGATTATTGGTGCCGGTTCATGCCACGAACCGGTACCAAAAACCCCTCGAGGCAGAGATCTAAATTAAATTGAGATAGAAATTGAATTGATCTAGTATTTTTGAAAAATTCTTCCACAAATTAATCATCGAGATAGAGATCTAAATCGAGGCATTTTACAAATTCTTCCTAGTCGACAATTTCACTTCCGTTGCCGTTGTCTTCCGAGCCGCTGGCTTCCTCGTCATCGTCGGACGGAACCTCCATGATTTCTGCATTGTTCGCGAGACGGAGCTCCTCTTCGCGGCGAGCGGCGTCGATGACGGTGTACTTGGTCCATCCAGGGACGGACCAGAACCTCTCCCGCCCTTCTCGGTTGCGGAGATCCGGGTGCACCACGCGCCCGTAAACGATGCGGTTGCCAATCTTAGCCTTCCGCTCCTTCTTGTACAGCGCCGGGCAGTACGGGCTGGCCGCCGCGTACCGGGGCAGCGCCCTCTTCCGCGCGGGCATCTGGCGGCGATGCGTCGCGATTTCGCTCTCCATCTCGGCTCCGCCGGGGACGTGGATCGGAGCCACCGGCACACCCACATAGCTGATGCGCCATCCGTGGGGCACCATCGCGCCCGGTGGCGCGAGGATGTTGAAGTGCGCGAACATCACCGCCTCGTAGAAGTTCAGCGCAGGCATCTACATGGCGACGCGGTAGAGATTGGAGAGGGAGGGGAGGCGAGACGACGGCGCGGTGGAGAGATTGCAGAGGGCGAGGCAATGGCACGGTAGAGAGATTGCAAAGGTTGAGGCGATGGCGACGCGACGCGCTATGGCCTCCTATTTGTACACGAGGGCGATGAAGCAACAGTGCTGGGCATTGGTCCCGGTTCATGCCACGAACCGGGACCAAAGCCCCTCCCCGCGATACGTGGCGGCCCAGCAACGCCCCCACCTAGGTCATTGGTCTCGGTCCAATGACCTGGGGGGGCGTTGCTGGGCCGCCACGTATCGCGGGGAGGGGCTTTGGTCCCGGTTCGTGGCATGAACCGGGACCAAAAACCCTCCCCTGGCTATAAATAAGCCCCCCATGCACTTATTTTTTCTGAAATTTTGTGTGGGAGGTGGATGCTAGGTTTTTTTCTTCACACTACACACAAGGTGTTCGACGAAATGTCCGAGCCACGCTTAAGTTTGCACAACACGGTATCCTCGACCGAGGTTAGCAACCTTATCTTCTTTATCTGTAACTGATACAAAAATATTGCATGTGTCCATGTAGGATGGTCATTTCACTATTCACGATGTCATTGTCATGGTTAATTATTATGACGTAGATCGATACGCGGATACGATGGATGTACGGCGACCGACGCAATTCTGATTTTATTGCAGGCCTGTATAAATTTATCGATTTGGCTAAGGCAAACAAAGTCGATAATTTTATGCCTTGTCCCTGCGTCGAATGTCGGAACGTGGCGGAGCACTCTACCCTGAGAATCCTTCAAAGCCATCTGCTTCGGAGAGGTTTCATGCCCGGATATTACTGTTGGGCCATGCACGAAGAAAGAGGGGTTAGGCTGGAAGAAAATGAAGAAGAGGAGGATGATGACAGCTATCCTATGTCCTCTGAAGAATACGGTGATACTGCAATGGAAGATAATGAAGAAGAGGGAGGCGGCAATGAAGAAGAACAACGGGCATCGGATGAGCCCGCTGATGGTCTTGGTCGGGTCATTTCTGATGCAAAGCAACAATGCAATACAGAAAGGGAGAAGCTTAAGTTGGAGGCCATGCAAAAGGATCACAAAAAGTTGTTGTATCCAAATTGCAAAGATGGCAGCACAAAGCTTGGTACCACACTTGAACTGCTGAAATGGAAGGCAGAGACTGGCTTATCTGACAAGGGATTTGAGAAGTTACTGAAAATAATAAAGCCGAAGCTTCCAAAGGATAACGAGCTGCCCGAGACAACGTACGAAGCAAATAAGACTATCTGCCCTCTAGGATTAGATGTGGAGAAGATACATGCATGCATTAATGACTGCATCATGTACCATGGTGAGAAGTACAAGAATATGGATAAATGCCCGGTATGCACGGCATGTCGATACAAGATCAGACAAGATGACCCTGGTGATGTTGAGGGCGATGATGAGCCCCCGGGGAGAGGGTTCCTGCTAAAGTTATGTGGTATGCTCCTATAATACCACTGTTGAAACGTCTGTTTAGAAACAAAGAGCATGCCAGGTTGTTGCGATGGCACAAATAAGAGCGTAAGAAAGACGGCAAACTGAGACACCCCGCCGATGGGTCGTAGTGGAGAAACATCGAGAGAAAGTACTCAAACTTTGTAGGTGACGCGAGGAACTTATGGTTTGGTCTAAGTACAGACGGCATGGATCCTTTTGGGGAGAAGAGCTGTAGTCAGAGCACCTGGCCAGTGACTCTATGTATCTACAACCTTCCTCCTTGGTTGTGCATGAAGCGGAAGTTCATTATGATGCCAGTGCTCGTCCAAGGACCGAAGCAACCCGACAACGACATTGATGTGTACCTAAGGCCATTAGTCGATGAACTTCTGCAGTTGTGGGCAGAACTAGGTGTAAAGGTGTGGGATGAGCACAAACAGGAGCCATTTGACCTACGAGCGTTGTTGTTCGTAACCATCAATGATTGGCCTGCTCTTAGTAACATTTCAGGATAGTCAAACAAGGGATACAACGCATGCACGCACTGTTTAGATAAGACTAAAGGTACATATTTGGATAAATGTAAGAAGGTTGTGTACCTGGGGTGTCGTAAATTTCTTCCGACCAATCATCAAGTAAGAAAGAAAGGCAAGCATTTCAATAGTGAGGCAGATTATCGGAAGAAGCCTAAGCTCCCTAAAGGTGCTGATGTATTTGGTATGGTGAAGGACCTAGAAGTAATCTTTGAAAAGGGTCCCGGCGGTCAATCTGTTCCGAAAGACCCCATTACTAGACACACGGCCATGTGGAAAAAGAAATCTATATTTTGGAAGCTTGATTATTGGAAAGACCTAGAGGTCCGTTCTTCAATCCACGTGATGCATGTGATGAAGAATCTTTGCGTGAACCTGCTAGGCTTTTTGGGCATGTATGGGAAGACAAAAGATACACCAGAAGCACGGGAGGACCAGCAACATATCAAAGATTCATACAACAAGCATACTGATAAAGGCCATGAATATTTAAGCAGCTACGCTCTTACCAAAGCAGAGAAGGAAATCTTTTTTGAAGTCCTTTACAGTATCAAGGTCCCGGCTGGCTTCTCGTCAAATATAAAGGGAATAATAAATATGGTAGAGAAAAAATTCCAGAACCTAAAGTCTCATGATTGCCACGTGATTATGACACAGTTGCTTCTGGTTGCATTGAGGGGGCTTCACCGGAAAATGTTCGAGTAGCCATTGTGAAGCTATGTACATTCCTCAATGCAATATCTCAGAAGGTAATCGATCGAGAAAGTCTAGAAAGGCTACAGAAGGATGTGGTCCAATGTCTTGTTAGTTTTGAGTTGGTGTTCCCCCCGTCCTTCTTCAATATTATGACGCATCTCTTAGTTCACCTAGTCGAAGAGATTTCCATTCTCGGTCCTGTATTTCTGCACAATATGTTCCCCTTCGAGAGGTTCATGGGAGTCTTAAAGAAATATGTTCGTAACCATGCTAGGCCAGAAGGAAGCATCTCCGAGGGCTATGGAACAGAGGAGGTCATTGGGTTCTGTGTAGACTTTCTTCCTGACCTTAAGCCGATTGGTGTTCCTGAATCACGGTATGAGGGGAGACTGAGTGGAAAAGGAACGCTAGGAAAGAAAGCATTGATATTTAGGGACGAGCATTCTTTGAATCAAGCACACTACATAGTTCTACAAAGTTCTACCTTCGTGGCTCCGTATATCGAGGAACACATGAATGTTGTACGCTCCAAGTTCCCGGGGAAGGATGACTATTGGATTAAAGAAAGTCACATGGAGACTTTTTCGGCACTTGGTTGCAATTACATCTCATGAATGATACCACTATTGGAGATCAGCTCTACTTGTTGGCCGCGACACCATCTGCGACTGTATTAACTTTCCAAGGATACGAGATAAATGGGAATACATTTTACACAATTGCCCAAGATAAAAAGAGCACTAACCAAACAGTGGTGTCTGCTTTGATGCAACATGCGAGAATGGGAAAAAGGACACATACTATGGTTACATAGAGGAGATATGGGAACTTGACTATGGACCTACTTTTAAGGTCCCTTTGTTTCGGTGCAGTTGGGTCAACATGAATGGAGAAGGGGTAAAGGTAGACCAGCTGTATGGAATGACAACAGTGGATCTCAAGAATCTTGATTACAGAGACGAACTATTCGTCCTAGCCAATGATGTGGCTCAGGTTTTTATGTGAAGGACATGTCCTCTAGACCGAAAAAAAGAAAAAATAAGGAAATGAATACATCAGACGATGAGCCCAGGCATCACATAGTTTTTTCAGAGAAAAGAAACATCGCGGGAGTCAAGGACAGGACAGACATGTCAGCGGATTATGATAAGTTTGATAAAATTCCGCCCTTGACCGTGAAAACTGACCCAAGCATCCCGTTAAGCAAAGAAGATGCTCCATGGTTACGGCCTAAGAAGCGATCATAGGCAAGGGATCGACATACGCGACGAAGGATTCATATCTTTAGTCCCGGTTTGTGGTTGGACCGACGGGAATGAAGCTTCTTAGCCCGGGGCTGAGCCTCGCTGAACTTGAAGTGGATCTCTGATGAAATAGCATGTTGTGAACCTATAAATGATTTTTTAAAAAATTCACAAGCATTATATCATGTACATATCACCTTCGAGCAACAAAATATCCTTCTTCTTCTTCTATCTGCCGTCACAAAATCCATTGCAACAAAAATAAGAAACAAAACTATGAAGGCATACATATATATAGTGGAGCCCTAGCATTTTAATCACCGAACGTTTAAGCAAACCAAAAACATGAACACGCCGGGGAGCTACCAAATTAAATTAGGGAGTGCCTCTATGGCGAGCTCCTCGAAGATGTCTGATCCTCAGACATCTTCGAGAAGCTCTGCCATAGTGGTGTCCCTGCTCTCGCACACCATCTTTCAGTTTATATCTTCTCTAGCTAGATCAGTATGATGGTGGAGCTAACTAATTTCACATATTAGAGAGTGCCTCTACGGCGAGCTCCTCGAAGATGTCTGAGGATGAGGTCCTAAGACATCTTCGAGAAGCTCCTCCGTAGTGGTGTCCCTAGTCTCGCACACCATCTTGAAGTTCTTCACAAGAATGCATACCTATTTATAGACTAAGCAGCACAACATAGTGTCTGGCACTGATGACATAATGTCGACACACTCACCCCTGGCATAGTGCTGCCACCCATCCAAAATAGTGTTGTCATTTACTGGCTTAGTGCTGCCCACTGAGGACATAGTGTCGACATGTTGTCGCCACATCCACATTTAGTCCCGTTTGGTGCCTCCAACCGGGACTAAAGGTTCATCATATCTTTAGTCCCGGTTTGTGGCTGGACCGGCGGGAATAAAGGGGGCCTTTAGTCCCGATTTCATAGTCCCGATCACGTTGTTTGGATCGTTTTTGAATTTGTTATGCCCATTTCAAACTATATTCAAAACGATGGATGAAGCTTCTTAGCCCGGGGCTGAGCCTTGCTGAACTTGAAGTGGATCTCTGATGAAATAGCATGTTGTGAACCTATAAATGATTTTTAAAAAAATCCACAAGCATTATATCATGTACATATCACCGTCAAGCAACAAAATATCCTTCTTCTTCTTCTATCCGTCGTCACAAAATCCATTACAACAAAAATAAGAACCAAAACTATGAAGGCATACATATATATAGTGGTGCCCTAGCATTTTAATCACCGACCGTTTAAGCAAACCAAAAACATGAACACGTCAGGGAGCTACCAAATTAAATTAGGGAGTGCCTCTATGGCGAGCTCCTCGAAGCTGTCTAGGGACGGGATCCTAAGACATCTTCGAGAAGCTCTGTCGTAGTGGTGTCCCTGCTCTCGCACACCATCTTTCAGTTTATATCTTCTCTAGCTAGATCAGTATGCTGGTGGAGCTAACTAATTTCACATATTAGAGAGTGCTCTACGGCGAGCTCCTCAAAGATGTCTGAGGACAAGGTCCTAAGACATCTTCGAGAAGCTCCGCCGTAGTGGTGTCCCTAGTCTTGCACACCATCTTGCAGTTCTTCACAAGAATGCATACCTATTTATAGATTAAGCAACACAACATAGTGTCGGGCACTGATGACATAATGTCGACACACTCACCCCTGGCATAGTGCTTCCACCCACCCAAAATAGTCTCGTCATTTACTGGCTTAGTGCTGCCCACTGAGGACATAGTGTCGACATGTTGTCGCCACATCCACATTTAGTCCCGGTTGGTGCCTCCAACCGGGACTAAAGGTTCATCATATCTTTAGTCCCAATTTGTGGCTGGATCGGCGGGAATAAAGGGGGCCTTTAGTACCGATTCCGTAGTCCCGATCACGTTGTTTGGATCGTTTTTGAATTTTTTATGCCTGTTTCAAACTATATTCAAAACGGCGGGGATGAAGCTTCTTAGCCCCGGGCTGAGCCTCGCTGAACTTGAAGTGGGTCTCTGATGAAATAGCATGTTGTGAACCTATAAATGATTTTTTTTTAAATTTGGTTGGTACTAATGCCAAACTTTAATTTGGTTGGTACTAATGCCAAACTTTAATTTGGTGGTTGCTTCACAGAACACCCCGATTTCGGCACCTCAAAAATGGAAATTGGCTTTTTCGTGCGTCGAAAAGGAAAACTTCCTCCTACAACATTGTAAGCCATCCCAAGATGCACATGTGTGCACAATATGGGCATATTATCACAAACTATGCCCTGATTCTAGCCATAACATTGGTGGTTTGACCTAAATGCCATGAAACCTCGAACATGATAGGTCATTTTATGAAGGATTTTTTATGATGTTTGCAATTTTTCAAGTTCAATATTTTCCTTGCAACTATGACACATAATATGACACCACACGAAGGTTTCACATTGTTTGGGTCATTTTATTAGTTTGTTATGCCCGTTTCAAACTATATTTAAAACGGTGGGGATGAAGCTTCTTAGCCCGGGGCTGAGCCTCGCTGAACTTCAAGGGTATCTCTGATGAAATAGCATGTTGTGAACCTATAAATGATTTTTTTAAAAATCACAAGCATTATATCATGTACTTGTAGTTCAAATCTGGGCAACCTCCTACCGATTCAGCAGGAATTTGTCTTTTTCATGAGGGATGGACGGAAAGGTTCCAGATACACCGGTTGGGAAATTGTCCATCTAAGGTGGTCTAGTATTTTTGAAAAATGGGTTGGTACCAATTCCAAACTTTAATTTGGTGGTTGCTTCACAGAACACCCCGATTTCGACACCTCAAAAATGGAAATTGGCTTTTTCGTGCGTCGAAAAGGAAAACTTTCTCCTGCAACATCGTAAGCCATCCCAAGATGCACATGTGTACACAATATGGGCACATTATCACAAACTATGCCCTGATTCTAGCCATAACATTGGTGGTTTGACCTAAATGCCATGAAACCTCAAACATGATAGGTCATTTTGTGAAGGATTTTTTATGATGTTTCCAATTTTTTAAGTTCAATATTTTTCCTTGCAACTATGACACATAATATGACACCACGCGAAGGTTTCACATTGTTTGGATCATTTTTGAATTTGTTATGCCCGTTTCAAACTATATTCAAAACGACGGGGATGAAGCTTCTTTGCCCGGAGCTGAGCCTCACTGAACTTGAAGTGGATCTCTGATGAAATATCATGTTGTGAACCTTTATATGATTTTAAAAAAAATCACAAGCATTATATCATATACTTGTAGTTCAAATCTGGGCAACCTCCTACCGATTCAGCAGGAATTTGTCTTTTTCATGAGGGATGGACGGAAAGGTTCCAGATACACCGGTTTGGAAAATTATCCATCTAAGGTGGTCTAGTATTTTTGAAAAATGGGTTGGTACCAATACCAAACTTTGATTTGGTGGTTTCTTCATAGAACACCCTGATTTCGGCACCTCAAAAATGGAAATTGGCTTTTTCGTCCGTCGAAAAGGAAAACTTTCTCCTGTAACATCGTAAGCCATCCCAAGATACACATGTGTGCATAATATGGGCACATTATCACAAACTATGCCCTGATTCTAGCCATAACATTGGTGGTTTGACCTAAATACCATGAAACCTCGAACATGATAGGTCATTTTGTGAAGGATTTTTATGATGTTTGCAATTTTTCAAGTTCAATATTTTTCCTTGCAACTATGACATATAATATGACACCATGTGAATGTTTCACGTTGTTTGGATCATTTCTGAATTTGTTATGCCCGTTTGAAACCATATTCAAAACGGCGGGGATTAAGATTCCTAGCCCGACTTCTTAGTTAATGAAATATGCAAAAAAAAAGTTAATGAATTTTTAATTAAAACTCGCATAAATGTTAATAATTTGAATAGTTAGAATAATTCTTTAATAAATCAGAAAAAGGTTTTGAACACCCCGTTTTCCCGCTATTTGTTTCTTAGTTAATTGTAAATGGTAAAATTATTAATAGTTTGTATAGTTAGAATAATTTTTTTTGAAAACAGAAAATGATTTTGGATTAGTTATTTAAATAGATGCACTTTCCTATTGAAAGTTTTTCAAATTCCAAATTATGCAATAAATATTTGTTAATGCAATTTTAATTGAAAATAGTAAAATTGTATAGTTAAAATAAAAATATTTGAAAACAGAAAATGGTTTTTGATTAGTTATTTAAATTGAAACACTTTTCCTGTTAAATTTTTTTTAAAATTCCAAATAAATAATCATCTTATTAATTAAAAAAGAAAAGAAATTTCAAACTGGCGGGAAGACCAAAAGTTTGGCCAAAATCTGAAAAACGGGTCAAAGATCCCGGTTTGTCCCACGAACCGGGACCGATGACGCTGGGTGCGCGCGCTGCACGTGGCGGCCCAGCAACGCACCCCGCCCAGACCTTTGGTCCCGGTCTGTCCCATCAACCGGGACCAAAGGCTCAATAGTCCCGGTTGGTGCGGTGAACCGGGACCAAAGGCCCTGGGTGCATGCGCGCACGTGGCGGCCCAGCAACGCTCCTACCCAGACCTTTGGTCCCGGTTCGTCCCACCAACCAGGACAGTTGAGCCTTTGGTCCCGGTTGGTGGGACGAACCAGGATCAAAGGCCTGTACTAGATAACTTTTGCCCCTCCTTCTTATTTTCCATCCACTTCACTCACAAAACGCCTAAGAAAAATTACGCGCGAAGCAGAACGACACCGTCAGGCTGCCAGATTTTCGAGCCGCCGTCGATCGCGCCGCTGTCGCCCTCTTTGCCGTGGACAGAGCCGCCCGAGCCTGCGCCGCTCCGCCTCCGACACCGTCGCCCCACTCGCCCCTGCCCGTGTCGCCCGAGCCCGCACCTCCGACCGTGCCGCCTCCGACCGCCATGTCCATGCCCACCCCGCAGGCAGCTCTGCCCCCGCACGCCGGCCGGTAAGCCTCCCCGGGCCCTTTAATTAGGTTTTTAGTTAGGTTTTTATTTAGGTTTTTAGTGAGGTTTTTAGTTAGGTTTTTAATTAGGTCTGACATGTGGGGCTAGATGGAAAATAATTTCAATAATTCCAAAAATGTTTATTTATTTAAAAATGATTTAAAAATGGATTAAAATTGGGAAATCATAACTAATTCATTTTAAATCAGAAAAATGTGTATAATATATCAAAATATTCAGAAAAATAAGCTCTACCATTTAAAAATGTAAGCATTCATATTCATACAACTTTGAACCTTACTTTACATAGAGAAACACCGACACCCCCTAAGTACCATGGGTTCGATGGTTTGTCCACCTAGGACATTCCGAACCGATTTAGAAAATAAGTGCATAGTGTTTTGTATTATTTGTATTATAGTAACTTTCAAATCTTAATTTGTAGATACTATGGATCCAACACACCAAGATACTATGATTTCAGAACATCAGGAAAACATCCTCCACGAAATGATTTGCGAAAATGAAGATATCAATATCGATGTCACCAGGAAGTTTCTGAACGATTCTGGTGAGGGAGATGAGTCTCTCAACCGAGAAGACGGCTCTGGTGAGGTAGAAGCCGAAGCTTGGGACAGGGGACAAGCCAACGAGGGAGAAGGCGACGGCTCCGGTGGAACCTTAAATCTCACAAACACTGGCGAGGTGTATATATGTATTTTTTTAATTAAAATGTTGTTGTCTATATATACATGCATATATTAATACTCTTTCTTATTTTAGCCCTCCGGATCGAGAACTTCTTCCGTAAGAATGAAATGAGGCCCAACAGAAAAGTTGGATGACACTTTGAGGTATAGGATCGAAGTGGTCGGTGTAGACGGCGAACCGCAAGCTCCCGACGATGTCGCAAAAAAATTGTCAAGCAATGCGGAGTTCTTGTGAGGGACTACATCCCGATCACCGTTCAAGAATGGAATCGTCCAAGCGGTGATGGAGTCCCGTATGTCGGTGACAATGACAAAGATAAGCTTTTTGACAAGCTCATGATTAATTTCCTCCTGCCGAGGCCAGATGTGAATCCAGATGAGGAGGAGAGAGCAAAAATGGAGCTTGTCCAAAGAGTCAAGAAGTTTGCTCTCATCAAGATGGCCGATGCATTCAAGAACTGGAAGAAGAAACTGTACAATAACTTTGTCAAGGTAGAGAAGACTCCGGATTTCAATCAAGGCGGCTATGCTAAGTTAAGACACCAGTGAGATGATTTTGTGAAGTACAAGATATCGGAGAAAGCTAAGGAAAGGTCTAAAATAAATACATAGAACGCTGCTAAGAAAGTGTACCATCATAATATGGGGCCTGCTGGCTACGCCGATTGCATGCCTAAGTGGGATGCACTTGAGTTCAATTACATTGCTGCCGAGATCAGACCAGAGCCCACAACATGGACACCACGGGCGAGAAACTAGTTTTACGGTCATGGGGGCACGTTGGACGAAGAAGGGAGGGTAATATATAATCAGAAACACAAAGATCCTCCCCTACTGCCCATCGACGATATTAGAAATGCAGTAGATGATGTTGCAGCGGGACGGTTCGTTCCTGATAGAGAGAACGATGAGCTCACACGTGGCCTTAAAAATGATGAACACAAAGGACGAGCACGAGGCACACCAAGCTCCAAGCCGTGGAATGTTGCCTTCCCCATGGAAATGAAGAGATATCCTGATAAAAGCCATCAGAGGAGAAAGGAAAGGGAGGCAGCTGAGAAAGCGGTTGCCGCAAACCGGCTGCATAATGTAGAAGAAGCATTAAAGCAGCACCAGGATCAACTCGACAGACTTAGCCAGCAAGGTACTAGCGGCTAATCTCAGCGACACATGGTAGAAGTTGCATTCGATGGTACCGGTACCCTATCGAATAAGAAAAGCAGCGTCGCTTCCACGTAGCTCCAGGATGTTGATGATGATGCACCGACGATGGCTCCTCCTAAACGCTACCTAGTGGATGATATCACGGAGAGCACATCTTGTGAGCTAAAGGTGCAAGTTATGAACTTAAGGGTGACGGTGGCAGTCAGCATGGCCGTACCAATTGCGCCTAACCCAACTTGGCATTGCAGACCAGTTCCAAAAGGGTATGATGTCGTCACGGTGGATGATGCAAAGCAAGATTTTGAGGAGCTGAAGCTGGACCACCCTGCAGGGGAAGATATGGAGCTGACCGAACTAGGAGAAGCCAAAGGGGGGACTATTGTATGACCAAAGGAGCACATCGTGCTTCCAAATTATGTGTCGCCAAGGCGACCCACTCCTCAGAGCAGCAATCCACCTTCGCCGCCACCTCACCATTCTCTAGCGCAACAGTCGCCTTCACCGCCTCACCACTCAGCGCAGCCGTCTCCATCGCCGCCTCAGCCGTCTCCGCCACCGCATCAGCCGTCTCCATCCCCTAAGCCTTAGAGACAAAAGCGGAAGTATACTAAGAGGGGCAGCACCACCAGCAGCAGGAAGAACACGTTCCGATCACCGAAACGTAAGCTATCGTCCCTCCCAAAAGTACCTCATAAGAATATGAAGAAGCTACCTTGAGAAAAGACAGATGAGGAAATTGTTACGGCCGTAGCTTCCTATTATGAAAAGTGGAAGATTGACATGGCTAACAAGAAAAGGCCGATAGAGCCATTCTTCCCGGTCACCGCAGAAGATAAAACCAAAGCAGCCGCGCTTAAGATTCAGCTTCACCAACCCATAACGCTCACATCAGACTATAATCGCTCTATTACCAAGTCGGCTAAGGCAAAAGAGTGGAGAGTCGGGAAAGAAGTTGCCCAGCTCGGACAACAGAAAAATCAATCGATCGAACCGCTCAAAGTGTAAATTACCAATGAGTGGAGAGCCTAGGAGCGGCATGATCCGAACATTGATCCGGAGTTTCTTCAACTGTACGGAGAAAAGGCCAAATTATATGGACCGTCTATTACTGAGTACATGATCCGTATGGATGAGTTAGAGGGGTACCAAGAAATAGCATACGTATACCGGTACAGGGCTCCTCTCGTCAAACCCGAGTTAGTCAAAGATCTACCAATAAAAATGCGAAGATTGCATAAGTGGTACATGCAAACCTATGCTGAATCCAAAAACTGGATCTATGCTGGATATAAATACCACCATTACGGTCATGGAGATGGCTTCCTACTGATTGAATTTTCAGAATTATTTCAGTTTTACCAACAAGATGCCATCAGCAAAACTATCATCAGTGCCTATTATTTGTAAGTATTATTAATTTCTGTAATTAAGTCTTTCTAGCTCAGATCATTCGTTGCTTGTATAATCTTACTCATCACTATCCTAATTATATATGCAGAATGAAGATTCTCGAATGAAACAAAGGACAAATCTATGACCTTGAGTTTGTTGACTGCAATTTCGTTCATGAAGTTACGCTAAAAACAAATCCCAAAAAGACAAAGGATAACTTGGTACAAGCGTTGACTCGTGTTTCAACAACAGAAGGGAAATACTATTTCCTTACAATGCTGAGTAAGTGTTACTGTCTTGTACACATTATATTTTCGCTTACTCGATGTTAAGCATATAATTGACTCGTGTTATATTTTGTTAGTGTGTCCAGCTTCCACTATATTCTGTTAATCATTGCTGTTGACACCAGAGTAGTAAAAGTCATGGACTCGAAACACACACCTTTAGAAAAGTGGGCGAACATACAAGAATGCCTTCAGAAGGTTTGGAAACGGTTCATCGCCAACACTAGGGGTGTTTGAAAGCCAGAGCTTACATTTCTGACTGTAAGTACTACTTGGTAGATCCACGCATCTCTTTGATTCTAGTTTCAATACTACCATTATCATGCTTGATTATTATTTTGATTGAACTCCGTTCTCGTAAAGTGCTTGAGGCAGGAAATCAGGAATAACTTATGTGGATACTATGTATGCGAGTTCATTCGCCAGATGACCAAAGAGAAGGGCACAGAACGAAACATCAAAAAAATTAAAGTACAATAAACAATAATCACAACTTTATTTTATTACCACCAATTATGTTTAGTTTCATTCATATATATTGATCCCCTTCTTTAAATTAGATCGAACGGATGCGGGACGATCTTCTATCACAAGAACGCGTGCAAGCAATTCAAGAGGAAATTGCTGGATTCTTATTAGAACAAGTCATAGATCCGAAAGGAGAATACTATTACCCGGTTCATTTGGAAGATTGAAGTGTAAAAAAGAAGATGTAAATTAAATCAAATTCGTGTGAGTATCGTTTGTAATTAATATGTTTCGACCAACTACGACGGATGAGACGGTGTATAATAAATTCGTGACCATGATGTGTAATATAAATATATATTGTGGTTTCATTATTGCTGTATGTATGTAGTACCATTAAATTGAATACAAAACACCAAATAAATAAATGAAAAAAAACCTGCCGCGATACAAAAATAGCCCGAAATACAGAGACCAATGATCCCGGTTTGTGCCACGAACCGGGACCAATGATCCACACCCTCTCGTTGCGCGTGCATCCACGTGGAGACCCATTGGTCCCGGTTTGTGCCACGAATCGGGACCAATGATCCACCCCCATCGTTGCTCGCGCACCCACGTGGAGACCCATTGGTCCCGGTTCGTGCCCGAACCGGGACCAGCATTGATCGCGGTTCAAAAATCGAGCCCAATGGCCCTTATGAACCGGGACTAGAGGCTCTTTTTTCACTAGTGCTGCTCACACCCACCGTACTGCCAAAGATTAACTGCAAAATGCCACACCTGTTTCGTAGTTTTGAGGAACATGGTTTTCCATCTATTTTTTTGCATCGCTCCAAAGCAGACTACATTGTGAAATTTAAACTAAATTGCGGAATTTAAACAAAGTTAAACATAGTTCGAAATAAAAATTACAAATTAACCCTAAAATCTACTCCTAATCGAGGTCGGAGTCGTCAGATTTGTCCCAAAAACCGGAACCTAGGGACGACGAGTCATCGATAGGGACGGGTGGCGACGGCACGGGGTTGGGCAGACCAGCGCCATTTGAGCTCTTCTTCTACGCCGGCAGCGACGCGTAGAAGACTAGCTCTGCCTGCACGTACTCGAGGTGGTTGAGGCGGAGCTGTGCATCCTCATGTCATCGAGTTCGGTGGCCTGGCACTGCATCGTGGCATCATGCCGCTGCCGGCGCGCGTCGCGGTTCACCCACTGCATATCTGGCGCGAGGAACTCCGCCTCCTGCAGCAGGGACTGCATGTCAGGACAGTCGAGATCGTGGCGCATTGATAAGTTGACTGCCAAAGCTGCTCAAATGGCGCGATGATTGACGAGAACGGCAATTCTAGCATGCATGTTAGGTACTGTGAATGATCCACATTTGAATCTGTTGTGTTTGCTTTAAGATTAGCATTTCAGAAGAATCTCTGCATGTAGGTTACCCCACACTAGTACCACCTCTCTCATTTGTTAGTACATGGATTCAATTTTTGGTAGTGAATTTGAAATAGCCATATATATTGAAATATATATCATATTAAAAATCCGTTTGAATATGTGTGTTTCTTTTGATGAGATTTTTTAAACAAGCCTAACAAGGGTCCGTTTTGGAAAAATTCAAAATTTGAATTCTAAAACACATTCAAACATGATGATATATAATAAAACAAGATACGGAATAATTGTGTTTCCAAAGTAAACTTTTAGATATTTGACAAACATTTTTTAACTATGACTGGAATAGGGTGAAACAAATTTCTTTAAAGAAAAATTTCACTAAGTTACACCAAGTCTTACTAAGTTTCAAAAGTCGATTTTCAAAAATAGTCCAAAAGTAGATATTGGTATTATTTTGAAGCTCTCTTCAAAACAAACTAAAATATTTAAACGGTTCATAAATTGAACTTAAGATTCAATAGATATAGACGTTTTTAGTATTAAAACTAAATTTACTAGTATGGAAGGACAATACACACTAGAATCTTAGAAAAGTCAAAAAGAGAGGAGGTGGGTCATGCATGTAATCTACCATGCACGGTAGAGATGCATTTCTCGGTGATTGGCCACTTCAAGAACGGTGCACGCAATAGTGAGAACTTGCTGATGCTTGCTAGTTATCTACTTAAGGTAATCTTACGTAGGGGGGCCATCGCTCCCATCCCAAAGGTTATATTTCCAGGCAGATCATGCATGCATATGCTCATAAATCAATCACATGTGAATCACCATTGTTTCCTAGCCTTTGGCAAGCAGCACTCTCATGGCACCATGGGGCTTCAAGGGTCATGGCAAACATGACAGCGAAACACCACCATTTACTTCAAGAGCAAACATAACGAGAAACCAGACCACAATACAGGGGATAGGTGGTACCGTTCTCGCTAGAAACAAGTTAAGCAGGTGCAACATTATTGCCAAGCAAACATTCACTTGATCTTTAGAAATGCAACAACCAAAATCAGCAACTCACCGCCGTCATCTTGCCACCGCTAAGTAGAACACTGGGAATGGTGTAACTGATATATTAATGAGGGCAGAAATGCACAAGTAGCGGACAAAGGAAATTAGAACGGATGAAAGAGGGATGGCTAATTTGTGGCTATTCATATACTTGTAAATGTGAAGTACTTCCTCGATTTCAAAAATAGTCAACGAGGTTTTAGTTTAAATTTAAACTAAAACTGTGTCAAGCATTTTGGAACGGAGGAAGTAATGTTTGGAGTTCAGATTATCTTCATGTAGTAGATGTTAATCATATAGGGTATGCATGAAAGATAAACAAAGGAGAAAGCCATGTGGAGGGAGTGCTTAGACCGTTAGAGAAAAAAAGCTTCGTGTCGCCCTCCCTGCGGGTGACCGAAGTAGAGCCGAACCCTAGCCCTCCCCCCCCCCCCCCCCCCCCCCCGCGTTCCCCTCCCCTCGGCAGGCAAAGCCCGTGCGGTGCTGGCAGCGACGGATATTCCATTCCCCGACGCGAGGAGACCTGTGAGGGGCAGAGGAAACCTTGGAACGAGGTGCGGCTCGGCAGAGGCCGGCAAGGCCCGACGTGGTGGCAGTCGCGCGCAGCGATGGGGGCGACTTCTTACATCTCGAGGCAGTGGCGAGGGTGGAGCGCACAGTTTCTCAACCACTCCAGTATAAATTTTGGCATACATGGAGTAGGATTTATTGATTTGTTTAACTTTTTAATTATCCATCTATTAACTTGATCAGCCACCCTCGGATAAGTTGCTTAATTATTATTTTTAAGTTGTTTCTTACACATTATGGACTTATTAGAGGTTGTTGTTCTTGTCTCACTAGAGAATCATCCACATGATAAGTTTTGCTTCATCCATTGCAATTAAACTTACCTACTGATATATGCTTGGATGGTCTAAAAGAGTCTCCTAGAGTTTTGTATTTGCCTTACGCCATTTTATGGTTCATTTTTTATTGGCCATGACTTCTGATCCAAGTTGGTAACCTTTTATTACTTAAGTTGTTTACAGATACTTTGCTAACTTGCTTGCCTACTGTTTTATATATAAGGTGTTAGGGGGCCTTTTAGGTTTTGTTTTGCATGATGCAATCATCATCTCATAAGATCAGGATCATGCTAGACTTTAGCAAACACACATCACAAGCATTTTTTATCTGCTTCTTAAGTTGTATATCCAGGGATTTGTGCATTAAGTTGTATATCCCTTAATTCATTTTGTATGCTTATTAAGTTGTATATCTAGAGATCTTAATTTCTTTTAGTCCTCTTATTAAGTTGTATGTCTAGTGACCTTATTTTACGTATGTATACTTATTAATTAAGTTGTATATACAGATATCTTAGTCGCATTTGTCTTCTTATTAAGTTGCATATCAAGTGACCTTAATCCCTTTATGCCTGCTTATTAAGTTGCATATCCAGTGACCTTAATCCCTTTATGAATGCTTATTAAGTTGCATATCTAGAAACCTTAGTTGATTTTTGTATGCTCATAAGTTGCAAATCGAAGGATCTTAGTTGTTTTTGTATTACTATTTTAAGTTACATATCCACGGACCTTGGTTATTTTTGTCTGCTCATTAAGTTTCATATCCAAGGACCTTCGTAGATTTTTGTCCGCTTACTAAGTTGCATGTCCACAAATCTTTAGTCACTTTTTTGTATGCTTATTAAGTTGCATATCTAGAGATCTTAGTTATTTTTCCTTTTCTTATTAAGTTGCATATCTAGAGATTTTAGTGGTTGTTTGGGTTGTCTTATTGTTGTTACAAAATCGGATCGATATTTAGATTATTTTTAGCCACTCAGTGCCCCCTTGTCAAGTTACCTAGACATCTCAGTTAGGTTGCATAGTATTCTTTTATTCATTGGCTTTTGTATATACATGGATGCAGTGGGTTGTTGATTTTTAGTGTTAGCAAATCATTCAAATGCATGGTAAAGTACTTAGTTTTGTTTATTAAGTTTTTTGCCTCCGTTAGCTATAACTAAGTTGAATTTGTATGTACACAAGGAATCACAGGTGAACCAGCAAAAATCTCATGAGCAAGATGACTAAGTGCAATCCCTTGAGGAAAACGACTCGTCGAGTTAAACAAGATCTTATTACATGCGCAAAAGGATCTAATAATAAAGTGGTCATGGGGAGTTATGTTAATGGTGCAAGCAACCTCCATGCCACCTAATCTTTTTTTTGAAATGAATGCGGTAGGGGAATCCCCCATGCCACCTAATATTAGCATGCAGCTATTGTTCTGCTTCGACTCCATAATGAGCAAGTTTGTCATTTGTGGTTTTCAACTATTAGGATATATAGGTTGATATATTTTTGCACGCAGTTCTCAAATGCACCTTGGTTTCTACATGTATGTACTTTATTGGTTGAAGAACCTACATAAGTTGGGGATTTGCACAATTGCCCCGTTTTATTTTTTAACTTGCATATTTTCCATTTGGTGTGTCACTAGAAGGGGGTGGTTATGTGGAAAATATGCTAATTTCAAAGAAAAAGTGTGGCAAATATGCAAAAATCTCCATAAGTTGCGGTAGATTCTACTACTATGTTGTTTTTTGGGGGCTAGGGTGTTTGAAACCCAACCATGATGTTTTTGGAAATTTTTTGTGACATGGATACCTTTGATGCCTAATACAGTAGATCCATGTGACACACTTTCCTAATACCTTTGAGGAAAAACAAACTAGCACCTAGGCTATGTTGGGTTCACAGCATAGAAAACAAAAAAATTCCTACGATGGGAACTACTAAGCACCAAGATATATCTACCTAGATACAAATAACGGGTGGATATACATCCATAGAGCACATACTCTTGAAGACCGACAAAGTGTTACGAGGTTGGACTCATGAATGATGTAGTCGTACACTTGCTGATCTCAAGATCGAGAGGAAGTCCAGCACGCAAATCAGCAGCGCATCTGTGATCGTACACACGTCCGATTAACCGAACAACCTCCGCCTCCTCGCTCTAGCAATGCAGCGGAAGCAGCAACTCCTCCCAGATGAAAAGCCACTGGGAACATGTATCTCGCTATCCGAGACCATGGGAAAATAATTCTAGAGGAGGAGAGAGATCCTTCACGAGGAGGTGTGAGATGAGAGGAAGGAATGTGGGGCTTTTTATATGGGAGAAAGAGGGAAGCCCCCTCCCATGGCCGATGGCTATGGAGGTGCCCCATCTCTTCCACATTCATGTGGGTGGAGCTCCCACTCACATCAATTTAGTCTCCACTCAAAATTCCACTCATCCCTATTAAATTTCCACCAAATTTAGGGCAACTCTCATTTAATAAAACTCTTTTATTTATTTTATTCAGAATTTTGTTAATTACTTTAATTAACAAATATTTACATAAAACCCCCTGCAATATTTCAATATCACATGCAGAACCAATTTCAGCAATTTCACCTGAAATAATTCCGGTGTCCATTAAAATAATTCAAGCGCTTTGCAATTCATTTCTCTGGAACATATTTGCTCCAAATGGTGTCGGTATCCCTTAAGTGTGTTACCCTACGGTTCGTGAATAATGTAGACATGATCAAGACCCTTCTCCGATCAATAGTCAGCAGTGAGACCTAGAGATATGTACTGACTCCTACAGATTCAACGATGACTTCTATGATTGTGAGAACCTTCAACGTTAGTAACTAAATCCCTTTGTCTCACGATATATTACATGTCCGAGATTTGATCATCAGTATCCACATACGTAGTTTGATCTCGTTACCGACATGCCCTCTTTTCTTGTTGCCGACTAGATTTACTTCGTGCGATATTATAGCAATTTAAACACAATGACTTTGATCGTATTACTATACTTTTTTTTGAGAAACACAGTACAAACGCAGACGCTCATAATGCGTACATACACTCACCCCTATGAACACACGCACACACACCCTACCACTATGAGCACCTCCGAGAGACTGAGTCGGCGGGTCTTGAGATTAACGAAGTCACCGCAGGCGCCTCGCTATCGACGGGAACGTCGCCTCCCACTAAAAGAATATTTCGCCTTTACAAGACACCAAAGTTTCAAACCTAGGATTTGAACTCTGGTGGGCTGGGGGTACCACTGCCCTCCTAACCATCCAACCACGGGTTGGTTCTCATCGTATTGCTATACTTCGGATGAATGTTTATCACATTATTCCACCAATGATGTGACCTTGTTATTAACAACATCCAATGTCCATGATTAGGAAATCTTGATCATCTTGTTAATTAACGAGCTAGTTTATATGAGAGGCTTTACTAGGAACTTCGTATTTTGTTTATCAAACACACATGTATTAATCTTTCCAATTAATACAATTATAGCATGCAAAATAAACATCTATCATATACTTGGAATTCGATAATAACAACTTTATTATTGCCTCTCAGGGCATCTTCCCTTCAATCTCCCACTTGCACTAAAGACAATAATCTAGTTTAGATAGTGATAAATCTAACACCAATGGACTTCTTGTGTTGACCATGTTTTGCCCTAGGAGAGTTTTAGTCAACGGATCCGCTACATTCAGATCCATATGTACTTTACAAATCTTTATATCTCCATCCTTGACATGCTCGTGGATGAAGTGAAACTAGCACTTGATATGCTTGGAATTCTTGTGAGACTTTGGTTCTTTAGCATTGGCTATGGCTCCATTGTTATCACAATAGATCACCATTGGGTCCAACGCACTAGGAACCACACCTATTTCAGTTATGAACTCCTTCATCTAGACCACTTCCTGTGCTGCTTCTAAAGTAGCAATATATTCCGCCTTCGTTGTTGATCCCGCCACCACAGGTTGTTTGGAGCTCCTCCAACTAACTGCTGCTCCATTCATGAGAAATACATATCCGGATTGAGACTTAGATTCATCCGGATTGGTGTCAAAGCTAGCATCAACATAACACTTAGCGACTAGCTCTTCTTCACCTCTGTACGCAAGAAACATATTCTTAGTTCTTCTTAAGTACTTAAGGATATTCTTGACTGCTATCCAGTGTTCCGAACCTGGATTAGATTGGTACCTACTAGTCAAACTAATAGCATGTGCCACATCCGGTCTTGTACATAGCATGGCATACATTATAGAGCATATGGCTCAGGCATAGGGGATTTTATCCATTATCTCTCTTTCTTCCGCCGTAGCTGGACTTTGAGTCTTACTCAATCTCTTGTCTTGCAACATAGGTAAGAACCCCTTCTTACTTCCATCCATTTTAAACTTTTTTAAAATCTTATCAAGGTATGTACTTTGTGATATCCCAATTAGGCGTCTTGATCTATCTCTATAGATCTTAATGCCTAATATGTATGATGCTTCACCAAGGTCCTTCATCGAAAATTTTCTATTTAGATAACTTTTAACACTGTTTAAAAGATCTATATCATTTCCAATCAATAGTATGGCATCCATATATAATATTAGAAATGCCACATTGATCCCACTCACTTTCTTATAAATACAAGCCTCTCCATAAGTTTGGACAAATCCAAACTCTTTGATCACTTCATAAAAGTGGAGATTCCAACTCCAGGATGCTTACTTCAGTCCATAGATGGATCGCTGAAGTTTGCAAACCTTATCAGCATCCTTAGGATCGACAAAACCCTTAGGTTGTATCATATACAAATCTTCTTCAATATTACCATTGAGGAATGCAATTTTTACATCCATCTGCCATATTTCATAATCAAAATATGCAACAATTGCTAACATAATCCTAACTGACTTTAGCATCACTACGGGAGAGAATACCTCATCGTAGTCAACTACTTGAATTTGTCGAAACCCCTTTGCGACAAGTAGAGCTTTATAGATGGTCACATTACCATAAACATTAGTTTTCTTCTTGAAAATCTATTTATTCTTAATGGCCTTTCGGTCGTGAGGTAAGTCCACCAAGGTCCAAACCTGGTTTTCATACATGGATCCCATCTCGGATTTCATGGCTTCTAGCCATTTGTTGGAAGACGGGCTCATCATCGTTTTTTCATACGTTGCAGGATCATTAATTCCATCTACCATGAAATTCACGACAGGATTTCCGTATAGTTCAAGAGCTGCACGTGTCCTGCGAGGTTCGGTACTGTCCTCTTCCAGAGTTTCATGATCATTATCATTAGTTCCTTCTTCATTCGGTGAAGTCAACTCAGGAACAATTTCCGGCGTTGCACCACTCATCGTTTCATGAAGAGAAGGTTTAATAACCTCTTCGAGTTCTACCTTCCAACTACTCACACCTTTCGCGATAAACTCCTCTAGAAAGGATCCATTCTTGGCAACGAAAACCTTGCCCTCGGATATGTGATAGAATACCCAATTGTTTGTTTAGGGTATCCTATGAAGACGCAATTTTTTCGCTTTGGGTTCGAGTTTATTAGGTTGAAGTTTCTTCACATAAACATCGCATCCCCAAACTTTAAGAAATAACAGCTTAGGTTTGTTTCCAAACCATAATTCATACGGTGTCGTTTCGACGGATTTGTACGGTGCCTTATTTAAAGTGAATGCAACGGTTTCCAATGCATAACCCCAAAATGAAAGTGGCAAGTTAGTCAGAGACATCATAGATCAAACCATGTCCAATAAGGTATGATTAAGACGCTCCGACACACCATTACGATGTGGTCTTATGGTAGGCATGAGTTGTAAAACTATTCCACACTCTCTCATGTGTGTGCTAAACTCGTAACTTAGATACTCACCTCCATGGTTAGACCGCAGAAATTTAATCTTTCTATTATGATGATTTTCCACTTCACTCTGAAATTCCTTGAACTTTTCAAAAGTTTCATACTTGTGTTTCACCAAATAGATATATCCATATCTACTCAAATCATCCGTGAAAGTAACAAAATAACAATATCCACCTCGCCCGACACACTCATTGGACCACATACATCAGTATGTATGATTTCCAATAAATCTACCGCCCGCTCCATTGTACCGGAAAACGGGGTTCTAGTCATCTTGCCCTGAGCATAGCTCACATGTATCAAATGATTCAAAATCAAGTGATTCCAAAAGTCCACCAGCATGGAGCTTCTTGATGTGTTTAACGCCAATATGACATAGACATTAGTGCCACATATATGCAGATATATAATTATCAAGTTTAATACTTTTAGCATCAACATTATGAATATGCGTATCACTACTATCGAGATTTAATAGAAATAAACCATTCATCATAGGTGCATCACCATAAAAGATATTATGCATATAAATCAAACAACCATTGTTTACGGATTTAAACGAATAACCGCTTTGCAATAAACACAATCCGGATACAATGTCCATGCTCAGTGCAGGAACCAAATAACAATTATTTAGATTTATAACTAGTCTAATGGTAGATGGAGAGGTAGAGTTCCGATAGGGATCACATCAACTCTTGATCCATTGCTGACACGCATCGTGACCTCATCCCTTGCTAGTTGTCACTTGTTCCGGAGCCCCTGATTCGAGTTAGATATATTAGCAACCGATTCGGTATCAAATACCCAGGTGCTACTACGAGTAGTAGTAATTACACATCAATAACATATATATCAAATATACCTTTGTTCATCTTTTCGTCTTCTTGTCTGCTAGATATTTGGGGAAATTGTGATTCTAGTGGCCAGTCCCCTTACAATAGTAGCACTCGGTATCAGGCTTAGGGCCAGCCCGGGTCTTCTTCTCAGGCGCATCAATAGATTTGCCACCTTTCTTGAAGTTACCCTTCTATTTACCCTTCTTGTCCTTCTTGAAAACGGTGGTCTTATTGATCATCAACACTTAATGTTCTTTCCTAATCTCTACTTTAGCAGTCTTAACCATTGAGAAAAGCTCGGGGAGAGACTTTTTCATGCCCTGCATGTTATAGTTCATCTAGAAGCTCTTGTACCTTGGTGGCAGAGATTGAACAACATGATGTATGCCTAAGTTAATGGGAATCATTATTCCCAAGGACGCAAGCTTATCGGCGAACCTAGACATTTTGAGTACATGCTCTCTGATGGAGCTATTCTCCTCCATCATGCAACTAAAGAACTTTTTAGAAGCATCATAACTCTCTACGGCAGCATGGGTATCAAAAATCATTTTCAATTCACCCATGGTATCAAAGGCATTGTCATTTTCAAAAGGCTTTCGAAGTTCCGGCTCTAACCCATACAGTATGCTGCAATGAACCATATTGTGGTCCTCCTGACGAGTCAAGTAGACATTCTTTTCCTTGTCAGGGGCATCAAAAGCTGGTGGGGGGCCTAGCAGCGCTTCTAGCACATATTTCTTTTATGCAGCAGTGAGGAGAATCCTCAAGTTCAATGCCCAGTTGGTAAATTTGCTACCATTCATCGTAAGTTTCTCTTTCTCCATGATCACATTGAAATTAAAAGCAGGTGGTGCCATGTACAATAGAATTTTTAAAGTTTATTTAGACTAAGTTTATGATAGATTGAGTTCAACTAATCCAAATTACAAATAAACTCCCACTCAAAAACAATATTCCTCGTGTATTTTTGGTGATTACATGAACCAAATCCACTACACCAAGTCTTATCATCACGTGAGTCGGTGTAACTTCAAAGGCGAGCATCTATATGGGCATCATATCAACCATATGACTCATGCTTAACCTTTCGGTCCATGTTCCAAGGCCATGTCTGTACATGCTAGGCTCGCCAAGTAAGAACCTTAGTACCCGCATGTGTAAAATTGTCTTACACCCGTTGTATGCTGACGTAGAGTCAAGTACATCCGATCATCACGTGGTGTCTCGAAACGACGAACTTTCTTAACGGTGCATACTTAAGGAAGAACATTTTATCTTAATATCTAAATGAGGAATAACCTTATAATGTTACTAAAGCGCCATACAAACAATATAAGATGCAAACAAACATCATATGTAAAAAGTGAAATGATATGGTTCTTGCAATTGATCACTATCATGTGCATCGTGGTATGATATTTATCATTCCTTTATGTGTAAGGCCAAGGTCTATGGAACTTATAAGTTAGGTATGATATAATTTCCAAGAGTATCAACCATACTTCAAATTATAATATTACCATATCATGACACTAGTGTTGGGAATATGCCCTAGAGGCAATCATGTATGATGTTATTCCCAATGTATTCATAAGGTTATTGTCCATGTATGAACTACTGATATGTATCATTGAATATGTGATTCGATTGTGGACCTGCATATTCATGTTGTTCATACTGATTGTCCTTGGTCGTTGAGGTTGTGTTGGACACACAACTTAGACTAATGTGAAAGTCGGCAGATGACTCGGTTCCACTTGTCATGGGCATGGAGATGCTATTCCGACTTACAAGGATTCGGCTAAAGAGTTTAGCGAGTCGGACTGACACATATTGGGATGCAACGAACAAGTCATCATTTGCATGTCTCAATAAATCTAATCCTTAGACCTGAGGTTATTGCACAATCCGAGTTGAGGATCACCGACTTAGGTTCTGTCAAACGTTGTTCCATCACTGAGCAGTTATAAAGGCGGAGTTCGGGTCGACTGATAATCAAGCTGCGTGATGTGAATAACCAAGACGGGATTTTGCCCCTCCATCTGGAGAGATATTCTCTGGGCCCTCTCGGAAGATATGATTCGGAAAGCATGGCCATGCGCATCTCGGTTAAGTGTTAACCGAGGCAACCGACTAAGAGTTAGTCAGATGAATCACTTATCTCGGATCGAGAAAGAGAGTCGGACTATTTAAGGGATGACAATCATTCGCCTATAGTCCGACTAGGTATATCATGAGGCAAAAGGGACTTAGACGAAAGTCGCATTGGAAAGGTATGTCGTCATGACTTATTGGTACTTGGGAGTCGGCACGTTCTGCTAGGAGCCGCTACCGACTGATCGATCACAAGTGAGACTCGGAATCGTGTCCGGGTTAACATGAGCCTGTCGGGTCACACAGTTAAGAGCGGGAGCAAGTTTGCGTTAGACCCAAACAGGAAATCTATTTGGGTTGGACCCAAATAGAGACATGGACTTAGTCAGTGAGTTGGACTCGCAGTGACTAATATAGGCCTTTTAGTGAATGGGCCACAAGTGAGTGGAGCCCACTTTCACTCCCTATATAAGCTGGGGAGCAGGTGCTTAGAGCACACGGTTAGGTCACTCCATGTGTTGGAAACCCTAGCTCCAGTCTAGTCCTGTCGCCGCCATACCGGACCTAGCAGTCCATCGCCGGCGCTCCACCTCGTACGTGTGGATACTAGCGGAGGTGATGTACGTTCAGCACTTCGACGATCGTGGAACCGGAACGGATCATGGGGACTGCACTGCATCAAGTGATGTGCTTCATCGATTCCGCAACCGCGCGTCTAGTGGTAATTCTCGTGGCCTACTACTCCAGCTAGATCTTGGGTTCACCGCGTAGGAAAAAGTTTTTTTTCTCTGCCTGGCCCTACAGTGGTATCAGAGTGTTAGCTTCTGGTTTTAGGATCGAGATCATGCATATGTGATATGCGGTTGGCGTTAGATTGGATCTAATTGCAGTTTTGGTGGTCGACCTATGAGATAGATCGGTTTTGTACAAAGTTGATTGGATCAACTATACTCGGGGGAATGGATGATTTGGTTTCCGTGATCTAACTGCTAAGGTCGTGGAATGACATACCCCTACCGGTCGGCTTCCGCCATTGGGGTAGACTGTGACACGTAAACCCGGATGCGGTGATCGAAGATCAAAGAGTTTGGTCAAATCGGCGTCCGGATCGGATTTGGGTAAAATTGTTTTATCCGATGAAGAAGTCCATGTCCCTGTCGTAGCGCCTTAGATGTCATTGCGAGTTTCACAACGTCGGTAGATATCGTATCTATGCATAACTTGTTTTTGCAGGATGATATTGTGAATGGTATGGCTTATCTGCATGTGATGTGTGTAATCCATACGTGATCTGCGTATCATGGTTTTTGTCAGCCGGATGGAGCCTAGGTGCTGTCACGTTATTGTATAACGACCTGCGTGTCGGATTCTCTATGTAATTTGCTTTACAAGCTAGTGTAGCTATTTGGAGAATCTGAATGGCATGCAAATTGATGTACAAGTCAGCTATATGGTGTAAGACGGCACATGACAAGGGTTGGCACGAGTCGGATTACAGGCTTTGTGGAGATGGAGATTGCCACGAAGAGAGCCATACCATTTCACATTATAATTGCTATATTTTGTGTTATTGTTATGTCTCTGTTTTACCTCTATTAGATAGTTGGTAGAAAGTAATCCCTCAAAGAAGGTCTAGTCAGTTTCCCCGCTAGTGCTGCACCATCACAAGTCGTACATTTTTGATAGTGGGTTCATAAAATTGAGGTGCTATCAATTCTTTCCGACTAGGTGGGTTCGAGTCGGACTCTTATAGCGGAAGCACTTGGTAATCTAGACGGGTCTATCACAACGGTTGTGGGACTCGGGGAAAATTCGGATGGGAGCCGAGGCATGTGATGCCACCCATCCAACAGGAGTCGTATGAGATACGATTGACAAGGAGTTGTCTACCTAGATCACTTGACGGCTAGCGGTGATGCTAAAGCTCACTAGTCGACTTGCTTATTTAGGGTCCTGAATCACTAAGTAACCATCGCAGGGGTGTTGTTTCTAGTGAGAGCATAAATATTAAAGTGTTTAATATGCTTGCTCTTTATGGATACTTGTCTGAAGTGTTTTGCATATTTTCTGTTGTAGATCAATGGCACCTAGCAGTCTTCCTCAGATTTCTGGTTTTGCTTTGAGAACCATCTTAGAGAAAGATAAGCTGAATGGAACTAATTTCACCAACTGGTATCGTAATCTGAGAATTGTTCTCAAACAAGAAAAAAGGGACCGTGTCCTAGACAACCCACTTCCAGCTGAGCCGGATGAGAATGCGATTGTCGCAACCACCAATGCCTACCGTCGTATTTGTGATGAATCCACAGAGATTAGCTGCCCTATGCTTGCTCACATGGAACCAGACTTGCAGCAGCAGTTCGAGAACGTTGAGTCCTGTGATATGATCGAAAGCCTCAAAAGTATGTTACAGGCTCAGGCAAAGACTGAGAGGTATCAAGTTCTCAGGTTTTGTTGAGCTGCAAGCTTAAGTATGGTGATCCACTGAGTCCGCATGTGATCAAGATTGTTGGTTATGTGCAGTCTCTGGAAAGGCTTGGCTACCCCATTAGCGAAGAGTTCACTATGGACATAATTCTGAACTCTCTTCCTAGTGCGTATGGTCAGTTCATATCGAACTACCACATGCATGGTATGGACAAGAAGCTCACTGAATTACATGGGATGCTAAAGCAGGCTGAGGCGGATCTCAAGAAAGGTGCCAGTCAAGTGTTGATGGTACAGAATAAGGCTAAGTTCAAGAAGAGTTCTTGGACTAAGAAGAAGGCAAAGTCGGGAGGTAAGGCTGAGGACCCAGTCCAAAGCACTTCCTTAGGGACTAAGCCATCTCCTGCAGCCGGATCCACTTGCTTCTACTGCAAGTCGGATGGCCACTGGAAGAGGAATTGCAGCAAGTATCTGGCTGACAATGCCAAGAGTGGAGGTGTGACTTCCGGCTCAGGTACGCTTGTTTGCAATGTTATAGACATTTATCTTGCTGATGCACCTGGTAGTTCTTGGGTATATGATACCGGATCAGTCATTCACATCTGTAACTCGTTGCAGGGACTAGTAAGAACTAGGAGTGTGGCAAGAGGTGAGGTTGACATTCGAGTTGGCAACAAAGTGAGAGTCGCTGCGTTGGAAGTCGGCACGATGCAACTTCATTTACCTTCTGGATTCTTAATGGAGCTAAATAATTGTTATTATGTTCCAGTGCTTAGTCAAAACATTATTTCTGCCTCATGTCTGATGACACAAGGCTATGAATAGAATATTAAGAATAATGGTTGTTCTTTATATTTGAATGATATGTTTCACGGCTTTGCACCCGTCCAGGACGGGTTATTTATTTTGAATCTTGAAGGTGAATCTGTCTATAACATAAATGTGAAAAGGTTGAAACCAAATGATCTGAATATGACTTACTTTTGGCATTGTCGGCTTGGTCATATAAGCTGGAAACACATTAAGAAGCTCCATGATGATGGACTCCTAACTTCGTTCGACTTGGAGTCATTCGAGACATGTGAATCATACCTACTCGACAAGATGACCAAGACACTTTTTGCAAAGAGTTGTGATAGGGCTTCCGACTTATTGGGACTAGTACATAGTGATGTATGTGGCCCGATGAGCATGACAGCCAGAGGTGGTTATGAGTACTTCATTACATTCACTAATGATTTGAGTAGGTATGGATATATCTACTTGATCAAACATAAGTCGGATGCCTTTGAAAAGTTCAAGGAATTCCAGAATAAGGTATAGAATCAACTCGGCAAGAAAATAAAGTTTCTTCGGTCAGACCGAAGAGGCGAGTACATGAGCCATGAGTTTGATGACCATCTGAAGAGTTGTGGAATAGTTCCTCAGCTCACTCCTCCAGGAACGCCGCAGAGAAACGGTGTGTTGAAAAGGAGAAATCGGACCTTGATGGACATGGTACAATCAATGATGAGTCGGACAGATCTGCCTTCATCATTTTCGGGTTATTGTCTAGAAACTGCAGCGTTCACACTAAACAGAGTACCATCAAAGTCGGTAGAGAAGACACCGCATGAGATGTGGACTAGCAGAAAGCCGAGTTTGTCTTTTCTTAAGATTTGGGGTTGTGAAGCTTTTTTCAAGCGACTTCAGCCGGACAAGCTTACGGCCAAGTTGGATAAGTGTATTTTTGTGGGGTATCCGAGGGAAACCTTGGGCTACTACTTCTACAACCGAGAAGAGGGCAAAGTGTTTGTCGCTCGGAACGGTGTCTTCCTTGAGAAAGAGTTTCTCAGTCGGGGAGTCAGTGGGAGCAAGGTGCAACTCGAAGAAATTCGAGAGGTACCGGCCAGTAGCGAGTCAGCAAAAGCCTTGGAGGTTGAGCCGGTCATGGTACCTGAGCCGGAAATAGCACCGACACTACGAAGATTCGCCAGATTGCGAAATGTTCATGATGTGTTACTGTTAGACAGTGATGAGCCGACAACTTATTCGGAAGCGATGGTGAGTTCTGATTCTGAGTCATGGCTTGGAGCCATGATATCCGAATTAAATTCATGGATAAAAATCAAGTTTGGAACTTGGTTAATCTGCTAGACGGTGCAAGACCCGTCGAGTGGAAATGGGTCTTTAAGAAGAAAACTGATATGGATGGAAATGTTTCTGTAACTACCTCGGTGAATTACGCTCTTAGTTAATGCCTGGATGAACGAAAATGGTTGAAATAGTACGGTGGGGCCCAGGGCCACTCACGGTAGACCTTTCGGCCGTCCCAACCACTTTCAGACAACGGGACAAGAACGAGCGGCGTAATCGGCAGGCGAAGGGATCAACTACATATACAAGTGAGTATGTATGCAAGCCACATACAATAGTACATCAGAGCCATTCCATCTAAAAGAAATAGAAATATTGCAATGCCATACGGCAAGATCCAAATATCCTAGATAGATATAATAATTTAGGATAGCTACTCATACATCACACATCAGAGTATCAGGCGGAAGCAGAAAACAAGATCCAAGTACAGATAAGAAGCAAATCAGCATAAGATGCCCCATAAATAAACACATCCCGCCCACAGATCACACGGATCCCCGTTCCCGGAATCTCTACACCGAATGATCGTTGCCAACATCATCTGTCTCTTCCACCCAGTATCCATCTTGCGGGTACACCTGTTCATCTGAATCAAACAATTTATCGTGTGAGACCCTAGGGGTACTCAGCAAGTCTTAATGCCACTAAAGGGGACACAACCTGGGGTGACGCAATTGCAGCAAAAGATAATACCTAACAATTCTATAGAGAGTCGCTAACCTTCCGCCTAACCAATGATAGACGGAAGTCCGTGAATTAAGATCAACAGTTATAACAGTATAATTAACAGATCCATCCTCCTCCTCGCTTACCAACGAGGAAGCGGACGAACAACCCCCATCATCCGTTGGCAGTTTTATTAACCATTCCATGAGTGTTGCACTATTTACTAGTCAAGTACTTGGTCAATTTGAAAGCGGTACTTTAGTTATACTTGTCTATGATCGAGAAACTGTGCTCCAAGTCGTCCATAACCGCGGACACGGCTTTCAGAAAGATTTACCCTGCAGGGGTGCACGAATAGCAACACACACTCGATCAACCTCGGAAAAACCAAATCAAATCCCAACGAGGCATTCACGACAAAGCGATCACAGGAATCAGAAATATTTCAGGGGGCCACCCCATTAAGCTACCCGCAACGAAGTTGGCCGGCTCCGAGACGGACCCAAGGTTTGTGTCAATGGCTGTAAACGACTGGGAACCCGAAAGTGTGACTGGGCTTGTCGATACCGCGAAAACATTCCACGGTCCAAAAAAGTACAGGTGCTCCACGCACAATCTTAAATAAAGCAGTAACATGGCATAAGTACCGAATAGTAATAAATCCCCAAACTACTTGTGGCCCCAAGTAATAAGAATGAATCAAGCTCTGGCTCAGGGGGGGTCCATAAGGCCTCCCGGATGTGGATAGTGCGAATAAACAAGGAACAGGAATCAAGTACTCGGGGTCCTACGGGACACAAGTGAGCATGAAAAACCAAATAGCAGATATTGCTCACCGGTGCCTCTTTCATTAGTTATCCCATTACTACTCAGGTTATGTTGTTTAGGTACCTCATTATCCATCAGACCCTCACATACCCTACTCATGCTTTTCTACGACTCGCATGGCTCAAACAACTCCTGTAGTAATGGCTCATGGGACCGGAACAAGCTTAGTGTGGTTTAAAAGTAAAGGCTATGCAATACTTGGGGTTCAATTTAATGCAATCGTGACTCCATGATACAGGAATAAGATAGAGGCAATAGGTACTGTATGTATGCAAGCATGTGGTAGTGCTTGCCTGGCAGTTCAGTTGAAACGAGAGATGGATCTGGGTAATACTCCTGGGATTCCTGGTAATTCTCCTGCTGGGCGTCTATTCGAAAAAGAACCAAGCAAACAAGGGCCAACATAAATAAAGTGCACAAGCATATGAATTAAAATGCGACAAGCAAACAAGCATGCCATGATGCATGATGCACAATTTACATGGCATTTAAGTAGTATGGCAAAGGTGAGGTGTGGATACAAGAAATAAAGTACTTTATTATTTATTTGCCCAAGTTTTATTGTCATAAACGGTTCAGATTTTAAATGACAACATGATGCATGCTTCAATTCAGAACAAGGATTTCATAATTAGAACGGGCTCGTCGCGCTGATCGATTTAGACATATTATTTGTCAAATTTGGAGTTATAAAACAAAAGTTATTAATTAAATAAGGAAAAGGGCATTTTCTTGTAATTTTAATAATCTCGAAATTTAAAGTATTCAAAATATATTTTGAAGGGAATATTTGAATTCCTCTCATTTTTCTGATTCCAAAACATATATTATTTGTATTATTTGGATTTGTATTTTAAAAATTATTTGAATCTGAAAAGAATTTGAATTTAAATAAATTTGGAAAAGATATGAATAAAAACAGACTCCGGGAAATTACTTTTCTCACCCAGGCAAAACTACCCACAGTCACAGACAAGTGGGGCCGGCGCTGACTGGGGCCACGCGCGCGCAAAACACTTTTGTGACGCGGGGCTGGGCTAGCCCACAGCGGCTGACAGGCGGGCCAGCGGCGGAAGGGGCCACGCACCAGTGGAAAAGGCCCCAGCGGCTGACTGGTGGGGCACCATCTGGACCGCGGGTTGCGTCTGAGAAAACGGAGGGGTTTTACTGCAAATCTTCCCGAGCGGCTGGCAGGTGGGGACACTGGGAGCGCGGGTTGCGAGAATTAAAAAGGGTGGGGGCTTTTTACAAATTAACCACGGCCCGGTTTACTGTTTATCTTCTCCTCGCGTCTGACGCAAATCTGGCGCACGGCGCGGGGTGGGGGTTCGATCCGGGGACGTGTGCGTGCGCGCTGGGGTGGCTAACCAGTGCGGCGTGCTAGGGGAGCTGACAGGGAGGTGGGTGCGGGCTAGATAGGGCGAGCGTGGCGCGGGAAAGCTGCAGACGTCGGCGAGCTCTGGCGCGCGGAGGCTGCTCGACGAAACGCACGGCGAGGCTATAGCGGTACGGTTAGGCGGAGGTTGTCAGGTAGAGGGAGATGCTCACCGCGAGTTGCCTGGTGGTGTTGGATCGGCGCGAGGGGCTGCGAAACGGCGAGGACGCAGACGCACCGGCGGGCTAGGGTTTCGGGGACGGCGAGGTACTGGCGACGCGGTGGAGCTTCTCGTCCATGTCTGCGTGCACGGGGCGTCGCAGGGGGCCGTGCTCGGTCTTCTCCGCCACTTCACGGTCGCGCTGCACGGCTGGTTCGTCGGGGCGGGGTGGTACCTGGCGGCGACCGGCGGCGGCTGCTAGTGGACGGAGAGGAGGAAGGGGAAGGAGGAGGGCGTCTCGGCCAGATCTGGGAGAGGCCAGAGAGGCGTGGGGAGGAAGGAAAAAGAAGGGAGAGAGGGAGGAGAGCAGCTGGGGCACGGCAGAGATAAAGGTGGCCTCGTGCCACCTTTTTCCTCTTCCTCGAGCACGTGCTCGGCCGGCTGGGCTGGCTGGGGCTGGTCCAGGGCGAGGCAGTGAGGCTGCAGGGTGGGGCTGGCATGAGGGAGAGAAGAGAGGGAGGGACTAGCTCGGGTTAGGTTAGATGGTGGCCTCGGGTTAGGTTTAGCTAGGGTTAGGGTTTGGGTTAGCTAGGTTAGAGAGAGGAGAGGCTGGGGTGGTGGGTCAGGTAGAGAGAGGGTGGCTAGGTGGAGAGAGGGGCTTGGCATGGAGGCCAAGCTAGAGAGAGAGAGAGAGAGGGTTAGTAGAAATTAGGGTTATGAGAAGAAAATAGATTAAATAGGTTTGATTATTTTTAAGTATATAGATTGTAAATTTTGTGTAAGAGGCCAATCCAAGAAGAATTAGAAAGGCTTGACCTTGCATGGACTAATGTAGAGAAGAAACTAGAAAGAAGAAGAAAAGAATTTGGTGGAATAAGGCTCATACATGTAGAATAAATAAAATAAAAATAAAAGAAAAGAAGGTGGATAAGACCATCCCAAGTGGACATGGAGAGGGCTTGAGCTAACAAGAGGTGGAGGTGGAAAGAATTCCAAGAAAAGAAAAAGAAAAGAATTGTGAAATAGGCCTCATGTGGTTCATGCATGAGAGAAAATAAAATAAAAGAAATAGATATAGATGAGGATTTGGAATGGTGGAAGGAAAAGAGATGACCCATGAAGTAAATATCCACTTAAAATAAAGGAAAACCAAAGGAGCAAAAAGGTGGTGGAGAGATGTGCATGGCCCATGCAAAAATAATAATGCCATTATTTATTTTGTGACAACAATAATAATATGATGGCATTATTCTTATGCATTTCCAAGAAGTGGAATAAAGCCAAGCAAAGAATTGGAAAGGTTTGATCCACCCCAACCCACATGAGCTAGAACAAAAATAGCAAAAGAAAGATAAACAAGCTCATGGTTAATGGGATGGTGGGATTATAAAGTGGTGAGAGAGAAAGGTGATGTAATGGGAATAAAAGATATGCCCCCAACTCAACTTGGGCATTTGAACAATATATCAATAGCCAAATACAATATCAAGAGGCAAATACAATTAATAATGCATGTGAGAGAAGAACCAAAAGAAAAGGAGTTTTTATATGATGCTCAAATGCAAGGTGGCATGATGACATGAGCATGATATAATTATGATGCAACAATAATATCTATGAAGTAGCCAATATCTTACTAGGACAAGTAGCATTACAATTGTTAGACAATTGGGATGCTAAAGTTTCTATCTATAAAGCACGCTTGTCGCTAAGGGGTTCCGACAGGTTCCAGGAGTTGACTACGATGAGATTTCTCTCCCGTGGCGATGCTTCAGTCAGTTCGGATCATGTTAGCTATAGTAGCCTATTTCTACTATGAGACATGGCAAATGGATGTCAAGACGGCTTTCCTTAATGGAAATTTAACCGAGGACGTGTATATGATACAGCCCGAGGGTTTTGTCGATCCGGCTAATGCTGACAAGGTATGCAAACTTCGGAAATCCATTTATGGGTTGAAGCAAGCATCTCGGAGTTGGAACATTCGCTTTGATGAGGTAGTCAAATCGTTTGGCTTCATCAAAAGTGATCATGATTCTTGTTTATACAAGAAGTTTAGTGGGAGCAAAGTAAACTTTCTGATCTTATATGTGGATGACATATTACTGATTGGAAATGATGTCTAGATGTTGCAAGAAACCAAGGAATCATTTGAAAAGAGTTTTTCGATGAAAGACTTGGGTGAGACGACTTACATACTAGGAATCCGTATCTATAGAGATAGATCAAGGCGGCTCATTGGATTGAGTCAGAGTACATATTTGGACAAAGTGTTGAAGAAGTTCAACATGGAATTGTCTAAGAAGGGGTTCTTACCATGTCCCATGGCATAAAACTTAGCAAGACTCATTGTCCTTCGACAACTAGTGAGCGAAGTCAGATGAGTGCGATTCCGTATGCTTCTGCAGTCGGATCCATCATGTATGCTATGATTTGTACTAGGCCGGATATTTCCTATGCTCTAAGTGTTGTGAGAAGATACCAGGCTGACCCTGGAGAGATCCACTGGGCAGTGGCTAAAAATATCCTTAAGTACTTGAGAAGGACTAATGATATGTTCCTGGTTTATGGAGGTGAGGATGAACTCAGTGTAAGGGGTTACACGGATGCGAGTTATCTCACTGACTCGAATGATTCTCGTTCGCAATCCGGATATGTGTTTGTGATAAACAGAGGGGCTATGAGCTGGAAGAGTTCCAAGCAAGATACGGTGTCTGCGTCTACAACAGAAGCTGGGTATATTGCTGCCTCGGAGGCGGCAAAAGAAGCCGTTTGGATGAGGAATTTCCTCATGGATCTTGGTGTGGTTCAGGGCTCGTCCAATCCGTTAGACGTGTATTATGACAACAATGGTGCTATCGCACAAGCCAAGGAACCTAGACAACACTAGAAGAACAAACATGTACTCATGCGGTACCACCTTATTCGCCAGTCCGTGTATCAAGGTGATATCAAGTTATGCAAGGTACACACGGATGCAAACATTGCGGATCCGTTGACAAAGCCACTTCCACAGCCGAAACATGAGGCGCACCTGAGAGCTATGGGCATTAGATGTCTAGACATGTGATGTCGGATGATTGGCTCTAGTGCAAGTGGGAGACTGTTGGGAATATGCCATAGAGGCAATCATGTATGATGTTATTCCCAATGTATTCATAAGGTTATTGTCCATGTATGAACTACTGATATGTATCATTGAATATGTGATTCGATTGTGGAACTGCATATTCATGTTGTTTATACTGATTGTCCTTGGTCGTTGAGGTTGTGTTGGACACACCACTTAGACTAATGTGAAAGTCGGCAGGTGACTCGGTTCCACTTGTCATGGGCATGGAGATGCTATTCCGACTTACACGGATTCGGCTAAAGAGTTTAGCAAGTCGGACTGTCCCATATTGAGATGCAACGAACAAGTCGGCATTTGCATGTCTCAATCAATGTAATCCTTAGACCTGAGGTTATTGCACAATCCGAGTTGAGGATCACCGACTTAGGTTATGTCAAACGTTGTTCCGTCACTGGGCAGTTATAAAGGCGGAGTTCGGGTTGACTGAGAATCAAGCTGCGTGATGTGAATAACCAAGGCGGGATTTTGCCCCTCCATCTTGAGAGATATTCTCTGGGCCTTCTCGGAAGATATGATTCGGAAAGCATGGCCATGCGCGTCTCGGTTAAGTGTTAACCGAGGCAACCGAGTAAGAGTTAGTCGGATGAATCACTTATCTCGGATCGAGAAAGAGAGTCGGACTATTTAAGGGATGGCGATCATTCGCCTATAGTCCAACAAGGTATATCGTGAGACAAAAGGGACTTAGACAAAAGTCGCATTGGAAAGGTATGTCGTCATGACTTACTGGTACTTGAGAGTCGGCACGTTCTGCTAGGAGCCGCTACCGACTGATCGATCACGAGTGAGACTCGGAATCGTGTCCGGGTTACCATGAGCCTGTCGGGTCACACACTTAAGAGCAGGAGCAAGTTTGGGTTAGACCCAAACAAGAAATCTATTTGGGTTGGACCCAAATAGAGACATGGACTTAGTCAGTGAGTTGGACTCACACTGACTAATATAGGCCTTTTAGTGAATGGGCCACAAGTGAGTGGAGCCCACTTTCACTCCCTATATAAGCTGGGGCATAGGTGCTTAGAGCACACGGTTAGGTCACTCCATGTGTTGGAAACCCTAGCTCCAGTCCAGTCCTGTCGCCGCCGTACCGGACCTAGCAGTCCATCGCGGGCGCTCCTCCTCGTACGTGTGGATAATGGTGGAGGTGCTATACGTTCAGCACTTCGATGATCATGGAACCGAAACATATCGTGGAACCGGAACGGATCATGAGGATTGCACTGCATCAAGTGACGTGCTTCATCGATTCCGCAACCGTGCTTCTAGTGGTAATTCTCGTGGCCTACTACCTCAGCTAGATCTTGGGTTCACCGCATAGGAAAAAGTTTTGTTTTTCTCTGCGTGGCCCTACAACTAGCCCAACAACAATCCAAACTAGACGCTTCTAATTTATCAATTGCAAGTTTTTCGTGTCTTAGGGCTTTCGAAGATAGAACCGGTCTTACCTACGAACATGGAACCACAACAATGATAACCAAATTATTAGCAACTCATTGTAAATTAGATATGTTGAAGTATGATCCAAATTCTATTAAGGAGGCTAACTTCTGATGGATCGGAGCGAGGCCCGTCGCCGGGACGCCTGTGGGGGGTGCGGGGGGCGACAACCCCTGTGGTATGGATCGTTGATGACCTAGGTTTCCACCGTTATATAAACCTCTTGTAAGCCGCCGGCTGGGATAAGTTGCATCTGTGAAATCCCCGATGTTTTATAAACACTCTCTATTATAGTGAAGATTCGATAGCTGGCGCCCGTGGTTTTTTCCTCTCTTTGTTTGAGAGGGTTTTCCACGTTAAATCTGTGTCCCCTTACTGTGATTTTATTTTCGTTCTTCGTTATTTGATTGTCGCAAAGCTAACAAGATATTGACTGTAGTAGGAGAGACAGATACCCGCTAGCCACTTATGCAAAACTAGTTGCATGTTAAGCGTGGAACTAGTCTAATGTGCGAGGACATGTAAAGTTAGTCCAGGTCGCTTCATCCCACTATACCACCAATATCCAAAATACATATAAGATGCAATAACATGATCATCATCGCCCACATACTCTTATGTGTTTTACCCGTGCAAAGCATCTACGCATAGATCAGGATTTGATACCACTGTTAGGTTCGCAGCATAGAAAACAAAAAAATTCCTATGATGAGAACTACTAAGCACCAAGATCTATCTACCTAGATACAAACAACGGGTGGATATACATCCATAGAGAACATACCAATGAAGACCGACAAAGTGTTACGAGGATGGACTCGTAGATGATGTAGTCGTACGCTTGCCAATCTCAAGATCGAGAGGAAGTCCAGCGCCGCAAATCAGCAGCGCATCCATGATCGCACACACGTTCGGTCCACCGAACAACCTCCGCCTCCTCACTCCAGCGATGCAGTGGAAGAAGTAACTCCTTCCAGACGAAAAGTTCCGTGAACATGTCTCTCGCAAATCCGAGACTATGAGGAAATAATTCTAGAGGAAAAGAGAGATCCTTCACGAGGAGGTGTGAGATGAGAGGAGGGAATGGGGTTTTTATAGGGGAGAGGGTGCAACCCTTTCCCATGGCCGGTGGCCATGGAGGTGCCCCCACCTCTTCCACATTCATGTGGGTGGAGCTCCCACTCACATCAATTTAGCCTCCACTCAAAATTCCACTCATCCCTATTAAATTTTCACCAAATTTGATGCAACTCTAATTTAATAAAACTTTTTTATTTATTTTATTCAGAATTTTTTAATTACTTTAATTAACAAACATTCACATAAAACCCCTTGCAACATTGCAATATCACATGCAGAACCAATTTTAGCAATTTCACCCGAAACAATTCCGGTGTCTATTGAAATAATTTCAGCGCTTTGCAATTCTTTTGTCTAGAATATATTTGCTCTAGACGGTGTCAGTATCACTTAAGTGTGTCACCCTCCAGCTCGCAAATAATGCAGACATGATCGAGACCCTTCTTCAAACAATAGTCAGCAGTGGGACCTAGAGATCCGTACTGACTACTACACATTCAACGATGACTTCTGTGATTGTGAGAACCTTTAAATTAGTAACTAAATCTCTTTGTCTCGCGATATATTATATGTCTGAGATTCGATCATCAGTATCCCCATACCTAGTTTGATCTCGTTACCAACATGCACTATTTTCTTGTTCCGCGATATAACATTCTAGTGATCATATCACTTGCTTGCAAGCTATCTCAATATGATATCACTGAGAGGGCCCAGGGCATATCTATCCGTCATCGGGATGGACAAATCTCACTCTTGATCCATGAGCCTCTACATAACACATTGGAGTATCTGAACCCACCTTTATAGTCACCCTGTTACCGTGTGACGTTTGATGTTATCAAGTTACTCTTCTAGTGTTAGTGATTGACATGATCTCATGGTCTAAGGACTAGAATTACTTCGTATGATGTTATAGAAATTTAAACACAATGATTTTGATCGTATTGCTATACTTTGGATGAATGTTCATCATATCATGCTACCAATGTTGTGACCTCGTTATTGACAACATCCAGTATCCATGATCAGAAAACCTTGATCATCTTGTTAATCAACGAGCTAGTTTATATGAGAGGCTTTACTAACAACTTCGTATTTTGTTTATCAAACACACATGTATTAATGTTTCCAATTAATATAATTATAGCATGCAAAATAAACATCTATCATATGCTTGGAATACGATAATAACAACTTTATTATTTTCTCTCAGGGCATATTCCCTTTGGGCTAGCAATGAGAGATGGCACGCAGAGTTAGGGTTGGTCCGCACACCTGGAAGCGTGATCCATGTGACACAGTTGTTCGCAGCATGCCAGGAAGCTGGGGATGCTTTTTTTCCATTTTGGTTACTGGGCAGGGGTTGACTTTCCATTTATGGAGGGAGGCTGGTTTTGACTAACCAGTCGCCGATTACTAGCTCGACCCGTCCAAAAGCATTATCATTGCAGACGTTATATCCGGAAAATAAAATCTATCGCCAGATTGGCCGTGGTGGAGGCAACCCCCGCTCCCAAAGGGGGTGGGGACATCTGGCTGTACTCGCACGGTGGAGCCAGGAATAGGGGCGGTGGCCCTGACTATGAGGGATGGAGACCGCGTCGGCTGCTAGGGTGGCAACGTTGTCTGGCATGGGGGCTCCCTACTCCGTTTCCAGTGAAACCCGTCATCCTTAGTGATAGGTGACCTTCCCGCAAGGAGGCAGCCTGGGGTTTGCAGGTTAAGATCGATTAATCCATAGGGCAGTGGCCCTAACATGCTCTTCCACCACCGCTGAACATCTGCATCCCTTTCTAGCGGTGCAGGATTAGATCGAGAGGTGGGGATCGTGTGGTGGTTGCGGTACTCCTCTCACCAAAGATCTCTAGCGTCAATCGGGCGACTCCATGATCCCTAGAAAGTTGTTTCGTCCAAGTAAAGCGAATGGCAAATTGCCTTGGGGGCGTACATGCGTCCTCGCATATGCATGTGTCGGATTGACGCTTGTGGTCGGCAGCGCGACGAGCTCTTCGTATGCTCTGCCCATTCCACGGGAGTGTGACCTGACACGTGAAGGTTCATTTCCCCTGGTTTGTGGCGATATCCATCCACCTTTGGTCAACCTTGGCATTCATTGCCGCGATGAGGTGTTGATGGAGGGATCATGGTGGTTGTGTTTGAAGAACACCAGATAGGCTCTAGAGGTTCCTATCTCGCCTGCTCGCGTTGAGTCAAGAGTATCCTAGGGGAGTACTCACAGCGGTTCGGGATAAGTATGTGTACAGGACAATCGGCTTTTGCAGTAGTGTTCTCGACAAGTGGGGATGAAAATGACAGACTTCATTCTTGGTGGTGCTCTTTGAGCCCCGTGTCTTAGTTTTGGGGGTTTTAGTCTGACCTTCGGTCGTTGTACCTGGCTCTTGTGGCTCCGTAGTCATTTTCTTGTTGAAGGCATTGTTTGGAGATTGGACCTATAAGACCATTGATTAGGCCGAACGACGATGGTGTTTCTGCATTGTTATCTTCTTGGATGCGTCGTTTTGGAAAAGCTACCTTTGATGCCTAATACCGTATTTTTCCCCTGCATCTTTTCTACAGGGATGCATGGACAGGTTTGGTATAATCATGCCTCTCATAGATACGTTTGGGAAAAACTTTCAAGACAATAATGGTTTTTAAAATGTTTGAGAGTTGAGTAGATTCAGTCTCAGCTCATCCACCATTCACAACTTGGCAAAGCACTCTGTACAATCGGTTTTTCTTTCCTCCTTTTGTGTAGTTATTTTCACATAGTGACCGAGATATAATAAAAGTTTGAAATATTCTGGACAGCGTAACTGAAACATAATGGTGTCCATATTATAAATACAAAGTAGTAGTACTTGCAGAAGAACCCTGCAGCTTTAACCTTGAGAGCGATAGTTTTGGTGTTACCAGTGTGGCAAACTTCAATCTGCACATAGTTTGGAGCGCGCATCAAACTTGGAAAGTGTAACCGTGTAAGAAACATGGATGGTCACCAAAACAGAGGGAAGAAGATGCCAGTCAATCTGGCAGCATGCCAAGTTGGGAGATTTCTTTAGGCCCAAATTTATCATTTTGAACCATAAAAACATTTTTAGGAAAACCCAAGTTATCCAGTTCGAATGACTGAATGATGTGAGGTTTCTTTAGGCCCAAATTTATCATTTTGAACCATAAAAAAATTAGATAGATAAAAATATAGTAAATACAATTAAAAATTAAAAACATACTACTAAATGATAGATGTGTTGCACTTGCGCACTCACTAGTAAAGGAAAAAACATCGAATAAGGAGCTCTACAAAATGACCGGCTCAAGGGCCTACGAACAACACACCGCAGCCTACTGCCCGACATACGACCCTGCGAAGATGATAATCGGGGGTGTATTCTTCTTTCTTATTTTCTATAAAAACTGTAGGGTTCTGTTCGTTCCAGATTTTGTGGGACACAAGCATAAACAGCGACAGCATGTCTTTTCATTTCTCACTTACGTGTGTTCACCACCTGAGCTCACAAACATAGAACAAACAGTAAAAGCATACAGCAGGATGCCACATCCGGATTTCCAAAGAAATTGAGGCAATCAAAAGTTGTTTGGCACAGAGGCAAGCATACCTTTTTTTATGATGAAAGCCCTAGCGATGCTGCACACTTGAGGCCCTCAAAATCAAACTCCTACTACAGTAGCATCAGTGGACACCATCCACTATGTCAAGTAAGGAGTACTAAAATTTTCAAAGTGGAATTAACTTTCTGACATTACCATTCAAATATGTACTACGGTACACAAGTCTTAGCACAACCATAGATAGTGTTATTCCACATACACATATACACAAATAAGTTCCCAAACATTAAAACATGCCACAAGTGCACAGCAGGCTGACATAAACAAACCGAGAAGACGCTCATATTGTTCCTTCCTGTTCTTCGCACTCAGAGTCATTTGTTCCTTCCTCTTCTTCGCACTCAGAGTCATAATCAACACTCTCATACGCCGGCCACTTATAGTGGTTGTCTGCTCGAAGAGCACTGTTGGGGACGTCCAGAGTCGACCAAGTCACCTTCACCTCTATGGTGGCATAATCAAGCTTGAAAGTCATGGTATCACTCCCATGCAGTCTAACATTGCAGAGAACAAACTGGGTCATGCGATCCGAGCCGTCGCCGTCCTGACCAAACTTGACCGTCACGATCAATTTAGTATCCCTCAGCGCAGCAACCACAAACCTGTTCAGGACACACGCCTCGGTGATAACACCGTCAAACAACCAGAGCTCTTTCGTTATTTTGTTAGCACATGCGCCTATAAAGAAACTTAGGCCACCGTCACGCACGTCTGATATCCCAACCTCTATGGTGGCCTCTGCCGCCCCATGCAGAAGTACGAGACTTATGTCCACTGCGCCGCAATCACCGACGATCCGTCGAGTGTAGATCCTGTCAGGTGTCGAGCCCAGGTCACTAAAGCAGACGGCCCCATCAATGAGCTGCAGATCGTCGTCTTCGTTCTCCCCCATCTTGATCCTCATGTCGAACTCGATCAGCACCGAAGCTTGCATCTCGATGCCCCTCTTGGGTCCAGACATCCGTATGAACCGATCATCGCCGTCCTGGACCACGATGAAGGGATCGTCCCTCGTGCGGTTGAACACGTAGTTACGGCGAGGGTTCAGAAGATCCCGGGCGGCCATGAATCCGTACAGCTGAATTGGGCCGCCGGAGGTACCGGCAGCAGAGATGTACGCTAGCTTCAGTGAGTATATCTGCATCATATGGCAATACAGATGCCCTTTGCAATTCCTCATGTTAGGCCAGCAATTAGTTGGGCTCGACATCATCATAGGCTCCAAATAAGCTGAACAGAAAGTGGGACATTGTGCAATGCATTAGATGACAGCAATTTGAAAATATTATTATACCTGGTTTAGAAGTGAAAAACAGAAGAAACAAGAGAGGTATGAAGACACAAACAAAGTTTTAAGAGGTGTAAACTTGATACATAGGGTTTTAGTTTGCAAAATTCACTTTACACCTGGTTGGTGAGTACCACGCTTGACTAAAAAACTGGAGGCTTATACCCACTCCTTTTTCTCTCCTGCAACCTTCCCCGGTTCCCCCTTCTCAAATACTTATATGACAGCATTGTTCTAAAACAGAAAATATGTCACCTTCTCGTGGCTCTCCTGTTTTCAACCTCAGCACCCAATTCCCTTCCAGTCCTCTCCTCTCTCTCAAACCTGGCACGGCAATGCCTCCCCTCGCACAAATCCAGCAGCTTGGATTCCTCGACATCCATGATGACTACTGTCGGCGGATTAAGATGCGAGACAGCACCGGGTTCAGAGGCCGCAAGGCAGATTGATGGATCCATAGTGGGCAAGGTTGGGCACCTTCTCACTGCTCTCCGAGACGAATAAGTGGGGGTTGAGCCCTTGGTGAAGTTTCACGGCTTGACCAGTCCAAACTCACAGGCATTAAGCATCAATCAAATCTAAAGGTTGGCTCTTCAAACAGTTTGAAAACGCAAATTACCAATTCACCTAATCAGTTTCGCCCGCCCCAACATCGATCACATCTGAAGTCACATGTTTTTGTTAAGAATTTTGTTAATTTGGTGGTGAAGATTACCACGACCAACTTGCTCTGCTATGTTAGTTTACAAGGAACTTTTTTCCTCGGGAAGGGGATTTGGAAAGACCTTCACAATAAGGAAATAGGTTGGCAAGTCTCTCTATGGAACTTCCCTCGTATTTTTAAATCGAACGAAAAGGGTAGAGCTAAGCATAACCTGGGAGCAAACATGAAGTAGGTACTGTGGTTTTTTTTTTTTTGCACTGTGAATAGTTCAAAAGATTCTAAATTGTACATTGTCAATGCTTCAAAGCCATAGATGAAATCAAAACGCAATAAGTATGATAGGTCTAAGCTTACAAATCAATATATGAAATCAGATGATAAAATTTGGGCAAGAAGCTCATAGCAACTTACACTAAGTCTGTATAGATCCATTAGATTACTGAATCATAATAAACTGACGAGTAGAGGCAATCTGAGATTGGTACTATTAAAATGCCTTGGAGTTGGAGGGAGGTCCTGATTATCTGGAGGGAGTACAAGGATATCACCCATACTTTACTTAACAGAAAGGGGAAGCACTTTCTAGGATTATGATGTGAATGGAAACCATGGGAAGGAATGTTACCCTAGTCTACACATGATAATGTTGATAGCAAGTAATTCAACAAGATGGAGAGAAAGAGAAGGATGAGCGAGGGCACCGTACGTACTCTCCTCCATGAGATTGGTGCGATAAATTTTGTGCCACGCAATGGAGTCACTGCAGATGGATCCATCCCGGTGCTTGCTGTCGTCAAGGAGCCTTATCTCTTGGACGGAATCGTCACCGTCGCCCCAGTTTTTCCAAGGTGCGATGGGAAGTGCCGACCCGGTGCCGATCTGATCGGTTCTGCGCGTGGAGCCGCCGCCGCCGCAGCAGCAGCAATCCGTCTCTCCCATGCCGTCGCCGAAACGGATGCCGTCAGTTGTAATCGCAGAGGAGCCGCCGCCTCTTCATATTTTATTTTATAGGGTGTGTTTTTTGTAGCCTAGATAACTATGCGGCAACTTAATTTATCTGTAACGCTAGCTCATGCATATTCGCATATTACAGAGTCTCTAGTCTCTAGACAACCTGCAAAATATACGACGGAGTTTAGATTTTTAATATGGAAGTGGCCCAACAGTCCACGCAGACTAATAAATGTTGAAATAAGACCTAGGAGAGCGGGCCAACCCAAATCTATGATGCAATCCGTCCGGTTCGATCTTGATCGGTCGGTTCGTGAACAGAATTTGAATTGCGGTCCTGTCTACCTGGCAAGTGCACCCAACGACACAGCCGCGGTGGCCATTTTTGCTAGCATAGGCTATTTGGCCAATCTTTTTCACATTTCATCACATAGACATAAAAAAACTTATAAATTGGCAAGCAAATAGGTGGTGAACATGTGCCATTGTTTTTCAGGCATCGCCAACAAGTGGCCAGTTCATCCCATATGTCCAAAGAAAACAAATATCATACAATGTGTCCAAAAAGTGGCAAGTTTCTCCCAAATGGCAATTTTCTATGTCATTGCCCTTCAAGCATCGCGAGGCCGGATGATCTTTAGCTTATTCTCGATCCAAACCCTTTGGTCAGGGTTGGAGATGATGTTCAAGTCGACGAACATGATCTTGTTCTCCTCGGCCATGACCTTGGCTTCAGCCTCCAAGAGCTTGGTCTTGGCCTCGGCCTCCATGGGCTTGGCCTCGGCCTCCAAGAGCTTGGTGGTGGCCTCGGCCTCCATGGACTTTGTCTTGTCCTTGGCCTCCATGATGCTAGCCTTGGCATTAGCCTCATCCACCACAATAGTTCTCATTTGGAGATCAACAAAGCTTTTCGCGGTGGCCTCTTTCTCTTTGTGCCACCTCCATTTCCTCTCGGCAATGGACTCTTCCTTCTTCACCATCAACTCCCTGACAGTCTTTCGGAACGCCAACGAACCAGCTTGACGAGCGATGTCGTCCTTGGTAGCATTGTGGCCTACAAGCCGGCAGGCATGGCCACTAGACGCTAGGTCTTTGCATGTAGGGTTGCCAAGGCATTCGCCATTGTCATCAAGGTTAATGACACCATCTGTTGACGTATTGCCCTTCTTCTTCACATCAAGTTCTTTCCAAAGGGCAAAGCTAACTTCCCAATTTTGGTGTCCTTGATCAACATCCAGCAATGGCTCATTGTGAATGCCTTGTTGTCATTGGCCATCTTGAAGTGCTCCAAAGATTTAATAACCTACACATATGGATGACAACAATGGCTCAATGCATATGCAAGGTACGTCGACAAAAGAGGAAGAGGTTTTACCATGTCAACCGCCATGATCCCGCGTATTGCCCTTTTCTTCACCGTCTCGAACAAACCTTGGAACTTGCTATACTCGGCGTGGATGGTACCCCATCTCTTGGAAAGGGAGAGATCATTTCGATGGCAAAAGAAGGGGTTGGCAGGAACTTCCTATGCTCATGGAATAATTTTCCCACCTTTTTTCAATAGGCATATCCCTTCATCTCGGCGTCGCATAGAGGATCTTGTGAAATATCCATCCAAGCATCGCATAGGATCTTGTCCTCTTCAGGGGTGTAGCTCGGTACTTTGGTTCATCTTATTGCCCTCGGCAATTGACGAGGCAAGTGATGCGGCCAATGTCGCAGTCGTGATCCCCTCGCTCATGGGTGGGCCATTGTTTTCATACAATGGCTCATTCACAATGTCGCATGAATCTTGTTGAGTCTCATCTTGGGTGTAGCTCTCGTCGCCATCTTGCACACCTGTGTTGATCATTGCATGATGGCCTCCCATTGTTGTCCATAAATTCCTACACACAAATTGGCCATGACAAGCCACAGGCATAGGATATTAGCAATGAGAAAGAAACTATGGGACCTTGCCACATTGGTTGTAAATGGCGGTTGGCCGGCCATTCCATAAAACAGGTTGAGTGGCGGTGGCATGGTTGCGGTAGAGATGTGGTGTCGCTTCTTCGACGCCATCGGGGTTGTGTCTGCGGCCGTGGGAGTTCGGTTGAGGTCGATGGCATGCCCTTCCATCTCCGATGACGTCGACCGAGGATCTCCAAACCAGGAGAGAATGCCACCTTTCCTCACGTGGCCGCCTGGCACCGGTGTCTGCGGGCCTGGCGTCCTGGGTTGATGAGGCGTCTGGTTGCTTGGCATCAACATGATAAAGCTGGTAGACGAAACGTCGGCCACGACCTAGACAGGTAGGGAAATGCTAGCGCTGAACACGACATTAAGTGCCTCCTCTTCTTCATCATGACGGCCTGCTCGGTGGCTCTGTCTACCAGCACCTCGTTGTTGGCCGTGGCCTGTGCAACGAGGATGTGGTCGTTCTCTTTTTGCCGCTCCTTGTCGTTCTCGGAAAAAATCAAGCAATTTTTGGCGGGTTCTCTCTGGCATGCGCACTTCTCCGACTTAACCTGCCACTCCTCTAGCGTCATATCCTTGGCCAGCTTATTCAGCATGTCCTGCTCCTTGGCACCATGGCCGGCGGCAGCCGCAAGAGCGGTCTTGGTGGCGGGATCAATTGCTACCGTTTCCGCTCCCACCAGCCGAATTTTGGGAGAAGTTTTTTTTATGGAGAACGGGGTGGTTTATGTGCCATTATCGGGGGATCACCACGGTGAAGGGGAGGACATGCGTGCTATTCAGGGCGACACATTTGTGGCCCAAATTTAGTGCACAGATGGGTCGATTTGCATGAGTCAGACCGTGTGGGTCGCCCCGCTGGGTTGTGCTGAAGTTTTCCTTGAAGGGAATATACCTGAGAGGCAATAATAAAGTGGTTATTATAGTATTTCATGTTTATAATAAATGTTTATTTTACATGCTATAATTATATTAATTGGAAACGTCAACACATCTGTGTTTAATAAACAAATGAAGGGTTCCTAGTTATGCCTCTCTTATAAACTAGCTCATTGATTAACAAGATGATCAAGGTTTCCTGATCATGGATATTGGATGTTGTTAATAACGATGTCACAACATTGGTGGAATTATGTTATGAACATTCATCCGAAGTATAGCATTACAATCAAAGTCATTATTTTTATATTGCTATAACATCATACGAAGTAATCCCAGTCCTTAGACCATGAGATCATGTCAATCACCAACACTAGAAGAGTATCTTGATAACATCAAACGTCACACCGTAACAGGGTGACTATAAAGATGGGTTCAGTGATACGAAGGTGTTATGTAGAGGCTCATGGATCAAGAGTGAGATTTGTCCATCCCTATGACGGATAGATATACTCTAGGCCCTCTTGGTGATATCGCATTGAAATAGCTTGCAAGCAAGTGATGTGATCACTAGAATGTTATATCATGGGAATGAGAAAAGAGTACATGTCGGTAACAAGATCAAACTAGGTATGGGGATACCGATGATCGAATCTCGGACATGTAATATATCGCGAGACAAAGAGATTTAGTTATGACGTTAAAGGTTTACACGAACACTAGAGTCATCGTTGAATATATGGGAGTCAGTACGGATCTCTAGGTCCCGCTGCTGATTATTGATCGAAGAGTGGTCTCGATCATGTCTGCATTATTCGCGAACCGTAGGGTGACACACTTAAGTGATACCGACACCATTTGGAGCAAAAAAGATACCAGAGAAAGATTATGAAAGCGCTAGAATTGTTTCGATAGACACCAGAACTGTTTCGGGTGAAATTGCTGAAATTGGTTCTACACGTGATATCGAAATATTGCAAGGGGTTTTATGTGAATGTTTGTTAATTAAAGTAATTAACAAAATTATGAATAAAATAAATAAAAGTATTTTATTTAAAAATAAAAATGCATTTAATTTAGTGGATATTAAATACAAGTGAGTGGAGTTGAAATTTATGTGAGTGGGCTTAGTGGAGGCTCCACCCACATGGACGAGGGAGAGGTGGGGGCACCCACCATCGCCAGCCAGCCATGGCCATGGGGCTACGCCCCACACCCTATAAAAGGAGCCCCATGGCTCCTCTCCTCTTGCACGACCTCCTCGCCAAGGTTCTCTTCCCCCTCTAGCAATTCCCCATGCTCTTGGATTAGCGAGATACATGTTTCTAGTGGCTTTTTCTGGAAGTATTTGCTGCTTACACTGCTTTGCTGGAGCAAGGAATCGGAGGTTGTCGGGGTACCGGACATGTGTGTGATCACCGATGCACCGGTACTTTGCGGTGCTGGACTTGCTGGTGCTGGACATGCTAGACGTGCTAGTGGTGGACCTGTTGGACTCGCTGGACTTCAACACGATCTTGAGATCAGCAAGTGTACAACTACATCAACCACGAAATCAGTTTCGTTAACAATGCTTTGTGGATCTTCAAGGATATATTCTCTATGGATGTATATCCACCCGTTGCTTGTATCTAGGTAGAGAGATCTTGGTGCTTAGTAGTTCCCATCATAGGAAATTTTTTGTTTTCTATGCTGCGAACCCAACAGTAGTATCAGAGCCCGATTTATGCGTAGATGCTTTGCACGGATAGAACACATAAGAGTATATAGGCGATGATGATTATGTTATTGCATCTTATATGTATTTTGGATATTGGTGGTATAGTGGGATGAAGCGGCCTAGACTAACTTTACATGTCCTCGCACATGAGACATGTTCCACGCTTGACATGCAACTAGTTTTGCATAAGTGGCTAGCGGTTGTCTGTCTCTCCTACTATAGTCAATATCTGATTTATAATGAGTTGCTAATTATCGTTGTGGTTCCATATTTGTAGGTATGAATAGTTCTATCTTCGAAAGCCCTAAGCCATGTAAAACTTGCAATTGATAAACTAGAGGCATTTAGTTTAGATTGTTGCTGGGCAAGTGTCATGATATGGTAATGTTATTATTTGTAGCCTGGATTGATACTCTTGGAAATTATAACATAACAAAGTGTAAGTTCCATAGACCTTGTCCTTACACATATAGGAATAATGAAGATCATACCATGATGCACAAGATAGTGATCAAGTGCAGGAACCATATCATATCACTTTTTGCATATGATGTTTGTTTGCATCTTATATTGCTTGTTTGGTGTTTTAGTAGCATTATAAGATGATCCCTCATTTAGATATCAAGATAAAAATGTGTTCTTGCTTAAGTACACATCGTTTTATGTTTCGTTGCTTCAAGACACCACGTGATGATCGGGTGTACTTGAATCCTTATTAATATAATGGGTGTAAAACAGTTTTACACACGGGAGTACTAAGGTTCTTGGCAAGCCTAGCATGTACAGACATGGCCTCGGAATACGGACCGAAAGGTTAAGCATGAGTCATATAGTTGATATGATGCCCATATAGATGCTCGCCTTTGAAGCTACACCGACTCACGTGATGATCAGACTTGCTGTAGTGGATTTAGTTCATGTAATCACCAAAACAACTCGAGGGATGTTGGTTTTGAGTGGGAGTTCATTTCTAATTTGGATTAGTCGAACTCAATTTATCATAAACTAAATCAAAGTGAATTTGCATAATTTGTTGTAGTTATTGGCATCCGTTTACTACATTGCGCTTAGTTTTAATTGAGATAATAGAACTATAGAATTCTGGATATCTACTTTACGAACTGGTATCGTATTATTTTAAAAGTTAAAGTTTAGAAGTCCTATTGCAAACTTTTAGCAAATTCTATTTACTACATGAAGTTTAATAAATAATATTAAATCAAGAGAAATAATTCCAGTGTTAGTATCTAAAGTATCATGTTTGCCTCCATAATTCTTGATATTCAAAAGTTGTTTTAATATCGAGGTTATCTAGGAGCTGAAAGAATTGTTTCAGGAACCATCATATGTGGAAGATATTGTGATATCTAAAATAATTTTTATGGTTGCAATATGATTGAGTATAATTTAACAAAATACATGTTCTCATATTCTATGAGAATTTGTGAAGGTTGGAGACACTAGATATACTAATCTCCCAAAACAAATTGGGGACTGACATTATACTCACGATTCGTCCTTATAGGTTATAGTAGTTTGATCATGAAAGTTGTCATGATAAGGATGAATAGAAGATGTAGGTAAAATGTTTACTACACTAAAAAATTACTGAAGGATGGATTTTTAAAAGAACGCTAAACATTTGATGATGGTGATCAACTTCAAAGTGCAAATCCAAAGGTATTAGTATTTGACTATACACGTTTTGGACTATGTGTCATATGTATGATACCACCATTGATGTTGATAGATTCTTTAAAAAAGGAAATGCTGAAAGAGAATCTATAAAATATTTGACAGAAAATAAAAGACTGGAAATATCTAGCTAAGGTATATAGATAATATACATGTTATGGTTGTATTCTTTGCTTATTAAACAATGTGGTTCTTGGGTATTGGATACCGAATTGGTTGGTATGAAATGTCATATAGAACGACGCAATTCATGAACTACAATGGCCTAAGTAACTAGCAAGAGAATATGTGATGGTGTTCATTGAAAAGAAATAAAGTGTTATTGTGTTTTTCATTGACATCAAAGCTTGCCTTCAAGATTTGTTTAAATAATTGTTATTTTGTTCCGGTATTATGAGAACAATGGTCATTCAATAATTACCGTATTTCATAGAAGATAGATGAACTTTTACAAGTCTAGTTGGAGAAATCACGTCCATAAAAACTAATGCTAAAATGTCGCAAGACAAATGATTGAAAGATCACTTACGAAGTGACATCATTGTTTAAATTATATTGAAAAGAAAACATGAAGAAACTCTATATTGATGGATTTTTGGAGTCTTTAATTTTGATCAAATGACGCTTGTGAGACTTTCCTCGAGATAATTGAAACTCCGTTCATAGGCAAAAGGGGAACGAGTGACTAACTTATTATAAATTGTGCATGTTGATGTATATAGTCCATTATATGTAGCCATGTGCAGTGGATATTTCGACTTCATATGCTTTCTCCGAAAATTTGAGTGAATATATGATGACCCACAAGTATAGGGGGTGTACCGCAGTATTTTCAAGGGAAGTGAAACCCAATTTATTGATTCGACACAAGGGGAGCCAAAGAATATTTATAAGTCTTAAAAACTGAGTTGTCAATTCAGCTGCACCTGAAAACAATCTTGCTCACAGCAGTTTATCAGTAGCAACAGTTTTGTAGTAGGAGTAGTACAGTAACAGCAGTAGTAAAGTAAAGACAGCAGTAATAATAGTAGTAAACAGTGGGATTCGAGTGCGGTAGGCATAGGGATGGATGGACGAGTGTTGCATGGACAAGACAATTCACATAGCAATCAGAACAAAGGGCAATTGCAGATAAATAAGATAAAGCATCCAAGTACTAGACAATCCTAGGCATGTGTTTCATATATAGTCATACGTCCTCGCAATAAGAACTTACACAACATATTTTGTCCTGTCAGTCCGTTTGCAGCGGGGCCTCTAGGGAACTACTAGCAATTAAGGTGCTCCTTTTAATAGAGCACCGAAGCAAAGCATTAACACTCCATGAACACATGTGATCCTCACATCAAAGCCATTCCCTTCCGGTTATCCTGATTTCTGTCACTTCGGGGCCATAGGTTCCGGACAACAGCGTGTGTATACAACTTGCAGATAAGACCAAAAACAATACTATCATAATGAATCAATAACATGTTCAGATCTGAAATCATGGCACTCGGGCCCTAGTGACAAGCATTAAGCATAACAAGTCGCAACAAAGTCATAAAGCACTATTAAAAGATACTAGGCACCATGCCCTAACAATCTGATGCCATTACATGAACGATCTCATCCAATCCCTACCATCCCCATAGCCTACAGCGGGAGATTACTCACTCATAGATGGGGAAAAAATGGATGGTCGATGGAGAAGCGATGGTGATGATGATGGCGATGATCTCCTCCAATTCCCCGTCCCGGCAGGGTGCCAGAATGGAGTTTCTGGTGTTGTTTCGTGGAATCTGGTGGTGGCGGTGGAGCAGAACTCCTTCTGGAAAAACGTCGAACCCCCGGGAGTTTTTAGGTCAGAAGGCTTCTTATAGGCGAAGAGGGAGACCGAGGGGGTGCCTGGGGCCACCACACCATGCCCTGGCGCGGCCAGGCCCAGCCCACGCCTGGGGGGTGTGGCCAGCCCTTGGCCCTCCTCCGTCTCGTATTCTAGCTCCTGGAGTCTTCTGGAAAAATAGGCACTTTGGCTTTTGTCCCGTCCAATTCCGAGAATATTCATTTTCTGACTTTCCTGGAACCAAAAACAGCAGAAAACAGGCAGCTGGCACTTTGGCTCTTGTTAATAGGTTAGTCCAAGAAATCATATGAAAAGTACTCCAAAGTGTGGACAAAACACAAGAAAGGAGATAAAACCAAGCATGGAACATCAAAAATTATAGATATATTTGCAATGTATCAATATATCTGTATATTTACTTAATAAGGAAGAAGTATGAAACATTTGAAAATTGTTCAAAGACTTTCAAGATGAAGTGGAAAATCATTGTAACAAGAAAATAAAGAGTTTATGATTCGATCATAAAAGTAGATATTTGAGTTACATATTTACCAAAACACCTAAGATTTAAGGAATTGTTCCATGGATTTGCATTTACCAATAAACCATAGGAGTATGGTATGTTCAAGATATCAAATCAAACCTTGTTTGACATGGTAAGGTTAAAGGTGTCATTTAAGAAACTACCATTATTTTTTAAGGATTAAAGCTTTAGAGACTACCCGCTTTTACAATGAAAAGCGCACCATCGTGATATACTGAAATGACACCATAAAGGTTATGGTTTGGTATAAAACCTGAGTTGTCTTTTTCTTAAATTTTGGTATACTATGCATAAGTAAAATGTTTACAATCAAAGTCGGATAAGCACGTCTTTGTAGGTTATCCCAAAGCATTTGTTGTATATTCCTCCATAACACTAAAGACAAAAGAGTTTGTCACTTAGAACATCAAGTTCCTTCAGAAGGAATTTTTCGCAAAAAGTTAAGTGGGAGGACAATAGAGCTTTGATTAGGTTAATGAACCTAAGCAACATGTGCTAAGTAGCGCAGTGCCAGAAAGTGTCCCGAAGGCAGCCACAATGCTCATGGCTCCCGTGATTACAAAGGTTGTGATCTCAGAAATTAGAGTTCCTACTGAACCATGTGGGTCGGTAAGAATCAAATAGTAAGATTTGAAACAGAAGTCGTTATTGTTTTGACAATGATGAACCAACTCCATGCAAAGAAGCGGTGATGGGCCCTGACTCCATCAAGTGACTATAAGTCATAAAATCCGTGATAGTTTTCATACCCGAGAAATCAAGTTTTTAAACTTGAAAGACCCTCCGAAAAGGCATGAAGCCTATAGGTCGTATTTGGATCTATAAAGAAATAGACATGGATGTTTGACATCTATGAAATAGTCGACATGTCGGAAAGGAGTTTACGACAATGTTCAAGGAGTTGACAATGACAAGATTTAATCTTTCATAGCGATATTTAGTCTTGACGGATTAATGTAGCAACCACTACATATAATACGGTATATGGTAGTTGAACAAACAAAATAATATTCTTCTAATAGAATGTTTACCTAGGACGTGTACATGACACGGTCCGAAGGGTTTTGTTAATTCAAAGGATGCTAAAAGGGCGTGCAAACTTCAATGATTGAAATAAGCATAGCGGAGTTGGAATCTTCACCGTGATGAAACTGTTAAAAGTTTTAATTTTATTGGAGACGATGAAGATGCTTGCATTCGCAAGAAATTAAATGGGAGAACTGAGACATATTTGTAATACATTATGTAGAGGATATATTGTTAATTGGAAATGATGTATATTTTATTGACACAAGTTAAGAATTTCATTAAAATTAGATTTCGATGAAAGATTTGGGCAAAACTAGAATATTAGGCATCAATGTCTATATGAATAGATTGAGGCGCTAATATGGTTGTGCCAGACGTACATATATGAGATACTGAAAGGGTTCAATATGGAAACGATAAGAAAGGTTCTTGCTACATGGAAATGATTGAATCAAGATTCAAGTGTATCGATACTTGGTGAGTGAAATCACATGAATATTTTGATCAATAATACCATGATATGTACATATCCAGATATGTCATATGCTCTAAATGTTATGAGCATATACCAGAATGATTCATAAGATGATCATTGAGCGATAATAAAGATATTGTTATGAGCTTTGGAAGAACTAAGAATATATCATGTATAAGTGAGAAATAGTCAAATTAGTTCATTGTATAGTGTTATATTGATACTAGTTTGTCACAAAATACAAATTAAATTTATCTCAATTTAAACTATAGGTGGCACAATGTAATGGAAGGAAGGTTCCATGATGGACTTGGATGAGTTCCAAAGTTGATACATTGTGACGGATACTATAACAAAAGGCTAAATATATGACTGCTATAGTAGCAGCAAATGAGGGAATTTGGTTAAGTAGTTTGTTATCAAACTAGGTGTGGTTCTTAGTGGGCTAGTACTATGAAGATATATTGTGCGACAATTATATCAATATGTTTTAACCTAAAGGAACTAAAGGTCTCACCAAAGGACTAAATTTATACAATGCAATCTCATTAGAGAATGAGTGATGCGTAGAGACGCAAAGACATGCAAATACAAACGGACCTGAAAGTGTTAGATCCGGAGATTATGTTAACCACTAGCAAACGCGTATATACAACACCAGAAAGCCATAGGTGTTGAATGCGCAAGTTTATAAAACTAGATTATTGACTCTAGTGCAAGTGGGAGACTGAAGGGAATATGCCCGAGAGGCAATAATAAAGTGGTTATTATATTATTTCATGTTTATGATAAATGTTTATTTTGCATGCTATTTGTATTAATTGGAAACGTTAATACATGTGTGTTTAAAAAACAAAAACTAGCTCATTGATTAATACGATGACCAAGGTTTCCTGATCATAAACATTGGATGTTGTTAATAACAAGGTCATAACATTGGTGGAATGATGTGATGAATATTCATCCGAAGTATAGCATTACGATCAAATTCATTGTGTTTATATTGCTATAACATCATACAAAGTAATCCTAGTCCTTAGACCATGAGATCATGCCAATCACTAACACTAGAATAGTATCTTGATAACATCAAACATCACACCGTGATAAGGTGACTATAAAGGTGGGTTCAGTGCTACAAAGGTGCTATGTAGAGGCTCATGGATGAAGAGTGGGATTTGTCCATCCCGATGATGGATAGATATAGTCTAGGCCCTCTCAGTGATATCACATTGAAATAGCTTGCAAGCAAGTGATATGATCACTAGAATGTTATATCACGGGAACTAGAAAAGAGTACATGTCAGTAATGAGATCAAACTAGGTATGGGAATACCGATGATCGAATCTCGGACATGTAATATATCGCGAGACAAAGGGATTTAGTTACAACGTTAAAGGTTCACACGATCACTAGAGTCATCAGTTAATGTGTGGGAGTCAGTACGGATCTCCAGGCCCCGCTGTTGATTATTGATTAGAGAGGGGTCTCGATCATGTCTGTATTATTCGTGAACCGTATGGTGACACACTTAAGTGATACCAACACCATTTGGAGCAAATAAGATACCATAGAAAGATTATGAAAGCGCTGGAATTGTTTTAATGGACACCGAAATTGTTTCGGGTGAAATTGCTGAAATTGGTTCTGCATGTAATATCGAAATGTTGCAAGGGGTTTTATGTGTTCTGAATAAAATAAATAAAAGTGATTTATTTAAAAAGAAAATTGCATTTAATTTAGTGGATATTAAATTCAAGTGAGTGGAGTTGAAATGTATATGAGTGGGCTTAGTGAAAGCTCCACCCACATGAATGAGGGAGAGGTGGGGGCACCCACCATGGCCATGGGGCTGCGCCTCACACCCTATAAAAGGATCCTCATGGCTCCTCTCCTCTTGCACCACCTCCTCAGGAAGGTTCTCTTCCCCCTCTAGCAATTCCCCATGGTATCGAATTAGCGAGATACATGTTCCTGGTGGCTTTTTCTGGAAGGATTTGCTGCTTCCGCTGCTTTGCTAGAGCGAGGACTCAGAGGTTGTCGGTGTACCGGACGTGTGTGCGATCACGAATGCACCGCTGCTTTGCGGTGCTGGACTTGCTCGTGCTGGACTTGCTGGCGCTAGACCTGCTAGATATGCTAGTGTTTGACCTGCTGGACTCGCTGGACTTCATCACGATCTTGTGATTGGCAAGTGTACAACTACATCAACCACAAAATCAGTTTCGTTAACAATGCTTTGTCGCTCTTCAAGGGTATGTTCTTTATGGATGTATATCCACCCGTTGCTTGTATCTAGGTAGATAGATCTTGGTGCTTAGTAGTTCCCATGGTAGGAAATTTTTTATTTTCTATGCTGCGAACCCAACAGTCCTCCCGTCCGTGTGGACCGGTTCGGACACGGCGGGACCATTTGGTTCGTCCCGCTAGAGATGCGATGTCGTACCGGCGTGGACCCACTGATTTGTTTTCGACCGGAGCATCAAATAGCGCAACCCCTTATAAGGTGAACTGTTCCACTCCCACTAAGTGAGGAAGAAAAGAAGGAGTACAACCACACTCATCCTCCTCCACCGCCACGCGCCTCGCAAGCAGCGCGACGAGTTTCGTGAATCGATTTAGAAACTCATTTCATGGAAGACTAATTTTTTTGCACGGTGCCAACTATTTGGGTAGATATCAACATCCGTGTGCATGTTTGACGCGTGTCTTCATCTTCCACCGCGTGATGGCTCAGTCGGCTCACCTCCCAGGCTAGAGAGAGAGAGATCGAACAGATCTAGAGGATTCATGTTCTTTCTCTATCTCTCTCGCCCTTGTTCTTTTTGTTGCATTGCTTGCTAGTCTTCCCCATCCCGGTGACTACATGCACGACCATCCGGGAGAGCAGGCCTCTGAAGCCTGATATGTCAAGATCCTTCATCGGGAGAGGAGCGATAAGGTTTTTTGGGAGCGTCTCGGCGTGACTGCTCGCTTCCGTCTATGTTCCTCTTCCGCTTCGGATCCTGCAACCTACGACCTCAACGGCACCATGGGTGACAATAACAATGACCATGCTGATGTTGCGCTGATGACTTTTCCGTTCAACGTGATATGCTATTTCTCTCTTTGTCTACCATAGTTGTTGCTAGATTTATAGATCTACTAGTTGTGCTTATTTTGCTGCATGTGTTTTGATCTGCTAGGACTTACATGTTGATGATTTAGATAATTAATCGCATGCAGAAATTGCTTTATGATCCAACAGTTTCACGGGATTTTGATCAGCTACGCAACCACAACATTATTGGACCAAGGAGAAGAACCAACATATATACCATAAACATCACAACCACCGGCAATATTATTTTGAAAATGTACGAACCAAGAAGTTGTTCTTAGTGATACAAACCAAGAAGTTCGTCGACAGTTAAAAGACATCTAAAAAACAGTGACATACTAAACCAACTGAGAGAGATCTAAAAGTAAGTACCCAAATTACTATATCAGAAAAAAGATTGCCCACTGCCTCTGTTAAGCTAGACTAGACAGCGGTCAAATGCATATACATGTACGAGAAAAACATGTAATGCCCAAAGTGGCATTGGTTGCTGAAAACAACAGATTATTTGTAGGGAGAGCATGGCAAAGCATAAATATAGATGAATGTATATACTTTACTAATCGGCTCACCAGGAAGTACATGTGTACTATCAATTCAAGTTTTAATACTGTAATAAGTAAGAAAGGGTAAAATAATGGATGAACTATAATGGATTTCCTCACGTCTGAACCAAGTCCTCAATTTATAGATAATCAAGTTTTCTTAGTTTTTCTAATTATAGAGTTTCTAAAAATTGTGATAGATTGCAGAGTTGATAATGCTAACATAGTATTGATAATCTAACAGGCCTTTCGTATTTTGAAAGGTTGACGGGACCCATTTTTTCCATAAATAATCAACTCGAGAGAACTTTCTAATCTCGAACTCAAACTGATGCCTGGCTATTATTTAGAGATGCTTTTATACAATCCCATGCTGCAGAATGAATCTACTCCCTCCGTTTACAAATATAATTTTAGCTTTGTTAAACGAATGTATCTAGATGTCTTTTAGTATACAGGTTCACTCCGAATCTATACACAAAATCGTATAGATACATTCGTTTTCATTAGTTGCATCATTAAGCAAAAAGGAGCATCAGAGGTTTTTTCTTTCCGAGTTGCGTGCTACTTCTTCCGATGAAAAGTAACGAATTGATCGATTTGCGGAAAATGTCTTATATTTCTAGACGGAGGGAGTAGCTAGTTGTACAATCTCCGCATAGCAGCTAACTATTTCATCCAATGATTTGCCAAAAGAAATAACCAACTGGAAACTAAACACCAATTGATAAAGTAATGAAAGAACGATTCACAGAACACCTTGACTTAGCTTAGGCTATATATTATGAACTCATCGACTGAAGGCATGTGTGCTCTGCGTCTTTAATATCATAAAAGATCTCCATGTCAAAGAACACATAATTATTTCCCTTGGTCATGTCGAGAAAAAGGAGTCTGTTGGTGACCTACCATTTATTCATTCAGAACAAGGTGTACATATATTGTTTCGATTCTCAAAAGGACAACATAACTTCGGCATATCGTTCCACACATGAAAGATCCAGTTGTGCACTAGAAACAATATACGCCGTGATTTTTCTAACCTTTTAGGGTTTTTTGGATCACATGATTATAAAACATAGGAATACGAAAAAAATGAAATTTGGTGGGATTGCATGTGCAAAACAGAGGATTTCAAAATAGAGGAAAACTCCAAGAATAGACATTTAGCTGGAGCACAAGAAACACATAGGAAAAGTGCCTACGGATGAGTGTAAAAAAGAGGTTACAGTGTATGTTGAAATTCCTATGCGATTGAGGTATAGGAATGCAATCCATAGAAATTTTTGAGGTGTCGTTTCTTTGATCCAAAGGGTTTACTTAGAGAAAATACCTATGGATTAAATTCCTATAAAAATCTTTTGAAAATCCTTCAATGCAAAGAGACCCTTAATATCTCATTCTCCTGCTATTACACGTACATTGGTTTATAATTGAAGGCGTCCGAATGATAAACAAAAAATACATCCAGAGAACACACAATCATCACCCTTTCTTCATTGTCCCTCTCTCGGTGTCATGGCGACAACCTAGAAGAATGAATGATCCGTATTCAGTGAACTGGTGGTCATGTCAACAATGCCAGCTTTGTCCACAAGTACCAAATCCGTTTTGCGAGTAGTAGCCTTGCCCTGTTGTTGGGAATAATGTAAACTCAGCGAACTTGAGTGTCTGACCATGACATATTCAAAAACATGGACCTTGCGATTGGTCTTATTGAAATATCAGAAAGGGTTTCGTTACAGGATAGAAATTTTCTGCTAACAATCCTATTCAAGAAATAACACGAATAAATGAAAATTCAGATACGGTGGGACGATGGTCCTCACTTTGAAACTTTTTTTGGAGAAAAACATATTAACTGAAAAATCTAAAAAAAGATGGCATTAAGCCAACAACAGAAGTAGTATTGACTGCGGCATGGTACATCTGGTGGATGCGAAGACAATTTGTACACGAGGAAAAGATACCTTTGAATCCAATTGCTAGTATGTCTATACGAATTATAACATCAAGTTATATCAAGGCTTTGAAGAAGAATGTGGCGCCAAGGACTAGTACCTAGACAAAACCACGGGAGGGGTTTGTAATGATAAATGTTGATGCAAGTTTCAACCCAGAAAATTTAACGGGAGGTATTGGTGCAGTTATTAGAGATAATGCGGAAAACTTCGTCGTTGCTTGTAATAATCTTATAGATTATGCTATTGATGCAAACGTGTTGGAAACACGGGCTATTGGCAGGGTTTGGGCCTAGCCAATGAGGTGGGACGCTCGAAGATTGTGCTCCAATGAGATTGCATACAAGTTACTGAAGCTCTCCAATCGAGGGAGTTCCCTTCAACGGCGGCGACGGCGTTTATGATGATATCTATGTTCAGGCCTCTACATTCTCTGTTTGTGAATTTAGATTTTGTAATAGGGAAAGCTAATAGCCTATCTAGAGTTTTGGATTCACACCCGAATCCACCCTGTTGTTTCCCTAAAAAAAAGTATTGAACAAGGTCCAAATCGTAGTTTTAGAAGAGCAGCCATAGAGACACCAAACCAGAGACCACACCATAGTAGGTGATGGAGATTCATCAGTTATATTGACCAAAGAGGTTGAACAAAGACTAAATCAAACAAACTCTTTTTGAGATGTCGAATTAACAAGCGGCACAGAGAAAAACAGTACACATGCTGAGTTTACAAAGAACATCTGCAGCATTCGTTTGAGAAGACTAACCTCTACATATACTCATGCACTTTCTACTCCATCACTCTAGAGAAATCCAACGGAAAGGGGCTAGACCATGCTAGGGGTGATATGGCTACCCTATTTTTTTCGAAATGGAGGTGAAACCTCCGCCCTCTGCATCAAAATGATGCACACGGGTTTCTTTCTTTATTATTCAATATAGCCTTACAAAGAAATACAAAGATCAACTCGACGCGACCTCATTAATGATAGTTCTCGCAATACCTACAACCTTGATGAAGGGGGCGGCCATGTTGAGGCCATCACCCTGACCTTACACCTACGCACATCATCACAAAATTGGAGGCCTCACCAAACCGCCTAACGGCGAGCCGGGAGTACAAACCAGTCCATCAGGCCCTCAGCACACACCATTGCACGCGCTCCAGAAGTCGTCGCCGCCAACCCATCTTGAGGACAAGGATCAAAGTAATGACCTTGCCAGGCCTGCCGACAACCCCACCACGATGTCAGACTGCGCCACCGCCCTGCGCGTGTCAATCATCACATGTCTGTCGCCGAGACCCTATTGTGCCACACAGCCGAGACTCGTTGATGTCTATGCGGTAGATGCAACACCGCTCCACCTCTAGGTGGAACGCCACCACTAGTCACTCTCTTCGATGCATGACTCAATGGATGATGCCCCCAAGGGGTAACAACCATGGAGTGTCGCCATCATCCGATCCATAGATTTAGGGTTTCCCCCGGAGGTAGCGGAAGGAGTTGGGAGCTTCACCTTGATGATGCCTTATAGAACACACAAGATGTCGGCATAACCGGCTCCGGCCAATGGCCGAAAGCGAGGGTTTACACCCGGATCTGCCACACCAGATCTCCTCCTCGAAACAGGCTTTCGCCCTACTATATTAATATATCAACTATACGATACAAACACGAGTCTCGAAACAAAAGAAGATGGTGGGGCAGCAGCAAACACATGCCCAAAAGAAAAAATTCGAGATATAGACAGATCAAGTAAATGAAGGTGTCCCGCAACCGCTGCGCCCTCTAGAGAAGTACCACCACACTCCTAGACTGAATCGCCAAGTACCAAGTATTACCTTCAAGAAGGAAAGCGACGACGCTGCTTCCTAGACCAGAGACTAGTCCTAGGGTTTTCTCCGACACACAGAGAGAGGTGGATGTAGGGTAGCCACAACGCCCTCCACGAAGGAATTGTGGCACCCGAGAGCGGCACTGCATATGTGTCTAGCGAGCCAACAAGGAGTTTTCCCGAACAAACCCTATCCACCACCCCGGGCAATTTGTTGCACATGAGCCCTGCGAGGTCGAGGGTCCATGAACATGCGCCACTACGGTCACGAAACCACCACATCGTCTCACCAAGGTTACCTTCACAAGGCATGTCTAGCGAGCCAACAAGGATTTTTTCCGAACAAACCGTATCCACCACCCCTGAGCAATTTGTTGCACATGACATGAGCCCTGCAAGGTCGAGGGTTCCATGAACATGCGCCACTACGGTCACGAAACCGCCACATCGTCTCACCAAGGTTACCTTCACAAGGCATGCAGGTAACGACTGGCATTTTATTTCTATGTTGTGGACTCTCTTGACAGATAGCAACGACTGACATTCTCCTTTCTCTTCCAGCAATAATTTTACACCCTTAAATATTTTCCAACTTCGTGAGTTGGATTTTTGGCACACTATTAGAGCCAGTTTTCTCACAAGTTCATGAATATATCGAGGAAAAATAAATTTACTCCTTCAATTGGAACATTGCATACGAAAAAGAAAATCGAGAAACTGTAATAAAATTTCAGAGGGTTGAAAAGCCGAACTAACAAATGTCACGGAGAAAAAGAGTACACATGCTGAGTTTACAAAGAACATCTGCAACCCTCGTTTGAGAAGACTAACCTCTACATATACTCATGCACTTTCTACTCCATCAGTCTAGAGAAATAGAACAGAAAGGGGCTAGACCATGCTACTGGCAATTATGCCTACTGGATAGTGTACAAGTTAACCCACAAAGGAAAAAACGAAACAGGTACACCTGATGATACCTACCAAAAAAGCATTGGTGAAATGCTGTTGTACCAGTGAACTTTTCCTTTGGAAATTTTATCCAAGCAGGTGCTTACAGATCAGCACCAAACTCGATTGACGATCAGGCTCCGAAACAGAAGCGAACTGTTCCAAGTTCTAACTGTTGGCCCGCAGCAACTCATGCGCGATGCCATGGGCACAACCAAATCAATGAATGTAAGCATTCAATTTGATCTCTAAACAAGGAGAAAACTGAGAATTGGCAAAGCTTCAACCGGCACTGCAGAATGTGATCAGTAACTACTGATCAAGATCCATGCAGTTTGTGCTTTGAATGCAAATGGTGTGCTTGGTATTGTGATACTTGGTTGCGCTTTGTCCAAGGCTGTTGCCCAAAAATCTAAATTCTGTCTCTTCCTCGTCATCACTATCTATCTTCCTTGGTGTAATCCTATTCTGGTAGCACCTCCGTCTAAGTAGAAAACAATTAAAATAATAGCTCACGAGTTCTTTCTTTCGCTTTGAGCGAAATGATAAGCGGAGACGGTCCCATAAATTCCTTTCTGGAGACGGAGCATACATTTGCATTACCGCCTTGAAATTTGCCTCCTCTTCGTCTGTCCAAGAAAGCACAATTTCCTCACCCATACGATCAAATCCCCACACGTAGAAAGCAGAACCAAGCTCACGCCTCAGCTGAAGCCGCCTTTCTGCAATATGAAACCTAACACATTCCACTGATCGTGGAAAGCTGCAGCTGCAAATATCTTCTCTTCCTTTGCCAATTGGGTCGCAGTCAACTAGTGCCATTTTGTTCTCATTTTCCAGAGGCCAAAGTTTTGTGCCCAACCATTTCAAGGTTTCTGGATCATCATAATTTTCAGGTGGAACATCAGACCACTGTGGCACATGTGCTTGATAACTGGAGCCCACTGGTATTTTGTTCCTTTTGCGACTTGTAAAATGCCAACCATCAGAAGAGTTTAGCTGCTTCTTGCATTCATGTTTCCATTGTCCATTCAAATTGCTCTCATGTTCTATGACCATTGCGGATCCGTTCATATTTTCAAGAACTTCTGTCAGATCATTAGTGCCTGAACCAGCATGCTGAACTAGAAGCCCATGTTTTTTAGTGCATTGGACAACAATTTTGGCACTGGTGGTACTCCTGCAGCACTTGCAACTTACTTCCTGCAGCAGCAGAAAAAGAATAGTTCAGCAATAATACGAGTGAGAAATGTATCAAATCAACCTATGGACTAAATTTATGCATACACGATCACAATGGGAAGATTTTCATGTGGAGCAACACTAAAAGTCGCCGAAGTAAGCAAGCCTACACGGTTGGTTCAGCTATCCTGGATTGGTTTAGCTAGAAATATAAGATTGTGTAGCTCTATTTAAAGAGGACTATCGTGTTTACAGAAACGAGGCAAATAAATTATTTCCAACCCCTCCACCATGGATGGAGCTAACTCGCCCTTGCAGCCTGGACAAAGTCTATGACCACATCCATGTGATCAGCGTTTGCCCGCACTAATCCATCATCAAATCCTCATTGCCCGATAGTATTGCAAGGGAATTCACCGGTGTAGCCTGGGCAGCCACCTGGGCATGGCAGGCTGTGGCTCCGCCACTGCCGTCCACCACCCAGAGCACCTGACAGGCAATACCTGGGAACAAAGCCTCCCACCATCCACTCCAACCGCTGTATAGCAATACTCGGGTACGTGGCAAGGTTGTTAAGGCTTAACTAGTTATACGTGTGGTCAAGGATTTATTAAGTATAAGGATAAGTTCTCAGTTTCCATATTCATCAGTCCATCAAAATATATTTCAACCCAGTAATGACTGTTAAATATATAAATGAGATCGACCACTAAATAGGGAAAGGAATATTCTTTATTTATTTTAGATTTTGGGTATTCTCAAATACGCACTTATCATTTTTTGTTCATCATTCCCAATGATTCATGTGTCAAACACCAGGGAGCAAGCAAAACCCTTTTTTAAGGATTTTGCGATCTAAGAATGAATTAATATTATATTGTAAGTTCTCACTTGTCTACAGTGTAATACATAAAAACGTTGACCAACGGGGCAAGGATCCCTCCGTTGGTTATACATTGTTAGGTAGATGAGACCTCTCCAGCGTGTTTTCTTAATACGGGATAACACCCCATTGGTCAACGAGCGCTTCTGCGACTCGAACCCGGGTGGGCTGGCTCGGTACTCCCAGGTCTAGCCACCAAGTCAGTGCTTGGTTCTCTCTACAGTGTAATACATAAGGAGGGTTGGGCCAGATTTTTCCCTCAGATAGCATACACATGTCCCTCAAGAAGTTCTAACTCGTCGAGATGGCGATGGGACAAGTTCACGCATTCCCTTCTATCCATATACCATATCACAAAAATGAAGAGTTGACTAGTTAGTTTCCTAGAAACAGCTAAATGCTCGCTTATCCAACCTGCACAATCAAAATTAGAAAGAAAAAGAATGGCAGCTGTCCATTTGTAGGGTTTAAAAAGTGGCCAAACAATTAAGTTTACAAGGGTGTTTAGGCCTTAACGCATGACTGAATGACTGGCAAAGCCTGAGGAAAGAATGAACAAACCAGAGTATTTTGTAACTTCAGCATGAATGAATGAATAGACTACAATGATTATAAGTGAACTGTTCTGACTACAAAGCTAAAAAAATGTCTCACTATTCCATAGAGGCAGTGCCACACGGTACAACGCGCATTACCATTTCCCAATTACACATGAGTAAACATGTGAATACTTTCAGTCCTCCAGGCTTTGTAATGATTCGATATCAGTATAAGTTAGGGTTGCGAGCGGCAGCCCACGTAAGCCCCCCGCGAAACCATAAAGTTAGTTCAAACTAGACAAATTTTGTTAAAAAAATTACAACTAGCCTAACTAATTTTTACTACGAAGCGGGGTGGATCAGGTGCCGCTTTGCAACCCTAACGAGTAATCAAATGCCCAGTTTAGTTACTTATGTTAAAAGATGAAATGATTCAGTATCAAGGTATCCAACAATTCATCGGCAAGTTCATCAAAAGTATCAGAATCACCTGCGAGAGTGCGCCATTCGCCACGCTTGCGCGGCGAGCCCTCTTCCTGGAAACCGCCTCCCGCACCGCCAACGCCGCCGGGAAGTATCCATCCGCCAATCCGGCAGCCATGGCGCCCTCCTCCGAGACACTCTCGGCGACCCCCCTCACCCAGTCCAGCATCCCGGCCATGTCCTCCCTCTTCCTCTTCAACACCATATCCTGCTGCCCCCTCCCATTGCAGTCCAGGGACGGCTCTTCCTTCTCCTCCGACGGCGGCTGAGCTTCCGGGAGCCCCTGGATCCAGCGATCTAGCGCGCCGAGGTACTTGGCGTAGAGTATCTTCACGGGCGCGGCGAGGACAGCGGATTCGGCCGCGGCTGTCCAGGCGCCGGCGGAGCACGCCAAGTAGCCTCCGCCGGCGCGGACGGCGGCGAAGAGGCGGAGGAGGTCCACGCGGCGCCCATCGCCGAGGGCCGCCGGAAGCGGGCGCGTTTCGCGCTTGCCGGGGTAGACCTCGCGCAGGAACGCGGCGAGGACGGCGTCGAACACCTCGGAGGGGTGGGAAGATGCGGGGTCGGGGATCTTGAGACCGGCGCAGAAGCCGAGGAACTGCAGCTTGCTGAGGATATCGAGGGCATAGGCGGCAGACTCCATGGGCACGGGGAGACAGGACTCGCCGGCGGCGAGGTCACGACGGTTGGCCGCGGTGGGGCATTTCTCTCTCTTTTTTTGCTAATTTTTTCTTGCTTCGTCGCCCTTTTCCCCCGTTTGGTGGATGTGAAGGAGAAGTGTACGTGCTTAAATGCTTTTAAAAATTTGTAAATATTTGAAGATGTTTTTGGCAGATTTGGGACCAAATGTGATGAAATTATTTTAGGGTGCCCCTATCGAATAAAAAAATAGAAAACTAGGGTTCCGTTCTAGGGTTTTGCCGGTGTATCCTCGTGTGTGTAAAACCATCTAGGGTTCCTTTCCCTTTGCCGGTGACGCCGGCCTGCTCAGTTTTTGATGGCTTTAGGGCCTTGGATGTGTGTGGCGGAAAATGGTCTATTCTTTCTTTAGGTTGTTTTTTTGCGTCTTTTTTAGATGGTAAGATGATGGCTACATCCCGAAGTCAGAATAAGGCCCTCTCTATTCTATCCAGGCTCTATTGGTATGTCTAGTGTCGACGAAGGGCGCGTGAAGTTGTCTCTGGCAGATCTCCTGTGATATGGTTGGTTTTCATGTTTGTTGGTGTTAATTTCAAGTCAGTCTCTTCAATTTACTGATGTCATCAATGGTGATGGTTGTTGTTGTACGTTGATATGTTGGACCTTAGCTCTCGTATGTCTACTAAAATAAACTCGTCTACGATGAGCTTTGTCTGACTCCGGTGATGGAGGGACGAGGGCGGCGATGCGTCTTCAGCTCGCGTTAGTGTAGGGATGGCACCTACCGGGTTCAGGGCCGGGTCCGACCCCCCATACCCGCCCGTTTAATTTTTCGGGTCTCAACTTTTACTAGACCCACGACCCGGCTAGGTTCGGAGCCCCAACAGGTACCCGCCAGCGCATGAGACAAGAGAGACGCTGGTGCATGCGGGAAGAAAACTATGAGATATTGGGAATGGGTTGGCGAGAATGGACGCATGCGCTGCGTGTATTGTCTCGAGGACTCCATATTCCATCGTGTACATGTGATCTGTGTTGTGTGTGTGAGTGGCTGTGTGGAACGTGTGGTTAGCATAGAATTATTAGGGATAGCATTAAGGCTTAGAGCGGATCTGCGGGTATGGGTTTGCCACCTCCAGACCCGTCCAGTTAGACTTGGCAGGTCTAAGTTTTTACCAACACCCCCCCCCCCCCCCCCCTCCCCCCTCCCCCCGTTTAAGGCGGGTACCCATCGGGTTTGCGGTTTCGGGAGCCCATTGCCATCCCTACGTTACTGTTTGTAGTCATCGGTAGGTGCTCCATGGACGTATTTGTATTTTTTTCTCTTTGTACTTTGTATTGATGTTGATGATAGTTAAAATATCGTTGGAATTTCACACAAAAAACTACTCGTATGTTCTATATCATAAGATGTTTTGCCGAATATACGGTGAAACAGATAGAGTAGATGATACGTCTTGTGCTATTGTAGGGTACAAACATCTCGAATGAGATGAATGTAAATCTGTAAGTGTTGGTTTATCAAATGGCTATTCAGTCTACTAAATGAGGATGGGTAGGCAAGAGCTGCTACGAAATAAACATCCCCACTCCAAATTGCAAGCACAAGTGTCGGTGAAAGCAGAATTTCTCTTGAAAGGTTTCCCACGAGTGAGAGAGGATGTTTTACGGGTGTTCAAATCCTTAGATAGTACGCGCAGTAGGTTTTGGAAGATTCCAAGCAATGTGTGACTCCTCTTATAGCTATAGCAAAATACACATGCGTTTTGTGGCGGATGTGTGGGAGGGTTTCCGCTGAACTTTAGCTTTTGATAGACACTTATCGCCATAAATATTCGGCATGGCTTCATCAGATTCGAAGCCTAATGGACGTTAACATGTCACATGAACCGGATGTGTTCCGCTAGTAATTTCTTGGGGCAAGGGGAGTTTAAAAATTCTTATACGTTGACATGATGGACAACAACCAAAATTTTCGCCACAAGTTCATTTGAGTCCCACTTAAAATCAAAAAAGAAGGTTAGCATATGCAGAGGGATCATTTTATAGCAGACAATTTGGTAGAAGGGGTTTTTAGCGGTATTTGAGTTTGCTACAAAGCTTGCCGCTCCGTGTTTGGCTAAACAAAAAGATTATTGGAACGGTAGCAAAAAGTGTTACTCCGTTTCAAAATATTTGACATGGTTTTAGTTTGGTTTGGAACCGAAGGAGTTGACAGTCCAATCTACTTCCTCCGTTTCAAAATATAAGACATTTTAACTTTGTGAAGTGAATGTATCTAGATCTTTTAGTGTTTAGGTTCACTATGAACATCTTATAACCTTAGTCTATTACAGGTCAACCTTCAAAACTATAGCCTTAGTCTATTACAGGTCAACGACAATACAGTCCATCTAAAAAAGATAAGAGACCAAGGATCACAACCAGGAAGAAGCCAGTGCGGATCCAGGATTTGAGTATTGGGGGCAAGAAGACATCGACCATAAAAGTGGTGCCAAAATAAAATATATATGTATATCATATCAAAACAATATATGTTTTGCAATTAAAAGAAAACTATATTTCTACTAGTTTGAATTTGGATCTACGTCCTGGCCTATCAAACAAAAGAAAACTACATTTCTACTAATTTGAATTTGGATCTACGTCCTGGACTATCAAACAAAAGAAAACTACATTTCTTCAACATATATCTCTGCAGCTACTTTTTCCCCAATGTATCCAACAACATAATGCCGAAGAAAGTAATCGCCCCTTTTATTTTGAAGACATGTCTCGATAAGCTTCATTGCTGAAAAAGCTCGCTCCGTGGTTGCAGTCGACACTAGGAGAGTGATGGCCAGATGATATAGTTTATCAACCATTGAATACATAGCCACTTTTACCTGTATTACTTTGTAATTTGTATGGTTGTCAAATCGGCAATTGATGACAACGTATTCAACTCTGGATGGTTAATTGCAAACATCTAACTGAAAATGTGAAAGTTGTGACTCCAATTGAGCCCGCTTTTGACTAGAAAATCTGCTGGATAGAACTTCTCTGTAAGGGTGCAAATATTTGTCATGTCAAATGATTCATGTCACGGATCCAAGGATGCACAAAGTGTCAGGAGATCTATAGTTCAAACACTAAATCCCTCATTTAGCTCAACCGATTGCTGATCACTCGCCACATTAAACAATCTGCTTTGCAGTGATGATTCATTATGGTGTTATCATATTTGTTCCGAGACTTAGTCACATCAACATAGCTACATATTCAAAATATAATATATGTTAGAGAAAAGTAAGAGAATGGATTTTGTCCTTGTATATATGGTATACAACCTATCTGTCCGAGCTTTGAGATTTGCATCTAGTATGCACCTCGGCGTTTTGGTTATTTTCTCGCTGCATTTTTGGGTCACATTGGTGGATGCATTTCTCCTATCTTTTATCCCTGCAACCCGCCGAATCTTACTAGCCTTCCTTGGCCTATGCCCTAGCTCCGGTAGTCTGGTCCATAACAATTCTACTACCTAGGTGAGAATACGAGCTGCCTTTTCCAGATAGTTCTATATCTAAATTGCCACGTGTCAATCAGACAAGTTGGTCTACCTGTGGACCAGGTCCCATAGAATTTTTTTCCGCGCTCCACACCGCCCCTCCCCATTGTTTTCCTGTATGTCCCCAACGCGCCCTCTTCCCTTCTCCTCCGTAAGCCTTGCTGGTCGGAGCTGGAGGCGAAGAAAAGCTCGGTGCCCTCTTCCTCTTTGTACATCCATTAACACTAGAGGAGTCGACGAGCCTTCTCTAGTTATGTCCACCTAGTTCTTGTTGGCGCGCTCGTCAACGGCTTCCAGCTGGTAAGATCCGGAGGCCTGCCCCTCAATAACCTCTCTGTCTTAGATTTGGTTTTCCCCAGATCGAGTGTGCTCCTTTTCCTCCAATAATACCCATAGTCGGCTTGTCCCATGTGCTTCAGATCTCTGGTTCCAGGTCAAGTTATCCGGTGGATTGGACTGCTTGGTCGGGATTTGGGGCATATTTCTCAGCCATGCTTTGGCCTCGTCCCTCTCAATTTGGTGATGTGTTTCCCGTTGTGGTCTTGCACCTCCTAAACGCCAGCTCTTGTCTTGTCCACTCACAATACCATCTACCCTTTTCGGGGTCTGTTCGTGCGCAACTGTGATGAGCTATTGGTTTTCTTCAGGCTTCACCTTCGCCGTCGAGCTTTGACGTCGCAGGAATTCGGCAGTCTCGTTGTTTGTTTGGTGTAGCCAGGTTCCCGCCTTGCCGACGACAAGGCTCTTCCCAGTCAACTACGGTGGTGCCTGGAAGCCATCCTGGATGCAACCAAAAAGTAAAGACTGACGCGTGGTCCTATGTTCAGCAGTGGTCGACGCACGTGTTCCCTTAGAGCTATCTAATCTTACTTTTTACCTTGGCTGTATCCCCATTAATTAGGGACTATTTTTCCCTAAACTGTATTGTTTGCTAATGTTGGTGTAAGGGTTGTATTTTTCCAACAAAAAACTGTGTATTACAGGTGCAGTACCTGCTTGCTCACCTTGTTTTGCAGCTATAATGTCATTAAAGGCTAGCAAAGCTCAATAAGGATAAATTTGTTGTCGTGTGAACATGAGGATAATTTTTATCTATATTCACTTGGTCTTTGCATTTTTTGCGCAATCTGAGTGCTCCATGATAGATTTGGCATGCTGAGAGAAACCAGGCCGTGGCAGATATCCATGCTGCCTGCAAATGTGACGGTTAAGGCTATGTTTGCCTGCAAATGTGACGGTTAAGACTATGTTTGGTTAAGCTGTAGATTCCTAAAAATTAGTTGTGTAAAAACTGTTGTGATCTGATAACTGTGGGAAAGCTGTGTAAAAGTTGTTTGGTTATAAGAACTGCCAACTATGGATTCGATAGGAAGTGACTATAATGCCCTAAGGTCGAAGAGATTGTTTATATGCTAATTGATCGCAGAATAGCGAATTATATATTGATAATAGTGCAAACAAAGTTTGGGAGGATATTTTTTCATCTCATAAGAATCTATATATACATATATTAAAAAGTGATGTCATACGATTACTACAAAATATATACAGATTACACAAAATATATATGGTTCACAACTATCCTAACTTGCAAGGAACAAAACATTCGCCATCCTATCCCAGATGGTATTCATGGTAACCTCGTTCTCCTCTTTTGGAACATCACCCCCTTGTGGTTGAACGGTTTCTTGTGCCGCTTCGGGCATATATTCTTCATCTTCATCACACTTATCAAACTCCTTATCCCTCAATTTACTATCACGGATAAAATTATGTAGTGCCATGCAAACAATAATGATATGCTTCTGCTTACAAGGTGAGAACTTTGGCATAGCATTAAATATGCGCCACTTTTGCTTCAAGACCCCGAATGCACGCTCAATGACATTGCGAAGGGATGAATGCAAAAAAATGAATATCTCAAACTTCCCTTGAGGTGCACGCAGACGACGAAGCTGGAACTCTGGTAGATGGTATGTACTCCCCTTAAAGGAGCAAGGTATCCAGTTCGGTTTGGATAACTGGAATCCACAAGGTAGTATTTGTCTAAAAAATAACACAAATTAGCACCAAGGAAATAATATAGAGGCATATGGAACATTATAACAAACACCTATGCAAATTTTCCTAGGAGGTACTAGAAACCGATCTGCAAATTTTGTTGACGCGTGATTGAGGACTCGAGTGTCATGTGTAGATCCCGGCCAACCAGCCACCACAAAGTTAAACCTCATGTCAAAGTCACATATAACAAGAACATTTTGATATGTATATCCATGACGACATGTGTGGTTAACCACCTCCTCTGCCGGCACCGAAACTGGGATATGTGACCCATCTATGGTACTAATATCACCTCTAAAATGAGGCCAAAAACGACTTTCCCTAACCTTTGCATGATCACTACTGAAAGTAGGTTCTCTCGGTTTGATGTTATCTCTTGATAATTTCCACAAACATAGAAATACTTCCTTAAACTTCATATGAACTATTCACAATGACCTAACAAAACGGTTTTCAGCTTGCACGAATGCTTGAGGGCCTCCAACTATCCATAAGAACATGGCAAGTGACTCAATTGATGAAACATTATTTGTAGACTTCAAACCATAGGTAGAGGCAAGCAGATCATGTAGTGCCATGAAAACCTTTGGGATCATCCTAAACATCTTATAAAAGTATCTAGGACGACCTAAGCACTCCACGACCCACTGAATACCAGTTTGCTGAGCATTCCGGTAAACACCCTTGTCATAATATCTTTCGGTGTAGAGGTTACCTAAGGCCATCTCCAATGCGCCCCCACAAACGGATGCCGCGGGTCTGAATATGTCCTCCTGGACCGAGGTCACCGCCCAACGCACACCCGCAAACGAGGAGGAGGCCCCGGACCCGTCCATTTTGGAGTAAACCGGGCCGAAAGTTGAGCTCAGTTTGCAGGGGCTCGGAGTGCCCACGGATCCGGGTCAGTCCTCATCTGGGCCCGTACATCATACACGCAAAGTTACTAAATAACTAGCTATCATTACATAAGCATATGGGCTCGCGCATCATATGTACAAAAGTACTAATAACATTACATAAACTAATCTAACTAAGCATCGACCCCGTCCTGGCCGGAGGCCCTGTCCTGGCCAGAGGTTTTGTTCGTGGCCGCCAGCGCCAGTCGGGCCTTTGATGACTGCCTCCGGCGGTGGCGCGCGAGGGACTCCACCTCCCTGAGCATGGTCGCGGTTGTGTGCCGCTCTTGCCTCCCGTTTGGCGATGGCCGCCAGCACCTCCCGTTGGGCCACCTCCTCCACTGTAGCACGCAGGACGGCCACGTCCGCATGCACCTCCACAAGCACCTCCCGTGTGACTGCAGCACGCACCTCCACCAGCTCCTCCTATTTGGTTTCACGGGTTGTGAATAAGGGCGCTGATCTCCGCTGGCGCATTTCAGCCTGTAAAAAGAGGGTTTTAGCCTATCTTTCACATGTAAATAGAAATACAACAATTAAACACATCAAATAATAGTTCACATGATCAAACAAATACCATCCAAGTTATTACAACACCGTTTCAATCAAATTACAACAATTATTCGAATCAAATAAATCAACAAATATTCTTGAATGGTTCATCTCACACAGCCGAAGAAAAACAAGGAAAAATCATGAACGAGCGCGAGTGCGTTGGCCATACAACTGCCAGTGGTGCTGGATGAGATCAGTGATGAGCTACTCGAGTGCTAGCGGTTGGGGTTTCTTTCGGGACGCACTCGAGTGCCAACATTGTCGTAGAAGCACGGCAAGTTTAACCCTCTCTCATCCTCGATGATCATTTTGTGTAGAATCACGCAACATGTCATGATGTTGACAAGAGTTTTCTTATCCCAAAATCAAGCTGGACCTCGAACAATAGCAAACCTTGCTTGTAAAACACCAAAATCCCTCTCAATGTTATTGCGGGCTGCCTCTTGTTCCTTGGAAAATATAGCTTCTATTTCATGTTGGGGATCTTTGATGGACTTCACAAAAGTTGCCCATTCAGGATATATGCCATCGTCTAAATAATATCCCATTGAATACTCATTATTCATGACCTTGTAGTTGCACGTAGGTGCATCTCCGGCTACAAGTTTTTGAAGCAAGTGGGATCTTTGTAAAACGTTGATGTCATTGAGTGTTCCGGGCAGCCGAAAAAGACAGTGCCAAATCCACAAATCCTGCGAAACAACTACCCCGAGCACAATGGTAGGATCATGGTTTTTTCACAATACATTCCATGCCATGCTTTTGGAAAAAAATTCCATGTCCAATGCATGCAATCTATACTACCAAGCATGCCCAGCCATCCCCTTTTTCATTTATCTCCATTAACCTTTTGGTATCTTCCTCATTGGGAGCTCGGAGATATTTCTCCTCATACAACTTGATAACCATCTTCGCAAACCTACGCACTGACTTGATGGTTGTATCTTTGCCTATGTGAAGGTACTCGTCGGTGTAGTCTGTGGGGACGCCATAATCAATCACTCACATGGCAGCCGAGATATTTTGGTAGGCGCTAAATCCTAGGTCGCCGCCAGAGTTGCACCGTTGCATGAAGTATGTCGAATTCTTTTTGATATCTTCAAAGATTCTGACAAACAAGCTACGCCACATCCAGTACCTCCTATGAAAAAGATTGGGCGGATATGTAGGTACCTCAGTGAAATAATCCTACAACAAGTTGGCATGGCCGAAGAAGCGGTTGCGCTAGATGTAGGTGCGAACCTTCATCGACCCGCGCCTTCGATCCAGCATCTTCCACCGGTCCTCGTGATCCTTAACGGCAAGGAGGAGAAGGGCCACCTCGTATTCGTCGTTGTCGTGGAGCAGTTCTTCGATGTCGGAATCTTCCGATGATGAGGACGAATCAGATAGATCTTGGTGGTCATTCGAGTTCATCCTCGATGGAGCAGGTGGTAGCGGGGCGCGGAAGGTAGAGAGGATGGCCGGAATGGGTGCCTAGCAGTGGCGGCGGGGGAGGTGGATTCGGGTGGCTAGTGGCGGTGGCAGGGGTGGCGCGCGCGAGAGGGGGCGATAGATGTGGGCGAGCTCGTCCTGAAGATTCAGCACGCGCTAGGGTTGGTGCGAGTGAGGGCCGGCGCTCGGGTCGCCCTCTCCACCCTCCTATGTATAGGCCAGAAGAGGGTTTACGAGTCGGGCCCTTCTTTTTTTATGGATAGTCTGATTTGAGGGTGCTGGTCAGTGCCAATTTTTCGCCGAAACCCTTATAGTGATGGTTATCTTAAGGGTTTGCCCCCTTTAAGGGTGCTGTTAGACTTGCTCTAAGGTCGGCCTAGGTCGCAGGAAGGCTATTCGGCATGGCGAGGGAGGGAATGGGGTGAGGGAGGGGTTCATGCTCCATCCCGGCGGCCAGCTACTTTTTATATTCACGGGGGAGGAGGCTCGACGGGAACCGCGAGCGGGAAGGGAGAGCCGGTGGGAAATGGCACGACGTAGGCGGGAAAGGCCGAGACACAGACATGCGAGAAGTGGAGTTCTGGCGGGACAATCGCCGGCCGCCATTAGCGCTGATACTCTACCATCAAGCTTGAGCTTGATATCCCCATAGACAGGGGGCGCATATGGGGTAGCCCGTTGGGGGAACATGCCACCGCAACCGGGCTGAACCCAGATGGTCTGTCCTCCACCCCCCGCAAACGGGCCGAATCGGACGAAATCGATGTCCGAAATGCGGGGGGGGGGCGTTGGAGATGGCCTAAGTGACCAAGGGTGGCAGCCTGTTCGGACAACTAGGGTAGAAGTAATAGCGCCTCCTGCGCCTTTTTGGTCAATTCGTTGTTGTGTGCATCCATCTACAAAAACAGGGTGTCGTTAGTATTGCTGCCAGCAACAAATCATTCAACATGACGCAATAGCAAGATGACAACAAGAATAATATGTCAGCATGCTCATGGACACACGATAACAAATACAATATGGCAGGAAACTCACATACACACGATTACAAATACATTATGGCAGGAAGCAACGGCGGGTAATTTACAGTTGCAATTGTGAGAAATGGAGTGTCATAATTCTTAGACCGTGAGATCATATTAATCACTATTACCAGAGGATTGCTTTGACTGCATCAACCATCATGTCTGTGACTGGGTGACCATAAAGGTGTATGTTGAGTATTCTGAAGAGGCGGGTTGATGCCTATGCATTAAGATCGTAATTTGTTCTCCTATGTGACAGGAAGATACACTAGGCCCACTTGGTGAATTACATCCATAAACTACGCAACGCTTGAGTAGGTCATGGGGATGGAATTTCATGTGAATGAGTAAAACAATACTTATTAGAAACGTGGTTGAACAAGGTATCATGTTACCGACGATCAGATCTCGGACAAGTCTTGTATCACATAACAAAGGGAACTGGATATGTCATTTAAGGTTCGACATGAAGGTGATTTGTGGAATGCATGGGGGTCAATATGGACATCCCGGTTCCACTATTGATCATTGATCGAGATCATGTCTGTGATATTCCTGAACCATAGGGAAACACACTTAAGGGCACTACGATGCTTAGAGATCTTCTTGTAAGATGGAATCACAGAAGAGAGAGAGAAACAAAATCATTCCGAGAGAGATCTGAAGATGTTCGGAGAAAGAAAGAAGGAAAGAGACCAAAAGGAGTTTCAGGTAAATGGTAATTTATAATATGCATTTATTATATGTTAATTATGAATTAATTTATACTAAATAAATACTAAAATTAAAATTTATAATGAAACTTTCTCATTAGGTCAAAACCCCGGAGGGAATTGACCTAGGAGAAAACCGCAGGAAAAAATAGCAGAAACTGCTGGACAAGCTAGCCCACAAGCGGCGGGTACTAGGTACCGCACATGTGCAGCTGCAGATGCTGGCCACCACCGCCGGCCTACTCTACCCCGGCCCAACACGGGCACGCGAGGAGCTGGTGGGCAGGCGAACTAGCCAAATCACGCAAGCAGGTCGCGGGAGCCGGGAGCCCCACCTGGGTTGCGAGCCAGGCCATCGTTGCCGCCCCTCCGCACTAGGACGCGGTCACGGGCGGCCCACTCGGGTCCTCCTGGATGCCGCGCGGGCGTGTTCTGGGCTGCAAGGTCGGCCCGCCTGGCTGTTGGCCACTACTGCTGCTTGTTGTGCCGAGCTGGGCCTTGGCCGAGGTGGCCCAACCGGCCAGCACCCCTCTTTTTCCCCTTTTCTTTTATATATTTAGTCCCATATGGCTTACCCATAGGGGAGGGTACACATCCCTCCTCCTATATAAAGGGGTGCCCATGGGAGGGATGAAATCATCCAAGTAAGATATTCTCTAAGGCACTTTTCCTTACATAACTATCCCCTCTCTCTCTCAGTTAGCTTTGTGGTGGCACTATCCCAGAGTAGGATTGTACGCGCAAAGTCAACACCGCTACGACACACCTTTGTGCTACAGGGATTCCGGCCAGGAGTTCTACTTCCGCAACCTCAGTAGGGATCAGAGCCCTGGAGTCATTGTCTTGCATCGTATGTGTGTGATAACTTGGGGGAAGCTACCAATAGTAGCGACTTGACCGTCGTGCAAAGACCTGGACAAGGGGTGACGTGCGAGGAGCTTCGCGACCCTGAGGTCAGACGGGTACGACTACATCATCCACGCTCCTGCATGAGCGTAAGCTCTATCGGTCTTCAAGGGTATGTTACTGTTGTGTTCCTCCGTTACCGCATTACTTCTAGTTAGATCCTGGGCATTAGTGAGTTCTAGGGGTGGGCGTTCGGTCATGACCGAAAATTCGATCTTTGTATTTCGTTCTATTTTAAAATCGTTCTTTAAAAAATTGAAGACCGAAATTTACTTGTCAACTTCACTATCCAACAAATTCGGGTACCCAATAATTCGGGTTCGGGTTCGGTCGTGACTGAATTGTGCGGTAGATATTGTAAAATACAAAACTTGGATAATATTTGGTAAAACATATGGTATCATTTCAGTTCTAATTTGAAAATAAAATAATATTCATACATTCATATCAATTGGTAGGAATTAACATTCAATGATACCAAATTTGGCTCACTTGAGGAAGATGAATATATAGTGATGGGCAACTAGGGATTTGGGACAAGACACTCTCGGGTAAAGTTTGGTCAATTCAGTCCATTTGGTCATCGTGCACTAATGACCGAATTAGCTGAACTAAATTCGGTCAATAAAATTTGCTACCCAATTTTCTGGTCGGTCTTTTCGGTCTCGGTCTATTCGGTTTTGGTCTCGGTCTTTTTGGGTTCGGTTTTCGGTTATTGGGTTTTCTGCCTACCCCTAGGGAGTTCCAACATAGTATTTTTTTTGTTTTCTACTGTAGAAACCCATCAGTGGTATTAGAGCATGATCTATGCGTAGTATGCTAGTATGGATAGACACATGCAGAGTGTGGGTATTGATACTTTAGTTGTTACTTCTAACGTGTATTTTTTTATATCGCGGCAATGTGAGATGAAGCGGCCTGGACCGACTTTACACATAATATCACTCGAGACTGATTTCACGCTCGACATACGGCTTGTACCATATAAGTGGCTAGTGGGTAACTGTCTCTCTCACAATAGTTTATACAACATATACAACGGAAGGCCTCGAAAGGGGTGTAGTATAAACAACTATTGTATCCATGTTGTGGTTGGAAATTCGTAGGTAGAAACATTCTATTGCGAAAGCCTAAACAACCACGTAAAATCTGCACTATATAAATTAGAGGCGTCTAACGTTATGTTGCAGGGAAGGCTTTGTGACGTCATATGGTTACAATCGTGAATGAGGTAAGGTAGTTTACTTTTCCTATTACTAAGTAGTATAGTAGTAGTTATCGTGAAGATGAATGACAAGACCGATGGCGTCATGGACTTGGCGTCAAACTGGTGGCCTGATGGAGATCATGCTGGAGCACATGATGGAGATCGTGGAGTGCGAAGACAACCATGTCACATCACATTTAGATTAGATATGATTTAATCTTTGTGTATATCTTGTTTGAGTGCTAGTATTAGATACACAATGGTAGCATTTAAATAGGATGATCCCTAGTTAATACCAACGGAGTGTTCTCCCATTAGTGTGCACCACCAAGAAATTCCGTCATTATGAAGCAGACCGTGATGATCGGGTGCTAGACATCTCTACGTTCGCATACGGTGGGTGCAAGCCATGTATGCATAGCAAATACACTATGGTTGGGTTGGCGAGCCTAGCATGTACAAACATGGTCTCGGAACATGGAGATCGAAAGATCAAGCACGAGTCACATGGATGATGTGATCGATGGATTAGTCCACCCTGGCATCCGCATCAAAGGTCGTGATGATCGGGGATGATGTGGTGTAAAAGGGTCCCATAATCACTAAACTGTCTTTAGGGATGATAGTTTAAGTGGCATCTCGTTTGTTAATATGATTACAAATTTGAACGCCAGTTATGAACGTAGTCTAAGTCCTTTTGCAAATGTCTTGTAGATTATGGCCATTCGCTTAGTTCAGGACATCTTTGGTCCATTAATGAACGGGGAGACACTTAAGTTAGATGGGTCGAATTTCATCGAGTGGTACCAACACCTAAGAAGGGTTGATGGCTCATGTTGATGTAGAGCTCGTTGGGAACCCCAAGAGAAAGGTATGATGAGCACATTAGCAAGTTTCCGTCAGTTATGAAACCAAGGTTTAATTGAACCAATAGGAGCAAGGAAACACCCCAAAGGTGTTGCTAGCTGAGCCTTGGCAGGGCGCACTACCGGTGCTAGTAGCAACGCGGAGACCTACACAGCACAACCACAGAACTTTGTCCCCAACTTGCGATGAGGTTGTCAATCTCACCGTGTTTTGCTGAAAACAAAGGATTAAACGTATCGAATGGAAGGAAGTAATAGTTTGCAGAAAGTAAACTCAAAGCAGTAAACAGTTTATAGATTGTATGTAAAAGAAAAAGGACCGGGATCCATAGTTCACTAGAGGTGGCTCTCCTTAAGATAGATAACATGCTGGGTGAACAAATTACAGCGGGGTAATTGACAAACATCGAGAAAGCAATACATGCATATACTAATCATCTTGACTCCTTTGAGATTCGATTGGGCATTACAACATTATACGTAGACTGCCATCCAACTGCATCTATGACTAATAATCCACCTTCAGGTTATCATCCGAACCCCCTCTAGTATTAAGTTGCAAGCAACAGATTATTGCTTTACGAACTGCGTGTAAAGTAAACAATACGATTGTTCTATGAACAAATCATTGTTGTTTTCTCCCTAGTAACAACAGCACATCTAGTACCTTAGAGATTTCTGTCACTTCCCTAGATTACCAGAGGCATGAACTCACTATCGAGCATAAATACTAACTCTTGGAGTTGCTAGCATCTACTTGGCCAAGCTAGCTACTAACAACGGAAAGCATGCAAGATCACAAATAACAAAGACATGATAGAATCAATAATCAATCTGAAATAGCATCTCAATATCCATCGGATCCCCGCAAACACAACATGCAGAATTAAAATCGGAGCTCACAAGATCTAAACATGAAAGCACAAAGGAGGAGAACCAGCCATCTAGCTACTACATGGACCCGTAGTCCAAGGATGAACTACTCACGCATCACACCGGAGGCTTGCATGGTGATGAAGAAGGCCTCCAGGGTGAATTCCCCTCTCCGGCAGGGTGCCGGGAAGAGCTTCAGATCTCTCCCGATCTAGGGTTGGAGATGACGGCGGCTCCAGACTCTTTCGTGGATTTTTGATTGGGTTCTTAGGGTTTTCGTCCCGAGGGCATCTTATAGGCGGAAGGAGAGGCCGAGGGGGTGCCTAGGCTGGCCACACCACCCCCTGGCGCGGGCCAAGCCTGGCCGCGCGGCCATGTGGTGTGGCCGCCCTCTAGCCCTTCTCCATCTCGTATTCTAGCATCTGATGACTTCCGGAAAATAGGCACTTTGGCTTTTGTCCGTCCAATTCCGAGAATATTCATTTTCTGACTTTCCTGGAACCAAAAATAGCAGAAAATAGGCAGGTGGCACTGTGGCTCTTGTTAATAGGTTAGTCCAAGAAATCATATGGAAAGTACTCCAAAGTGTGGGCAAAACACAAGAAAGTGGATAAAACCAAGCATGCAACATCAAAAATTATAGATACATTTGCAATGTATCAACATCCCCAAGCTTAACTCCTGCTCGTCCTCGAGTAGGTAAGTGATAAAAAGAAAGAATTTTTTGAGGTGACATGCACCATCAAAGACTTGATCAAAGTATTTGTAAAACATTCAAAGCTGAGATCATAGTACTTCAATCATATCATGAAAGACAAAGTTCTAGCAATAAGACAAAGAAACTATGATGCAACATGAAAAGGCACAAACAAAAGATTCATGAATAACAATACTTTGCAAGACGTTTGTTTGTTTCACATAAAGAAAACATAGCATAATAGCATTCAGCTTGTCCCTCATAGAGTAGCAAATATAAATGCATAGGACACCTTCAAAGTTCATAAGAGTGACTAGATACAAATAGTTTAAAACAAGCAATATCAAGTTATGCATCAACCAACTAGTCTTGGGACAATGCACATAGAACTAAGAATGGCCACTATGCTCTCAAAGTAGGTGCATAAAGGTAGAAGGTGGAGACTCAATATAATGGTGGAAGAAAGGCCTTCATAGAAGGAAGTAGGGATTCAAGTCTCATAAAGAGCTTCCAAAAATTATGGTACTTATAGCTTCCAGCTCTCATTGCCCCTATCATAAGCATCTTTAAGGTGATTAAGGTTAAAGTGAAGAAACTATGGTGTACATGCTTGACGAAGTATAAGTTAAAAATCTCATGTCCCTTGTATAAGAGGGCCGCTCCTCATGCTACTAAAGTTTAGTCACCGGTAAGTTCTTGTCATCGTAAGTACATGTGTATCATAGAGAACCGCCAACGGGGTACCCCTTGCCCGATGATACGGAAGAATCCCTATATCAAAATGACAAGGCAAGTAGACAACGACCATCTCAGCAATCTTCTTATTTACCATGGGAATATGGTGCTTTTTTCTCTCTTTCCTCTTTTCATAATCTTTTTTTTCCTTTTCTCTTTTTTTCTTTCTCAATATAGGACTCTTTTTTTATAAGAAGAATGCTTCATAGACAGCTCATTATGGTTACACTACAGGTTTCCACCATGTCAGCATGGATTAGACCAGCGGCCTAGGCGTTTCTCTAACACATATACATAATTCCATGGACTTACAAGCTCCCCTTTCATTTCACACCGACGACATCCATATACAAAAGAGCATGATATCAACTAGGTACAAGTACCAAGTGCAATGTTGAAAGCGTTCCCCATGAAAGCATGGTTCTGCTAATTCCCAACAAATAAGTGCAAGCATATACAACATAGACGACACAATGGTTCAAGTTTATTAAGGGCAAGAAAAGTAAAGTGTGCCATCAAGTTCGTGGGAGCTTTAATCACTAGTTTTCTCATAACAAGTTTAATTCGGAAGGTAAAAAAAAGCATGAATATACTTGGAATGGCATAAGATAATGGGTAGGTATGGTGGACTCTTTGGAATAACTTGGTTTAGGGAGTTGGATGCATCAGTGGAACTCATACTTGGTTGTGGAGGCTAGCAAAAGACTGGGAGCGACAAACTAAGAGAGAAATAATGGCCATAATCATGCAGAGCGACAAAATATCATTGATCAAAGCATAAAGTGATACTACAAGTTAAAAACTAAAGGATCATAAAGGCTATGGTGACTTGAGATAGTCATAACATGGTGTGTGCATGGGCCAAGTCAACCCAAATAAAGCATCAAAGGAGAATACCACTATATTATGCTTTAATATGCTAAAACAACGCATGATTTATCCAAGGCACATTAAGCAATCTCAATTGTTTATAACAAGTCATGCTACAGCAAAGAATACTAAGCATAAAGCCAAAACAATATCAAGCATGGCATGATAGAGCATAGGCCACAATCAAAAACGAGCTCTTTTTACCACATAAGCATGAACTTTCCTACTCTTTTCCAAACCAAACCAACTATTTGCAAACCAATCTATGAAAGAGGGGGTCCAACCAATTTATTCAGAAAACTAAGCAAACCAAGCAAACAAAAACCAAAACAAAAACGAAAAAGAAGTCGCTCCAAGAACAACGCAACTGTGCATGAAACAATAAAAATGAAGTGTTTGGAAGAAACCTGAGATTTTTATTGATGAAGAGGGGGATGCCTTGGGCATCCACAAGCTTTGACGCTTGTACTTCTTGGATATTTCTTGGGGTGACACACATGGCATCCCCAAGCTTGAGCTTTAGTCCATCCTTCATCTCATTACTCATTCCTTCCATACACCCGAAATTCTTCCTTCATATAAAACTTCACACAATCTTTATTAGCAACATTAGTGTTCTCAAGATAAATAAGTCGTAAGGTTCAGTTATAACACCAATAAACTTCCATTAAAACACAAGCTACTGAATCACTTCCCTCAAAAAGCTCAATTCCCCAAAAGAACTCAAAAAGGAACCAACAAGAAGCAAATGCAGAAAATGGCAGAAATCTGTCAAAACAGGCCAGCAGGTAAAGACGAATTTTTTCGAAGACCTTCTGTTGCTCAAATCGAAAAGTTTTGAACTAAAGAAAGTTATATAACAACCTGGGGCATAAGCAAAAAAATTCACGCCTCAATAAGACTTTCGGAGAGTTTACACGAATTTTTACGGTGAAGCACAAGAAATCTGTTTCGGGACAACAACTTTCCCAATCATTACTTCTCTATCATTAGAGGTTACTCTTGGCACAAAAAGCAAATAAAAAGGATAAGGAGCGGTTATTACTCTTCCAAGACTCATCTAAAACTTTTGGGTTATCTCCCAATAAGTACTTTTCTTTAATGCCTTTAAGTTAGGCATAAGAAACAAGAAAAGGATCAAGTGTTCTCAAATGAAGAAGCATTATGATTAATACCAGAAATATCTTCAACAAGGCAATGTATATCATCCAAATAAGTTCTATAGGATCCTCTCTCAATGCTCTTAGGTTCACTATTTTCATCAAAAGGGTTTTCAGGAACAATCCAATCAAGATTCTTTTCTATGGCTTCATGTATTGCTGCTAGTTTAAACGGTATTGGTATCCTAGGTTCCTCCCCATTAGGTTCGGTTTTGTTCATCTTTTCTCGTGTACCAACAACATCTATACATGATCCTAGCATATTTAAACGTTCAAAGACTTTCCTAGCTTCCTTGGCAACATCATAGAACTCCTTAAACAAAGTTTCTAGAATAAAATCCCTCTTTTCAGGGTCCTCAATTTCTTTAAGCTTAAGAAACATTACTTGCATTAAGGGGTTGAGGTTAACAAACCTAGCTTCTAACATGTGAATTAAAGAAGCTGCAGCAATCTCATCGTTTGGAGCAAGTTCTGCAAGGGATCTATCTTCAGTATCTTTATGCTCACTAACATGATTAAAGAATTCTTCAATATTATCTTTCCCAATTATAGAACCACAACCAATTGAAAGGTCTTTCAGGGTGAATTTAGGGATCAACATGGTGAGCTAAGGAAGAGGCAACAACTAAGGGAGACTTAATTTTTGTGTGTTTTTGATAAAGAAAGCAAACTTGTAAAAACTAATTTTTTTGTGTTTTTGAGAAAGAAACAAGCAAAAAAAACAAAAATAAACTAAGAAAAACAAAAATAACAAAGTAAAGAGATTGGTTATGAAGGACTCCCCTTGTGAAGATGTCCTTGACTCCCCGGCAACGGCGCCAGAAAAATGCTTGATGGCTCGTGTTGATGTAGAGCTTGTTGGGAACCCCAAGAGGAAGGTATGATGAGCACAGCAGCATGTTTCCCTTAGTTATGAAACCAAGGTTTAATTGAACCAGTAGGACCAAGGAAACACCCCAAAGGTGTTGCTAGATGAGCCTTGGCAGGGCGCACTACCGGTGCTAGTAGCAACATGGAGACCTGCACAACACAACCACAGAACTTTGTCTCCAACTTGCGATGAGGTTGTCAATCTCACCGTGTTTTGCTGAAAACAAAGGATTAAACGTATCGAATGGAAGGAAGTAATAGTTTGCAGAAAGTAAACTCAAAGAAGTAAATAGTTTATAGATTGTATGTAAAAGAAAAAGGACCGGGATCCATAGTTCACTAGAGGTGGCTCTCCTTAAGATAGATAACATGCTGGGTGAACAAATTACAGCGGGGCAATTGACAAACATCGAGAAAGCAATACATGCATATACTAATCATCTTGACTCCTTTGAGATTCGATTGGGCATTACAACATTATACATAGACCGCCATCCAACTGCATCTATGACTAATAATCCACCTTCAGGTTATCATCCGAACCCCCTCCAGTATTAAGTTGCAAACAACAGATTATTGCTTTACGAACTACGTGTAAAGTAAACAATATGATTGTTCTATGAACAAAGGATTGTTGTTTTCTCCCTAGTAGAAACATCACATCTAGTACCTTAGAGATTTATGTCACTTCCCCAGATTACCAGAGGCATGAACCCACTATCGAGCATAAATACTAACTCTTGGAGTTGCTAGCATCTACTTGGCCAAGATAGCTACTAACAACAGAAAGCATGCAAGATCAGAAATAACAAAGACATGATAGAATCAATAATCAATCTGAAATAGCATCTCAATATCCATCGGATCCCCGCAAACACAACATGCAGAATTACAAATAGATGATCTTGATCATGAATGGAGCTCACAAGATCTAAACATGAAAGCACAAAGGAGGAGAACCAGCCATCTAGCTACTACATGGATCCGTAGTCCAAGGATGAACTACTCATGCATCACATCGGAGGCTTGCATGGTGATGAAGAAGGCCTCTAGGGTGAATTCCCCTCTCCGGCAGGGTGCCAGGAAGAGCTTCAGATCCCTCCCGATCTAGGGATGGAGATGATGGCGGCTCTAGACTCTTTCATGGATTTTTGATCGGGTCCTTAGGGTTTTTGTCCCGAGGGCATCTTATAGGCGGAAGGAGAGGCCGAGGGGGTGCCTGGGCTGGCCAAACCGCCCCTGGCGCGGGCCAAGCCTGGCCGCGCGGCCAGGTGGTGTGGCCACCCTCTGGCCCTTCTCCGTCTCGTATTCTGGCATCTAATGACTTCCGGAAAAATAGGCACTTTGGCTTTTGTCCCGTCCAATTCCGACAATATTCATTTTCTGACTTTCCTGGAACCAAAAACAGTAGAAAACAGGCAGCTGGCACTGTGGCTCTTGTTAATAGGTTAGTCCAAGAAATCATATGAAAAGTACTCCAAAGTGTGGGCAAAACACAAGAAAGTGGATAAAACCAAGCATGGAACATCAAAAATTATAGATACATTTGCAATGTATCAAGGGTCCTCATAGAAAACCATCTCCTCTATGTCCTTTGTGAACCCTTGGAAGATTTCCCTGATGAATCCAATGATAGAGAAGATACGACTCTTCATGACCGTCATGATACCTTCACCAAGGTCGAACCCAAAGGTAGGATCATCGTCAACAAAAAAGGTATATGTGATATACAAGTAATAAATGTTTCCATGAAACACGTATGGAGTTTTCAAGTATTGGATACTTAATGTTTTTTATTGAAAACATGACCCTCTGCGTGAGAGTTACAGAATTGAACGAGGCGCTGATGGCGTGATAACAGCAAACAAGCTAGTTAATGACCGACGACACTCCTTCCATCGAAGTTTATCATTAGGATTAGTAGATTCAAATAAAAGCTTTGTAATCAAGTTTGTGAAACTTATTAGTGTGTCTTGCTTATTGCGAGACGATTATTCATATTAATAAGAAACAATTCAACTATTCTGTTTTTATGAATAATTTATTTTATGATTCACATTGGGATGATAAACAAGTTATTCTAGTCTTTATCTGTATGATAAAAGGATGTTTATGAAAATTGCCAAAACATATTCAAGTTTAAATATTTAATAACACTATTGTTTAAGTCATTGTGGTTATTGCATGTTTTTCATGTTAATGGAAATCAGGGTCTTAGATATTTGATCTAGAGACTTTGCAAAACCATGCCTCGTTGGGCAGAATGACTAAAACTCTGCATTCTGGTATATAAACAAACCCATGTCCCTAGTTGCCTCTGTTCAACTAGTTCACTGGGAAGCTGATGATCAAGGTTTCCTGATCATGGTGCTTTTATTGCCAACTGACAATGTAGTCATATCATCTGATATGATGGACATTTCCCACCAATGATTGTTGTAACATGATCGTGTCACTTAGTTCACAGTTGCAATTGTCAGAAACGAAGTGTCCTAATCCTTACACCGTGAGATCATATTAATCATCGTTACTGGAGGATTGCTTTGACTGCATCAACCGTCATGTCCGTGACTGGGTGAAAAAAATTTCATCAAGATCGGATGGATGTTGAGTATTCCGAAGGGGTGGGTTGAGGCCTATGCATCAAGATCGGGATTTGTCCGCATGTGTGCAGAAAGATACACTAGGCCCACTCGGTGAATTACATCCATAAGCTGTTGTTGTTGTATTGGGAACGGCAGTACCTGAAGAGGTTAGATAGAGGTGTGGGGACTAGCAGGGAAGCTATCGACGGCGTCCGCATGCGGGATTGGATACAAGCGAGCATAGCGGGACGCAAGAAGTACCTAGGTTCGGGGCCCTCGTGGTGAGGTAAAGCCCCTACTCCTGCCGAATCTGACTATGTGCAGTACTCGAACTACAAGTGCTCCTCGAGCTGTATACGCTAGATACTGCCTTAAATACTGTAAGACCAACCCTTTCTACTCAGGCCTTGCCTCTCCTTATATAGGCAGAGAGGCAAATGTCTCACTGGCTAGTCCGACTGGTAGGCCCCACAGGCGGGTCCCAGCCGGCTAGTCATCTGCAGTGTCCAGTATGGCTTGAATTGTCGGAGTACGAGCGGTATGGCTGTCGTACGCACAGTGGACGCCGTGCGAGCCTGTCGTCAGCACCGGACACTGTTCCTGCGTCACCCACGCAAAGTCTTCGGTATGGCCGGGTAGTTGCCAGTCTTGTCACCGTACAGGGCGTACCGTGCACTGATACACACGTCGCTATGTCCTATTGATTGAGTCCGGCTACGTCGCCGTATCCGGCTGCCTCTTGCTGATCCGGCTACCGGGGGATAGTCGGCCTGTCTTGCCCTGTCCGGCTGCATCTGGTCAGCCGGACGCGATCCGACTGTCTTGTTTCTTATTCGGTTGGGATACTTGGGGATCATCCCCCTGACAGCTGCGCAGCACGTGACTAGGTCATCGGGACAAAATTTCACGTGAACGAGTAAAACAGTACTTATTGGAAACGTGATTGAACAAGGTAACATGATACCAATGATTAGATCTCGTAGAAGTCTTTTATCGCGTAACAAAGGGAATTAGATATGTCGTTTAAGGTTCAAAATGAAGGTGATTCGTGGAATGCATAGGGGTCAATATAGGCATCCCGGTCCCGCTATTATTGATCATTGATCGAGATCATGTCTGTGGCATTCCCGAACCGTAGGGAAACACACTTAAGGGCACTGCGATGCTTAGAGATATTCCTGTAAGATGGAATCACAGAAGAGAGAGAAGCGAAATTATTCCGAGAGAGATCCGAAATTGTTCGAAGAAAGAAGGAAAGAGACTGAAAGGAGTTTCGGATAAATGGCAATTTATAATATGCATTTATTATATGTTAATTATGAATTAACTTGTACTAAATAAATATTAAAATTAAAATTTATAATGCAACTTTCTCAGGTCAAAACCCCGAAGGGAATTGACCCAGGATAAAACTGTAGGAAAAAAGCAGAAAATGTTGGGCAAACAGCCCACAAGCGACAGGTACTAGGTACCGCACGCAGCTGGTAGCTGCTGGCCGCCGCCGGCCCTCTCTACCCAGCCCAACACGTGCACGCGGGGTGCTGGCAAACCAGTCAGGTCGCGAAAGCAGGCCGCGGGAGCCGGGAGGCCCACCGTATGTGTGTGATAACTCGGGGGAAGCTACTAATAGTATGTGTGTGATAACTCGGGGGAAGCTACTAATAGTAGTGACCTAACCGTCGTGCAAGGACATGGACAAGGGGTGACGTGCGAGGAGTTTCGTGATTCTGAGGTCGGATGGGTACGATTACATCATCCATGCTCCTGCATGAGCGTAATGCTCTCTCAGTCTTCAAGGATATGTTACCGTTGTCTTCCACCGTTATTGCATTACTTCTATTTAGATCCTGGGCATTAGGGAGTTTCAACGTAGTAAAAAATTGTTTTCTGCTGCCAACAACAAATCATTCAACATGAAGCAATAGCAATGTGACAGCAAGAACAATATGTCAGCATGCTCATGGACACAGGATAATAAATACAATATGTCAGGAAGCTCAGATACGCACGATTCCAAATACATTATGCCAGGAAACTCACATCCACACCCTAGATTCACTACCGAGCAACTATAATCGGAACCAAACGATTTTGCTGACCTCAAGAACTTTCACGACGCACCAGATTTCCGAAGTGTAAAATAGAATCATTTCTCACCCCAGTTTTCTCTCTATGGCGTGCAACCGAGTAGCGAGAAATTACCCATGTTGCTTCCTGCCATAATGTATCGTGTGTATGTGAGCTTCCTGCCATATTGTACCGTGAGCATGCTGACATATTGTTCTTGTTGTCACCTTGCTATTGTTTCATGTTGAATGATTTCTTGCTGGCAGCAGTACTAACGCCACCCTATTTTTTTATAGATGGATGCACACAATGAAGAATTGTCCAAAAAGGTGCAGGATGCGTGATTACTTCTAGCAGAGTTGTCCGAACAGGCTGCCACCCTTGGTCACTTAGGTAACCTCTACACCGAGAGATATTATGACAAGGGTTCTTACCAGAATGCTCAGCAAACTTGTATTCCGTTGGTTATGGAGTGCTTAGGTCATCCTAGATACTTTTATAAGATGTTAGGATAACCCCAAAGGTTTTCATGGCACTACATAATCTGCTTGTCTCTACATATGGTTTGAAGTCTACAAATAGTGTTTCATCAATTAAGCCGCTTTCCATGTTCTTATGGATTGTTGGAGGCCCTCAAGCATTCGCGCAAGCTGAAAACCATTTATTATGTCATTGTGGATAGTTCATATGAAGTTTAAGGAAGTATTGCTATGTTTGCGGAAATTAGCAAGAGATAATAGCAAACCGAGAGATCCTACTTTCAGTAGTCAGCATGCAAAGGTTAGGGAAATTCGTTTATGGCCTCATTTTTTGAAACTTTTCTGCTGTAGGGGAGCCCCCACAGTCCTTTATTGAAGTGGTAAACATAAACACAAGTTTAGAGAATATTTATAGGCATGTGACACAAAACAGAAAAAGGGAAAAAGGCTATTTATAGTGCCTTAATGTAAGTTGTCAAGCCATGATGACAACAAGACCTTAGCATTACCCTTTAACCTCTACTTAAGCAAGGTAAAATCAAAAAAGAACCCAGATCTCCAAACTCTGAAAGAGGGTTCCTCGTTTCTGAATACCATCGCATTCCTTTGCTTCCACATATTCCAACATGCCAAAATGATTACTTCTGTAAAACATGGGCCATTGAAGTTTTGTTTAGCCATCTTAAAAGCCTTTGGGAAACTAACATCTCTCTAGTCCACTTGTAAATAATTCCACACACGAGCACTAAACTAACATTGTAAGAAAAGATGTTTCTAGTCCTCTCTTATCTGTCCAGAACATAGAACACAATCATTATCATCTATAACTTTCCAATGTCTTCTGACAAGCATGTCCTTTGTGTTCAGTCTATCATGTAGGAGTAACCAAGCAAAAAACCTATGCTTTGACATCCACTTGCTCTTCCAAATCTGGGGCGAAACCATGTCATTATCCATCTCTCTGAAATTTCTTTCATAATGAACCTTAGCCCTGAATATGTTATTGTTGAATTGGCAGATCCATTTGTCATCATTCATTGACAAGTTGGTGCTAGAGACTAATATCTGAAGCTGTTCATATTCCAAAAAAGCCTCGGCAGAGAGGGGCAGCATGAATGCTTCATGAAGATTATTTAGAGAGCAGATATCATGAACAGAGGCTAGCTTATCTCTGGCAAAGGAGAAGAGCCTGTGGAATTTCACAGACAGCATAACATCAGCCAAGTGATCATTCTAGAAAAGAATTGTAAACCCAGAACCAACTTGACATTTTGATATAGCTCTCCACTCATCAGCCAGACTGATAATACTCTTCCACTAGAAAGACCCACACATGGTGACTGCATGTGGCACAGACTCATGATAATATGTATCTCTAACTAATTTGACCCATGGAAAGGTTCCATCGTTATAAAATTTATCAAGGTGTTTTAGCAGGAGAGCTATATTTTTCTTTTGAAGATCCAGTACACCAAGTCCTCCTTTTTTCTTTGTCTTGCAGATCATCTCCCAGGAAGCAAGGGAATTTGTCCTCTCATCATGCTTGTATTTCCTCCAAAGACACCTCCTTCTGCCCTTATCAATGATTTCCATCACTCCCAGAGGAATTGAAAGAGTGCACATATAATAATTTGGTAAGGAAGAAAGGATAGAGTTGACAAAAACTAGTCTATCACCATAAGAGAGAAAATAAGTAGTTGTAGATAATCTTCTTTCAACTCTATCTATTAGGGGTGAAAAAACTTTAATCTGAGGTTTAGTGGTACCCATTGGCAGTCCTAAATAGGTGAAGGGCATAGTACCAATTTGGCAATCAAACACTAATGCCAGATGGATTGAATCCTTCTCACTTATGGCCTCATTTTAAAGGTTCTATTGGTGCCATAGATGGGTCACATATCCCAGTTTCGGTGCCGACAGAGGAGGTGGTTAACCACACATGTTGTCATGGATATACATCTCATAATGTGCTTTCTATATGTGACTTTGACATGAGGTTTACCTTTGCGGTGGTTGGTTGGTGATAGCTATGAGATTTGACATATTTTTGATGGTTTTTATTGATGGTTTTCTTCTGGATTTGATCATTTTCTAGCTTTACCTAACTCTAATACTTCGGTAGCAAAGAAAACTTGGTTTTTAATGTGTGTTTCAGGTTCTAAACATCAACAGAGGGTTTTAACAAGAGAAACACAATATTCAGGTGAAAACAAGCAAGTCTCTTTTTGGAAGCAATCAAGGGAGGTAGACAGAAGCTTTAATGGGCAACCATACGACGGGAATATTTTTCCGGCCATATAGTTCCTGCCATATAGCTGCCGCCGCCTCCGTCTTGTCAAAAGGGACAACTTTCATGAAGAGGGCAGACACGAAATCATAACACAATAGCCACCATCCCATCCAAAAGGGAGAAAGAAGAGATCTAGAGAAGAAGGGGAAGACGTTCTTCATCTCGCTCCACGATCTTCAACCTCCTAGTCATCACACCCTCATAGCCATTACTTCTCCTTGAGAGAGAGATATATTCACTTTGGAAGATTAGGGTTTGAGATTGTTTCTTCCTATCTTGAATTGTATTGGATTACTTTTCTATTCTTATTGTGGATCTCCACGGTAATATCAAGAAGAACTCCCCATTTTTAATTATATCGATGATTCTTCCTTCTCTCATGTGTGAGTAAGTTCCTTGGGCATGGGAGATGTAAGGGATTGGTGAGATGTGATATGCCTCCATATATTTTCCATTAGTTGTGATTGATTTTAATTATGATATTATGTGTGCTTGACTATTTGTGGATGCCTAATGCTTGTTGTCCAATTAAGGGCCTAGACAACATGATGCTTTGTTCTACATAGGTAGGATCTTGTTCGCTAGCAGACCAGCAACCCTTGAGTGACACGGGGATATCAATGGGAAACTAGTTAGAGTCGAGGATCACGAGGAACCACTATGCTTATTGCATTAGTCTGATCCAAGGAGGTTAATTGCTAAGCAACCCGAAGGATCTTAATCGTCTAGTGACCGACCATGGTTTTGGTAGTAGACTAGTAGGATTATTGAAGTTGGGATGAAATCTACCAAGAGGAGTTCCGGCTAATTATGGGTTGCTCTCCTACACATATACTTATGAGATTATAATTATTACACTCATTATTCGTCCACCTCGCATAGTCACTATCACCATGAACTGTATCTCCCTGCGCCTTCTTTGTCATCTATAGAAAACCACAAACAATCAAATCGTTCTTTACTTTTATGCTTTTTATTCCTGAAGTTTACATTTTAGTTTTATTTAAATACATCCAGTTTAATCCAAATTTCATTCTTATTTCCACACTTGTAGTCAATTAACTCGAAGACCTGTGACAACTTTGAGTGTGATAGAGACTTCATTCATAAACACTTACCTTTGGGCTCCCTCTGGGGTCGATATCTATACTTCGAAACTAGCTACAAACGATATGTGCACTTGCAGACATCAGTTGGCCGGGATCTGCACATGAAACTCGAGTCCTCAATCACGCGTTAACAAAATTTGCAGATCGGTTTCCAGTACCTCCTAAAGGTAGGAAAATTTGCATCGGTGTTTGTTACAATGTTCCATATGCCTCTATATTATTTCCTTGGTGCTATCTTGTGTTATTTTTTTAGACAAATACTACCTTGTGGATTCCGGTTATCCAAACCGAACTGGATACCTTGCTCCTTTCAAGGGGAGTACATACCATCTACTAGAATTTCAGCTTCGTCGTCAGCGTGCACCTCAAGGGAAGTTTGAGATATTCATTTTTTTGCATTCATCCCTTCGCAATGTCATTGAGCGTGCATCAGGGTCTTGAAGCAAAAGTGGCGTATACTGAACCCTATGCCAAAGTTCTCACCTCTTAGGCTGAAGCATATCATTATTGCTTGCATGGCACTACATAATTTTATCCGTTATAGCAAATTGATGGATGAGGAGATAAGGGTGACAAAGATGAATAATATATGCTCGGAGCGGCACAAGCAATCATTCAACCACAAGGGGATGATGTTCCAGAAGAGGAGAAGCAGTCATTCAACCACCCTGGCCTCTGTAAAGAGCCTACCTGATTTTCCCCTTTTCACTATCATGCCCCCAATTCAATTTCACGTGCAATTTTGGTGGCTTGATTTGCTAGTAACTCATAATTCCATTTAGGCGATGCACTAAATTGTATGGTGGAAAAATGTGCACTTCTTGTACCTCTCTTGATGTTGCAACATGAGCCAACTATAATTGACGAGCCATACAATGAACAAAATATGCATAAGGGCACTCCTTCAAAATCAAATCCTCCTGCCCATTCCACTCCCCTCACATATTACTTGGTATGTCATAGTCTTGGCCTCTAATGTCTTCAAAATCAAAGCCTCTAGTCCATTCCACTCCCCTTCACCTGCTCCACCTCCTTCCCCTCCTCGTCATCGTCCTCCACTTCTGTCTCATCGTTGTCAACAAGAGCCCACATACTCACCACCTTGGCGGCCGTAGCCACGCACAGCTCCTCCGCCGCCACGTCGACGGCGTGATCCACCGCTTCCACCGCACTGTGCATGGCGAAGCTCGTGGACGGCGACCTTGGCGGCCTCCTTGGCCACCTCCTCCAGCATGGTCATGGCCGCCTCGCGGCAGATCTCGTGGAGAGCCGCTGATGTAGCCTCCTTGGCCACCGCCTCCTTGGCGGCGACGTGGTGAACCTCATGCACCGCCCATTGAGCTGCCACATGTGCGGCCGCCTCTACCACCTGCTCTAGTGTTGCCTGGGCCACACGGCCTTCCTCCTTGAAGGCCACCACCTCTACCTCGGCCATGTGCTGGGACAACAACGTGGCCTGGAGGTAGACATCGTTGATGTCGGCCTCCTAGAAGCGGGTGCGGCACATCTCCCTGATCTTGGTCTAGTTGGCGATCTTGTGGTGAGGCATGGCTACTGGTGGTTGACGCTTTTTTGGCGATGGTTGCTCTTTCTTGGGCTTTTTGTCTCAGCCGCGTAGGTGGCCATATTTTATAGACCATGGTGAAGGCATGAAATGGCCTGGGAGGCAAGTGCGGGGGGGAAGCTGCACGCGGGAAATGGAAAGCTACAATGGTGGGAAACGGCTGCCCCGCGGGAAGCTGCCAGTGTTGATAGCTGATGTCGTGTCGCCATTAACGTCCCATCGCCGAGGGTGTCAAGCGGTGATAGCAGGGGAGACAGACAGATGGGTCAGGCCACTGGGCGCAGTCGGCCGGACAGGCCGGGCCACGACCCAAAAGCGACCGTGGCCCGACCCAAACAGACATAAATGAACCATTTTAGTCAGCCCGGTGGAGATGCCATTAGAGCATCTCTACCTATGTTCCTAGGAGGGCGTTTCCAGGGCGATTTTTACATCCGAACAACGAAAATTCGCCCAGCATTCCTAGCACACCGAATTCCGCCGGATTTGTCCCAACTTTGATTCGGCATTCCTAGGCCGAACCCAGGGTGCTGGGAACCGCCTAGAAACATTAGACGCAGCAAAAAACAGGTGGGCCAACCCTGTCGGTGAGACAACCCCATTCCCGATCACGACTCGGCTCTCCCACGGCAGAGAGCTTTCCCGCCGCCATGTCTTTGCGTCAAAGTCCCACCATGCCAAGCCTAAACCATGCCTGTAGATAGGACCGCCGCCTCCACCGCATCATTTCCCCTTCGACTAGGACTCCTTTCACCATCCCGACTTTGCTGTAGCTCGGCTTCTGTCGGAGCTCTTGCCACCTTGCCCGTGAAGTGTTTGGCGTTTTTCCTGTTCAGCCATGGATTCCGACGATGAGGAGATGTTCGCCCTGTTACTAGAGGAAGAGGCTGCCACAGCAGCCGAAGATGAAGAGAACATGCAGATCCTCGCCTCCTTGGCATGGTTGTCCACACAGACTGCATCGCTGAAGCGTGGAGGCTCGGCGAAGGGTCGCCTGAAGTCCAAAGCAAGGCAGCGAGTGGAGGGCTACTGCATGTTGTATGACGACTACTTTGCCCATGAACCGTTGCATGAAGAGGCTATGTTTCGGTGTCATTTTAGGATGAGCCGGAAACTCTTCCTCAACATCGTGCATCCCATCCGGGAGTTCGGCCCCCTATTTCGTATGCAAGAAGGACTGCACTGGCATGGTAGGGTTTTCCTCACAACAGAAGTGCACAGTGGCGATGAGGTTGCTTGCATACAGAGCTCTGGGTGACAGTGCCAATTACTATCTCCGCATGGCCAAGTCCACCGCCGAACTATGTTTAATTTCATGTCGAACTATGCCGAGCATTGCTCTCTATTCATATTTATGCCGAACTATGCCGAACTCTGTTTGAATTTGAGCCGACTTTGTGCGAAAACTCGCCACTTTTGCGTCGCCTGGGAACCACGCCGGGGAACGTCAGTAGGAAAATGGTCATTCCCAGGCCAAAAGTTACATCCGTCCGACGCTAAATAGGGCCGGATTTGGGCCTAGGAACACCCAACGAGTGGCGCTATATCAGGGCGCACAGATGCGCTATATCACTCCACGCTAAAACTGTTCTGCAGCGCGTGTCATCACCGTTTAGTGCGCGAAGCATGTTTATCCTCTGACGGAAACGCTAAAAAAGCAGTGTGCCAAAAAATGCCGACATCGCCCCCCAGTATGCGTGCTAAAATGAAGTGCACGGGCACATGCGCAAACAAGTCCCACAACCAACAATAGGATGAACAAGATCAAACAAACCCAAATAATTCAATAATAAATCGTCTAGTTATTATTACAACAGAAACAAATAATAGAACAAATACAACAATTGTTCATCGACATATAGAACAAGGTTTTCATCACCAATATAACAAATTGTTTTTCATCAAGTCAACAAACATTCAAATAAAATAGGCACTATTGTTTGCCATTCCATTTCCACCACTCCTATATTAGATCTTTTTTAAGCTCATCATGCACTTCATTGGACCGAATGGCATGATATGATGCAATGAAATGTGCCACACTATTTTCTCTCCTATGCACTTGCACTAGAACCCCCATCATGTCAAAAAGGAGAATTCTTGGTCATGTTATGCATGATGACACATCTTTGCCACGATCGTCTTCTATGATCATGTTATGCATGATGACACAAGCGGTCATGATGTACCAAAGGCAATCTTGGTCAAACCTAGCCGGTCCTCTCACAATAGCAAATTTGGGCTTGCAAAATCCCAAATGCTCTCTCCACATCTTTCCTAGCTGCCGCTTGTGCATTGTCAAATTGTGTTTGCTTCTTACCTTTGGGTTTGATGACCGGCTTCACAATTTTTTGCCACCTTGGGTAGATTTTGTCGGCAAGATAGTAGCCATAGTTGTACTTGTGGCCATTCGCTTCAAACTCTACTTGTGGACCTTCACGCAATGCAATCATGTTCATAAGTGGTGACCATTGAAGAACATTGATGTCATTGCATGACCCGGGCATTCCAAAGAATGCATGCCAAATCCAAGTCTCATAATCTGCCATGGCTTCAAGGATGATAGTGGAATCCTTCTTGTGCCCTTTGAATTGTACATGCAAATCCGCAAGACAATTCTTTCAACTCCGGTGCATACAATCAATAGAGCCAAGCATTCCTGAAAAACCTCCAGCCTTGGTCTCCTCCAAAAGCCTAGCTGTGTCTGCAACATTGGGGGCTCTAAGGTAGGTGGGGCCAAACACCCGCACAATTGCAACGGCGAAGCGCTTGACACACTCGATGGCTTGGCTCTCACCCATAGCCAAATGGTCATCATCTAGATCCGTCGGTATACCGTATGCCACCATGCGCAAGGCGGCGGTCACGTTTTGGTAGGTGCTATGCCCAAGTTCTCCGGCGGCATTCCTCCTTTGCTAAAAAACAGTCATACTTCTTCACCTCCTCCTCTATGGTCTTGAACAAGTTGATGCTCATCCTAAAATGGCCACGAAAGTAGCTCTTCGGATATATCAGATGTTCATTGAAATACATCCGCATCAACCTATTGTTCCCATCAATTCTTTCCCTCCATAACTTGCATCTACCAAAAACCGAGCCACCTCACTTCGGTTCTCTGTTAGCGCACCAAGCCAATAGCATGACCATATTTTCTTCTTCCTCAGTCTCTTGTTCATCATCGAATGAATCGTATGACCTCTACAAAGATGTAATAAAAATTGACTCACTTCATGTACCAATGCTGGACAAAAATTGCACCGGTGTGCGGCAATATACCTTGCGGCGATTTCGCCGAGCACTTCGCGTGCGCCATGTAGTGCCGAAGCTTGAGGAGGGCATGCACGTAAGCACGTAGGGACTGGCTGGCGCAGCGGGAGTGGCGCGCGGTGGTGCAGCGCGGGGGTTAGCGACGAGCGGCGGAGGCACCTCACGACCGCACCATACCGCGCTGCAACTTATAGGCGTGGCAAAGGCAGCGAGCCTAGTCAACCACTGTGACGAGCTCGCGGAGGCACGACGGCAGCGGATCTACTGATGCGGCGGAGGGGGAGCGCCGCCGGTGTCGTCGGATTGATGACGAGTACGCCATGAGGGGGTCCTCGAGGCGTGCAGAAGAGAGGGGTGTGCGACGTACGGTGTTTCGGGACGGTGAGCACACAAGTTTACCCAGGTTCAAATCCGCCGACTTTGGACGGATCCTACTCCTGCTAGCAATCCAGTAATACGGCAAAGCCAGATATGGGTTACAAGGTTTTCACCTGTGCGAGTTGAGATTGTAGACTATTGTGGGGTGCCCTAAAGGCTGGTCCCTAGGACGGCTTATATAGATATCCGGCCTAGGGTTTACAGGAGAGACCTATCCGGCTATGACTAAGAGTCGGTTATGAAGTACATCTTGAACTACAAGTAACATTACAGGCCTATGTCAGTAAGTCTTCTGGGTCTTCCCGTAGCCGGACTGGACTCCGTCTCTTCTCCCTGACTGGCCGCCTATGAAGCAAAGATCTAACCCGATGTGGACCAGCCTGGTTAGTGAGGCATAGTGAGGATACTCGGAAAGTATATCCCCAACAGCAGCCCCCGGAAGCCTCCAAGATCTAGAGTCAGATTTCACCATCGTCTAGCTTGATCTATCTTCGTCTTGCAGAATCTTGAAGGGTTCCTGAAACTTCAAAAGAAAGGATAGGATCCAGGTCTTAAAAATAAGTAGGACCGATGAGTACATTATTCGGGTTTCCAGCTTGAAATTCAAACTAAGCTGGAACTTGGTCTCTAACATAACCTGACATCGTCAAGGTCAATTCACGTCACTGACAAACATTCCTGTCAGCACGACCATTGGTGGGTCCACCTTTTGTGAAACCGAGGCATCGTTTTATTGCGTGCATGGAGATCGAGGCGGCGTAATCCTCGCGAGGAGGTTACCCAGCTCCTTCCACGACGAGTGGCATGGTTACTGTTCATCTTGCATGAATCTTAGCGCAGGGAAGGGATATAAGGGGTCAAGATCTCCTCTTTATTCCTTACCAAGGCCAGTGTCTTCTCCTTCCTCTCGACGCTTCTGCGCTAAAGCGCTTCTGCCTTCCCCAAGCATACAGCGCCGCCCATCCTAGGTCACCACAGCCCACAAAATGGGTGATGCTTCGTCCTCTGACACATCGACGACAACAGCGACGGCCCCTGCAGCGGTGGAGAAGGAGAACTTCTGCGGGGTCTAGATCCCCTGCGTCCTTGACAACGACAAGCTATGCGTTGTCAAGAAGGAAGGCCTCCTCCGCGCCGGCAAATGGTGGAGCGGTTTGGTCAAACCATCCCACCCCCCAATGCCAACGAGCGAGTGCACTTCGGCACCCACCTCGACAGAGGTTTGAGTTTTTCTCCCTCAGATTTCTTTTCTGAGTTCATAGATCACTACAGAGTTCAACTCCACAATCTCCCCCAAACTCAATCTTATAAATGAGTGCTTATGCATCTTTGTGTGAGGGGTATCTCGGCATTAGACTGAGTATTGTTCTATTATGGTACTATTTCAGTACCCGGAGAAATTCCATCACTTCTGGTAATCCTTACATTATCAGAACTCTCAACTTTTCTATTAGGAGAGAACGAGTCTATCCTAGGATTAATGCTAGCGAGTCCGTGAAGAAATGGCTATCCACGTTCTTTTATCATAAGGACATGTCGGCTCTCAGCAAAGCAACTGCTTTGCCGGCTTTCGTCGATGGCACCGCCACGCCCCAAGAGTCTTGGGACACAGAAGCTCCGGCTCTCACCGAGGATCTGCTTCTTGCCAAGAGGTGGATTGAATATTTGATGAAGCACAAGGGTCTGAAAGGATCCGACCTAATGCACTGCTGGCCAGCGCGCTGGATCCAGCCCCTCCAACATCATGGTGATCGGCTCATGCATTCAATCACTAAGAGCAAGACGGATTCTCTCCGGATCTGCTCAAGATCATATTCAGACAAGGACTATGAGTCCCAGATCAGATGGTTGATCAAAGAGCGGATCGAGAGGAAGATTCCAGATCTTTCCTTGGACATGTATATGGCTGATGATCCCGTGACACCAGTAAGTTTTCCAATAATTACTCGAATATGTGTTCATCCATACTTTGTTACAGTTTTTTGCAATGCTGAGGTAATTCTTCTTTCAACTTGCTGACCTCCCCGAGTTGGAGCTTGCTCCTCTTGAGGGATATCCTCCTGAGATCTCTCAGGATGATGGAGAACTTGTAGTACTGCCAGAGGCGCTTACTCAAAAGCGTAAGACTCCAACAGTTTCTATTGGCACAAAAGAAGTGCCCATTGTGAAGAGGTACCTTTCCTCACAAGGTCCTTGTATTTTATCTCTCGTTCTTTCTGAAGCGTAACAATCTTGTACTGTCACTTCTTCAGAGCTAAACAGCTCACCAAGGGCAAGGGGAAGGGAATCCCGGCAAAGCCTCTACGACAGTCAAAGTTAAATTTGACTTCGCCTACTGCTCCACCTCCTACCCCAAGGCCTTCTACAGCACCGGAGGTTACTTCATCTCCTCGTGCTGCAGAAGATCCGGCTCAGCATCCTGAGGCAGCGAACCTTGGTTCACAGACCGACGTCACCATGGGTGACTCGGCAATTGATAAGGGTGAACCCTAAAAGGGTAATGATCCCTCGATAGAGGTTTTCATAGACAACCTTCTCAATAATCCGGGTATTGCCAAACTTGGCATTACTCAGAAGACTGCAGAAGAGATCCAAAAGCTGACTCAGCAATGCTTAGAGAGCCGGAACATCACTGCCGAGGAAGAGGCGCAAGAAGCCGAGGACTTCAAGTTCTCTGAGCTTCTTGAATAAGTTCATCTTAATGACGAAAAGCTGAAGGCTGGCGTGGCTCCGCCATCACTAGTGACCCACTAACTCTCGCCGAGAAGGTTTCTTCTGAGGTGAACATGAGTCTAAGCGATTTAACCCATGAACATTATGTAAGTCGGAATTTGACTTTCTCTTTTACTTTATTTGATATCATATCCTCTAGCCCCAAGCATGAAGTTGGATAGGAAATCCGGATTTATGCTTTCATAGGATGCTAAACAACGAACTAGTGTAGCCCCCAAGGCTCGTGCTGGTATTTAACTTAGTTAAAATATTAGCCTGAGTCTTCAGTAGACTTCTGACTCTGGGTATTATTCTGACTTATAAAAAGTTAATGCTTATAACTAGGAATTATTAAAGAATATTTGCAATAAGAGGAGAGCAATCCGAGCTATCTGCCTTGAAAATGCTCAACTGAAGATTTCCAAGGATAAGGCCGAGGTAATCATTTCAGTCCTTATACTTGTTGTTTTTGCTTTTATAGTCGAATTCTTATTTGACTGTTTTCTTTTGCTTATAGAACGGGTCAAACAGTCGTGCAAACTGATTGAAGATGCCGAGAACCTCAAAACCCTGGAGGTGGAGAACGCCGACTTAAGGCAAGAGCTGGAGAAGCTTAAGGTAGATCATGAGCGCAGTATTAACAACATTCTTGAATCATCCAACATGGCCACCGAGGAACGTGATCGCAAAATTGCCATCGAGGATCAGAAAATCTCAGATCTTACAGACGAACTGGCCAGGGAGAAGGACATCACCAAAGCGCTCCAGGCTGAACTCCAGAGTCTTAAGGTGGATGATGTCTACGCACTTCTATCTTGTAGACAGTTGTTGGGCCTCCAAGTGTAGACGTTTGTAGAACAACAACAAGTTTTCCCTTAAGTGGATCACCCAAGGTTTATCAAACTTGGGGAGGAAGTGGTCAAAGGTATCCCCTCTCAAGCAACCTTGCAATCAAGATACAAGAAGTCTCTTGTGTCCCAAACACACCAAATACACTTGTCAGGTGTATAGGTGCACTAGTTCGGCGAAGAGATAGTGAAATACAAATGGTATGGATATTTATAAGTGATAACGGTGATATAAAATAACTTGATGGCGTGGAAAGACTAAAGGCAAAATAAAATAAAGATGGAAGCAAGCAAACATGTAACAGATCTAATTACAAACGGTGTATCAATGCTTAGAAACAAGGCCTAGGGATCATACTTTCACTAGTGAACACTCTCATATAAATATATTATCTTCATGATACTACTCTTGACTACTCTCCGGTTGGACACTCTAATAGATGGTAGGGCTATAACAGCACACCTCAAAGTAAGCCTTCCCCATCTAGAAAACCCCACACTGTCACCTTGAGCACTAGATGGTTCCAACAAACACCACAATTTTATAAAGACATCCAACTCCAAATATAACTCATAAAAAGTATTTGTAATCTCTATCCTAAGTGCCACCATGGTGTGCACGCTATCACGTTCACACACATGGGGAGAGCAGAGATCTATTAAAGCACTTGAGTAGCAAGGTAGATCTACTTGATTACAAAGCTCATGATCACAATATGATCATGCATAGAGAGAGATGAACACATAGCTACCGGTAGAACCCTTAGCCTCGAGGAAGAACTACTCCCCCCTCATCATGGGAATCAGTAACGGTGATGGAGATGATGGTGGAGATCGATGGATATGGCTCCGGGAGCACTTCCCCGTCCCGGCAGGGTGCCGGAACAGAGACTTTCTGTCCCCCGAATCTCCCCTTTGGTGGTGGCGGTGCTGCGAAACTTTTCGTAGCTGGAGGCTTAATTTCCTAGGGTTTATGCCTCATGAGGCTTCTTATAGGCTAGAGGGCAAGGTCGGTGGGCGGCCAGGGGGCCCACACCATGCCCTGGCGCGGCCTGGGGGGACCCGCGCCATGGGGTGGTGTGGCCACCCTGTGGCCCCTCTCCGACTCTCCTTCTGGCTCCGTGAGTCTTCCGGGAAAATATCAACTTTGGCTTTTTTCTGGTCCAATTCTGAGAATATTGATTTTCTGACTTCCTGAAACAAAAAACAGTAGAAACCAAGCAACTGGCACTGTGGCATCTTGTTAATAGGTTAGTCCAAGAAATCTTATGAAAAGTACTCCAAAGTGTGGACAAAACATAAGAAAGTAGATAAAACCAAGCATGGAACATCAAAAATTATAGATACATTTGCAACGTATCAACATCCCCAAGCTTAACTCCTGCTCGTCCTCGTGTAGGTAAGTGATAAAAAGAAAGAATTTTTTGAGGTGACATGCACCATGAAAGACTTGATCAAAGTATTTGTAAAACATTCATAGCTGGGATCATAATACTTCAATCATAACATGGAAGACAAAGTTCTAGCAATAAGACAAAGAAACTATGATGCAACATGAAAAGGCACAAACAAAAGATTCGTGAATAACAATGCTTTGCAAGACGTTTGTTTGTTTCACATAAAGAAAACATAGCATAGTGGCATTCAGCGTGTCCCTCATAGAGTAGCAAATATAGATGCATAGGACACCTTCAAAGTTCATAAGAGTGACTAGATACAAATAGTTTAAAACAAGAAATATCAAGTTATGCATCAATCAACTATTCTTGGGACAATGCACATAGAACTAAGAATGGACACTATGCTCTCAAAGTAAGTGCATAAAGATAGAAGGTGGAGACTCAATGTATAAGTGGAAGAAAGACCTTCATAGAAGGATGCAGAGATTCAAGTTTCATAAAGAGCTTCCGAAAATTATGTTACTTATAGCTTTCAGCTCTCATTGCCCCTATCATAAGCATCTTGAAGTGATTAAGGTTAAAGTGACACAACTAAGAGGATATGCTTGACAAGTTATAAGCCGAAATCTCATGCCCCTTACTTACGAAGACCGAACCTCATGCTACTCAACTTTAGTCATAAGTAAGCTCTTGTCATTGTAAGTACATATGTATCATAAAGAACCGCCAACAGGGTACCCCTTGCACATGATACATGAGCTATCCCATAATCAAAATGACAAGGCAAGCAGACAATGAGCATCTCAGCGATCTTTTTATTTGCTATTTGCATAGGTTTTTATTGAGGATGCTTCATAGAGTGCTCATTATGGTGATGCTGCAAGTTTCCACCATGATTAAGCATGGCTTAGGCTAGCGGCCCAGGCGTTTCTCTAACACACATATAAACTCCATGATCTTACAAGTTCCACTTTTATTTCACACCGCCGGGATCCATAAGCAAAAGAACATGATATCAACGGGGTACAAAGTACAAGTGCAATGTTGAAAGCGTTCCCCTTGATACATGGTTCTGCTAACTTCAACTTATAAAGCGCAAGCATATACGCAACAAAGATAGACGCAATGGTTCAAGTTTATTAAATGCAAGAAAAGTGAAGTGTGTCATCAAGTTCGTGAGAGCTTTAATCACTAATTTTCACATAACAAGTTTAATTTGGAAGATAAACAAAAGCATGAATATACTTGGAATAGCATATGCTAGTAGGTAGGTATGGTGGACTCTTTGGAATAACTTGGTTTTAGGAGTTGGATGCATGAGTAGAACTCATACTTGGTTACGGAGGCTAGCAAAAGACTGGGAGCGACAAACTAAGAGAGCAATAATGGCCATAATCATGCAGAGCGACAAAACATCATTGATCAAAGCATAAAGTGATACTACAAGTTGAAAAATAAAGGATCATAAAGGTTATGGTGACTTTGGATAGTCATAACATGGTGTGAGCATGCGCCAAGTCAACCCAAATAAAGCATCAAAGGAGAATACCAATATACTATGCTTTAATATGCTAAAACAACGCATGATTCATCCGAGGCACATTAAGCAATCTCAATTGTTTATGACAAGTCATGCTACAGCAAAAAATACTAAGCATAAAGCCAAAACAATATCAAGCATGGCATGACAAAGCATAGGCCACAGTCAAAAACAAGCTCTCTTTACCACTTAAGCAATGAACATTCCTACTCCTTTCCAAACCAAACGAAACTATTTGAAAACCAATGTATGAAAGAGGGGGTCCAACCAATTTATTCAGAAAACTAATAAAACAAAGCAAACGAAAAACCAAAACGAAAACGAAAAAGAAGACGGTCCAAGAACAACACAACTGTGCATGAAACAATAAAAATGAAGCGTTTGGAAGAAACCTGGGATTTTTATTGATGAAGAAGGGGATGCCTTGGGCATCCCCGAGCTTTGACACTTGTACTTCTTGGATATTTCTTGGGGTGACACGCGTGGCATCCCCAAGCTTGAGCTTTAGTCCATCCTTCATCTCATTACTCATTTCTTCCATACACCTGAAATTTTTTCTTCATACAAAACTTCACACAATCTTTATTAGCAACATTAGTGCACTCAAGATAATAAGTCTTTACGTTCAGTTCTAACACCAATAAAACTTCCATTAAAACACAAGCTACTGTAGCACTTCCCCCAAAAAGTTCAATTCCCCAAACGAACTCAAAAAGGAACCAACAAGAAGCAAATGCAGAAAATGGCAGAAATCTGTCAAAACAGACCAGCAGGTAAAGACGAATTGTTTTCGAAGACCTTCTATTGATCAAATCGAAATGTGTTGAACTAACGAAAGTTAGATTAGAACCTGGGGCAGAAGAACAAAAATCCACGCCTCAAAAGGACGTACAGAGATTTTACACGAATTTTTACGGTGAAGCACAAAAATCTATTTCGGGACAGCAACGTTCCCAATCATTACTTCTCTCTCATTAGATGTTACTCTTGGCACAAAAAGCAAATAAAAAGGATAATGAGCGGTTATTACAAAGGTAATAACTTCCAAGACTCATCTAAAACTTTTGGGTTATCTCCCAATAAGTACTTTTCTTTAACGCCTTTAAGTTAGGCATGATAGTTTGAGAAGATGCTCACATAAGAAATATGAATTGAAGTAAAAGAGAGCATCAAGAAGCAAATTCAAAGCACATTTAAGTCTAACCCACTTCCTATGCATAGGAATCTTGTAAAGAAACAAGTCATGAAAGCACAATGCAACAAGCATAGTAAAACAAAACAAGTGCAACTTCAAGACTTTCAACATAAAGAGGGGAAACTTAATATTATTGAGATGCATAAAACCATGTTTCCCTCTCTCATAATAACTTCCAGTAGCATCATGAATAAAATTAACAATATAGCTATCACATAAAACATTCTTATCATGAGCCACATGCTTAAAACAATTAATACTCTCCACATAAACATAGTCATTCTTATTAACTGTAGTGGGAGCAAAATCAACAAAATAGCTATCATTATTATTCTCATCACCATAGTCATCAAATATAGGAGGCATATTGTAATCATAATTAATTTTCTCCTTAATAGTAGGTGGACTGAAAATATCATACTCATCATTGTAATCATCATATATTGGAGGTTTGGTATCATCATAAGCAATAGAATAGCTATCTTCCAAAGCCAGGGAACTAAAAAGATCATTTTCATAAAAACTAGCTTCCCCAAGCTTAGACTTTTCCATAGCATTAGCAATAATGGTGTCCAAAGAATTCATACTAACAACATTGCTATTAGCATGCAAATAAAGTTCCATACATTTTTTAATTTTCTCTTCAAACACTTCATGTCCTAACTCAAGATAAATACTATAAAGCTCTCTAATTTTGTTGTCTATTTCCATTAAGCCTAACTAGTGAAAACAAGAAACAAAAAGACAAAATTGCAGAATCTAAAGGAAATAACTTCGAGCACTCACACCGGAGGATGTGAGTACCTTTTACCTTACCTCCCCGGCAACGGCGCCAGAAAATAAGAGTTTGCCGTGGGAGGTTCTTCTTCTTTAATCCTCCGGTGTGAATACCTTTTACCTTACCTCCCCGGCAACGGCGCCAGAAAATAGCTTGATGTCTCATTTCTATTCTTATAGACAGTTGTTGGGCCTCCAAGTGTAGAGGTTTGTAGAACAGTAGCAAGTTTTCCCTTAAGTGGATCACCCAAGGTTTATCGAACTCAGGGAGGAAGTGGTCAAAGGTATTCCCTCTCAAGCAACCCTGCAATCAAGATACAAGAAGTCTCTTGTGTCCCCAACACACCAAATACACTTGTCAAGTGTATAGGTGCACTAGTTCGGCGAAGAGATAGTGAAATACAAATGGTATGGATATTTATAAGTGGTAACGGTGATATAAAATAACTTGATTGCGTGGAAAAGACTAAAGGCAAACTGAAATAAAGATGGAAGCAAGCAAACATGTAACAGATCTAATTGCAAACGATGTATCAATGCTTAGAAACAAGGCCTATGGATCATACTTTCACTAGTGAACACTCTCATATAAATATATTATCTTCATGATACTACTCTTGACTACTCTCTGGTTGGACACTCTAATCGATGGTAGGGCTATAACAGCACACCTCAAAGTAAGCCTTCCCCATCTAGAAAACTCCACACTGTCACCTTGAGCACTACATGGTTCCAACAAACACCACAATTTTATAAAGACATCCAACTCCAAATATAACTCATAAAAAGTATTTGTAATCTCTAGCCTAAGTGCCACCATGGTGTGCATGCTGTCACTTTCACACACATGGGGAGAGCAGAGATCTATTAAAGCACTTGAGTAGCAAGGTAGATCTACTTGATTACAAAGCTCATGATCACAATATGATCATGCATAGAGAGAGAGATGAACACATAGCTACCGGTAGAACCCTTAGCCTCGAGGAAGAACTACTCCCTCCTCATCATGGGAATCAACAATGGTAATGGAGATGGCGGTGGAGATTGATGGAGATGGCTCTGGGGGCACTTCCTCGTCCCGACAGTGTGCCGGAACAGAGAGTTTCTGTCACCCGAATCTCCCCTTCGGTGGCGGCGGCGCTGCGAAACTTTTCGTGGCTGGAGGCTTGATTTCCTAGGGTTTATGCCTCATGAGGCTTCTTATAGGCCAGAGGGCAAGGTCGGTGGGCGGCCAGGGGGGCCACACCATGCCCTAGCGTGGCCTAGGGGGACCTACACCATGGGGTGGTGTGGCCACCCTGTGGCCCCTGTCCGACTCTCCTTCTGGCTCTGTGAGTCTTCCGGGAAAATATCAACTTTGGCTTTTGTCCGATCCAATTCCGAGAATATTGATTTTCTGACTTCCTGAAACCAAAAACAGCAGAAAACAGGCAACTGGCACTGTGGCATCTTGTTAATAGGTTAGTCCAAGAAATCATATGAAAAGTACTCCAAAGTGTGGACAAAACATAAGAAAGTAGATAAAACCAAGCATGGAACATCAAAAATTATAGATACGTTTGCAACATATCAGTGGAGAAGACCAAAGTTGATGATGTCATCTTCGGTAATTTTCCTGTCTCTAACTATTCGTTCTTCCGACTCTTGGAGTTTGGATATATTTTTTGACCTTTGCTTTATATACACAGGTCATCTAAATTTGCTAGATTCTTCTTCTTCCGAGTCTTGCACCAGCCGGCTTAATGAAGTCAGAGATCTGCTTCACGATTTCCTCCAGTCAATGGAGGACATTGGTGAAGCTTTAAAGATTTCCGATATGAACATATTGTCTGCCTTTGAAGTGCGAGATAAGGCAAAAGAGATGCCCCAGCTCATCCAGGACTGGAACATGTCCTATGCGCGAACTACAACATAGAATTCCTTGACAATGGTTATGATCCACCATGGAAGCATGGAGATTTAACAAGTAACCAGGGGTTATTCAACTATGGATGAAGATGGAAAGGCTCAAAACATCAAGGCCATCATGGATTCCTGCGCCGGCTATGAATGCCACATAGCTAATCTTACCAGCTATGACACTCCATTCTTCACTCGCATGGAAACGCCTCCTCCGCCTCCCGAAGAAACATCTGAAGTTTCCGACGACGAGCAAACCGAATCTGATTTGCCCGTCTCGGAAAGATACCAAGGCGAAGGCGATGTCTCTAGTGAGCTGGCAACTCCTACCTCTTCTCCTGCATCATAGAGTACCAGAAAGACAATGTGTTATTCTAAAACAATCAGATTGTAATAAGTAGTGTAATGTTTTTGCTAGTGCTAAGTTTTTGCAAGAACTGATGCTTTTTATTTCCTTTTAGCACTTTTTGCTTTATTTTGTTGTGCCTAAATTTTTACATAAGCACTTTGTTTTTTAGGGGGATCGCAGCAGAAAATAAAAAAATTCCTACGATGTAACCCCAAAACTGCCTAGGATCAATCTATGTAGTAATGTAGTAACGGCCAATGCGTAGAGAATACATACCCTTGTAGACAGTACGCGGTTAACATTCTATGGGGAACATGGTTGAAGTAGTTGTACTCGTAGCCAACCTCAAGGTCGCGAAACTCCTCGCAAGTCACCCCTTGCTCCTTCTTCATCTTCATCGTGGAACAGCTCCAGCTCACAACATTCAAGCGCCGCAAGTGTTGCGCCTCGTGTCTTCGTACACATCTGGTGCACGATGAGACCTCCGGCTCCCCGATCCCGCCGGGAGTGTGGAAGTTGATATCCGGCTAGGAATCCCTGCAGCACAATGGCGTGCTGCAGGTGTGTCCTGATCGCACAGTCCAGACTTGGGGCCATGGTCACAAAGTATAGAGAGAGGGAGGGAGAAAGTCAACCAAAGGACTTCTCAAATTGTGTGTTTTATCCCACCCATGGGCACCTCCTTATATAGGCGAAGGGAGGTGTACCCTCCCTCTTTGGTGCCCCATGTGGGACTAATAGATGAAGAAAATAGGCAAAAAGAAGCACCCCAGCCGGCTGGGCCACAAGGGCCCAGCACAGCAGCCTGCAGTGGTCAAGAGGGCCAACTGCAGCTCAGCCCAGCGGCCAAGCCAGCCAGCCCACAGGCGGCGGCAGCTAGCGGCCCGGGTGGGCCTTTGCCCCCGGCGGCCCAAGGCGGAGAGCGGGAGGGAGGGAGCAGCCGGGTGGGCCGGCAGTGGCCGCGGCCTGCCTGGAGGCCTGGCTCCCCGCGCGCCCGAGTGGGCTAGGATCGAGCCGGCCGGCCCGGCGGCCGTCTGGCTGCTGTCCGCCACCATGCGGTGCCCTTTATCCGCCACCCGTGAGCGAGCGTGGCCCAGCTGTATGCCGCCCTGTGCGGTGGCAGTTATCTGCCGCCCACGGGTCTGGCTGTTTTTCTTTTTTCTATTTCTTTTTCTGCAGCTTTTCTTCTAGGCCTTTTCCCTCTGGGATTTGGCCTAATATAAAAGTTGCCTTTATAAATCTTAATCTAAATATTATTTAGAATATATTAATTCACAATTAACATATAATAAATATATATTTAAATTCTCATTTATCTGAAAAAACTTTTCTAGTCTTTTCCTTTATTCTTTCTCCGAACAACTTCGGATCTCTCTGTGGAACGATTCCGGCTTTCTCTCTTTCTCTACTGTGATTTCGTCTTACGAATGATCGCTCTCATTGTACCCTTAAGTGTATCCTCTCACGGCTCATATGACCCCTATGCATTCCTGATGACAATGTCGTTTGAACCACTAAATGTAGCATCCACTTACTTTTGTTTCTCGATACAACTTGTCCGAAATCCGATCATTGGTATCCCATACCTTGTTCAATCTCGTTCACAACAAGTTATGTTTTCTTGTTACCGTGATATTACATCCCCGTGACCGAGTCACATGTTGCAACATTTATGGATGTAATCTCACCAAGCCGGCCGTATGTATCTTTACCCGTCATGTGGGTGAACAAATCCCGGTCTTGCAGTCACATGTCATCTACTGTTCCTTCGGAATACCCAACGTACACCTTTATAACCATTGTATTACTAAGTGGCGCTTCATGCAGTCTAAGCAGCCTCGGGAAACAGTGAGTAATATGAGCCCATGGTCTAAGGAGAAGGAGTCTAGGTATAGCTGTTGCAACAATGAACTATATGACTTGATCGTGTTGCAATCCTTCGAGGAACGTCCAATCACATCATTCTCCAATGATATGATTCCGTTGTCAGTCGGCATAAATGCCCATGATCTTGAAACCCAGATCATATTTATGACCAACGAACTAGTATGAAATAGAGGCTACTAGGGACTTTGTTGTTTCATACCACACCTGTACCAATGTTTCTACTTGGCACAGTTATAGCACAATATGAAACTATTATAAACTAACTGAGATATGATAATAAAAACCTATTTATTATTTGCCTCTAGGGCATATCTCCTTCAGTCTCCCACTTGCACTAGAGTACAAATAAACTAGCTCGCATTTTACTCATATAAACCATATGCCATATGCGTTTACAGATCATGCATGCTCATGGGAAACGTCATGTCCATGTTCTGTTTTACCAGATCATTATGCCTTTTGCAAATCGTTAATGTCTTCCTAATTTTTACATTCACTCCATTATCTTATAATGGGTCGAAGTATTTGTTTGGCGACAAAGTGAGACTTTGTTTCTAGTGTTTATGATGACGGTCGTTTTCACCGTTGTCATCTAAACTTCAAAACACACTTTGCTATACTTTGTGTATATACTATAGTTATGGCAGCAGAACGAGGCCGGATTCCAGGAGCTTACAGTGACTTTAGATCAAACTCGAGGGCTTTCTCATGGGCACTAGGCCCTGGGACACATCATTCTACATTAAAAGCGAACTAGCCCCGCCATAACATTATACATCACATCAGATGTAGCCTTTATACTTCTGTATCTATGTAGATCGTAGTGCATGAAATGCAACTATGGCACTTACATTGCTTCTTGCTACTTAAGTACAAACTTAATTCTGGTTTAGTGATCAACTCAGGAATCACTTAAGGACACGTTCTTACAGTTAAGACTTTGTCCTATCAACCAGAACTTTGGGTCACTTTATGTTGAGTATACAACATGGTTATATGGAAAAACCTATGACTCAGGCATAGGAGATGCAACACATCTCTTTCTTTCAACCATAGTTGCAATACTAACTCAATGCTTCATATAGTAAGAACTACTTTCTTACCTTGTTCCATTCTGAGCTCCTTTAGAATCTTGTCTTAGGACATTCTGAACATCTTTCAGAATCAAGTCCAGGAAGCATTCGACTTTTAGTGTTTATTAAACTCACCAATCTTTCTTGATAGATCTTACTGTTTAATAACTTTGACTTCATCTTATTTATCTAACTTAAATATTATTAAAACCAATCATATCATTCACATATGTCATCCACATATCCTAGAATGATTTCACGCTCCCACTCAAATATGACATTCATATTTGAGATCCAGGGATTTCACTTAGCTCCCACTCAAAATATGTCAGCTACATATTATGAATTAGCCAAGATTATTTGCTCCCACTCAAATCCAGATCCTCTCGATAATTTTGGACATTCCAAAATTCCTTGATCATCATCAAATCGAGAATTCCACTAACGAGATTTCAATGACCATTCATTTCTCGCACTTAGGTCCATCACGCTTCTTTGTATTTTGTAGGTATGTCTTGTTCAAAACATGACAAGTGAATCAATAATATAATTCCACAAACTTGTAGAATATATAGTTGAATCCTACCTTCTTCAGTAAAAATATTCCCTGAAACTTTATGATCATTATCATTGGTTTCTCCTCTATTTGCAGAGTTTGGATTCACGAAAAAAATTCCACTGCGTCACTCAACAATTCGGAGGTAAGGTCAAATACCTTGTTTTGATCTTTTACTTTCTTCCACCTGTATCTTCATGAAGACACATCAACTTTGGACAACAACAGGTTTGCCCCTTTGTGGAAGATGCATTCATAGTTTCCTAAGAATTATCTACAAAGACTTGTTTACTCGCCACGACTTCGACTTATCGAAATCTCCAGACACTCGAACTTGCCATAGCACTTATGGTGTTGTTTCCATGAATCTTTAGATGTTCCTTTGTATTTCAAATGAGTGTTTGCTTATTTTGATCTTTTACTTTAAATGACAACTATAACCCCAATAAGAGTTAATACTATACCATATGTATCTTAATACATAATGATTATGATGTTTAGATATTTCAACAAAGTTTGAATTCATCCAATTATCATAATTTGTGAAACATCTTTCACAAGTTCCTTTTATGCTAAACTTAACTTGAATACCTTAGTCATGTCGATCAAATCGAAGAGACTTGTTAATTCAGTTAATTCAATATCCTCCTATTGTTGTGAACTCATTTGAACAATTCAAATCATTTCAAACTTATGTTTCATTAAGTAAATACGCTTATTTACTTAAGTCCACAATTAACAAATGATTTCCACTACTTGTTGAAAATACGACACATCACTATGTATAAGATTCAACATTTCTTCGCATATCACCGTTTTACCAGAATGCGGAGTTTTAGTCATTCTGCCCAAGAGGCATGGTTTTGCAAAGTCTCTAGATTAAGCATCTAGGACCCCGATCTTCATAAAGAACATGCAATAACCAAAATGACTTAAACTATAGTGTTATTTCATTATTAAACTTTGGATATCATTTAGCATTCTAATCCTTTATAAATGTTTAAAATATTATCATTAACATAGTGATAAGAATAACTTGTTTATAATCATAGTGTGACCATAAGGTATCGTTCATAAGAATAGTACAAACTGGCTTGTAACTTGTTCATATGAATAATCGTCTCGCTAAAAGCAAGACACACAAAAAAAGGATTGCAAATTTATATTCAAGTCCACTAATCCAAATGACAAACTTTGAGGAAAGAGCTGATGTCGGCCATCAACTGTTTTTCTTGCCGTCATCAAGTCACGTTGCCTCAAATCTAGCAATTCTCAAGCAGATCCTCCTGTTTTCACAAAACGGGACAAGTATCAAAAACTTTGCAAACTGCAACATGTTTTGCAAGAACCACATTTATAATTTTGTATATCTAACATATACCTTTTCATCCATGACCTCCATTCGCAATCAAGCCCTTCCAAGAGTTCTTAACTCTAATGCAAGACCGCTAAGTGTTTTTCCAAACATTCTGGAGTCATCGATTTATCTCCTAATGGTTATTGTATCAAGAAGAGAAGATCACCTTTTACGAGGATATCCCTCAGGCATGGGTATTAATATATGAAGTTGGACCCTTTTGCTAAGTTCCATATTAAGCAATATATTCCCATGGTCGCAAAGGACCTCAATGGGATAGGCCATGATCTACTAAGGTATTTGCAAACAGATATCTGGACTAAGTTTATAATAATAGATCAATTTATAATTGGTCTCCACTAAAATTGTCATCCCCAAGAGGATTTTAGTAATCACATGATCCCTATCCTCTGCACCTCCCCCGATCATCACGGCCATCAGTGCAGTATCAAAGGTAGACATTCACTAATGTCAATCACATCATCCATGTGACTCATGCTCCATCTTTCGATCTCTTGTGTTTCGAGGCCATGTCCGCACATGCTAGGCTCGCCAAATATAACTTGTGTGTATTTGTTGTGCAACATGGCTTACACCCACTTTATGCGAACGTAGATATGTCTGACACCCATGCCTGTACCATGGATCGCCTCATACCGAAGAACTTTCTTGGTGGTGCACACACAAGGGGAACACAGAGCATTGGAATTAAATAGGGATTATCTAATTTGCTACCGTTGAGTATCTAAATACTAGAACACAATAAGATGTAAAATAGGTATCAACATCATATGTATAATGTGATATGATATGGTATTTCTTGCGCCTTGATCTCCATCGAGCGCTCCGGCATGATCTCCGTCTTGCCCTTGGTTTGACGCCAAGTCCACGACGCCTCCACCAGGTCGTTCATCGGAACGATGACTATTACTATAGTACTTAGCAACAGAAAAGTAAACTACTTTACCTTTGTAACGACCAATGCCATATCATAATCACATGCCCCCTGCAAAATAAAGTTAGACGCCTCTACTTTATCTATTGCAAGTTTTACGTGGTTGTTAGGGATTTTGCAATAGAACCGTTTCTAAACTACGAACTTTCCAACCACAACACGGATCCGATAGTTGTCTCTACTACACCCCTTTCGGGGCCCTCCGTTGTAAATGCTATATCAACTATCGAATGAGAGACATACACCCGCTAGCCACTTATATGGTACAAGCCGTATGTTAAGCGTGGAACCAGGCTCGCGTACGAATACGCGTAAGGTCGGTCCGAGCCGCTTCATCAAACAATACCGCGATATAAACAAGCACACGTTAGAGGGTAACAACTAAGGGATCAATGCCCGCACAATACTTGTGCTTACTGGCCGTACATCACTCCTATGCAAGATCGGCTCTGATACCACTGAAGGGGATCGTAGCAGAAAACAAAAAATTTCCTACGATGTAACCCCACAACTGCCTAGGATCTATCTATGTAGTAATGCAGTAACGACCAATGCGTAGAGAATACATACCCTTATAGACCGTACGCGGTTAACGTTCCGCGGGGAACATGGTTGAAGTAGTCGTACTCGTAGCCGACCTCAAGGTCGCGAGGCTCCTCGCAGGTCACCCCTTGCTCCTTGTTCATCTTCATCGTGCAATAGCTCCGGCTCACGACATTCAAGCGCCCCAAGTGTTGCGCCTCGTGTCTTCGTACACATCCGATGCACAATGAGACCTCCGGCTCGCCGATCCCGCCGAGAGTGTGGAAGTTGATATCCTGTTAGGAATCCCTGCAGCGCAACAGCGTGCTGCAGGTGTGCCTCGATCGCACAACCTAGACTTGGGGCCATGGTCACAAGGTATAGAGAGAGGGAGGGAGAAAGTCAACCAAAGGACTTCTCAAATTGTGTGTTATCCCACCCATGGGCACCTCCTTATATAGGCAAAGGGAGGTGTACCCTCCCTCTTAGGGTGCCCCATGTGGGACTAATAGATGAAGAAAATAGGCAAAAAGAAGCACCCCAGTCGGCTGGGCCACAAGGGCCCAGAACAGCAGCCTGCAGCGGCCAAGAGGGCCAACTGCAGCTCAGCCCGGCAGACAAGCCAGTCAGCCCACAAGCGGCGGCAGCTAGCGGCCCGGGGACTTTGCCCCCGGCGGCCGAAGGAGGAGAGCGGCAGGGAGGGAGAGGCCGGGTGGGCCGGTAGTGGCCGCGGCCTGCCTGGCGGCCTGGCTCCCCGCGCGCCCGAGTGGACCGGGGTCGAGCCGGCCGGCCGGCAGCCGTCTAGTTGCTGTCCGCCCCCGTGCGGCGCCCTTTATCCGCCGCCCGCGAGCGAGCGTGGCCCAGCTGTATGCCGCCCTGTGCGGTGGCAGTTATCTGCCGCCCACGGGGCTGGCTGTTTTTCTTTTTTCTATTTCTTTTTCTGCAGCTTTTCTTCTAGGCCTTTTCCCTCCGAGATTTGGCCTAATATAAAAGTTGCCTTTATAAATCTTAATCTAAATATTATTTAGAATATATTAATTCACAATTAACATATAATAAATATATATTTAAATTCTCATTTATCCGAAAACACTTTTCCGGTCTTTTCCTTTATTCTTTCTCCGAACAACTTCGGATCTTTCTGTGGAACGATTCCGGCTTTCTCTCTTTCTCTACTGTGATTCTGTCTTACGAATGATCGCTCTCATCATACCCTTAAGTATATCCTCTCACGGCTCGGTAATACTCTAGACATGATCTATATCAATGATCAACAGAGGGACCAGGGATGCCCATATGACCCCTATGCATTCCTGATGACAATGTCGTTTGAACCGCTAAATGTAGCATCCTCTTCCTTTTATTTCTCGATACAACTAGTCCGAGATTCGATCATCGGTATCCCATACCTTGTTCAATCTCGTTCACAACAAGTTATGTTTTCTTGTTACCGTGATATTACATCCCCGTGACCGAGTCACATGTTGCAACATTTATGGATGTAATCTCACCAAGCCGGTCGTATATATCTTTACCCGTCTTGTGGGTGAACAAATCCCGGTCTTGCAGTCACATGTCATCTACTGTTCCTTCGGAATACCCAACGTACACCTTTATAACCACTTTATTACCAAGTGGCGCTTGATGCAGTCTAAGCAGCCTCGGGAAACAGTGAGTAATATGAGCTCACGATCTAAGGAGAAGGAGTCTAGGTATAGCTATTGCAACAATGAACTATATGACTTGTTCGTGTTGCAATCCTTCGAGGAATGTCCAATCACATCATTCTCCAATGATATGATCCCGTTGTCAGTCGGCATAAATGCCCATGATCTTGAAACCCAGATCATCTTCATGACAAACAAACTAGTATGAAAGAGAGGCTACTAGGGACTTTGTTGTTTCATACCACACCTGTACCAATGTTTCTACTTGGCACAGTTATAGCACAATATGAAACTATTATAAACTAATTGAGATATGATAATAAAAACCTATTTATTATTTGCCTCTAGGGCATATCTCCTTCAGTTTTGTCTATACTTATCGCTTATCTGGCTTTCCGCATCGTCCCTTTCGTGAGACGACAAACCTTCAACACAGAAACTTTGTTGAGCAACGGAGCTCAATTGCTAAACCAGTTTAAACTCGGAAACAAGGCCGGTTTCTGGTATCAACAATTCACTACTCGGAAAATACCTGCCTCCGGCAATCATATAAAGAACCAAAATATAAACTAGAAAATTTTAATTTTATACCCGAAGGTAGCATTTTTAGAATCATAAATCTAACCAGCACTAACATGAGTATAAAGTACTTTCAAGTATTCTGAGATTTTCGACTGTGACATGATCATTCGGAAATAAGATGGTAATATAAAAATTTCTCATAAAATATTGAGATAACCAATACTTTGTTTCTCATTGAACATGTACACATATATGATTACAAAGAAAGAAATTTTAAGAATAAAACGGACATAGCTGAGCAATATTCCGCGGTCTGTCTAATTCTTCTGGGTCTATACTACCTCCAGCTCTCTTGCTCTTCTTAGTAGCAAGTCTTTCTTTGACTTGCCGCATGTTAGTTAGATAGTAAGAACCATTGTGCAATACTCGGCTAACTAAAAAGGGCTCTTCCCATACTAGGGAAAGTTTGTGCTTTCTTTTCTGCACTAGCCGGAGAACTAAATCGCCCTTACTGAAAGACCGGTTTCTGACTCTCTGGCTATGATACTTGCGTAACTTCTGCTGATAGGTAGTTGATCTCTGCTCAGCAACAACGCGAACTTCTTCGATTAAATCGAGATCATTTTGTCGAGAAATTTCAGCATCCTCTTCAATATACGCGATAACTCGAGGAGAAGTATGAATTAAATCGCTAGGAAGAACTGCTTCTATAGCATAGACCAAGAAGAAAGGTGTGTATCCGGTTGACCTATTCAGAGTTGTTCTTAAGCTCCATATCACAGACGGTAATTCGTCCGCCCAAGCCCCCACAGCATGACGAAGTGGTGCTTCGAGTCTTGGTTTGAGGCCCTATAGGATTAGACCATTTGCTCTTTCAACTTGCCCATTGGGTTGTGGATGCGTGACTGACGCAATGCAAGCCGGGTTTTTTGTTTGTCGCAGAATCCAACAAGTTCTCCCATAGAAAAATTGCTCTCGTTGTCCGTGATAATACTATGCAGATAACCATATCAGATTATAACATCCTTGACAAATCTTCTTGCTGTTGCTCCATCACAACTTGTGACGGGTTTAGCCTCAATACATTTGTGAACTTATCCACCATCACTAAGAGGTGAGTAAATCCACTTGGAGCCCGTTTAAACGGTCCTACCATGTCAAGCCCCCAGACCGCGAAGGGCCATGTTATCGGAATTATTCACAGCTGATCAGCCAGAACATGAGCTCGTTTGGCGTACTTTTGTTTGCATTTACACGTCTTGACCAGTCGTTCGGCGTCTGCCTTGGCTATAAGCTAGAAAAGACCGTGTTAGAAAGCTTTTGCCACTAAAGATTTAGCTGCAGCATGATGGCTGCATTCGCCTTCGTGAATTTCCCTTAGGATTTCCACTCCTTCTTTCGGAGATACGCAGCGCTGAAAAACCCCAAATACACTCTGTTTATAGAGCTCACAATTTACTATTGTATAGGTTTTTGGTCGTCGGATGATCTGCCGGCTCAGAACCTCGTCTTCGGGTAATTTTCCGTCTACCAAGAAATCCAGGTAGGGTTTTGTGCAGCTGGGAATCACAGCCAGAACTGCTACTAAAGTTCAGTCAGACTTGGTCGGATATTCCTCATCAACTCCTATTCCTCATCAACCCCTCGAACGATTTAGCTAGTTCATCCACGATAGCCCTATATGCTGCCATGTGTTTATTTGCCTTATAGTGATCCGACACTTGTTGAGAAACAAGATCCGAATCTCCATAACACATAAGTTGTTGGATGTCGATATCCTTAGCAATCCAGATTCCATGCAGTGCATCATATTCGGCGATGTTGTTTTTTGCCGTGAAGTGGATTTGCAACACATAGAAAAGCTTATCTCCTTAGGGTGATTTGAGCACCACGCCAGCCCCCGAGCCCCCGAGCGCTTTAGATCCTTCAAAATGCAGGGTCCAGTATTTTGACTCTGGGAGGGTCATATTTTCCATTTTCTCTGTCCAATCAACAACAAAGTCAGCAAGGATTTGGGATTTAATTACTGTATGAGGTTTGTACTCAATGTCGAAAGCTGAAAGCTCTATTCCCCATTTTGCAACGCGTTCTGTAGCATCACTGTTGTTAATTATGTCTCTCATGGGAGCTGTGCTCACCACAGTAATTTGATGCTCCTGAAAGTAATGTCGTAGCTTCCTAGATGCGAAGAACACACCGTAAGCCATCTTTTGATAATGTGGATACCGCTGCTTTGATTCAGTTAGGACTTTACTGAGGTAGTGATAACCCACAAGTATAGGGGATCATGTGTAGCCTTTTCAATAAGTAAGAGTGTCGAACCCAACGAGGAGCTAAAGGTAGGATAAATATTCTCTCAAGTTCTATCAACCACTGATACAACTCTACGCACACTAAACGTTTGCATTATCTAGGAAAAAACTAGAGCAACAATACGAGTAATAGAGATAGCTTTGCATCATAATAAATATCAAGAAAGTAAAGCTAGTTGTTGCAGCAATAAAATACACTAAACTAACAGAACCATGAGTGTGGAATAGTGGTGGTAATTGTGGTGGCTTTGTCCAAGTTTAAATATCGAATAGATCGGATTCATTGTCTTCGATGCAGTTTTCTATGTGGGAGAGGCTAAATATACATGCGCTTCACTACTTGGAATTACATGTACTATATGATTGGATTGTTAGCAAACATCCATAAGTACTAATCAATGCATTAAGGTTTCCCCAACCATAGCCTTAAGTTTAATGGTCCTCTTACTCCCATACGTGCAACGTTCTGGTTCGCGTCCTCAGGTTTCTGTCACTCCGGCAGAACTTCCCCCTTCCTCTTACACATACTACAAACCCTAGGATGTTTAATCCATTCGCGCACAAATATAATGGACACCAAAGGACTGTACCATATCAACATACGACTCTAATGAACCAAAGACGTTCAACTATTCAATCTAAGAACAAAGAAACTATGCAAACATGGCATAGATCATAGGATTATAACTTATAGCATCAAACACCATGTTTACATAGGACGGTATAGAGGTGTGTGGGAGGATGACCCACTGCATACTAGGAGGATTAGGTGATGGAGATGGCGGTGAAGATGGTGAAGAGGGCGGCGGCGGCGCCGACGGCGGCACGGGGGACTTCTTCCCCGCCGCCGGTATCATGGGGGAGCACCGCCCCTTAGCCCCCTTCCTTCATGGCTTCTTGGGAGCCCTCCCCCATGGCGATGGGATCCATGGGAGAGGCAAAAATGTGGCTTTGGTGGCTGCAAAATCGTGGGTGGAGATGCCCTGGGCGAATTAGGTTTCCTCCCTTTATATAGCTTCTTGGATTCCCGTCACCCCATCTTGGGCTGCAGTAAATCGGGCCTAAAAGTCCCGTCCGGACTCAGAATCAGCTAAAGTTTATGTCCAGAACATTTGTCGCGAAATTTCCAAAACCTTTGTAGTTAAAGATTTTTCCGTTTGACGTTGTCTTCAACCCGGAACGTGACCATCTTCAAAAAGAGTTCTGACACAGATTTCTGGAAAAATCTCAATTTGACTCCAACAAGGTTTCCACTTGTATTCTTGGTAATTCCTACACATCAAAGTGTAAAACAAGAACATTGTGCACTTTTGCAACTATTAGTAGGTTAGTCCAAATAAATCATAAACTTTATACAAAAAGGAGTGTCAAAACATATTATTAGCATAAAACCATCAAAAATTATAAATACGTTATAGACGTATCAACATCCCCAAGCTTAGTTCCTGCTCGTCCTCGAGTAGGTAAATGATCAAAACAATGTAATTTTTGAGGTGACATGCAGACAACACAATCTTGATCATCATAATTGTAAAAGCATTGATAGCTGGGATTAAGGTACTCTAAACATGAATCATGAAAGATAGAGTTCTAATAATAAGACATAGCAACTATGTTGTAACATGAAAAGGCACAAACAAAAGATTCATGAATAACAATGCTTTGCAAGACGTTTGTTTGTTTCACATAGAGAATGCATAATGAGAATGATATTCAGCTTATCCCTCATAGAGTAGCAAAACATAAATGCATAGGACACCTTCAAAGTTCATAAGGGTGACTAGATACAAATAGTTTAGGAACAAGCAATTTCAAAGTTATGCATCAATCAAAAAGTCTTGGGACAATGCACATAGAACTAAGAATGGCCACTATGCTCTCTTAATTGGTGCATAAAGATAGAAGGTGGAGACTCAATATAAAAGTGGAAGAAAAACATTCATAGAAGGAAGCAGGGATTCAAGTCTCATAAAGAGCTTCCAAAAATTATGGTACTTATTAGCTTTCAGCTCTCATTTCCCCTATCATAAGCATCTTGAAGTGATTAAGGTTAAAGTGAACAAACTATGGAGTACATGCTTGACAAAGTATAAGTTGGAAATCTCATGTCCCTTGAATACGAGGGCCGCTCCTCATGCTACTCAAGTTTAGTTACCGGTAAGTTCTTGTCATACTAAGTACATGTGTATCATAGAGAACAGCCATCATGGTACCCTTTGCCCGATGATACGGAAGAATCCCCATATCAAAATGACAAGGCAAGCAGACAACGAGCATCTCAGCAATCTTCTTATTTACCATGGAAAAATGGTGCTTTTTTCTCTCTTTCCTATTTTCTCATCTCTTTTTTTCTCAATCTCTATCTCTTTTTTATAAGAAGAAAGCTTCATAGATTGCTCATTATGGTTACGCTGCAGGTTTTCATCATGATTAGGCATGGATTAGACCGGCGGCCCAGGCGTTTCTCTAACACACATACATAACTCCATGGACTTACAAGCTCCCCTTTCATTTCACACCGACGATATCCATAGACAAAAGGGCATGATATCAACTAGGTACAATGTACAAGTGCAATGTTGAAAGCGTTCCCCATGACAACATGGTTCTGCTAATCCCCAACATATAAGTGCAAGCATATACAACATAGATGACACAATGATTCAAGTTTATTAGGGGCAAGAAAAGTAAAGTGTGCCATCAAGTTCGTGAGAGTTTTAATCACTAGTTTTCTCATAACAAGTTTAATTCGGAAGGTAGATAAAAGCATGAATATACTTGGAATAGCAAATGCTAATAGGTAGGTATGGTGGACTCTTTGGGATAATCTGGTTTTATTTGGAGTTGGATGCATGAGTGGAACTTATACTTGGTTATGGAGGCTAGCAAAAGACTGGGAGCGACCAACTAAAAGAGCAATAATAGCCATAATCATGCAAATCGACAAAACATCATTAATTAAAGCATAAAGTGATATTACAAGTCGAAAACTAAAGGATCATAAAGTCTAGATGACTTGGGATAGTCATAACATGGTGTGAGCATGCGCCAAGTCAACCCAAATAAAGCATCAAAAGAGAATACCACAATACTATGCTTTAATATGCTAAAACAACACATGATTCTTTCAAGGCACATTAAGCAATCTCAATTGTTTATAACATGTCATGCTACAACAAAAATCACTAAGCATAAATCCAAAACAATATCAAGCATGACATGACAAAGCATAGGCCACCGTAAAAAAACGAGCTCCTTTTACCACTTAAGCATAAACTTTTCCTACTCTTTTCCAATCCAAACCACACTTATTTGAAAACTAATGTATGAAAGAGGGGGTACAACCAATTTATTCAAGAAAACTAAGCAAACCAAGCAAACAAAAATCAAAAACGAAAACGAAGACGCTCCAAGAACAACACAATTATGCATGAAACAATAAAAATGAAGTTTTTGGAAGAACCTGAGATTTTTATTGATGAAGAAGGGGATGCCTTGGGCATCCCCAAGCTTTGACGCTTGTACTTCTTGGATATTTCTTGGGGTGACACAGGGTGGCATCCCCAAGCTTGAGCTTTAGTCCATTCTTCATCTCATTACATCATTCTTTCCTTAACAACTGAAATTTTTCCTTCATACAAAACTTCACATAATCTTCATTAGCAACATTAGTGTACTCAAGATAATAAGTCTTTGGGTTCAGTTTCAACACCAATAAAACTTCCATTAAAAAACAAGCTACCGTAGCACTTCCCTTAAAAAGCTCGATTCCCCAAAGAGAACCTAAAAAGGAATCAACAAGAAGCAAATGCAAATAATGGCAGAAATCTGTCAAAAAAGACCGGTAGATAGAAACGATTTTTTTCAAAGACCTTCTGTTCCTCAAATCGAAAGGTGTTGAACTAAAGGAAGTTGGATAACAACATGGGGCCGAAGCAGAAATAATTACAGCTCAAACCGACGTACGGAGATTTTACACGAATTTTTACAGCGAAGCATAAAAATCAGTTTCGGGACAGCAACTTTTCCAAGCATTACTTCTCTCTCATTACAGGTTACTCTTAGCACAAAAAGCAAATAAAAAGGATAAGGAGAGGTTATTACTGAAGCAATAACTTCCAAGACTCAACTAAAACTTTTGGGTTATCTCCCAATAAGTACTTTTCTTTAATGCCTTTAAATTAGGCATATGATCAAGATTCAAGTATTTTCGAATGAATAAGCATTAAGATCAATACCAAAAATATCTTTCTTTTTCAAGGCTTCATGCATTCCTACAAGTTTTTAACTGAAAAGCTTACTTGGAAAGATTTGTTTTGGTTTTATAGGCATGAACACAAGTGTTCAAGGTCGACCCCCACTTAACCATTACTCATCTTTCCAATCACTTTCCTTTTTTAAACGTTTTTAGGTAACAAGTACAACTAATTTTTTTTATAATTCGCATACCCTATCCATACTAAGATAGAGAACAAATTAAAACTAAAATTAAACCTACTTAGAGATAAATCAAACAAGTGCACACAAGAATATTCACCCACACGCTATTGCTCTCCGGCAACGGCGCGAGAAAAGGTCTTGATAACCCACAAGTATAGGGGATTGTGTGTAGCCTTTTCGATAAGTACGAGTGTCAAACCCAACGAGGATCTAAAGGTAGGATAAATATTCTCTCAAGTTCTATCAACCACTGATACAACTCTACGCATACTAAACGTTTGAATTATCTAGAAAATAAAATTAGAGCAACAATACGAGTAATAGAGATAGCTTTGCATGATAATAAATATCAAAAAAGTAAAACTAGTTGTTGCAGCAATAAAATAAACTAAACTAACAGAACCATGAGTGTGGAATAGTGGTGATAATTATGGTGGCTTTTTCCAAGTTTAAATAGCGAATAGATCGGGCTCATTGTCTTCGATGCAGTTTTCTATGTGGGAGAGGCTAAATATACATGCGCTTCACTACTTGGAATTACATGTACCATATGATGGGATTGTTAGCAAATATCCGTAAGTAATAATCAATGCATTAAGGTTCCCCAACCATAGCCTTAAGTTTAATGGTCCTGTTACTCCCATACGTGCAATGTTCCAGTTCGCGTCCTCGGGTTTCTGTCACTCCGGCAGAACTTCTCCCTTCCTCTTACACATACTACAAACCCTATGATGTTTAATCCATTCGTGCACAAATATAATGGACGCCAAAGGACTGTACCATATCAACATACAACTCTAATGAACCAAATACGTTCAACTATTCAATATAAGAACAAAGAAACTATGCAAACATGACATAGATCATAGGCTTATAACTTATAGCATCAAACACCATGTTTACATAGGACGGTATAGAGGTGTGTGGGAGGATAACCCACTGCATACTAGGAGGATTAGGTGATGGAGATGGCGGTGAAGATGGTGAAGAGGGCGGAGGCGGCGCCGACGGCGGCACGGGGGACTCCTTTCCCGCCGCCGGTATCATGGGGGAGCACCGCCCCTTAGCCCCCTTCCTTCATGGCTTCTTGGGATCCCTCCCCCATGGAGATGGGATCCATGGGGGAGGCAAAAATGTAGCTTTGGTGGCTGCAAATTCGTGGGTGGAGATGCTCTAGGCGAACTAGGTTTCCTCCCTTTATATAGCTTTTCGGATTCCCGTCACTCCATCTTAGGCTACAGTAAATCGGGCCTAAAAGGCCCGTCCGGATTCGGAATCAGCTAAATTTTATATCCAGAACGTTTGCGCAAAATTTACAACAACTTTGTAGTTGAAGAGTTTTCCGTTTGACGCCATCTTCAACCCGAAACGTGACAATCTTCAAAAAGAGTTCCGAGGCAGATTTTTGGAAAATCCCAATTTGATTCCAACAAGGTTTCCACTTTTATTCTTGGTAATTCCTACACATAAAAGTGTAAAACAAGAACATTGTGTACTTTTGCAACTATTAGTAGGTTAGTCCAAATAAATCATAAACTTTATACAAAAAAGAGTGTCAAAAGCATATTATTAGCATAGAACCATCAAAAATTATAGATACGTTATGGACGTATCAGGTAGTAAGTCGGACGCTGCACCAGGTGTTCCTATTTTTCCTCTGTTCTTTCCACCACCATGACGATGCTGACGACTCTGTTTGTCGCAGCCAGATAGAGCAACATCGGTTCGTGAGGTTTCTGTGCTACAAGGATAAGAGCATACGAGAGTACTGCTTTCAGGTCATGTAGTTCAGTTTCAGCTTCATTAGTCCAAACGAACTTTTTAGTCTTTTTCAGGAGCTTATAGAGTGGTGTGGCTCTTTCACCAAGCCGACTTACAAACCGAGTGACTGTATCAATGCAACCAGTTAGGCTTTGAATGTCCTGCAGGCGAGTCAGCTTGGAAATATTGAGTATAGCCTTAATTTTGTCTCGGTTCACCTCTATGCCTCTTTGAGACACAATGAAACCTAACAATTTTCTGGCTGGTATTCCAAAGAAACACTTTTTCAGATTAAGCATTATGTTGTATTTGCGTAGATTGGCGAACGTTTCCTTCAAGTCGGAAATTAAGGTTTCCCTCTTTTTGTACATCACCGCTATATCGTCCACGTAAGCATGTACATATCGTCTGATTTGATCATGGAGGCAACGCTGCATAGTACGTAGCTCCTGCATCCCAAAGGGCATCGTAACGAAACAGAAGGTTCTAAAGGGGATTATGAATAAAGTTTTGACTTTGTCTGGTTCCTTCATCCGGATTTGGTGATAACCGGAATATGCGTCGAGAAAACATAGGAGTTCCGAGCTTGCCGTAGAATTGATAACTTGATCAATTCTAGGCAGAGCGAATGGATCTTTGGGACAAGCCTTGTTCAAGGCGGTATAATCAATACACATCCTTAATTCAGTGGTGTCCTTTTTAGGGACCATTACATGATTGGCCGACCACTCAGTGTGGATGACCTCTTCTATGAATCCGGCTAACTCGAGCCAGTCTAGTTCCTTAGCTATTGCTTTCCGCTTTTCATCTCCAAAACATCATAAGGACTGTTTGACGGGTTTAGCGTTTGGGTGTACATTTAGAGAGTGCTCGGAAAGTTTCCTAGGTACTCCGGTCATGTCAGATGGCTGCCATGCGAAGATATCTTGATTGGCTTGGAGAACTTTGACGAGCGTACTTTCCTATGCGCTATCTAAACCTACACCTATCTGAGTCACCTTGGAGGGGTCATTATCCTTCAAACGCATCATCTTCATCTCTTCTGATGCCTTGAACTCTGGAGTCAGCTTTGTAAGCTCCTTCTTTGTCGCGGGCATCTCGGACGGGTCGATGGTCTTCTTGATCTCTTGGTACTCCTAGGCATGCATCATGGCTTCAGCAAAGGCGGCATTTTCGTCCTCGCATTCTCGTGCTTTCTTCGGGTCTCCCCTGATGGTGATCACGCCCTTGGGACCTGGAATTTTCATCATATTATAAATGTAACACAGACGAGACATGAAAGCCCAGTAAGCCGGCCATCCGAATATTGCGTGATATGTGCTCTTAAACAGGACCACTTCGAAGGAAAGTGCTTCCGTCTGGTAGTTCTTTGGAGTTCCAAAAATAACGTCCAAAGTGATTTCTCTCAAGGAATTTGCTTGTCTTCCTAGGACAACTCCGTGAAAGATCACAGAGCTCTGATTCAGCTGAGTTTCTGAGATCCTCATCTGACGCAGTGTTTCAACATAGAGGATGTTGATGCTGCTGCCGCCGTCCATGAGGGTCTTGGAGAAACCATAGCCATCAATAAGTGGATTTACGACTAAAGCGTACTTTCCTCGCCTGTGCAATTTAGGCGGATGATCAGCACGGTCAATGGTAATTGTCACTTCTAACCAGTCCAGGAATTGAGGGACAGCCGGAACAGTTGCGTTGAGCTCATGCAAAACTGCTTTCTTGACCTTAGCTGGTTGAGACCCAAGGAAAGTGACATAAGTGTCTTTCTTTGTTGGGAAGTTCTTCTTTCCATCTGACTTGTGATTTGAAAGCTCTGCTTCCTCCATGTCGGAATCTTCCTTGGTCTCTTTTTCTTTTTCGGGATTCTTCTTTCCCTTTCTTCGCTTGGCCCTGTAGCCAGTGAATTCGTCTTTCTAGATGTCGTCATTGAAACGACACTCAGAATTTGTGTGGTACAGTCCCCATTGGTATCTAAGTGATGCACACATGGATTGTTGGCAATGTCGGCCCAAGAGTAGGTTTTGTCGGGTTGTTGGTCTCTTCTACCTTGGACTCTAGATGTCCGACGATCGCGTCTGCGGCCGCCTCCACGCCCTCCTCGTCCTCCAGACCCGAAAGTAGCATTGACAACCACTTTTTCTGCGTTGGGCTTTTTCATGAGGTGTTATTGCGCTTCTGAGTTTGTTGCTTCGGCTGCTTTGTCGACTGTGGTACAACCAGGACATTCAGTAGTCCTTCCGCGTCATCGTCGGCGTCTGCATATTTTCTCGCCATCTCTATCTGCTCTCCGAGATCAGTGACCTTGTTGCACTTCAAACGGTGATGTAGTAAACCAATTGGGAGTCCTGCAATGAAAGCTTCAGTCACAATTTTATCGTTTACTACTTCACAGGAGTTCTTTGTGTCGATCCATCGTCTGAGATAATCTCGGCAAGGTTCTCCAGCTTTCTGGGTGCAATGTTGTAGGTCTCCTACTATACAGGGCCTCCGATATGTGCCTTCGAAATTCCGAAAGAACGTGCTTTGCATGTCATACTAGTTGTGGATGGTGTTTTCCAGAAGTTCATTGAGCCAGGATCATGCCGTATTACTCAGCATAAGTGGGAGATACTAGGCCGTGACCAAGCTATTTCCGCCTTTGGTGATGCAGCAAGCCTGGAAAAAATCCTGAAGCTAAGTATCTGGCCGGGCCACACTGTCATAGGGTTGGATGTGTCTTGAGATGGCGAATCCTTCCGAGAAGTTTGTTTATCGAATGCGCAGTCTGAAGCATTTTGGACCCACATAAATATTGTCGGACTCGTAGCGCCGCGCCTCTATGTTAGAGTTGATACGGTGCCTCGTGTCACTTGGTGACAAAGAACGCTGTCTTGGTTGTTCACTGTGGCTGCGGTGCCTTGGAGCCAGACTTCTACTTCTGCCACCATCTCCTCCACCACGACGCCCTCCCTGGCCTCCTCGAGAGCCGCTATGATGGCTGTTTAGTGGAGAGGGTGGTGCAGGTGGATTGTTACCGGCTGAGTGCCGACCTCCATCTGGAGCGTTGTTATTACGGTTCTAGGGAGGGTCTTGATTACGATGAGCCCCCTGTCGGCTTGACTTGGCATGGTGTCCATTGTTCCTTCGTTTGTCGTTTCCCCCATTGTGATGAGGTTCAGTCGGACGGCTTGCATGTCTAGGAGGTGGCATCCTTTGTCGGTCCTCCTCCCGATGTCGCTCTTCTTTGTCCTCCATGCGATTATTTGACAGTCACCAGGGAGGCTGCCTCGGAACCAGTGCTGCAACTGCGTCTCGCTCTACGGCCGGAGCAACGTTGCTCCAGTCACGTGCGGCTATGTGCTATTGCCCTGGAGATCCGGTTCTTGAGTAGTTGTCTTCCCTACGGTCAGGACAATGATGTTGTTCCGGGTCCCGTCGGGGACTAATGTCATGCCAAGCCAGATCCATGCGACATTGGTTGGATTTGGAGACCAGTTTTCCGCTCCCGGATTTCGTGGCCTTCTGTTCCTCCAAACCCTTGGTAAGTAGCTTTACGCCCAACCGAATTTGATCTGGGTTTGGATTGTTCACCAGGATGTCTTGGGCTGTAGTAGTGTTTTCCACTGGTGTTCCATACACCAGATATCCTTTGCTATCGATCCGAGGTTCTCCCTTGATGGCGTCATCTCCCTCAAAGAGGGTCTTGTGGACTTCCGGATTTTTGTTAGCCTGCACAGGGCTGTTCCGAGTCTTCTGGTGCTATAGGGAGTTGAACTGCCCCGCAGATGCAATACGCTTCTTCTCTTCCATGAGGTTGTTAGACTCATCCAGGAGTACTTGACGACGCGCTTGTAGGGCTTGGGAGGTGTAAGATCTGTAGCGGTAGGGATTGGCACAGTTAACGCATCTCCGATGAGTTTACAGGCACAAGGGGTAACCACGTGTCCATCCACTGGAGTTTCCTTTGGCTCATCTGGGTTTAGGTCTCCATCTGAGTCTTCTTCGTATTCTTCGGCAACTACCAACTAAGCCGGAGGGTCTTTTGCTGGAGTCTTCTTCTTGTTCTTCTTCCTTGCCTTCTTGGCAGCGCTGGTAGCAAAAATGGCTTGGGTCTGTTTCCTGGAGTCAAGCTCTGATTAGTACTTTCGGACATCGGGATGTCGAGATTATCTCCGAGATCCATATTGTTGGGGATATACTTTCTGGGTATCCTCACTGTGCCTCGCTGACTAGGGTGGTCCACTTTGGGTTAGAGCTTTGCTTCATGGGCGGCCTAGTCAGAGAGAAGAATATGGAGTCCAGTCCGGCTACGGGAAGGCCCAGAAGACTTACTGACATAGGCATGTAGTGTTACTTTTAGTTCAAGATGTACTCTGTAACTGACTCTTAGTCGTAGCCGGATAGATCTCTCCTGTAAACCCTAGGCCAGATATCTATATAAGCCGTCCTAGGACAAGCCTTTAGGGCACCCCACAATAGTCTACAATCTCAACTCGCACAGGCGAAACCCTTGTAACCCATATTCCGACTCTGCCGTATTACTGGATTGCTAGCAGGAGTAGGATTCGTCCAAAGCCGGCGGATTCAAACCTGGGTAAACTTGTGTGCTCACCATCCCGGAACACCATACGTCTCACACCCCTCTCTTCCGCACGCCTCGAGGACCCCCTCATGGCGTACTTGTCATCAATCCGATGATAGTTGGCGCCCACCATAGGACAAGTGAGCTTCGGATCTATGTTCCGTGCGAAATCTGCAAGAATCGGAATCAGTGAGACTATCGCCGTCGGTCACATCCTCTACGCCAGCGACATCCCTCTCACTGTTCTCGACGAGAGTTGGATTCCGGCTAGGGAGGCTGTGACTACCTACACCATCATGTCTTTTGGTGAGATCGATGTTTACATCAGTTTCGCTGAACCTGCCCCACCCACCCCAGCGGTGATGATAGAGGCAGAAGAAACTTCTGGGTCCCCTCTGTCCGTGGAGGTGGCGGAGTTCCGGATCCTGGAAAACCCTAATCCCACCTAGCCTCCCTAACGCGGAGATTGTGGAGAACGCTGAGCCTGAAGAAGATCTTACGGTGAATGTCGGACCTTGAGTGGATCTCCCTAGCAAGGTTGAATCCGAGATCGGTCTTCCCATTGAGGTCGAAATCGAGGAGAGCAAGACAACAACTCTAGTTCTGGGTCTTCCAACACTGGAACAAACCAACCTTTCCTGAGGCATACGTTGAGGCGCATGATGATGCAAGACACAAGCGTGGATGAGGTTCTTGAAACCATCAGAATTTTCGAGGAAGCCCATGAAGAGAGCTACAACTACCTCAGGATGCACACGTCGCACTTTGTCGGATACGTTGGATCCGGATCCGGCTCTGCCGATGCTGGGGACAACAAGGACTCGGTCCTGGAGGCGATCAGAACAAACGCCAGCTTACGAGCATCTTCAGATGATTCAATGACATCGGCAGATTTCCGAAAGTTCTCCGAGGAATATGAAGAGGAGTTCAACTCCAAAGCTGTAGAAGAAGGAGAAGCCATGGATGAAGGATCCGGGGAAGACTCTCCCAAAGCGCGGGATGACATGGATCTTGGAGCTAATCCCGATGTCCAGATGTCTGAAAGTACCGATCAGAGGTTGACTCCGGGAAACGGACCCAAAGCCGTCTTTGCTACTGGCGCTGCCAAGAAGGCAAAGAAGAGGAACAGGAAGAACAAGACTCCAGTGGAAGATCCTCCAGCGGAGGAAGTGGTTGCCGAAGAATACGAGGAAGGCTCGTATGGAGCCCTAATCCCAGACGAGCCAAAGGAGACTCCGGTTTATGGATACGTGATTACCACTGGTGCTCGTAAACTCATCGGAGATGCGTTAACAACACTGATCCCTACCACTATAGAGCTCACATCTGCAGAATTGGAAGAAAGGGCAATGGCCCTAGAAGTGCGTCGTCAAGTATTCCTGGATGAAGATAACAATATCGAGGAAGAGAAGAAGCACATAGCTACTACGGAGAAGTTCATATCTTTGTAGCATCAGAAGAACCGGAAAGGCCACGTACAGGCCGACAAATATCCGGAAGTCCACAAAGTCCTCTTTGAGGGAGACCCAGGAGCGCCTCGGCTCGACAGCAAGGCAGATCTGGTGTATGATACATCCATTTAGCATCACTATTCCATGTCATAATTCACTGTTAGTAATTGATATATTTCGTATTGAGAGGTGATACTTATGTTATTTCATCTGTTTTTGCATGGTTGATGACTTTTGGAGCATGGACCGCTGCAGTCAGGATTTTGATGGAAAAGGTGCTGTTTGGAGGCAAAATTCACGAAGATCAGAAAATCCGGGAAAATATACGAAAAATCCTATATTTCCAGAAGACGAAGGAAGCCAGAAGAGGGGCTGGAGATGGGCCACAGGGGGCCCACACCACCCCCTGGCGTGGGCCAGCCTAGGACGCGCCACCAGGTGGTGTTGCCGCCTTGGTCCACCCCTGGCACTCCCCTCTGGCGTATATTATCCTCCTGAAACCCTAAGACTCAAGGAGCGGCCATAGAAAGATTCCGCCGCCTCTGCGGGGCAGAAAACACCGAGAGAGAAAGATCTCTCCGGCAGACAGATTTCTGCCGGGGGAATTCCTTCCCGGAGAGGGGAGATCGTCGCCATCAACACCACCATCAAGCTGGACTTCATCGGGATCATCATCATCATCACCACCATCATCACCATCAGCACCCTCATCACCATCTCCATATTGCTGTAACAATCGTCTTGAATCTTGCATAGTTCATAGGGGAAACTTTCCCGGTGTTGATTACTCTTTGTAGTTGATGCTATTGAGTGAACCATTGAATTATTGTTTATGTTCAGATTGTTATACATCATTATCCCATCTCTGATCATGATCCATATGATGTCTTGTGAGTAGTTCGTTTTGTTCTTGAGGACATGGGAGAAGTCATGTTGTTAGTAGTGGAGTTATGTGGAGAAAGATTCAATAGTCTGATATTTAAGTTGTGGTGTACTTCTTCTAGTGGTGTCATGTGAACATCGACTACATGACACTTCACCTATATGGGCCTAGGGGAATGCATTGTGTATTTGGCTACTAATCGTAGGGGTTGCCGGAGTGACAGAAACCTGAACCCCCGTTAGGAAACCATTGCACAAGGGACGTAAGGGTCTTAGAGTTTAAAGTTGTGGTTAGGTTTCTACCTTAATTACTTTCGTGTACTTACGGATGTTTGCAAGGGGTATAATCACAAGTATGTATTAGTCCTAGGAAGGTCGGTACATTAGCACAGGTTCACCCACACAACACTTATCAAGCTAAAGAAGATTAATCAACTATGTGAAACGAAAGCACTTGACAGTCTTCCCATGTGTCCTCGAGAATGTTTGGTCATCTTAAGTAATACAACCGGCTTGTCCTTTGCTGCATAAAGGATTGGGCCACTTGTTGCATTTATTCCTACTGTATTTTATTTACTCGCACTTTGTTTACTTGCTTTATCGAAAACCCCTAAAAATCCGTTTGCTAAGTATTTGCAGATAATTCCTGATCCATACCACTAGCCAACACCTTCTTCTCCTCGTTGGGTTCGACACTCTTACTTATCGAAAATACTACGATACACCCCCTATACTTGTGGGTCATCAGTGTACCCAACACCAGTACAAAACACTGCCGCAGCTCGAGACATCCTGGCAAATAATCCAAACTCAGATCAAGTCTGGTTGGGCGTGAAGCTGCTCACCAAGGGTCTGGAGCAACAGAAGGTCGCGGAATCCAGAAGCGGAAAACTGGTCTCTCAATCTGACCAATGTCACACAGATCCGGCCAGGGATGACATCAGGCCCTAGCGGGTCCCGGAATAACATCACCGTTCCGACCTTCAGGAAGATAACAACTGAAGAACCGGATCTTCAGGGCAATGGCACAGAACTTCATGACTAGAGCAATGTTGCTCCAGCTGCAGAGCGAGACACGGTTGCTGCATTAGTTCCGAGGCACCCTCCCCGGCGAGAGTCGAATAATCGCAGGGAACAAATAGCAACGTCGGGAGGAGGACCGTCAAAGGATGCCACCTCCTAGACACACAAGCCGTCCGGCTAGGTCTCATCACAATGGGGGAAACAACGACGGAGGAATGACAGACACCATGCCGAGTCAAGCCGGTAGGGGGCTCGTCACAGTCAAGACCCTCCTCGGAACCGGAATAATGATGCTCCGGATAGAGGCGGGTGATTAGCCAAAAACAATCCAGCTGCACCACCCTCTCCACCAAGTAGCCATCACAACGGCCCCAAGGAGGTCAAGGAGGGTGTCGTGGTGGAAGAGGTGGTAGAAGCAGAAGTCCGGCTCCAAGGCACCGCAGCCACAGCCAACAACCAATACGGTGTTCTCTGTCACCAAGTGATGTGAGACACTAGATCAAATATAACATAGAGGCGCGACGCTACGAGAACCACGAAATCTATGTGGGTCCAAAATGCTTTGGAACACGCATTTGAGAAACAAGATTCCCGGAAGGATTCGCTATCTCAAGCCACATTCAGCCCTACGACGGTGTAGCTAAGCCAGATACTTGGCTCCAGGATTTCTTCCAGGCTTGCTACATCGCCAAAGGCAGAAATAGCTTGGTTGCAACCCGATATCTCCCACTTATGCCGGGGAAGACGGCGCGATCCTGGCTTATTGAATTTCCAGAGAACACCATCCACAACTAGTATGATATGCAAAGTGCATGCTTTCAGAATTTTGAAGGCACATATCGGAGGCCATGTACGGTAGGAGACCTACAAAGTTGCACCTAGAAAGCCGGAGAAACTTGCTGAGATTACCTCGAACGATGGATTGACACCAAGAACTCTTGTGAAGGAGTAAACGATCAAACTGCGATTGAAGCTTTCATTGCAGGACTCCTAATTGGTTTACTACATCACCGTTTGAAGTGCGACAAGGTCACTGATTTGGGAGAGATGATAGAAACAGCGAGCAAGTATGCAGACGCTAACGACGACATAGAAAGATTACTGAACATCCTGGCTATGCCACAGTCGGTGAGACAACCAAAGCAACAAGCTCAGAAGCGCAAGAATACCTCGAAAGAAATACCCAACGCGGAAATAGCGGTCGTCACTGCTACTTTCGGGTATGGAGGACGAGGAGGGCGCGGCGGTGGCCGTGGACGCGGTCGTGAGACGTCAAGGTTCCAAGGTAGAGGAGACCAGCAGCCTAGAAAAACCTACTCTTGGGCCGACATTGCCAATAACCTGTGTGTGCATCACTTAGATGCCAACGGGGGATCGTCCCACACAAACGTCGAGTGTCGTTGATGTCTATGCACTTCTATTCTTGTAGACAGTTGTTGGGCCTCCAAGTGCAGAGATTTGTAGAACAGCAGCAAGTTTTCCCTTAAGTGGATCACCCAAGGTTTATCGAACTCAGGGAGGAAGTGGTCAAAGGTATCCCCTCTCAAGCAACACTGCAATCAAGATACAAGAAGTCTCTTGTGTCCCCAACACACCCAATACACTTGTCAGGTGTATAGGTGCACTAGTTCGACGAAGAGATAGTGAATACAAGTGGTATGGATAATAATAAGTGGTAACGGTGCTAGAAAATAGCTTGATGGCACGGAAGAGACTAGAGGCAAACTGAAATAAGGATGTAAGCAAGCAAACATGTAACAGATCTAGTAGCAAACGATGTTTCAATGCTTAGAAACAAGGCCTAGCGATCATACTTTCACTAGTGAACACTCTCATATAAATATATTCTCTTTATGATACTACTCTTAACTACTCTCCGTTTGGACACTCTAATCAACGGTAGGGCTATAACAGCACACCTCAAAGTAAGCCTTTCCCATCTAGAAAACCCCACACTGTCACCTTGAGCACTAGATGAGTCCAACAAACACCACAATTTCATAAATACATCCAACTCCAAATATAACTCATAACAAGTATTTGTAATTTCTAGCCTAAGTGCAACCATGGTGAGCACGCTGTCACTTTCACACACATGGGGAGAGCAGAGATCTATTAAAGCACTTGAGTAGCAAGGTAGATCTATAGATTACAAGCTCATCTTCATAATATGATCATGTATATATAGAGAGAGAGAGATGAACACATAGCTACCGGAAGAACCCTTAGCCTCGAGAGAGAACTACTCCCTCCTCATCATGGGAATCAGCAACGGTGATGGAGATGGCGGTGGAGATCGATGGAGATGGCTCCGGGGACACTTCTCGTCCCGGCAGGGTGCCGGAACAGAGACTTTCTGTCCCCCGAATCTCCCCTTCGGTGGTGGCAGTGCTGCGGAACTTTTCGTGGCTGGAGGCTTGATTCTTTAGGGTTTATGCATCAGGAGGCTTCTTATAGGTGAAGAGGCAAGGTTGGTGGGCGGCCAGGGGGCCCACACCATGCCCTGGCGCGGCTTGGGGGGACCCGCGCCATGGGGTGGTGTGGCCACCCTGTGGCCCCTCTCCGACTCTCCTTATGGCTATGTGAGTCTTCCTAGAAAATATCAACTTTGGCTTTTGTCCGGTCCAATTCCGAGAATATTGATTTTCTGACTTTCCTGGAACCAAAAAACAGTAGAAAACAGGCAACTGGCACTGTGGCATCTTGTTAATAGGTTAGTCCAAGAAATCATATGAAAAGTACTCCAAAGTTGGAACAAAACACAAGAAAGTGGATAAAACCAAGCATGGAACATCAAAAATTATAGATACATTTGCAATGTATCAACATCCCCAAGCTTAACTCCTGCTCGTCCTCGAGTAGGTAAGTGATAAAAACAAAGAATAATTTTTGAGGTGACATGCACCATCAAAGACTTTATCAAAGTATTTGCAAAACATTCAAAGCTGGGATCATAGTACTTCAACATAGCACGAAAGATAAAGTTCTAACAATAAGACATAGCAACTATGTTGCAACATGAAAAGGCACAAACAAAAGATTCATGAATAACAATGCTTTGCAAGACGTTTGTTTGTTTCACATAAAGAAAACATAGCATAATAGCATTCAGCTTGTCCCTCATAGAGTAGCAAATATAAATGCATATGACACCTTCAAAGTTCATAAGAGTGACTAGATACAAATAGTTTAAAACAAGCAATATCAAGTTACGCATCAATGAACTAGTCTTGGGACAATTCACAAAGAACTAAGAATGGCCACTATGCTCTCAAAGTAGGTGCATAAAGGTAGAAGATGGAGACTCAATATAATAGTGGAAGAAAGACCTTCATAGAAGGAAGCAGAGATTCAAGTTTCATAAAGAGCTTCCAAAAATTATGGTACTTGTAGCTTTCAGCTCTCATTGCCCCTATCATAAGCATCTTGAAGGTGATTAAGGTTAAAGTGACACAACTAAGAGGATATGCTTGACTAGTTATAAGCCGAAATCTCATGCCCCTTACTTACGAAGACCGAACCTCATGCTACTCAGCTTTAGTCACGAGTAAGCTCTTGTCATTGTAAGTACATGTGTATCATAAAGAACCGCCAATGGGGTACCCCTTGCACATGATACAAGAGCTATCCCATAATCAAAATGACAAGGCAAGCAGACAATGAGCATCTCAGCGATCTTTTTATTTGCTATTTGCATAGGTTTTTATTGAGGATGCTTCATAGAGTGCTCATTATGGTGATGCTGCAAGTTTCCACCATGATTAGGCATGGATTAGGCTAGCGGCCCAGGCGTTTCTCTAACACACATACAAACTCCATGATCTTCCAAGTTCCACTTTTATTTCACACCGCCGGGATCCATAAGCAAAAGAACATGATATCAACGGGGTACAAAGTACACGTGCAATGTTGAAAGCGTTCCCCATGATACATGGTTCTGCTAATTTCAACTTATAAAGCGCAAGCATATACGCAACAAAGAAGGACCCAATGGTTCAAGTTTATTACATGCAGAAAGTAAAGTGTGCCATCAAGTTCATGAGAGCTTTAATCACTAGTTTTCTCATAACAAGTTTAATTTGGAAGGTAAACAAAAGCATGAATATACTTGGAATAGCATATGCTAGTAGGTAGGAATGGTGGACTCTTTGGAATAACTTGGTTTAGGGAGTTGGATGCATGAGTGGAACTCATACTTGGTGGTGGGAGGCTAGCAAAAGACTGGGAGCGACAAACTAAGAGAGCAATAATGGCCATAATCATGTAGAGCGACAAAACATCATTGATCAAAGCATAAAGTGATACTACAAGTTGAAAACTAAAGGATCATAAAGGCTTATGGTGACTTGAGATAGTCATAACATGGTGTGAGCATGCGCCAAGTCAACCCAAATAAAGCATCAAAGGAGAATACCACTATACTATGCTTTAATATGCTAAAACAACGCATGATTCATCCAAGGCACATTAAGAAATCTCAATTGTTTATAACAAGTCATGCTACATCAAAGAATACTAACCATAAAGCTAAAACAATATCAAGCATGGCATGACAGAGCATAGGCCACAGTAAAAAACGAGCTCTTTTTATCACAAAAATATGAACTTTCACTCTTTTCCAAACCAAACCAAACTATTTGCAAACCAATGTATGAAAGAGGGGGTCCAACCAATTTATTCAGCAAAATAAGCAAACAAAAGGAAACCAAAAACCAAAACAAAAACGAAAAAGAAGACACTCCAAGAACAACACAACTGTGCATGAAACAATAAAAATGAAGCGTTTGGAAGAAACCTAGGATTTTTATTGATGAAGAAGGGGGATGCCTTGGGCATCCTCAAGCTTTGACGCTTGTACTTCTTGGATATTTCTTGGGGTGACACGCGTGGCATCCCCAAGCTTGAGATTTAGTCCATCCTTCATCTCATTACTCATTCCTTCCATACACCTGAAATTTTTCCTTCATACAAAACTTCACACAATCTTTATTAGCAACATTAGTGCATTTAAGATAACAGGTCTTAAGGTTCAGTTCTAACACCAAATAAACTTCCATTAGAACACTAGATACTGTAGCACTTCCCTCAAAAAGCTCAATTTCCCAAAAGAACTCAAAAAGGAACCAACAAGAAGCAAATGCAGAAAATGGCAGAAATCTGTCAAAACAGACCAGAAGGTAAAGACGAATTTTTTCGAAGACCTTCTGTTACTCAAATCAAAAAGTGTTGAACTAGAGAAAGTTAGATAACAACCTGGGGCAGAAGCACAAAAATTCACGCCTCAAAAAGACGTTCAGAGATTTTACACAAATTTTTATGGTGAAGCACATAAATCTGTTTTGGGACAGCAACTTTCTCAATCATTACTTCTCTCTCATTAGAGGTTACTCTTGGCACAAAAAGCACATAAAAAGGACAAGGAGCGGTTATTACAGAAGTAATAACTTCCAAGACTCACCTAAAACTTTTAGGTTATGTCCCAATAAGTACTTTTCTTTAACGCCTTTAAGTTAGGCATGATAGTTTGAAAAGATGCTCACATAAGAAATATGAATTGAAGTAAAAGAGAGCATCAAAAAGCAAATTCAAAACGCATTTAAGTCTAACCCACTTCCTATGCATAGGAATCTTGTAAAGAAACAAGTCATGAAAGCACAAAGCAACAAGCATAATCAAGCAAAACAAGTGCAATTTCAAGACTTTCAACATAAAGAGGGGAAACCTAATATTATTGAGATGCATAAAACCATGTTTCCCTCTCTCACAATAACTTTCAGTAGCATCATGAATAAAATTAACAATATAACTATCACGTGAACATTCTTATCATGAGCCACATGCATAAAAGAATTAATACTCCCCATATAAGCATAGTCATTCTTATTAATCATAGTGGGAGAAAATTCAACAAAATAGCTATCATTATTATTCTCATCACCATAATCATCAAATATATGAGGAATATTGTAGTCATAATTAATTTCCTCCTCAATAGTAGGTGGACTGAAAATATCATACTCATCATTGTAATCATCATATATTGGAGGTTTGGTATCATCATAAGCAATAGAATAGCTATCTTCCAAAGTTGGGGAACTAAAAAGATCATTTTCATCAAAACCAGCTTCCCCGAGCTTAGACTTTTCCATAGCATTAGCAATAATGGTGTCCAAAGAATTCATAGTAACAACATTGCTATTAGCATGCAAATAAAGTTCCATAGGTTTTTTAATTTTCTCTTTAAACACTTCATGTCCTAACTCAAGATAAATACTATAAAGCTCTCTAAGTTTTTTGTTGTTTTCCATTAAGCCTAACTAGTGAAAACAAGAAACAAAAAGACAAAATTGCAGAATCTAAAGGAAATAACTTCGAGCACTCACACCGGAGGATGTGAGTACCTTTTACCTTACCTCCCCGGCAACGGCGCCAGAAAATTGACGTTTGTCGTGGGAGGTTCTTCTTCTTTAATCCTCCGCTGTGAATACCTTTTACCTTACCTCCCCGGAAACGGCGCCAGAAAATAGCTTGATGTCTACGCACTTCTATTCTTGTAGACAGTTGTTTGGCCTCCAAGTGCAGAGGTTTGTAGAACAGCAGCAAGTTTTCCCTTAAGTGGATCACCCAAGGTTTATCGAACTCATGGAGGAAGTGGTCAAAGGTATCCCCTCTCAAGCAACCCTGCAATCAAGATACAAGAAGTCTCTTGTGTCCCCAACACACCCAATACACTTGTCAGGTGTATAGGTGCACTAGTTCGGCGAAGAGATAGTGAAATACAAGTGGTATGGATAATTATAAGTGGTAACGGTGCTAGAAAATAGCTTGATGGCGTGGAAGAGACTAGAGGCAAACTGAAATAAGGATGTAAGCAAGCAAACATGTAACAGATCTAGTAGCAAACGATGTTTCAATGCTTAGAAACAAGGCCTAGCGATCATACTTTCACTAGTGAACACTCTCATATAAATATATTCTCTTTATGATACTACTCTTAACTACTCTCCGGTTGGACACTCTAATCAACGGTAGGGCTATAACAACACACCTCAAAGTAAGCCTTTCCCATCTAGAAAACCCCACACTGTCACCTTGAGCACTAGATGAGTCCAACAAACACCACAATTTCATAAAGACATCCAAATCCAAATATAACTCATAACAAGTATTTGTAATCTCTAGCCTAAGTGCAACCATGGTGAGCACGCTGTCACTTTCACACACATGGGGAGAGCAGAGATCTATTAAAGCACTTGAGTAGCAAGGTAGATCTATAGATTACAAGCTCATGATCATAATATGATCATGCATAGAGAGAGAGATGAACACATAGCTACCGGTAGAACCCTTAGCCTCGAGAGAGAACTACTCCCTCCTCATCATGGGAATCAGCAACGGTGATGGAGATGGCGGTGGAGATCGATGGAAATGGCTCCGGGGGCACTTCCCCATCCCGGCAGGGTGCCAGAACAGAGACTTTCTGTCCCCTGAATCTCCCCTTCGGTGGTGGCGGCGCTGCGGAACTTTTCGTGGCTGGAGGCTTGATTCTTTAGGGTTTATGCATCGGGAGGCTTCTTATAGGCGAAGAGGCAAGGTCGGTGGGCGGCCAGGGGTCCACACCATGCCCTGGCGCGACCTGGGGGGACCCGCGCCATGGGGTGGTGTGGCCACCCTGTGGACCCTCTCCGACTCTCCTTCTGGCTCCGTGAGTCTTCCGGGAAAATATCAACTTTGGCTTTTGTCCGGTCCAATTCCGAGAATATTGATTTTCTGACTTTCCTGGAACCAAAAAACAGTAGAAAACAGGCAACTGGCACTGTGGCATCTTGTTAATACGTTAGTCCAAGAAATCATATGAAAAGTACTCCAAAGTTGGAACAAAACACAAGAAAGTGGATAAAACCAAGCATGGAACATCAAAAATTATAGATACATTTGCAATGTATCAGTCATTTCAACAAAGACATCAAGAAAGACGATTCTGCTGGCTATAGGGCTAAGCGGAAGAAGGGAAAGAAGAATCCCGAAAAAGAGAAAGATACCAAGGAAGATTCCGACATGGAGGAAGCAGAGCCTTTAAATCCCAAGTCGGATGGAAAGAAGAACTTCCCAACGAATAAGGACACTTACGTCACTTTCCTTGGGTCTCAACCAGCTAAGGTCAAGAAAGCAGTATTGCATGAGCTAAACGTAACTGTTCCGGCTGTCCCTCAATTCTTGGACTGGTCAGAAGTGACAATCACCTTGGACCGCGCTGATCATCCGCCTAAGTTGCAGATGCAAGGAAAATACGCCTTAGTCATCAATCCACTTATTAACGGCTATGGTTTCTCCAAGACTCTCATGGACGGCGGCATCAACATCAATATTCTATATGTCGAAACGCTACGTCAGATGAGGATCTCAGAAACACAGCTGAATCACAGCTCTGTGATCTTTCACGGAGTTGTCCTAGGAAGACAAGCAAATTCCCTAGGAGAGATCACTTTGGATGTTACCTTTGGAACTCCAAATAAGTACCGGACGGAAGCACTTTCCTTCGAAGTGGTCCCGTTCAAGAGCGCCTACCATGCTATATTCGGACGACCAGCTTACTGGGCTTTTATGGCTTGTCCATGTTACATATACAATATGATGAAAATTCCAGGTCCCAACAGCGTGATCACCATCAGGGGAGACCCGAAGAAGTCGCGAAAGTGCGAGGACGGAAATGCCGCATTTGCTAAAGCCGTGCTACACGCCTAGGAGTACCAGGAGATCAAGAAGACCATCGACCCGTCCGAGATGCCCGCGACGAATAAGGAGGTTACAAAGCTGACTCCAGAGTTCAAGGCATCGGAAGAGACGAAGACGATGTCGTTGAAGGATGATGATCCCTCCAAGGTGACCCAGATAGGTGTAGGTTTAGAACATGCATAGGAAAGCGCGCTCGTCAAGTTCCTAAAAACAAATCAAGATATCTTCGTATGGCAGCCATCTGACATGACTGGAGTACCTAGGGAACTTGCCGAGCACTCTCTAAATGTACACCTAAATGCTAAACTCGTCAAACAGTCCTTACGACGTTTCGGTGATGAAAAGTGAAAAGCAATAGCTAAGGAGCTAGCTCGACTCGAGTTAGTAGGATTCATAGAAGAGGTCATCCACACTGAGTGGTCGGCCACTCCTGTAATGGTCCCTAAAAAGGACACCACTAATTTAAGGATGTGTGTTGATTATACCGCCTTAAACAAGGCATGTCCAAAAGATCCGTTCGCTCTGCCTAGAATTGATCAAGTTATCGATTCTACGGCAGGCTCGGAACTCCTATGTTTTCTCGACACATATTTCAGTTATCAACAATTTCTGATGAAGGAATAAGACAAAATCAAAACTTCATTCATAACCCCCTTCGGAACCTTCTGTTTCATTACGATGCCCTTTGGGCTCAAGAACGCAGGAGCTATGTAGCAACACACTATGCAGCATGGCCTCCAATCCCAAATCGGACACAATGTACATACATATGTGGACGACATTGCGGTGATGTCCAAAAAGATGGAAACCCTAATTTCCGACTTGGAGGAAATGGTCGCCAATCTACGCAAATACAACATAATGCTTAATTTGAAGAAGTGCTTCTTTGGAATACTGATACATTGCAAATGTATCTATAATTTTTGATGTTCCATGCTTGGTTTTATCTACTTTCTTGTGTTTTGTTCCAACTTTGGAGTACTTTTCATATGATTTCCTTGACTAACCTATTAACAAGATGCCACAGTGCTAGTTGCATGTTTTCTGCTGTTTTTCGTTCCAGGAAAGTCAGAAAATGAATATTCTCGGAATTGGACCGGACAAAAGCCAAAGTTATTATTTTCCCGAATGACTCACGGAGCCAGAAGGAGAGTCAGAGAGGGGCCACACCACCCCTAGGCACGGGTCCCCCTTGGCCGCGCCAGGGCATGGTGTGGGCCCCCTAGCCGGCCATCGACCTTGCCTCTTTCGCCTATATATCTCACCCGAGGAAAAAACCCTAATCGTCAATTAGAAATCCACGAAAAGTTCCGCACCGCCGCCGCCACCGAAGGGGAGATTCGAGGGATAGAAAGTCTCTATTTCGGCACCCTGTCGGGATGGGGAAGTGCCCCCAAAGCCATCTCCATCGATCTCCACAGCCATCTCCATCACCATTGTCGATTCCCATGATGAGGAGTGAGTAGTTCTCTCTCGAGGCTAAGGGTTCTACCGGTAGCTATGTGTTCATCTCTCTTTCTATGCATGTTCATATTGTGATAATGAGCTTTGTAATCAAGTAGATCTACCTTGCTACTCAAGTGCTTTAATAGATCTCTGCTCTCCCCATGTGTGTGAAAGTGACAACATACACACCATGGTGGCACTTAGGCTAGAGATTACAAATGCTTGTTATGAGTTATATTTGAAGTTGTATGTCTTTATGAAATTGTGGTGTTTGTTGGAACCATCTAGTGCTCAAGGTGACAGTGTGGGGTTTTCTAGATGGGAAAGGCTTACTTTGAGGTGTGCTCTTATAGCCCTACCATGGATTAGAGTGTCCAACCGGAGAGTAGTTAAGAGTAGTATCATAAGGAGAAGATATTTATATGAGAGTGTTCACTAGTGAAAGTATGATCCCTAGGCCTTGTTTCTAAGCATTGAAACACCGTTTGCAACTAGATATGTTACATGTTTGCTTGCGTCCATCTTTATTTCAGTTTGCCTTTAGTCTCTTCCACACCATCAAGCTATTTTCTAGCACCATTGTCTTATATCCATACCACTTGTATTTTACTATCTCTTTGTCGACCTAGTGCACCTATACACCCGATAAGTGTATTGGGTGTGTTGGGGACACAAGAGACTTCGTGTATCTTGATTGCAGGGTTGCTTGAGAGGGGATACTTTTGACCACTTCCTCCCTGAGTTCGATAAACCTTGGGTGATCCACTTAAGGGAAAACTTGATGCTGTTCTACAAACCTCTACACTTGGAGGCCCAACAACTGTCTACAAGAATAGAAGTGCGTAGACATCAAGCTATTTTCTGGCGCTGTTGCCGGGGAGGTAAGGTAAAAGATACTCACATCCTCCGGTGTGAGTGCTCGAAGTTATTTCCTTTAGATTCTGCAATTTGTCTTTTTGTTTCTTGTTTTCACTAGTTAGGCTTAATGGAAAACAACAACAAAATTAGAGAGCTTTATAGTATTTATCTTGAGTTAGGACATGAAGTGTTTGAAGAGAAAATTAAAAAACCTATGGAACTTTAGTTGCATGCTAATAGCAATATTATTAGTATGAATTCTTTGAACACCATTATTGCTAATGCTATGGAAAAGTCTAACCTTGGGGAAGCTAGTTTTTATGAGAATGATATTTTTAGTCCCCCAAGCATGGAGGAGAAAATTTACTTTGATGATACTATACCTCCAATATATGATGATTACAATGATGAATATGATATTTTTAGTCCACCTACTGTTGAGAAGGAAATTAATTATGAATACAATATGCCTCCTATATTTTATGATTATGGTGATGAAAATAATAATGATAGTTATTTTGTTGAATTTGCTCCCACTACAATCAATAAGAATGACTATGTTTATGTGGGGAGTATTAATTCTTTTATGCATGTGGCTCATGATAAGAATGTTCCTTGCGATAGTTGTATTGTTAACTTTATTCATGATGCTACTGAAAGTTATTATGAGAGAGGGAAACATGGTTTTATGCATCTCAATAATATTAAGGTTCCCCTCTTTATGTTGAAAATTTTGAAGTTGCACTTGTTTTGCTTTCCTATGCTTGTTGCTTTGTGCTTTCATGACTTGTTTCTTTACAAGATTATTTTGCATAGGTAGTGGGTAAGACTTAAATGTGCTTTGAATTTGCTTCTTGATGCTCTCTTTTACTTAAATTCATATTTCTTATGTGAGCATCTTCTCAAACTATCATGCCTAACTTAAAGGCGTTAAAGAAAAGTACTTACTGGGAGATAAACCAAAAGTTTTAGATGAGTCTTGGAAGTTATTACCTCTGTAATAACCGCTCTTTATCCTTCTTATTTGCTTTTTGTGCCAAGAGTAACCTCTAATGAGAGAGAAGTAATGATTGGGAAAGTTGCTGTCCCGAAACAGATTTTTGTGCTTCACCGTAAAAATTCGTGTAAAATCTATGTATGTCGTTTGGAGGCGTGAATGTTTGTGCTTCTGCCCCAGGTTGTTGTCTAACTTTCGTTAGTTCAACACTTTTTGATTTGAGCAACAGAAGGTCTTCGAAAAAATTCGTCTTTACCTGATGCTCTGTTTTGACAGATTTCTGCCATTTTTTGCATTTGCTTCTTATTGGTTCCTTTTTGAGTTCTTTTGGGGAATTGAGCTTTTTGAAGGAAGTGCTACAGTATCTTGTGTTTTAATAAAAGTTTTATTGGTTTTGGAACTGAACCTAAAGACTTATTATCTAGAGTGCACTAATGTTGTTAATAAAGATTGTGTGAAGTTTTGTATGAAGGAAAAATTTCAAGTGTATGGAGAGAATGATGTAATGAGATGAAGAATGGACTAAAACTCAAGCTTGGGGATGCCACGCGTGTCACCCCAAGAAATATCCAAGAAGTACAAGCGTCAAAGCTTGGGGATGCCAAAGGCATCCCCTTGTTCATCAATAAAAATCCTAGGTTTCTTCCAAACGCTTCTTTTTTATTGTTTCATGCACAGTTGTGTTGTTCTTGGAGCGTCTTCTTTTTTGTTTTCGTTTTGATTTTTTGTTTGCTTGGTTTCTTAATTTTCTGAATAAATTGGTTGGGCCCCCTCTTTCATACATTGGTTTTCAAATAGTTTGGTTTGGTTTGGAAAGGAGTAGGAATGTTCATTGCTTAAGTGGTAAAGAGAGCTTGTTTTTGACTGTGGCCTATGCTTTGTCATGCCATGCTTGATATTGTTTTGGCTTTATGCTTAGTATTTTTTGCTGTAGCATGACTTGTTATAAACAATTGAGATTGCTTAATGTGCCTCGGATGAATCATGCGTTGTTTTAGCATATTAAAGCATAGTATATTGGTATTCTCCTTTGATGCTTTATTTGGGTTGACTTGGCGCATGCTCACACCATGTATGACTATCCAAAGTCACCATAACCTTTATGATCCTTTATTTTTCAACTTGTAGTATCACTTTATGCTTTGATCAATGATGTTTTGTCGCTCTGCATGATTATGGCCATTATTGCTCTCTTAGTTTGTCGCTCCCAGTCTTTTGCTAGCCTCCGCAACCAAGTATGAGTTCCACTCATGCATCCAACTCCCTAAACCAAGTTATTACAAAGAGTCCACCATACCTACCCACTAGCATATGCTATTCCAAGTATATTCATGCTTTTGTTTACCTTCCAAATTAAACTTGTTATGAGAAAACTAGTGATTAAAGCTCTCACGAACTTGATGGCACACTTTACTTTTCTTGCCCTTAATAAACTTGAACCATTGTGTCATCTATGTTGTATATGCTTGCACTTATTTGTTGGGGATTAGGAGAACCATGTTGTCATGGGGAACACTTTCAACATTGCACTTGTACTTTGTACCTAGTTGATATCATGCTCTTTTTTCTATGGATGTCGTCGGTGTGAAATGAAAGGGGAGCTTGTAAGTCCATGGAGTTATGTATATGTGTTATAGAAACGCCTAGGCCGCTGGTCTAATCCATGTTGTCATGGTGGAAACCTGCAGCGTAACCATAATGAGCTGTCTATGAAGCATTCTTCTTATAAAAAAAGAGTCAGATATTGAGAAAAAAGAGAAAAAGAAAAGAAAAAAAAGAGATATACGAAAAGAGGAAAGAGAGAAAAAAGCACCATATTCCCATGGTAAATAAGAAGATTGCTGAGATGCTCGTTCTCTGCTTGCCTTGTCATTTTGATATGGGAATTCTTGTTGGGTCCGTAGCATAAAAAACAAAAAATTCCTACGATGAGAACTATACACCGAGATCTATCTACTAGATACAGAGCAATGGGTGGACATACATCCATGCAGAACTTACCCTCGAAGACAACGAGTTTTGTTAACGAGTAGGAACTCGTGGTTGATGTACTCGTATGCTTGCCGATCTCAAGATCATGTGGAAGTCCGAGCGCCACAAATCAGCAGCGCATCCGTCCTCGCACACACGTCCAAGCCACCGGACAACCTCCACCTACTCGCTCCAGCAAATCAGCGGAAGCAACAACTCCTTCCAGACGCAAGGCCACCGGGAACATGTATCTCGCTAATCCAAGACCACGGGAAAATATCTAGAGGGGGAGAGAGATCCTTCACGAGGAGGTGCGTTTTGTGAGAGGGGAGAGGGGAGAGGGGGCGTTATATGGGAGGGAGGGAGACCCCTCCCCTCCCATAGCCGGCGCATGAGGGGGGGGACTCCTCCCCTCCTTCATTCATTCATGTGGTGGACCTCCACTCACATAAACATGGCCTCCACCCAAAATCCCACTCACATGTATTTAATTTCCACCAAATTAAATGCAACTCTCAATTTAATAAAACTCTTTTATTTATTTTATTCATAATTTTGTTAATTAATTTAATTAACAAACATTCACATAAAACCCCTTGCAACATTTCATTATCACATGCAGAACCACTTTCTACAATTTCACCTGAAATAATTCCGGTTTCTATCGAAACATTTCCTGCGCTTTGCAAACCTTTTGTCTGGAACATATGTGCTCCTAAATGGTGTTCGGCAACCCTTAAGTGTGTCACCCTACGGTTCACAAATAATGCAGACATGATTGAGACTAATCTCAGATCAATAATCAAAAGCGAGACCTGGAGATCCATACTGACTCCTGCACATTCAACGATGACTTCTGTGATCGTGAGAACCTTTAACTCTAGCAGTTTAATCCCTTTGTCTCATGATATAATACATGTCCGAGATTCGATCATCGGTATCCAAATACCTAGTTTGATCTCGTTACCGACATGCACTCTTTTCTCGTTCCCGTGATATAACATTCTAGTGATCACATAACTTGCTTGCAAGCTATCTTAATGTGATATCACCGAGAGGGTCCAGAGTATATCTATCCGTCATCGGGATTGACAAATTCCACTCTTGATCCATGAGCCTCAACATAACACCTTCATAGCACTGAACCCACCTTTATAGTCACCTTGTTATGGTGTGACGTTTGATGTTATCAAGATACTCTTCCGGTGTTAGCAATTAACATGATCTCATTGTCTAAGGACTAAGACTACTTCGTATAATGTTATAGCAATATAAATATAATGACTTGATTGTAATGCTATACTTCAGATGAATGTTCATCACATCATTTCACAAATGTTGTGACCTTGTTATTAACAACATCCAATGTCCATGATCAGGAAACCTTGATCATCTTGTTAATCAACAAGCTACTCTATAAGAGAGGCATAACTAGGAACCTTTTTTTGTTTATTAAACACACATGTATTGACGTTTCCTATCAATACAATTATAGCATGCAAAAGAAACATCTATGATATACAAGGAATACATAATAACAACTTTATTATTGCCTCTTAGGGCATATTTCCTTCAGTCTCCCACTTGCACTAGAGACAATAATCTAGTTTACATAGTGATAAATCTAACACCCATGGAGTTCTGGTGTTGATCATGTTTTTCCCTAGGGAGAACTTTAGTCAACGGATCTGCTACATTCAGGTTCGTGTTCACTTTACAAATCTTTATATCTCCATCCTTGACATGCTCGCGGATGGACTGAAACCGGCGCTTAATATGCTTGGAATTCTTGTGAGACCTTGGTTCCTTGGCGTTGGCTATGGCTCCATTGTTGTCACAATAGATCACCATTGGGTCCAACGCACTAGGAACCACACCTAGTTATGTTATGAACTCCTTCATCCAAACCGCTTCCTGTGCCGCTTCTGAAGCAGCAACATATCCCGCCTCCGTCATTGATCCAACCACCACGGGTTGTTTGAAACTCTTCCAACTAACTGCTACTCCGTTCAAGAGAAATACGTATCCGGATTGAGACTTAGAGTAATCCGGATCAGTGTCAAAACTAGCATCGACATAACACTTAGCGACTAGCTCTTCTTCACCTCCATATACAAGAAACATATCCCTAGTTCTTCTCAAGTACTTAAGGATATTCTAGACCGCTATCCAGTGTTCCGAACCTGGATCAGATTGGTACCTACTAGTCAAACTAATAGCATGTGTCACATCCGGTCTTGTACATAGCATGGCGTACATTATAGAGCCTATGGCTGAGGCATAGGGGATCTTATCCATTATCTCTCTTTCTTCCGCCGTAGCCAGACTTTGAGTCTTACTCAATGTCTTGCCTTGCAACATAGGTAAGAACACCTTCTTACTTCCGTCCATATTAAACTTCTTTAATATCTTATCAAGGTATGTACTCTGCGATAGCCCAATTAGGCGTCTTGATCTATCTCTATAGATTTTAATGCCCAATATATATGAAGCTTCACCAAGGTCCTTCATCGAAAATTTGCTGTTTAGATAACTTTTAACACTGCTTAAAAGATCTATGTCATTTCCAATCAATAATATGTCATCCACATATAATATTAGAAATGCCACATTGCTCCTACTCACTTTCTTGTAAATACAAGCCTCTCCATAAGTTTGGACAAATCCAAACTCTTTTATCACCTCATCAAAGTGGAGATTCCAACTCCGGGATGCTTGCTTCAGTCCATAGATGGATCGCTGAAGTTTGCATACCTTATCAACATCCTTAGGATCGATAAAACCCTTAGGTTGTATCATATACAACTCTTCTTCAATATTACCATTGAGGAACGCAGTTTTGACATCCATCTGCCATATTTCATAATCGAAATATGCAGCAATTGCTAACAAAATCCTAACCGACTTAAGCATCGCTACGGGAGAGAATGTCTCATCGTAGTCAACTCCTTGAATTTGTCGAAACCCCTTTGCGACAAGTCGAGCCTTATAGATGGTTACATTACCATCAGCATCAGTTTTTCTTTTGAAAATCCATTTATTCTCAACGGCTTTTGATCGTGAGGTAAGTCCACCAAGGTCCAAACCTGGTTTTCGTACATGGATTCCATCTCGGATTTCATGGATTCTAGCCATTTGTTGGAATGAGGGTTCATCATCGCTTCTTCATACATCACAGGGTCATCTATTTCATCAATAATGAAATTCATAACATGATTGCCGTACAGTTCAGGAGCTGCATGTGTCCTGCTTGACCTGCGAGGTTCGGTAGTGTCCTCTTTCAGAGTTTCATGATCAATATCATTAGCTCTCTCCTCATTAAGTGAAGTGAACTCCGAAACAACTTCCGGTGCTGCACTACTCGCCATTTCATGAAGAGAAGGTTCAATAACCTCTTCGAGTTCTACCTTCCAGCTACTCACACCTTTCGCAACAAACTCCTTCTCAAGAAAGGATCCATTCTTGGCAACAAAGACCTTGCCCTTGGATCTGTGATAGAAGGTATACCCAATCGTTTCCTTAGGGTATCCTATGAAGACGCATTTTTCCGCTTTGGGTTCGAGTTTATCCGGTTGAAGTTTCTTCACATAAACATCGCATCCCCAAACTTTAAGAAATGACAGCTTGGGTTTGTTTCCAAACCATAATTCATACGGTGTCTTTTCAACGGATTTAGATGGTGCCCTATTTAAAGTGAATGCAGCGGTTTCCAGTGCATAACCCCAAAATGACAGTGGCAAGTCTGTCAGAGACATCATAGATCGAACCATATCCAATAAAGTATGATTACGATTTTCTGACACACCATCACGTTATGGTGTTCCGGCAGGCGTGAGTTGTCAAACTATTCCACAGTCTTTCATATGTGTGCTAAACTCGTAACTAAGATACTCTCCTCCACGGTCGGACCGCAGAAATTTGATCTTTCTGTTACGATGATTTTCAACTTCATTATGAAATTCTTTGAACTTTTCAAAGGTTTCAGACTTATGTTTCATCAAATATATATACCCGTATCTACTCAAATCATCCGTAAAAGTAACAAAATAATGATATCCACCTTGCACCGACACACTCATTGGTCCACACACATCAGTATGTATGATTTCCAATAAATCTATCGCCCGTTCCATTGAATCGGAAAACAGCGTTCTAGTCATCTTGCCCATAAGGCATGGCTCACATGTATCAAATGATTCAAAATCAAGTGATTCCAAAAGTCCACCAGAATGGAGTTTCTTCATGCGTTTAACGCCAATATGACCTAGACGGCAGTGCCACATATATGCAGATATATCATTATCAAGCTTAATCCTTTTAGCATCAACATTATGAATATGCGTAATACTACTATCGAGATCCAACAGAAAAATAAACCATTCAACACAGGTGCATGGCCATAAAAGATATTATTCATATAAATCAAACAACCATTGTTTTCAGACTTAAACGAATAACCACTTTGCATCAAACATGATCCGGATACAATGTTCATGCTCAGTGCAGGCACCAAATAACAATTATTCAGGTTTACAACTAATCCCGACGGCATATGGAGAGGCAGCGTTCCGACGGCGATCACATCAACTCTTGATCCATTGCCAACCCGCATCGTGACGTCATCCCTTGCTAGCTGTCGCTTGTTCCGCAGCCCCTGAACCGAGTTACATATATTAGCAACCGATCCCGTATCAAATACCTAGGTGCTACTGTGAGTACTAGTCAAGTACACATCAATAACATGTATATCACATATACCTTTGTTAGCCTTGCCGGCCTTCTTGTCTGCCAAATACTTGGGGCAGTTGCGCTTCCAATGGCCAGTCCCCTTGCAATAGTAGCACTCGGTATCAGACTTAGGGCCAGCCCGGGGTTTCTTTCAAGTGCGGCAACAGATTTGCCGCCCTTCTTTCCCTTCTTCTTGCCTTTCTTGTCCTTCTTGAAACCGGTGGTCTTATTGATCATCAAAACTTGATGTTCTTTCCTAATCTCCATTTCTGCAGTCTTAAGCATTGACAGAAGCTCGGGAAGAGACTTCTCCATGCCCTGCATATTATAGTTCATCACGAAGCTCTTGTAGCTAGGTGGTAGAGATTGGAGAACACGATGTATGCCTAAGTCAATGGGAATCGTTATTCCCAAGGACACAAGCTTATCGGCGTCCCCAGACATTTTGAGTATGTGCTCACTAACGAAGATGTTCTCCTCCATCATGCAGCTAAAGAACTTTTCAGAAGCATTATAACTCTCTACGGCAGCATGGGTATCGAAAATCATTTTCAATTCTCCCATGGTATCAAAGGCATTGCCATTTTCGAAACGCTTTCGAAGTTCTGGCTCTAGCCCATATAGGATGCCGCAATGAACTAAGTTGTGGTCCTCCTGACAAGTTATATAGACGTTCTTTTCGTCGTCAGGGGCATCAGGAGCTAGTGGAGGGCCTAGCGGCGCCTCTAGCACATATTGCTTTTGTGCAGCAGTGAGGAGAATCCTCAAATTCATAGCCCAATTGGTGAAGTTGCTACCATTCGCAGCAAGCTTCTCTTTCTCCATGAACATATTGAAATTAAAAGCAGGCGGTGCCATCTACAACAGAATTTGTAAAGTATATTAAGACTAAGTTTATGATAGATTGAGTTCAACTAATCCAAATTACTAATGAACTCCCACTCAAAAACGACATCCCTCGTGTCCTTTTGGTGATTACATGAACCAAATCCACTACACCAAGTCCGATCATCATGTGAGTCAGTGTAGCTTCAAAGGCGATCATCTATATGGGCATCATATCAACTATATGACTCATGCTTAACCTTTCGGTCCATGTTCCGAGGCCATGTCTTTACATGCTAGGCTCGCCAAGTAAGAACCTTAGTATTTGCGTGTGTAAAACTGTCTTACACCTGTTGTATGAAAGCATAGAGTCGAAAACACCCGATCATCACATGATGCCTCAAAACATGATCCACAAAACGGTGCATACTTAAGGAAGAAAACATTTTATCTTGATATCTAAATGAGGGATCATCTTATAATGCTACCAAAAGCGCCAAACTAGCAATATAAGATGATAACATCTAATGTGTGAAGTGAGATGATATGGTCCATGCATTTGATCTCTATCATTTGCATCGTGGTATGATCTCTATCGTTCCTTTGTGTGTAAGTCCAAGGTCTATGGAACTTGCACGTTAAGTAAGTTGTAAGAGTATCATAAATCAACTTACAACAACACCATATCAAGACACTAGCCCACCAATTATCTAAACTAGACGCCTCTAATTTATCAATTGCAAGTTTTACATGGCTTAGGGCTTTCGGAGATAGAACCGTTCTTACCTACGAACATGAACCACAACGAGGATAACCAAGTTATTAGCAACTCATTGTAAATCAGATATTGACTATAGTAGGAGAGACAGACACCCGCTAGCCACTTATGCAAAACTAGTTGCATGTCAGTCATGGAACCGGTCTCATGTACGATGACATGTAAGGTTGGTCTGAGCCGCTTCATCCCACTATGACACCAATATCCAAAATACATAGAATATGCAATAACATGATCATCATCACCCACATATAAACATATGTGTACTACCCGTGCAAAGCACCTACGCATAGACATGGCTCTGATACCACTGTTGGGTCCGCAACATAGAAAACAAAAAAATTCCTACGATGAGAACTATACGCCAAGATCTATCTACTATATACAGAGCAACGGGTGGACATACATCCATGGAGAACTTACCCTCGAAGACAACGAGTTTTGTTAACGAGTAGGAACTCGTGGTTGACGTAGTCGTACGCTTGCCGATCTCAAGATCGTGTAGAAGTCCGAGCGCCGCAAATCTGCAGCGCATCCGTCCTCGCACACACGTCCAAGCCACCGGACAACCTCCACCTCCTCGCTCTAGAGAATCAGTGGAAGAAGCAACTCCTTCCAGACGCAAGGCCACCGAGAACATGTATCTCACTAATCCGAGACCATGGGGGAATATCTAGAGGGGGAGAGAGATCCTTCATGAGGAGGTGTGTTTTATGAGAGGGGAGATGGGGGCTTTATATAGGAGGGAGGGAGACCCCTCCCCTCCCATAGCCGGCGCATGAGGGGGGACTCCTCCCCTCCTTCATTCATGTGGTGAACCTCCACTCACATAAACATGGCCTCCACCCAAAATCCCACTCACATGTATTTAATTTCCACCAAATTAAATGCAACTCTCAGTTTAATAAAACTCTTTTATTTATTTTATTCAGAATTTTGTTAATTACTTTAATTAACAAACATTTTCACATAAAGCCCTTTGCAACACTTCAATATCACATGCAGAACCACTTTCTGCAATTTCACATGAAACAATTCCGGTTTCTATCGAAACAATTCCTATTTCTATCGAAACATTTCCTGCACTTTGCAAACCTTTTGTCTGGAACATATGTGCTCCTAAATGGTGTCTGGAAACCCTTAAGTGTGTCACCCTACGGTTCGCGAATAATGCAGACATGATTGAGACTCCTCTCAGATCAATAATCAGAAGTGGGACCTGGAGATCCATACTGACTCCTGCACATTCAACGATGACTTCTATGATCGTGAGAACCTTTAACGCTAGAAATTTAATCCCTTTGTCTCATGATATAATACATGTCCGAGATTCGATCATCGGTATCCAAATACCTAGTTTGATCTCGTTACCGACATGCACTCTTTTCTTGTTCCCGTGATATAACATTCTAGTCATCACATCACTTGCTTGCAAGCTATCTTAATGTGATATCACTGAGAGGGCCCAGAGTATATCTATCCGTCATCGGGATTTACAAATCCCACCCTTGATCCATGAGCCTCAACATAACACCTTCATAGCACTGAACCCACCTTTATAGTCACCCTGTTACGGTGTGACGTTTGATGTTATCAAGATACTCTTCCGGTGTTAGCAATTAACATGATCTCATGGTCTAAGGACTAAGACTACTTCGTATGATGTTATAGCAATATGAACATAATGACTTGATTGTAATACTATACTTTGGATGAATGTTCATCACATCAGTTCACAAATGATGTGACCTTGTTATTAACAATATCCAATGTCCATGATCAGGAAACCTTGATCATCTTGTTAATCAACAAGCTAGTCTATAAGAGAGGCATAACTAGGAACCTTTTTTGTTTATTAAACACACATGTATTGACGTTTCCTATCAATACAGTTATAACATGCAAAATAAACATCTATCATATACAAGGAATACATAATAACAACTTTATTATTACCTCTTAGGGCATATTTCCTTCAATTCTTCCATATCATCGGGCAAGGGGTACCCGTTGGTGGTTCTCTATGATACACATGTACTTACGATGACAAGAACTTACCGGTGACTAAACTTGAGTAGCATGAGGAGCGGCCCTCGTATTCAAGGGTCATGAGATTTCCAACTTATACTTTGTCAAGCATATACTCCATAGTTTGTTCACTTTAACCTTAATCACTTCAAGATGCTTATGATAGGGGCAATGAGAGCTGAAAGCTATTAAGTACCATAATTTTTGGAAGCTCTTTATGAAAATTGAATCCCTACTTCCTTCTATGAAGGCCTTTCTTCCACCATTATATTGAGTCTCCACCTTTTACCTTTATGCACCTATTGAGAGAGCATAGTCGCCATTCTTAGTTCTATGTGCATTGTCCCAAGACTTGTTGATTGATGAATAACTTTGATATTGCTTGTTTTAAACTATTTGTATCTAGTCACTCTTATGAACTTTGAAGGTGTCCTATGCATTTATGTTTGCTACTCTATGAGGGACAAGCTGAATTCCACTATGCTATGTTTTGTTTATGTGAAACAAACAAACGTCTTGCAAAGCATTGTTATTCATGAATCTTTTGTTTGTGCCTTTTCATGTTGCAACATAGTTTCTTTGTCTTATTACTAGAACTTTGTCTTTCATGTTATGATTGAAGTACTATGATCCCAGGTTTGAATGTTTTACAAATACTTTGATCAAGTTTATGATGGTGCATGTCACCTCAAAAATTATTCTTTGTTTTTATCACTTACCTACTCGAGGACGAGCAGGAGTTAAGCTTGGGGATGTTGATACATTCCAAATGTATCTATAATTTTTGATGTTCCATGCTTGGTTTTATCTACTTTCTTGTGTTTTGTTCCAACTTTGGAGTACTTTTCATATGATTTTTTGGACTAACCTATTAACAAGATGCCATAGTGCCAGTTGCCTGTTTTCTGCTGTTTTTGGTTCTAGGAAAGTCAGAAAATGAATATTCTCGGAATTGGACCGGACAAAAGCCAAAGTTGTTATTTTCCCGGAAGACTCACGGAGCCAGAAGGAGAGTCAGAGAGGGGCCACACCACCCCTAGGCGCGGGCCCCCCTTGGCCGCGCCAGGGCATGGTGTGGGCCCCCTGGCTGGCCACCGACCTTGCCTCTTTTGCCTATATATCTCTCCCGAGGAAAAAACCCTAAATCGTCAATCAGAAATCCACGAAATGTTTTGCAGCGCCGCCGCCACCGAAGTGAAGATTCGGGGGACAGAAAGTCTCTGTTCCGGCACCCTGCCGGGACAGGGAAGTGCCCCCGGAGCCATCTCCATTGATCTCCACCGCCATCTCCATCACCATTGCTGATTCCCATGATGAGGAGGGAGTAGTTCTCTCTCAAGGCTAAGGGTTCTACTGGTAGCTATGTGTTCATCTCTCTTTCTATGCATGATCATATTGTGATCATGAGCTTTGTAATCAAGTAGATCTACCTTGCTACTCAAGTGCTTTAATAGATCTCTGCTCTCCCCATGTGTGTGAAAGTGAACAGCGTGCACACCATGGTGGCACTTAGGCTAGAGATTACAAATACTTGTTATGAGTTATATTTGGAGTTGGATGTCTTTATGAAATTGTGGTGTTTGTTGGAACCATCTAGTGCTCAAGGTGACAGTATGGGGTTATCTAGATGGGAAAGGCTTACTTTGAGGTGTGATGTTATAGCCCTACCATGGATTAGAGTGTCCAACCGGAGAGTAGTTAAGAGTAGTATCATAAAGAGAAGATATTTATATGAGAGTGTTCACTAGTGAAAGTATGATCCCTAGGCCTTGTTTCTAAGCATTGAAACACTGTTTGCAACTAGATCTGGTACATGTTTCTTTCGTCCATCTTTATTTCAGTTTGCCTTTAGTCTCTTCCACGCCATCAAGCTATCTTCTAGCACCATTGTCCTATATCCATACCACTTGTATTTTACTATATCTTCACCGAACTAGTGCACCTATACACCTAACAAGTGTATTGGGTGTGTTGGGGACACGAGAGACTTCTTGTATCTTGATTGAAGGGTTGCTTGAGCGGGGATACCTTTGACCACTTCCTCCCTGAGTTTGATAAACCTTGGGTGATCCACTTAAGGGAAAACTTGCTGCTGTTCTAAAAACTTCTGCACTTGGAGGCCCAACAACTATCTAAAAGAACAGAAGTGCGTAGACATCAAATACCAGTCAGAAAATTGTTAGGTTTCATTGTGTCTCAAAGAGGCATAGAGGTGAACCGCAATAAAATCAAGGCTATTCTCAGTATTTCCAGGCCAACTCGCCTGAAGGACATTCAAAGACTAACTGGCTGCATTGCTGCAGTCAGTCGGTTTGTAAGCCGGCTTAGTGATAGAGGCCCACCACTCTACAAGCTCATGAAATAGACCAAAAAATTCGTCTGGACTGATGAAGCTGAAGCTGCACTACAAGACCTAAAAGCAGTACTCTTGTCTGACTTACTACCTCAGCGAAGTCCTAACTGAATCAAAGCAGCGGTATCCGCACTATCAAAAGCTGGCTTACGGTGTGTTCTTTGCATCCCGAAAGCTGCGATATTACTTTCAGGAACATCCCATTACCATGGTGAGCACAGCTCCCATGAGAGACATAATCAACAACAGCGATGCTATAGGACGTGTCGCAAAATGTGGCATAGAGCTTTCAGCTTTCGACATTGAGTATAAACCTCGTACAACAATCAAATCCCAAATTCTGGCTGACTTTGTCGCTGATTGGATAGACACAACAGAAAATATGACCCTCTTAGAGTCGGAATACTGGACCTTGCATTTTGATGAGTCTAAGGCGCTTGGGGCTCGAGGGCTGGCGTGGTGCTCAAATAAACGCAAGGAGCTAAGATTTTCTATGTGTTGCAGATTCACTTCACGGCAACAAATAACATTGCCGAATATGAAGCACTGCTGCATGGAATCTAGATTGCTAAGGATATCGGCATCCGACGATTAATGTGTTATGGAGATTCGGATCTTGTTGCTCAGCAAGTGTCGGATATCTATAGCGCAAACAAACACATGGCAGCATATTTAGCTGTCATGGATGAACTAGCTAAATCGTTTGAAGGGTGTGAAGTTCAACACATCCCTCGAACAGAAAATGAGGAAGTAGATGCATTATCTCGTATAGGCTCTGCACGGAAAAAGGTCCCGGATGGCACTTTTTAGAGCACCTCAAAGTTCCTTCTATAAAAAGAGTTGACGAGGAAAATCTGACCAAATCCGACTCACCTTTAGTAGCAGTTCTGGCTGTGATTCCCAGCTGGACTCAACCCTACCTTGATTACTTGGTAGATGGAAAATTACCCGAAGATGAGGTTCTGAGCCGGCAGATTGTCCGAAGAGAAAAAACCTATACTATTATAAGTGGTGAGCTCTATAAGCGGAGTGTGTCTGGGATTTTTCAGCGCTATGTATCTCCGAAAGAAGGAGTGGAAATCCTAAGGGAAATTCATGAAGGAGAATGCGGTCATCACGCTGCAGCCAAATCTTTAGTGGCAAAAGCTTTCAGACATGGATTTTTCTGGCATACAGCTAAGGCAGATGATGAATGGTTGGTCAAGACATGCAAAGGATGCCAAAAGTACGCCAAACAAGCTCATGTTCTGGCTGATCAGCTGCGAACAATACCTATAACATGGCCCTTTGCGGTCTAGGGGCTTGACATGGTAGGACCGTTTAAACGGGCTCCAAGTGGATTTACTCACCTCTTAGTGATGGTGGATAAATTCATGAAATGGATTGAGGCTAAACCCATCACAAGTTGTGATGGAGCAACAACCAGAAGATTTGTCGAGGATGTTATAATCTGATACGGTTATCCACATAGCATTATTACGGACAACAGGAGTAATTTTTCTATGGGAGAACTTGCCGAATTCTGTGATGAACAAAATATCCGGCTTGGGATTGCATCAGTCGCACATCCACATGCTAATGGACAAGTTGAAAGAGCAAATGGTTTAATCCTACAAGGCCTCAAACCAAGACTCGAAGCACCACTTCGTCGTGCTGCGGGGGCTTGGGCAGATGAATTATCATCTATAATATGGAGCTTGAGAACAACTCCGAATAGGTCAACCGGATACACACCTTTATTCTTGGTCTATGGTGCAGAAGCAACCTTCCTAGTGATTTGATTGACACCTCTCCCCGAGTTGCAACATATATTGAAGAGGATGCCAAAATTTCTCGACAAAATGATCTCGATTTAATCGAAGAAGTTCGCATCGTTGCTGAAATGAGATCAATAGCCTATCAGCAGAAGTTACGCAAGTATCATAGCCAGAGAGTCAGAAACCGGTCTTTTAGTAAGGGCAATTTGGTTCTCTGGCTCATGTAGAAAAGAAAGCACAAACTTTCCTCAGTATGGGAACGGCCCTTTTTAGTTAGTCGAGTCTTGCACAATGGTTCTTACTATCTAACTGATATGCGGCCAATCAAAGATAGACCTGCTACTAAGAAAAGAAAGAGAGCTGGAGGTAGTACAGACCCGGAAGAATTAAACAGACTATGGAATATTTCTCAGCTATGTCCCTTTTATTCTTAAAATTTTCTTTCTTTGTAATCATATATGTGTACATGCTCAATGAGAAATAAAGTATTGGTTACCTCAAATTTCTCTAAGAAGTTTTGTAGTACAATCTTATTTCTGAATGATCATGTCACAATCAAAAATCCCAAAATACTTGAAAGTACTTTATGCTCATGTTTGTTCTGGTTAGATTTCCGATTCTAAAAATGCTACCTTCAGGTATAAGTATAAATTTTCTAGTCTGTACTTGGGTTCTTTATCTGATTGCCGGATGCGGGCATTTTCCGAGTAGTGAATTGTTGGTACTGAAAGCCGGCTCTGTTTCCGAGTTTAAACTAGTTTAGTAATTGAGCTCCGTTGCTCGGTAGAGTTTCCGTGTGGAAGGTTGGCCGGCTCACGAAAGGGACGAGGCGGAAAGCCAGATAAGCGATAAGTATAGGAAAAATAAAAAAGTGCTTATGTAAAAAAATTCAGGCACATCAAAATAAAGCCAAAAGTGCTAAATAGGAATATCGAATCTTAGCACTAGCAAAAGTATTAAACTACTTATTTACAATCCAATTGTTTCAGAATAACACATTGTTTTTTCTGATGCTCTACGATGCAGGAGAAGAGGCAGGAGCTACCGGCTCACTAGAGACATCACCCTCGCCTTGATATCTTTCCGAGACGTTCAAATCCGATACGGTTTGTTCCTCATCGGAAGCTTCACCTGTTTCTTCGGTAGGCGGAGGAGGCATTTCCACGCGAGTGAAGAAAGGAGTGTCGTAGTTGGTCAGACCAGTTACATGACATCCATAACCGGCACAGGAGTCCATGATGGCCTTGATGTCTTGCTCCTGTCCGTCTTCGTCCATAGTTGAATAACCCCTAGTTACTTGCCAGATCTTCATGCTTCCATGGTGGCTCATAACCATGGTAAGGGCATTCTGTGCTGCGGTTCGCGCATAGGACATGTTCCAGTCCTGTATGAGCTAGGGCATCTCCTTAGCCTTGTCTCGCACCTTAAAGGCGGACATTCTGTTGATGTCCGGAACTTTGAGAACTTCCCCAATATCCTCCAATGATTGGCGGAAATCATGAAGCAAATCGCCGACTTCTGAAAGCCGGCTGGTGCGAGATTCGATTGAGGAAGAATCCAATAAATTCAGAGGAGCTGCATATACAAAAGCAAAGACATAAATATATTCGGTTTCTTAGAAATTGGAAAAGGCTAAAAATCAGAGATGGGAAATTACCAAAGATAGAATCATCAACTTCGGTACTCTCCGCTCGAAGACTCTGAAGTTCATCTCGGAGAGCTTGAGTGATGTCCTTCTCTCTGAATAACTCGTCGTTGAGATTCGAGATTTTCTGATCCTGGGCCACGATATTGTGATCGCGTTCTTCGGTGGCCATGGAGGAGGATTCGAGGACTTGAGCAATGCTACGCTCGTGATCCGCCTTCAACTTGTTCACCTCCCGACGTAAGTTAGTGTTTTCCACCTCCAGGGTCTTAAAATTCTTGACCTCTTCAATCATTTTGCATGATTGTTTGACTAGTTCTATAAATAAAAGGAAGCAGTTGAATAGAAGATTCGACTATCAAAGCAAAAATAGCATGGTTAAGGTCTGAAATGATTACCTTCAGCCTCATCCTTTGATATCTTCAACTGAGAATTTTCAAGACGGAGATCTCTCCCGCTTATTGCAAATATTCTTCAATAATTCCTGGTTATAAGCATTAACTTTCTATAAGTCAGAATAGTACCCAGAGTCAGAAGTCTACTAAATACTCGGGCTAATATTTCGATTAATATCAGCACGAGCCTTGGGGGCTACACTAGTTCGTTCGCATGATTATTATTTTGATTAATTGAGAATTAATATCAGCGGGATTACTGGCGGTGGCGGAAGCACGCCGGATTTTAGCTTCTTGACCCGAAGACAAACTTGGTCAAGAAGCTCGGATTACTTGACGTCCTCGGCTTCTTGCGCCTCTTCCTCGGCAGTGATGTTCCAGCTTTCCAAGCATTGTTGGGCCAGCCGTTGGATCTCCTCTGCAGATTTCCAAGTAATGCCAAGTTTGGCAAGACCCGGATTGCTGAGAAGGTTTTCAGTGAAGACCTCTGCCGAGGGATCATTACCCTTAGAGGGTTCACCCTTATCAATTACCGAGCCACCCATGGTGACGTCGGTTTGTGAACCAAGGATCGCTGGCTCTGCTTGTTGAGTCGGATTTTCCGCAATGGGCGGAGATGGAGTAATCTCCGGCGCTGCAGAAGGTTGTGGGCAGGAGTCAGAGGCGTTGCGGCAAGAGAAGTCAAATTCAGCTTTGACTGGCGCAGGGGCTTTGACGAGCCTCCTTTCCCCTTGCCCTTGGTGAGTTGTTTAGCTCTGAAGAGGTAATAGAACAGAAAATCATTACACTTCAGAAAGAATAAGAGATAAAATACAAAGACCTTGTGAGGAAAGTTACCTCGGCACAACGGGCACCTCCTTTGTGTCGATTGACACTGTCGGAGTCTTACGCTTTTGGGTAAGTGCCTCCAGCAGTGAAACCAATTTTCCATCATCCTGAGATAGCTGATGAGGATATCCCTCGATAGGAGCAAGCTCCAACTCGGGGAGGTCAGCAAGCTGAAAAGAAGAAATATCTCAGCGTTGCAAAAAGACACATCAATGTATAGATGAACACATAATTCGAGTTACTGCTGAAAAACTTAATGGTATCACAGGATCTTCAGCCATATGCATGTCCAAGGACAACTCCGGGATTTTCCTCTTGATCCGCTCCCTAATCAACCATTTTACCTGGGACTCGTAGTCCTTATCCAAATAAGGTTTGGGGCTGATCCAGAGGGAATCTTTTTTATTCGAGGTGATGGAGTTCATAAGCCTATCACCATGATGCTGGAGAGGCTGAATCCAGCGTGCCAGCCAGCAGTGGACCAAGTCGGATCCTTTCAGACCCTTGTGCTTCATCAGATATTCGATCCGCCTCTTAGCAAGAAGCAGATCGCTAGTTAGAGCCGGAGGATCTGCATCCCAGGACTCTTGGGGCGTGGTGGCTCCATCAACAAAAGTCGTCAAAGCGGTGGCTTTGCCGGGAGTCGGTCTGTCCTTATGATAAAAGAACATGGATGGCCATTGTTTCACCGACTCGCTAGCTTTAATCCTAGGATAGATTCTCTCTCTCCTAATAGAAAAGCTGAGTATTCCGATAATGTAACGATTACCGGCGGTGATGGAATTTCTCCAGGTGTGAAAGTAAAACCGGAAAAGAAGAAGACTCGGCCTAATACCGAGATACCCCTCACACAAAGAGGCATAAGCGCTCATCTCTAAAAGAGAGTTTGGGGGAGATGGTGGAGTTGCACTCCGTAATGATCTATAACATCAGAGAAGAAGTCTGAGGGAGGGAAGCTCAAACCTCTGTCGAGGTGAGTGCCGAAGTGCACTCACTTGTCGGCGTTGGGGGTAGGGACGGTTTGTCCGAAGCCGCTCCGCCAGTCGCCGGAGCGGAGGAGACCTTCATTCTCGACGATGTGGAGCTTGGCGTCATCAAGGATGCAGGGGATCCACACCTCGTGGAATTTCTCCCTCTCTGCCGCAGAGGCCGTCACTATCGTCGCCGCCGTAGCAGAAGATGAGACCTCAGCCATTTTTTGGGCGTCGGTGACCTGGGATGGGTGGCGCTGTGGGATTTTGGGGAGGCAGAAGAGCTTTTTCGCAGGGAGGCGTCGAGAGGAAGGAGGAAGAACTGGCGCTGGTAAGGGAGAAAGAGGAAGATCTAGACCCCTTATATCCTCCACCTATGCCAAGATTCGTGCAAGATAAATAGTAACCGTGCCATGCATCGTGGAAGGAGCTGGGTAACCTCCTCGTGAGGATTACGCCGCCTCGATCTCCGCGTATGCATTGAAACGACGCCTTGGTTCCGCAAAAGGCGGACCTACCAACGGTCATGCTGACAGGAATGTTTGTAAGTGACGTGACTTGACCTTGGCTGATGTCAGGTTACATCAGAGACTAGGTTCCGGCTTAAGTTTGAATTTCAGGCTGGAAACTCGAATAATGTAATCATAGGTTCAAATTGCTTTGAGACTCAGATTCTATCCTTTCTTTTGAAGTTTCAGGAACCCTTCAAGATTCTACAAGCCGAAGATCAAGCTAGACGATGATGAAATCCGACTCTGGATCTTGGAGGTTTCCGGGGGCTGCTGTTGGGGATATACTTTTCGGGTATCCTCACTGTGCCTCGCTGGCTAGGGTGGTCCACTTCAGGTTAGATCTTTGCTTCATGGGCAGCCAATCAGAGAGAAGAAGACGGAGTCTAATCTGGCTACGGGAAGGCATAGAAGACTTACCGACATAGGCCTGTAGTGTTGCCTGTACTTCAAGATGTACTCTGTAACCGACTCTTAGTCGTAGCCGGATAGATCTCTCCTGTAAACCCTAGGCCGGATATCTATATAAGCCGTCCTAGGACAAGCCTTTAGGGCACCCCATAATAGTCTACAATCTCAACTCGCACAGGCGAAACCCTTGTAACCCATATTCCGGCTCTGTCGTATTACTGGATTGCTAGCAGGAGTAGGATCCGTCCAAAGCCGGCAGATTCAAACCTGGGTAAACTTGTGTGTTCACCATCTCGGAACACCATACACCTCACACCCCTCTCTTCTGCACGCCTCGAGGACCCCCTTATGGCGTACTTGTCATCAATCCGACGACACATATCATCCTGCGCTTTGGGAGAGTTTTCTCCGGATCCTTCATCCATGGCTTCTCCTTCTTCTGCAGCTTTGGATTTGTACTCCTCTTCATACTCCGCGGAGAACTTTCAGAAATCTGTCGACATCATTGAATCATCCAAAGATGCCGGTAAGTCGGTGTTTGTTCCGATTGCCTCTAGCACCGAGTCTTCGTTGTCTCCAACATCGGCAGAGACGGATCCGGATCCAACATATCTGACAAAGTGCGATGTGTGCGTCGTGAGGTAGTTGTGGCTTTCCTTGTGGGATTCCTCGAAACGTCTGATGGTATCGAGAATCTCATCCATGTTAGCGTCATGTAGCATCATATGCCTCAACGTGTACCTCAGGAAATGTTGATCTGTTCTGGTGTTGGCAGAGCCGGAACCAGAGTTGTTGTCTTGCTCCTCCTGGATTTCGACCTCGTTGGGAAGATCGATCTGGGATTCGTCCTCGCTAGGAAGATCCACTCCAGATTCGACGTTCACCGTAAGATGTGCTTCAGGTTAAGCTTTCTCCACTATCTCCGTGTTAGGTGCGGGCTAGGTGGGATTGGGATTTTCCAGGATCCGGAACTCTGCCGCCTCCGCGGACAAAGTGGACCTAGAAGCTTCTTCTGCCTCTATCGTCACCGCTGGGGTGGGTGGGGCAGGTTCAGCAAAACCGATGTAAACATCGATCTCCCCAAAAGACATGATGGTGTAGGCAGTCACGGCTTCCCTAGACGGAATCCAGGTCTCGTCGAGAACGATTAGAGGGACGTCGCTGGCATAGAGGATGTGGCTGACGGAGATTGTCTCGTCAGTTCCGATTCTTGCAGATCCCGCTTGGAACGCAAATCCGAAGCTCACTTTCCCCACGGTGGGCGCCAACTATCGTCGGATTGATGACAAGTACGCCATGAGGGGGTCCTCGAGGCATGCGGAAGAGAGGGGTGTGAGACGTACGGTGTTCTAGGATGGTGAGCACACAAGTTTACCCAGGATCGAATCCACCGGCTTTGGACGGATCCTATTCCTGCTAGCAATCCAGTAATAAAGCAGAGCCGGATATGGGTTACAAGGGTTTTGCCTATGCGAGTTGAGATTGTAGACTATTGTGGGGTGCCCTAAAGGCTGGTCCCTAGGATGACTTATATAGATATCCGGCCTAGGGTTTATAGGAGAGACCTATCCGGCTATGACTAAGAGTCGGTTACAAAGTACATCTTGAACTATAAGTAACATTACATGCCTATGTCGGTAAGTCTTCTGGGCCTTCCCGTAGCCGTACTGAACTCCGTCTCTTCTCCCTGACAGGGCCGTCCGTGAAGCAAATCTCTAACCCAAAGTAGGCCACCCTGGTCAGTGAGGCACAGTGAGGATACCCAGAAAGAATATCCCCAACAGCCAATGGCGAATCTTGTGACGACCGCCAGGATTGGTGGAGTGGAAATGGGGAAGGGAAGAGCATGGGCGCGGGCGGAACTTTCTAGCGGCGCTTGGGTCTTCGCACGCGAGGCAGAGCAATAGTGCGCGCTCGACTCGACACGTCAAGTTTGGGGCACCGTAGGGGGAAAATACCGCCGCGCGGCCAGGTGGTGTGGCCGGCCCCTAGCCCTTCTCTGTCTCGTATTCTGGCATCTGATGACTTTTGAAAAAATAGGCAATTTGGCTTTTGTCCCATCCAATTCTGAGAATATTCATTTTATGACTTTCCTCGAACCAAAAATAGCAGAAAACAGGCAGCTGGCCACAGTCCAGGGGGTGGTCTGGCCGACCCCAGCACCCCCTCGGCCTCTCCTTCCGCCTATAAGATGCCCTCGGGACGAAAACCCTAAGTACCTGATAAAAATTCACGAAAGAATCTGTAGCCGCCGTCATCTCCATCCCTAGATCGGGTGGGGTCTGAAGCTCTTCCCGGCACCCTGCCGGAGAGGGGAATTCACCCTGGAGGCCTTCTTCATCACCATGCAAGCCTCCGGTGTGATGCGTGAGTAGTTCATCCTTGGACTACAGATTCATGTAGTAGCTAGATGGCTGGTTCTCCTCCTTTGTGCTTTCATGTCTAGATTTTGTGAGCTCCGTTCATGATCAAGATCAACCATTTGTAATTCTGCATGTTGTGTTTGTGGGGATCCGATGGATATTGAGATGTTATTTCAGATTGATTATTGATTCTATCATGTCTTTGTTATTTGTGATCTTGCATGCTTTCCGTTGTTAGTAGCTATCTTGGCCAAGTAGGTGCTAGCAACTCCAAGAGTTAGTATTTATGCTCGATAGTGGGTTCATGCCTCTGGTAATCTGGGGAAGTGACAGAAATCTCTAAGGTACTAGATGTGCTATTGCTACTAGGGAGAAAACAACAATCCTTTGTTCATAGAATAATCATATTGTTTACTTTATACGCAATTCGTAAAACAATAATCTGTTGCTTGCAACTTAATACTGGAGGGGGTTCGGATGATAACCTGAAGGTGGATTATTAGTCATAGATGCAGTTGGATGGCGGTCTATGTATAATGTTGTAATGCCCAATCAAGTCTCAAAGGAGTCAAGATGATTAGTATATGCATGTATTGCTTTCTCGATGTTTGTCAATTGCCCCGCTGTAATTTGTTCACCCATCATGTTATCTATCTAAGGAGAGCCACCTCTAGTGAACTATGGATCCCGGTCCTTTCTCTTACATACAATCTACAAATTGTTTACTGCTTTGTGTTTACTTTCTGCAAACTATTACTTCCTTCCATTCGATACGTTTAATCCTTTGTTTTCAGCAAAACATGGTGAGATTGACAACCTCATCGCAAGTTGGGGACAGAGTTATGTGGTTGTATTGTGCAGGTCTCCATGTTGCTACTAGCACCGGTAGCGCGCCCTGCCAAGGCTCAGCTAGCAACACCTTTGTGGTGTTTCCTTGCTCCTACTGGTTCGATTAAACCTTGGTTTCATAACTGAGGGAAACTTGCTGCTGTGCTCATCATACCTTCCTCTTGGGGTTCCCCAACGAGCTTGTTAATACACGAGCCATCACTCGACCCATCAGCGCACCTAATTTGTGTGACCGATGCATCGGCCCGGACAGCTCAAGCACCGCGCGTGTGTCTGCATGTCAGCCGCTCGGGGATCATATGTAAGTGAAACATTAATATTTAAACTCGCTTTCCATTAGATTAAGCCTTGCCGATTACAAAAAGGCCTGTTTGAACAAACTAAAAATAAAAACTACTACTGCTGATAGAGGACGCCGTCCCTATGGCTACTTGCCGTCATTGCCGCAGCCACCACTGGCACTGTCGATCCCCGCTATAGCCGACCAGATGGCCTTCTGCTGCCTCCTTCTGGCTGGACGCCTTTGCGCGGTTGGCCATGGCCTTCTCCATCTCGGCTGCCCAGTGGTCCCTCGCCTCCTGGTCCTCCACCTCCACCTCCGCCGCCATGGCCGCCCTTGCTGCCAAGGGGGCCACCATCACCGGAGCTCCCTTGGGGCCGAGGCCTAGGGCCTGTGCGATCTGTAGGGGGACGACGATCGCCTCCTCCCCCGCCCCCTCCTCTGCCACCACCTGATCCGCCTCCTCTCCTCCTCGTCATCGGCCTCCACCTCGGTATCGTCCCGTCTGCGAGAGCCCATGCGCTCGCCACCTCGGCGGACGTAGCCACTCGCAGCTGCTTCACCGCCTTTTCGGCAGCGTGCTCCGCCGCTTCCACCGCACTGTGCGTGTGATAGCCTGGCGAAGCTCGCGGACAGCCTCCTTGGCGGCCTCCTTGGCCACCTTTTCCAGCGTGACCATGGTTGCCTCGTGGCGGATCTCGTGGAGGGCCCGTGCTACGGCCTCCTTGGCCACCGCCTCCACCGCCTCCTTGGCGGCGACATGGTGAACCTCACGCACCGCCCATTGGGCCACCACCTGTGCGGACGCCTTCACCATCTGCTCCAGCGCCACCTCGACCACACGACCTTCCTCCTCGAAGGCCACCACCTCCGCCTCAGCCATGCGCTAGGATAGGAACGTGGCATGGAGGTCGACAGCGTCGGCGTCCTGGAAGCGGGTGCAGCACAACTCCCTGATCTTGCTCCAGTTAGCGATCTTGTGGCGGGGCATGGCTGCAGTAGGAGCTTTTTTCAGGCGGTGGTTGCTCTGGCTGGGCTTGTTGTCTCAGCCGTGCTGCGCGACCGTCTTTTATAGACGGCGGCGAAGGCGGGAAATGGCCGCGGAGGCACGTGCGAGAGGGAAGGCGCGCGCGGGAAATGAAAGCTACAATGCCGGGAAACGTCGGCCGCACGGGAAGTCGCTGGCGCTGATAGCCGACATCGCGACGCCATTAATGTCCCATCACCGGGTGTCAAGCGGGGATAACAAGAGAAGACATATAGATGTATCGAGCTGCTGAGCACGGTCGGCCGAACATACCGGACCACGAATCCAAAGTGACTGCGACCCGACCTACACAAATGGAAAGGGACAGATTTGCTCTGTCCGTCCCTTGTGTACTCTCTTGATAGAAACAATCGAAGGGCCCCGGAGTGGTCCGATGGGAAGCTCCTAATCGGGCGCCGATTCCTTGCGCCATTAACTTCAACCCTTTCGCAGGTATCCCTAGTCGCCATTAACTCTCTCCCTGCTTCCCACCCTCTCGCTCCCCTGCAAATTTCGAATCTCGTTCCACTACTCTCGTCGACCAGCGATGCCGCCTGTGGCGAGTCCCGGCGGTGGAAGGCGGAGGTCCCCTTGCGAAGACGCGATGCCGTCCGTGAAGAGGCAGCGCCACCCTGTGGATTCCGGCTCCGGTTCAGACTCCGATTCCAGCTCCGGATCGGACTCCGACGGCGACTTCGTCAGGTTCCGCTCGCTTTCCGTTGAACGTCCTCCTGATCCATTCTCCTTCGATTTGGCGTGTTAGCTCTTGAATTTTCTTCTCGGTGGATTCTGCGATGGTTAATTTTGTGGCGAATGCAGCGACTTGAGGGAGATCGTTCGCCTCCTACGGCTGATCAAGGGCGCGGCCAACAAGGATGGACAGAAGATGTGCGAGCGGGTTATCGCCAGGTGCTGGGAAATAATTTTCTAGATGTTCACCTCTCAATTTGTTCTTATCCCAGTATGTGCTTACAGTTCGGGGTCACTGGGGGAATATGCATCAATTAGTATATAGGGTCAGTGCAACGTTTGCAATTGTGCCATCTATGTTTGTCGGCTGAATGTGTGATTGATCAGGACCTAGATTAGTTTGGTGATACCTGTCGATTTTTGCATGCGAGTAATATTGTGATGGTTTGCTGGGTTCATGTTTTCTATGTCATGGTATGGCTTTATTTGCCTGTGAGTTGATTTTCCATTTTGCCATCTGTAAACCCACTGTTCCATATTGAACTAAAGGCATGCATGTGTTGTATACACATCGTGGTCAGGGTTAACACGATACATGATCTGTTAAATCCGAAACTCTTATTTGTTTCTGTGGTACCACACAAATGTGAAGTTTCAAGCTCATTGCGTTGATGCTATTTTTCACATTTCTCAACCCTTACAGTGTTGCAGCCGATATTCAGACTATGCTTGAAGATACCAAGTTGAAGTTTGAGAAGGAAAGGTAACTCAATTGCTTGTGGACTGTGAAATAATGCTCATACTTACTGCTTGTCCCTTTTGCACGAACAATTACGCCTCCAACCAGATCTGATTTCTGAAAAGTAAAAGTTCATATTTATCTAGGTTCTTAAGTCAATGTTCTATTTTCATGTGCAGGCAAAATTTGCTGAAAGTACTGTCAAACACTTCAAAGGAGGTATCAGATTATAATTCTTACAGATTCTCGACTAATTTACTATTTTACCTAATACTGAATTATGGCATTTGCACTATTAGCAGTGTGAAAGTTCACTGAATGAAGAGTACACCAAACTTCAAGAAACATATGAAATGTTCTGCGAAGAAAAAGATGCACACTTACAGACCTTCAAAGGTATGTCAAATAAGAGCTAGCTATCATTCTCATAAGTATATCTGGTGCTTCACTAGATATCTGTAGGATTATGGGGCATTGTGTGATCATTGTTTCTTATTGGTCTTCTCAGCTATATTCGAACTGTGGTCCTTGTCCTTTATAAGTACATTTGATCTTGGTGCAATAGACTGTAGAGGTCAATTTTAGTCAAAAGTTATTTACCTTAAAATGTGTGTTATTTCCTTGGTAAAGAAAGTGTGTTGTTGCCTGAATGCTGATTGTCAGCAACTCAGCATTAATTTGCATGATGTTCTCTTGAAGAGCAGTGCAAGTCTTATTGATTCTGCAAACATACTCAGGATGTTGCTGACTTATTGAATGTCTTTTGTGCAGACCTGTTCTTTCAAGTTGAAGTTGAGAAAAAGAAATTGCTTGAGCAGTATGAACACTATAGTAAGTACCTAGAGAATTTGCCATTTCATACAGATAGAAAGGTGCCGCTCTTATCTTAATTCCTTCAAACAGGGAAGGAGGAGACGACTACGCTATCTGAACTTGGTGACACCTCGGAGAAGATAACAGATGTCAAACCATCACCGAAAAGGATGAAGCAGGTGTTGCAAAATTCACAACTGATTGCATTTCTTAGACCAATGTTTACGCCTATCTTGTCAGGTCTAAATCTGAATAACAGGTCAAAATCCTATTCCTTGACTTGATACACTTATTGCTGCAAAATACTGCACTCATTTTTTGCAGGATGACAAGTCCTTCATCATCTTCCGCAAGTTGATTGGTCCGTATCTTGAGTGTGGATCGGACGATGATTTTGACCTTGACAATGAGTGACACTGCTCCTTGTCCAACATTCTGATCCTTGGAGGCAATACGTACAGAAACATCTCTTCGTTCTTCCTTTATTTTCTCTTTTAGGTTAATGTTGTCTTCTTTAAATGAAATCTTAGAGCGTCTTGAGAATCTTATGTACTAGAAGGATACCCTGTGCATTGCAGCGGGGATCTCTTAATACATTCTGTTGTGTAAATGATAGGCCTTTAATATATCACGTATTATCTAATCTTAGCAACATTTTCGAACCAAATTTAAGATATTTGTAAAATAGATCTGATGTTATCATCCTAGTATTAAGATCAAATTGCAAAGCAATAGCATACAGGTTTAGCCTTGGGAAAAATTGTGAAACAGTGCTAGGTGGATTGAACTAACTATCGACTAACAAAGTAGATTGGTCAAATTTTTTTTTTTGAGTGGAAGCCTGTAGGGGAGGCCCCGACAGTAAATTGGTCAATCTTTTATTGCTGTGGGACATGCACTTACTATAGTTTCTGTCTTCAATAGAAAAAATATGGCAACTCATGTGATTTTCCATATAGTATTGATCAGCATACTTCCAAGGTGTGTCTCAATACAACTCAACTTGTTGCTTGATGCTAGTGGTCGAGAATTGTAGCATTTCGCAATACCAAATGTTGCAGCAACTACGGAAGGAAGCAGGCAACAAATCCAATCAATAGCCAACGTGTAGTTATAATTTTACCTAAAAAATGATGAGCCAGCCGTAGCAGACCAAGAATAAAATGAAGTGTGGTGTTGTTTTCCAGTTTCTAGTCCGAAGGACGGATACATGTTGAATCATACGAACTGTCAAAGCACTCAGGATGGGAACGGCCCGGGTTGACCCGTCGGGTATCTGGCCCGACCCAAAAAATCAAGGCCGTTGGGCCGGCCGGGTCGGCCTCACACAGAAATTGGGTCAGTAGGTCCGGCCCCGAGTGACCCACTGGGTCAGCCGGGTCGACCCACTTACAACGCTTGAAACTCGATAACATCAAAATAATTATTTTCGTTGCAGTACATAGCTTCGACGTGTAGCACGAGATCGATCAAGTCACTTCGTGTCTCCATCTACCCTAGTTTATACACCAATTAGCTAGTCATCAGCTTGATTCGTACACCAATTAACCATCAGCTAGCTTCGCGAAATTCGTATAGCAATTAAGCATTAATCTACCTAGGTGTAAAAAACGATCAGCCAGCTAGCTTCGTACGCTTGCAGAACTTTATCAGATCAATCTGCCGTTGCAAACTGGACGTGGAAAGAGCTGGAATTGAATTTGTGCTCTCTTTTGCAATCTCATATACTCCCACCTTCTAAATTAATTGCCTAATCCTTTTTCAATTAATTTGGAACAGAGCTAGTATATCAAATCATCAGTGAGTTCGTAAATCTGTTGTTCCGTTTCAATATATTTTAAAGAATATTCTACGTATAAACATAGTTGTATGGGAGTTAGAATTTGGGTTGGCCCCGAATACCCATTGAGCCAGTGAGGCCATTAAGTTCTCCCAAATGGATCGACCCGTGCCCCTCAATTTGGCCTCGAGGCCAACAGGGCTAGGTCCAAGGCCAGGGCCGGGCCGGCCCATTCCCATCCTGACAAAGCACCTTTTAGCCAATATTTTCATCGGATAAATCATCACAAATTTTAAGCTACAAACAGAAAGTAAAACTTGAGTGCTAGTACATGACACAATATTCCAACCAACATAGCCAGGAGATTGTACTGCATCTGGTTGCGCAAACTGAAATACTTCATCAAGTCTTTAGCTACTTGGTCAGGTCCATATTAATGACCTCAACTTTGTCATACGAATTTATCTAGTCTAAATACTTAACTAGATACATATAAATCTATACAAAGTTGAGCCCATTAATATGCACCGGAGGGAGTACTAGTATTAGAAGAAGAAAACATGGACATATATTGCACACCGAAAGATATTCCAAAATCTGAATTCAGGTACACACAGCAGAGAGTAACAGAAAAGGGAGATACCAATATAGCACGCCAGGGCGGACTGATCTTCTCTACCACAGGTACACATGGGAATTCTGTAAAGCAAGTGACAATCAAAACATATGAAAAATCTACTCCATGCCAGGTAAATACGTCAGCAAAAGAAGGGCAAACAAATGATGAGTAAATATTCTATTCAAAGCAGTATACCACAGGACATAGCCCAATCTTCAGCTGATGGTAGGCTGCGAGTAACAATTGATGCAACCCGTAATGCAAAATAGTGAAAAATATCAAAAAATATTTAAAAATAGACATAGAGATCATATATTTGTTGTTCATGTATCAGTAGAGGAGGAGGAGCAGATCCAAGAAAACCAGACAGGCATAGAAGCAAGGACCAGCTAGCATAGGAGATGATGATCAGACGTTGATGGTGGTCCGAGAACGGCCGTGTTGGAGGTGATGTGGTGAGTGTTGAAGTATGATCCAAATTTAATTAAGGAGGCTAACTTTTGACGAACGGAGCGAGATCCGTCGCTGGTAGGCTTGGGACGATTATGAAAGGAGTAACTTTATAATATGGTTCATCTCATACTCTTTCTGCAATGCAGTCCCATCTTAAGTCTCTATATATTCATTTGTCACAAGCTTGCACAACCAAACCGAGCAAAGTTTCATCAGTGATGGGTCGTGTAATCAAGTACTCTATGCATCTCTTCTTGACTAATATACCTTTCGACGTTCGTATTATCTTTTTCAATATGATTGTTTCAGCTCGAGTATATTGTAATCGCTGAAATTAACAATTTCAGCACCACTCGGGGTCTACTCCTGAATATATGGGTTCTTGGAACTATGGACATGTGAGCTCATCTTTGCTTTTAGACATGCTGGACACTTGGATAGTACAGTGTCAAGCAATTTTGAGATGCAGTAAAGTAGTAAACTAAATTATCATTTCACAAGAGGTGGGTAAGTAGCCGTCGAAAGCATTGCCTTTTGCTGGTAATCTACTATATGGGGCAATTTTCAGATGTAGTAAAGTAGTAAACTAAATTATCATTTGACAAGAGGTGGGTAAGTAGCCGTCGAAAGCATTTCCTTTTTGCTGGTAATCTACTATATGGGGTACTACTACTATTAATCATTTATTTAATCTCCATACTGAAGATGGTTTTCCGTGCTCTTTTCATTGTTATGTATTACACCCTTGCAGGCACTATGAGAAGGTGAACTATACTACCAGAAGGTAATATAAGGTTCTCTGCGTATATATTTATGTAATAAAAAACAAAATTAAATAACACGGCGTACCGTTGTGAAGAATGAACCAATTTTAATCTTCAAATTAAAGGACTCACCAACATTTTGGAGTACATCATATGAACGCTCGGATGATATTTTTACCGATAAATGACGCTTTATTACTTAAAAGGTTTAAGTATTACACATGACCTCTACATTTCTAGGATGCACACAGCCGATAGAAATCCACCACATTGAGAATTTTTGAAGACGCCTAATGTGCTGAGGGTGGACCAATCTGAAGATTATGCTACCATCCATGACGGGTAAATAAATCTCGCGCAGTATCTTCCAGCCTCCGAAAAGAGGTCATGGAACTTCGTACAATGCAGGGACGACCATGAGAGTAAGGTGTTGGTACACCGGTCGATAACCTGTTGGAGAGAACAAGTTTTATCATTAAACACCTTATCATTTCTAGATAGCCATAGTGACCATATAATGACAATCGCTCCTACCCTAAGTAGTGTCATGTACTTATAATCTATGCCATGTAATCAATTCTCAAAATATTGGCAACTATGCGGGGGAGGGGGGGGGGGTACAAACCCAAGGCTACTTGGGTAACTGACCATATAGATCTAGCAAAATTATATTGGAAAACAAGTGTTTTATTGACTCATTGTAATGACAAAATGCATATGCAGGATTTCCATGCCAATTCCTCTTAAGTAAATTATCGTTTGTAAGGATAATGCCCCTACGAAGATACTAAGCAAAAATTTACTTTTGAGAGGTATCTTCGTTTTCCAGATCATCTTATTATCCAAAACTGGTATAACTAGCTGAACTAACGTATTGTATAAGGAACTAACCGTGAATGTGCCATTACGTTTAAGTTCCAACGAAATTCATCTGACCCAGAAGATAGTTGGACATTTGTTAATCGTTGTAGCAATGTGATCCAAGAATTTAATCTAGGTCCGATCAAATCTCTCGTGAAAGTCACATTCGGTGGAAACGACTCCATCACAGTGGCAACATGATCCTTGTGATGAACAATGGAATACAAGGCAGGATATTGTTCCAAGGGAGTCGCATTACCAAGCCATTTATCCTCCTAGAAACGCATCTCAGATCCATCCTTAATTGAGAAAGATCTAAAGTGAAAGATTTGTTTCTTTGTCGCCATCAGACCGGCCCAAAAGTGGGAGTCGCCAGGTTTCCAAACCACTTGTGACAATGCTTTCGAGCCAATATACTTTCTCCCAAGGAGAGTTTACCATACCCTGTCTTTAGTTAATAACTTGAAGAGCTATTTACCGAGTAGGGAGGTATTTTTGATCTCAAGATCGTGGATACCGAAACCACCCTGCTCTTTGGGGCAGCATAGCACACTCCATTTAGCTAGTCTATATTTTTTCTCACTATTTTCTTGCCAAAAAATCTTGATCGAAAATAATTCAATCTTTGCAGCACTCCTTTTGGAAGTTGGAATAATGATATCATATTCAATACCATATTGCTTAGTACCAAATTTATGAGAACAAATCTTCCACATAGAGATAGCAGTTTATCTTTTCAACTACTCAATCTTAATTGTAGTCCTTCCTCGACTATTTTCCATTCAGCATTTGTGAGCCTCCGATAGTGAACCGGAATGCTCAAATACCTGATTGGAAACTGATCCTGGCTACAGCCAAAAATCTCAGCATACAAGCTAGCCGCATCCTGAGTCCCACAGAAGCGGAACAATTCACTCTTATGAAAATTAATTTTTCAGTCTCGAAAGTTTCTCAAAAGCTGAAAGTATCAGTTTTAGATTTTTAGCCTTTTCGAGATCATGTTCCATAAACAGAATTATGTCATCAGTATATTGAAGGATAGATAAACCTACATCAACTAGATAGGGAACCACACCTTCAATTTGGCCATCGGACTTTGTGTGTTCGGTCATGATAGTTAACATATCAACCACTATATTGAATATCATTGGTGATAGAGGATCATCCTTCCGTAACCCTTCTTTTTGGTCTAAAAGTATTTGCCAACATCATCGTTGACTTTGATGGCAACACTACCTCTCAACACTAGACTATTGATCAAAGCATGCCACTCAGCTGAAAAACCTTTCATTCCGAGAGTTTGCTATACGAAAGATCACTTTACTTTCTCATAGGATTTTTCAAAATCAATTTTCAAAATAACACCATTCAGTTTCTTCCTATTTAGTTCATACACTGTTTCATGTAAGGTAACAACACCATCAAGTATGTTACACCCTTACATGAACGTAGTTTGAGAAGGTCAAACCACATGATCAGCCACTAAGTTAATTCTGATTGTAGCAACTTTGATGAATATTTTAAAACTAACATTAAGAAGGAAAATTGGTCTATGTTATGGATCCGTTCGACCTTATTAATATTAGGTAATAAAATAATCTCACCAAAATTCAGACGAAACAGATGTAGCTAGTTAGCATGTAAGAAACTAAACATATGTAATCCTTGATTACTTTTCAGAAAGTTTGATAAAACTCTGTTGGGAAACCATCAGGCTTAGGTGCTTTATTGTATTCCATTTGGAAAACAACCTTTTTCACCCCTCCTCGGAATAAGGAGCAGTTAAAATACTATTTTCCTCATCGTACACCTGGGGTATATCATCAGTTTGGGACTCATCTAAGGAGAAGTTACCTTGTTTCGGTGCCCCAAACAACCCTTTATAGTAATTAGTAATGTAGGATTTTAATTGCTCATGTCGTTCAATCGTTCACTCCTCTTGTATAAGGGAGCGAATTAGCTTCTTCCCGTGTCTGCCATTGGCAATACTATGAAAGTATCTAGTGTTCAAATCACCTTGTAATATGAATTAGGACTTCGAACGTTGGTACCATTTGAGTTCCTCTCCGCGCATCATTTTTGCTAACTCTGCATTCGATTGGCTCTTGAGCTCAATTTCATGCACAGTCAGTGGGCAAACTTCTGCTACCCTCTTCGAGTTCATCAAAAACCGACGAGAGTCTTAACTTTTCTTTTTTAAGAATACTGGTTATGTGTCGTGCCCAACCCCAAGATGTTTACATGTCGTACACATTTTATTATTCCACCTCTAGACTGGAGTATAACCAATCACAAGTCTTTCACATACTGATTTGGCCATATCCTGAAAACCTTCCCGATGTAACCATCCAAGTTCAAACTTGAACTGACGAGTACACTATGGTGTGGGTAATCCAGTGGTCAACAAAATGGGAGCATGATTTGATAGTGCCTCTATATGTTCTAAAGTGTGTACTGAGACTAGAGGGAAATGTTCCTCCCAATCGAATGGTATTAACTTAATGTAGAAAGTCTAACTGCTAATTTTGACTAAATATCTTTTGTATTTCGACTTGCCATCGTATGAATTTTGACTAAATATCAGAGGGGAACTCCCAGATTGGTTTCCACTTATTGTTTTGTATGTGTTGTATAATAAAAGTATCATAACATTGATTTGTAGACTACATCGTGAGCAGTTACTAATCACGTTCTTGCATATGAAAGATGAATTTTCCTATCCAGCACTAACAGAAACATTTATTCGTTTTCTTAAAAGTGAAGTTGTTTCTGCTATCTACCGTTTTGTTTACAAATTTATAGATACTTTCCAATGTACTCCGAGTATATATCTAAGTGTTGCAAAAGAAAAAACAGTTGACATATTACTTCAAAATTCTTCAACCAAACATACCGCCGCAACACGCGGGAAATCATCTAGTCAACCATTATACAAAATTTACTATTGCCAATTTCTTCTCTAATTGTTGTCCACACCTTTCGAGAAAGTAAACCAAAAAATTTCTGCTGAACTGAATGAGCGATGTACTTCGTGTTTCTAGGAGCATTATCTAAACATCACGATGTACTTCTCTGTTTTCGGCTTCAAAGAAGCTAACAACCAAGAAAAAAGAAAAATGATCAATCTTTGATGCGTTTTACTCCAAGCACCCAACCTTTACTCCGATGGAAAAATTCGCCACCATCTGGAGCGAAGATGATAAAGGTTCAAATCCGGGTATGGGTGTGTGTATTGTATTGGACTATCTAAAGTTATCATAATGATCTGATTTTTAACGATATGGAGGTTTTAAATTTTCCGTAGGTCATGTACAAGGCTATGCTTTGCATCCTGACGCGGGTGAGAATCGTGATGAATGAATATCATCACCAGAGAAGAAATGGAATGGATTTATCGTCGTTTAAGTCATCTGACGAGTGATAATAAGTTGGTATAAATTTCCGGTTACTGCTACCATTTTCTGTCCTACGTTATCATGCAAAATGATGAAGCCTTCCTCCTAGCTCGTCCCATCTTGCTCATGAAAGAATGATCTTTCACATGGATATCATCTTTCTTCATGTCGCTGCACCGAGCGGCCGCAAGCGCACCCAGGCCGCGCTGCTGGGCACGCCGGCGTGCACCACGAACCAGAGGTAGTACCCCGGCGGTGCCACCCCGGGCGACGGCGGCGCGGCCACCTCCGCCTCGAACACCCCGATGTCCAGCTGCGATACCCTCGCCACGGCCAGCGACACCACTCTCTGGTTCATCCCGAACGAGTGCGTCGCGAACGCCGGTGCCACCGTGGTCACGCGCACAACCTGATCCTCGGGGCCCCCTCCCGCCAGCGCGCCGCCGGGCACCTCGAACCGCACCGCCGTCGTCTCCCCGTACCCGACCTCGGCCGGCGCTGCAAGCACCCGCGGCCGCATGCTGTCGAGCCGCGTGTCCAGGTAAGGGGGCAGGAACGCCTCCAGGCTCAGCTCCGTCGGGTACGTCACGTTGGAGAACACGTAGCCGATGTGCGGGTTGCTCCCGCCGACGAGCACCCTGCCGTACGTGTCCAGCGTCGCCGACGAGTGGTACATCCTCGGGACGGTGGAGGCGGTGAGCACCTCGAACCGCGCGCCGATCTGCGTGTCCGTCCTGTACAGCACCGGGTACATCACCGGCTCGCGACCGAGCTCCCACCCTGCCGTCCCCGCCGCAGCGCCGTTCACGATGAGCACGTCGCCGGTCGGGAGCAGCACCATGTCACCCATGACCCGCGGCAGCGGCATCTCCTCCATTGCCCACACCGGGTTCGCGTCCGTGGGCGCGATGCGGCCGCAGGTCCGTTCGGCCGGCACGAACGTGCTGTTCCGGAGCGCGAGCTGGTACGAGCCGCGCGGCGCCCCTCCGCAGACCAGCACCTCAGCGTGGGTCGGATACTCCGGTTGGAGTGGGAGGAGGACGGACGACCCGGAGGACGGGTAGTTCCGTGGCACGCCGCCCGGGATCGTGGGGAGGCGTCGGAGCGGGGCGCGGTTGTAGGGGTCGAAGACGACGGCGCGGTCGTTGGCGAAGGCGAAGACGGTGCCGTCGGGGAGAAGGTGGAGGAATGGGTAGAGGTTGTTCTCGGCGTCCACCTCCGTGGTCTCGTCGAGGAACGGGAAGAAGGTCAGCGGCGGGGTGGCATCGACGTCGTGCGGGAAGAACTCGAAGTTGAACTGCCGCCGGCCGCCGAGGATGAGCACCCGCCCGTCGGCGAGGAGGATGTCAGTGGCGTACCACCGCCGGGCGGCCAGAAAGTCCGGGAGGTCGACCCAGCCGGACGTCGGCGAGAAGAGGCGCGCGATGCGGTCGCCGTTGGAGAAGCCGCCGGTCTGGAGGAGCGTGCCGTTGGGGAGCAGCGCGGCCGACGAGCACCAGGGGTTAGTGGCGAGCGGGTACGGGTGCAACGCGTTGGACCGCAGGTCGAGGAGCACCGAGTGCGCGGTGCAGTCGGCGGGGGCGGCCGTGGCGTTTGGCGTCGTGGCGGCGGCGGCGGCGCACGGTCCCGGGTCGGCGAGGGAGATGTTGGAGGGGCCGGTGTCGATGCGGTCGAACATGAGGACGAAGTCCTCCGGGAGGAGCTGCATGTGCATGGCCGAGACTCCGATGTTGGCGTGGAGGAGCCGCCACTCGCCGGCCAGCGCGGCGGGCGCCATCGGCTGGGCGGGCTCCAGCTGCCATGCCGTGTCGTCAGCGCCGACAATGGCGACGCAGCCGGTGATCAGGAGGAGGAGGTTAAGGAGGAGTCTTGCCGGCGTCGGCATGGTCGCTGCGAATGCGTGGCTTCTTTTAAGTTGTTGCATTGCATCGTTGCGACGTGTTAGGAGGGTTTGTACAGTGTGATGTGGGTTTGTTGGGTGGAAGGTTGGTTTGTGGAGGTTGGAGGGAATATACATTTTGAGTTCCAGTCAAACTTATAAGCTGCCTAACGATGTTGTTCAAATTACTTTAAGGATGGTAATTGTTCACATTGAAACGCCTCCAAGCATTTCATTGGTTTGCCACATAAACACACATCTGCATTGCTTCGACACACACACAAACATCCCAGAAAATCTTGATATATACCTCTGAGGAAAGCGTCCTACTCCTCTATTTCAAAATATAAGATATTTTAGCATTTATGAAACGGATGTATCTGGAGTTCTGGACAACCACACACTAAAAGGGCAACGGCTAGGGCTTTTAATGATGCTACTCCTAGCTCATGATCATCCATATATTGTTTTTTTTTTTGGGACGGTAGGTTCGAGAATAGCCCGACTTTAAATTAATAAAGCCACAACCAGCACCATAAAAGTACGGATACAACATCAACCAATTCCGGGGGTGTTTACCCTGACTACAACAACACGGTACAACACACATTAAGACACCCCCACAAGTGCAATTGGAGATATACAATTGGGCCACCCACAGAATGCGCCCAACGCACACCTACACACCCAAGATAGTGGCGAGGATAGATGGTAGGCCCCCTCAGTCTCGGTTGTCGCGCACAGAAGTGTAGAGCTGGCGAATCCTCCTCATAGTCAGCCCCACAGCCTCTTGATCATGTCTCCTAGCCACTGACTTTCACGCCTGCAAGTACATAGACAATTTATAAAGGCAATCAATTGGGTGAGCTAAAAAACTCTCTCAATGGTAAAATTATCACGCACATTCCACAAGGCCCAACATAGGGCCACATAACTAGTTAAAAACACTCTTTTAATTTGGCATGAATACTCGCACAAAAGTCTAAACACATCGGTGAAGTAGGAGGGGTTCCAAGATCAAGAGAGTAGTTCCCTAACTACACTCTACATGAATTTAGCTAGTGACGAGGGTTTAACTCATCAATGCCCATTGTTATGGACTTGAGTTTTGGAGAAGGAGGGAGCCCTAGAGGCATCAGTCGGCTAGCAAACAAGCACACTCTGACACAAGGTTTACCCAGGTTCAGGCCTCGTAGAGGTCACTACTCCTGCTTGTCTGCTCTTAGAATTAAACGAAGGAATCGAAGATTACATGGGCGCGCAGATGCAATCTGGCGAGAGTTGTGGAAACTAGGGTTGTGATTGTTCTCCTCGCCGCCCCCTCCCAGCCTTTATATAGATAGGTTGGGTCTCAGGTGGCAGGTCGAGTCGGTTATAGATTAGGGTTTGCCCCTTTAAACTTTCTATCTTATGCTTTATCTTGTGCTGCAAGCGGGTCACCCGAATCCTGCATTGGGCCTTGGCAACATCGTGGGCTTCTGCCATATCCGGACCGTATATGCTAAGCTCGAGTACCTGTAGGGTATACCCATGTCAGTAGCCCCCGAGTGTCTAGTGGAATCGCAGATTCGACTGAAGACTTTATGAAGTCTTTCGAGTGCATGACCGAGTATATTTTCAAGTGTTCTGTCTGTTCATAGGGATTATTGATATACGTGCCTGATTTATCCAATGTATCGGTATCAGTTAACTGCCTTAGGGCAAAACAACGCAATCTACTCAAACTCGAGTCCCCGGACTCGAATTCAGAAAAGTGCTGGCGTAATTCAACTCGGGCCGCGGAGGTCTTACAGGAGTCGAATTCTAGTGTATAAGTGTGAGCACTTGACGCGTCCGTCAAGGCATGTTCATCATACCTGTAGGCACGGATATATTTCTGGTAGTGCATAGCAGATGTGTTGCCAGGCCTTATTCAGGTCTTATGTTCACGCTGTAAGCACGACATCTAAATTTTGTCATTGCGGAGATGATTCGGGTGGCCCAGGAGACGCAGTCTCTTTGCAGGGAGAGTATGAGACGGAGTCGCCATAGCATTCGGGTGTGGATGTTATCAACACATAGTATGATGTATAAATAATCATAGGGTGCACGGCCAGCGTTCCCTATGGGAGTAGCCCCCGAGTGCCTGGTTGCGTCGAACACTCGAGCGGGGACTAAAAACTTTTTGCGACTGCTGTCGTCTTTTGTTGCTTGTTTCAGTCGGATTTTCTTCCGGTGTTCCCTATGGGAGTAACCCATGATTCACAATTGAATCGTAGATTCGAGTGATGGGATTGTCTTGAATGTTCATATACCTGTATAAAGATAATCGTAGGGTGCACGACCAGCGCTCCCTATGGGAGTAGCCCCCGAGTGCTTAGTTGAGTCGAAGACTCGAGCAAGGACTAAAGTAGTCGAAAATTTCTTTTTTCTGGTATCAACGACGTCCGTGCTGACGATGCGATGACCTTAGTTGCCCGCGTGAGCGGTTTTGATGGGACGTGACGAGCGGTGGGTCCTACTTTCTGACTTTGATTTGACTGGACGTGCGTAATCTTCTATTTTAACCGTGTCTCCTCAATTTCCACGCGTAATGAAAATAGTGGGGGACGGTTCGTGGTTCAGCTTCACCACGTGTCAATGGCGATGCGCGCCACGCGTCCAGTAGGGTTTCTGTTGGCCGTTGGATGGCATCCATTAAGAGGTTAAGTAGCAGCGTAGCTGCGGTAATTCCCAATCTCTTCTTGCTCGTGCACTCTTCGCCATTGCTTCTCTCTCTGTTTCCTTGCGTGCTTCCTCCTCACGGCACTGGACCATCTCCGTGTCTTACCCAGCTACTTTCTCCATTCTGACCGCCATCGAAAGATGGGTAAGAAGAAGGGAGGCGCCGCCGCTGGATCTGCGGCCACCATTGATGCCGCCAAGAAGAAGGGTGGTACCACCACCGTGGGCACCAGCGCCGCCAGCGTTGGGAAGAAGAAAGGTGCGGGCACCCGCGTCACCAATGTCGCCTGGCGAGCGTCCATCATCAAGCCTTCCGAGTTGCATCTTCATTGCCAAGATGGAGTTCTTCCCTCCGTGGAAGACGACTCATGAGTGCCCGGTGACGAGGTAATCCATTGTCCTCCTCTGGGTTTCCGGGTGATGTTCCTTGTGTTCATCATCCGAGGTCTCTTCCTCCCCCTGCATCCTTTCTTCAGGGGTCTTCTTTGTTTCTACGGGCTCCAGCTGCACCAGTTGTCCCCAAAATCCATTATCCACATCGTGTGCTTCATCATGCTTTGCGAGTGCTGGCTTGGAATCGAGCCACACTTTGTCCTTTTCAAGAGGCTTTTTAAGCTAAAACGTCAATCGTCGTCCGGTTCGGTAGTCTACGACGTAGGAGGCTACAGGATCCACGTCGACTCCTTTGTCACCTACTTTGACATCAAGCTCACCGCATCCGTCCAAGGATGGAGAGCCAAGTGGTTCTACATCCGCGACCAGAAGGCCGACGGAGAGCACTACGGACTCGCGCCCTTTGATCCCGCGACGCTTTGTAAGAGGAGGATCTCCTGGAAGAATGTCGTGATGCCTGGCAAGTCCGAGGAAACGGAGGTGCTGTATAAGTGCATCTGCGACCTCAAAAACCGCATAGGCAAAGAAGAGGGGGGCGCCGCTCTCATTCGCACATGGTTGCGTCGCCGTGTCCAGCCCCTGCAGGCCAGAGTCCACCCAATGTACTGCTGGGCTGGTGCGAGCAATGTCACTCGCGTATCTATCGATGGCATTTCTGTGGGTGAGGTAGATAGGAGGTTGCGATTGGTAACCAAATATACCGCCAAGGAGGATCTCCTAGGCGAACTAGTCATGCTTCCATTCGACACCTCTAGCCCACCTCCTAAGGTAGAATTGTACTACGAAGTAGTTTTCTTTGTCGATTGCCACCAAGCACTTGATATATAGTGATGTATCTTCTGAATGCAGGATTGGAAGGTGTTCTCCAATTTGCCTCCTTGTCCTAAAGGAGTTATCCCTCGCGAAGTGGAGGAAGAGGACGAGTCAGATTCGACCGTCCCAATTGAAGAAGAAGAGGGAGCCCCCGAGTCCAGTGGCCATGATACTCGCAAGCGTTCTCGCAGTAAGGACTCGGATGCTTCTTTGCCGACGACGCCATAAGGTCCTTCTGTTGTTGCAGAGGATCCAATCCCCACCGTTCCTGTGCGCTCCATGGCTCCTCCTGCCCGGAAGAAGTTGTGATTGCCAAAGGAGTCATCAGAGTCGGAGGAGCAATCCTTCGACCTTGATAAATTTAACTGGTGAGTTCTGCTTTCGCGACCTTGTCTTGGTTTCTTTTTGGACTTGCTTTCCCTGAAGTTTTTGTTGTCTGTGTTTTGTAGTCAAGTGGCATCGTCGTCTTCTGACAACGTCAAATTTGTGAAAGAGTACAGAGTCGCAGACTCCCAGGACAAGGATGCGGCCGAGCGGTCTCCTTCTCCTCTAGTGGTGGTCCACTCTGGGCACAATTCTTCGAGTTCCCTGCATGCTGGGGAAGACCAGATGGTTGCGCGGACGACTGCGCGACAGTCATCTTCGGAGTCCCTAGAGGATCACGTAAGCGTCCTTATTGCTATTTTGGCAGTCAAATTTATACTTTGTGCTGCCACTGAATCTCTGTTTTCTTCTTGATGCAGCTTATTGTGAAGGAAGCTGCTCACCTGGCGGAGCAAGTCCTTGTCATGGGTCGACAACATGCTATGCTGGAGAATCGCCATCGTGTCGTCGAAGGTGAGTTTTGGCTTCGTATTTATCTTTGTGAAATCTATAATTTTGATTGATGATATATCCTGTGTTTTGTAGTTGAGCACAATGAGCTTCTTCATCGTGCTGCTACCCTTTAGAAGGTGCTTGCCACGGTGGTGAAGAATCGTGACGAGGCACTCACAGCCCTAGATGAGTCGCAAAAGCGTGAAGAGGATTTGCGCGCCTTCACTGCTGAGAGGGAAAAGTTGTTCGAAGAAAAACTCTTCTCGATTGCCTAGTGCCTTTCAGGTATTTTTTTTCTAGATGGATTTGCATTTCTCCTTGTTTGATGTCGTATTTTCTGTGCTAACACCTTATGTATGCAGATGTCGGTAGCCTGAGCTTTGACACCAAGTACCTTCGCCATGAAGATGCGTTGGCTGGTGCCGTTGCCGCAATCGAAGACCGCATCGCCTCCCTTCAGGGGACGTTGACGAAGTCCAAGGGTGTGCTCAGTCGCATCCGTGAGGATCTAACTCCCAAGGCTGAGCTGATTGACAACCTTGAGGACCTGGTGGAACCCTTGCTGGAGGTTTTACCATGGAGTTCAGGAACTCCCAGCGGTCTGTCGGTGCCACCATGGCACTCGCGATGGTGCAAGCCCATGGCGTGGAGGTGGACCCTACCGCAATCTCCAAGGCGATGCCCGTCGGCGCAGATGGCCAACGGGTACTGTTTGCTCCCTTCACTACTGGTTGTGGTAAGTATGGGCCGCAGCTCATCAATACAGTCGCCAAATACTCCGAGGAGTTGTAGTGAGCGAAGAAGGCGGCGAAGGCTGCGGCGTCAGGGGCTGGCACCGGAAAGTCTGTGGCGTCAGAGACTGCCATGGATTTGATGAGGCCCCCGAAGTCAAAGTCGAAGTCGAAGAAGCAAAGTGCTCCTTAGTTGCCTGTCTGTAATAGTCGTAGTTGCTTTCTGTCAAAACTTGTGTTTTTGTGGGATTGTTCCTGTTGATACTTTCTCGTGCTTGAGTGCATTCATGTTTTTATCAATGTATCCCTGGCCCCCTATTTTCTTCTTGCTTGATTGTGATAGGGTACGCCGAGTGGTCCTTCGAGTCTACCTCACGATTCTCCTCCCACCGATGAAACCACAGCGCAGCCGCGTTCGAAGGTGGAGGAACTGTCGTTGCTTTCGCAATTGCGTGACCGCATTAAGCAGTTGGAGCACGAGTTGCCCATCATCCGTGGTAGCGCGGATGTGTGGAAGTCGAAGGCGGAGAAGGCCACTACTCGCGAGAAGTACCTCTTGGAGGAAGTGGCTCAATTAAATGAGAAGTTTAAATGTTAGCCTTCTGTCTTCTATCTTTTCCTTTAGTCAATCGCGGCGATGCCTTGTCTTCACACTTTGCTGCTTGCTTAGTGTAGTTGTTAGCGCTCGTCATCCGTAGGATGAGAAGGACCAAGTGTCCGTTCGAATGAACAACCTGGCCCAGGAGCAGTTACAGGCGAGTGGGTACTTTTGGGTGGACCATGATTGTGCAGTTGCCTTGGTGACCCTGCAAGATCGTTCTTATCGAGTGCTCCAATGTTTGAAGAAGATGCAGTCATGCCTTAGGCATATTTATGAAGCGATGTTTCCTCTTGACGTGGTACCTTCAAGTTTGATGGCTCTGCTGGCAAAGTTCCAGGATATGAGGGCGGTCCGCGAGTGTGTACGGCAACAGTTAGTAGTTGGTGCAAAAGCTGCGTTGTCGCTTGTGCGACTTTATTGGCCAGACGTAGATGTTGCGTCTATTGCCGCTGGGCCACCGCCTCCGCCAGAAGGAATGACTTGGAACATGGTTCCGCATTACCAGGCGGTTGATTGGCCAGCAGAGGATATTGTCGATTTCTTCGAGGAACAAACGAACGTTCTTCTCTTGCAGCAGTAGCGTGATTTGTATCCTACACATAATTGCATAAGTGTTATAAAGTTCATATGATTGTATTGGGTGTATTGAGCACCCGTTGATATTTGAAGAGCTTGTTAGCATATATATTTTTTCGAGTGTGTTGTACTCTATGGTTCCTTTTCGTTAGTCTGGCGTGTGTTTATCTCAGCGCCTTGCCAACCTGTCAGGTGTGCTGCAGCTGGGTTGGTGTTTATCAAGGGTTCGATTAGTGTGTCAGCTACTCAGGATACCACAATTAGTTCGTAGAACAAGAGTGTATAGGGTGGCGCAGCCCTCGAGTGATGAAATTGCAGGAAAGTAGAAAAATACACAGAGCTTCGGGGCATTTAGCTTTATTTATTCGCAGAATAGTACGAGGTACAATGTGTGGATAAGTATCCTGGCTGAATACCCTTATTTGTAATGTAAAAACGACTAAGGGTAGAAGCAGCGCAGCTGCGCGACGTTCCAGGGGTTGGAGTATGCGACTCCGGTCTCGAAATCTTTAAGGCGGTAGGCGCCACCTAGGATTACTTCTGTAATCACATAAGGTCCTTCCCAAGGGGACTCGAGCTTGAGATGCCCTTGTTGCTTCAGTCGCAGAACCAGGTCTCCCTCGGTGAAGGATCTGGGGCGTAGCCTTCTGATGTGGTAGTTGTGGAGGTTCTGCTAGTAGATTGTTGATCTCTCCGCTGCAATCTCGCGCGCCTCGTCAAGGAGGTCAACAGAGTCTTCGAGTGCGAGTGTTGACTCCTTCTCACTGTATGCGACCACCCGCGGGGCTTTGTAGCGTACTTCTGCGGGTAGTACCGCTTCAACATCATGCACCATGAAGAACAGAGTGTACCCCATGGCGCTGTTTGGAGTTGTGCGCAAGCTCCAAAGAACTGATTGCAGCTCGTCTGGCCAGCATCCCACGGCTTGTTTGAGTGGTCGGAGGAGTCGTTTCTTGTTTCCACCACATACGAGGCCATTGGCCTTTTCGACTTGACCGTTGGTCTGTGGATGAGCCACCGAGGCGTAGCTTATGTTGATTCCCAAGTTCTCGCAAAATTCCTGGAACTCCTTTGAGGTGAAGTTTGTCCCATTATCTGTGATGATGCTATGCGGCACCCCAAAGCGGTAGACAATGGACTCGAAGAACTTGACAGCGTTGGCTCCTAATTGATTTGTCACCCGCAGGGCCTCGATCCACTTGGTGAATTTGTTGACAGTGACTAAGAGGTAGACGTAACCTCCTCGCAAGGATCTTGGGAGCTTGCCGACCATGTCGAGTCCCTATTGTGCGAAGGGCCAGGCCAATGGTATTGGCCTGAGTTCCGTGCCAAGTGTGTGAGGTTTGTCCGCGAATCGCTAGCAAGCGTTGCATCGCTGGACGATGTCCTTGGCACCGCGCATGGCCGTGGGCCAGTAGAACCCAGCTCGCAGAGCTTTGGCAACAAGGGCGTGACTGCCATCATGATGCCCGCAAGTGCCTTCGTGGATGTCGAGGAGGATAGCCCTTCCGTCCCCGTTGGAGACGCACCGTTGGAGTACTCACATGATGCTGCGCTTGTACAGTTCCCCATTGATGAGGGCGAATGCCTTGGATCATCGCGCGATGTGTCGCGTGTCGGTCAGATCATCTGGTAGCCTCTTGCTGAGTAGATATGTGATGTAGGTTTGTGTCCAAGATGGCTTGATCATCATGACGCCCATTGGTCCTTCGAGTCCTGTATTGAGCTTTAGGTCATCAAGTGCCATGGGCTCGTTGGGTGGCGTAGCCCCCGAGTCCGTTGACGTGCTTGCTTTCTTGTCTAGAGTCTTGGGCTTGATGGAGCGCTCGCAGAAGCGCTCGATAAATACCCCAAGTGGTATTGGGGCACAGGTGGAGCCAATATTGGTGAGTAAGTCCGCCTCTTCATTGCTTTCACGTCCCACATGTCGCATCTCATAGCCGTCGAAGTCTCCTTCGAGTGTATCGTAGAGGTCGCGATAGGCGATCATATTGTTGCTGAGTGCGTCGCACTCGTGCATCGTTTGATTGACCACCAGTTTGGAGTCGCCGTAGATGATGAGCCTTTTGGCACCGCAGGCTTTCGCCATCCGCATCCCATGGATTAGGTCTTCATACTCAGCTTCGTTATTGGAGGCGGTGAACTGCATTCGCAGAATGCATTTCATCTTGTCTCCCTGGGGTGATGTCAGTATGGCACCTACGCCAGCTCCATCCTTTTGCTTGGACCCGTCGAAGTGCATTGTCCAGAGGTAGGACATATCTGGCTTACCGGGGAGCTAGTTCTCCATCCAGTGCACAAGAAAGTCCGGGAGCACCTGCGACTTGATCGCGTCGCGCTTCTCGTATGAGATGTCTCGTGGAGACAATTCGATTCCCAGAGCACGACTTGTCCGGTGGCATCAGGATTATTGAGTATATGCCCGAGCGGGGCATCGTTTACTACCATGATTGGGTGCTCCCAAAAGTAGTGGCGCGGTCGCCTGGCTATCATGAAGACGCCGTAGGCCAGATTCTGGTAATGTGGGTACCGCTGCTTTGTGGCGTGAGCACCTCGCTCAGGTAGTATACTGGGCGTTGTACCCCATGGACTTTATTTTCTTCGGCTCGCTCCACCACAATCACAGTGCTGACCACCTGGTTGGTGGCGGAGATGTAGAGCAGCAGTGGCTCCTTTTCGCGAGGCGTCACCAGTACTAGCAAAGTGGATAGTAGACGCTTGAGGTCTTCGAATGCTTCTTGTGCTTCGTTTGTCCACTCAAACTTGTCAGCCTTGCGGAGGAGTTGGTAGAAGGACAATGCATTTTCGCCCATTCGACTAATGAATCGACTGAGCGCCGCGATTCGCCCAGCTAGCTGCTGGACGCCTTTTACGTTCTTCGGCTTCTCCATGGCCAGTGTGGCTTTTATTTTCTTCGGGTTTGCTTCGATTCCTCTCATGGAGATGAGATACCCGAGTAACTGCACAAATGGCACGCCGAAGGCGCATTTGTCCGGATTGAGCTTGATCCGGTAGCGGTCGAGGTTAGCGAAGGTCTCATGGAGATCGTCGATTAACGAAGCTTCCTCCTTGGTTTTGATGACAATGTCGTCAACGTACACTTGGATATTGCGACCAAGTTGGTTCTTGTGGCAGGCCTGCATGCACCGCTGATGGTAGCTCCTGCGTTTTTTAGCCCGAAGGGCATGGTGTTGTAGCAGAATACACCAAAGGGCGTCATAAATGCCATCTTCTGTTGGTATTCCTCCTTCATTCGAATCTGATTGTAGCCTGAGTAGGCGTCGAGGAAGCAGAGGCATTCGCATCTCGGGGTGGAGTCAATGATTTGGTCGATTCGCGGCAACGGGAAGTGATCCTTTGGGTAGTGCTTATTCAGTGAGGTAAAGTCCACGCACATCCGCGGGATGTCCGTGTCTTTTTTGGGCACGAGCACTGTGTTAGCGAGCCATGTGCTTTCCTTGATCTCGCGTATGAAATTTGCGTCGAGGAGTCTGTTGATCTCCATTCCGACTGCTTTTGCTCTTGGTTCAGACAGTCGTCGTATTGTCTGCTTGACTGGCCTTGCGTCTGGGTTCACGTTGAGCGAGTGCTCGGCAAATTCCCTAGGAATCCCTGGCATGTCCGCTGGACACCAGGCGAAGATTTCCCAGTGCTCACGGAGGAATTTGACGAGCGCGAGTTCCTATGCGGAACTCAATTTGTTGGCGATGAGGGCCATTTTTGTCAGGTCCGTTGGGTGGACCTGAACATTCTTCGTGTGTACCGACGAGTCGAAGGACAGGTCGGGTGAACTTGGCCTGCTCAGGGGAGGCAGACTGTTGTCTGTCGACTCCTTCAATCTTGCGAGTTCCTCCTGCATACCGAAGGACTAGGAGATTATGTTGAATTCCCTGTCGCAGCTGTCAGACCTCTCGAAGCTTCCATTGATTGTGATGACGCTGTTTGGACCTGTCATTTTCATCTGCAGGTAGGCGTAGTGCGACACTGCCATGAACCTAGCGAACGGGACACATCCGAGGATGCAGTGATATTGTGAAGGCCAGTCGACGACTTCAAAGTCGATGCGCTCTCGCCGAAAAAAAATTGGGCGTGCCAAGATGACGTCGAGGTTGATTTTGCCCAGGAGATATATGCCCTTGCCTGGGATGATGTCGTGGAACATCGTGTCTAAGACCTCTAGGCAGGTCAGACGGATCCTCGATCACACACAAGGTACTCGCGAACATGAGGTTGATGCCGCTCCCGCTGTCCATGAAGACGCGGCTCATATCGAAGCCTCCGATCTGTGCCTCGAGTACGAGGGGACAGTGGCCTAGATGAGGGACTTGACGCGGATGGTCGCGCTAGTCGAAGGTGATGCAGGAGTCACTTCCACTGAGGTACTCAGTGGTGGAAGGTGGGGAGTTTATTGCCAAGTTGACTTTTGGCGAGTGATGGCCTTCTTCACTCGATTTGAGGGACGCCCTTTTTGGATCATCATATTGCCTACGGCTCGCGGATATGGTTCGCCTCCATGGTGCTGGACCGGCGCGACCGCGGGTGGTGGTGGTCCGGGTGGTGGTGGAGGAGCTCCATGTGCCACAGCGCCTGGGGCGGCTCCATAGCCCAGTTGACCGCGCCGTGATTCATTCAAGCTAGGCCCTCATGGAGTTTGAGGAACTCGCAGCAGTCCTTGAGAAGGTGGCTGGACTTCTTCTTGCCGTCGTGCTTGTGGATGTAGAAGTGCACGTTGCATGGCTCGGACAGTTTGTCCTCAATAGATGTTGCGGGTGCCTCTTCACGAGTGCGACGCTGCCACACTTGCGTGGTTTTCCCGGAGTCGCGATATCCACCGATGCGATAACCGCTGTTGCGGTTGTCGTCGTGTTTGTCAGCTTAGCCGGTTGTGACCATATTGACATCGTCGCGGTCATCGTAGATGCGCATTCGACGCTTGCTTCGGCGGTCACGTCTATGTCCGAGATCATCGTCATCGTCAGAGTGGGCGCGGTTTTTCACCGAATCTTCTCCGTCCGCCCACCGATTCGTGATTTCCATCAGGTGGTCGATCATTTTGGGCTTCGAGCGGCCCAGCTCCTCCCTGAGCTCTATGCGGCGGACACCACCGTTGAACGCGTCGATTGCATGGTCCTACGAGATGTTTTCTACGGAGTTTTTGATGATGGACCACCTCTGGATGTACAAGCGCAGCGACTCGCCAGATATTTATTGGCAACTTCTTAGTTCTTCGATTGATGCGGGCCTTTTGTAAGTGCCCTTGAAGTTGCGCACGAAGCTATAGACCAGCTCTTCCCAGCTGCGAATGGATCCGCATGGGAGGTTGTTGAGCCATGCGCGAGCGACGCCCTGCAGCTGCAGCTGCAGGCATTGCATGGCCATGCTTCGACTCTCGCTGTGAAGCCTGATGGAGGAGATATGATCCCCTAGCCAGATCTTTGGGTCCTATAGGCCGTCGAATTTGGGTTTTTTCTGACGGGAGCTTGAACCCTTTAGGAATTCGCTTCTGCCTGATGGCTTTACTAAAGCATCTGGCGCCACAGAGCTCCACGTCTTCGTCCTATGAGTCAGTCAAACGAGCACGTCTTGCACGCATTTTGTCGACTTTGCGCTATTTGATTTCATCATGCGCGTCGTAGTCGCGATCGTGCCGCCGTGAGCGGCGACGTCAAGACAGGTCGTGGCTATCGCCGCTAAACGAGGGCGAGGAGTAGCGTTTTGCCAGAGCCTTGCTTTTATTGGGCTCCAGCGTTAGCTCCTTGTTGAGGGCGGCCTCGATTAGCCCCAAGCCCACGATCGTAGATCGGTGCATGGCAGCTCGCGGATCAACAGCTGGCGGCTAGTTGTTGAGGAGGTACATGGTGGCTGCTGTTACCGCAGCTTGCGGCGTCTTCGGGAGCACGTTGCCTCGCGTATCCACCATCATGGAGCTAAAGTCGAGGACTTTCGCGGCTTCCACGCGCTCTTGCTCGATGAGATGGGCCAATCGAGATCGCCTTTTGTTGGCCACGTACTCGTTACCTTTGAAGGAGGATTCTCCGTGGGAGGAGAGCCCAGCTCGCCGAAGACTTGATTCGTCTGCCGCCTTTTTACGCGCCTCGAGTTGCACGATTGCATGTAGCTGGTGTCTGTACTCCTCTTTCAGTAGCCAATGGTAGCCCATCAGCATGTCCTGTGGGGAGTTGAGGGGCAGAGGATTGCCCCGTAGAGCTTCTTGACAGTGGGCCCACTCGTTGTCATTGAGCTTGATCACTATACGTTATCCGGTGTTTTCGTTCACTATGATTGGCGATTCTCCTCCCGTTCCATTGTTGACGGGATTGCCGTTTGCGACTTGTGTGCCGCCGTTGGGTATGCCGTTGTTGGGTATGCTGCCGTTGGGTGGTCCAGTGCCAGATCCGGTGCCGACATTTTCGCGATTGGTGGTGGTATCGCCCGCATTGATGACGGCGCACATGAAGTGGTTGGGGAAGTTGTTGCTCCTGCAACTTTCAGATCCGGAGTCATAGGCTCCATCTTCTGTGGCTATATCACCCAGATCGGACCCACGACTACTATCGCTATCCGTACTCCTAGCTGTTGCCAGGGTGTTGAGCTCGCTGAGGGTGCCAATTGGTGGAGGGAACCACGATGCTAGAGCAATCGCGGGTGTCGTTGGCTGGTCAAGCATGCGAAGCATGCCCAATTGGCCAACCTGGAAGCGGAAGCTCCCGATCGCCAGGCTGATCTCGTCGCCCACGGACTCAAAATCCGGGCGAGTGGCCGGTGTCTGGACGATGAAGTTGAAAGCGCCGAAGAGCTGGCGAATCTCCATTGTTGCAGACATGTAGATCGCGGTTGATGGGGCCGAAGAAGCCGCTACATCAGCACTCCTAGTTCCCACAGACGACACCAATTGATGAGGGTTTAACTCGTCAATGCCCATTGTTATGGACTTGGGTTTTGGAGAAGGAGGGAGCACTGAAGGCATCAGTCGGCTAGCAAACAAGCACACAGGGACGCAAGGTTTACCCAGGTTCATGCCTCGTAGAGGTCCCTACTCCTGCTTGTCTGCTCTTGGAATTAAACGAAGGAATCGAAGATTACAGGGGCGCGCAGATGCAATCTAGCGAGAGTTGTGGAAACTAGGGTTGTGATTGTCCTCCTCGTCGCCCCCTCCCAGCCTTTATATAGATAGGCTGGGTCTCGGGTGGCAGGTCGAGTCGGTTATAGATTAGGGTTCGCCCCTTTAAACTTTCTATCTTATGCTTTATCTTGTGTTGCAAGCAATCGAAGAGTCTGTGGGTCACCCGAATCCTGCATTGGGCCTTGACAACACCATGGGCTTCCGCCATATCTGGACCATATATACTAAGCTTGAGTACCCATGTCAGCTAGGGTACACCATGGGCTTCCGCCAATCGAAGAGTCTGTGGGTATACCCATGTCAGCTAGGGTACACGAGAAAAAGATATGATCTCTGTCCTCAAAATCTCCACAAAGGGTGGATATACCAGTGGAAGGGCCCCTTCGCTGGTGGATATTTTCATTTGTGGGTAGACGTCTCCTCATGGTTGCCACAAGAACACTCTAAACTTTAGGATTTTCCAGATATCGCTAAAAAGTTTCCTTGGGATTGCTTCACACAACTTGCAGTATAGGGAACACACCGAGAACCTACCCGAATGTTCAAGGGTCCAGGAGATCAAGTCCGAAACTAAAGAGAGCTCCACCCCTCCAATATCCCTCATGAGGTTTGACTAGGCAATGTGTCCTCGAACAGTCAAATCCCTCCTAACCTGGATGTGCCAACCTTGTGTCGACCAAGCCTTGGCCACTAAGAGCCTAAGGTTCTCCACAATAGCATAAAGTTGTGGGAATCTGTCTTTCAGGGGCTCCTACCCTTGGCACTAGTTTTCCCACAGCCCGATGGAACTTCCATTTCCCAGAGCATGCTTAGATCCTAAACAAGATAAATGCTAAATTTTTCGGATGGCATTCCATAATTGAGGTTTATCCCCTAAGGTATTTGTTTCTAATGCTTTCTGCCAAGAGCCATCGGTCCCCTGCGTAGATCTTCCATGCCCACTTAACTAGCAAGCAAATATTCATCGGTTTTGTGTCAATGATGCCCAGGCCCTCCAAGGCCTTGGGTTTACACATTGCCAACCACCTAACCCAGTGGTGTTTCTTCTTAGTGTCGTTTCCTACCCAAAAGAAACAAGCGATGTTTATCCATCTCCGGTGGACTCCATCACCCAGTAGGCATACCCCCATGGAATGCATAGGATGATTCGATGGGCATGCATTAATAAGCGTCAGTCTTGCCGCATACGACATAAATTTACCCATCTAGGGGTCGGCTCTTTTGACCACTTTGCACATCAGGGGGATTCAATCCTCTATTGTCAGTGCCCTTTTACTAACTAGTAAACCGAGATAGGTGAAAGGGAAACCACCCCTCTTACAGTTTAACATATTGGCAATCCTCTAGCTCTCCTGCTCCAAGGTGCCCAACAATATGACCTTGCTCTTGTGGGAATTTATCTCGAGCCCTCAAATTTTCGCAAAGCACAAGAGGATGAACTTGATATTGGCAATCGCTAGATCCGCAGGTTGGATCGTTATTGTTCTCCAAAATAGGTGCGGATCAATTCTACTTATTATTGTTTTTTTCTCTTTTAGAAAATGAAAGTTTTATCACCTCTAGACTCTACATCGGTCTCTGCATATAGACTAAACTTATTACCAACACATAGTCTAGAAAATAAGAAACCTAATAAAAACAGCTACATACCACACACAAAACAAATGTTGGGCCAAGTCAATAGGATAAAATGGACCGCTAGGAAGCTTATGCGACAAGCACACTCTTCGAACTGGGAAAAGAATTCCCTAGTAAGTCATTCCAGCCTCTTGGATCCAATTTCCACGCATTTCCGGTATTAATTTGTAATATTTTCCATGGACGCAACCAATTGATACATAAGAACAACAACCACAAGTATTCTAAAGAAAGTTTCTTATCATCAAACAAGTTATTGCACCAAAATCATATAGACCAAAAAGTGTCACAATTCCCACATAAAATAAGAGAAAGGCGAGACTTGCCAACACCATGTAACCAAGATCCAAAATTTTGCTACTCCCTACTATCCAAAATAAGTGTTGGAGGTACAAGGTCTTCGACACTTATTTTGGATCGAAGGGAGTACATGTTTTGAGGTGGATTAATATTAAAAGTATCGCAAGTAGCACACCATGTATTTGACCACTTGACAATAGAAAATAAGTGTTATATAGTTCCCTTATGAAAAGGCTACATTGTGTACCCCCGCTAATTTCATGCTATTTTTAAAAATAAAATACATTTTTATTAAACTTCCAAAAATAATACTCAATTTTGAGTAATTTGAAGAGTGGGGTGATAACCCACAAGTATAGGGGATCGTGTGTAGCCTTTTCGATAAGTAAGAGTGTCGAATCCAACGAGGAGCTAAAGGTAGGATAAATGTTCTCTCAAGTTCTATCAATCATTGATACAACTCTACGCACACTAAACGTTTGCATTATCTAGGAAATAAAACAGAGAAACAATATGAGTACTAGAGATAGCTTTGCATGATAATAATAACAAGAAAGTAAAGCTAGTTGCTGCAGCAAAAAAATACACTAAACTAACAGAACCATGGGTGTGAAATAGTGGTGGTAATTGTGGTGGCTTTGTCAAAGTTTAATTAGCGAATAAATCGGGTTCATTGTCTTCGATGCAGTTTTCTATGTTGGAGAGGCTAAATATATATGCGCTTCACTACTTGGAATTACATTTACTATATGATTGGATTGTTAGCAAACATCCGTAACTACTAACAATGCATTAAGGTTTCCCCAACCATAGCCTTAAGTTTAATGGTCCTCTTACTTCCATACGTGCAACGTTCCGGTTCGCGTCCTCAGGTTTCTGTCACTCCGGCAGAACTTCCCCTTCCTCTTACACATACTACATGCGCGCACAAATATAATGGACGCAAAAGGACTATACCATATCAACATACAACTCTAATGAACCAAAGACATTCAACCATTCAATCTAAGAACAAAGAAACTACACAAACATGACATAGATCATAGGATTATAACTTATAGCATCAAACACCATGTTTACATAGGACGGTATAGAGGTGTGTGGGAGAATAAACCACTGCATACTAGGAGGATTAGGTGATGGTGATGGCGGTAAAGATGGTGAAGAGGGCGGCGGCAGCGCCGGCGGCGGCGCGGGGGACTCCTTCCCCGACGCCGGTATCATGGCGGAGCACCGCCCCTTAGCCCCTTCCTTCATGGCTTATTGGGATCCCTCTCCCATGGAGATGGGATTCGTGAGGAAGGCAAAAACATGGCTTTGGTGGCTATAGATTCGTGGGTGGAGATCTCTCGGGCGAATTAGGTTTCCTCCCTTCATATACCTTCTCGGATTTCCATCACCCCATCTTGGGCTGTAGTAAATCGGGGCTAGCAAGCCCATCCAAACTCGAAATCAGCTAAATTTTATGTCCAGAACGTTTTTCATGAAATTTCCAACAACTTTGTAGTTTAAGAGTTTTCCGTTTGACGCCTTAGTCGACCCGGAACGTGACCATCTTCAAAAAGAGTTCTGAGACAGATTTCTGAAAAATCCCAATTTGACTCCAACAAGGTTTCCACTTGTATTCTTGGTAATTCTACACATCAAAGTGTAAAACAAGAACATTGTGCACTTTTGCAACTATTATTAGGTTAGTCCAAATAAATCATAAACTTTATATAAAAAGAAGTATCAAAAGCATATTATTAGCATAAAACTATCAAAAATTATAGATACGTTATGGACGTATCAATATTCTCAAGCTTAGTTTCTGCTCGTCCCCGAGTAGGTAAACGATAAAAACAATATAATTTTTTAGGTGATATGTAGCAAACACAATCTTGATCATCATTATTGTAAAATCATTGATAGATGGGATCAAGGTACTCTAAACATGAACATGAAAGCTGAGGTTCTAACAATAAGACATAGCAACTATGTTAAAACACGAAAATGTACAAACAAAAGATCATGAATAACAATGCATTGAAAGATGTTTGTTTGTTTCACATATAGAAAACATAATAAGAGTGGTATTCAGCTTGTCCCTCATGGTATAGCAAAATATAAATGCATAGGACACCTTCAAAGTTCATAAGGATGACTAGATACAAATAATTTAAGAACAAGCAATATCAAAGTTATGAATCAATCAATAAGTTTTGGGACAATGTACATTAAACTAAGAATGACAACTATGCTCTGTTAGCTGGTGCATAAAGATAGAAGATGAAGACTCAACATAAAAGTAAAATAAAAGGCCCTTCATAAAGGGAAGCGGGGATTTCAAGTTTCATAAAGAGTTTCCAAAAATTGTGGTACTTACTAGCTTTTAGCTCTCATTGCCCCTATCATAAGCATCTTGAGGTGATTAAGATTAAAGTGACACAAATATGAGGGTATGCTTGACAAGTTATAAGTTGAAAATCTCATGCCCCTTGCTTACGAGTACCGAACCTCATGCTACTCAACTTTAGTCATGAGTAAGTTCTTGTCATTGTAAGTACATGTGTATCATAGAGAACCGCCAACGGGGTACCCCTTGACCCATGACACAGGAGCTATCCCATATCAAAATGACAAGGCAACAGACAATGAGCATCTAAGCGATATTTTTATTTGCTATTTGCATAGGTTTTTATTGAGGATGCTTCACAGAATGCTCACTATGGTTATGCTGCAAGTTTTCACCATGATTAGGCATGGCTTAGGCTAGCCGCCTAGGCGTTTCTCTAACACAGATACAAACTCCATGATCTTATAAGCTCCCATTTTATTTCACACCACCGGGATCCATAAACAAAAGAACATGATATCAACTGAATAATAAGTGCGATGTTGAAAGCGTTCCCCATGGTACATGGTTCTGCTAATTTACAACTTATAAAGCGCAAGCATATAAGCAACATAGATGGACACAATGGTTCAAGTTTATTAAGTGCAAGAAAGTAAAGTGTGTCATCAAGTTTGTGAGAGCTTTAATCACTAATTTTCACATAACAAGTTTAATTTGGAAGGTAGATAAAAGCATGAATATACTTGGAATGGTGTAACACACCATGCATAGAAATTTATAGTGGACTCTTTGGAATAACTTGGTTTTCTTGGAGGTTGGATGCATTCGTGGAACTCACCTTGGTACATGTGGAGGCTAGAAAAAGACTGGGAGCGACTAACTAAGAGAGCAATAATGGCCATAATCATGCAAAGCGACAAAACATTATTAATTAAAGCATCAAGTGATATTACAAGTCGAAAACTAAATGATCATAGAGGCTAAGGTGACTGGTTCATAGTCTTAACATGGTGTAAGCATGTGCCAAGGCAACCCAAATAAAGCATCAAAGGAGAATACCACAATATTATGCTTTTATATGCTAAAACAACGCATGATTCTTTCAAGGCACATTATGAAATCTCAATTGTTTGAAACAAGTCATTCTACAACAATAATCACTAAGCATAAGGTCAATGCAATATCAAACACGACATGATAAAGTCTAGGCCACAGTCAAAACAAACTCCTTTTGTACCACTTATAAGCATGAACTTTCCTACTCTTTTCCAACACCAATCAACTTATTTGAAACAGTGTATGAATGTAGAGGTCCAACCAATTTATTTAAGCAAACCGAACAAAATAAAACTAAAGACAAAATAAAGACGCTCCAAAAACAACACAATTGTGCATGAAACAAAAAATGAAGTGTTTTGGAAGAAAACCCGAGATTTTTATTGATGAAGAAGGGGATGCCTTGGGCATCCCCATGCTTTGACGCTTGTACTTCTTGAATATTCCTTGGGGTGACACGGGTGGCATCCCCAAGCTTTAGATTTTTCCCATTCTTCATCTCATCACATTATTCTTCCCTACACTTCAAAATTTCCTTCATACAAAACTTCACACAATCTTCATTAGCAACATTAGTGTATTCAAGATAATAAGTCTTTGGCTCAAATCAAAAAGTGCTAAACTAATGAAAGTTAGATAATAATCTGGGGCATAAGCAAAAAAAATTACAGCTCAATCCAACGTACAGGGATTTTTCACGATTTTGCAGTGAAGCACAAAAGTCTGTTTCGGGACAGCAACTTTTCCAAGTCTTACTTATCTCTCATTAGAGGTTCATTCTTGGCACAAAAACCACACAAAAAAGGATAAGAAGAGGTTATTACTGAGGTAATAACTTCCAAGACTCAACAAATGAAAAACTAAAAATAATTTGGGTTATCTTCCAATAGTGCTTTTCTTTAACGCCTTTCAGCTAGGCATGTTTTTAACTGAAAAGCTTCCATGGGAAGATTTGTTTTGGTTTCATAGGCATGAACACAAGTGTTCTAGGTCGACCCCCCTTAACCATTACTCATCTTTCCAATCACTTTGCTATTTGAAAATGTTTTTAGATAACAATTACAACAATTTTTTTGTAATTCGCATTCCCTATCCACACTAAGATAGAGAACAACTTAAAACTGAAAGTATAAACTACTTAGAGATAAAGCAAACAAGTACACACAAGAATATTCACCCACACGCTATTGCTCCCCAGCAACGGCGCCAGAAAAAGTCTTGATAACCCACAAGTATAGGGGATCGTGTGTAGCCTTTTCGATAAGTAAAAGTGTCGAACCCAACGAGGAGCTAAAGGTAGGATAAATGTTCTCTCAAGTTCTATCAACCACTGATACAACTCTACGCACACTAAATGTTTGCATTATCTAGGAAATAAAACTAGAGCAACAATACGAGTACTAGAGATAACTTTGCATGATAATAAATAACAAGAAAGTAAAGCTAGTTGCTGCAGCAATAAAATACACTAAACTAACAGAACCATGAGTGTGGAATAGTGGTGGTAATTGTGGTGGCTTTGTCAAAGTTTAATTAGCGAATAAATCGGATTCATTGTCTTTGATGCAGTTTTCTATGTGGGAGAGGCTAAATATACATGCGCTACTTGGAATCACATTTACTATATAATTGGATTGTTTGCAAATATCCGTAACTACTAACAATGCATTAAGGTTTCCCCAACCATAGCCTTAAGTTTAATGGTCCTCTTACTTCCATACGTGCAACATTCCGGTTCGCGTCCTTAGGTTTTTGTCACTCCGGTAGAACTTCCCCCTTCCTCTTACACATACTACAAACTCTATGATGTTTAATCCATGCGCGCACAAATATAATAAACACCAAAGAATTGTACCATATCAGCATACAACTCTAATGAACCAAAGACGTTGAACAATTCAATCTAAGAACAAAGAAACTACACAAACATGACATAGATCAAAGGATTATAACATATAGCATGAAACACCATGTTTACATAGGACGGTACAAAGGTGTGTGGGAGGATGAACCACTGCATATTAGGAGTATTAGGTGATGGTGATAGCGGTGAAGATGGTGAGGAGGGCGGCGACGCGGGGGACTCCTTCCCGCCGCCGGTATCATGGGGGAGCATCGCCCCTTAGCCCCCTTCCTTCATGGCTTCTTGAGAGCCCTCCCCCATGGAGATGGGATCCATGGGGAGGTAAAAACATGGCTTTGGTGGTTGTAAATTTGTGGGTGGAGATCTTTCAGGCGAATTAGGTCTCGGATTCCCGTCACCCCATCTTGGGCTGCAGTAAATCTGGCCTAGCGGGCCCCTCCGGACACGGAATCAGCCAAATTTTATGTCCAAAACATTTTTCGTAAAATTTCCAACAACTTTGTAGTTGAAGAATTTTCCGATTGACGCCGTCTTCGACCCGAAACGTGACCATCTTTGAAAAGAGTTTCGAGACAGATTTCTGGAAAATCCCAATTTGACTCCAACAAGGTTTCCACTTGTATTTTTTGTAATTCCTACACATCAAAGTGTAAAACAAGAACATTGTGCACTTTTGCAACTATTAGTAGTTTAGTCCAAATAAATCATAAACTTTATATAAAAAGTATTATTAAAAGCATATTGTTAGCATAAAAGCATCAAAAATTATAGATACGTTATGGACGTATCATGGGGCCACCTCGGCTTTGGTAAAATCAACGAGATACTATCGGCTTAGGCATAGCCGATTGGGCCTATCGGAGTGGGAAAACTGAAAGGTGACTGGCCCAACCCCCTCCCCAGCCAAGCATCGTCTTTGTCCATCCTCCTTTAGTTTATCTCACAATTTCGAGCTTCCTCCATGCTTAATTCTTTTAGTGCACTCTCGCGCTCCTCTTTTGCCCATACAGTAGCCCTTTCGACATCCTCCACATTGTAAAAGCTATTCTATGCATGTCAACTCCTATCCTAAATCTCCTGCAGCGTCCAAGTCGGCTGCTCTGTGTCGATCCAATGGTACCACATGTAGAGAGGAGGAGGAGACTACAACCAAAATAGGAACGTTAATAAAAATAACAACGATGACAGAAAAACTTCATTCATCATAATTTTATAACATATTGGAGGCCTCATCAATGACAAACTTGTTTGTCGGGTGGATCACGGTCATAGCTGGCACACATGAAAAACTTCATGTCCAACTTATCAGAAAAATTCTCCACCTCCTTCACCTTGGCAAGATGCCTGCACCAACACTACTCCGCTCTCACCCCCCTGGAAAGCTTTGCATCTTTCATCTTCCTTGGACTCAAAACTTGGTCTGAGCAAGGCACACTCATAGTGGAATCTCATTGGCAGGAGGAAAAGGAGCACCAGTATATCGAGCCAAATAAATGCTTGGATATATAGAATGAGACGACAATAATGGTGGGAAATGGTGACAAGGCAAAAAAATGGCGGCCTACAGTGGCAGAAGAAAATGACGGGATAATAAAAATAATCACATGCAGCCATAATCGAATTGGCTTGGCCTAAGCTGATAGATCCTATCGGCTAGGAACATGCCGATGGGGCCTAGTTAGCTTTGACCAAGCCGGTGGTGGCTTGTATGGCTGTTGTCGAGGTGGCCAGGTAGTTGGCTGCACCGTGGACGATTGATGGCTGGTCGGCCTTGCCAAAGCCGACGAGTCTTGGTCGGTTTCGTCCAAGTCGAGGCATGTCTACTTTTGGAATGGTAAGATGGTTAACCTAGAGTGGGGTGAACAGGTTTCTAGAAAATTTCTTTATAATCTTTTGCAAGTCTTAGGCTTTGTGGAATATAAGTGTGTCTAAATGCAAACTAGGTGAGGCAACCTAGATGATGATACAAGATACTTCAAGAATGAAGGCTATCATAAAGTAAACAACACAAGTAAGAGGTTCGGTTTAGGGATAACCTAAGCACGCGGAGACGAAGATGTATTCCTGTGTTCACTCCCTTGGGGGGGCTATGTCATGTTTGGAGAGGTTAGAGATCCCACGAAGGATTTCCCCAAGCCATGAAGGGCACCTTATCTCTGAGCCTATCCTGATGAAGGAATAGCTCACTCACTTGTTGTATAGTTTAAGGTAGTCTCCCAACCCTTACAAACTTCCACGGTGCAAATCACAAGCCAAAATCCTTTGGGCAACCCTAGCCACCTAGGGTTTCCCACGAATCCAAGAGTAACAATTAAACTTGATGAACTCAAGGGGAATGAAGTATGGCTTGGTGCAAACCTAGATCAGGACCTCCTCTTGCTTTCTATCAAAGGGATTTAGCTTTAGTTGGGTAGAATGGGAGATCCTCAAGCTTTTGGTATTTCAACAATGGAGAGGGAGAAAGCTCAAATAATGAATATGAATAGTTCACCTAACTTATTAGTGGAGAAGAAAGGGGTATTTATAGTCTAGGTGGAAAACTAGCTGGTTTGGGGTGACTACAATGGAACAGGTTGTAAGTTTGGTGTCGCCGGATTCTAGGCCAGAAATTCTGGCCCTAGACTCGGTGAGCCGAAAACCTGGCCAGAAATTTGCGGCGTCAGACCTAGTGTGCCGGATACCTCACCGAGAAACTCCGGTGGTAGCTAGAAATTCGGTAGCTAGCCAAACCACTAGTCAGAGCACTGATTCAGCGGGTGCTAGGAATTTCTAGCGGCTGTAGGATTTTTTTGGCGGGATTTCCGATGGTACCAGGTTACTTGCTGGTTTCACAAAAACCCTTCTTGAGCTATTTTTCATCTTGACTTTTGGCTCATCTTAGGTGGGTGTGGTGGCTATTAGGTATTAGGATGTGTATTTGATGTTTTGCATCCCCAAAGAGATCATCGAGACCATCCCTCTTAATAGTGTGGTGTTTCCTAAATGACTCAATAGAAAATATGGGAGAAATGTAACAAAAACACCATTTTCTCATGATTAGCTAATGGGGGGGTCTCGCACCACCTCTCATCACCTCTTGTGAGCTATAACCTATGTAAACACTAGTAGGTAACATTATTCCACACTGTAGCTCTGGTGTCAACATTAACCAAAATAATGGATAAGGTCTTGCCCTTACAATCTCCCCCTTTTTGGTTAACGATGACAACCCGAGATAGAGTCACAATAGGATATTATGATAAGCTTAAAATCAATGTTCGCATGGAAGATATTAGGTGAGCTCCCCCATAATGTATGCACTTGGTTAAATTTTCTTTTGGAATGCAAGTGAACAATAGGAATATGGAGAGCTCCCCCAATATCTTTAGGAAACATACATGGTATACATGAGAGCATAAGGATATCCAAGTACTTAAATAATAATACCTTGTCCATCACATCGCACAAAAATTTAAAAAGTTCGATAGGAATAGAAAATAGTCACACAACCCATAAGAACCAAATAAAGTAGCAAGGCAAGGCTTGTGCAAATTTCGAACCCTGAAAACCCATGCAAGGAACCCGTATCCTAAGTAGACTCTACTCTCTTCTCCCCATTTGGAACCGAAACACCAAAAAGTGACAAGAGAGTAGAAGATGCTAGGGCTCAAAACGGAAAGTGAGAGTCATCATGAGCACGAATGGTCTCAGCATCTTCTTTGTCCTCGTCATCATCATCAATAGCATAACAAGTAGAGGATGTAGTGTGGCAAGGCTGAAATCTGGCAAACTGAGAGAAGTCATACCCTTGGAACATGTCATCGTGAATGGGAGGCATGACATGGTTAACATAGGGAGCTGGAACCAAGTCGATGCCATCATCGGGAACTGGCAGTCCCCTCTCCTCCATAAAAGCATTGTGGCACCTCCGGTTCTCTTGGCTGATCTCAAGACTCTTGTGTGCAATGCAATATGAGCTCCGGGACACATCAAAAAGGGAAGTGAAAAATCTGGCAAGAACCTTCTTGTGAGGATTAGCAACACGGCTAGAGGAACCGGAGCTAGAACCCCTATGCCGAGGATCATGAACATCCTTGGTCATGCGCTCAGAGGGATGCATGTGAGGAAGATCCACAAGATAGCCACGGAGAGGAGTATCATACATCTCCATCAAAACACATTGTCCTTTGTGCATGCCCTGGTAAGTCAAGGTGTTGAGCACACGCTGGATGAACTAATAGTAGTTGGGGATCATGTGCTTCTCTATGGATTTCTAGATATCTACAAAAATAAAACCACATACATTGATCTTGCATAGCAAATCGGGGTGGCAATAGCACATCAAGTTGCAATGATAGCCACGACAACTCGCATAATCACTCGCCTTGATCACAAGGTTGTACCAGAAGAGCTTGGCGAGAGCTTAGTACATGCCAGAGATACTGGGTTGAGCATCACCGGGTTCTTAGGATAACAATGAGCAATGCCAATAGAGTTCACGAGCTTCTCCGAGTGAATGCAAAAACTAGCAGCCATGTCGTCCCTAATGAGGGATAACCTCGGCACTCCCCATTGTTATAGACTTGGGTTTCAGGGAAAAGAGGTGTGCTCGTTATTTCGTCAGCTTAACAGAAAAACGAGTGAGGCGATTTACCTAGGTTCATGCCCTCGTAGAGGAAACCCTACTTCCTGCTTGTCTGTTCGTATTATTAGTGAAGAGTACAAACTCGTTGAGTCGACTAGATGCACTTAGATAGAGGGGCGTGTGTATCATAAGATTGGTTGCCCTCTCTGATGTCTCCTTCCAGCCTTTATATGTGAGGCTAGGTCTCAGAGTCGTATTCGAGTTGGTTACAAAGTGGAGGTAAACTCTAAGTCTAATAGCTCTTAGGATTTCCTTGTCTTACATGTACGGAGTCTATGTCCTTATGGGATTCATATCAGCTGAACCATCATGGGCTTCATGGATCTTGGTACATCTTCATATGAGCCTTACATTGGGCTGCATCGTATATGTCAATAGTGGGCACCCTAAGGGTCATGCCCATGTCAATCCCCATAGCCCAAAGCATCACAGAACTGAGCGAAAGTGATGGAATACGGTGAAGTGCCTATCATCCAAGTGATAGTGCGCTCGGCATCTGAGTGAAAGAAAACTGTGCAATGAAACTAGCGAATAATCCTAGGCTGAAGGACCTCATTAATTGTGATGAAATCAAATAAATCCACCTTATGTAGACTCTCATCAACATAGCAAAAATCCCCATTGACATGCTTCCATAGTGATCCACATTGAGAGACTTGGGGGGACATAGAGTCCTCTCTTCATGAGATCCTTTTGGGTGTAGAAATCATCCCAAAATTTGTGCCTGGGTTTGAGTCCAGAACTCCTTGTCAGCATCGGTATAGGTTCATTGAAGGAAGCGGTAGGGATTGATCTGCTTAAGCCTCCTCCACTCATGAATGTTCTCCACATAGTGAGTGTCAGTGGGGGCATCTTCTTCAATAGAGGGACCAAGGCTCTTGCCCTTCTCAACCTGAGACTTTATGTTGGCACTTGCTTTTTGCTTAGAGGCGGGGGCACTCCCTCCTATACGGGAGCCACCAGGTGCTCTAGCATCTTTCTGAGCTTTCTTGCTAGAGATACAGTCACTAGTATGACCCCTTGGTGATGGAGGAACAACCTTCCTTTTCTTGCCATCAGCCTGACATGCCTCAGACCCACTTTACTCATTGTGATCGCTTTCCTTAAACTCTGCACAAAAATAAAAAACTATAGAGGGATAGAAGTATAGAACAAGATGAGTGTACATGTCAAAGAAAAAGAACCCAACAAGAAATTGTGTTTGAACAAGTGCATGGGGGAAAAAATTGGAGACGGGAAGTTTCGGTGCCAGTTTCGGTGTCACTAGAACTAGGGCTGAATTTTTTTGGCGCCAGATCCGATGAACCAGAAATCTTCCCGGAAATTTCTCGCAATAGCAGGAATTTCTGGTGACCAGTCGAAACACTAGGCAACACAATGTTTCGGTGGGGGCCGTGAAATTCTGGCGGTGGTCGGATATTTTTGGTGTCATCGGGATTGTCACCGAATTTTGGAATGTCTCAACAAATTCACACACATGACTCAAAAACATGTACAGTGAGTATAGGGGATACCAGGAAGTGACTTGGGTGAGCTCCAAAGGCATATGAACTAACCCTAGATCAAACCCTAGATCTTCAACATACATACACATGGAGTACATCTAGAAGAGAGAACAAGGATTAGAGAGAGGAGAAACAAGATTACCCCACATGATTCTCCTTGCCACAACTTGGCAAAAATAGGAGCCTCAAGGGAGAACTTGGAAAAGATCCTCAATCTCCCAGTGCGGTCCAAGGAACAAGATTTGCTTTGGTGAGGAGCTTGCCAATGGCCCGATCTATGATTGTGTGGAGATTGGGGGTGTTTGGGTGGTTGGAAGAGGCTAGGGGAGGGTGACGCTGCAAGAGGCCGCGGCCATGGTGGCTGAGGGGCGTGGGGAAGATGGGAAAAGGGCTAACTTCTGCCCACGCACATAGGGGAGGGAATATATAGGGGAGGTGTTCCGGTGGTAAGTTTGGCGGGACCAGGTTTGATGCCAAAAGTTTTGGTTGTCGCTGAAAACTCCCGGTGGTCGCCGAAACGCTGGTCAGTAACCCAGTTCGACGAAGATCAGAAATTTCTGGTGGCCGCCGAAAATTTCCGGTGCCAGATCTGGTGCTGCCAAATTGTCATCGAAACACGCAGGAATAAGAGAAAAACTGAGAAATTGGGAAAAGGCATAGATTTTTATTATGTATTTTGTGAAGCGATTGTGACATGTACATATAGACAAAAGAAATGTATTCTAGGCATCCCATTGGAGAAAAAACGAATAAGAAGGGAATAGAAACAATGGGTATGTGTCGAAATATATCAAGATCCACAAGTATTTACAAATGAACTCATAAAGCCTCAAAAGGTTGGAAACACTAAGACACATAGGAGGCAAAAGTTGGCGGGGGATCCCCCTATGTTTATGCACACATGTCATGGCGCCTCAAAGATAAATACTTGGACCCATATCATAACATGAGATCAAATAATGTTGCACAAATAGGTATGCATCATACTAAGGTATGGTAGAATGACTATCCCCACGTGTGATGCGTGACTAAGCTACATAGCATGTTAAGAGAAAGATTATAGTGCAAGAAGTAAATTTAACATGGGTATACCCTACGGGTACTCGTATTTAGTCTATACGGTCCAGCCCAAGAGGAATCCATGGTGCAATTGAAGCCCAACAAGAATTCGGGTGGGCCAGATCCGAAGAAGGGCGACTCCTTGGAGGACACGACAGGTAATAGATAGAAATTCAAAAGGGTAAAACCCTAATCTGTAACTGACTCGGCCTGCTATTCCGAGACCTAGCCTCTTTATATAAAGGCTAGGAGGGGGCAGCGAGAAGGACATCCACAAACCTAGCATACACCTCGCCAGATTGCATCTGCGCACCCCTATAACTTTCGACTCCCCGATAATCAAAGAGCAGACAAGCAGGAGTAGGGTCCTCTTCGAGGCTTGAACCTCGGTAAACCGCGTGTATCCCTATGTGCTTGTTTGCTCGCCGATCGACGCCTCTAGCGCTCCTAATCCCTTGAACCTATGTCCATCAACGATGGGCATTGACGAGTTAACCCCTCGTCAATTGGCGCTGTCTGTGGGAATCCGGAGCACTAATGTTGCAGCTTCCTCGACCCCATCGACTGCGATCTACAACTCCGCTACAACGGAGAATTGCCTCCTTTTCGGTGCCTTCAACTTCACCGTCCACTCGCTAGTGACTCGCCCGAACTTCGAGTCCGTAGGCGACAGATTCGGCTTGACGATCGGAAGCCTACGCTTTGAGGTCGGTCATATCAGCACGCTGTGCTTCCCCGATCACCCGCAAGCTCCTTCGATTGCTCCTGCCTCGTGGTTCCCACCACCGATTGGCTCCCTAAGAGAGCTCAATTGAAGGAGATATGCCCTAGAGGTAAATAATAAATAGGTTTTTATTGTCATATCTCAATTAGTTTATAATAGTTGCATATTGTGCTATAACTGTGCCAAGTAGAAACATTGGTACAGGTGTGGTATGAAACAACAAAGTCCCTAGTAGCCTCTATTCATACTAGTTCGTTGGTCACGAAGATGATCTAGGTTTCAAGATCATGGGCATTTATGCCGACTGACAACGAGATCATATTATTGGAGAATGATGTGATTGGACATTCCTCGAAGGGTTGCAACACGATCAAGTCATATAGTTCATTGTTGCAACAGCTATACCTAGACTCCTTCTCCTTAGACCATGAGCTCATATTACTCACTGTTTCCCTAGGCTGCTTAGACTGCATCAACCGTCATCTGGTAATGCGGTGACCATAAAGGTGTACGTTGGTTATTCCGAAGGAACAGTAGATGACATATGACTGCAAGACCAGGATTTGTTTACCCACATGACGGGTAAAGATACATATAGCTGGCTTGGTGAGATTACATCTATAAATGTTGCAACATGTGACTAGGTCACGGGGATGTAATATCACTGTAACAAGAAAACAGAACTTGTTGTGAACGAGATTGAACAAGGTATGGGATACCAGTGATCGGATCTCGGACAAGTTGTATCGAGAAACAAAACGAAAAGGATGCTACATTTAGACGGTTCAAACGACATTGTCATCAGGAATGCATAGGGGTCACATGGACATCCCTGGTCCCTCTGTTGATCATTGATACAGATCATGTCTAGAGCACTCCCGAGCCATGAGAGGATACACTTAAGGTACAATGAGAGCGATCATTCGTAAGATGGAATCACAGTAGAGAAAGAGAGAAAGCCGGGATCGTTCCGCTGAGAGATCCGAAGTTGTTCGGAGAAAGAATAAAGGAAAAGCCCCGAAAAGTGTTTTCGGATAAATGGGAATTTAAATATATATTTATTAGATGTTAATTATGAATTAATATATTATAAATAATATTTAGATTAAGATTTATAAAGGCAACTTTTATATTAGGCTAAATCCCGAAGGGAAATAGTCTAGAATAAAAGCTGCAGAAAAATAAAAGGGAAAAAGGAAAACAGCCAGCCCTGTGGGCGGTGGATAACCGCCACCGCACAGGGCGGCATGTAACTGGGCGACGCCAGCAAGCGGACAGGCCAGGCCACCGCAGGCTGCCGCTGACCAGCCGGCCCACCCGGGCGGGTCGGGGCAGGGCGCGAGCGCCGCCAGGCGGTGTAGGGCGGGCTGGGCCGCGGGGGGAGAAACTGGCCCACCCGGGCGCCAGCCGCCGCTACCTTGGGCCGGACAGAGGCCCACCCGGGGTGGGCACCAGGCCGCTGGCCGTTGCGGGGCAAGCTAGGTCGACGCATGCCAGGGCCCACCCGGCTGGCTGCTGCTGCTTTCCCCTTTTCTTTTTATTAAGTATTTTCTGTTTTGGCTATTGGGCTGACTTTTGGCCCATTCGGCCAGGACGAAAATAGCTGTTATTTTTCCTTTATGAATAGTCCCACATGGCTAACCTAATGGGGAGGGCACACCCCCTCCCCTATATAAAGGGGTGCCCATGGGTGGGATGAAACACACAATTGGAGAAGTCCTTTGGTTGACTTTCTCCTCCTCTCTCTCTCTATACCTCGTGACCATGGCCCCAAGTCTGGGCTGTGCGATCGAGGCACACCTGCAGTATGCCGTTGCGCTGCAGGGATTCCTAGCCAGATATCAACTTCCGCGCTCTCGGCAAGATCGGGGAGCTGGAGGTCTCATCGTGCACCGGATGTGTACGAAGACACGAGGCGCAACACTTGAGGTGCTTAAATGTCGTGAGCCAAAGCTGTTGCACGATGAATATGACGAAGGAGCAAGGGGTGACCTGTGAGGAGCTTCACGACCTTGAGGTCGGCTACGAGTACGACTACTTCAACCACGTTCCCCGCGGAACGTTAACCGCGTACGGTCTACAAGGGTATGTATTCTCTACGCATTGGCCGTTACTGCATTACTACATAGATAGATCCTAGGAAGTTTCTGGGGTTCCATCGTAGGAATTTTTTTGTTTTCCGCACCGATCTCCAACAGTGGTATCAGACCCGATCTATGCATAGGAGTGTTGTACAGCCAGTACACACAAGTTTTGTGCGGGCATTGATCCCTTAGTTGTTACCCTCTAACGTGTACTTGTTTATATCGCGGTATTGTTTGATGAAGCAGGCCGGACCGGCCTTACGCGTATTCGTATGCGAGACTGGTTCCATGCTCAACATACGACTTGTACCGTATAAGTGGCTAGCGGGTGTTTGTCTCTCATTCGATAGTTGATATAGCATTTACAACGGAGGGCCCCGAAAGGGGTGTAATAGAGACAACTGTTGGATCCACGTTGTGGTTGGAAAGTTCGTAATTTAGAAATGGTTCTAGTGCGAAAGCCCTAACAACCACGTAAAACTTGCAATAGATAAAGTAGAGGCATCTAACTTTATTTTGCAGGGGGCATGTGGTTATGATATGGCAATAGTCGTTACGAAGATAAAGTAGTTTACTTTTCTGTTACTAAGTAGTATAGTAATAGTCATCATTCCGATGAACGACCTGATGAAGGCGTCGTGGACTTGGCGTCAAACCAAGGGCACGATGGAGATCATGCAAGAGCACTCGATGGAGATCAAGGCGCAAGAAGAAAGACCATATCATATCACATTATACATATGATGTTGATACCAGTTTTTTGTTGGAGATATGCCCAAGAGGCAATAATAAAAGTGATTATTATTATATCTTTGTGTTTATGATGAATGTTTACATCCCATGCTATAATTGTATTATTAGGAAACACTAATACATGTGTGTTTTGTAAACATATAAGAGTCCCTAGTAAGCCTCTTGTTGAACTAGCTTGTTGATTAATTGATGATCATGGTTTCCTGATCATGGACATTGGATGTGATTAATAACAAGGTTATATCATTGGGAGAATGATGTGATGGACACACACCCATAGTAAGCGTAGCATAGGATCAAGTCATTAAGTTCACATTGCTGTAAGCTTTCAAATACATAGTAACCTATTCCTTCGACCATGAGGTTATGTTAATCACCATCACCGGATGAATACTTTGATAACATCAAACGCCACTTCGTAACTGGGTGGTTATAAAAGTGTCATTGGGTATTCTGAAAGTATGTGTTGAAGCTCATGAACCAAGATTGGGATTTGTCCATCCATATGACGGATAGATATGCTCTGGGCCCTCTCGGTGGAATGTCATCTAGTTAGCTTGCAAGCATGTGACTAGGTCACAAGGGATGACATATCACGGAACGAGTAAAGAGTACTTATCAGTAACGAGGTAGAACTAGGTATGGAGATACCGACGATCAAACCTCGGATAAGTATAATATCGTGAGACAAAGGGAATTAGTTTCGTATGTAAATGGTTCAATCGATCGCGAAGTCATCGTTGAGTATGTGGGAGCCATTATGGATCTCCAGGTCCCGCTAATGGTTATTGATATGAGATGTGTCTCTATCATGTCTACATATTCACGAACCGTAGGGTGACACACTTAAGGTTCGAAGTTGTTTTAAGTAGATATGGAATGTGCGTTGGAGACCGAATGTTGTTCGGAGTCTCGGAATGGATCCGGGACATCACGAGGAGATCCGGAATGGTCCGGAGAATAAGATTCATATATAGGAGATCATTTTATGAGATAGGAAATGTTCCGGAGTGTTTGCATGAGGATTCTAGAAGGTTTCGGAATGTTCCGGAAGGTTCTAGAAGATATCTTGGAGTTTGCTTGAAAATCAAGATAGGGATCAAGGAGTCCTGGTGGGTCAAGATACGGATTCGTGGGGGAGGAGGACTCCTTCCCCACCTCCAACCCGCCGGCCTAGGAGGAGAGGAGTCCTACAAGGACTCCCCTCCCCATGGCGCCCTCCCCTCTTTAAATAGAGGGGCAGGGGGCGCCCCCTCCTCCCACGCTCCCATAACGTCTAATCTCTGCCGCCTCTCTCCTCCACCATATTCTGCACAGGCATAGGCGAAGCCCTGCAGAATTCTCTACTCCACCACCACCACCACGCCGTCGTGCTGCTGGGATTCCGTGGAGAAGATCTACTACCTCCGCTGCTCGCTGGAACGGGGAGAGGAAGGTCTGCTTCGACTCCGCACGTGTGACCGACTGCGGAAGCGCTGCCGAATTGCGGCGCCGGAAGGATCGTCTACTTGACCAAGGGCGGAAGCGCTGCTGGAACGCGACGCCGGAAGGATCGTCTACTTGACCGAAGGCGGAAGCGCTGCTGGAACGCGACGCCGGAAGGATCGTCCACACGATCTTGAGATCGGCAAGTGATCGACTACATCAACCACGAGATCTAATCTCGTTAACGCTTTCGGATCTACGAGGGTTAGTTCCTATCTATCTCGTTGCTCATATCTCATAGATTAGATCTTGGCTTTTATCTGGATTGGATCTAGGTTTTGTTCGTTCTTGCGGTAGAAAATTTTTGTTTTCCATGCTACGAACCCATCAGTGGTATCAGAGCCGTATCTATGCGTAGATCTGTTGCACGAGTAGAACACAATGGTTTTGTGGGCGTTGATGCTTTTGTTGTCGGTGTCTTAGCGTGTACTTTGCATCTTGCGGTATGGTGGGATGAAGCGGCTCGGGCTAACATTACATGTCATCGCACATGAGACTTGCTCCACGCTTGACGTGCAACTTGCATTGCACAAGTGGCTTTGCGGGTGTCTGTCTCTCTCACCATAGTTAAGATTCGATTTACAATGAGCATCTTGACAACACTTGTATCAACGTTGTGGTTCTTGTTCGTAGGTAAGATCGGTCTTATGCGAAAGCCCCAAACCACGTAAAACTTGCAAAGAAAATTAGAGGCGTCTAACTTGTTTTTGCAGGGGTTCTGTGATGTGATATGGCCATCATGTGATTGTGATTGTATTTGATGTATGCAATGATCCTTGTTGTAATATGGCAACCGGCAGGAGCCTAATGGTTGTCTTTAATTCTGTTAAGACCTGCGTGTCTATTCATCTTGTAATAGCTTTATTCCAAGTAGTTGTAATAGTTGCTGGCGATGATGGACAACCATGAAGCGGCGCCACTGACCTTGACGCAATGCTGGTGATGATGGAGATCATGTTCGTGCTTTGGAGATGGAGATCAAAGGCACAAGAAGAAAAGGCCATATCATATCACACTTATTATGAATTGCCTGTGATGTTAATCCTTTATGCATCTTGTATTGCTTAGATCGCGACGGTAGCATTATAAGATGATCCCTCTCACTAAATATCAAGTAATAAAGTGTTCACCCTTAGTTGGCACCGTTGCTAAGACTCGTCGTTTCGAAGCATCTCGTGATGATCGGATGTGATAGATTCTACGTGTGCATACAACGGGTGCAAGCCAGATTTGCACATGCGGAAACTAAGGTTGTCTTGACGAGCCTAGCATGTACAGACATGGTCTCGGAACACGGAATACCGAAAGGTAGAGCATGAGTCATATAATTGATATGATGAACATGAAGATTGTTCGCCGATGAAACTACATCTTCTCTCGTGAAGATCGGACTTGGTGTAGTGGACTTGGTTCGTGTAATCACTAAGACAATGTGAGGGATGTTGTTTTGAGTGGGAGTTCACCTAGTTAGTTTAATAATTAAACTTGAACTCAATTTGTCATAAACTTAGTCTAAAACTACTTGCAAATTGTTGTAGATTATGGCGACCCCTTCCATCAATTTCAATGCGTTCCTAGAGAAAGAAAAGCTTAAAAATAATGGAAGCAATTTCACGGACTGGTTCCGTGGACTGAAGATCGTCCTCAGGGCTGGTCAGTTGACCTATGTGCTCGATGCACCGCTAGGTGACCCACCTGCAGATAATGCCACCGATGACGAAAAGAATGTTTTCGCCACTCGGAAGAATCATTACTCCACAGTTCAGTGTGCCATCCTGTACGGTTTAGAAGCGGAGCTCCAACAGCGTTTTGAGCACCACGACCCGTTCGAGATCATTAAGGAGCTCAGGCTAATTTTTGAGACTCGCGCGGCAATGGAGAGCTATGAGGCCTCCGAGAAGTTCTTTAACTGTAAGATGGAAGAAGGAAGCTCCGTTAGCGAGCACGTGCTCACCATGTCTGGGTACGCTAAGAAGCTCCAAGAGTTGGGAATATCGATTCCTAATGAATTGGGGATTCACCGTCTCCTTCAATCACTGCCACCAAGTTACAAGAACTTTGTGATGAACTACAACATGCACTGCATGAACAAGACGTTGCCTGAACTGTCGTCCATGCTAAAAACTGCTGAAGTGGAGATCAAGAAGGAGCACCAAGTGTTGATGGTCAATAAGACCACCAATTTCAAGAAACGGGGCAAGACCAAGAACAAGGGCAACTTCAAGAAGGACGGCAAGAAAGCTGCCGCACCTGCTAAGAAGCCCAAGGCTGGTCCTAATCCTGAAACCGAGTGTTTCTACTGCAAGGGTGCTGGTCACTGGAAGCGTAACTGCCCCAAGTACCTGGCAGATCTGAAAAACGGCAACATCAAGAAGAAAGGTATATTTGATATACATGTTATAGATGTGTATCTCACTAGTAATCGTAGTAGTGCCTGGGTATTTGATACTGGTTCGGTTGCTCATATATGTAACTCGAAACAGGAACTGCGGAATAAACGAAGACTGGCAAGAGATGAGGTGACGATGCGCGTTGGAAATGGCTCCAAGGTTGATGTGATCGCCGTCGGCACGCTCCCTCTACATCTACCTTCGGGATTAGTTTTAAATTTAAATAATTGTTATTTGGTGCCTTCGTTAAGCATGAACATTATATCTGGATCCTGTTTATTGCGAGACGGTTACTCTTTTAAATCTGAGAATAAAGGTTGTTCGATTTATATGAGTAATATCTTTTATGGTAATGCACCTGAGATGAATGGTTTATTCTTACTGAATCTCGATAGTAGTGATACACATGTTCACAACATAGATGCTAAACGAATTAAATTGAATGATAATTCTACATACATGTGGCACTGTCGTCTTGGTCACATTGGAGTGAAGCGTATGAAGAAACTCCATTCTGATGGACTTCTTGAATCACTTGATTTTGAATCACTTGAAAGATGCGAAGCATGTCTAATGGGAAAAATGACTAAGACTCCATTCTCTGGGACAATGGAGCGAGCTACAGACTTATTGGAAATAATACATACCGATGTGTGCGGTCCAATGAGTGTAGCATCGCGTGGTGGATATCGTTATGTTCTCACCTTCACGGATGACTTGAGTAGATATGGGTATGTCTACTTCATGAAACATAAGTCCGAAACTTTCGAGAAGTTTAAGGAATTTCAAAGTGAAGTGGAGAATCATCGTAACAAGAAGATTAAGTTTCTGCGTTCTGATCGCGGGGGTGAATATCTAAGTTACGAGTTTGGCATGCATTTAAAGAAATGTGGAATACTTTCACAGTTGACACCGCCGGGAACACCACAGCGTAATGGTGTGTCCGAACGTCGTAATCGAACTCTCTTAGATATGGTTCGGTCTATGATGTCTCTTACAGATTTACCGTTATCATTTTGGGGCTATGCATTAGAGACAGCCGCATTCACTTTAAATAGGGCACCATCTAAATCCGTTGAAACGACACCGTACGAATTGTGGTTTGGTAGGAAACCTAAGTTGTCGTTCCTTAAAGTTTGGGGTTGCGAAGCATACGTAAAGAAGTTACAACCTGATAAGCTAGAACCCAAAGCGGAGAAATGCGTCTTCATAGGATACCCTAAAGAAACAATTGGGTATACCTTCTATCATAGATCCGAAGGCAAAGTTTTTGTTGCAAAGAATGGATCCTTTCTTGAGAAGGAGTTTCTCTCGAAAGAAGTGACTGGAAGGAAAGTAGAACTCGATGAGGTTATTGAACCTTCTCTCGGATTTGAGAGTAGCGCAGCACCGGAAGATGTTTTGGTGCCGCCTGCACCGATAGAAGAGGAAGCTAATGATAATGATCATGAAACTTCGAACGAAGTTACTACTGAACCTCGCAGGTCAACGAGGGTTCGTACCACTCCTGATTGGTATGACTATGCCTTGAACGTCATGTTGGTGGACAACGCCGATGACCCTGCGACGTATGAAGAAGCTATGGTGAGCCCAGATTCCGACAAATGGCTAGAAGCCATGAAATCCGAAATGGGATCCATGTACGAAAACCAAGTGTGGACTTTGGTGGACTTACCGGATGGCCGTAAGGCTGTCGAGAACAAATGGATTTTCAAGAGAAAAACAGATGCTGATGGTAATGTTACCGTCTATAAAGCTCGACTTGTCGCTAAAGGGTTCCGACAAATTCAAGGAGTTGACTATGATGAGACATTCTCACCAGTAGCGAAGCTAAAGTCTGTGAGGATTTTGTTAGCAATTGCTGCATATTTCAATTATGAGATTTGGCAGATGGATGTCAAAACGGCCTTCCTTAATGGTGACATTGAGGAAGAGTTGTATATGGTACAACCCAAGGGTTTTGTCGATCCTAAAGATGCTAACAAGGTATGCAAACTTCAGCGCTCCATTTATGGACTGAAGCAAGCATCCCGTAGTTGGAATCAACGTTTTGATAAGGTAATCAAAAACTTTGGATTTATACAAACTTATGGAGAAGCTTGTATTTACAAGAAAGTGAGTGGGAGCTCTATAGCATTCCTAGTACTGTATGTAGATGACATATTGTTGATTGGGAATGATATAGAACTTCTTAATAGCGTCAAAACCTATTTGAATAATAGTTTTTCAATGAAGGATCTTGGCGAAGCGGCATACATTCTAGGCATCAAGATTTATAGAGATAGATCAAGACGCCTAATAGGGCTTTCACAAAGTACATACTTGGACAAAGTTCTAAAGAAGTTTAGAATGGAAGATAGCAAGAAAGGGTTCGTGCCCATGTTGTCAGGTAAGACCTTGAGTAAAACTCAAAGTCCAGCTACGGCAGAAGATAGAGAGAAAATGAATAAAATTCCCTATGCCTCAGCCATAGGTTCTATCATGTATGCCATGCTGTGTACAAGACCGGATATAGCACATGCTGTTAGTTTGACTAGCAGATATCAAAGTGATCCTGGAGAGGAACACTGGACAGCGGTCAAGAATATCCTAAAGTACCTAAATAGGACTAAGGATATGGTTCTTTCTTATGGAGGTGATGAACAGCTTGTTGTAAACGGTTACACCGATGCTAGTTGGAACACCGATCCGGATGACTCAAAGTCACAGTCGGGTTACGTATTTATTTTGAATGGTGCTGCAGTAAGCTGGAGGAGTGCGAAGCAAAGCGTTGTGGCGAAATCTTCAACTGAATCGGAATACATAGCTGCTTCGGAGGCTGCACAAGAAGCCGTTTGGATGAAGGAATTCATTACTGAACTCGGCGTGGTTCCCAGTGCATTGGACCCGATGGCCATCTACTGTGACAACACAGGTGCCATAGCTAATGCGCAGGAGCCAAGGTCACATAGCAAGCTGAAGCACATCAAGCTACGTTTCCACGCTATTCGCGAGTATGTCCGAGATGGTGACATAAAGATTTGCAAAGTACACACTGATCTGAATGTGGCAGATCCGTTGACTAAACCTCTCCCTAGGGCAAAGCATGACCAACACCAAAACGCCATGGGTGTTCGGTATATTACCATGTAATCTAGATTATTGACTCTAGTGCAAGTGGGAGACTGTTGGAGATATGCCCAAGAGGCAATAATAAAAGTGATTATTATTATATCTTTGTGTTTATGATGAATGTTTACATCCCATGCTATAATTGTATTATTAGGAAACACTAATACATGTGTGTTTTGTAAACATATAAGAGTCCCTAGTAAGCCTCTTGTTGAACTAGCTTGTTGATTAATTGATGATCATGGTTTCCTGATCATGGACATTGGATGTGATTAATAACAAGGTTATATCATTGGGAGAATGATGTGATGGACACACACCCATAGTAAGCGTAGCATAGGATCAAGTCATTAAGTTCACATTGCTGTAAGCTTTCAAATACATAGTAACCTATTCCTTCGACCATGAGGTTATGTTAATCACCATCACCGGATGAATACTTTGATAACATCAAACGCCACTTCGTAACTGGGTGGTTATAAAAGTGTCATTGGGTATTCTGAAAGTATGTGTTGAAGCTCATGAACCAAGATTGGGATTTGTCCATCCATATGACGGATAGATATGCTCTGGGCCCTCTCGGTGGAATGTCATCTAGTTAGCTTGCAAGCATGTGACTAGGTCACAAGGGATGACATATCACGGAACGAGTAAAGAGTACTTATCAGTAACGAGGTAGAACTAGGTATGGAGATACCGACGATCAAACCTCGGATAAGTATAATATCGTGAGACAAAGGGAATTAGTTTCGTATGTAAATGGTTCAATCGATCGCGAAGTCATCGTTGAGTATGTGGGAGCCATTATGGATCTCCAGGTCCCGCTAATGGTTATTGATATGAGATGTGTCTCTATCATGTCTACATATTCACGAACCGTAGGGTGACACACTTAAGGTTCGAAGTTGTTTTAAGTAGATATGGAATGTGCGTTGGAGACCGAATGTTGTTCGGAGTCTCGGAATGGATCCGGGACATCACGAGGAGATCCGGAATGGTCCGGAGAATAAGATTCATATATAGGAGATCATTTTATGAGATAGGAAATGTTCCGGAGTGTTTGCATGAGGATTCTAGAAGGTTTCGGAATGTTCCGGAAGGTTCTAGAAGATATCTTGGAGTTTGCTTGAAAATCAAGATAGGGATCAAGGAGTCCTGGTGGGTCAAGATACGGATTCGTGGGGGAGGAGGACTCCTTCCCCACCTCCAACCCGCCGGCCTAGGAGGAGAGGAGTCCTACAAGGACTCCCCTCCCCATGGCGCCCTCCCCTCTTTAAATAGAGGGGCAGGGGGCGCCCCCTCCTCCCACGCTCCCATAACGTCTAATCTCTGCCGCCTCTCTCCTCCACCATATTCTGCACAGGCATAGGCGAAGCCCTGCAGAATTCTCTACTCCACCACCACCACCACGCCGTCGTGCTGCTGGGATTCCGTGGAGAAGATCTACTACCTCCGCTGCTCGCTGGAACGGGGAGAGGAAGGTCTGCTTCGACTCCGCACGTGTGACCGACTGCGGAAGCGCTGCCGAATTGCGGCGCCGGAAGGATCGTCTACTTGACCAAGGGCGGAAGCGCTGCTGGAACGCGACGCCGGAAGGATCGTCTACTTGACCGAAGGCGGAAGCGCTGCTGGAACGCGACGCCGGAAGGATCGTCCACACGATCTTGAGATCGGCAAGTGATCGACTACATCAACCACGAGATCTAATCTCGTTAACGCTTTCGGATCTACGAGGGTTAGTTCCTATCTATCTCGTTGCTCATATCTCATAGATTAGATCTTGGCTTTTATCTGGATTGGATCTAGGTTTTGTTCGTTCTTGCGGTAGAAAATTTTTGTTTTCCATGCTACGAACCCATCATTTTTTCATCTTATTGTGTGCTAGTATTTAGATACTCAACGGTAGCAAATAAGATAATCCCTATTTAATTCCAATGTTCCGTGTTCCCCTTGTGTGTGCACCACCAAGAAATTTCTTCGGTATAAGGCGATCCAGGGTTATAGGCCTGGGTGTCAGACATATCTACGTTCGCATACAGTGGGTGTAAGCCATGTTGCACATCGAATACACACAAGTTAGATTTGGCGAGCCTAGCATGTGCAGACATGGCCTCAGAACACAAGAGATCGAAATATCAGGCATGAGTCACATGGATGATGTGATTGGCATTGTTGAATGTCTACCTTTGATAATTCACTGATGGTCGTGACGATCGGGGGAGGTGCAAGGGATCATGAGATCACTAAAGTCGTCCAGGGGATGACAATTTTAGTGGAGACCAATTATAAATTAATCTCTTATTATAAACTTAGTCTAGATGTCTATTTGCAAATATCTTAGTAGACATTGGCCTATCCCATTGAGGTCATTTGCGACCATGGGAATATATTGCTTAATTCGGAACTTAGCAAAAGGGTCCAACTTCATAGATTAATACCCACGCCTGAGGGATATCCTCGTAAAAGGTGATCTTCTCTTCTTGATACAATAACCATTAGGAGATAAATCGATGACTCCAGAATGTTTGGAGAAACACTTAGTGATCTTGCATTAGAGTTGAGAACTCTTGGAAGGGCTTGATTGCAAATGGAGGACATGGATGAAAAGGTATATATAAGATATACAAACTATAAATGTGTTTCTTGCAGAACTCATAACAGTTTGAAAAGTATTTGATACTTGTCCTGATTTGTGAAAACAGGAGGATCTGCTTGAAAATTGCTGGTTTTGAGGCAACGTGACTTGATGACGGCGAGCAAATCAGTTGATGGCCGACATCACCTCTTCCCTCAAAGTTTATCATTTGGATTAGTGAACTTGAATATAAATTTGTAATCCATGTTTGTGTGTCTTGCTTATTGCGAGACGATTATTCATATGAACAAGTTACAAACTAGTTTGTATTATTCTTATGAACAGTACCTTATGGTCACATTGCGATTATAAATAGTTATTCACATTACTATGTTAATGATAATAGTTTAAACATTTATAAAGGATTAGAATGCTAAAAGATATCCAAAGTTTAATAATGAAATGACACTACAGTTTAAGTCATTTTGGTTACTGCATGTTCTTTATGAAAGATTGGGGTCCTAGATGCTTAATCTAGAGACTTTGCAAAACCACGCCTCTTGGGAAGAATGACTAAAACTCTGCATTCTGGCAAAACGGTGATATGCAAAGAAATGTTGAATCTTATACATAGTGATGTATCATATTTTCAACAAGTAGTGGAAATCATTTATTATGGACTTAAGTGAATAAGTGTATTTACTTAATGAAACATGAAGTTTGAAATGATTTGAATCGTTCAAATGAGTTCATGAATAAATGGGATATTGAATTAACAAGTCTCTTCGATTTGATCGACATGACTAACGTATTCAAGTTAAGTTTAGCATAAAAGGAACTTGTGAAAGATGTTTCACAAATTATGATAATTGGACGAATTCAAACTTTGTTGAAATGTCTAAACATCATAATCATTATGTAATAGATACATATGGCATAATATCATCTCTTATAGGGGTTACAGTTATCGTTCAGAGTTAGAGATCAAAATAAGCAAACACTCATTTGAAATACAGAGGAAGATCTAAAAGATTTGTGGAAACAACACCATAAGTGTTATGGCATGTTCGAGTTTCTAGAGATTTCGAAAAGTCGAAGTCGTGTCGAATAAACAAGTCTTTGTAGAGCATTCTTAGGAAGCTATGAATGCATCTTCCACAAAGGCGGAAAACTTGTTGTCCTAAGTTAATGTGTCTTGATGAAGATACAGGTGGAAGAAAGTAAAAGATCAAAACAAGGTATTTGACCTTACCTCAGAATTGTGGAGTGGCGCAGCGGAATTTGTTTCGTGAATCCAAACTCTACAAATAGAGGAGAAACTATTGATAATAATCATGAAGTTTCAAGTAAATACTTTTACCAAAGGAAGTAGGATTCAACTATATATTCTACAAGTTTGTGGAACTATATTGTTGATCCACATTTCATGTTTTGAACAAGACATACCTACGAATTACAAAGAAGTGTGATGGACCTAAGTACGAGAAATGAAAGGTCATCGAAATCTCGTTAATGGAATTCTCGATTTGATGGTGATCAAGGAATTTTGGAATGTCCAAGATTATCGAGAGGACCTAGATTTGAGTGGGAACAAATCAGCTTGGCTAATTCATAATATGTAGCTGACATATTTTGAGTGGGAGCTAAGTGAAATCCCTGGATCTCAAACATGAATGTCATATTTGAGTGGGAGCGTGAAATCATTCTGTGATATGTGGACGACATATATGAATGATGTGATTGGTAAATAAGGATGAAGTTGAAGTTATTAAATAATAAGATCTATCGAGATAGATTGGTGAGTTTAATAAACACTGAATGTCGAATGCTTCCTGGACTTGATTCTGAAAGATGTTCAGAATATCCTAAGCAAGATTCTGAAGAAGTTCAGAATGGAACAAGGTATGAAGGTAGTTCTTACTGTATGAAGCATTGAGTTAGCATTGCAACTATGGTTGAAAGAAAGAGATGTGTTGCATCTCCTATGCCTCAGTCATAGGTTCTTCCATATAACCATGTTGTATACTCGACGTAATGTGACCTGAAGTTCTGGTCGGTAGGACAAAGTCTTAACTGTAAGAACGTGTGTTTAAGTGATTCCTGAGTTGATCACTGAACCAGAATTAAGTTTGTACATAAATGGCAAGAAGCAATGTAAGTGGCATAGATGCATTTCATGCACTAGGATCTACATAGATATAGAAGTATAAAAGGCTACATCTGATGTGATATATAATGTTATGGCGGGGCTAGTTCACTTTTAACATAGAATGATGTGTCCTAGGACCCAGTTCCCATGAGAAAGCCCTCGGGGTTGATCTAACGTCACTGTAAGCTCCTGGAATCTGGCCTCGTTCTGTTGCCATGACTATAGTATATACACACAGGATATCAAAGTGTGTTTCGAAGTTTAGATGACAACGGTGAAAACGATCGTCATCATAAACACTAGAAACAAAAGTCTCACTTTGTCGCCAAACAAATACTTCGACCCATTATACGATAATGGTGTGAATGTCAAAATTAGGAAGACATTACCGATTTGCAAAAGACATAATGATCTGGTAAAACAAAACATGGACATGACGTTTTCCATGAGCATGCATGATCTATAAACGCATATGGTATATGGTTTATATGAGTAAAATGCGAGCTAGTTTATTTGTACTCTACTGCAAGTCGAAGACCGAAGGAGATATGCCCTAGAGGCAAATAATAAATAGGTTTTTATTGTCATATCTCAATTAGTTTATAATAGTTTCATATTGTGCTATAACTGTGCCAAGTAGAAACATTGGTACAGGTGTGGTATGAAACAACAAAGTCCCTAGTAGCCTCTATTCATACTAGTTCGTTGGTCACGAAGATGATCTGGGTTTCAAGATCATGGGCATTTATGCCGACTGACAACGAGATCATATCATTGGAGAATGATGTGATTCGACATTCCTCCAAGGATTGCAACACGATCAAGTCATATAGTTCATTGTTGCAACAACTATACCTAGACTCCTTTGCCTTAGACCGTGAGCTCATATTACTCACTGTTTCCCTAGGCTGCTTAGACTGCATCAACCGTCATCTGGTAATGCGGTGGCCATAAAGGTGTACGTTGGGTATTCCGAAGGAACAGTAGATGACATGTGACTGCAAGACCGGGATTTGTTCACCCACATGACGGGTAAAGATACATACGGCCGACTTGGTGAGATTACATCTATAAATGTTGCAACATGTGACTAGGTCACGGGGATGTAATATCACTGTAACAAGAAAACAGAACTTGTTGTGAACGAGATTGAACAAGGTATGGGATACCAGTGATCGGATCTCGGACAAGTTGTATCGAGAAACAAAAGGAAAAGGATGCTACATTTAGACGGTTCAAACGACATTGTCATCAAGAATGCATAGGGGTCACATGGACATCCCTGGTCCCTCTATTGATCATTGATACAGATCATGTCTAGAGCACTCCCGAGCCATGAGAGGATACACTTAAGGTACAATGAGAGCGATCATTCGTAAGATGGAATCACAGTAGAGAAAGAGAGAAAGCCGGGATCGTTCCGCTGAGAGATCCGAAGTTGTTTGGAGAAAGAATAAAGGAAAAGCCCCGAAAAGTGTTTTCGGATAAATGGGAATTTAAATATATATTTATTAGATGTTAATTATGAATTAATATATTATAAATAATATTTAGATTAAGATTTATAAAGGCAACTTTTATATTAGGCTAAATCCCGAAGGGAAATAGTCTAGAATAAAAGCTGCAGAAAAATAAAAGGGAAAAAGGAAAACAGCCAGCCCTGTGGGCGGTGGATAACCGCCACCGCACAGGGCGGCATGTAACTGGGCGACGCCAGCAAGCGGACAGGCCAGGCCACCGCAGGCTGCCGCTGACCAGCCGGCCCACCTGGGCGGGTCGGGGCAGGGCCACCAGGCGGTGTGGGGCGGGCTGGGCCGCGGGGGAACGACCGGCCCACCCGGGCGCCAGCCGCCGCCACCTTGGGCCGCCGGGGACAGAGGCCCACCCGGGGTGGGCGCCAGGCCGCTGGCCGCTGCGGGGCAAGCTAAGCCGCCGCGTGCCAGGGCCCACCCGGCTGGCTGTTGCTGCTGCTTTCCCCTTTTCTTTTTATTAAGTATTCTTGTTTTGGCTATTGGGCTGACTTTTGGCCCATTCGGTCAGGACGAAAATAGCTGTTATTTTTCCTTTATGAATAGTCCCACATGGCTAACCCAATGGGGAGGGCACACCCCCTCCGCCTATATAAAGGGGTGCCCATGGGTGGGATGAAACACACAATTGGAGAAGTCCTTTGGTTGACTTTCTCCTCCTTCCTCTCTCTATACCTCATGACCATGGCCCCAAGTCTGGGCTGTGCAATCGAGGCACACCTGTAGTACGCCGTTGTGCTGTAGGGATTCCTAGCCATATATCAACTTCCGCGCTCCCGGCGGGATCGAGGAGTCGGAGGTCTCATCGTGCACCGGATGTGTACGAAGACACGAGGCACAACACTTGGGGTGCTGAAATGTCGTGAGCCGGAGCTGTTGCATGATGAAGATGACGAAGGAGCAAGGGGTGACCTGCGAGGAGCTTCGCAACCTTGATGTCGGCTACGAGTACGACTACTTCAACCACGTTCCCCACAGAACGTTAACCGCGTACGGTCTACAAGGGTATGTATTCTCTACGCATTGGCCATTACCGTATTACTACATAGATAGATCCTAGGCAGTTTCTGGGGTTCCATCGTAGGAAATTTTTTGTTTTCCGCACCGATCCCCAACATCAATGCCTCAGTACAGGCCTATGATGCGGATAGCAACAACAGTTGTGAGTCTGATCTGTGTGATCTGGCATCAGAAGATGGCGCCTACGGCGCCGGATCTGAGAGCTACGGGAGCAGCAGATTCCCAAGCCACTACATGTGCGTCGTCATCAACATCGGTGACAAAGGCACTCAAAGAACACGGCCAACGGTGGGCCCACCAACAACGGGACTACCAATCGAGCACCCACCATTGGTCCCGTCAACGGTGAACAGCCCAACCCACCCAACGCCAATAATCAGGGCGAACCCGTTAACAACAAGACGAGGCGGCAGGAGATCCATGTCAACAACGCTAAGTGGGCACGATGTAGGGAAGCCCTATAGGGCAACCCCATGCTGCCAAACTCGTCACAACAGATGTTGATGGGGGTACCATTACCTGCTCATCCAGGAGTTCAAGAGCAAATGGGCGGTGATGGCGCAACTCGTCGAATGTAGGAGGGCCGCGGACGAGTCGAGCCTTTGGCGGGCAGCGCTCTCCTCTATTGGTGGATCCTCCTCAAAAGAAATGACCATGCAGCCGCCAAAAGGCACTCGTGACTGTCCCACATCAATGACAAAGATAGAGAAGAAGCTACTAAATCCATGGAATTCTCGTTCATGATGGAGGATCGCGGGGCAACGTGTTCCCGAAGACGCCACACATAGCGGTGACAGTTTCCACCATGTATCTTCTCACCAATCAGCCACCAGCCGGAGATCCATGATCTGCCATAAACCGGTCCACCATCGCTGGACTTAGACTGGTCACGGCTGCGCTGGCCAAGGAGCCAACACTGGAGCCGAAGAAAAGCAAGGCTCCACCCAAGTACTACTCACTATCTTCTAGTGAGGACGAGCATGACTTGTCACGATGACACCACAACTCACGACGACACGATCACAATTTCAACGCGCGTGACAAGATCACCCAGCGCAAAATCGACAAGATGCGTGCCAAGCGCGCTTACTCAATAGAGTCAGAAGCCGAAAGAATAGACCTTTGTGGTGTCGACTGCTTCAGAAGAGCCATACGGTGGACTCGAATGCCTCCAGTGCTCCCCAGTCCCTCGAACCTAATTCCATCAATGATGGGCATTGACGAGTTAACCCCTCGTCAAAATCAATCCAAATTTTTAGGATCTACAATATCGAGTTCTCGCCTCAACATGACAAAACAGATTTCATCAATGTTTCATGAAAATATCCGCCAATTGGAACATAGTTCCCACACGAGTGACATTGATGTCACCATTTGTGACATGGTCATGTAGGAAGTGGTGGCGAATGCCAATATGTTTGGTGCGGCAATGTTGTACGAGGTTATTGGTGATCTTTATTGCGATTTTATTGTCACATATAAGAGGCACCATACCAAGAGACACACCATAGTCTTTCCAGGTTGCTTCATCCATAACAACTGAGCACAACAAGATGTCGAGGATATGTATTCGGCTTCGATGGTGGACATAGCAGTGGATTTTTGTTTCTTGGATGACCAACTCACCAACAACCGGACAATGAATTGGCAAGCCTTAGAGGTCGACTTCGAGTCAACCTTATCACCAGGCCTATCGGAATCCCAATAGCCAACAAGATCAAAGGTTGACCCCTTTGGATACCAAAGCCCGAGTGTAGGAGTGAGAACAAAGATATCTAAAATTCCATTTGACTGTATTCAAATGGCACTCCTTGGGAGAGGATTGAAAATGAGCACACATTCTAACACTTAACATGATATCCAGCCTAGAATCACAAAGATAGAGCAAGGAACCAATCATGGAGCGATATACCTTTTTATCCATGTCCTTCTCACCTTCACCAAGACCAATTTGCCCATTTAGAGGCTTGGATTTCTTCGCGGGATTAGCATTGGTCATATAAAACTTCTTGAGCATGTTCTTCACATACTTCTCTTAGGAGATGAAGGTGCCTTGAGCAAGTTTCTTCACAATGAAGCCTATAAAGTACTTCAACTCCCCCATCATGGACATTCTAAATTTCATAGTCATCAACTCGTAAAAAGATTTGTTATGATATTCATTAGCTCCACCAAAGATAATATCATCAACATAAATTTGAACAATGAACAAGCCACCTCCTTTAACCCGTTTGGTGAATAGGGTGGAATCAACCTTACCCATGCTAAACCCGTCCATGAATAAGAAATCCCTAAGGTTCTCATACCAAGCACGAGGATCTTGCTTTAGTTCATAGAGTGCGTTATGGAGTAGATACACATGGTTGGGATAGCGTGTGTCTTTAAAAACCGGGGGTTAAGAAATGTGTGTAACCTTTTTCAAGTTACCATTAAGAAATGCACTCTTCGTATCCATTTGATAAAGCTTGAAGTTATGAAAAGATTCATATGCAAGCAAGAAACGAATAGCTTCAAGGCGAGCAATGGGCACAAAGGTATCCTCATAGTCGATACCTTCTATTTGGGCATACTCTTGCTCCACTAACCTTGCTTTGTTTCTTGTGAAGGTTCCGTTCTCATCTTGCTTGTTTTTTGAACACCCGCTTGGTCTGAATGGCATTGATGCATTTATCTTTACTCCTCTCCATAAGATACCGAACTTCATTGCAGGTGAAGCACTCGAGTTCCTCTTGCATGGCAATGACCCAATACAGATCCTCCAAAGCTTCATGAACCTTGAGTGGCTCAATGTTAGACACAAAGGCATGATGCCCACAAAAGGTTATGAGATCCTTCTTCCTGTGAGTCTCGGTCCCTCTTGATATGCTTCCAAGAATATTGTTGAGTTGAATCCCACTTGAAATGGAGGTAGCCTTGATTTTCTGGATTGTGCCTTCATGATCAACAAATTAATATTTTGAAGGTCCTTGATCATTGACAACATATTGAGCTTGACCTTGAGATGGAGGATCTTGTTCTTCTTCTTAGTCTTTCTCAATGGGTTGAGGTCTTAGTTCTTGTTCTTCGGTTTGCGAGTCCTCTTGAGTGAGTTGTTCATCTTGTGGTGCACTTGATGGTTAAACTTGAGTAGATCTAGGATCTTCTTGGGTTGGACTTGATTCTTCCTCATCATCTTCTTGATCATGAATATTAGGTTCAGTGGGTAAGATATGCTCAATTTCCCATCAACATGATGACTTGAGAAGAATCTCCATCACCTACATCACATGAAACAACTTGCCCCTCTTGGGAGCCATTATTCTCTAATAACTACACGTCACAAGATACTTCAACACATCCATTGGATATATTGTGGTATCTACAGGCATGAGAGTTTTCCACATAACCAACAAATATACCATCTATAGTTCTAGATTCAAATTTACCAAGCTTTTCTTTATTGTTCTTGACAAGGCACTTGCTCCCAAAGATGCAGAAGTAGTTGACGTTGGGCTTATTGTTTGTGAGTATCCTGTGCGGAGTCTTGTCAAAGGGAGCGTGGAGGAAGAGCCTGTCCATGTAGTGAATCATGGTAGATATGGCTTCTCCCTAAAATTTGTGGGGTGACTTTAATTCACTCAGACATTGTTCTTGCCATCTCGATGATTGTTCGGTTCTTCCTTCCGATAACACCTTTTTATTGAGGGGTGTAGGGATTCATGCTTGATCCCCTCATCCTGAACAAACTATTGCATGGTTTAGTTCTTGAATTCGGTACCATTGTCGGTCCTAATAGTCTTGATATCCACTTCATGGGTTCATTGAGCTTGCTTGGTGAAGATCATGAATTCCTTGTAGGTCTCATCTTTTGACTTGAGGAGGAAGACCCAAGTATATCTTGAATAGTCATCAACGATGACAAGTCCATACTTCCTTCCACCAAGATTATCATATGTTGATGGCCCAAAGAGATCCAAGTGGAGGAGCTCCAAAGGCCTCGAGGTGGCCACCTTGGATACATATGGATGACGCTTCCCAAGTTGCTTCCTGGAGATGCAAGCACTACACACACAATCTTTCTCAAAGAGACACCGGTTAGTACAACAATATACTCACCCTTTAGGAGTTGTTTAAGATTTCTCATGTTGACATGGCATAGGCGGCGATGCCAAAGCCATACCTCATCAACCTTGGCCATTAGACATGTAGGAAGAGATAGGCTCTCTTTCGAGAGATCGACCACGTAAAGGTCGTCTTCCACTTATCCAACAAGGACCAAATTGAGATTATCACTCCTAAAGACTTTCACAAATGTTCTAGAAAAATAGGAATCATAGCCGGCATCTGCAAGATGTTTGATTGGAAGCAAGTTGTAGCCAAGGTTTTAAACAAGCATGACGGTCTCTGGAGTCAAAGCCTTGGAGACCACCAGCTTGCCATAACCTAGTACTTTTCCTTTAGAGTTATCTCCAAAAGTGATGTTTGACGTTGAATTAACATCGTGAATGAATTGGTCAAGGCACTTATACCTCCGGTCATATGATTAGTGCATCCACTATCAAACACCCATTTTGATCCAATAGAGGCATGTCCCTACAAAATCAATTCTTTGATTTAGGAACCCATTGAGTAATGGGTCCCCTAGCATTAGCAACAAGATATTTTGGTACCCAAATTTAGTACCATCTACAAGCATAACCATTGCGAGGGCCAACATATTTATCATATACATCCCCTTGGGTGCCCTTAAATAGCACATAGGATGGGTTAGATTTTTCCGCAAATTTATGAATGGGGTTGCCCATTATGGCTCCCCCATTCACAACATTCTTATTTACTTGGTTATCCACCTTGTGCCCTTCTTGCACGAAGTTGATCTTCTTAGGTGGAATGGCACCATTCTTGTTGTTCTTTGGGTCAAACCCAATTCCTTGCTTTGGAGCTCTCACCTTTTGATGATCAAGGATCTCATCAAGAATCTTACCCTTGGAATTAGGTGTGAGACGCTCCTTCTCAAGTTGTTCTTTGAACTTCTTATTCTCCTCAGTGAGGAGAGGTTGATCAGAGGTAGAGTTAGAGGAACAAGCAACATTTTCAACAATAATTGGATTCTTCAAAGTACCAATAGACTTCTCATAGGTCACTCGAAGTTGATCATGATTCTCCCCAAGTTTTATGAGCTCACACTTGACAAGCAAGTTGGCCTTTTCAAGGTGGTCAAGGTTCTTGGTAATAGAAGCATGATAAACCTCAAGTTCTTTCTTTGAGGCATCAAGCTCTTGGGACAAAGAATTAGCCCTATCAATAGTATCCATATATTTTGCCTTATCAAGTTCAAAGGTTTCAATTTGTTGTTTAAGGAGTGAAGTGGTGTTCTTCTCCTCACTTAGCTCTTGCATAAGGAGATTGAATCCCCGCTTCTCATCATCAATATGAGACTCCAAGCTATTAATGGTCTCATCACATGAGTTGACAAGGTCCATTAATTGCTTTGAATCTAGCACGAGCATTGCTAGGAAGATACACCATAATCTTATACATTTATTGTATGTATTTCTCATCAAAATCATCATTGTTATCCAAGATGCTAGAGAGAGATGGAGGAGACAAGATTACCTTGGTGCTCCTTACCATAAGGCAAGTGTTAGTGACCTTAGGAGAAGGGTATTCATCGGCATAGTCCTTGATACTCCTTGCCATAAGACAAGTGCGGACAACCTTAGGAGTAGGGGAGTCATCGGCATAGTCCTTGGTGTAGTCGTAGCTGAAAAAGTGACCCAGGTTCAGCAAAGGCCAAACCAGCCACACCCACAACCTTCTCCCCATCCTCACGCTCTCTATCGGATATGTACTCTTGACCTAGGAAGCCTTTTCCATCACACTTCTTGTTCTTCTTGAATCTTTCATTGATGGGGTTGGGCTTCAATATTGCCTTGGCACCCTCTTCATACTTGGGCTTGTCAAGTCTCTTCTCATATGGGCAATTGTTGGCAAAGTGATTCGATTCATCACAATTGTAGAAAGTCCTATTTTTCTCACTTGTTCCAGTTGAACTTCTTCTTCTACAGAACTTCAAGTTCTGGGTGAAAAGTGCAAGTTGAGAGAGCATCTCATCAACTTCACCCATTTGATCACTATCATTCTCTTCTTCACTTCCTTCATCCACTTGCACATTCTTGGCCTTCAATGCTAGGGTATGGGATGAACAAATAACACAGTTGTTCTCCTTGATCTTTTGTCCCTCATTTGCCAAATTATCCATGGCAATAATATATGATACTATATCATCGGGAGAGAATTGGTTTCTAGAATCAAGGAGTTACAAGTTTAGGGTAAGTTGTTTATCACTGGTTGCGATCATGGCAACAATCTTGGACTTCATGAGCTCATAATTCACATTGAACCCATCATCATACTTGTAACAACCAAGACCCTTAATCTTTAGACAGATAGCAACAAGTATTGCATATTCTTTGGCGATTTTCTCGCCATCTCGGTTCATGAACAAGTTAATCTTGGACTTGGCGGCTTCATACTTGGACTTTTGGATGAGAGACGTTCCCTCTTGGAAAATTACAATCCTATCCCAAAGCTCCTTGGTGATGTGAATCTCACTAACTTGATCAATGAGAGTGCGACTAATGGCACTCCAAATCTTGTCACAAGTTGTAGCATTTAGTTGACAATCGTAGTACTTTCTAGGTGTGAGGTTGTTCGGATATTATGGGTCAAAGCCATTGAGCACAATCTCCCATAGCTCCCCACTGTAGCTGCGAAGATCAGATTCCATGATAGCTTTCCAATGAGAGAAGTGAGTTCCATCAAATATGGGTGTGGGACCCAAAACATTATTATGAGGAATGTGGTTCTTTTGCTTAGAATATACATAAGGGATCTTATTATGGGCGTGGAGGTCTTTGAAGGGTCATTCCCATGATAATACTCCTCAATGGTCTCCTTTCTGGCATCCAACAACCTCCCTTGAGGTAATGTCGAAGGGCTACCGATAAATGCCCCCTCGCCAATCCCCTTAAAACATCCTTCTAGGAAACTTATTCGACCAAGGAGGTCGGAATTTACCTTAGCATTTTCACGGGAATCCTTGGCAAGGATTTCGCAAAGCTCCTTGGTCGAATAAGTCTTTCCCTCCTCATCATGGAGGAAACCATCTTTTCTGTTAGGCGGTAAAGCCCTTAAAAGAGCCTTAGGCTCTGATACCAATTGAAAGGGTAAGATGGTTAACCTAGAGGGGGTGAATAGGTTTCTACAAAAAAATTTTTTTGCAAGTTTTATGCTTTGCGGAATATAAGTGTGCCTAAATTCAAACTAGGTGAGGCAACCTTGATGATGATACAATATACTTCAAGCACGAAGGCTATCACAAAATAAACAACACAAGTAAGAGGTTCGGTTTAGGAATAACCGAAGCACGCGGAGATGAATATGTATTCCTGTTTTCACTCCCTTGGGGGGAGCTACGTCACGTTTGGAGAAGTGTGAGATCTCACGAAGGATTTCTCCAAGACACGAAGGGCACCTATCTCCGAGCCTATCATGATGAAGGAATATCTCACTCACTTGTGGTAGACTTTAAGATAGTTTCCAAACCCTCAGAAACTTTCCACGGGGCAAACCAGGCGAAAGCCTCTGGCGACTCTAGCCACCTAGGGTTTCCCAAGAACCCAAGAGTAAGAAGCAAAGCTCGATGAACTTAAGGGGAATGAAGTATGGCTTGGTGGAAACGTAGATCGGGACCTCCTCTTGCTTTCTACCAAAGGGATTTGGCTTTGGTTGGGTAGAATGGGAGATCCTCAAGCTTTTGGTGTTTCAACAATGGAGAGAGAGAGAGCTCAAAGAATGAATATGAATAGTTCACATAACTTCTTAATGGATAAGAAAGGGGTATTTATAGTCTAGGTGGAAAACTAGTCATTTTGGGGTGACTGCGATGAAACCAGCGGTAAGTTAGGCATCATCAGATTCTGGGCCGAAAACTCTGGTGCTGGACTCGGCGAGCTGAAACCTGGCCAGAAATTTCCGGTGCTAGACCCGGCGTGCCAGAAACCTCGCCGGAAAATTCTGGTGGCAACTAGAAATTCCGGTGGCCAATCGAACCACTAGTCATAATAATGATTTGGTGGGCGCTAGGAATTTCCGGCGGCTGCCGGATTTTTCCAGCAGGATTTTTGGCGGCGCCGAGTTTCTCGCCGGTTTCGCAGAAACCCTTCTCGAGCTATTTTTCCATCTTGACTTTTGGCTCATCTTAGGTGGATGTGGTGGCTATTAGGTATTATGATGTGTATTTGATGTTATGCATCCCTAAAGAGCTCATCAAGACCACCCCTCTTAATAGTGTGGTGTTTCCTAAACGACTCAATAGAAAATAAGAGAGAAATGTAATGAAAACACCGACTCTTCTCATGATTAGCAAATGGGGGGTCTCACACCACCTTTCATCATCTCTCGTGAACTATAACCTATATAAACACTAGTTGGTAACATTAGTCCGCACTCTACCTCCGATGTCAACATTAACCAAAAATAATGGATAAGGCATTTTCCCTTACACTTTTGAAATTACTCAAAACTGAGTACAATTTTTGAAAATTAATTAAAAAATTATTATTAAAAAACAACCTAATTTCACTAGATAATATATCATTTGTAAGAATAATAGAACAACATCATTTTTTGAACCGTGATTATCATCTACTATCAAATAAAGGAAAATACATACCATTGACTATAAAACATCTTCTAGTCTTTAGGTCGAATCTAAGCACATCATTCTCTATTGACAGTATAAAATGTATCACCTTCTTAAGTATTCCATGTCAATCAGGCAAGTGGTGACCAACGAGAGTGCTCTAAAACTCAACATTATAAAGCAATACTCCTAAAATATAGATAGCAATAGCATGTATTTTCCTGATAATATTATAGAGTCTAGAATATCTCTCGCAAATTTTTCCGCCACCTAACCACTTTATTTGTAAAATCAATTGCTCTTGGTATTTTTTATCCTAAAGGGGCTAAATTGAAGAAAATATTATTTTACTTACATCCGTCACTTTTCAAAATTGTCCTAGTTTAGCAGAAACGAATTTGTCACCCATATATTTGTTATGAAGTAAGGGCTACCAAACCCCATCCCCTATAAATAGCTTTAATTTCAATTTTAATTAGGAGACACTTTTTTAGATTGCACTCATTTATTCCCAAACTCTCCTAATTTTTTGGCACATAAAAAACATCCCATTTAGCCATTCTATAAAAATTGAGTCGATCAGATAGCCAAAAAATCTTGAACAATAAAGTCCAATATTTACACACAATTTTTGGAATTTCCAAAAGGGGCACCACAAAATCATGGAGGCTTCTTAACACCAAATTATCAAGAGTTAATGGTCACCATATGATAACATTTAGGCTTATCAGACTTATTTCTCAACTCTATCATGGCAATCCTAGTTTATAAGATTCTTAGAATGTAGATGCCAAGGTATTTAAACATATTACATATAGGAGCCTATACCAAAAAAAGAAAATTTAGCATAAGAATCCTCCTGCTCCTTAGCCGCCTCAAAACAATAACACTCATTCTTATGAAAAGTAATCACTAAACCAAATATTTACTCAAACATACTCAAAATGATTTTTAGATTTGGATATTCCTCTAAATAAAAAAGGGTTTTATCCTCTACATATTCCAATATGGACAAACCATTCATCAACTATTTGTGTGATTACACCACTAATCATACCTTATTATTTTTCTCTGTTAATTAGGATGGATAGCTTATCTACCACAATGCTAAAATGCATTGGTGATATAGGATCACCTTGTCTAACCCCTTATTTGATTAGAAGTAGGAACTTAAAATCATTGTTAATGTTAATGGACACACCCCTTGTTGCTTGCATAAGCTTATCAACCCAAGATCATCTTCATAAAGGAGAAAATCTTTCATCCAAAGAGCTTGATGAAAAAACACCACCTAAACTTGTCATAAGCCTTCTAAAAGTAACTTTTAACAAGTTACTACAACAAAAAAATTGGTATGAAGCTCGTGTATAGTCTCATGTAAAATCATGACTCCTCCATAATACAGCAGTCAGGCTAGATTACCTTAAGAGAAAGGGAATTTAAATTTTGTGTCCCTACTTTTGAAAAAAAAACTTACATTTAAAGACACGTGAGTGTATGCTATTGAATATTTGTCACTTTAACTATGTAGTGACAATCTTGATTTTTGAAAATCCATGAAAGGCACCATAATATCATCCTTGATTACCCCCTCTCCCCACCACAACAACAACAAAAGTCTGATAAAACTGAGATGTGAAGCCATAAAAGCCTAGGAAATTGCTTAGTCCAATTTAAAAACTACCATTTTTAGTCAATGCTAGGTAAATTCAGCTGCCCAAATTTCATTCACCTTGAGGGAGGCATGTTGGATATCATCACATCAATGTTCAACTAGGGAAACCTGACTACCCTCAAACGAACCAAAATTGACTGAAGTAATATGTAATGTGGGTTTTTAATTGTTCCTCCCCTCATCAATGATGCATTCGTACTTCTAAACTTTAAATAAATTTTGTGATGCCTACCATTGGCAACTAAGTAACAATATCTAGTATTATTCCCCACTTCTTTTACATTTTAAACTTTGAATCTTTGAATCCAATAAGTTTCCTCTTCGCTTATAAGGTCCACCACATGCTCATTGCGCTAGCATTTTACACCCACTTCAAAATTTGTAAGACACGAAGTTTCAACTTTTTATCAAAATTATAAATAACAACAAGGAGATTTTTTTCTTATACTTCCCCTTCAAATTCTTAGCCCACCTATGCAATAAAAGTTACTTGATTCTTCTACACAGTTATGAGTGTAGTTGGAGAGAATGTTGGTGGGGTGTTCTTGTTTTGTGATACCATGAGACTAGTAATGGTTTTTATGTGGGGCTGGTAAATGTAATATTGCAATTGTGGTATCGTGCTTTCATGCATGGTACAATCATTTACATTTTGTTGGAGGTAAAAATTGCATGAATCTGATGATGTTTTTTTTTAATAAAAAATAATGCCTCATTACATGAATTTGGAAAGGAAATGAAGCAACACACTTGAAAAAAAACACAAAACTCAAGGGTCAAAACTAAAAGAAATAATTTTGTCCATGTTGGTCCATCGGTCTATCCTTGTTAAAGTTGCTATATCGTGCCTCCAATAAATCCACCAACAACGAGAAGCTTCTCATACATTTTCCATTTAGCCATGGTCATATATGTCATCTCTTGCTAGAAACGAAAAAATAATGGCAATTTCACACCTCTGTAATTAGTTCCACATCAATTATCTTAATTTAATGTATAAGAAATCTTATACACAATCGTATGGTCTAAGAATTCTTGTACAAAATTAGTAGCATCTATAAGCTGATAAGGATGCATGGTTTGGTTGGTTTCGAGTTAGCGATGGTTGACGATAAGCATGCGTGCCCAATGGTGTCATGTCCTTATGATGACAAAGACAAATTTGGAGGTCTCTAGTAGGTAGAACTTTTGTCATAGGAAACTAACAATAAGTCATGCATTATGTCACAGACGGCACGACAATTTAGCTTATTATGTTACATTGTGTGATGTCGACATTAGACCATGGCAGAACAAACGAACAATGGCATAATGAAAAAGTTTCAAGTTATATGGCAGTGCTTGGTGGCCGAGTGAGTGGCATAGGAATCTGGAAACACGGTGAAACGAAAAATACAATATCCATTCGCAAAAAAAAAACATAGTATTCAAACATCTTGGCTTGTTCTTTTTTTTCCCTGCGAGAAACATGTTACTGTACTTTTTGAAGCCTGGGAACAACAAAACTCGTGTAAATCGTTCAAAAGAGATGTTCGCATCCAATCGAAAGAAATTAAATTTCACATGTTTCACGATACGTACTTTGATAAAGAAAGGAGTGAGAAAGAGGGAAACTTCACTGGGATTCCCAGTAAAATTCTGATTTCCCAATGATGATGACTTTGGTGCTAAACTTGCTCCGACACGCGTGTAGGACAGCTGGTGGAGATTCAACGGGGAGAAGGAAAGGACGAGGACGGAGAAACCGAGAGAGGATCCGTCCGAAGGGGCCCAGCTGCAGCTTCTACTTCTACGGGATCTCGCGGAGATCCCTAAACCCCCGCGAGCCCGAACAAAGAGCCCACAGCACCGCTCCAGCCAGCCGGCCACCACTGACCACCCTCCGTCGGCGCGGCGTCGTTGGTTTCTCCGCCCCGTCGCCGTCAGCCGCCGCCTCACCCTCTCCGCCTATTTCTCTCCTCCTCGTACTCCTTACCGCCACCCGCATTGCTGGCCCCTTTTTCTGCAGCTGCTACCCAAAGCTTCCGCAGCCCTCCCCGGCCGCCCCGCCTCACACCAGCCAGCAAGCCCCCAGGTACTGCCCCCATCTCCCAGCTTTCCCTGTACTTGATGGCCCTGGTGTCATGAGCAGAGCTGCCCTCTGCAGTATGCATATGCTAGCTCGTCTAATAGCTATTTGCTCCAAGGACTGACGAAATGCACAGCGATAATGATTACAGTGCTTTGTAGCCTTTAGTCAGCTAGTTAGTTTCGATTCTAGGGAGCTCTATGCTTGCAGTGTCTCTTCATCTGTATCTGAAGTATTGGGCTAAGATCCACTCAAAAGATCCTCCAAAGTACTTTGGAGCAAAGGCATAACATTACCTTGCTCCAGTTGACAAGTTCTAGCATCAGTAGAATACATTTATACTAGCAGGTCTTTTTTATTTGAATAGAGGAGATGCTACAAGCGTAGAAGATGGTCCAGACCAAATATTGTTGTGTTCTCTGTAATGTAAATGGTCTGTTCTGCAAATATACTTCTTACTCCTCTGCCTTTAGCACTGTACTAATTTTGCTTATGATGGAACTCTTGCTTTCTAGAATTGAATAGTTGGCTGTTGAGATTCTTCAATATATTTCAGGACATGAATTTCTCCGTGCACAGTCATTTAATTGGTCCTGCATAATTTTAGCCTTATAAACTAGTAAGATATACTCCCTCCGGTCCATATTAATGTTCTCAACTTTGTCTAGATACAAATGCATCTAGTCTAAATCCTTAACTAGGTACATCTGAATCTAGACAAAGTTGAGAACAATAATATGGGTTGTAGGGAGTAGATGAAGATAAGAAATCCCATCACGGACAGTGTTTATTTTTTATTGCCATTATTTATAAACCGTGACTTATTTGGAGAAACAGCTCACCCCATAGTAGAACTATTTCAGGTTTATCATTTCGAGACCTCTGAGAATCAGTATCACCCCCCTTGAGCGACACATAGTATAAGGCTATATCTCCAGAATATGAATCCTTATTTCATCGGCTTTGTTATCCCTTTTGTGGCATCCCTTTTGCTCACCAAGAGGAAGGCTGAAAAGAAGAGAGGAGTGCCAGTTAACGTGGGTGGTGAGGCTGGCTATGCCATCCGCAACTATAGATTCGAGCAGCCTGTCGAAACACACTGGGAAGGGATTTTCACACTCGCGGAGCTGTTTGAGCAATCCTGCAAGCAGTATGCCCATATGCCCCTGCATGGCACCAGGAAGCTCATTTCAAGGGAAACAGAGGTAGCTTCTGACGGAAGGTCATTTGAGAAGCTCCATTTGGGGCAGTATGAATGGAAAAGCTACATTGAAGCATTCAAGGCTGTCTGCAACTTTTCATCTGGTCTAGTGCGAATCGGCTACCAGAAGGATGAGCGTGTTGCTATTTTTGCTGATACACGGGCTGAGTGGCAGATTGCGTTGCAGGTAACTTCTCTACTCATATGCTAAGTTAGCAAAACACACGTGCCATAATTTCCTCCGTGCATAAAGTATCTAAATTGTATATGCTCCACATTGGTCTTCATGTACCTTCAGCTGGCTTTTCTAAAATGCAAGCTCTGCAGAAATACATAAGGAAATACATGTTAAGACGCCAGTTCTGAATTTTCATATATGTTTAAACAATAGAGTATAACTTGCATAAACATAGGGAGGTACACGCTAGTACACTAGTTCTACATTTTCATAGATTCTGAAACAGCAAGTTGTTGTTTTGGAGGTCCCATCCTGTTCTTCATGGCCCAATCCGGACTTGCATGTCTGGCATTGACAAGGGTTGGGCTCCTAGCCAGGATCAGACCTCCCAAGCAAAGGATTGATATCTCAAATAGGTCCCCTTCAGTTTAATGCATTTACGAACGCCGGCTGTGCAAGTTGTTACAGCCGTGTTGTAAGTAAAATTTCATGCAGCAGGAAACGTCACTACAAATACATTCCTATCCTTACTCTTTTCATTCCAAGTTGTTACCCTTTGACAGTATCACGTAAAGGTTACAGATGGTACATTCCAAAGATACTACTGAAGACCAAATATTTCACCATCATCCTTGCATATAAAGTGAATAATGATAGCAATCCAAATGAACATAATGACCCAAAAAAGATAGACTGATGATGGAGATGAATATATAAGAAATCATGTTTCTTACATGATATTTTTAAACATGTAATTGCTTCAGCTTAACTACTTTTTGATTCTTTTCTTGTATTATTTGTAGTGTGCTTGGCATTCAGCTCTGTAAATCATTTGCAAGTTCTCTAACCAGTTTCTGTTTCTGTTTGCAAGGCATGCTTCAGACAAAATATTACAGTCGTCACAATTTATGCCTCCTTGGGGGAGGGAGCTCTTTGTCACTCACTAAATGAGGTCAGTTGACTGTATGCAACATAAACTCGGCAACAATTGGATTTTATTATTTATAGCATTATCTTTTTCTGGCAGACAACAAAAACGCAGCCAGCATATGGCAATATCATTTTTCAATATTATTGTTTAAGTGAATTGTATATCATAACTATTTTATCTGAAAAAATCAAACCTTATGTTTGTGTTGTTGTGGAACGACCTGCTAATCTTGTTCCTTTTTTTCAATCTTTAGACTGAGGTAACTACGGTGATCTGTGGACGGAAAGAACTGAAAAAGCTTATTGATATAAATGGGCAACTTGATACTTTGAAACATGTCATCTACATAAATGAGGAAGGTGTATCAAGTGAAGTATCCATGGCTAAACAATGCACTAGCTGGAGAGTTGAGTCATTTGAGGAGGTAGAGAGGTTAGGACTGGAGACACCTGTGGAAGCAAACTTGCCACTCCCATCCGATACAGCTGTGATAATGTATACAAGTGGAAGCACTGGAATGCCCAAGGTTTGTTCAAATCTGAGTTAAGCAAACTTGATTTTTTTTCTACTTTCGGATCTGAGACGTTCTGTTGTCTTGCTAGTACTCTTATACTCATGTTGGATCCACTCTTGATATGTAAATCATGAAAGCATGTCATTTCTGTGATCATCTGCTCTACCGCACCTTCTTATTGAGGAAACCGTATTCTCATGTTTAAATGATTTGACAGGGTGTCATGATGAGCCACCGCAATGTCCTGGCTACTGTATCAGCTGTTATGACTATTGTTCCTGCACTTGGCAAGAAGGATGTCTACTTGGCGTACCTCCCGCTTGCACACATTCTTGAGTTGGCAGCTGAGGTAGGTACAACAGAAATATTGGCATGTCCTATTTCGCATCATTGGTATAGTTACGCTAATTAAATTTATTAAATGTGTGTTCTAGACGATTATATCTGCTGTTGGGGCTTCTATAGGATATGGAACACCTTTGACCCTGACTGATACATCAAATAAAATTAAAAAAGGGACTCAGGGTGATGCTTCAGCACTGAAGCCAACACTTATGACTGCGGTACCTGCGATACTTGACCGTGTTCGTGATGGCGTAAGAAAAAATGTATGTCCCTTTACGGTGCCATCATCCCTTGCTGTTCTGTATTTTTTAGTCTTTACTGATTTAACGTCATATTGAGATGAACTTAGGTAGATGCAAAGGGTGGTGTAGCAAAGAAACTATTTGATATTGCCTACAGCCGTCGGCTAGCTGCTGTCAATGGAAGTTGGTTTGGTGCATGGGGATTAGAGAAGCTCCTGTGGGAAATGCTTGTCTTCCAGAAGGTGCGTGCAATCTTGGGAGGACGGATACGCTTTATACTTTCAGGCGGAGCACCTCTATCTGGAGATACTCAAAGATTTATCAATATATGCCTTGGGTGAGATATATAGATTCTTAGTTCTTTCACATAAGACGTTATATTCAGTTCTTGTTGTTACTAACATTTGTATTCTAGTTCACTATTGCTTTCTGAGCTTGAATGTCAAGTATAACTGGCATGATAGTTTTGTCTTATTTACAAGCCCAGAAATTGATAGGCTGAATTTTGCTGTTACAGGGCCCCGATAGGGCAAGGATATGGTCTTACTGAAACGTGTGCTGGTGGGACATTTTCTGAGTATGATGACACATCCGTTGGCCGTGTTGGTGCTGCACTTTCTTGTTCATACATTAAGGTACTGAAAGAAGATATGCCATAGCAAAGAGATTATTTCAATGCATAGTTTTACTGTTAATAATGTATCTTCATCCTAAAGAGATATTTGGTGAGGTATGTTGGAAGGTCGTTGGGATGGACATGTTAATATTTGGTTTTTTAGCTAAGCATATGTTTTCACCGTACAATGCTCTATCCGTGGATAGTGATACTAAATAGTAGTTACCTTGCAGTTACACTAGCTAATATGCATGACAGTTTTGTCTATCTAGTGCCTTGTAGTTATACTTCACACCCCTGAACGTAAGTATTCCCTCCGTCTCAAAATGGATGTCGGGAATTTATCAAAATTTGGATGTATCTTACTAAATAGTGTCTAGATACATCCAATTTTAGAAAAATCCGCGACATCTATTTTGAGACGGAGGGAGTACGATATTGTACAAAAAAACCTAGTATGTGTCAAGAGTTAGTAAATTTGGCTTTGCACATCCAGCTTTATTTGTCCCCTTTCCTTAAGATTCATTTTTCTCCTAACATGATTGTAACTCTACATGATAGTTGATAGACTGGGTCGAAGGTGGATACTTGACAACTGATTCACCAATGCCTCGGGGTGAAATAGTCATTGGAGGCCCAAATGTAACCAAAGGCTATTTCAAAAATGAGGCCAAGACAAATGAGGTCTACAAGGTTGTTACCAACAATAATACTACCACAAAGCAGACTTTACCATGATAACTTCTTCGTAACAATATGCATCTTGTTTAGGATGACGAAAGAGGCATGCGTTGGTTCTACTCCGGCGACATTGGGCGTTTGCACCCAGATGGCTGCCTGGAAATCATTGACCGTAAGAAGGATATAGTTAAGCTTCAACATGGTGAATATGTATCTCTAGGAAAGGTAATCAGGTTTCCCTTTTCTGGCCAAACAAGCAGCTACTAGCTCTTTCAAATGAACGGCGAAACAAGCAACCGCTAGCTCTTCTTAACGAAACATGCAAATCACAGGTGGAGGCCACTTTGAGCGTGAGCCCGTATGTTGACAACATTATGGTCCATGCTGACCCCTCCCAGAACTATTGTGTCGCACTCGTTGTAGCTGCACCTGGTGAACTGGAAAACTGGGCCTCGAAACAAGGTCTCGCATACACTGATATGTCTGATTTGTGCCAGAAGCAAGAGGCTGTCAGAGAAGTTCTTCAGTCGTTAACCAAGGTTCGTGCTTTTACTGCACATTCTGAACAGTTTATTGGTTGTTAACAACTTTTTTGACATTTGCATGCATGATTGAGTGTATTGGCATGTACCCTAATTCTTCTTCAGGCTGGTAAGCAAGCGCACCTGGAGAAGTTCGAGATACCTGCCAGAATCAAACTGATACCAGAGCCATGGACCCCTGAGTCAGGCCTTGTCACGGCTGCCCTCAAGCTCAAGAGGGAGGTCATCAAGAAGGGTTATGAGAGCGAGCTCGCTAAGCTGTACAGATAGTTTCCTGGTTAGCAAGAACATAATTTCCCTTTCATGCAATGTTTCAAAGTGCTGTTGCTGTGAAGACAAAAGTAGACAGCGGAGACAGACAGTATGTAAGAACTTCCTTTCTACCCCCTCCGTTCCAAATTACAAGATGTTTAGCCTTTCTATGAAGATCTAGACACCTTTTAGTGTGTAGATTCGGAGCAAAATGAATGAACCTACACACTTGAAGGCTTCTACATACATGTGTTCCACAAAAAAGCTTAAACACCTAGGGATCATATGTGTAGTTGATGATTTTTATTGCACTTCACCAAGGGATATTGTTCTTCTCGGTTCATTTTTCATGAAACATCCTTTGAATCTTTGCAGTAATGAGTCTCTACATATGATCTGCTACCGCACCGAGACATGAATCTTGCTGTTATGATACTGTTCTTCTATGTTCATTTTTCATTGCAATTTTGTGGCCTATTAAAAAAACTAGCAGGAAAGCAAACATACCACATTTTCTTCAGCCAATCATGCTGAAAAAGACTACACATTAAAATCAAGAAATAGTAGAGAAAAGAGATGCACAGAATATAATATAAATTTATTATTTAGCTACAATGCCGTGTTTTTATTTCACCACCAACAGGATAAACCGCCCAGGGGCAGCAATCCAGCCTACCCCAGAATCCTCTGCATGAACAGCAAACGCCAACCACAACCAGAAAAGAATGAAAGAGTACTGGAAGTTCCACCTTCCTTAATCTACAAATCTCTCCTTAATAATAATACATCAAAATTAGAACTTAACAAAGTTTCAGCAGTTCTCAAGAATGTAGACAGCGTGGCAATCGTGGAGTGATAAGAGTAACGTGCCTAATCCGCGCGGGACTGGCCAGCACGGGACGAGAGGATGATTCCAACAATGAGTCCGTAGAGAGCGAGGGCTTCTGCGAAAATGAGGATGAGGATCATGCCCACGAACAGCTTGGGTTGTTGAGCGTTGGCCCTGCATTTGAAATCCAAAAGAGATCAACATGGTATTCAGCTGTAGGGCATGAACAGCAACCGTACAAAATTGCATCAACTAACTTCAAAGGTGCAAACTGGAAAAACTGTAAAGTGAACACTCATCGACACTACATCATACAATAATCTAACATGGTCGACACTAAAAGTTTATTGCAAATCAAATGTCAGGATCAACACATGCTTATACAAGTACATTTACTCATATTATATGTAAATCAGCATTATTCATTCAAAAATACTACAGGCAAAACACCATAACCAATATGTTTGCTGCTCACATGACACTGTAAACGTTATGTTTTCTGTATATAACTGATGATTAAGAGTTCGGAGAGAATTAACATGGTCACAATGACAAGCAACATCATTCATACAAATAGCTCTATTAATTACTAGATCACATGAATTACAAACAGAAGGATCCACAATATCATGTAGTAGGATCCTAGAAGGTCTCCTTAATATACTCAAGATTAAAGCAATCAAACATATAATTATCACGTTGGAGAAGTAAGCTACTGCCAAATTATTAAGCTAACAAAGTAAGCACATCTGTAGATTTGATGATTAAGAGTTCAGAGAGAATTTACATGGACACAAAGACAAGCAACGTCCTTGATACAGATAGCTTTATTAATTACTAGATCACATGAATCACAAACAGAAGGATCCACGATATCATGTAGTAGGATCCTAGAAGGTCTCATTCATTCATAATATAATCAAGATTGAAGCAATCGAAAGATATATTTATCACGTTGGAGAAATAAGCTACTGCCAAATTATTAAACTAGCAAAGGAAGTAAGCACATCTGTAGCTCTACGATGAGCACTACGCAAGAATACATTGATGAAGGTTAATTATTAGTCACGCCGTAATGCACAGCACTAACTAGCTAAGACACCACGCCAAAGTCAAAGATCAAAGACTAATTAATTAATTAATTAAACAAATAAAAGCATGTGCATCATTATGTACCTGACTCCCGCATCACCGACGATGCCGATGGCCATGCCTGCGGCGAGCCCCGCGAGGCCACAGGCGAGGCCGGAGGAGAGGTGCGCGTAGCCGTCGAAGAGGAAGTATGGCTTGGCCTTGGGGTTGATCCCGGTGCTGATGATGACGGCGATGATGAGGCCGTAGATCCCGAGCACTCCCGCCATGACGACGGGCACGATGGACTTCATGACGAGCTCCGGGCGCATCACGCCCATGGAGGCCACTCCCACGCCGCTCTTGGCCGTCCCGTAGGCCGCCCCCATGCCTGCAAAGCAAAAAAAAAAAAAGTTAGAGCGTCCCTCTGCCCGGATCCAGGGTCCGCGCGTCCCAGATCGGGCGAATCGGGGCACGGGATTCACAACGCGATCACGCAGCGACAGATCGAGCAAAGAAGCAACAACCAGGTGCCGCTCGATCGCGGGATTCGGGTTCGTGAGGAGGAAGGGAAGGGAGGGGAGGTGAGCGTGAGCATACATGAGAAGACGAGTGCGGCGGCGGCGCCGAGGAAGCCGAAGAAGGGGGCCGTCTCATCTCCGCTGAAGACCGACGACATCTTGGCTTGGCTGGCGCTTCTTCTTCTCTCCTCTGTCGTGTCTGGGTCGCCTCCTCGCGAAGGTAGATGGTTTGCCTGGTTGGTATGGAAACAGGGAGGCCTCTCCAGTTTGGTTTTATTTTCTGGTCTCAACCCCCGATCTGATCTGGAAAAATAGCTCTTTTTTTAATTAATTTTTTAGAAAGAGAACTCTGAGGACAACTCTCGAGTATCGAAGTAGTACAGGTGTAACGATGCTGGACTCCTCCATTTTGCGACCTGGACCCTGGGTTCCTGCGTATTATATCAGATCTTGCCATTCTTTTTGTCTCCATCGGACGAGATCTGCAGGCGACTACTACGTGCCAGAAGAGTTTGCGACGGTCGCACTCTGTATCATTACAGAAAAAAATAATAACACAAATCTGCTTTGAAAGGTTTAAAATTTATATGATAAGGCTAAAAGATAGGAATGATCACAACCCTCGCTACCGGGGTAGGGATTGAGTTGAACGGGGACAAGGGAGAGTATGTCATTTGCGGATCGAGATTGCAAGGACACTGGTGTTTACTTAGGTTCACCCCCCAGGGTAAAGTTGATTGTAGTGATTACAATGGCGGCAAGCTCAAACGCTAGGCAGCGAGTCGCGTCTATAGGGTGTATTAGAGGGAGTATGGGTAGAGGTTGCGCCTAGCGAGGTTTATATAGAGTCACCTCGCTAGGTTTTACAAGGATCAACACCGAATCACATAAGGATCTGGAGTATTGACCTAATCGACTGGGCCTAACTACACTTCTGGGCCTTCTGGTTCTAGTCGCCGTGCTCCATCAGGGCCACTTGTCATGGGTCGTCCAGTCACCGAGTTAGCGAGCCCACTCGCCATGGGCTACCAATGAGCCTCCCCCGTTTAGGTAAGGCGACTCTACTTCCTGGGAATGCCCCCATTGACATATCATCATCAGTAGTTCCTGAGTGTGTTAGGGATTCGGCGGTGGCTTACAATAACAACAATTTTTTTGAATTCTAATTGTCGGGGTGTATTGTGGCGTTCGAGATTTAGTTAAGCGACTCATAAGAGGATCAACGGGCTTTCATTTCTCCCTCTGTATGGATACAAAGAGATGGACATATTAGCAGCGTAAGGTATCTCACTACTATCTTGGCTCTTCAGGCTTGGCAGTTAGAGTAGGCGAGTCCAAGCGGTGGCGGACTCCTGAAACAGAAGAGATAACATGTCAAAAGTTGCTTAATTTAAACGAGTCGACGTCGTAGGCGAGTCGGAGCTCGGGGCGACCCGGTTCCAGACGGAGTCGTCATTTTGGAGAGAGGTTGACCGCTTGACTATTTTATTTGCAGGCATTCCAAATCATGCAGCATTGGTTGCCACTACTCGATGGTGAAGTGCCGGAGGAGCTCCTAGCAGAGGGGGAGACAGATGCCTCAGAGGATGACGAGGAAGAGGAGGCATCCAACTCGGAGGTCGAGCAGCCCTCCGCAACCCGAAAGACCCACGCGCAAAAGCGTAAGGAGTAAGCTAGTCGAAGCACCCGAGAGGAGGACTATGACAGTGAGGTGGAGATCATTGGGGAGATGAACTCCAAGCAAGCTCAGAGCCCTTCGCAAGTCGTTGTGCAGGAAATGGTGGCGAAGTCGTGGCAAGCGATGCTCCTAGAGATGGGCTTGTCCCGCCGCTTGGGGCAGGAATTGGAGAAGGCGCCACACATCATCACGAGATTGAAGAAGATCTCGGTCACTAATTGAGTAGCGACTCCACTTCACTCTTCAATTTTGTTTCCTTCATTATGTTTTTCTTCTTGAGTTGTTCCTCTTCTCGCGTTTTCAGGGGCAGTGCGAGAAAGGCGAAACACGTTGTCGTGGCTAAGGTCTTGGAGAGCCGCCAGAGCCCCTCTAGGTCGGAAGAAGAAAAGTCCTCCAAGAAGAGGAAGGGCAAGCCGACGGAGGCTGCCGGCACTGATGCCAAGAAGCAGAGGCTCGAACCCACTCAGGCGTGTAGGGCGACAGAGGAAGACACGGGAGAAGCAGCCATACATGACGAAGTAGTCGTGCAAGCTCCCACAAGCATGGCATCCAAGGAGACAGTTGTTGCACGAATTTTTGCAAAGGGGGCATCCGCAATCATGCCATCCCAGTCGCCAGTGGTTTTGGAAGTCGTGGACGGCGAGGGTGGTTTGACGGCGAGCGGCTCCGGCAGGGTTGTGTCGTATACACTGCCGTCGACGGTGGCGACTGAGCGTGATGCTCAGACAAGCGATCCAGATATGTTATATGTAGTCTCCAGTCCCCGAGGCCCGAGTCAGCACGTAGTGGCGATTCAAGGCTCTAGAGTTTTGATTCCTCCGGTCCCTGAGGCCTGAGATTCTCTTAAACACAAAAATCAAAGTCATCCAGTCGAATTGGGGCGGCAGCATATCGGTGTTTCTCACCGTGTGTCTTGTCCATATAGTTCCCAGCAAAACAGAGTCGTTGAACATAAACACCGTCATTTAGTTGAAACGGGTCTTACCTTGCTCGCTCATTCCTCTCTTCCATTACGTTGTGGGAGCTTTTTGACTGCGTGCTATTTAATTAACTGCATGCCTATTCCGGTTCTTCACAAGAATATTTCTATTTTTAGAGTTCTCAAAATTCAGCCGAATTATAAGTTTCTCCGTATTTTTGGTTGTGCGTGCTGGCCTAGTCTGACCAAACAACATAAGCTCCACGTAAAATCATAGCCGTATCATGCTTGGTCACAAGTTTCTCGTGATCAGATCCACCATCCACGAGTTTGGGTGCAATACTAGAAGCTTGACACTATATACACTCCACAGTTCCTACCAAAAACGTTTGGCCCATGTGCACTTGAATAGGGCATGGTAAGTAGTATCCTCCGGGGCCCCACACGTTTTACAGCTGATGTTTCAGGGTGCAGGCGGGAGTGGGCTGCCCACGGAGCCCACTACCCAAGCCCACATAAAAGGCTATGCGGGACATCCGCGGGTAAACAAGAAAAAATGGTGAATTTCCGTGGAAAGCTCGTAATCGAGCGAACATCAAAAAAATATTTCAATTCAAATTAATATTTTTACATTTGTCTAGATTTGAATATATCTAGTCATATTTCGCGGGTACATGTGGGTATACGCGGGATAGTGGATACCCGCATAAGTTTCGCGGGTTTTCCGCGGGACACCCACTTAAATTGTATGGGACTGTGTGGACGTATGTGGGCCTCCCGCGGGCAGTCCCACCTGCACCCTGACTGATGTTCTCCATATGCCTAACTTTGAGGTTTTGACGGTGAGGGATGAAATTATTTATTATTCTCCACCAAAATGCTTTCACCTTAAACGGCGCCTCTACCTTCTACACCCTCTTCTAGCAACCTGACATCGCACCGCCAGAGGATGACGGGCCATCGTTCTGATTCCTGACAGATACTAAGGAACAATACGCAGACCTGACGGGAAAAAAATATCGCTCTTCTCGAAAGACCAGACCCAGGTGTCCTCTGAAAACCTCCTGATGGGGATAGCGCAGATTGCCGCCTCGTCCACAGGCACAAAATTGGCATGGATCTTGCCTTGGTCCCAACACACCTGCTCTTCATTGATCAGCTCTTGTACCCTGCCCACCTCAGCATCAGGTTTCCGAACAAGTGGCAGCCCTAGCGTATTGGATGGAATCCATGGATCCTCCGAAACCCTGATCAAAGAGCCAAATCCCGCTTGTATTGGATATGTTACTTATGACTTTCCAATTTGGCAGGGTTCGACTGTAAAGTGATGGCATGTAGGCCATATTGCGAGGAACGAGATATGGGTTGACTGCAAACGCAATCTACGCAATCTTCGTATCCAGATGAATGTTCTAATTAACAATTCTCTCATAATGGTACCTGCTACTGAGCGAACCTACTCCTCCTTGTTTAGGAGATCGTAGTGCACCACGGGCTTCCTGCAGTCCTTGGAGCACGCTTCCTGCGCACAAATCGAGTTGGAGCATAAGTATGTAGCCGTGCGCAGTCTGGTCAGACGAGAACACTGGACCGAGATGGATGCGGCGCAGACCTGCATCGCGTAGGCCAGGTGCAGCAGCGTCGCCTCCGACCAGGGCCTCCCGATGATAAGTATGATAAGTTTGTGCGGTACCGTCACGGTGATGGCCGGCAAACCGAGGAAGTTCCCAGCGATGGAGTACCTCGCCAGCGCAGCTATATATAATTTGGTGATAGACAACACCATGAGTTAGTAGTTTGTAAAGTTCATGCTCATTGGTAGTGTTGGATTCCCGGTCGACGGCTGAATCCCGCATCGTCTGTTCATCAGTAGGAGGAGTACCTGCGTTGATGTAGTCGAGTTCTCCGGTGCTCAGCGCATCGTCCTGCAGCGGGTACGCGGTCACACTGCACCCAGAGACGCATACGTACACACAGTTAGTACCAGTACAAAATTTAGGGGGAAGATGAACTAGTAGATTATTGCTCACCCTGTCATGGGCGTGACGATGGCGTCGGCCGTCTCGAAGATCTTCTCGTGGAAGTACATCTGACGCCTCCTGCAACACACACACACACACATACACACGTTTCCAGCTCGATCTCAAGGTCAGACCGTCCATTCCGACACGACACACACAAAAGATCATAGCCAGGTTTGTCTGAATGTGGTAAATTAGACTCTCACCGAATCCTTTGGGAGTTGAGGTAAGCCCTGCTGCTGAAGGAGCCGTAGGCGCTCAGCGCGATCCGCACGTCCCAACCCATCTCAGACTTGTTCCTTATACGAGCATAAAATTTTATCCAGTTCTGTACTATCAAAACGACTGCAGTCGGAAGAAATAAGCCAGCAGCTGGAGCTACTCACAGCTTCTCGACGTATGTGGCGACGGAGGCCGAGCACTCGGAGCCCATGGTGACGTAGTGCGCCAGCCGCATCTCCTCCACCTCGGGGACGGTCACCTCCACGGTCTTGCATTGCACCCAAGAAAAAAGTTTCACAGAAAATGAAATGTTGTTTCGTTTATTTCAGTCAGAACTGCGACACGCGCGAACGGAAAAGTTGGAGCTCTTGTACCTCCCAACCGTACTGCGCGCGCAGGATCTCAAGAGCCTCGTCGCAGCAGCCCCTGATGTCATCCGAGCTGTCGTCGAACCACTGTGTATAAACAAAAAACGTCTGTTACTGCATTGTTCGTCAGGCTTATCATGGTGGAAGAAGCGCTGTGTATGTGATTCGGACGCTCACCTTTGCGGATCTTGCCAACCTGATGTTCGGCATGGCACGGGTGGATGTCAGCAACGGCAGGTTCAGCTTGGGCTGGAAATCAGTCCGTCACAAATGTCAGTTTCAGCTAACTGTTGATGAAAACCTCAACTGCAGACTTGCGGATTTTCCTATCACGTATCTGGGACGCCTTTTAGAGACACTAGGGTATTGATCAAGGACCCGGCTGCCCAGGTCACGTGTGTCTGTTCTAAGGCTGAACCCTGGCAAGCGCGACTTACGACAAAAGGGACCATGTACCAAATAGGGCTATATCTTCTGTCCGAGGGAACCCACACGAACTTCGCTAAGAAGTTGTCCAGGTTCTTTTGGGTGGTGAGGGATGGCCACCAGAAGTACCATATGGTGAAATGAGCAGATTCTAGACTCTTGCCGCTTTAATGTGACACTGATGCTCAAATGGGTGTGACGCATTCTCTAGGATGAGAGTGATTCGTGGCTATAGCTCATTAAGGCCAAATATCTAAGAGGAGACCCTTGTTGGCCTGTGAGCGTAAAGAGGGTTCCCAATTTTGACGAGCCATCCAGGACATGAAGCATCTTATCAGCAGAGAGACTCTCTTCACCATAGGTGACGGCCGAGAGACCCTCTTTTGATTGGGAAGATTTCCCCGCGACGGGTGTTTGACTATGTTTTTGCTTTTTTAGGTTTACCTCCAACAGTTGTACGCGCTATCTAGGGATAGGGAGCACCTGGATGGCTCCCTGGTGGCGTTGAGAGTGGTGACGTGGCGCTTCACAATGCATGATCCCGAGGAGCCGCCATAGCTGGCACTCTCTCATGCTTGTTTGTTTTTTCTCTTTGGGCTTGGATGTGCTGTGGCCCCAGCGGTTTTGGACTTGCTTTTTTCTTTCTGCGACGTGCCTGTGTGGATGTTGAACCTTGTACTCGGTTGTGGCTTTATTTATAAAACGGGACGAAAGGCTGAATCGAGAGTTCAGCATGCATAACAATATTTATTACCTGGGAGTGACTTGGTCTGGACTGATCAACCATGGCCGCATAGCTGAAAGATGGATCACACGCTAAGATCAGATCGATGCAGACCCGCTAGGATCATGAAAATTTAGTTTTGAAGTTCAAAAATTGAGAATTCAAATGTAGTAGTTTATGGGGAAAAAAAGGGGTGGAGGCACCTACGCGACAAGCGCGTCCTCGACGGTCGCCGCCAAGATCCCCGGCATCCCCACCGTCCAGTTCAACGGAAGAAGCCTGCGTAAAAAAAACAGCGGGATACCATCGGTGTGAGTGTGCCGCTCGATCAACCGTGTGTGTGGTACAGAAAATACAGCAAGCATTTCGGTTTTGCATGATGGAGGAGGTACAGTAGTATTGTGGTGACGAACCCGGAGTTGGAGAGCCGCCCCACGGTGGGCTTGAAGCCGACGACGCCGCAGAGCGCCGCGGGCATGCGAACGGATCCTGCACGATCAAACAAACAGCTCAGTAGCGATACGTTTCAGCATTGCGTGCACGATCACTCAAAAGAACTTGGGAGAGTATGTGCGTACCGCCTCCGTCGGCGCCGAGTGCGATGGGGCAGAGTCCGGCGCAGACCGCGGCGGCGGACCCGCCCGACGATCCCCCCGACACCCTGCCGGTGTCGTACGGGTTCCTGGTGGAGCCGTGGTGCGGGTTGATGCCGCTGGTGCCGGCGCCGAGCTCGTGCATGTTGGTCTTGCCGGCCAGGACGGCGCCGCAGGCCCGCAGCTGCGCCACGCACGCCGCGTCGCAAACGCACGGACGAGACTTCCCCAGCCACCTCGTGCCCCCTGCCGTCGTCCATGTCATATATACGAGCGACTTGCTCAGTCAGTGCGAAACTTACAATAGCTGGCATGTATCTCGTTTGGATGTCAGTATCTTTTACCGGTTGTTTGGTATGGCAGGCAGTCGATCTCGTCCTTCACAGCCACCAGCACCCCGTCCATGCCAGACAGCGGCGCCCCTGCGTCCACCCATATGCAACCAAATTAAACCCACAACATATCAGGCGTACGCCAAAACTTTCTTCTTCTTTTTCTGCATATACAAATAGTACAATCCAACAGAAGATCATGAGAGTAATGAGCCTGCCACCACTGACCAATCCGAACGCCGCCATGAATTCTACAGATCAGCTATCCATCCCCTCTGCTACGCAGTGCCGTACTTACAAATTACAATGAAAGGTGAAGCAGCGGCTACCCGTACCGTAGGCCCCTCTTTCTTTTCTCTGAGCGATCACTGCTGCATCGCTGGATTATTCAGGACCATGGGATGCGTACATACTATCCCCCATCATACCATCGAAGGAGCAGAGCAGTCTGGAACTGCTCTTAGTTTTCCGTCAGCATGGAGATCTGCTGAACCTGCCATTCTGCAACGACGATCCAGCCGCCGCATGCACGCGCGCGCTTGTCTCTTCTAGCAATGGCGACGCCGATGCTACCTACTGTAACTGCTCGTCGTTTTTCGTACTGCGCTTTAGAGAAAAAAGGGCAACTAATTCTGCAGACACTGTCGAGCAGGACCACGGAGGTTAAGGCGGAGACAGAGAGGCACCGGTCATGGCGGTACCACCATCAACGGTACCTACTGGTTAAATGTCACCGTCGGTGGCGTCGGCGCGGCGGGCGTAGCCGATGGTTAATGGAACCGGAGAAGATCGACCATGAGTTTCGTATGATTCATTTTACCTTGCTGGTATCTGAGGGTGGACTCCTCCGCCTGCCTCATGATGTCCTCGGGGTTGTAGCTGATGAACATGGCCATGTTGAGACCAGGGCACGAGCATTCCTCCACCGCGGCAAGAAACCTCCTCGCCACCTGAGAAAGCAGAAGAAAAAAAGATGACGACGGATGATCGTGGCGTGCATTCTGAACTGCAACCAGCATTGTTGCGCAGTGCAAGTAACTCAACTGACATTTACAACTTACAAGGTAGAGTGACACGGAGCAAAAAAAAAAAAAAAAAACACAGTTCTTACCATGACAGGAGTGATCTCTCCTGAGCCGTAGGCCCTGGCGAAGTCCCGGATCGTCCAGCGCCTGAATCCCGACAGCGAAGACGACGACGGGTCGGGGAGGTCAGGAGTGCAGCCGAGGGCCCTCTCGACGCGCTCTGCCGGCGACAGACCGGGCTTTGCCTGGGTCACATTCTGCTCAGGGATATCTGCAGTGCAGGAACACCAACGGTCAGGTTTTGCCGAATGTATGTATAGCACGAGAATCAGTCATGTGATCGTCGGAGGTACGGAACTGGAAGAACCGACTGACCTTGCCAGGTGTGAGCTGCGGTGAACAGCGGCGGCTCCGGGATCTCGGCGTCGGAGACAAGCTGCATCAATGCGTTCTTCAGTAATTCTTAGAAAATCATCAGAAGGAAAAATGTGAATAAGTCTCTGGTCACCTTATTGACGAGATTATCCTTCTTGAGGAAGTAAAGCACGATGGCGCCGAGGATGGGCGTCTCCAGCACCCACGCGAAGAGCTTCACCGGAAGCCCGGCAACGCGAGGAGCTGAAGAACGCAAAACAGAACGGAATGTTTAGAAGACTGAAACACTGAAATCACTGACAGGAAGTGCAAGCACTATGAATGGCAGGAACCTTTGACGTTGGGGCTGATGTAGAGCTCGTCGCTTCCGGGGCCGAGGTTGACCTCGGCCGCCGGCTTGTAAACCTTGGGGGACGACGAGAAGAGGAGGCCCATGGACGAGCAGAGCTAGAGAGCTGCTGGTCATTCAGTCCAGTGGCTCTCGATGGCGCGGTGAAGGAATGGAAGGTAAGGCTGTGCTGCAGTGCTAGGAGAGGTGACCACGGACTCGTACTAATACTGGGCATTGTCATGTACTCACTCTGCCTCCAAGCGTAGGTTCATAGTGGTCTTTTTTCTTTTTTTTTTCGGAAAAAAATCCGGATCTATTTTATGAGTTCATAAGAAGTATAAAGTATCCTAAACATAATAAAAATTACATCAAGGTCTTTGGACCACAACGACTACTACTGCCGCCAGAGCGAGCTGCCGACGCGCCGCTGTCGCCGCTCTATTACCGGAGCCGGCATGCCATTGTTGATGACAGCCGGGAAGTCTTCGTGCACGTGCCCGTAAGGACCAGCGCCCCCCAGAGATGAAGTTGTCGCCATTGAACCTTTGAATTGATCCGAAACTTGTAACACCAAATCTAAAACACACGTAGACTGGACGAGATCCAGAACACACGTAGACTGGACGAGATCCACCACTCCATGAAAGCGGCGACCAGACGAATCCCCACCCTCCTCAACGCCAGCAGCAGGATCGTCGCCGATGAGGTGGAAGAGGAGGCGGGTATACCTTATTCTTGTCCCGCACAACGCCGTCATAGCCACCATAACGACGATGCCGGATGTTCAAACTCTAACTTTAGGGACCCTTCTACACCGCCGAGCGCAGGTCCGAGGTCCCCACCTCCTCTCGCCGCCGGAGCGCCAAGCAGAGGAGGCGGGGACCCGTCGATGTTCGGTCGCAGACGGCGAGAACGAAGTAGATCGTGACGGCTGCTAGGGTTTTTACCCTAGTCGCCGCCTCTTTTTTCTCGGTTCATAGTGGTCTTTTCCCAGCAGACTCTTAGCATAGAAGATTTTTCAGCTGAGTAGTGTGCTTTAACCAATAACTTTGTGTCAAGATAGTGTTGCTATCAAAGTCAAATGATGATGTTGGCAAATATTTCCAGACTAAAAAGGATTTAAGACAGGAAATTCCATTATCACCAATGCTATTTAATATAATTGCTGATATGGTAGTTGTCATGATTGAACGTGCAAAGTCTGATGGCTAAATTAAATGCGTGATTTCTCATCTGGTAGATGGAGGTTTACCCATACTTCAATATACTGACGATATAATTATAATTATGTTTATGGAACACGACCTTGAAAACGTAAAAAATCTGAACCCAATACTTTTAGCTTTTGAGAAATTCTTGGGTTTAAAAATTAACTTTCATAAAATGAACTGTTTTGCTTCGGCGAGGCTCGGGATGCGACTGGCTTGTACGCTGAGCTTTTTTGGTTGTAGTCAGAGCATTTTTCCAATTAGGTATTTGCGTATTCCGGTTCACTACCGGAGGCTCACAAATGCTGAACAGAAGATCGTCAAGAAAAGATTATAGCTAAGATTGAGCAGCTGGAAAGGTAAACTGCTCCCTATAGGAGGAAGATTGGTGCTCAGTAATTTGGTATTGTATATGATATCTTTCTTTTAACCTGCAAACGGAGTCATAAAAAGGTTAGATTATTTCCGATCAAGATTTTTTTTACCAAAAAGACAGTGAGAAAAAATATCGACTAGCTGAATGGAGTGTACTATGTCAACCCAAAGATCAGGGTGGGTTGAGTATTCATGAGCTAGAGATTAAGAATACATGCTTACTTGGTAAATGACTCTTCAAGTTAATAACTGAAGAGGGGTATGGCAAACAATACTAAAAAGAAAATATATCGGTTCAAAGGCAATGTCCCAGGTGGTTTAGAAACCTGGTGATTCTCACTTTTGGGCTGGTCCGACCGCAACGAAGAAAATTTTCTTCCGCTTTGGATCATTTTCTATTAAAGATGGGTCACTGATACGGTTTTGTGAGGATAAGTGGTTGACAAATGCTACGCTCCATGAAGAATATCCTGTATTTTATTCTATTGTCTGTTTTAAGGATGAAATGATTGGCACAGTGTTGAAATTGTTTCCTCCAAATATGACATTTAGAAAAATCTGTTTGAAACCAGACTTGACTCTTAGATTGCATTGTTGCATCATTTAGCAGATGTCCAACTATCGCCTAGGCCTGATAAATTTCGATGAAATTTAAGTGACAATGGTTCATTCTCAGTGAGTTCCTTATACAATGCACTTGTCCGCCAGTCATACTAGTTTTAGATAAAAAGATGATCTGAAAGATGAAGATATCTCTGAAAAAATTGCTTGCTATCTTCGTAGATAATCTTATTAGGCGGAATCGGCACGGGAATCCTTCATGTGCGTTCTGTCATCATAATGACAATCAAACATCTATTTTTCCAATGCAATTTTGCCGGATCTATATGGTTAGTTATCCAAGCAGTTTCATGCTTCTATCCACCATGCAGTACTGTCAACATATTTGGAAATTGGTTGCATGGTATAGATAACAAGTTGCCATTATATGGTCGCTATGGATATGTAGAAATGATAAAGCGTTTAATGATTTAAATTGTTCTCTTTTGCAGATTATTTATCAGTGTACCAATATCCTATGCACTTGGTCGGTCCTATATCGTGCGGAGTATCACGACCTTTTTACGGAGGTGTGTACGCGGATGGGAGGATACGACGCGGGACTTATTTACCCACAATAGATGGCAGCATAATCTCTGGATTGGCCCTCCTTCAGCATCTTAGACGTTTCTACAATTTCTCATGATGATTTGTAATTCTCCTTTTATTTATTTTTGCTGGATTTGTGGACTTGTTCGGCTGTGTGCATGCTAGCTATGTAGAGGCTGTGTGTAATACTTAAATCTTTTAAGTAATAAAATGCTCTTTATCAAAAAAAATAGAAATAAGTTGACTATCATGTACGTAGAACACATAATTGACCATCACCAAAATGTACTCGTACGTAGCTACTTGTACTTAAAATAAACATATGTTTCTCTCTAATTGATGGGCAAACAGTGTTATGTTCCTAAGCGCCTAAATGTAAGCAGGATCATGTAAGATGGCATGCATTTTCACATGAGGGTTCGTAGCCACTTTTCTCTTGAAACAGCCTTTCGTCCCTCTTTATAAATAAAACCAAACGATCAAATCGATACAGAGTGATGAGGGGACCCTCTTACAAATGAGACCGAAGATAAAAAACAAAACCGAGCTTGCCACGGAAGACACATGCATGAGACCGAGGATACCGGAGCTCCACGGCGATGCCCCCAAGAGAGTAACGACGAAAAAAGCTACCATCTTCAAGAGCAAGATGGTCAAGGGTTTTCATCCAGAGCACAAGTGTGAAAAGATGCCCACAACGACGCCGTCGAGAGGGTTACAACACCCACACATATTGCCGCTGTTAGGGCAGAAGCGATGAGATTTTTCCCGGAAAAACCTCTGAACCACGAAAGATATCTCGAACCACCCACTAACGCCAAACCAGGCCTTCTACGTGCGATCTAGGAGTTGTCCTTGCCTAAGCGCCGCCAACACCAATGTCCCCGACACCCGCTCCTCGCCACCCTCATGGCCACAAGAGCCAGACCATCACCATCGCCACGTTGCTCACCGTAGAGACACCCGTGTAGTCCACCTTCCAGGGCCGCCGCAATAGCATCCACGAACTTAGGGACCAGGAGTAGTAAACAGAACACCATGAGAACATCGATTTGTCCGGGTGTCGGCAATGTACCAAACTCACTTGGATAGCATAAGTGTAGTCGGCGGGCTCACCCCTGCAAGTCGCACTTTACAGCCATCCACATCCAGATCTAGACCCACATGTATGGTCTGACCTCCGGCCCCGAGCCATGGTTAATTAGAGAAGATTCGCCGTCCTCCACCGCTAGAAGCGGTCACAGGACGGATGCAATAGTAGGTGCTGCAGCGCCAAGACCACCACCGCCAACGACCATAGTCACCAACCAGATATCGGCAACAACCGATGGGCCTCACATGCACTGATTTTGTTGCTTGAATCAAGTTGATAGTGGGCTTATGAGTTCCATTTAGATGTTGTCTTTGGCCTTCGTTGTTTTACAATATTGGTATTCCGTTTGAGTGCGGTGTGTTCCGAATACTTCATGTTGTGCTACAACGACTTCATCTCTACAATGGATGATGATGCCCGAAGATGCTAAGAATTATTCAAGCAAGAGTACACATCTTGAGCATCATGTTGAGTGTTGTCTTTTAGCGATGGCCTTGAGGTAACTGATGAACTTTCAGGAGCTTGTTTGAGTCTTGCTTTGACCAAGTGATAGGTTCCCTAGATTCACCATAATGTTGCCATGGCTACAACATGTATTTTTCAAGGAGCCAGTTTGTTGGGCCTCGAGTACTATGTCGGTTTTGTTATTAGTCGTACATTGATAATGTAGCAGGCGGTTTCTCATGATGCCATATATATATATATATATATATATATATATATATATATATATATATATATAGTTACACTCATGCCTTATATACTCTCATACGAAAGTATACGTGATACTTTATCGGTTTAAGTATGTTCATATACTACATCTAAGATACTTCAAATCAAGTTACGTGAAAAAAATACAAGCGGAGCCATAGTTTGAACTATATTTCCGAAATACCCTTCATATTTGTACGTAAAATAAGAGTATGTGAACACCTTATACATACTACCTCAAAAGTAGTATATATACTACCAAATAGTCTTATAATACTTTATACTACGTATACATACTCTTCAGTATGATAGATACTACCTACATGACGTGAAACACACGTGGGTGTAGTTACACCCGGAAATTGTATGGATATGTCCTATATATATATATATATATATATATATATATATATATATATATATAGATTCAAGTATGAGAATGCATCCTGATTACTACATTGGTTGCTAACATCAACGTTTATGGTTGTAGTAAGTTTTCCTTAGCGAGTCACTTAATTATGTTTTCATCTGTCATCCAGAATCTACTAGGAAGTGCTAAATGCACTTTCAAAGGCTCTTATGGTACAAAATTTGGCTTAAGGAAATCAATACGCCATCACCACGAGTTGGTAGTCTTTAGTGTGATAATCTTGGAGCAATTTATCTTTCAGCTAAGCCAATGTTTCATCTGAAAATGGAAACATATTGAAGCGGATTATCACTTTGCGAGACAAAAGGTATCGTAGAAACCATTGGATATAAGGTTTGTTCCTACATATGATTAAGTTGTTGTTGGAGGTTCAACATCAATCTCAACATGGGTTGTTGCGATTGAGGGAGGATGTTAATTAGTGCGACAACATGTAATGTGTGAGGTAGACCCTCCTCTCCTATTTAATGCCTGTAACAGGCCCCACCTTCTCTCCTTTATAATACCAAAACGTGGGCATTTGAGGGATGCGGCTAAACACCATTGTTTGGTCCGGGACTTCTTTCATTTTTTGACCGGCGGTCTCCAAACACGTTGCAATTTACTTATAGCTGAACACCATTTGGAGGTCCCTGGCTGGAGATGCTCTAACTATTTTTTTTTTGAAATGGAGGTGTATACTCTTGGCTTCCACATCAAAATGATGCACACTACCCTCTTTATCTATTATTCAAAAAAATCTTACAAAGATAAATACATAGATCAATCCGAAGTCGTCTCACTAACGACAACAGTCGAGACACCTACAACCTTGATGAAGAGGGTGGCATGCCAGAGCTAGCCAGTGTTCTGACCTCACCTCACACCTACGGACATCATCAAAAGACCGGATGTCGTCGGATTGATGATAGGTATGCCATAAGGGGGTCCTCGAGGCTTGCAGAAGAGAAGGTGTGAGACGTATGGTATTTCGGGATGGTGAGCACACAAGTTTACCCAGGTTCAAATCTACCGGCTTTGGACAGATCCTACTCCTGCTAGCAATCCAGTAATACGTCAGACCTGGAATATGGGTTACAAGGGTTCGCCTGTGCGAGTTGAGATTGTAGACTATTGTTAGGTGACCTAAAGGCTTACCCTCGGACGGCTTATATAGATATCCGACCTAGGGTTTACAGGAGATACCTATCCGGCTACGACTAAGATTCGGTTACAGAGTACATCTTAAACTACAAGTAACATAACAAGCCTATGTCGGTAAGTCTTCTAGGCCTTCCCGTAGCTGGACTGGACTCCGTCTCTTCTCCCTGATTGGGCTGCCCGTGAAGCAAAGCTCTAACCTGAAGTGGACCACCCTGGTTAGTGAGGCACAATGAGGATACCCAGAAAGTATATCCCAACAGCAGCCCCCGAAAGCCTCCAAGATCTAGAGTCGGATTTTATCATCGTCTAGCTTGATCTTCGGCTTGTAGAATCTTGAAGGGTTCCTGATACTTCAAAAGAAAGGATATGATCCGGGTCTCAAAACGAGTCGGACCTATGAATACGTTATTCGGGTTCCCAGCTTGAAATTCAAACTAAGACGGATCTTGGCCTCTGACGTAACCTGACATCAGTCAAGGTCAAGTCACGTCACTGGCAGACATTCATGTCAGCACGACCATTGGTGGGTCCGCCTTTCGCGGAACCGAGGCATCATTTTAATGCGTGCACGGAGATCGAGGCGGCGTAATCATCACGAGAGAGTTACCCAGCTCCTTCCACGACGCGTGGCACGATTATTGTTTACATTGCACGAATCTTGGCGTAGGTGAAGGATATAAGGGGTCTAGATTTCTTCCTTCCTCCTAACTAGTGCCAGTTCCTCATCCTTCCTCTCGACGTCTCCCGCGAACAGAGCTCCTCTGCCTCCCCCAAATTCCACAGCGCCGCCCACCCTAGGTCACCGGAGCCCAAAAAATGGCTGAGGGTTCATCTTCGGTTGCGGCGGTGACGGCAGCAACAACACCTGCGGCGGAGAAGGAGAAGTTCCATGGGGTCTGGATCTCGTGTGTTCTTGATCACGCTAAGCTCCACGTCGTCGAGAATGAAGGCCTCCTCCACGCCAGCGACTGGCAGAGCGGCTTCAGCCATATCGTCTCCACCCCCAACACTGACGAGCGAGTACATTTTGGCACCCACCTCGACAGAGGTTTGAGCTTTCCACCCTCAGATTTCTTTTCTGAGGTTATAGATCATTATGGAGTGTAACTCCACCATATCCCCCAAACTCTCTTTTAGAGATGAGCGTGTATGCCTATTTGTGTGAGGGGTATCTCGGTATTAGGCCGAGTCTCATACTCTTCCGGTATTACTTTCATACCCGGAGAAATTCTATCATCGTCGGTAATCCCTATATTACCGGTACTCTTAGATTTTCTGTTAGGAGAGAGCGATTCTAGGATTAAGGCTAGTGAGTCGGTGAAACAATGGCCGTCCACGTTCTTCTATCACAAGGACAGACCGGCTCCCAGCAAAGCATCTTCTTTGCCGGTTTTCGTAGATGGCACCGCCACGCCCCAAGAGTCCTGGGACGCGGATCCTCTGGCTCTTACTGACAATCTTCATCTTGCTAAGAGGCGGATCGAATATCCGATGAAGCACAAGGGTCTAAAAGGATCCGATTTAGTCCACTGCTGGCTGGCACGCCGGATCCAGCCTCTTCAACACCATGGTGACCGGCTCATGCACTCCATCACCAAGAGCAAGTCGGACACCCTCCGGATCTGCTCCTGTCCTTACCCCAAAAAGGACTATGAGTCCCAAATCAGGTGGTTGATAAGGGAGCGGATCAAAAGGAAAATCCTGGAGCTGTCTTTGGACATGCATACGACTGATAATCCTGTTGTACCAGTAAGTTTTCCAGCAATAACTCGAATTATGTGTTCATCTATATATTATTGTTTCTTTCTGCAACGCTGAGATGTTTCTTCTTTTCAGCTTGTTGACCTCCCCGAGTTGGAGCTTGCTCCTCTCGAGGGATATCTGAAGGGTTCCGCAGCAGAAAACAATATTTTCCTACATTGGAACCGCCTAATACGCCCAAGATCTATCTATGTAGTAATGTGGTAATAGCCGAGCGTATAGAATACATACCCTTGTAGACCGTACGCGGTTAATGTTCCGAGGGGAACGTGGTTGAAGTAGTCAAACCCGTAGCCGACCTCAAGGTTGCAATCCTCCTCGTAGGTCGCCCCTTGCTCCTTCTTCATCGTGCAGCAGCTCCGGCTCACGACATCCAAGGTGCAACAAGTGAGGCCCTCATGATTTCGTACACATATGGTGTATGATGACAACCTCCGACTCCTTGATCCCTGCCGGGAGTGTGGAAGTAGACCTCCGGCTTGGAATCCCCGAAGCGCAATGGCGTGTTGCAGGTGCGGTGTCCCTTGCATGGACGGTCCTTACTTGGGACCGTGCAAGCGCATAGAGACGAGAGAGAGAGGGGGAAGGAGAAAATCAACCAAAGGACATCTCCAAATATTGGTGTGTCAAATCCCACCCATGGGCACCCCCTTATATAGGGGGAGGGGTGCGCCCTCCCCTTTGGGTTTCCCATGTGGGACTAAACAAGGGAGAGAGGGGGAGGCTGATGGGCCTCATGGGCCATCTGGCCAGGGGTGGGCCCTACCCCACGCACAACCCTAGGCTGGCCGGGTGGGCCCCCTTGAGGCACCCAGGCCTTGGCCCTTCCCTCCTCCGGTTTTCCCTCATGGGCCCTTTTCCCTAGGAAGTTTTTGCCCATTAGTGGAATACCCCTTCAAATTAGATTTTAATATTATATTTAATATTAATTACATTAATTAACATATAAATACATATTACAAAATCCGACTTGACCTGAAACACCTTTTGGTTCCCTTTTGATTTCCTCCGAACGACTTCGGATCTTTCCTGGAACTATTCCGGTTCTCTCACAGAACTTTTCTGGTTTCCTTTTCTCTTTCATATGGTGATTCCAACTTACAGAGGATCTCTAGCTCATCGTACCCTTAAGTGTATTTCCCCACGACTCGGGAATGGCATAGACATGATCTCCATCAATGATCAATAGCGGGACCAGGATGCCCATAATGACCCCTGTGCATTCCACGATGACAATGTCGTTTGATCCATAAACAGTCGCTTCCCATTCCCTTTGCCACTTGATACCTAGTTCACCTGATATTTGATCTACGGTATCTCCATACCTTCATTCGATCTTGTTACTGATGAATTTGTTTTCTCGTTTTCGTGTCGTTGCATTCCGTGACCTAGTCACACGCTTGCAAGCTTCATTAATGCAACGTCACCAAGATGGCCACATATGTATCTATCCGTTACATGGATTGGGAAATCTTGGTCTTGATATGTACTCCTCTACGCGCTCCTTTGGGAAACCTGAGTAGCACCTTTTCGATCACCCAGTCATGATGTGATACTTGATAACCATCTAAGCTCCCTCCAGAACGGTGATTTGCATTATCTCACAGTCTAAGGATCAGGTTGCGAGGTTTCCTTAGTTTATCATTAATGGTAAACTTTGTAACTAGATCTTATTAAGATAGAACTGGTTGGATTGTTTGTCTATCACATCATTCAACTAATGACGTGACCTCATTGTCAATTGGCATAAATGCCCATGATTTCAAAACCCTAGATCATCCTCATGACCAATGAACTAGTTCGCTAGAGGTAACTAGAGACTTGGTTTGTTTACATACCACACGTGTATTAACGTTTCGTATTAATACAGTTATAGCACAGTATGAAACTATTATGAACTAATTGAGATATGACAATAAAAACCTATTTATTATTTTCCTCTAGGACATATCTCCTTCAGTCTCCCACTGGCACTAGAGTAAAAATAATCTAGCTCGCATTTTACTCATCATAAACCATATCACATATGCGTTTATTGATCATGCATGCTTATGGAAAATGTCCTATCCATGTTCTGTTTTACTATATCATTATGTCTTTGCAAATCGTTAATGTCTTCCTAACTTTGACATTCACACCATTATCTCATAATGTGTCGAAGTATTTGTTTGGCGACAAAGTGAGACTTTGTTTCTAGTGTTTATAATGACGATTGTTTTCACGGTTGTCATCTAAACTCTGAAACACACTTTGAAATCCTTTATGTATATACGGCAGTTATGGCAGCAGAACAAGGCCGGTTTCCAGGAGCCTACAGTGACTTTAGATCAACCTCGAGGGCTTTCTCATCGGCACTGTGCCCTGGGACACATCATTATACGTTAAAAGCGAACTAGCCTCGCCATAACAATATACATCACATCATTTGGAGCCTTTATACTTCTATATCTATGTAGATCCCAGTGCATGAAATGCAACTATGCCAATTACTTTGCTTCTTGCCTTTTAAGTACAAACTTAATTCTGGTTCAGTGATTAACTCAAGAATCACTTCAAGGCATGTTCTTACAGTTAAGAGCTTGTCCTTCCAACCAGAACTTCGGGTCACATTACATCGAGTATACAATATGGTTGTATGAACGAACGTATGACTGAGGCATGGGAGATGTGACGCATCTCTTTCTTTCTTTTAACCATAGTTGTAATACTAACTCAATGCTTCATATTTTAAGAACTTTCTTACCTTGTTCCATTCTGAGATTCTTGAGAATCTTGTCTAGGACATTCTGAACATCTTCAGAATCAAGTCCAAGAAGCATTCGACATTCAATGTTTATTAAACTCACCAATCTATCTCGATAGATCTCATTGTTTAATAACTTCAACTTCATCCCAATTAATCTACTTAAATGTTATTAACACCAATCACATCATTCACATATGTCGTCCACATATCCCAGAATGATTTCACGCTCCTACTCAAATATGGCATCCATATTTGAGATCCAGGGATTTCACTTAGCTCCCACTCAAAATATGTCTCTTACATATTAAGATTTGGCCAAGCTAATTAGCTCCCACTCAAATGCAGGTCCTCTCGAGAATCTTGGACATTCCAACATTCTTTGATCACCATCAAATCGAGAATTCTAGTTATGATATTCCAATATCCCTATATTGCCGGTGTAAATCCAATAGACTCAAGCATCGCTACATTTGTAGTCAACTCCTTGAATTTGTCCATCCTTTGTGACAAATCGAGCTCTTACGTCTCCATTAAGTTTCATTTCCATCTTATGACTTTGAAGTCATTCAGAAATATCAAGTAAACTTCTTTACTTAATAAGATCAAGTAACATATTACTTTGAAATCTTAAATGTAACTTAATATAGGATTTTATGACTCCTAGTCATTTTTCGTACTTAGGTCCATCACGCTTCTTTGTAGTTCGTAGGTATGTCTTGTTCCAATAACATGACAAGTGAATCAATAATACAATTCTGCAAACTTGCAGAATATATCATTGAATCCTATTTTCTTAGTAAAAGTATTCGTTGAAACTTTATGATTATTATCAATAGTTTCTCCTCTATTTGTAGAGTTTGGATTCACGGAAAAATTCTGCTGCGCCACTCAAAAATTCGGAGGTAAGGTCAAATACCTTGTTTTGATCTTTTACTTTCTTCCACCTGTATCTTCATCAAGACATATCAACTTTTGGACAATATCAAGTTTGCCCCTTGTGGAATATGCATTCATAGCTTCCTAAGAACGCTGTACGAAGACTTGTTTATTCACCACGATTTCAACTTATCAAAATCTCCAGAAACTCGAACATGCCATAACACTTATGGTGTTGTTTCCACGAATCTTTAGATGTTTCTTTGTATTTCAAACGAGTGCTTTCTCATTTTGATCTCTAACTCTAAATGATAACTATAACCCCGATAAGAGATAATATAATACCATATGTATCTTAATACATAATGATTATGATGTTTAGACATTTAAATACACTTTGAAATTCGTCCAATTATCATAATTTGTGAAACCTCTTTCACGTGTCCTTTTATGCCAAAATTAACTTGAATACTTTAGTCATGTCGATCAAATCGAAGAGACTTTTGTATTCTTGTTAATTCAATACCCTCCTTCACTTTGAAATCTTTTGAACAATTCAAAATAGTTTCAAACTTATATTTCATTAAGAAAATGCTCATATTCACTTAATCCACAATGAAGTGTAAAATAATGATTTCCACTATTTGTTGAATATACGATACATCACTATGTATAAGATTCAACATTAAGTATAAATAATGATTTCCACTATTTGTTGAATATACGATACATCACTATGTATAAGATTCAACATTAAGTATAAATAATGATTTCCACTATCTTGTTGAAAATACGATACATCATTATGTATAAAGTTCAACATTTCTTCGCATATCACCGTTTTACCAGAATGCGGAGTTTTAATCATTCTGCCCAACGAGGCATGGTTTTGCAAAGTCTCTAGATTAAGAATCTAGGACCCCGATCTTCGTGAAGAACATGCAATAACCAAAATGACTTAAACTATAGTGTCATGTCATTACTAAACCTTGGATATCTTTTAGCATTCTAATCCTTATAAATGTTTAAACTATTATCATTAACATAGTGTTGAGAGTAACTCATTTATAATCGTAATGTGACCATAATGGTATTGTTCATAAGAATAGTACAACTGTCTTGTAACTCATCCATATGAACAATCGTCTCCCCAAAAGCAAGACACATAAACAAGGAGTACAAATTATATTCAAGTCCACTAATCCAAATGATATCTTTGAGGAAAGGGGTGATGTCAGCCATAAACTGTTTGTGCTTGCCGTCATCATGCCACATTGCCTCAATTCTAGAAATTCTCAAGCAGACCATCTTGTTTTCACAAAATGGGACAAGTATCCAATACTTATATAAACTGCAACGAGTTTTGCAAGAACTACATTTATAACTTTGTATATCTAACATATACCATTTTTCATTCATGGCCTCCACTGCAATCAAGCCCTTCTGAGAGTTCACAACTCTAATGCAAGATTGCTAAGTGTTTCTCCAAATATTCTCTTTTCATCCATCATGGAAGAAAATTCATCCAACGGCTCATACTTTATGTGCCTAATCTTGCAGAATACAAGATCGTAATCCAACTCTCCATCGAATGGAGAATGATTTATTGGATGATTACGGAGAACACACAAACATCGTGGAGTCATCATATTATCTCCTAATGGTCATTGTATCAAGAAGATAAGATCACCTTTTACGAGGATATCCCTCAGGCGTGGGTATTAATCTATGAAGTTGGACCCTTTTGCTAAGTTCCATATCAAGCAATATATTTCCCATGGTCGCAAAGGACCTCAATGGGATAGGCAATGATCTACTAAGATATTTGCAAACAGACATCTAGACTAAGTTCATATTATGACTTCAATCCTAATTGAGCTCTCACTAAAATTGTCATCCCTTGGACGATTTTAGTGATCACATGATCCCAATCCTCTGCACCTCCTCCGATCGTCACGGCCATCAGTGCAGCATCAAAGGTAGACATTCCCCAATGTCAATCACATCAACCATGTGACTCATGCTCGACCTTTCGGTCTCTTGTGTTCCGAGGCCATGTCTACACATGCTAGGCTCGCCAAATCTAACTTGTGTGTATTTGCTGTGCAACATGGCTTACACCCACTGTATGCGAATGTAGATATGTCTAGCCCCCGATCGTCATGACCGGCTGCATAACGGCAAACTTTCTTGGTGGTGCACACACAAGGGGAACACTATCATTGGAATTATATAGGGATTATCTTATTTGCTATCATTGAGTATCTAATACTAGCATATAATAAGATATAAAGCAGGTATCAACATCACATGTGTATTGTGATATGATATGGTCCTTCTTCTTGCGCCTTGATCTCCAACGAGCGCTCCGGCATGATCTCCATCTTGCCCCTAGTTTGACGCCAAGTCCATGACGCCACCACCCGGTCGTCCATCGGAACGATGGCTATTACTACTTAACTTAGTAATATAGAAGTAAACTACTTTACCTTCGTAACGACCAATGCCATATCATAACACATGCCCTCCTGCAAAATAAAGTTAGATTCCTCTACTTTATCTATTGCAAGTTTTACGTGGTTGTTAGGGCTTTCGCAATAGAACTGTTTCTAAACTACGAACTTTCCAACCATAACATGGATCCAACAGTTGTCTCTACTACAACCCTTTCAGGGCCCTCCGTTTTAAATGCTATATCAACTATTGAATGAGAGACATACACCCGCTAGCCACTTATACAGAACAAGCCGTATGTCGAGCGTGGAACCAGTCTCGCGTACGAATACGCGTAAGGTCGGTCCGGGCCGCTTCATCAAACAATGCCATGATATAAACAAGTACACGTTAGAGGGTAACAACTAAGGGATCAATGCCCGCACAAAACTTGTGCGTTCTGGCCGTACAACACTCCTACGCATAGATCAGCTCTGATACCACTAAAGGGTTCTGCAGCAGAAAACAATAATTTTCCTACGTTGGAACCGCCTAATACGCCCAAGATCTATCTATGTAGTAATACGGTAACGGCCGAGCGTATAGAATACATACCCTTGTAGACCATACGCGGTTAACGTTCCGAGGGGAACGTGGTTGAAGTAGTCGAACCCGTAGTCGACCTCAAGGTCGCGATGCTCCTCACAGGTCGCCCCTTGCTCCTTGTTTATCGTGCAGCAGCTCCGGCTCACGACATCCAAGGTGCCTCAAGTGAGGCCCCTCATGGTTTCGTACACATACGGTGTACGATGACGACCTCTGACTCCTTGATCCCTGCTGGGAGTGCGGAAGTAGATATCCGGCTTGGAATCCCTACAACGCAATGGCGTGATCCAGGTGCGGTGTCTCTTGCATGGACAGTCCTTACTTGGGACCGTGCCAACGCATAGAGACGAGAGAGAGGGGGGAAGGAGAAATTCAACCAAAGGACTTCTCGAAATATTGGTGTGTAAAATCCCACCCATGGGCACCCCCTTATATAGGGGGAGGGGGTGTGCCCTCCCCTTTGAGTTTCCCATGTGGGACTAAACAAGGGAGAGAGGGGGGAGGCGCATGGGCCTCATGGGCCAGCCGGCCAGGGGTGGGCCCTACCTCACGCATAGCCCTAGGCTGGCTAGGTGGCCCCCCTTGAGGCGTCTGGGCCTTGGCCCTTCCCTCCTTCGGTTTTCCCTCATGGGCCCTTTTTCCTAGGAAATTTTGGCCCATTACTGGAATACCCCTTCAAATTAGATTTTAATATTATATTTAATATTAAATATATTAATTAACATATAAATACATATTACAAAATCCGACTTGACCTGAAACACTTTTCGGTTCCCTTTTGATTTCCTCCGAACAACTTCGGATCTTTCCCGGAACGATTCTGGTTCTCTCACGGAACTTTTCCGGTTTCCTTTTCTCTTTCATATGGTGATTCCAACTTACAGAGGATCTCTAGCTCATCGTACTCTTAAGTGTATTTCCCCCGGCTCGGGAATGGCACAGACATGATCTCCATCAATGATCAATAGCGGGACCGGGATGCCCATAATGACCCCTGTGCATTCCACGATGACAATGTCGTTTGAACCGTAAACAGTCGGTTCCCATTCCCTTTGCCACTTGATACCTAGTTCACCCGATATTTGATCTACAGTATCTCCATTCCTTCGTTTGATCTTGTTATCGATGAACTTGTTTTCTCACTTCCGTGTCGTTGCATTCCGTGACCCAGTCACAAGCTTGCAAGCTTCGTTAATGCAACGTCACCAAGATGGTCACATATGTATCTATCTATTACATGGATTGGCAAATCCTAGTCTTGATATGTACTCCTCTATGCGCTCCTTTGGGAAACCTGAGTAGCACCTTTTCGATCACGCAGTCACGGTGTGATACTTGATAACCATCTAAGCTCCCTCCAGAATAGTGATTTGCATTATCTCACAGTCTAAGGATCAGGTTGCGAGGTTTCCTTAGTTTATCATTAATGGTGAACTTTGTAACTAGATCTCATTAAGGTACAACTGGTTGGGTTGTTTGTCTATCACATCATTCAACTAATGATGTGACCTTATTGTCAATTGGCATAAATGCCCATGATCTCGAAACCCTAGATCATCCTCATGACCAATGAACTAGTTCGCTAGAGGTAACTAGAGACTTGGTTTGTTTACATACCACACATGTATTAACATTTCGTATTAATACAGTTCTAGCACACTATGGAACTATTATGAACTAATTGAGATATGACAATAAAAACCTATTTATTATTTGCATCTAGGGCATATCTCCTTCAATATCCTCCTGAGATCTCTCAGGATGATGAAGAACTGGTCCCATTGCTGGAGACTGATGGCTCAATGCACGGCGCCTAGAAAAGTGTTGGTGCGGTGTTGATGTGGAGCTTGTTGGGAACCCCAAGAGGAAGGTATGATGAGCACAGCTGCAAGTTTCCCTCAGTTATGAAACCAAGGTTTAATCGAACAGTAGGAGCAAGGAAACACCCCAAAGGTGTTACTAGCTGAGCTTTGGCAGGGCGTACTACCGGTGCTAGTAGCAACGTGGAGACCTGCACAACACAACCACAGAACTTTGTCCCCAACTTGCGATGAGGTTGTCAATCTCACCGTGTTTTGTGCTAAACAAAGGATTAAACGTATCGAATGGAAAGAAGTAAAAGTTTGCAGAAAGTAAACACAAAGAAGTAAACAGTTGTAGATTGTATGTAAAGAAAAAAGGACCGGGATCCATAGTTCACTAGAGGTGGCTCTCCTTAAGATAGATAACATGCTGGGTGAACAAATTACAGCGGCGCAATTGAGAAACACCGAGAAAGCAATACATGCATATACTAATCATCTTGACTCCTTTGAGACTTGATTGGGCATTACAACATTATACATAGACCGCCATCCAACTGCATCTATGCCTAATAATCCACCTTCAGGTTATCATCCGAACCCCCTCTAGTATTAAGTTGTAAGCAACAGATTATTGCTTTACGAACTGCGTGTAAAGTAAATAATACGATTGTTCTATGAACAAAGGATTGTTGTTTTCTCCCTAGTAGCAACAGCACATCTAGTACCTTAGAGATTTCTGTCACTTCCCCAAATTACTAGAGGCATGAACCCACTATCGAGCATAAATACTAACTCTTGGAGTTGCTAGCATCTACTCGGCCAAGATAGCTACTAACAACGGAAAGCATGCAAGATCACAAATAACAAAGTCATGATAGAATCAATAATCAATCTGAAATAGCATCTCAATATCCATCGGATCCCCGCAAACACAACATGCAGAATTACAAATAGATGATCTTGATCATGAACGGAGCTCACAAGATCTAGACATGAAAGCACAAAGGAGGAGAACCAGCCATCTAGCTACTACATGGATCCGTAGTCCAAGGATGAACTACTCACGCATCACACCGGAGGCTTGCATGGTGATGAAGAAGGCCTCCAGGGTGAATTCCCCTCTCCGACAGGGTGCCGGGAAGAGCTTCAGATCCCTCCCGATCTAGTGATGGAGATGACGGCGGCTACAGACTCTTTCGTGGATTTTTGATTGGGCCCTTGGGGTTTTCGTCCCGAGGGCAATATATAGGCGGAAAGAGAGGCCGAGGGGGTGTCGGGAGCGGCCAAACCACCCCCTGGCGTGGGCCAGGCCTGGCCGCGTGGTCAGGTGGTGTGGTGCCCCCCTAGCGCCTCTCCGTCTCGTATCTAGCACTTGATGACTTCCGGAAAAATAGGCACTTTAGCTTTTGTCCCGTCCAATTCCGAGAATATTCATTTTTTTGACTTTCCTAGAACCAAAAACAGCAGAAAACATGCAGCTGGCACTGTGGCTCTTGTTAATAGGTTAGTCCAAGAAATCATATGAAAAGTATTCCAAAGTTGGAACCAAACACAAGAAAGTGGATAAAACCAAGCATGGAACATCAAAAATTATAGATACATTTGCAATGTATCAACATCCCCAAGCTTAACTCCTGCTCGTCCTCGAGTAGGTAAGTGATAAAAAGAAAGAGTAATTTTTGAGGTGACATGCACCATCAAAGACTTGATCAAAGTATTTGCAAAACATTCAAAGCTGAGATCATAGTACTTCAATCATAACATGAAAGACAAAGTTCTAGAAATAAGCAAAGAAACTATGATGCAACATGAAAAGACACAAACAAAAGATTCATGAATAACAATGCTTTGCAAGACGTTTGTTTGTTTCACATAAAGAAAACATAGCATAATAGTATTCAGCTTGTCCCTCAATAGAGTAGCAAATATAAATGCATAGGACACCTTAAAAGTTCATAAGAGTGACTAGATACAATAGTTTAAAACAAGCAATATCAAAGTATGCATCAATCAACTAGTCTTGGGACAATGCACATAGAACAAAGAATGGCCACTATGCTCTCAAAGTAGGTGCATAAAGATAGAAGGTGGAGACTCAATGTAATGGTGGAAGAAAAGCCTTTGTAAAAGGAAGTAGGGATTCAAGTATCAGAAAGAGCTTCCAAAAATTATGGTACTTATAGCTTTCAGCTCTCATTTCCCCTATCATAAGCATCTTTAAGGTGATTAAGGTTAAAGTGACACAACTAAGAGGATATGCTTGACAAGTTATAAACCGAAATCGCATGCCCCTTACTTACGAAGACCGATCCTCATGCTACTCAACTTCAGTCACGAGTAAGCTCTTGTCATTGTAAGTATGTGTGTATCATTAACAACCACCAACGGGGTACCCCTTGCACATGATACGGGATCTTTCCCATAATCAAAATGACAAGGCAAGCAGACAATGAGCATCTCAGCGATCTTTTTATTTGCTATTTGCATAGGTTTTTATTGAGGATGTTTCATAGAGTGCTCATTATGGTGATGCTGCAAGTTTCCATCATGATTAGGCATGGCTTAGGCTAGCGGCCCAGGCGTTTCTCTAACACACATACAAACTCCATGATCTTACAAGTTCCACTTTTATTTCACACGGCCGGGATCCGTAAGCAAAAGAACATGATATCAACGGGGTACAAAGTACAAGTGCCATGTTGAAAGCGTTCACCATGAAACATGGTTCTGCTAATTTCAACTTATAAAGCGCAAGCATATATGCAACAAAGAAGGACCCAATGGTTCAAGTTTATTAGATGCAAAAAGTAAAGTGTGCCATCAAGTTCGTGAGAGCTTTAATCACTAGTTTTCTCATAACAAGTTTAATTTGGAAGGTAAACAAAAGCATGAATATACTTGGAATAGCATAAGCTAGTAGGTAGGTATGGTGGAATCTTTGGAATAACTTGGTTTAGGGAGTTGGATGCATGAGTGGAACTCATACTTTGTTGTGGTGGCTAGCAAAAGACTGGGAGCGACAAACTAAGAGAGCAATAATGGCCATAATCATGCAGAGCGACAAAACATCATTGATCAAAGCATAAAGTGATACTACAAGTTGAAAACTAACGGATCATAAAGGCTATGGTGACTTGAGATAGTCATAACATGGTGTGAGCATGTGCCAAGTCAACCCAAATAAAGCATCAAAGGAGAATACCACTATACTATGCTTTAATATGCTAAAACAACGCATGATTCATCCAAGGCACATTACGCAATCTCAATTGTTTATAACAAGTCAGGTTACAGGAAATAATACTAAGCATAAAGCCAAAAAAATATCAAGCATGGCATGACAAAGCATAGGCCACAGTAAAAAACGAGCTCTTTTTACCACATAAGCATGAACTTTCCTACTCTTTTCCAAACCAAACCAAACTATTTGCAAACCAATGTATGAAAGAGGGGGTCCAACCAATTTACTCATAAAACTAAGCAAACCAAGCAAACTAAAAACCAAAACAAAAACGAAAAAGAAGACGCTCCAAGAAAAACACAACTGTGCATGAAACAATAAAAATGAAGCGTTTGGAAGAAACCTGGGATTTTTATTAATGAAGAAAGGGATGCCTTGGGCATCCCCAAACTTTGACGTTTGTACTTCTTGATATTTCTTGGGGTGACACGCGTGGCATCCCTAATCTTGAGCTTTAGTCCATCCTTCATCTAATTACTCATTCCTTCCATACACCTGAATTTTTTCCTTCATACAAAACTTCACACAATCTTTATTAGCAATATTAGTGCACTCAAGATAAATAAGTCTTAAGGTTCAGTTATAACACCAAATAAACTTCCATTAGAACACTAGCTACTGTAGCACTTCCCTCAAAAAGCTCAATTCCCAAAAATAACTCAAAAAGGAACCCACAAGAAGCAAATGCAGAAAATGGCAGAAATCTGTCAAAACAGACCAGCAGGTAAAGACGAATTTTTTCGAATACCTTCTGTTGCTCAAATCAAAAAAGTGTTGAACTAACGAAAGTTATATAACAACCCGGGGCAGAAGCACAAAATATTACAGCTCAATCCGACATACAGAGCTCTCTCACGAATTTTTACGGTGAAGCACAAAAATCTATTTCGGGACAACAACTTTTCCAATCATTACTTCTCTCTCATTAGAGATTACTCTTGGCACAAAAAACAAATAAAAAGGATAAGGAGCGGTTATTACAGAGGTAATAACTTCCAAGACTCATCTAAAACTTTTGGGTTATCTCCCAATAAGTACTTTTCTTTAACGCCTTTAAGTTAGGCATAAGAAGCAAGAAAGAATCAAGTGTTCTCAAATGAAGAAGCATTAAGACCAAATTTCTTGCCCTTACCTCTCTTACTTTTATTCTTAACCTTGGGGAAAATATGATTGTTTGGTGGAGAAGAAAGGTGCATGGTCCCCTTTCCCACATCTATTATTGCTCCAAGGAGTTCCAATAGGGACCTTGCAAGCGTAATTTGTCCTTTTCCTGCAAATTCAATAACAAGATAATCAATAGAAATCGTTTTCCCAAGGATCTTTGTAGACACTCCTTCAGCTATTCCAAGAGGTAATATGGTAGTATTATTAGCAAGAGATATTTCTTTTCCTCCTTCAGTAAGCTCCCAAGTATTCAGAGATTTATAAATATCTTTGGGCATAAGAAAAAATTCAGACATGATATCACAGCGAGCTTGAAAAGTTTCGGTGTTCATCTCAATCTTTACTGTAGGGAACCACTTTGATGGTTCAGAGTTTATTGGAACATAATTGTGATGCTCCGTAAGCGTGTTATAGAAATTTTCTAAGCTAGTAGTGCTAGCCTCGAGAGTGTTCAACCTAGCAAATATTTTTGCGAAAGAAATATCAGTTAGGCTAGGCAAGTTGTAAGTGAGGATCAATTTCTTTATAGCATTAATAGCATCATCCTCATTACATTGGAGGAAATATCCTCCCACAACAACATCTAAAGCATATCTATAGCAAAGAGCAATCCTAAGGTAAAAACTTCTAAGGAACAAGCTTTGAGTCACTTTAGGCTCAGTTTTTTCATGTAGATCGGAGATTCTAGACCAAGCTTCCTTAAAACTTTCCTCAATTCCTTGTTTAAAAGTGAAAATCATTTCCTTGGGTGACATAGTGATTGGAGCAAGGATAGACATAGTTGCACTCAAGATAGGAACTAATTGTTTTGTGTTTTTCAAATAAGAAAGCAAACTTGTAAAACTATTTTTTGTGTGTTTTTGATAACAAAACAAGCAAACAAAGCAAAAAGAAAACTAAGCAAAACAAAAACAACAAAGTAAAGAGATTGGTTATGAGGGACTCCCCTTGTGAAGATGTCCTTGACTCCCCGGCAATGGCGCCAGAAAATCGCTTGATGGCTCAATGCACGGCGCCCAGAAAAGTGCTGGTGCGGTGTTGATGTAGAGCTCGTTGGGAACCCCAAGAGGAAGGTATGATGAGCACAGAAGCAAGTTTCCCTCAGTTATGAAACCAAGGTTTAATCGAACCAGTAGGAGCAAGGAAACACCCCAAAGGTGTTACTAGCTGAGCTTTGGCAGGGCGCACTATCGGTGCTACTAGCAACGTGGAGACCTACACAACACAACCACAAAACTTTGTCCCCAACTTGCCATGAGGTTGTCAATCTCACCGTGTTTTGTGGTAAACAAAGGATTAAACGTATCGAATGGAAAGAAGTAAAAGTTTGCAGAAAGTAAACACAAAGAAGTAAATAGTTGTAGATTGTATGTAAAGAAAAAGGACCGGGATCCATAGTTCACTAGAGGTGGCTCTCCTTAAGATAGATAACATGCTAGGTGAACAAATTACAGCGGGTCAATTGACAAACACCGAGAAAGCAATACATGCATATACTAATCATCTTGACTCCTTTGAGACTTGATTGGGCATTACAATATTATACATAGACCGCCATCCAACTGCATCTATGACTAATAATCCACCTTCAGGTTATCATCCGAACCCCCTCTAGTATTAAGTTGTAAGCAACAGATTATTGCTTTACGAACTGCGTGTAAAGTAAACAATACGATTGTTCTATGAACAAAGGATTGTTGTTTTCTCCCTAGTAGCAACAGCACATCTAGTACCTTAGAGATTTCTGTCACTTCCCCAGAGTACTAGAGGCATGAACCCACTATCGAGCATAAATACTAACTCTTGGAGTTGCTAGCATCTACTCGGCCAAGATAGCTACTAACAACGGAAAGCATGCAAGATCACACATAACAAAGTCATGATAGAATCAATAATCAATCTGAAATAGCATCTCAATATCCATCGGATCCCCGCAAACACAACATGCAGAATTACAAATAGATGATCTTGATCATGAACGGAGCTCACAAGATCTAGACATGAAAGCACAAAGGAGGAGAACCAGCCATCTAGCTACTACATGGATCTGTAGTCCAAGGATGAACTACTCACGCATCACACCGGAGGCTTGCATGGTGATGAAGAAGGCCTCCAGGGTGAATTCCCCTCTCCGGCAGGGTGCCGGTAAGAGCTTTAGATCCCTCTCGATCAAGGGATGGAGATGACGATGGCTACAGACTCTTTCGTGGATTTTTGATCGGGCCCTTAGGGTTTTCGTCCCGAGGGCCATATATAGGTGGAAGGAGAGGCCGAGGGGGTGCCGGGAGCGGCCACACCACCCCCTGGCATGGGCCAGGCCTGGCCGCGCGGCTAGGTGGTCTGGTGGCCCCCTGGCCCCTCTCCGTCTCGTATTCTGGCACTTGATGACTTCTGAAAAAATAGGCACTTTGGCTTTTGTCCTGTCCAATTCTGAGAATATTCATTTTCTGACTTTCCTAGAACCAAAAACAGCAGAAAACAGGCAGCTGGCACTGTGGCTCTTGTTAATAGGTTAGTCCAAGAAATCATATGAAAAGTATTCCAAAGTTGGAACCAAACACAAGAAAGTGGATAAAACCAAGCATGGAACATCAAAAATTATAGATACATTTGCAATGTATCAACATCCCCAAGCTTAACTCCTGCTCGTCCTCGAGTAGGTAAGTGATAAAAAGAAAGAATAATTTTTGAGGTGACATGCACCATAAAAGACTTGATCAAAGTATTTGCAAAACATTCAAATCTGGGATAATAGTACTTCAATCATAACATGAAAGACAAAGTTCTAGCAATAAGCAAAGAAACTATGATGCAACATGAAAATGCACAAACAAAAGATTCATGAATAACAATGCTTTGCAAGACGTTTGTTTGTTTCACATAAAGAAAACATAGCATAATAGTATTCAGCTTGTCCCTCAATAGAGTAGCAAATATAAATGCATAGGACACCTTCAAAGTTCATAAGAGTGACTAGATAAAAACAAGCAATATCAAAGTATGCATCAATCAACTAGTCTTGGGACAATGCACATAGAACTAAGAATGGCCACCTGATGTCTACGCACTTCTATTCTTCTAGGCAGTTGTTGGGCCTCCAAGTGCAGAGGTTTGTAGAACAGCAGCAAGTTTTCCCTTAAGTGGATCACCCAAGGTTTATCGAACTTAGGGAGGAAGTGGTCAAAGGTATCCCCTCTCAAGCAACCCTGCAATCAAGATACAAGAAGTCTCTTGTGTCCCCAACACACCCAATACACTTGTCAGGTGTATAGGTGCACTAGTTCAGCGAAGAGATAGTGAAATACAAGTGGTATGGATAATTATAAGTGGTAACAGTGGTAGAAGATAGCTTGATGGCGTGGAAGAGACTAAAGGCAAACTGAAATAAAGATGGAAGCAAGCAAACATGTAACAGATCTAGTAGCAAACGGTGTTTCAATGCTTAGAAACAAGGCCTAGGGATCATACTTTCACTAGTGAACACTCTCATATAAATATCTTCTTTATGATACTACGCTGAACTACTCTCCGGTTGAACACTCTAATCGTTGGTAGGGCTATAACAGCACACCTCAAAGTAAGCATTTCCCATCTAGAAAACCCCACACTGTCACCTTGAGTACTAGATGAGTCCAACAAACATCACAATTTCATAGAAACACCCAACTCCAAATATAACTCATAACAAGTATTTGTAATCTCTAGCCTAAGTGCCACCATGGTGAGCACGCTGTCACTTTCACACACATGGGGAGAGCAGAGATTCATTAAAGCACTTGAGTAGCAAGGTAGATCTATAGATTACAAGGTCATGACCACAACAAGATCATGCATAGATAGAGAGATGAACACATAGCTACCGGTAGAACCCTTACCTCGAGAGAGAACTACTCCCTCCTCATCATGGGAATCAGAAATGGTGATGGAGATGGCGGTGGAGATCGATGGAGATAGCTCCGGGGGTACTTCCCTGTCCCGACAGGGTGCCGAAACAGAGACTTTCTGTCCCCCGAATGTCCCCTTCGGTGGTGGCGCTGCAGCGGAACTTTTCATGGATTTCTGGTTGACGATCTAGGGTTTTGGCTTCGGGAGGCTTCTTATAGGCCAGAGGGCAAGGTCGGTGGGCGGCCAGGGGGCCCACACCATGCCCTGGCGCGGCCTAGGTGGACCCGCGCCTAGGGCTAGTGTGGCCACCCTATGGCCCCTCTCCGACTCTCCTTCTGGCTCCGTGAGTCTTCCGGGAAAATAGTAACTTTGGCTTTTGTCCCGTCCAATTCCGAGAATATTCATTTTATGACTTTCCTGGAACCAAAAACAGCAGAAAACAGGCAGCTGGCACTGTGGCTCTTGTTAATAGGTTAGTCCAAGAAATCATATGAAAGTACTCGAAAGTTGGAACAAAACACAAGTAAGTGGATAAAACCAAGCATGGAACATAAAAAATTATAGATACATTTGCAATGTATCAACATCCCCAAGCTTAACTCCTGCTCTTCCTCGAGTAGGTAAATGATAAAAAGAAAGAATAATTTTTGAGGTGACATGCACCATCAAAGACTTGATCAAAGTTTTTGCAAAACTCAAAGCTGGGATCATAGTACTTCAATCATAACATGAAAGAAAAAGTTCTAGCAATAAGACAAAGAAACTATGTTGTAACATGAAAAGGCACAAACAAAAGTTTCATGAATAACAATGCTTTGCAAGACGTTTGTTTGTTTCACATAAAGAAAACATAGCATAGTAGTATTCAGCTTGTCCCTCAATAGAGTAGCAAATATAAATGCATAGGACACCTTCAAAGTTCATAAGAGTGACTAGATAAAAACAAGCAATATCAAAGTATGCATCAATCAACTAGTCTTGGGACAATGCACATAGAACTAAGAATGGCCACTATGCTCTCAAAGTAGGTGCATAAAGATCGAAGGTGGAGACTCAATATAATGGTGGAAAAAAGGCCTTTTGTAAAAGGAAGTAGGGATTCAAGTCTCATAAAGAGCTTCCAAAAATTATGGTACTTCTAGTTTTCAGCTCTCATTGCCCCTATCATAAGCATCTTGAAGGTGATTAAGGTTAAAGTGAACAAACTATGGTGTACATGCTTGACGAAGTATAAGTCAGAAATCTCATGTCCCTAGTATACGAGGGCCGCTCCTCATGCTACTCAAGTTTAGTAACCGGTAAGTTCTTGTCATCGTAAGTACATGTGAATCATTAAGAACCGCCAACAGGGTACCCCTTGCACATGATACGGGAGCTTTCCCATAATCAAAATGACAAGGCAAGCAGACAATGAGCATCTCAGCGATCTTTTTATTTGCTATCCATAGGTTTTTATTGAGGATGCTTCATAGAGTGCTCATTATGGTGATGCTGCAAGTTTCCACCATGATTAGGCATGGCTTAGGCTAGCGGTCCAGGCGTTTCTCCAACACACATACAAACTCCATGATCTTACAAGTTCCACATTTATTTCACACCGTCGGGATCCGTAAGCAAAAGAACATAATATCAACGGGGTACAAAGTACAAGTGCAATGTTGAAAGCGTTCCCCATGAAACATGGTTCTGCTAATTTCAACTTATAAAGCGCAAGCATATACGCAACAAAGAAGGACCCAATGGTTCAAGTTTATTAGAGGCAAAAAAGTAAAGTGTGCCATCAAGTTCGTTAGAGCTTTAATCACCAGTTTTATCATAACAAGTGGAAGGTAAACAAAAGCATGAATATACTTGGAGTAGCATAAGCTAGTACGTAGGTATGGTGGACTCTTTGGAAAAAATTTGGTTTAGGGAGTTGGATGCATGCGTGGAACTCATACTTTGTTGTGGAGGCTAGCACAAGACTGGGAGCGACAAACTAAGAGAGCAATAATGGCCATAATCATGCAGAGCGACAAAACATCATTGATCAAAGCATAAAGTGATACTACAAGTTGAAAACTAAAGGATCATGAAGGCTATGGTGACTTGAGATAGTCATAACATGGTGTGAGCATGCGCCAAGTCAACCCAAATAAAGCATCAAAGGAGAATACCACTATACTATGCATTAATATGATAAAACAATGCATGATTCATCCAAGGCACATTAAGCAATCTCAATTGTTTATAACAAGTCATGCTACAACAAAGAATACTAAGCATAAAGCCAAAACAATATCAATCATGGCATGACAAAGCATAGGCCACAATCCAAAACAAGCTCCTTTTTACCACTTAAGCATGCACTTTTCCTACTCTTTCCAATCCAAACCAAACTTATTTGAAACAACTCACAAAGATAATAGTCAATAAAGATCAGTGAGCTTGTCTCACAAATCCACAAAGAAGAACTAAAAAGTTCTAAGCTGAAAACACAAGAAAACTAAGGCTAAACATAGTGCTAGCAAAAGAGAACACTCACAGAAAAATAAGAATGAAAACTAGAGTGTTCTAGGCAATGAAAATGGAGCGTGTCTCTCTCCAAAAGAAGTGTGTTGGGATACTACCAACTTATTCAGCAAACTAAGCAAACCAAGCAAACAAAAACCAAAACGAAAACGAAAAATAAGACGCTCCAAGAAAAACACAAATGTGCATGAAACAATAAAAATGAAGCGTTTGGAAGAAACCTAGGATTTTTATTGATGAAGGAGGGGATGCCTTGGGCATACCCAAGCTTTGACGCTTGTACTTCTTGGATATTTCTTGGGGTGACACGCGTGGCATCCCCAAGCTTGAGCTTTAGTCCATCCTTCATCTTATTACTCATTCCTTCTATACACCTGAAAATTTTCCTTCATACAAAACTTCACACAATCTCATTAGCAACATTAGTGAACTTAAGATAAATAAGTCTTAAGGTTCAGTTCTAACACCAAATAAACTTCCATTAGAACACTAGCTACTGTAGAACTTCCCTCAAAAATCTCAATTCCCCAAAAGAACTCAAAAAGGAACCAACAAGAAGCAAATGCAGAAAATGGCAGAAATCTATCAAAACAGACCAGCAGATAAAGACAAATTTTTTCAAAGACCTTCTGTTGCTCAAATCAAAAAGTGTGAACTAACGAAAGTTAGATAACAACCTGGGGCAGAAGCACAAAAATTCACGCCTCCAAAATACATTCAGAGATTTCCCACGAATTTTTACGGTGAAGCACAGAAATCTGTTTCGGGACAGCAACTTTCCCAATCATTACTTCTCTCTCATTAGAGGTTACTTTTGGCACAAAAAGCAAATAACAAGGATAAGGAGAGGTTATTACAGGGGTAATAACTTCCAAGACTCAACTAAAACTCTTGGGTTATCTCCCAACAAGTACTTTTCTTTAACGCCTTTAAGTTAGGCATGATAGTTTGAGAAGATGCTCACATAGGAAATACGAATTGAAGTAAAAGAGAGCATCAAGAAGCAAATTCAAAGCACATTTAAGTCTAACCCACTTCCTATGCATCGGAATCTTGTAAAGAAACAAGTCATGAAAGCACAAATCAACAAGCATAGGAAAGCAAACAAGTGCAACTTTAAGACTTTCAACATAAATAGGGGGCACTTAATATTATTGAGATACATAGAACCATGTTTCCCTCTCTCATAATAACTTTCAGTAGCATCATGAACAAAATTAACAATATAACTATCACACAAAACATTCTTATCATGAGCCACATGCATAAAAGAATTAATACTCTCCACATAAACATAGTCATTCTTATTAATTATGGTGGGAGCAAATTCAACAAAATAGCTATCATTATTATTCTCATCACCATAATCATCAAATATAGGAGGCATATTGTAATCACAATAAATTTTCTCCTCAATAGTAGGTGGACTGAAAATATCATACTCATCAATGTAATCATCATATATTGGAGGCATAGTATCATCAAAGTAAACTTTCTCCTCCATGATTGGGGGACTAAAAAGATCATTTTCATCAAAACCAGCTTCCCCAAGCTTAGAATTTTCCATAGCATTAGCAATAATGGTGTCCAAAGAATTCATACTAATAACATTGCTATTAGAATGCAAATAAAGTTCCATAGGTTTTTTAATTTTCTCTTCAAACACTTCATGTCCTAGCTCAAGATAAATACTATAAAGCTCTCTAATTTTTTTGTTGTTTTCCATTAAGCCTAACTAATGAAAACAAGAAACAAAAATACAAAATTGCAGAATCTAAAGGAAATAACTTCGAGCACTCACACCAGAAAATAGGCGTTTGCCGTGGGAGGTTCTTCTTCTTTAATCCTCCGGTGTGAATACCTTTTACCTTACCTCCCCGGCAACGGCGCCAGAAAATAGCTTGATGTCTACGCACTTCTATTCTTGTAGACAGTTGTTGGGCCTCCAAGTGCAGAGGTTTGTAGAACAGCAGCAAGTTTTCCCTTAAGTGGATCACCCAAGGTTTATCGAACTCAGGGAGGAAGTGGTCAAAGGTATCCCCTCTCAAGCAACCCTGCAATCAAGATACAAGAAGTCTCTTGTGTCCCCAACACACCCAATACACTTGTCAGGTGTATAGGTGCACTAGTTCAGCGAAGAGATAGTGAAATACAAGTGGTATGGATAATTATAAGTGGTAACGGTGGTAGAAGATAGCTTGATGGCGTGGAAGAGACTAAAGGCAAACTGAAATAAAGATGGAAGCAAGCAAACATGTAACAGATCTAGTAGCAAACGGTGTTTCAATGCTTAGAAACAAGGCCTAGGGATCATACTTTCACTAGTGAACACTCTCATATAAATATCTTCTTCTTTATGATACTACGCTGAAATACTCTCCGGTTGAACACTCTAATCGTTGGTAGGGCTATAACAACACATCTCAAAGTAAGCCTTTCCCATCTAGAAAACCCCCACACTATCACCTTGAGTACTAGATGAGTCCAACAAACACCACAATTTCATAGAAACATCCAACTCCAAATATAACTCATAACAAGTATTTGTAATCTCTAGCCTAAGTGCCACCATGGTGAGCACGCTGTCACTTTCACACACATGGGGAGAGCAGAGATTCATTAAAGCACTTGAGTAGCAAGGTAGATCTATAGATTACAAGCTCATGACCACAACAAGATCATGCATAGATAGAGAGATGAACACATAGCTACCGGTAGAACCCTTAGCCTCAAGAGAGAACTACTCCCTCCTCATCATGGGAATCAGCAATGGTGATGGAGATGGCGGTGGAGATCGATGGAGATGGCTCCGGGGACACTTCCCCATCCCGGCAGGGTGCCGGAATAGAGACTTTCTGTCCCCCGAATCTCCCCTTCGGTGGCGGCGGCGCAGCAGAACTTTCCGTGGATTTCTGGTTGACGATCTAGGGTTTTGGCTTCGGGAGGCTTCTTATAGGCCAGAGGGCAAGGTCGGTGGGCAGCCAGGGGGCCCACACCATGCCCTGGCGCGGCCTAGGTGGACCCGCGCCTAGGGCTGGTGTGGCAACCCTATGGCCCCTCTCCGACTCTCCTTCTGGCTCCGTGAGTCTTCCGGGAAAATAGTAACTTTGGCTTTTGTCCCGTCCAATTCCGAGAATATTCATTTTCTGACTTTCCTGGAACCAAAAACAGCAGGAAACAGGCAGCTGGCACTGTGGCTCTTGTTAATAGGTTAGTCCAAGAAATCATATGAAAAGTACTCCAAAGTTGGAAGAAAACACAAGAAAGTGGATAAAACCAAGCATGGAACATCAAAAATTATAGATACATTTGCAATGTATCACCACTATGCTCTCAAAGTAGGTGCATAAAGATAGAAGGTGGACATTCTATGTAATGGTGGAAGAAAAGCCTTTGTAAAAGGAAGTAGGGATTAAAGTCTCATAAAGAGCTTCCAAAAATTATGGTACTTATAGCTTTCAGCTCTCATTGCCCCTATCATAAGCATCTTTAAGGTGATTAAGGTTAAAGTGACACAACTAAGAGGATATGCTTGACAAGTTATAAACCGAAATCTCATGCCCCTTACTTACGAAGACCGATCCTCATGCTACTCAACTTCTGTCACGAGTAAGCTCTTGTCATTGTAAGTATGTGTGTATCATTAAGAACCGCCAACGGGGTACCCCTTGCACATGATATGGGAGCTTTCCCATAATCAAAATGACAAGGCAAGCAGACAATGAGCATCTCAGCGATCTTTTTATTTGCTATTTGCATAGGTTTTTATTGAGGATGTTTCATAGAGTGCTCATTATGGTGATGCTGCAAGTTTCCACCATGATTAGGCATGGCTTAGGCTAGCGGCCTAGGCGTTTCTCTAACACACATACAAACTCCATGATCTTACAAGTTCCACTTTTATTTAACACCGCCGGGATCCGTAAGCAAAAGAACATGATATCAATGGGGTACAAAGTACAAGTGCCATGTTGAAAGCGTTCACCATGAAACATGGTTCTGCTAATAACAAGTTTAGCAACGGGGTACATCAAGTTCGTGGGAGCTTTAATCACTAGTTTTCTCATAACAAGTTTAATTTGGAAGGTAAACAAAAGCATGAATATACTTGGAATAGCATAAGCTAGTAGGTAGGTATGGTGGACTCTTTGGAATAACTTGGTTTAGGGAGTTGGATGCATGAGTGCAACTCATACTTTGTTGTGGAGGCTAGCAAACGACTGGGATCGACAAACTAAGAGAGCAATAATGGCCATAATCATGCAGAGCGACAAAACATCATTGATCAAAGCATAAAGTGATACTTCAAGTTGAAAACTAAAGGGTCATAAAGGCTACGGTGACTTGAGATAGTCATAACATGGTGTGAGCATGTGCCAAGTCAACCCAAATAAAGCATCAAAGGAGAATACCACTATACTATGCTTTAATATGCTAAAACAACACATGATTCATCCAAGGCACATTACGCAATCTCACTTGTTTATAACAAGTCATGCTACAGCAAAGAATACTAAGCATAAAGCCAAAACAATATCAAACATGGCATGACAAAGCATAGGCCATAGACAAAAACGAGCTCTTTTTACCACATAAGCATGAACTTTCCTACTCTTTTCCAAACCAAACCAAACTATTTGCAAACCAATGTATGAAAGAGGGGGTCCAACCAATTTATTCAGAAAACTAAGCAAACCAAGCAAACGAAAAAGAAGACGCTTCAAGAAAAACACAAGTGTGCATGAAACAATAAAAATGAAGCGTTTGGAAGAAACCTAGGATTTTTATTGATGAAGAAGGGGATGCCTTGGGCACCCCCAAGATTTGATGCTTGTACTTCTTGGATATTTCTTGGGGTGACACGCGTGGCATCCCCAAGCTTGAGCTTTAGCCCATCCTTCATCTCATTACTCATTCCTTCCATACACCTGAATTTTTTCCTTCATACAAAACTTCACACAATATTTATTAGCAACATTAGTGCACTCAAGATAAGTAAGTCTTGAGGTTCAGTTCTAACACCAAATAAACTTCCATTAGAACACTAGCTACTGTAGCACTTCCCTCAAAAAGCTCAATTCCCCAAAAGAACTCAAAAAAGGAACCCACAAGAAGCAAATGCAGAAAATGGCAGAAATCTGTCAAACAGACCAGCAGGTAAAGACGAATTTTTTCGAAGACTTTCTGTTGCTCAAATCAAAAAGTGTTGAACCAGTAGGAGCAAGGAAACACCCCAAAGGTGTTACTAGCTGAGCTTTGGCAGGGCGCACTACTGGTGCTAGTAGCAACGTGGAGACCTGCACAACACAACCACAGAACTTTGTCCCCAACTTGCAATGAGGTTGTCAATCTCACCGTGTTTTGTGGTAAACAAAGGATTAAACGTATCGAATGGAAAGAAGTAAAAGTTTGTAGAAAGTAAACACAAAGAAGTAAACAGTTGTAGATTGTATGTAAAGAAAAAGGACCGGGATCCATAGTTCACTAGATGTGGCTCTCCTTAAGATAGATAACATGCTGGGTGAACAAATTACAGCGGGGCAATTGACAAACACCGAGAAAGCAATACATGCATATACTAATCATCTTGACTCCTTTGAGACTTGATTGGGCATTACAACATTATACATAGACCGCCATCCAATTGCATCTATGACTAATAATCCACCTTCAGGTTATCATCCGAACCCCCTCTAGTATTAAGTTGTAAGCAACAGATTATTGCTTTACGAACTGCGTGTAAAGTAAACAATACGATTGTTCTATGAACAAAGGATTGTTGTTTTCTCCCTAGTAGCAACAGCACATCTAGTACCTTAGAGATTTCTGTCACTTCCCCAGATTACTAGAGGCATGAACCCACTATCGAGCATAAATACTAACTCTTGGAGTTGCTAGCATCTACTCGGCCAAGATAGCTACTAACAACGGAAAGCAAGATCACGAATAACAAAGACATGATAGAATCAATAATCAATCTGAAATAGCATCTCAATATCTATCGGATCCCCGCAAACACAACTTGTAGAATTACAAATAGATGATCTTGATCATGAATGGAGCTCACAAGATCTAGACATGAAAGCACAAAGGAGGAGAACCAGCCATCTAGCTACTACATGGATCCGTAGTCCAAGGATGAACTACTCACGCATCACACCGAAGGCTTGCATGGTGATGAAGACGGCCTCCAGGGTGAATTCCCCTCTCCGCAGGGTGCCGGGAAGAGCTTCAGATCCCTCCCGATCTAGGGATGGAGATGACAGTGGCTACAGACTCTTTCGTGGATTTTTGATCGGGCCCTTAGGGTTTTCGTCCTGAGGGCAATATATAGGCGGAAGGAGAGGCCGAGGGGGTGCCGAGAGCGGCCACACCACCCCCTGGCACGGGCCAGGCCTGGCCGCGCGGCTAGGTGGTCTGGTGGCCCCCTGGCCCCTCTCCGTCTCGTATTCTGGCACTTGATGACTTCTGAAAAAAAGGCACTTTGGCTTTTGTCCTGTCCAATTCTGAGAATATTCATTTTCTGACTTTCCTAGAACCAAAAACAGCAGAAAACAGGCAGCTGGCACTGTGACTCTTGTTAATAGGTTAGTCCAAGAAATCATATAAAAAGTACTCCAAAGTTGGAACCAAACACAAGAAAGTGGATAAAACCAAGCATGGAACATCAAAAATTATAGATACATTTGCAATGTATCAGAGACACTTACCCGAAAGCATAAGGCTCCGACAGTTTCCATCGGCACAAAGGATGTGCCCGTTGTGAAGAGGTAACTTTCTTCACAATGTCTCTATATTTTATTTCTCATTCTTTCTGAAGTGTAACGATCTTTATTCTATTACCTCCTCGGAGCTAAAAAGCTCACCAAGGGCAAGGGGAAAGGAGGCTCGTCGAAACCCATGCGCTAGTCAAAGTTGAATTTGACTTCTCCTATAACAGCGCCTCCGACTCCTGCCCCGCAACCTTCTACAACACCGGAGATCACTCCATCCTCGTCTATCGCAGACGATCCGGCTCTTCATTCTGAGCCTGCGAACCTTGCTTCGCAGACCAACGTCACCATGGGTGACTCGGAAGTTGATAAGGGTGAACCCTCAAAGGGTAATGATCCCTCGGCAACGGTTTTTGCCGACAACCTCCTTAGCAATCCGGGTCTTGCCAAACTTGGCATTACTCGGAAATCTGCAGAGGAGATCCAACGGCTAGCCCAGCAATGCTTGGAAAGTCAGAACATCACCACCGAAGAGGAGGCATAAGAAGTAGAGGACATAAAGTACTCTGAACTTCTTGAGCAGATTCGTCTTTGTGATGAGAGGCTGAAAGCCGGTGTGGCTTCTCCTCCACTGGTAATCCTGCTGACCCTCGCCGAGGAGGTTAGCACCGAGGTGAACATGAGCTTAAGCAAGCTTACTCATGAACATCATGTAAGTCGGATTTCCAACTCACCTTTTTTACTTTATTTCATATCATATCCTCTAGCCCCCAAGCATGAAGTTGGATAGACAATCCAGATTTATGCTTTCATAGGATGCCAAAGAATGAACTAATGTAGCCAACAAGGCTTGTGCTGATATTAGTAAAAATATTAGCCCGAGTCTTTAGTAGACTTCTGACTCTGGGTATTATTCTGACTTACAGAAAGTTAATTCGTATAACCAGGAATTATTGAAGAATATTTGTAACAAGCGGAGAGAGATCAGGGCTCTCCAGCTTGAAAATGCTCAATTAAAGGTGTCAAGGGATGAGGCTGAAGGTAATCATTTTAGTCCTTAACCTTGCTCTTTTCTGCTTTCATAGTCGAATTACCTATTCAACTGTTGTTCTTTTGCTTACAACACTGGTCAAACAATCATGTGCCATGATTGAAGAGGCCGAAAATCTCAAGACCCTAGAGGTGGAGAATGCTGACTTACGTCAAGAGCTGAATAAGCTTAAGGCGGATCACGAGCATAACATTGCACAAGTCCTCGAATCCTCCTCCATGGACACTGAAGAACGTGATCGAAGGATCGCGACCCAGGATCAAAAAATCTCGGATATCAATGATGCATTATTCAGAGAGAAGGACATCACCGAGGCACTCCGGGCTGAACTCCAGAGCCTTAGGGCGGAGAATACCAAAGTTGACAATGTCATCTTCGGTATGTTTCCTACTTCCTGACTTTCTGCTTTTCCGACTCTAGGAGTTCAGACATATTTTCTAACCTTTGCCTTATATGCGCATGTCCTCTGAATTTACTGGATTCTTCCTCCACTGAGTCTCGCACCAGTCGGCGACTTGCTTCACGATTTCTACCAATCTTTGGAGGATATTGGCGAAGTACTCAAGGTTCTGGACATGAACAAAATGTCTGGCTTTGAGGTGTGAGACAAGGCCAAGGAGATGCCCCAGCTCATCTAGGATTGGAACATGTCCTACGCACGAACCGCAGCGCAGAGCGCCCTCACCATGGTTATGAGCCACCATAGAAACATGGAAATCTGGCAAGTAACCAGAGGGTACTGTAAAGTGGATGAAGACGGACATGAACAAAACATCAAGGCCATCATGGACTCCTATGCCGTATATAGATGCCACGTAGCTGATTTGACCAGCTACGACACTCCTTTCTTCACTCGCGTGGAGACGCCTCCTCCGCCTGTTGAAGAAACAACCAAAGTTTCCGTAGACGAGCACACCATTTCAGATTTGAACGTCTCGGAAAGATATCAAGGCGAGGTCAATGTCTCTAGTGATCATGCAGCTCCTACCTCTTCTCCTGCATCGTAAAGTACCAGAAACAATGATGTGTTATTTTGAAACAATTTGGGTTGTAAATAAATGGTGTGATACTTTTGCTAGTGCTAAGATTTGCTACTTCTATTTAGCACTTTTGGCTTTATTTTGATGTGCCTGGAATGTTTACATAAGCACTTTATGTTTTTGTCTATACTTATCATTTATCTGGCTTTCCGCCTCGTCCCTTTTGTGAGCCGGCCAACTTTCAACACGGAAGCTTTGCCGAGCAACGGAGCTCAATTGCTAAACCAGTCTAAACTCGGAAACAAATCCGTCTTCTAGTACCAATAATTCACTACTCGAAAAATGCCGCATCCGGCAATCAGATAAAGAACCAAAGTACAAACTAGAAAAAAATTATACCCGAAGGTAACATTTTTAGAATCAGAAATCTTAACCAGAACAAACATGAGCATAAAGTACTCTCAAGTATTGTGGGTTTTCGACTGTGACATGATCATTCGGAAATAAGATGGTAATATAAAACTTCTCAGAAAATTTTGAGGCAACCAACACTTTATTTCTCATTGAACATGTACACATATATGATTATACAGAAAGAAAATTTAAGAATAAAAGGGACATAGTTGAGCAATATTCCACGGTCTGTCTAATTCTTCTGGGTTTGTACTACCTCTAGCTCTCTTTCTTTTCTTAGTAGCGGGTCTTTCTTTGACTGGCCACATATCAGTTAGATAGTAAGAACCATTGTGCAATACTCGACTAACTAAAAAGGGCCCTCCCATACTGGGGAAAGTTTGTGCTTTCTTTTCTGCACAAGTCGGAGAACCAAATTGCCTTTATTGAAAGACCAGTTTTTGACTCTCTGGCTATGATACTTGCGTAACTTCTGCTGATAGGTTGTTGATCTCATCTCAGCAATGACGCGAACTTCTTTGATTAAATTGAGATCATTTTGTCGAGAAATTTCGACATCCACTTCAATATACGTAGCAACTTGGGCAGAAGTATGAATCAAATCACTAGGAAGAACTGCTTCTGCACCATAGACCAAGAAGAAATGTGTGTATCCGGTTGACCTATTCAGAGTTGTTCGTAAACGACATATAACAAAAGGTAATTCTTCTACCCAAGCCCCCGCAGCACGACGTAGTGGTGCTTCGAGTCTTAGTTTCAGGCCTTGTAGGATTAAACCATTTGCTCTTTCGACTTGTCCATTAGCCTGTGGATATGCAACTAATGCAGTGTCAAGCCGGATATTTTGTTCATCACAGAATTCGGCAAGTTCTCCCATAGAAAAATTACTCCCGTTGTCCGTGATAATGCTATGTGGATAACCGTATCGGATTATAACATCCTCGACAAAACTTCTGTCTATTGCTCCATCACAGCTGGTGACGGGTTTAGCCTCAATTCATTTTGTGAATTTATCCACCATCACTAAGAGATGAGTAAATCCACTTGGAGCCTGTTTAAATGGTCCTACCATGTCAAGCTCCCAGACCGTGAAAGGCCATGTTATAGGTACTGTTCGCAGCTGATCAACCAAAACATGAGCTTGTTTGGCGTACTTTTGGCAGCCTTTACACGTCTTGACTAGCCGTTCGGTATCTGCCTTAGCTGTAAGCCAGAAAAATCCACGCCTGAAAGCCTTTGCCCCTAAAGACTTGGCTGCAACGTGATGGCCGTATTCGCCTTCGTGGATCTCTCGTAAGGTTTCCACTCCTTCTTCGGAAGATACACAGTGCTGAAAGACCCCAGATACACTTCGCTTATAGAGCTCACCATTTACTATTGTATAGGTTTTTGCTCATCGGATAATCTGCCGGCTCAGAAACTCGTCTTCGGGTAATTTTACATCTACCAAGTAATCAAGGTAGGGTTGAGTCTAGCTGGGAATTACAACTAGAACTGCCACTAAAGGTGAGTCAGATTTGGTAGGATATTCCTCATCTACTCCTTTTATAGAGGGAACTTTGAGGTGCTCTAAAAAAGCGCCTTCCAGGACCTTTTTTCGTGCAGAACCTATTCGAGATAATGCATCTGTTTCCTCATTTTCTGTTTAAGGGATGTGTTGAACCTCAAACCCTTCGAACGATTTAGATAGTTCATCCACGACAACTCTATATGATGCCATGTGTTTATTTGCATTACAGATATCCGACACTTGTTGGGCAACAAGATCCGAATCTCCATAAAATATTAATCATCGGATGCCGATGTCCTTAGCAATCCGGATTCCATGCAACAATGCTTCCTATTTGGCAATGTTATTTGTTGCCGTGAAGTGGATCTGCAGCACATAGAAAAGTTTATCTCATTGGGGTGACTTGAGCACCACGCTAGCCCCCGAGCCCCCGAGCGCCTTAGACCCGTCAAAATGTAAGGTCCAGTACTCCGACTCTGGGAGGGTCATATTCTCCATTGTCTCTGTCCAATCAACGACAAAGTCAGCGAGGATTTGGGATTTGATTGTTGTACGAGGTTTGTACTCAATGTCGAAAGTTGAAAGCTCTATGCCCTATTTTGCGACACGTCTTGTAGCATCGTTGTTGTTGATTATATCTCTCATGGGAGTTGTACTCACCACGGTAATTGGATGTTCCTGAAAATAATGTCGTAACTTGCGGGATGCGAAAAACACACCATAAGCCAGCTTTTGATAATGCGGATACCGCTGCTTTGATTTAGTTAGGACTTCGCTGAGGTAATAAGTCGGACGTTGCACCAGGTGTTCCTGTTTTTCCTCTGGTATCTCCACCACCATGATGACACTGACGACTCTGTTTGTCATAGCGAGATAGAGCAACATCGGTTCCCGAGGTTCCGGTGCTACAAAGATAGGAGCAGATGAGAGTACTCTTTTCAGATCTTGTAGTGCAGCTTCAACTTCGTCGGTCCAGACAAAATCCTTGATCTTTTTCAGGAGTTTATACAATGGTGCGGCTCTTTCACCAAGCCGGCTTACAAATCGACTGACTGCAGCAATACAACCAGTTAGTCTTTGTACGTCCTTCAGGCGAGTTGGCCTGGAAATATTGAGTATAGCCTTTATTTTGTCTCGGTTCACCTCTATGCCTCTTTGAGACACGATGAAACCTAACAATTTTCCAGCTAGTATTCCAAAGAAACATTTCTTTGGGTTAAACATTATGTTGTATTTTCATAGATTAGCGAACGTTTCCTCCAAGTCGGAAATTAAGGTTTCCTTCTTTTTAGACATCACCACTATGTCATCCACATATGCATCTACATTGCGTCTGATTTGATCGTGGAGGCAATGCTGCATAGTGCGCTGGTATGTAGCTCCTGCATTCTTGAGCCCAAAGGGCATTGTAACGAAACAGAAGGTTCCAAAGGGGGTTATGAATGAAGTTTTGACTTTGTCTGATTCCTTCATCCGAATTTGGTGATAACCGGAATATGCATCAAGAAAACATAGGAGTTCCCAGCCTATCGTAGAATCAATAACTTAATCAATTCTAGGCTGAACGAACGGATATTTGGGACAAGCCTTGTTCAAGGCAGTATAATCAACACACATCCTTAAATCAGTGGTGTCCTTTCCAGGGATCATTACAGGATTGGCCGACCACTCAGTCTGGATGACCTCTTCTATGAATCCAACTAACTCGAGCCAAGCTAGTTCCTTAGCTATTGCTTTTCCCTTTTCATCGCCGAAACATCGTAAGCACTGTTTGACGGGTTTAGCATTTGGGTGTACATTTAGAGAGTGCTCGACAAGTTCCCTAGGTACTCCGGTCATGTCAGATGGCTGCCATGTGAAGATATCTTGATTTGCTTGGAGGACTTGACGAGCACGCTTTCCTATGCGCTATCTAAACCTACACCTATCTGGGTCACCTTGGAGGGGCCATCATCCTTCAACGGCGTCGTCTTTGTCTCTTATGATGCCTTGAACTCCGGAGTCGGCTTTTTCACCTCCTTCTTCATCGTGGGCATATCGGATGGGTTGATGGTCTTCTTCATCTGCTGGTACTCCTGGGCATGCAGTACGGCTTCAGCAAAGGCGGCATTTCTAGCATTTCCATCCTCGCACTCTCGTGCTTTCTTCGGGTCTCCCCTGATGGTGATCACGCCCTTTGGACCTGGAGTTTTCATCATATTGTAAATGTAACACGGACGAGCCATAAAAGCCTAGTAAACCGGATGTCCGAATATAGCGTGGTATGCGCTCTTGAACGGGACCACTTCGAAGGAAATTGCTTCTGTCCGATAATTCTTTGGAGTTCCAAAAGTAACATCCAAAGTGATCTCTCCCAGGGAATTTTCTTCTCTTCCTGGGACAACCCCGTGAAATATCACGGTGCTATGATTCAGCTGCGTTTTCGAGATCCTCATCCGACGCAGTGTTTCGATGTAGAGGATGTTGATGCTGCAGCCGCCGTCCATGAGAGTCTTGGAGAAACCATAGTCGTCAATAAGTGGATTGACAACTAAGGCGTATTTTCCTTGCATGTGCAACTTAGGCGGATGATCAGCGCGATCAAAGGTGATTGTCACTTCCGACCAGTCCAAGAATTGAGGGACAGCCAAAACAATTGCGTTGAGCTCATGCAAAACTGCCTTCTTGACCTTACCTGGTTGAGACCCAAGGAAAGTGACATAAGTGTCTTTCTTTGTTGGGAAGTTCTTCTTTCCATCCGACTTGGAATTTGAAGGGTCAGCTTCCTCCATGTCGGAATCTCCCTTGGTCTCCTTTTCTTTTTCGGGATTCTTCTTTCCCTTCTTCCGCTTAGCCCTATAGCCAATAGAGTCATCTTTTTTGATGTCGTCATTGAAACGACACTCAGCATTTGTGTGGGATGAGCCACCGTTGGCATCTAAGTGATGCACACACGGGTTGTTGGCAATGTCGGCCCAGGAGTAGGTTTTGCCGAGTTGCTGGTCTCCTCTACCCTGGACTCATGACATCCCACGACCGCGTCCGCGACCGCCTCCAAGCCCTCCTCGTCCTCTAGACCTGAAAGTAGCATTGACAATTGCGGTTTCCGTGTTGGTTTTTTTTCTTCCGAGGTGTTCTTGCGCTTCTGAGCTTGTTGCTTCGGTTGTTTTGCCGACTATGGTACCGCTAGGACGTTTAGTAGTCCTTCCGCATCGTCGGTGTCATCTGCATATTTGCTTGCCGTTTCTATCATATCTCCCAGAACGGTGACCTTGTCACACTTCAAGCGGTGATGTAGTAAACCAATTGGGAGTCCTGCAATGAAAGCTTCAATCGCAGTTTGATCATTTACCCCTTCACAGGAGTTCTTGGTGTCGATCCATCGTCCAGGTAATCTCGACAAGTTTCTCCAGCTTTCTGGGTGCAACGTTGTAGGTCTCCTACCGTACATGGCCTCCGATATGTGCCTTCAAAATTCCGAAAGAACCCGCTTTGCATATCATACCAGTTGTGGATGGTATTCTCCGGAAGTTTATTGAGCCATGACCATGCTGTCTTTCGCAGCATAAGTGGGAGATACCGGGTCGCGACCAAGCTATTTCTGCCTTTGGCGATGCAACAAGCCTAGAAAAAATCCCGGAGCCAAGTATCTGGCCGGGCCACTCCATCGTAGGCTTGGATGTGTCTTGAGATAGCAAATCCTTTCGGAAAGTGTGTTTGTCGAATTCGTGGTCCGAAGCATTTTGGACCCACATAGCTATCGCCGTTCTCGTAGTGCCGCGCCTCTATGTTAGAGTTGATCCGGTGTCTCGCGTCACTTGGTGACAGGGAACGCCATCTTGGTTGTTCGCTATGGCTGTAGTGCCTTGGAGCCATACTTCTGCTTCTGCCACCACCTCCTCCACCATGACGCCCTCCTTGGCCTCCTTGAGAGCCGTTGTGATGGCTGCTTGGCGGAGAGGGTGGTGCAGGTGGATTGTTCTCGGCTGATCGTCGGCGTCCATCCGGAGCGTCAATATTTCGGTTCCGGGGAGGGTCTTCATTACGATGAGCCCCCTGCCAGCTTGACTCGGCACGGTGTTTGTCGTTCCTCCCACTGTGGTGGTGTTTTGCCGGACGGCTTGTATGTCTAGGAGGTAACATCCTTTGCCGGTCCTCCTCCCGACGTTGCTCTTTGTCGTCTTCCATGTGATTGTTCGACTCTCGCCGGGGAGGGTGTCTCAGAACCAGTGCCGCAATAGCGTCTCGCTCTGCGGCTAGAGCAACATTGCTCCAGTCATGCGCGGTTATGTGCTGCTGCCTTGAAGATCCGGTTCTTGAGTAGTTATCTTCCCAACAGTTGGAACGATAATGTTGTTTCGGGACTCGTTGGGGCCTAATGTCATTCTAGGCCGGATCCGTGCAACATTGGTCTGATTGAGAAACCAGTTTTTCGCTTCCAGATTTCGCGACCTTTTGTTGCTCCAGTCCCTTGGTGAGGAGCTTCACGCCCAACCGGATTCGATCTGGGTTTGGATTGTTTGCTAGGATATCTCGAGCTGCAGCGGTGTTTTCCACTAGCATGCCATACACCAGATCTCCCTTGCTATCCAGTCGAGGTTCTCCTTTGACAGCATCGTCTCCTTCAAAGTGGGTCTTGTGGACTTCCGGATTTCTGTTAGCCCGCACGGGGCCGTTTTGGGTCTTCTGATGCTGCAGGGAGTTGAACTGCCCCGCAGATGCAATGTGCTTCTTCTCTTCCATAAGGTTGTTAGCCTCATCCAGGAGTACTTGACAACGCACTTCTAGGGCTTGAGCCCTTTCTTCCAATTCTGCAGGTGTAAGCTCTGCAGCTGTAGGGATAGGCATAGTTAACGCAACATCAATGAGTTTACGGGCACCAGCAGTAACCACGTATCCATCCACCGGAGTTTCCTTTGGCTCATCTGGGATTAGAGCTCCATCCGAGTCTTCTTCATATTCCTCGACAACCACTTCCTCCGCTGGAGGATCTTTTGCCGGGGTCTTGTTCTTCTTGTTCTTCTTATTTGCCTTCTTGGTAGCGTTGGTAGCAAAGACAGCTTTGGGTTTGTTTCCTGGAGTCAAGCTCCGAGTGGTACTTTCGGACATCTGTACGTCGGGATTATCTCCGAGATCCATGTCCTCCTGTGCTTTGGGAGAGTTTTCTCCGGATCCTTCGTCCATGGCTTCTCCTTCTTCTGCAACTTTGGAGTTGAACTCTTCGTATTCCACGGAGAACTTTCGGAAATCCGCCGACGTCATGGAATCATCTGAAGATGCCGGTAAGTCGGTGTTTGTTCCGATTGCCTCCAACATCGAGTCTTTGTTGTCTCCAGCATCGGCAGAGCCGGATCCGGATCCGGATCCAACATATTCGACAAAGTGCGACGCGTGCGTCCTGAGGTAGTTGCGGCTCTCCTTGTGGGCTTCCTTGAAACGCCTGATGGTCTCGAGAACCTCATCCACGTCTTTACCTTGCAGCATTATGCGCCTCAACGTGTGCATCGGGAAGGGTTGATCTGTTCCGGCATTGGCAGAGCCAGAACCAAAGTTGTTGTCTTGCTCCTCCTAGATTTCGACCTCGGCGGGTAGATCGATCTAGAATTCGACCTTGCTAGGGAGATCCACTCCAGATTCGACTTGCACCGCAAGATCTGTTTCAAGCTCAGCTTTCTCCACTATCTCCGCGATAGGTGCAGGCTGGGTGGGATTAGTGTTTTCCAAGATCCGGAACTCTGCCACTTCTGCGGATAAAGTGGACCCAAAAACTTCTTCTGCCTCTATCATCACGACTGGAATGGGTCAGCGAAACCGATGTACACATCGATCTCGCCAAAGGACATGATGGTGTAGGCAGTCACGACCTCCCTAGCCGGAATCCAGGTCTCGTCAAGAACGATGAGAGGGCGCGACTGACGGCGATGGTCTCATCGATTCCGATTCTTATAGATTCCGCTCGGAACGTAGATCCGAAGTTCACTTGCCCCACGATAGGCATCAACTATCGTCGGATTGATGACAAGTACGCCATGAGAGGGTACTCGAGGCGTGCAGAAGAGAGGGGTGTGAGCCGTACGGTATTCCAGGACGGTGATCACACAAGTTTACCCAGGTTCGAATCCGTCGGCTTTGGATGGATCCTACTCCTGCTAGCAATCCAGTAATACAGTAGAGCCAAAATATGGGTTACAAGGGTTTCGCCTGTGCGAGTTGAGATTGTAGACTATTGTCAGGTTCCCTAAAGGCTTACCCTAGGGTGGCTTATATAGATATCCGGCCTACGGTTTACAGGAGAGACCTATCCAGCTATAACTAAGAGTCGGTTACAGAGTACATCTTAAACTACAAGTAACATAACATGCCTATGTCGGTAAGTATTATAGGTCTTCCGGTAGCCAGACTGAACTCCGTCTCTTCTCCCTGACTGGGCCGCCCGTGAAGCAAAGCTCTAACCCGAAGTGGGTCACCCTGGTCAGTGAGACACAGTGAGAATATCTGAAAAGTATATCATCAAAAAACCGGATGCCTCTCCTGACCGTCCAATAGTTAGCCGGGGGGCACAAACCGGTCCGGCATATACTCAGCACGCACCAGCATACATGCTCCAGAAGTCGCCACCGCCATCTTCCACCAACCCATCTTATCAGGCCTGCCGTGAGTCCATCAAGACACGTCCATGCTAGAACTTTGTATACCCTAGCCAATTGTTGGTGAAGCGGTCCTATATAGCACGCACACATGCTAAAGTGCATTGCTTCCACAATCTCATTTACAAGCACGTGTGTATCATATGTACATACTAATATAGTAGTATGTTTATGAAACAGAGGGAGCGGTACTGTAGTACTATGAGAAAGAAACGAACGAGATACAGTCAAGATTGCAACTTAGTCCACCACAAAGATTCACCATTTACATCAACATGTCTCACCTAGCTAGGTTGTGAAAACAACCGTCAAATCCACCTCATCGACCACCCCACCCGTCTCTGCAACGAACGTGGCCGGGTCTATACCCTCAGCCGAGACCCCTTCCTCAACACGGGCCATCCACAAGGCGATTTTGTCCGTCGGCATCACCGGCGCCTTGTGTCGCGCCAGCAGCGTCACGGTGACGCTGCACCGAGACCGAGGCGGCACCACGCCCTGGCTCGGCTCTACACGGTATTTGTAATGTGCATTTGCCGTGTGGACGATGAAGGCGATGTGGTCGTCCCTCTCGTTGGTTAGCTGGAGTGTGCGTGGTATCTGCGTGTTCAGCTCGAAGGGTAGGCATAGCTCCAGCGGGTCCAAGCTGAGCAGCTCCCATTCGTAAGGGCTTATCTGCGTGAAAACCAGAGAGCATTAGTGGCATAAATTAAAAGTGGGATTTGGACGGAATCCCACTTTGACACCTTATATAGTCATAAATGGTGCATGCCTCAAACCATTAGTCCATCCATAACCGAGTTTTGGATTTAGGGAGCACACATGCCTGGTCAACCGTAGATTCATTAGCACTCCCTATGTCCTCCTTCCTGCTTCCCATTCCATTATTGAGCTGATTGACTATGTCCCGTATAAAAGGTCTTGATCTGGAATCTTCGGCCATGCATCTTACCGCAAGTTCAATGCATGTATTCACTTGTTGGCGTCCCAGTGGTGGGTACTTGCCTGATTTGTTCCACATGTGCCTCCATCTCCTAAGCACCTGCCATTTCAGGAAGGGCACTTGCAATAGTCAACGTTACCCACATACTACTAACTTGGAAAAAATAATAACAACATGCTTTTTTGTTTGTTGGTTTGAGGTAGCTTATCACCTGCACCACCCGATAACAATGTGAAGAGACAGGTCAAAATTGCGACAAAATTGTGACGAGCTCCTTAATTATAACACCCAGTGCATAGATGTCTGACTTGAATGACAATTCACCTTGGTGAATGTATTCCGGAGCACAATATCCTCTGCATGAAAGGTATGATGTGCATTATTATGGAGTATATCAAAGAAAGTAAATCACGCTCACGGCCACTAAAACTTGGCCGAAAAGGCTACTACAAGCACCAAACCAGTAGTAATCACCTAATCATAGTTATCATGGGTGTATTTTAATACTAACTAGATACTAAAACATGTCTACAAATTAAAGTCACTTATTTTAGGAAGGAGGGAGTATAAGAAAATGGATTGGTATGAGCATCCAAGGAAACAATACATGGCCCCTCAACGCATGCATCACTTACAACGACATAAGACGTTCTTTAGTGACGGCTCGTGATATCCCATCAAGGTGTCTTGATATACCAAAATCGGTAATCTTCGGTACCATGAAATCATTTAACAGTATGTTGGCTGGTTTGAGATCCATATGGACTATGCCCTTTTCTGTGTGAAGATACAACAGGCCTTCACAAATTCCCCCAATAATTTGATAACGTGCATGCCACTCGAGGCCCCTTAATTCATCTGCATATAAGTAGAAAAGGGAATTTTAGTAAGAGGCCATGGAATATTTCAATGTTTTATATGTACATGCTGCATTTGATGGGTCGTTCTTACTTTCCAGTTTATTCCTTATGATTTGTCAATCTTGGAACATAACTAGGAGAGTATAAGCAGAAAAGGGAAGATAGTGAGATAAATACAGCAACTTTTTCGTACCGGTAATATGGTTATCAAGGCTTCCTTTGCTGATATACTCAAAACAGAGCAGCCTTTCTCTCATTTCAACATAAATATATTTATCATATCTTCCGGATCCTTCTGATTTGATGGCTTTGTACTCTGTATGAGCGCAAAAGCCCAGAAATCGTACTATATTTGGGTGCTTAACATTCATCAAAAAGTTAGCCTCACGATGAAATGGCCCATCTTCGATTGTATGGCTGTTAAAAAGCTTCTTAATAGCAACACAGCCGTTTTGAAGAACTCCCTGCTTCACTTTGTCATGTTAGCACACCAATGCACTTCTCCGGTTTTCTGTGAACATAAATTATAGTGCAGGGGTTTGAAAATTTTCTTCTACCTTGAAAACAATTCCAAATCCGCCATAGCCAATTGTTCGCTCATCTGAAAAATTGTTTGTAATGTCTTGTAGAAGCGTAAATGGTAGATTTGTTGGCTCGGAGCTCCCCTCAAGCATTATAAGCTCCAGGATGCTAGGAGTCATACATTTGATTTCCAATCTAGTTACACATCACTTGCAAAATTAGACAAAGGACACACTAATTTCCATCACCAATAAAGCAAAATTCATTTATTCATAGAAGCATGGAAATTGTACAATAAACTCAAATTATTATGTGTCGAACTGCTGATAGCTTAAATAATCAATGTAGTGGTAACCTTCTTCTTTTTGTCAGATGACATTGTTGCGGAAAACCTAAGTGTCCAGTTTTCCAGTGTCATTCTAGACTTGTTTAGGCCTTTAGGGTTTTGTTGAAGCTTTCAAACACACCTTTGTATACATGTATTGCGGTATAGAAAATTCACTATCGTGTAAAAACTCTTGGCAATGATAAGCCTATATATATAGAATTTATTGCTACTATCACATTCCCATGCAAATCTACATAACTTTCTCAGATGGGAGCGTGTCGTAGTTACCTGTCGCTCGAAGCATAAGGTAAACTATGGTCCTCATCTAGAGGCTCAAATTCAAGAGCGGAGTCACGCAGTTTCTGCATTATCGGGGAAAACTATATGTGAGATGTAATAAATCCAATATCAAATATTAGATTTCAACTTAAATATGATGTGCGTGTGCGCGCGCGTGCGTGTGTGCGTCCAAAAGAAACCGCATGTCACAAATCTTCAAAGTGGAATTTAATTAGTAAACTGGAGTGTACCAAACCCACCAAAAGTTGTAGAACATCTAAGCAAGCAACTAGCATCTCATCTGTTCATAAAGAAGTAGTTAGATCGATACACAATATACATACCAAATATAGGGAATCTTATGTTTAAAAGAGTCAGGTTTTACCTCCATTAAGAACAGGAATATGCAAGAATTTTCCAGAGTCCATAAGGCGTAAAGCATCAAGGATTGTTGCATCTAATGTAGCACAATTGGGGTGTAGAGTCATTACCTTGATAAAAATGGCATCTAACATTGTGAGTATGGTATGAATTATATATATGTAAAACTTTGGGGCCTTTTGAAGTAAGGAATCACAGAGCCAGAGAAAACACCTTTTCTACTAGAGTTAACTCAGGAGGGCGGTTGTGTCCAATGACACGTGTAAGTACATCCTTTGATCTGAGTTCCATGCGTGTCTCTGTTAGCTCCAAAGCAAGAAAAAATAACAACAATTCAGGTGTCATTGGTAGATTGTAAAACTTACGTTAAGATACCTCGCAACGAATTTCCAGCGGTGATAACCACATAATTAACACGCAGATCACGCATCTTTCTGGTTGCTACATGAACAGTATCTGAAGGAGCAACAATTGGTATTCTGCAAGTTAAAGTATATAAGGTTTCCCCGTTAATTTAAATTATTTTCTTATGAAAATAAAAACAACAAACAAGAAAAAGGTGATCATATACTTTGAGTTCTCCGATATAATAGTTGACAATGGTTTACAGATGTGTTCACTCAGGATTTCTACGATCTTGTAAGCATCTGCATTCGAAAATAATGTACATGTTAAGTCCACAACCTAGAAAAGAGTGTAGCTAATTATCTTGTCGAGTATTGTCATCTTCTCGTACAGAAAACACATAATTGAATACGCAAAGTAATATTCAATGAATGAAACGCAAAGGTCCGTTGCCTTTTCTAAAAAAAGTTGTTACAACACGACGAGGTGATAACATTTATTATTGAATAAAAGATTTATGCATATGATGTGGATGGATTATGTGCTCATATATGTTAAGGTGTACTTGGTTTCAGCCAAAGAATAGCATGCCAATAATCTGGCCAATGTTGTACATGACCATGATTTTACTAGTGTTTACAAGAAAAAATAAACTTGACTGAGCAAACTATGGACGAGTTGAGGGAAGCAAACTTGACTAGTGTTCACAAGAAAAAATAAACTTGACTGAGCAAACTATGGATGAGTTGAGGGAAGCAAACTTGATCACCTTGTGCGAACATCTATGTTTATTGGGACACACTCTTTTAGTACTTGTTCTAATAATATACTCCCTCCGATCCATATTAAGTGTCGCTGAATTAGATGTATCTAGCACTAAAACCTGTCTAGATACATCCATTTCAACGACAATTAACATGGATCGGAGAGAGTACTAGTAATACAAAAAATGTTCCGAAGGCAACGAGCTTTCCGCACAATGAGAGTAATTTGTAAATTCTTGTGGGAATGGATATATACAATAGAGCCCCCATTTCCCCAAATTAACCGTGAGATATCGCCTAAGAGTTGCCATCTTATAGCGCACTGCCGCGAGATATGAGTCCGAAGCAAATCAGCACATCCATTAAATGGAAAAAAAAATCTAGATAGCTGGTGCAATGTACAATACAAGGTGGCCAAACCTAAGAAGTTGCTCCCTGATTGACGCTCAACCCCTATAGGAGCTCCTAGTGCGCTTCCATTCTTCGTTGCATGGTCGTGAGCGAGTACTACGTAGCGGATGCAATAACTCATCATCATCATACAAATAGCCTCACCATTTTCCACCACTGGGAGATGTCTATATTTTCCTGCATCGGTAAATAAAATCATATAGAGCTTCAGTGAGAAGATCAAAACATATATCTTTTATAGGATGAGTTTAGTGTGAAGACTATGCATGAGTACGATGAGAACTATTTTTCTAATACCAAAGATGTAAAGCATTTTATTTTCGCATTGAGTGTGTGTGTCAGCTATATAGAAGATAAATGACCTTGATGACCTTTATTTATTACCACAATTTAGTTGTTGAAGGCACATAATTCCTGAAAGAAGGCGTATAATTTTCCCCCAAAGTCAAGCACTTTAATTAAAGTTTGAAACTTTGTAGAGAAAACATTAACATCCACAATACAAAATCAGTATAACTAAATACATCATAAATGTATTTTCACATGATATACACATATTATTATAGTTACTGAAGTTTTTCCAATAAATTTGGTAAAATTGTACAATATATCAATCTGCCAATTTGTGGGTTGATATTGATGATAATATTCATGTGTATCCAAATACTATATCTTTACATCTAACTAGGCCCAACAGGATTCCTCCATCATAATGGGAATACTTTACCTACTTATGTTCTTAGTTTGGTACAGTATATCTGGAATTTACTTTGGGAAAGATTGTATAGCTAAATAACATGCAATATGACCCCTCAATAAGGAAGAATCTCGTTAGTGAATCCTATCTTCTGAAAGATGGTTCAGTACTTCAGTTGATGTTAAGTCCAATAAAGTTGTAGTGTCAAATATGGATATTTTGTTGGGAAAATGGTATGAGTGTGAAGGCTTGTATGTTTCTCTTTGGAAGACTATTGAAATTGTATGCACTATCTTAATGAAACTGATGTTTGGTGATCACAACTTTCTCACAATAGTTTTGATTGGATGACGCGGCTTGCTAATATGACTTTAATCATGAAATTATATTTATCCAAATTCTATAAGTTTCAAGTTTGTGTGAAAGAAAAGCAACCTTGAAAGCCTCACAATGCCACAGAAAAAATCGTCGCAATTAGAGATCATACATTCAGATCTCTCCAAGATGAATAGTGTGTTTATTGCAAGTGGAAATAAATACTTCATTGACTTCGATTGTTGATTTCACTAGCTATTGTTATGTGTATATCCTGAAAAACTAAAGATGAGGTCGCTGACTACTTTAAAAACTAGAAGGCACAATTTGAAAATCAACTTAAGGAAATCTCAAAAGTGTTAAGTCTAGTTGTGGTAGGGAGTAATTTTCAAATGACTTCAATGTATCCCAAAAATATGGTATAATCCATGAGAGGGTGTCTCCCAATTCAACTTCATCCAGTGGAGGAATTCTGTTGAGATTTCAATAGCCTTTAGTGGGAAACAAAGAAGTGGGAAACAAAATGTAAATATTTTGTAACCTATGTGCTTGTTGCTGCTTGGTGAAAGTTTGTGGGACAATTACAAAGAAGTGCAAGCTTGAACCAAAAATTGTGAATGATACCTTGGACCATTTTCTGGAGCGCTTCAATAATAAGCGTTTTGCGAGGGACGAAAGAAGGGTTGCGTGTCATGATCTCGGAAACAAGTGTTTGCTCAACCTGCAGTCCTTCAGCGATCACCCGAATAGATATGTCCTAGAACAAAATTTCAGAGAACAAAATACTAGATTAGAGAAAAACGGTAGCACTTAATGGTCGATGCGCATGTTTCTTCCTTGCCACAAACGCTACTAGTAAGTTTACCGTCGCTAAGCCATCCGCACACCTATATAGAGTGTGTTTGGTAGACCGGGTCACTTCGAATTTACGCTCCCACTTGAGATATCTGAGCTTATACATGCTGGCCCAAGATTTGTGGTGTGTTTGGTTTATACCGGCCGGGTTGAGATATCTGAACTCATACGCTGTTTGGTAGCCCGTATGGGCTGAGATTGACCTAAAAACTGAGAAATCACAAAACAGTCCAAAGTTTTACACAGGGGCCCCTAAACAGAAAAAATAAAAGCAATCAGACCCTCTTCTTCACCACGCCGTGATGAGGAGCTGTTCGCCGCTGGTGGCAAGCGGTGGGGCGTCGGCGGTGGGTGTTGAGTGGCGGGACGACGCGGTGGTAGGAGGCGCACATGGCGGTGGGCGGCGGCCCGACCTGCTGCGGCTCACGGCGGCGCAAGGAGCTCGGGGTCGGGGCGGCGCGATGAGGATCTCGGGGTCAGGGAGGCGCGATGAGGAGCTCGTGGACGCCGACGGGAGCGGAGGAGGGCGGCGTCGGGGTGGCCAGGTGGTTTGCGGCGTCGGGGCGATTCTGTCCGGGCGCATCGGGGCGGCGAGGTGGTTGGCGGCGTCGGGCGGACGGTGCGTCGGTGCGAATGGGGGAAAATGAGGCTGAGGAGAGAGAGGGTTGGGGGTCGGGTGGGGTGGGGCCCACGGCCGCTGCGGGATGGAATTAGCCCGGGCGAGTTGCGACTCAGCCCGGCTGCGAGCCTTTTTCGAGGTGAGTTGGGCAGTGTCCGCCTGAGAGAACCGGGCTAACAAACACCTAAATTATTAGAAATCTCGGTTGAGATGAGAATTGTTGGGTTAGACCGACCTACCAAACACACTCATAGTATCCAGTAGTCGTGTAAGTACATATTTTACTTAACGTGTGTGTGCGCGCGCGCCTTTTACTGAAGTATGTGTTAATAGGTAGACTGTCCAACCTTCTTCATCAATTCGAACTATCAGAACCTTCTCCATCAATTGCAGAAGTCTTGGCTTTCGCCAAAAAAAATTAAAAAATTGCGAGCCCTTTTTTGTGCATGTTTTAGGCCTTGTCGAGCAACATATGAGTGAGGGCGTTGAACTATACGAGTGGATTGCTCAGCCTACTCTAAGAGTATGTGGATTGCTCTACTTTGTTCGTACGAAACATAATACGGTATCGACACGGATCGGAGGTCTTTCAGTCTCTACCGAGATGGAGTGTTTAGTGTTTGTGAATTTGCCAACCTTGTCTGCATTAAACCTGGCTCTGGTACCGTTTTAAGTTTCATTTGGCAACCAATAGTAGAACCAAAGTGTGTTGATCAAATCCACGTATACTTGGACATGTTTATCCAACAGCGAAATCCAAGGATCCTACTATAGGGATACATTGAAACCGAATATCAATCAGGATGGCGAGCACCCTTAAGTACAGAAGCAGAGAACGGTATGGTGCTCAGGTTGCTTCTTCTACTCTGTATAAAAAGTAGTAAGTACAGGATGTCACCAAGGCAAGGGCTAGTACTGGTTGGTCTCATTTCTAAGTAGATGAGTATCCCTTTTTTTGTTGGAAAGATAAAATCGAAGATTGAAGAGTAATAAATCTGATGGACACAAACACAAAGCTGGTCGATCCAAGGAAGAAAAGGCTACCGTATGAGTGAGGATGCCTGAGAGCAGGCCGTTGGCGTCGTCGGTGACCAGCACAACCCCCTCCTCCGCCGCCTGCTGGCAGGCCTCGGCCACCGTGGTTCCTTGGGTCACAGTCTGAGCTTCACCCAGAGCCATCTGCCTGAGCCTCAGCGTCAATGGCGACCATCCGTGCGCGCGGTTGTTGTTCGTCGCCATGCCGGCCGCTGGCAGCGAAAGAGGGAGACGATGTTCTTCCTTCTTGGTCAACTATGGGCGTTTGAGAAGCTACACAAGCCAAACAGACAGAATCCCAGAGTCAAGATGAGAGGAAAGTAAGGCTTAAGAGCCAAACAGACAGCATCCCAGAGCCAAGATGTCAACGCCCCGGCTGTGTCAAAGCCCTTATCTTACTGAATAACTTATGTCCGCAAAGTCGCATCACACCATCGTCGTCAGCTGTCACAAGTCCAGATGGTGTCAATATCCATCAGAAAAATGTAATGACGATCTCAATCAAGCATTTCTCTTCAATCCCAAGCATGACTACTACAGTAGCCAAGTAAATCCCGCACGACGTAACGCGTGCTTCATCCTGGCAAATACCCTGCTTAAAAATGGAGTAATACAGGGCAGACTGTCCCATCACCAATGCTGGATAACGCTTGCAACGCAAGTAGCAGCAACCAGTGGACCGAGCTGTATTGCTAGAGCTAGACAATGAAAACAAGAGTGAGAAGCAAAAGCTGACAGGAGCAAAAAAAAATCCACGTAAATGTACACTGACCATCTACCATCAGGTAACATCTCTGGCAATCCCCAGCAAAAAGATAAGGAGACATCTGATAACAGCAATAACATCCAGCAACAACGGTTAGATAACTTATGCACAATCTCTTCCATCGTATCTCACTTTCTTGCTTTGCTCCTGTAGCTACTGATCGACGACAAACCGCCCGAGAAGAACGAGGACCGCGATGGGGACTCGGCCGTAGGAACGGGAGAGATGCGGCTCCCGTTGCTCCTTGGAAGATCCAGACCGTACATTCCGTCGGCGGGTGGCTCGGCACCATCTTCTCTGAAGTCCAGCAGCGTGTCCTTGGGTTCCAGCTTTTCAGGATCGGCCGCGACACCATCAAGGTCCGTCAGTGATTTTAGATGAAGGCCGAGGTTAGCGATTGTCTTCTGGCACTCAGCAAGCTTCCCCGCGGCACTGGTGATTTCTTTCTCCTGCGAATGAAGATAAAAATCCACTTTGAGTTTCAGGTGTCCTATGCCTTGAGATGTGCTTAGAATCTAGGCTAGTAGCAAGTGCATACCATGTTTAACCTTAGCGTATATGTATATGACACGATGCTAGCTAGCTATTTTGGTCTAACGTTGTGGATGAATTTCTTATAAAGAACTATACCTGCTTGAACTTCAGGTCTCCATTTGTGTTGGCGAGTCGCCAAAGCTTTGCCTCCCGACTGTCCCTTGACAGCTGGGCCTCCAACTTGCGGCACTTTGCTTCATACTCTTCTGAGAGCAGCTTCTCCTGCTCAATCTTCCCTTGCAGCAAGCTCACCTTGTTTGTCAGCTTTGCCAGTTCCAGATTTGCTATTTCAAGTTGACCTTCCATTACCTTTCTCCCAGACGCTGCATCCTCCGCCTTGGCAGTGAACTCTACCAGCAATGCAATCTGATCCTTAAGCCTCGCTTCCAATGACACCACCTTCTCCTGGAGCTTCATGCTCTCCTGGTGTGCAGACTCGAGCTCGGACCCCAAAACCTGTCTGATGCCCTCAACTGCCTCTAGTTGCATCTTGATCTCTGAAGAATATTCTCTCGACTTTGCTGCATCACACTCCAGTGCGTTCACCTTTACTTGCAGTTTTGCGATTTGAGAGTTTGCTACCAGGAGCTGAGCCTCTAACGATTCTTTGGCAGACTCCACCGAACATGTTCTCTCTGATTCAGCCTTCATACCCTCTATTTGTGCCACAAGCTCTTTCTGATGCGTCTTCTCCTTTTGCACCTCTCTCTCCAGTGTTTCCATGATTCCTCTCAGCTGCCCAATTTCTTTTTGTGCGGACTGCAGCTGTGCCTCTAGCGCGTCTTTAGCTGCCTCTGCCATGTTTGAGTCTGCTTTGTGCTGCGCTGACAGAGTTTTCTCTGCGGCAATCTTCTCTTTCAACGATGCCACTGTCTTCTGAAGATTTGCTACCTCCGCAGAAGTTGATTCTAGTTGCAACTCCAACTCTTTCCTATCCCCACTTTCTTCCAATGAAGCCACAACAGCCTGAAGCTTCTCAACTTCTGCTGACTTTGACTCCAACTCCAATGCCAGAGATTTCCTCTCACCATCTAATCGTTCAGCCTGTCCCAGAGCAGCATTTTTGGACTCATTTGCCAGGTTTAACTGCATCTGTAAGTCAAGGAGCTTGTCGTTAGCTGCCATGAGGGTGTCACGTGATCTCTCAAGCTGATTTCTAGCGTCTGCAAGAGCCATCGCAAGCTCCTTTTTCTCATGTTCGATCTTTTCAACCTTTGCTTGCAATTCTATCACCTGTAGCTGTACTGCTTCAGTTTCGACTCTTGAGATATCTCTGGTCCCAGTCTGGTCAGAATCAGTTTCCGCTCCAACGCTAGAGCTTGTGTGGTCTGCTTCAGGCAATGCGGCCAGCTTTTCCATCTCGAGGAAATCATCCATCATATCAATCTCAACAGGATTGTTTACAAGATGCCTTGTGCCATCATTGCTGTTTTTGAACTGATCGAGTTCTGCTATCAGAGCTGAGGCCCACAAATCAGAATTTTTTATTTCACTGTCAATAGCTAGCATATGCTCCCCACTATCAGACTGGCTATCAGTCAGAGATTCCATGCAAGCGTTGTTTGGAACAGGCCTAGAAGAATCATTGGCTAAGGAAGTTCTCCGTGTCACATGGCGCAACCTACGGCATTCCGCCTCGACTCTTGTAACTTTTTTTACACTTTCCAAGTGCTGTTTGCTCGCTGTCTCTGCTGCTTGGTTGCTCAGGTCTCGTTCCAGTGCAAGTATCTTCAATTCCTTGGACAGGGTGAGCACCTCAATCTTGAGATCCCTGCTCTCTTTCTCAGCTACCTGAAGTTTTTCCTGCAGATCGGAGGCTTCTAGCTGCTGTTTCAGGTCGGTAATATTGCTCTGGAGCTCAGACATCTCAGTCTCAAACTCCCGGGACTTCTTAGCAACTGCATCATAGATTTTCTCCTCTTGTTCTTCTCGTGCCTGGCGAAGCTGCCTGACGCATTCCTTCAGGGCACCATCCAAATGGCTGACTTGATCTTCCAGAGAGGCATTCTTCAGAGATGAAGCATCAAGTAGCCGCTTCAGGTTACTAACTTCAGCCTCAGCATGTTCCCAGCCTGCAACGAAATCACAAAGGGCAACACAATGTGAGTTAAGTACTAGGATATAATAAGTAAAGTTCTTCTTGATATCATTCTAATTTTGACTAAAGAGCATGCAAACAAATTTGCATCAATGAATTTCCTCTTTCTCTCATGTAAAATTGCTTCTGCATAAAGAATCTGAACTACAATCCCCTATTTGAAATAATTTATTAGTACATACAGAAAAATTATACCTGCTACAGCATCTTCTGCTACTTTTGCATGCTGCTTCACCAAGTCGTCTTTAGCATTGATAGTCAAAAGAGCAGCAGAAAGCTTCTCACTCAAACTCTTGACAGAGTCCTCCATATCACCATGCCTTGAGTTTGTAAAGACCTCTGGTGCTGGTAATTGACCATGCTGCAGGGAAGAATCATTTAGCATTGTCGCCAATGGTAGCTTCTCATCCAAAGAGTTCTCTGCTTCAGTTTCTTGATTCTCATAATCTCTAATCCTTGAGCGAGCTTCAGGTGATTGGCTATGATTTGGGGAAGCGCCACTGGAGATAGGTTTAGTATCCTGGTAATTGCCAAAAGTGAACAAAAATGAGTATGTTCTGTGCAAAGCATTTGCCAAAAATATTCAAATTTATGAATATCCAAAGACATCAAGAGATTTAATCACTATACCGGATGAGTCATTCCATCCTCCACCATCGCTCCTCTCTTTCTGAGAATTTGAGTCAGACAACTATAGTGATTCACAAACCACCGCAGTGAAAGTCAAGCTTGAGACCTGTTACATAACCACAAATAATCTTAAATTTTGGATGATACATGATTCTGAACCAAATTCTACAAAATGAGCTTTATCATGAGCAATACATTATGGAATTTATTAAGCACTGCTTAAGCAATTGACATAACCATGCAACACTTCAACTCAACCATACCGTTTTGAGCAGTACTAACCTAAGAATTCAAGGCTAACATAACTTTTGTCCTGCGTGTATTGGAATATATCCCTTTATAACAAAATGCATTGGGGGTATCTAACTATCTATCTAGGACGTAAACATATAGGAAACAAAAATAAATTAAGTAGTATAGCTATTTTAATTTGAAACAGTTATGCAATAAACTTTCAGATATTGTGGTGGCAGTTAAATGCAACTCCTCTCCCTCCATTTAAAAATATAAGGTCTATATATTTTGCATTCTTCTTTGAAAATATGATACTTGCATGTATTAACGGTGACTTTTCTCTCTGTTGCCCTCATTTATCTATTTTCACCATTTATGGGTAAACATAAACACTAACTATTCTCTCTCCTATTCTCAAGGCAATAGCACCATGGCTGCCATGGTCATTTCCAAGCACTTGAACCTACATCCAAGCACATCAACATATGATTGTTATTTAGACTAGCAATGTTACTAATCCCCAGGTAGTTTCTCCCTCTGTTTGTGGTAAAGCATAACATCAAAGCTGGTGGATGCCCAAACAAGGCCTCTGTCAAACAGCTAAAAACACGTAGAGAAGGCAATGGATCAACTAATACCAAACTCATGCAAAACTAAGGCAACTACTGAGAAAAGCTCAACCCACCACTTTTTGTTTTGTTCTAACAAAGAAAATATGCCACAAAAAGAAAATTCCTGGAACAGTATACTAGCGTATGATTATGTCCCACCAGAAACAGGTCAAATTCCATGAATCTTTCCAAGACAGCGAGATCTTGCTTGGAGATGCCAATAGTAACCGATAGGTTTCTTTACATTTTCCAGGGTTACTTTCCAAAATCTGAACATGACACCTGAACTATCACCATGATGTTTCTACTGCAGACGAGTCACTTTATTGAAATTACAAAATCGCTAGCACACAGGAATAAAAACAGGCAATCCTTTTGAAACAACAAAATTTAACATATGGAGTAGAACCTGGTGATCGGATTAACGCTCAGACTGAAGACACTGGACTGGAGCTCTCGCTCTGCCCAGGGCTCCTCTCCGACCGCTTGTGCCTCCAGAGCCAGCTCCGGCAATCCAGCTCACACCCACCACACCATCAAAGCATCGACAAACGTTCCCTTGGTTATTGGAGACCACCAAAGGCAGGGCTCAGGTATCAATTCTGAAACAGACAACACAGGAGTGAAATGTTTTTAGTACAGACATCTCCTAGCAGATTTACCAGCGTGAGATTAATACCAGGCATCACAAATAATCAATTTAGAGGAGCGAGAAGAGCAACAATTTAAGGATGGAGTTATCAGAACAAGATCCAACATTCCACTGTAAATACAAAGTTGTGAAATTTACCAAAAGACAAGATAAGAAACCGAACCAAGCAATGAGTAAGCAACCATGCGTACTGGAGAACACTACATTGCCAATCAAAATTTGTCCGGAAGCAATCGGCTCCTAAAGCCCCTAAAATCCTACTACTAGTACTTAATTCACATCAACTAAAAACGCTAAAATGAAGGCCGGAGACGTCGAAGATTTTACCCAGCACCGGCGCTTCAAATCCAACCAAGAAACTAACAAATTCGCTCACCTCGCAGGAGAGCTCGATAGGTGCCGCGACCCGAAAGCTTTCCCCTAAAGCTAAGCGCCTAAATCCCATACAAAATCTGGTCGAAATCCCATACGGGGGACAGGACGCAGAGCAAGAGCTGCAGAACCCCGCCGAAGAGGGCCAAGAAAAAGGAGCAGGAAAACATCTCCCTTTCCAAATCCACGAGGAAAAAGGGAAAAAGGAAAATAAGAGGAGAAGAGAATAGAAGGATTGATGAAGAAGGGCAGCAGAGCATTAGTAGAAGCGGGGACACGAAATCGGGGCAGCATTAATGCCTACCTGGGAGCGCAATTAAACCCGTCGCATGGAGGGGAAGGGCAACCCATCTCACATGAACCGTGTGAACTCATTCCCCTCCTGTCAATCGGCCACCCCCTCTTTCCCCCACCTCCCTGCCGTCCCGTCGATAAATAAATCCTCTTTCTTGGACTAGCTTCTTGATAGTAGGGAAGCAAGAGAGCAAGAGCAAGAACAGGAATCACATTGCCCGCTCGCCCACCATCCCTCGAACTGGTAACAGATCAAAGAGGCGAGAGGGGGGGAGGAGGAGGAGGAGAGAAGCAAAGTGGTAAAGAGGAAGAAGAAGAAGGGACTGTACCAGAGCAGCGTCGCGCAATGCGGAAGAAAGAAAGAAAAAGCGGCGGCTTTGGTTGGGGTTGGAGAGAGAGGCTCGAGAGCGTGGGAATCGACGCGAGGATACAGAAAATCTCCTCCTATCCTTTTTCCTTTTTCTCTCACCAATCCACTCGCACGCGCATTAGGCCTCCTCGGCTCCAATTTCCTTTCCCGCCCAGGCAGCTCAAGGCCTCAACCTCAAGCCACTCTTCTCCCTTCCTTTGCCTCTTCCTCTCATCCCCTCCCCTCCCCTCCCTAGGCGTGACCAAGAGTCAAAAAGTGACCTATCCTCATTTATTTCGTTTTGATTGACAGAATATAGCATAGCATATAAAAATATGTAATTCAGTAGTACTAGTATATTACAGTAGAATGTTTTATTTCCACCGTTTGAATAAGTGGAAATGCCTCTGCAGGTACTGGTACTTGTACAGTTGTACAGTACAGAAATGGTCTTAATTTTTCTGAAACTACTGTTGCTTCTACTACTGCTGATGATACTTCCTGGCCTTTGACCAGAGACTTGTACGAGTATTACTAGTACAGGAGTAGTGTAGACTTTGTAAATTTGTTCTATAGTGTTAGTACCGTGCTGCTTATTACTAATTGAACCGGTGGTTTCCAAATTGTATTTTGTTACAGTATCTTTGTTGAGAAATTTAAGCTTTGTGCACCGGACTACCAAAGGTTCAGATTTGTTTATTTTTCCTTTTGTCTCTTCCAACAAGGTGGGGCCCATGCTGTTTGGAAAGGCTGGGCCACTCGCTCCGCATTGGGACCGAGGGAGACCGGTTGTATTTGTATGAGGTACCATGGAGCATGTACATATAAGGTACAGAATAGCGAGTTAAAACTGGGTAGTCTAAACCAAACTTAATAAAATTTGATCAATTTTATAGAAAATGTAATAACATTTATAAATCTAAATTGGTATCTCTAGATCTGGTTTGAAATGTAGTTTCATAATATATTGATTTGATATCATACATGGTCCTATATTCATCTACAAAATTGGTCAAATTTTAAAGAGTTAAACTTAGCCTAAAAGGTAGAAGTACACTTACTTATACGCGGTGAGAGTACAACAAAATAAGATTTTGTATTCTCCTTGGACGAAGACAAGGCACAAACAAGATGTGAACCTTGTTGCTTAGATTCAGAAGTTCAAAACAAACACACACAAAAATCTGAAATACATGAACTAAGTTCTAATATGATCCACTCATGTCTGTTATTATGGTCTTCCGACGTAAGTCTTAAACATCTATTTTGCAAAAACAAATGTTTGCAATTTTTTTCATGCCTTGAGGTCAAGGCGCGAGCAAGATGTGAACTGTGTTTCTTAGTTTTAGAAGTTCAAACCGACACAAAAAAATTAGTGTGACGATACATGTCAGTCATAGTCTTTCGACATAAATATTAGATGTCTATTTTGCAAGCTCAAAACGCTTGAAGAACATCATGTATAACGACGACGTTGTTATCTACCACACACATCTTAATAGGGTCTTTTTTGGTTTAAATGAGTTTCATAGGACTTTTGGAGGATCAAAATATTTAAGAACTCATTCTATGTAGGTTGTTTGATTTGAATCTGTAGGTTTTTTTGTATGGATTTGATTATAGTGTATTTCATAGGAAAATTGCATCCACTCAAGCCTATGCAAAGGGTTCGTTTGCACCCGTGAACCAAAACACCACCTCCATGCAAAGGATCATATTTTTGTTTTGTATGTAGTGCAATCATACAAAACACAAACCTATAGGATTGAACTTACGTTACAAGTCCTTCACGTTTTTTCTTATTCCTGTGTTTTAAAGGGCTCTTTCATGGTGTATCAAACTATATTGTGTATTGTATATGTTAATGCTTTATTCTATAAACTTGACCAAAATTTATGTTGTTTGTCTTTTCTGTGAAATATAAGCCTTATACATTGGAATAGAGATAACATTCAGTGCATTATTTATCATGGCCCAACCATGTCTGACTGAAAATAGCACATCACACTGGCCCTAGCCGTACAACTACTCCCACAAGGCCACGACACGTGCAAGATTCAACAGTTAACACATTCACCAAGCAGTTTCCAGGCGATCTGATGCTGAATCGCCGATGGACCCATACTGGGAGGCTTCAAGTTCACTCAACCTTCTGCCCCACTAGTACTGACTGGTAGATCAATCCAACTTACTACTACGCCGGTGTACTAATAAGTAACTAATGCCAGTAAACTGGAGACAGAGGGCTAATTATTCCACGCAAAAAGCAAGAAAGGAAGAGTAGGTAATTTTGTCCTTGGGAAATCTTTGGGGTTGGTTGATTTGCTTTCTACTTAACAGAAAGCAACGAACATTAGGTAGTAACTCGTTGAAGAATTGATAGTTGATCGTACATATGGTTGCAAAGAGATTTTGGATCTGTTGCCATGTACGGTCGGGACAAAAGGTCCAAACATGACCGTATTCAAAAGATGAAGGACACATCAAAAGATGTATTTTTTTGTTGTTGTTTAATTAGCTCACATGTGCAGAATGAATTAAATAAGGAAAGTAAAACAAAAGTGAAAGGGGAGATGGTTCGAAGTTTGACCCAAAGGTAAATTTTCTTATGCTCCACAGAAGTAAGGAAAATACTACGTACTTTTTTTTTTGCGAAAATTCTACCGATCTATTAATAGTCAACAACAACAACACAAAGAGGCTTAAAAATAATAAAAATTACAAATAGGTCCATGATCCACCTAGTGATGACTAACACTAACGCGAGCAGAAGGCACACCGCCGTCTTCGTCCCTCCATCACCAGAGCCGGACAGAAAGAGACTGGCCCGAAACCACACCAATGAACACGAAAACCGACCGGATCCCTGGAGATCCGCCGGACAAACAACTCCACGTGCCCTCTGCCGGCGCTGGATGCACCATCAGAGCGAGGATAGATTAGAAAAGAATTTACTGTGGCTCAGGGATGTAGCGGTCGCCTCAGCATTCCAGAAAAGACACGAAAATCAATCTAAACAGGAAACGAAAAACCCTCCCACTGCCCACGATCCGCTACACCTCCGAGGCCCCAAGGCCATCGAAGATGGAGCGGACCGGCAGCATCACCGGCAAGAGGAACGGGGAATCCTAGATGGGTTTTTAGGTCTCGCAAGTCGCAAACACGAAACAGTCAAACCCTAAAAAAGGCGTATTTGAACATAGATAATCATATCAACCGCTGCTCTTTACCAGCTTTGATCTGTTTGCAAGCCTGCAATATGAAATGGAAACGGTGTATCATCACAGCAATCTGGAAAATTGCCTTTCAAGCCACGGTACGTGCGTAGAGAACCACACCGGTTGCAAAAACATCCATCATGAGATTCCACTTCCACACACTAGTTGAGTGCTTATGCAAACACAAGGGGACTAAGCAAAGGAGACAAGACCACACGCATAGAGAAAAGAGGCTTCACTTGCATTGCATGCAACCCCCATGAGAAGAAGACGCCTCACCTCCTTTCTGTCTGGGGTTTCCCATTTCTCATCTTCCATCATCTCCCAGTGGATTAATTGGAGGGGTCCTCTCCAACGGTGACACTAAACCTATTTGGAAAAAGATAGGATAGAATGTGCATGAAACTTTGGAAGGTGATAAAGCACCTGGAAATTGAGGGCTCACCTGTTTGCTCACTATTTGTTTGTCTTACTTTTGAAAAGGATAGCATGTATGGGTCTTCTTTTAGCTTTGGGTTGGCCAGCATGCCATCTCAAATTTTGTATTCATGGACGTTTTTCCACAGAAAATTATGACACCATATGCCAAAAATATGTGTAAAGTTTTTCTTAATTTTGACAGGAAAATTGTGTAAAGTTGACTTCTAATTAATTGTTTTGTACAAAAGGGAACTTGGTGTAAACTTTTAGTTGTCAAATAATTTTTGTTGTTTATTTCAGTGTCCTCAATCTGATGTATGCCTTACTTTGAGTAATCAATAAAAGTGGATCATTTGCTCAAACATGAAATAGACATAGTTAATTGTACTACGAAAATTGTTGATACCGGCACAGGAAATTATCACACTAATATGCAAAAAATTGTGTAAAGTTTTATCTTAATTTTGACATGTGTAAAGTTGACTTCTAATTAATGATTTTGTACAAAAAGGAACTTGGTCTAACTTTTAGTTGTCAAGTAATTTTTTGTTGTTTATTTCAGTGCCCATAATCTGATGTATACTTTATTTTGAGTAATCAATAAAAGCGGATCAAATGCTAAAAAATGAAAGATTTTACATGTGGGAGGGGGTGCATATGCAATATACAAATAAAAACCTTTCTATAAATACAATTAAATTATTAGTCAGGATAACCATTCGCATAAATTTTGGTGCCCATGTTCCTCTGACCAAGGGTCTCCGAGGGAAAAAAAATCCTACACTATGAAATTTGTGCTCCCTTCCATAATTCTTGTCGTGGTTTTAGTTTAAATTCGAACTACAGTCACGACAAGGATTATAGAACAGAGAGAGTATAAAATAGTGAACTTTTGTTTTAAGAAACTTAAATTCAAAGAGACTACATGGATACCAAGAGTCGAAAGCTGCATCATAACTTGATTCGCATCCACCTCTGCCATTGAAATTGGCATATTTTACAGTACCTTTTACTCCTCCTAAAAAGTGATTAGTATAATCTAATCCGACGGCTTAGTGAGATTTGGCCCTATAAGCCCACTTATTAACTTTTAGGAGAAAAAAAACACCGAACCGATCAAACGAGCTGGAGGCCAACTCAATTGTGAATCGTGTTACATCGTTGAACAGGATGCCGCCGCCGTCGTTGTCCACGGAGGCTACGTGCGTCGCTGCTCGCCCCCGCCGCGTTCCCCCTGTCGCGCGCCGCTGCTCTCCCTAGGGAGCGGGCCGCCGATCTCCCCCCATCGTGCGCCGTCGCTCTCACCGGACGGGCTCCGCTGATATACCTCGTATCCAAGGTTCGCGCCGCCGCCCCTCTCCACTCTCTACATGGTTGATTTATGCTGATATACTATAGATATTATGCCTTACTCCTGTAGCTTTTTCACTCTAGTTTTTTAAGATGGTTCTGATTTTGGTGATTCCATGCGTCTGGACTATCTTCAGGCTGCAGAGGCCAATGGCGGTGGCGCCGTGCCCGGGTGTCCGCGGGTGTCTGTAGCGTCAGCACAACTGGTGGGAGGGCGACGTGATAGACTGTTTGCGGGAGCTCCGATGTGTTCCAGGAAGATAAAGGCGGAGGCCGATGGCTAGGGGTTGAGGAGCACGATGAGCTGGGGAGCTGCCGGGGGAGAGGAGCATAGGATGGAGCCGCACTCACCTGACCAGCTCGAGGCGAAGGGCTGCAGGCGGAGAGGGCTTCCGCGCATATGTCACGCACCTGACCTGCTTGAGGCATACCTTGCCTGCTGCCAGGCAGAGATGAATTTCAATCTCAAAAGTATTTTGTGAAGATTCAAATGTATTGTTTGGTAAAATGACTTTGTTAGTGCGGGGCGACAACAGTAGCGGCTCCAGGTTTTGGGTGATATGTATTCATTGTAAAAACATTCAATGCAATATATAAAACTAAAAATGATAGGATACACATAGAACGGTACGACAATGACAAATTTTCAATAAAGTAATAATCTATAAGAACTAAGATTATAATTCCACAGTAACTACCAATAGTACAATAGTATAATAACAATTCAACATGGAGGCATTACCACTCGATTGAAGAATCTATCATATCATCTTCTTACAAATTATAATATAACTCTGCGCTCACCTTGTTGGAAGAGATTGATGACATCCTCATCCTTCACTTGATTGAAGAATTCTCTCTCAATAAATGTAACCATACAATTGTTCAAGTATTCATCGCCCATTTTATTCCTTAGCTTATTCTTCACATAGTTCATTGAGGAGAATACTCTTTCAACACTAGCAGTAGCTACTGGCAAAATCAGTACCAACTTGAGAAGCTTGTATACAGCGAAATATTGGTCATGCTTGTTTGTCTCCACAAGCATAACTGAAAGCTGAACTAGATTCTTCAAGTTCTTAAACCTTTCATCTCTGCGCACATGACTAATATACATGTCTAATTGCCATGGAAGTCTAGCCAGTTCATCACTTGTGAAATCATTAACATAAAACTTTGTAGCAAGCCTAACCAACTTCTTTTGATCATAAGCAGCAAATAAACGAAGTGGACTGAATGCTGCCATGCAAGAAAGTAGATATGTGTTTACCTCATCAAATCGGTCATTCAGCTCAGAAAGTTGCCTATCAATGACACTCACAAACATATCAACATGGAAGCGATGGAAATTCATTGCACCATTATAGAAACCCCTTCTAGATCGCCCAACAGGGTAGTAAGGACCCTCCATATCAATAACTTTGATCTTATGCTTTGTACAGAAAGATGTGACCTTTATAAGAAAATCATCCCATCCAGGATCAGCCCTCAAGATTTCCAAGTGATACTTTGTGAGATCAACTAGCTCAATAGCATGAACAATATCTTGGTCTTGCTTTTGTAAAGCTCTGCTCAAATCATCTGTGTATCCAAATATTTCTTCCATCAAGTGTGCCATGAAAACAAACTCAAATGACCGAAATGATGCCAACACAGTTAGAGCCGTTACGGCCTCCACACCGTGGTACTCTTTTCCAATCTTGACAAGGACTCGTCGTATTGCAGCATACATAGAGATGACTCGACTCACAGTTCTGAAGTGAGAGCCCCAACGTGTATCACATGGCCTTGCCAAACCCATTTCCTGATTGAGCCCACTACCTATTTCTACTTCTTCCAATTCCAATGCATCAATCAATTCTTCGGCCTGCGCTATCCGAAGCATTCTCATTTTTTTACAAGACATGCCAAGAGCATTTAACAAGTTTGCAAGCTGCTGAAAGAACCAAGTACAATCACCACTCTCCTTAGCAACAGCAACAAGAGTTAACTGAAGTTGATGGGCAAAACAATGAACATAATAGGCGGAAGGAGACTCATCCATAATTAGTTTTTTCAAGCCATTAGCATTACCTTTCATGTTACTAGCTCCATCATATCCTTGCCCACGAACCATCGCAAAGGTCAAATTGTACTTCATAAGCATTTGTTGGATTGCAGCTTTAAGTGTCAAAGAGGTAGTATCTTCAACATGAGCAAGACCAAGAAATCTTACAACCGCCCTTCCTTTTTTATCAACATAACGCAAGCAAATAGCCAACTGTTCATTCTGATACACATCACTAGACTCATCGGCAAGTATTGCAAAATGACCACCATCAAGTTCTTCAATGACTAGTTTAGTAGTCTCCTGTGCACAACATTTTATTAGCTCATGTTGTATATCATGGTGAGTCATCCTACAGTTTTGTGGAGCATTGTTGAGAACCACCCTGTCAACATCTTCAAAGTTTCCTGCTAGCCAATTTAAAAGCTCGAGAAAATTTCCTTTATTTAGTGAGTCTTCACTTTCATCATGTCCTCTAAATGCCAACCCTTGGCCTAGTAGAAACCTCAAACACTTGAGTGTCCATGTCAAACGGAGCTTATACAGAGCCTTGTATTGTGAGGTGTTTGAAGCAAGAGACTCTCGGATTGATGCTTTTGGTGTAGTGAACATGTTAAATTTTTCTTGAGCTTCAGCATGAGCACTACTAACACCACCTTCATGTCTCCTCAATCTCGATTTTAGGTTCCAGTTTCTAAACCCATTCTTCACAAATGAATCTCCACCGGGACATTTTGTTTTATCCTTGAACAGATAGCAAACAAGCAGAAAGCAGCATCTTTTTCCACACTATACTCAATCCATGGAAATTTTTTAAACCAAGCACGACCAAAGCGACGATCAATTCCACTTTTATCTGTAAACTCAAACTTATGATTCTTTGGTTGACATGGACCCATCTCAATGTATCTCCTTCTAACTCTATCCTGGTCATTGACATCATACCTTGAGATGGGAATCCGCTTCGCTAGATCATGTTCGAGTGCTCCCAAATCTGCTGCCTCTTTTGGTTCATCCTCTTCATCAATCGTTTCATCATCTTCTACAGTTGGGGCTGGGTTGTGCCTATACTTTCTGATTCATGTTCTGTGTCCGGTGCTTGCACTAGCGCCAATTGCATATTGCTCTCGGACTGAACATGAGAAGTATTCGAGTGTTCGACAGTCTGATTCGGAGTTGATGTTTCATCTCTCTTTTTTGCTTTCGCTGCCTTTTCCCACATTGCGAAAATGCTACTGCTACTAGCAGCACTCTTCTTCATCTACATTACAAGAAAACAAAGAATAAACTCAGAAAATTAGAAATTTAAATTGCATCAAATCTAAGAGATCAAGTCAGATTACATCTGCTATTCTACTAAAAAAACTACGTCAGTACGTAATCAACTATGTCAGTACTATATATACCAGTACTACTAGTATACTACGTCAGTAATCTGCTGACTGCTGTTCTAATGCTAATGCTAATCTGCTAGCACTAGGTGCAGTTCTGGCTAGGTGGTTCGTGCTCCATCTATGAAGTATGGATATTGAATAGTCCCTGCCGAGAAGATGGGAAATTACCTGGCTTGGCTGCCGGTCTCCGCCACAATCGCTTATCAGGCAATCAAATCACGCTAGGGTTCTGCTGTCGCTGCGTTGGGTCGAGAGGATGAGGCGACGATCGAGATTTGAGAGCGGTGCGGTCGTGTGGCGTGCGCCAGAACTGCCTCCTGCCGTCGTGCGTGCGTGGCGTGCGTGATCGTGACTCAGGATTGGATCCTGAGCGAGAGGCCGGGAGCCTTCTCGACAAGGACGGGCGGTGCGTTCCTGTGGGCTATTAGTGGACTGGGCCAGACTGATTAATACGTATACATAAAAAAAAATTGCACCAAATCTTTGGTATTCAAACGAATACCGGTGCATACCCCTGCCGCCGCCTCTGGGCGACAAGTAATACAGGCCGGAGGGGTACTAGTTTTCATTGGTGGGTCTGGACGTTGGAGAGGATTTTTCGCACGTATTTTTCCTTGATAAAACAACATTCGACACATGTACGGTATTTTTATAATTAATTAGACATAGATGTTCTTAGAAATATACAGATTATTTAAATCAGTTCATGCATCTAATTGGTAAGAAAGAAACCCTCGGTTCCAAACTATTCATGTTAAGAAAGTTGCTGATACCCGAAAAAAAAAACGTTGCTGATAATCAAGCTCGTTTAGAAAATGTACATATACCCGAATACGTAAACAAACGGGAGGCCTGCCCAGAGCCCAGCCAGCAAGCTCCATGATCGGCCGTGTATAAGCCTGTTATTAAGGGCAGTAGCCTGGGAAGCAATTTTGGGCCGTGGCCTGACAACGTGCGGTGCTCATCTCCTCACTAGTATAAATTATACTAGTCTCTTTTTTAGCACTAGTATAAAACGTTTGAGGCCATTAGATGCACTAAAATAAAAGGCTGTTATTTATTTGAGGGTACAATAAAAGAACTCTTGAAATTTGGATGATTTTCTTCAAATCCTTGCACATCTACCGTACTAGTAGATCTCTACTGGCCGGTACGTTGTGCGCGCCCTTTTTGGTTCACGTGTAATCTAAAGTGAGTAGCTTCTGTCGTACTCCTCTTGTCGTTGCCATTTGATGAAGAAATCTCCTCCCCGTGCTTAATCTTATGCTCCCGAGGAAGGAGGTGTCCTACACATCAAAAACAACGAGAGATACAACTTAACATTTGATCTTCTCGTGAACAGAGAGCTTGAACAACACTCCTAGTCCAGCACTGGATGCTCCTAGGACTAGGAGAGCATCCACCAGCTTTTTATACGGAGTAGGAGATCTCAGCTAGAGATTAGTTTTGGAGCTGGAGCATGTGCAGTCCCCGGGCGAGGCGAGAGGAACGAAGCTGCTGCCGTGCTCACGGTTATCTTTCAGGAAATACATTCATGACAGCGCGTTTGCATAAACGTCTCTTGTTTTGCACACGCTAAATTTTGCAAAGGCACACGCTTACATCAATTCGTCAGCCGTGGCATTACATGACGACGATGGCACTTGCGACTCGCAAAGGATTTTATTTATAGCGGATCTTGCGGTGAGATCTCCCCATCATTCGAAAAAATAATTTTGGAGGCCCACTCTTCCGGATGGCAGTGCACGCAGTCACCGGGTTGGAGAAGCGTAGAGAGCTGCGCAACAAGAGGAACAAGGCGAGAGACAGAGAAAAAATAAATCACTTCTAGATCCGCTATTTGAATCTCAACTGGCCGAGATGGCAGTGCACACCCTTACATCAATTCGTCGGCCCACTAAAGTCAAAGTAACTGGACCGTGGCATTACATGGTGACGACGACACGCGACTCACAAAGGATTTTTTTTTAGTGGTGGGAACTCCCCATCATTTGAAAAATGATCGGTGGAAAATCTTATCTTCCTCTTTGGTGCAGGATCTTGACGAATGGATCTTCGGAGGCGTGCTCTTCTAGATGACAGTGCACGCATTCACCGGAATGGGGAAGTCTAGAGAGCAGCGCAACGAGATGAACAAGGCAAGAGAGACAGAGAAAGAATAAATCACTTCTAGATCTGGTCTGTCTCTCTCTATATATATTCTGGGAGATGAGCCGACCAAGTCGCCACGCGGTGAAATACGAGGACATGCGTCAAACATGCACACGGATATTGACACGTACCCAAAAAGTAGTGCATCGTGCAAAAATTTAGTCTTCCACAAAACGAGTTTCTAACTTGAACTCGATTCACGAAATGTGTCTCACGACGCGGGGCGAGGCGGACGAAGGAGGAGGAGGAGTGCGCGTGGCCTCCTCTTCTCACTCACTTAGTGGGGGTGGAACAACTCTCCTTATAAGCCGGTCTAACTCTCTCTCAACTAGCAATGACTAAACTTTGTCTCCCACACAGCTCTCAAACTGCAAAGTAGATAGGCTATGAGATTTCAATATTTATTAGACTCCATGGGCCACAACCCATATAAAGCTAATAGTATCTATGTTGTTCTAAGTTTTCTTTATAACATCTTTATATATTTCTACCGTTGCGGTTTTATTAATTTAAAGTTAGATATTTATGCTTGTTATAAAAATAATCTTTGGGATAGGGGGAGGGGGCTGATGGCCCTCTATTTCATTAAGTAAGGTCTTCCGAGTAACAAGATAGTTTTAAATACTCCATAGATAACCATAGAAATCTAGACAACATCGCTCGATCACCCAGGGCGTGTTTGATTTCTCATGGCCATATTTCCCGTTTATCCTACTTGACCGGCTGGATGCTACATGAGTCCAGCACTACTAGAAAACAGCTCTTCTGTGGCGCATGAAAATACATCTTCTGTGGCGTATATCCTAGTCGCCACTATTATCTCGCCACTGATATCTGCTTCCGGTGGCGCATATGGATATGCGCCACAGAAGTCATATGCGCCACAGGAAGAACTTCTGTGGTGCATTTACGTGTATGCGCCACAGAAATGCCATGCGCCACTGACTATATAATTATATGCGCCACTAATTGCGTAACATGTATTCGAAGTAAAATACTTTCCTGGTGTATAATCAGGTATTTATACATGATTTATACAGTATTTATCCAGATGAGTATAAAATATATTGCACAAGTAGTAGATGTATGAAAACCGACATATATATAATACAAACACTTAGAGCCCGATCGAGATACATATATAATGTCAAGTGCCAAATTTTTACACAAGCGCCGAATACAAAGTTCATATCATCTCACATTACAAATATGAAGTGGCCACCGCCGCCTACACTAGGATCAAATAGAATACAGCTGTGATAATGGTGAGCAAGAGCATTAGCCCGACCAATATCTTTATCCGGTTCTTCTTCCACAAGTGGTTCCTCCACTTGGCTATCGCCTCCTCTCTAGTCGCGTATCCTTTGTAGATGTTGCCGCTGAACTTGTTCACTTGTTTGTGGCAATCCTCCCACTCCTCGTAGACTCCTGGAACCCTACCCATGTACACCACATACCACCTCGTCGCCATCTCTATAGACGACAAGGCATATTAGTAAAAATACAACGAAAAGAATGAATAAAGAGTTCACATCCATATATATATATATGTTTACAGAATATAAAACAAATGATCCATAAACCTAAAAGTTAGATCATCATAGAAGCAATAAGTTCAACGACAACACGACCACAAGGTAGTTTAAGTCTAACAACAATGACCATTTCGACCACGAGATAGTAAAGTTTATGACACACACACTAATACAGCAGGCGTCCATCAAGAATATACACACACTGGATCATGCTAGAGGCACACATCGATCATGATGAAGACTTCCTCTTCTCGCTCGGCTTCGGGAACGGTAGATAGCCCTCTTTCGTCATCCACGTCCTTGTGTCACCCTGCTTATGGAGGTGTTCTTCGATCTCCCTCTTACTCAACCCTCTGGCTTGTTGTAGGGCACCGCCCCTTGTGTTGACATCTTCAATGATGATTTGCGACAACTTCATCTGAATGCGATGGAAGTCTTCTCTAAGATCAGCATCGTCGATTTTCGCCAAAGTTTCAGCCCATCCTCGGAGACTAGATGGCAGCGTTAGATTCTGGCAATCCCGAACATAGCCTTTAAGGTGATGGAGGACGTAGAAGGCCTCCTTGGCACCAGTAGTCGAATGCTTGACGCAGGGGAAGTCGAGCACGTGCTTGAACACATGTTTGCCATCCTTGATACATTCCCCCTTATCTACGAAGGTGCATCCCTTCTTGGTGTAGCCCTCGAGAGCCTCATTGAGAACACCCCTTATTCTGGTGTAGTCTTTTTTCTTCGTCAAACTTCCCGAGTCGAAATACGTGGCTAGCGAATACCTCGGGGCAAGGACGATGAGTGTGCAGTATTTGTCTATGCGCAACACAATTGGAACGGAATGTTGGAAAAAGAGCAAAGGAAGAAATCTATAAGAAATGCATAAGTTACGGTGGCGATGAGCGAGTGTGTGTACTTACTCGGGAAAGAAAGGCAAAAGAAGTGTGCCCTTCTTCTTGTTGTCCACCATGAACTTCTCGAGGTACGCCGTCGCCTTGGTCTATGTCTCTGATCCTTCGACCAACTGGCTGTCCCGCATGTAGTAGGGATCCACTATCGTGATTTCCGGGGTACTTTATCTCTTGATCGTGAGCGCCAGATTGAGCGCGTATAGGCGGACCAAGTTATAATCCAGTCGTTTCGTGAGAAACAACTTGAATATGTCCTCGAACGCTATGAAGAATATATCCGCGGGGGGTTCATCGACGAAGCCCACGTCCAATGGCACATTGGCCGAGAAAACCGGGTAATTTGGATCTTCGTCTTTAAGAAGGAGGGCCTCTAGTGTCTTGACACCCTCATGCAAAGTTAACATGGCTCCAACCACAATGTGGATCATATCCGGAGTCAATATCGGATCACCAGCTACATGCACTCGGGGCAAGCCAAATTGTGTGGATGGTACGACGACGGCGTCCTGACCCCGGATCCTCTTCGGAAGAGGCTGGCTCGCACCCTTATTATTATTATTACCTCTCTTAGTGTAGTGCTTCTTCTTCACAACAGTGTCAGCCACTGCCATATGCTCATTAGTCGCCTTTCGGAGTGTGTTGGTGTTGGGGATATACTTTCCAGGTATCCTCACAGTTCCTCACTGACCAGGGTGGCCCACTTCGGGTTAGAGCTTTACTTCACGGGCGGCCCAGTCAGGGAGAGAAGACGGAGTCCAATCCGGCTACGGGAAGGCCCAGAAGACTTACCGACTTAGTCCCATAATGTTACTTGTAGTTCAAGATGTACTATGTAACCAACTCTTAGTCGTAGCCGGATTGATCTCTCCTGTAAACCCTAGGTCGGATATCTATATAATCCGTCCTAGGGAGAGCCTTTAGGGAAACACCTTACAACACAATAGTCTATAAAACCTCAACTCGCACAGGCGATACCCTTGTAACCCATATTCCGGCTCTGCCGTATTACTGGATTGCTAACAGGAGTAGGATTCGTCCAAAGCCGGCGGATTCGAACCTGGGTAAACTTGTGTGCTCACCGTCGTGGAATACCGTACGTCTCACACCCCTCTCTTCCACATGCCTCGATGACCCCCTCATGGCGTACTTGTCCTCAATCCGACGACAGTTGGCGCCCACCGTGGGGCAAGTGAGCTTCGAATCTGCGTTCCGAGCGGAATCTGCAAGAATCGGAATCGGCGAAACCATCGCCATCGGTCGCATCCTCTACACCAGCGACATCCCTCTCATCGTTCTCGACGAGACTTGGATTCCGGCTAGGGAGGCCGTGACTGCCTATATAATCATGTCTTTTGGCGAGATCGATGTTTACATCGGTTTCGCTGAACCTGCCCAACCCACCCCAACGGTGATGATAGAGGCAGAAGAATCTTCTGGGTCCCCTTTGTCCACGGAGGCGGCAGAGTTCCGGATCTCAGAAAACCCTAAACCCACCCAGCCCACACCAGTTGCGGAGATAGTGGAGAAATCTGAGCCTGAAGAAGACCTCACGGTCCAAGTCGAATCTGGAGTGGATCTCCCTCGAGAAGCTGGATCCCAGATCGACCCACCCGTGGAGGTCGAAATCTAGGAGGAGCATATCAACGACACTTATTTCGGCTCTAACGATGCCGGGACAGACAGGCCTTTCCTCAGGTACACACTAAGATGTATGATACTGCAAGGCGCAAGCGCAGATGCAATCCTCGAGACCATTAAAAGTTTCGACATGGCTGATCGCGAAAGCCGCAGGTACCTCAGGAAGCACGCGTCGCACTTTGTCAGATATGTTGGATCCGGATCCGGCTCTGCCGATGCTGGAAAAACACCGATTCGGTGCTAGAGGCAATTGGAACAAACGCCGACGTTCCCGCATCCTCGGATGAATCTATGACGTCGGTAGATTTCCGAAAGTTCTCCGCAGAATATGAAGAGGAGTACAACTCCAAAGCTGCAGAAGAAGGAGAAGCCATGGATGAAGGATCCGAGGAACACTCTCCCAAAGCACAGGATGACATGGACGTCAGAGATAATCCCGAAGTCTAGATGTCCAAAAGTACCGATCAGAGCTTGACTCCGGGAAACAGACCCAAAGCCGTCTTTGCTACCGGCGCTGCCAAGAAGGCAAAGAAGAAGAACAAGAAGAAAAGACCCCGACAAAAGACCCTCTGACAGAGGAGGTGATTGCCGAGGAATACAAGGAAGACTCGGATGGAGCTCTTATCCCAGACGAGCCGAAAAAAGAAGCATCGGTGGATGGACACGTGATCACAGAAGGTGCGCGTAAACTCATCGATGCCGCATTAACCACACCTATCCCTACAGCTGCAGAACTTACTACAGATGAGCTGGACAAAAGGGCCCAAGCCCTAGAAGCGCGTCGTCAACAACTCCTCGATGAAGCCAAAAACATCGAGGTGGAGAAGAAACGCATGTCAACCAAGGAATACATGTCTCGGTTACATCAAAAGACACGGAAGCGTCACACCAATGATGACCAATTCCCACGTGTCCATGCCGTCCTTTTTGGGGACGAGATGGGGAAGCCACGAAAAGACAACAACGGAGATTGGGTATACCCAACCCCAGTACAGAATACCGTGGTAGCCCAAGAAATTCTATCGGCTAATCCAGGACCAAAGGAGATCCGTTTGGGTATCAAGCTACTCAACAAGGGACTGGAGCAGTAGAAGGTCGCCCTGTCCGGAAGTCAAAAACTGGTCTCGGATTCTGACCAATGTCGCACAGATCCGGCATGGGCTGACGTAAGATCCCATTATGTTCGGGCACAGTACCATCACCCAGAACGCAGGGAAGACAATTATTCAAGAACTGGATCGTCGAGACAGCATCGCAGAGCTACACATAACTGGAGCAATGTCGCCCCAGTGGCCGAAAAATACGCGATCACTGCACTGAATCCGAGGTATCCTCCCCGACGAGAGTTCAGCGATCGAAAGGGAGAAGATAAGGAGAAACGTCGGGAGGAGGATCGTCAGAGAATGCCACCTCCTAGACATCAGAGCCGTCTGGCTAAGCCTCACCATGGTGGGAACGACAGACGAAGGAACGACGGAAACCATGCTGGAACAAGCCGGTAGGGGGCTCGTTGTAGTCAAGAACCTCCCCGGAACCAGAATAATGACGCTCCAGACGGAGACCGGCGATCAACCGGAAACAATTCAGCTGCCCCACCCCCTCCACTAGGCAATTATCACAACGGCCCCAAGGAGGGCAAGGAGGACAACATGGCAGAGGAGGTGGTGGCAGAAGCCGAAGTTCGGCTCCAAGGCACCGCAGCCACAGCCGACATTCGGGACGATCTCTATCCCTGAACAACGCAAGGCACAAGATCAACTCCAACATAGAGGCTTGGTGCTATGAAAATGATGACGTGTATGTAGGCCCAAAGTGCTTCGGACCACGCATCAGAGCTACAAAATTCCCGGAAGGATTTGCTATCTCAAGACATATCCAAGCCTACGACGACATTGCTCGGCCAGACACCTAGTTACAGGACTTCTTCCAATCTTGCTGCATCGCTAAAGGCGGAAACAGCCTGGTCGCAACCCGATATCTCCTACTTATGCTGCGGAAGACGGCACGATCATGGCTCAATGAACTTCTAGCAAACACCATCCATAACTGGTATGACTTGCAAAGTGCGTTCTTTCGGAATTTCAAAGGCACATATCGGAGGCCTTGTTCGGTCGGACACCTACAGCGTTGCACCCAGAAAGCTGGAGAAACTTGCCGGGATTACCTCGGACAATGGATCGACACCAAGAACTCATGTGAGGGAGTAAACGATCAAACTGCGATTGAAGCTTTCATCGCATGACTCCCAATTGGTCTACTGTGTCACCGCTTGAAGTGTGACAAGGTCACCGATTTGGGAGAGATGATAGAAACATCGAGAAAGTATGTAGATGCTGACGACGATGCAGAAGGATTACTCAACGTCCTGGCTGTACCTCAGTCAGCAAAGACAAAGCAACAAGCTCAGAAGCGCAAAAATACATCGGAAGAAAAACCCAACGCGGAGACAGCGGTGGTCACTACTGTTTCCGGGTTTGGAGGACGAGGAGGACGTGGCGGAGGCCGTGGGTGTGGCCGTGGGACATCAAGGGTCCAAGGTAGAGGAGAGCAACAACCAGGCAAAACCTACACGTGGGCTGACATTGCCAATAACCTATGTGTGCATCACTTGGATGCCAATGGGGGCTCGTCCCACACCAACGCTGAATGTCGTTTTAATGATGATATCAAGAGAGACGATACCGCGGGCTACAAAGCTAAGCGGAAGAAGGGAAAGAAAAATCCCGACAAAGACAAAGAGACCAAGGAAGATTCCGACATGGAGGAAGCTGATGCTTCGAATCCCAAGTCAGAAGGGAAGAAGACTTTTCCCACCAAGAAGGACACTTACGTCACCTTCCTCGGATCTCAACCAGCAAAGGTCAAGAAAGCAGTTCTCCACGAGCTCAATGCAACAGCTCTGGCTGTCCCTCAATATCTGGACTGGTCGGAGGTGGCAATCACATTTGACCGCACTGATCATCCGCCTAAGCTACACAGGCGAGGAAAATACGCCTTAATCGTCAATCCACTTATTGACGGTTATGTTTTCTCCAAGACCCTCATGGACGGTGGTAGCAGCTTCAATATTCTCTATGTCGAAACGCTACGCCGGATGAAGATCTCGGAAACACAGCTAAACCATAGCTCTGTGATCTTTCACGGAGTTGTCCCAAGAAGACAAGCTAATTCCCTGGGAGAGATCACTTTAGATGTTACTTTTGGAACTCCAAAAAATTATCGGATGGAGGCACTTTCCTTCGACGTGGTCCCGTTCAAGAGCGCATACCACGCTATATTCAGACGTCCGGCTTACTGGGCTTTTATGGCTCGTCCGTGTTACATTTACAATATGATGAAAATTCCAGGTCCCAACGGCGTGATCACCATCAGGAGAGACCCGAAGAAAGCGCGACAGTGCGAGGATGGAAATGCCGCCTTTGCCGAAGCTGTGTTGCACGCCCAGGAGTACCAGGAGATCATGAAGAGCATAGATCCGTCCGAGATGCCCGCAACGAAGAAGGAGGTGACAAAGCCAAATCCGGAGTTCAAGGCATCAGAAGAGACGAAGACGACGCTGTTGAAGGATGATGACCCCTCCAAGGTGACCCAGATAGGCGTAGGCCTAAGTAGCGCATAGGAAAGCGCGCTCGTCAATTTCCTCCAAGCAAATCAAGATATCTTCGCATGGCAGCCATCTGACATGACCAGAGTACCTAGGGAACTTGCCAAGCACTCTCTAAATGTAAACCCGAACGCTAAACCCGTCAAACAGTCCTTACGACGGTTTGGCAATGAAAAGCGTAAGGCAATAGCTAAGGAACTAGCACGGCTCGAGTTAGCCGAATTCATAGAAGAGGTCATCCACACTGAGTGGTCGGCCAATCCTGTAATGGTCCCTAAAAAGGACACCACTGATTTAAGGATGTGTGTTGATTATACTGCCTTGAACAAGGCTTGTCCAAAAGATCCGTTCGCTCTACCTAGAATTGATCAAGTCATCGATTCTACGGCAGGCTCGGAACTCCTCTGTTTTATCGATGCATATTCCGGTTATCACCAAATCTGGATGAAGGAATCTGACAAAGTCAAAACTTCATTCATAACCTCCTTCGAAACCTTATGTTTTCTTATGATGCCCTTTAGGCTGAAGAACGCAGGAGCTACGTACCAGCGCACGATGCAGCGTTGCCTCCATGACCAACTTGGACGCAATGTACATGCATATGTGGATGATATCGCGGTGATGTCCAAAAAGAAGGAAACCCTGATTTTCGACTTGGAGGAGACGTTCGCCAATCTACAAAAATACAACATCATGCTTAACCCGAAGAAATGCTTCTTTGGAATACTAGCCGGAAAATTGTTAGGTTTCATCGTGTCTCAAAGAGGCATAGAGGTGAACCGAGACAAAATAAAGGCTATACTCAATATTTCCAGGCCAACTCGCCTGAAGGACGTATAAAGACTAACTGGTTGTATTGCTGCAGTCAGTCGATTTGTAAGCCGGCTTGGTGAAAGAGCCGCACCATTGTATAAACTCCTGAAAAAGATCAAGGATTTTGTCTGGACCGACGAAGTTGAAGCTGCACTACAAGATCTGAAAAGAGTACTCTCATCTGCTCCTATCCTTGCAGCGCCGGAACCTCAGGAACCGATGTTGCTTTACATTGCTGCGACAAATAAAGTTGTCAGTATCGTCATGGTGGTGGAGAGACTAGAGGAAAATCAGGAACACCTGGTGCAGCGTCCAACATACTTTGTTAGCGAGGTCCTGACAGAATCAAAGCAGCGGTATCCGCACTATCAAAAATTGGCTTACGGTGTTTTTCTAGCATCTCGTAAGTTACGACACTATTTTCAGGAGCATCCAATTACCGTGGTGAGCAAGGCTCCCATGAGAGACATAATCAATAATAGTGATGCCACAGGACGCGTCACCAAATGGGGAATAGAGCTCTCATCTTTCGACATTGAGTATAAACCTCGGACAACAATCAAATCTTAGGTCCTTGCTGACTTTGTCACTGATTGGATAGAGACAAAGGAGAACATGATCCTCCCAGAGTCGGAATATTGGACTCTCTTTTTCGATGGGTCTAAGGCTCGAGGGGGCTCGGGGGCTGGCGTGGTGCTCAAATCACCCCAAGGAGATAAACTTTTATAGGTGCTGCAGATCCACTTCACAGTGACAAACAACATTGCCGAGTATGAAGCACTGCTGCATGGAATCCGGATTGCTAAGGATATTGGCATCCGACGTTTGATGTGTTACGGAGATTCGTATCTTGTTGCTCAGCAAGTCTCAGATATTTATAATGCAAATAAACACATGGCATCCTATAAAGCTGTCTTGGATGATCTATCTAAATCGTTCGAAGGGTTTGAAGTACAACACATCCCTCGAGCAGAAAATGAGGCAGCAGACGCACTATCTTGCATAGGCTCTGCGCAGAAAGAGGTCCCGGATGGCGCTTTTTTAGAGCACCTCAAAGTCCCCTCGATAAAGGGAGTAGATGAGGAATATCCGACCAAATCCGACTCACCTTTGATAGCAGTCCTGGCTGTAATTCTCAGCTGGACTCAACCCTACCTCGATTATTTGGTAGATGGCAAATTACCCGAAGACGAGGTGCTGAGCCGGCAGATCATCCGACAAGCAAAATCCTATACTATTGTTAAAGGTGAGCTCCATAAACGGAGTGTTTTTGGGGGTTTTCAGCGCTGTGTATCTCCGGAAGAAGGAGTGGAAATCTTAAGGGAAATCCACGAAGGCGAGTGTGGTCACCACGCTGCAGCCAAATCTTTAGTGGCAAAAGCTTTTAGACACGGATTTTTCTGGCTTACAGCTCAGGCAGATGCCGAACGATTAGTCAAGACGTGCAAAGACTGCCAAAAGTACGCCAAGCAAGCTCATGTTCCGGCTGGTCAGCTACAAACAATACCTATAAAATGGCCCTTTGCGGTCTGGGGGCTTGATATGGTAGGACCATTTAAACGAGCTCCAAGTGGATTTACTCATCTCTTAGTGATGGTGGATAAATTCACCAAATGGATTGAGGCTAAACCTGTCACTAGTTGTGATGGAGCAACAGCCAAAAGATTTGTCAAGGATGTTATAATCCGGTATGGTTATCCGCATAGCATTATCAAGGACAATGGGAGTAACTTCTCTATGGGAGAATTGGCTGAATTCTGCGATGGGCAAAATATCCGGCTTGACATTGCGTCAGTCGCACATCCACAAGCTAACAGAAAATTCGAAAGAGCTAATGGTTTAATCTTACAAGACCTGAAACCGAGACTCGAAGCACCGCTACGACGTGCTGCGGGGGCTTGGGCAGAGGAATTACCCTCTGTAATTTGGAGTTTACGAACAACTCCGAACAGGTCAACAGGATACACACTTTTCTTCTTGGTCTATGGCGCAGAAGCAGTTCTTCCTAGTGATTTAATTCATACTTCTCCTAGAGTGGCCGCGTATATCGAAGAGGATGCCGAGATTTCTCGACAAAATGATCTCGACTTAGTCGAAGAAGTTCGCGTCGTTGCTGAAATGAGATCTACAGCCTATCAGCAGAAGTTACGCAAGTATCATAGCCAGAGAGTCCGAAACAGATCTTTCAATAAAGGTGATTTGGTTCTCCGGCTTGTGCAACAAAGAAAGCACATACTTTCCCAAGTATGGGAAGGGCCCTTTTTAGTTAGTCGAGTATTGCATAATGGATCGTACTACTTAACTGACATGAGGCCAGTCAAAGAAAGACCTGCTACTAAGAAGAGAAAGAGAGCTGGAGGCAGTACAAATCCGAATGAGTTAGACGGACCATGGAATATTGCTCAGCTACGTCCCTTTTGTTCTTAGTTTATCCTTCTTTGTAATCATATATATGTACATGTTCTTTGAGAAATAAATTTTTTGGTTGCCTCAAGTTTTTCTGAGAAGTTTTTACCATCTTATTTCCAAATGATCATGTTATAATCGAAAATCCCAGAATGCTTGAAAGTACTTTATGCTCATGTTTGTTCTGGTCTAGATTTCTGATTCTAAAACTCCTACCTTCTGGTATAACTCTAAAATTTCTAGTCTTTACTTTGGTTATTTGTCTGATTGCTAGATGCGGGTATTTTCTGAGTAGTGAATTGTTGGTACTGGAAGCCGGCTTTGTTTCCGAGTTTAAACTGGTTTAGCACGTGAGCTCCGTTGCTCGGCAAAGTTTCCGACTGAAGGTTTAGCCGGCTCACGAAAGGGACGAGGCGGAAAGCCAGATAAACGATAAGTAGAGACGAAAAAATTCAAGTGCTTATGAAAATATTTCAGGCACACAAAAAAAAACAAAGCCAAAAGTGTTGAATAGATAAAAAGCTTAGCACTAGCAAAAGTCAATAGTACTTTATATTTACAGACGCATCATGTTCTTTCCGGAATAATACATAGTTTTCTAGTCTATGATGCAGGAGGAGATGAAGGAGTTGCCGCCTCGCTGGTTACTCTGCCTTGATATCGTTCCGAGATGTCCAGATCGGAGGTGGTCCGTTCATCGTCGGAAACTTCTTCGGTTTCTTCTGGAGGAGGTGGCGGAGTAGCTACGCGGGTGAAGAAGGGGATCTTGTAGCTGGTCAGATCAGCTACGTGACACCCGTGTCCGGCGCAGGAGTGCGTGATGGCTTGAAGGTCTTGCTCCTGGCCATCTTCATCTACCTTGCAGTACCCTCTGGTCACTTGCCATATCTCCATGTTTCCATGGTGGCTCATGACCATGGTGAGAGCGTTCTGCGTAGCAGTCCGTGCGTAGGACATGTTCCAGTCCCGAACAAGCTGCGGCATCTCCTTGGCCTTGTCCCGCACCTGAAAATCCGACATGCTTGGCATGTCTAGAATCCTGAGACACTCGCCAATGTCCTCAAGGGACTGGCGGAAGTCATGAAGAAGATCATCGACTTGGGTAAGACAGTGGGTGCGGGGCTCGGAGGAGGAAGAGTCCGTCAAGTTCAGAGGACCTATACACAAAACAAAGTCAAAGAAAAATCCGACATTGATGAAAGTCGAAGAAATGATAAGTCAGACAGATGGAACGTACCAACAATGACGTTGTCAATCTTGGTCTTCTCCTCCCGGAGATTCCGGAGTTCAGCCCCGAGCGTCTGGGAGATGTTCTTCTCTCTGCCAAGCTCATTTTTGAGGTCCGAGATAATTTTATCTTGAGCAGCGATCTTGCGATCACGCTCTTCAGTGGCAATGGAGGAGGATTCCAGGACTTGAGCTATGCTCCTTTCATGATCCGCCTTGAGCTTATCCAGCTCTTGCAAAGTCCCTTGTTCTCCACCACCAAGGTCTTAAGGTTCTCAGCCTCTTCAATCATAGCAATGGATTGTTTCACCAGCGCTGTAAGTCAAAAAGGAACAACAGTTCAGAAAAAATTCGACATTGAAAAAGCAAAAGACAAGGTTTGAATCTCGGAATGTTTACCTTCGGCTTCATCTTGGCTACCTTAAGTTCGACATTTTTAAGGCGGAGAGCCTTGATCTCTCTCTGCTTATTGCAGACATTGGTCAGTAATTCCTGGTTATAGGAACATACTTTCTGTAAATCAGAATACGCAAAGTCAGAAAGCTACTTAAGACTCGGGCTAATATTTTTTGCTAAATATCAACACGAGCCTTGGGGGCTACACTAGTTCGTTCTTTGGCATCCTAATGAAAGCATAAACCCGGATTTTATATCCTACTTCATGCTTGGGGGCTAGAGGATATGATATAACATAATGTAAAAACAAGAGTTGGAATTCCGACTTACATATTGCTCGCGGGTGAGTTTGTCTAAACCCGCGTTCACTTCAACTGCCACCTTCTCGGCAAGAGTAAGAGGGATCACTGGGGCTGTTGGAAGCTCGCCAGCCCAAATCCTCTGGTCGCGAAGGCGGACTTGAGCGAGAAGGTCGGAGAACTTGACATCCTCTGCTTCTCGCACTTCCTCTTCGAGGGATAAATGGCTTTTGTCCATGACTTGCCTGTCCAGCCACTGGATTTCCTCTGCAGATTTCCGGGACATGCCAAACTTGGCAAGTCCCGGATTGCTGATGAGGTTGTCAGCGAAGACTTTAGCCGAGGGATCATTACCCGAAGAGGGTTCACCCTTATCTTGACCCGACGCACCCACGGTGACGTCAGTTTGTGACCCAAGGATCGCAGGCTCTGTTGGAGGAGCCGGATCTTCTGTAACCACCGGAGAAGGAATGATCGCCGGAGTTGTAGAAGGTTGAGGGGCAGGAGTCAGAGGAGCCACGGTAAGGGAAGCTATGGTTAGCTTCGTCTATCGCAGGGGCTTCGAAGGAATCCCTTTCCCCTTACCCTTGATGAGAGGCTTTGCTCTGAGAATGTAGGAAAGTCGGAAACATTACATCTCAAAAAGAAATTCGAGAAAGGTACAAAGGCGGAAATTGTGAATGAAAGTTACCTCTTCACAACAGGCACTTCCTTTGTGCCAACAGCCACTGTCGGAGCTTTGCGCTTCTTGAGCGCAAGGTCCGGCAATGGAACCACTTCTGTCTCCTGAGAAAACTCAGGAGGATATCCTCCGAGCGGAGCAAGCTCCGACCCGGGGAGGTCAGCAAGCTGAAAACAAGAAAGCATATTAGCATTGCAGTATAACTTGAAGATTGAAACACATAAAAGGTGTATTGATGGAGGCTTACCGGCATCGCGGGGTTTTCCGCCGTGTACATATCCAGAGAAATCTCAAGAATTCTCCTCTCGATCCGCTCCTTGATCAGCCACTTGATCTGGCTGATGTAGCCTTGAGTGGTGTAGGATTTGGGGCTGATGCAGAGGGAGTCTTTTTTGGATGACGTGATGGAGTGCATCAGTCTATCCCCGTGGTACTGAAGTGGCTGGATCCGACGTGAGACCCAGCACTGGACCAAGTCAGATCCCTTCAGACCCTTGTGCTTGATCAAATATTCGATCCGCCTCTTAGCGAGGATTAGATCGTCGGTGAGAGCCGGAGCAGCCTCGTCCCAGGAAGGCTGGGCCATGGCGGCTCCGTTGACAAAAGCCGGCAAAGCAGTAGCTTTGCTAGGAGCCGGAATATCCCTATGGTAGGAAAAGGTGGTTGGCCATTGTTTGACCGAGTCACTGGCAGAAATTTTGGGATATGCCCGGTCACGTCTAAGTGAAAAGCTAATAGTGCCGGTGATGTAAGGAACACCGACAGTGATGGAATTTCTCCAGACATGAAAGTAGTACCGGAAGAGAAGCAAACTCGGCCTAATGCCGAGAAAGCCCTCGCAAAGCGATGCATACGCGCTCATCTCTAAGAGAGAGTTGGGAGGAAGATTGTGGAGTTGAACTCCGTAATGATCTATCACCTCGGAGAAGAACTCCGAGGGAGGAAAAGACAGACCTCGGTCGAGATGGGTGCCGAAGTGGACCCGCTCGCCGTCGTGCGGGTTGGGGATGGTTTCGCCGGAGCTGCTCCGCCCATCGCCGACGGCGAGAAGCCCCTCCTTCTCCATGTTCTTGAGGCCGTCCTCGTCAAGGGTGCTGGGGATCCAGATTCCCCTGAAGCTTTCTTTCTCCGTTGCTGCTTCCGCCGCCGCCGCTGCCGCTAAACCGGAGGAAGAAGATGATGAAGCCATTTCTCCGGTGAGAAGATGACCTGAAAGTGGCAGCGCTGGGAGTTCTGTGGGGAAAGGACGAGGGAGCTCTATGCGTGCAGGAGGATTGGGAGGAAAGGAAACGGCAAAGGACTGATGGAAAGGAGAAGGAGAAATCCAAACCCCTTATATCCACCTAACTGTGCCAAGATTCGTGCAAATGCTACAGTGTAACCGCCACGCGTCGTGGAAAGAACTGGGAAGGACCCACGCGATGTTTGCGTCTCCTCGATCTCCACGCACGCATTGAAACGGCGCCTCGATTCCGCAAACCGCGGACCCACCAACGGTCGTGCTGACGGCACGCCTGTCAGATGATGTGACTTGACTATGCTTGTGTCAGGTGGCGTAGAAACCAAGTTCTGGCTTAGTTTAAAATCGAGCTGGAAACTCCGAGTAATTAGTTGATAGGTCCTACTTATTTTTAAGACCCGGATCGTATTTTTTGTTGTGAAGTTTCAGGAACCCTTCAAGATTCTGCAAGCCGAAGATCAAGCTAGACGATGATAAAATCCGACTTTGGATCTTGGAGGCCTCCGGGGGCTTCTATTGGGGATATACTTTCCGAGTATCCTCACAGTTCCTCACTGACCAGGGTGGCCCACTTCGGGTTAGAGCTTTGCTTCACGGGCGGCCCAGTCAGGGAGAGAAGACGGAGTCCAATCCGGCTACGAGAAGGCCCAGAAGACTTACCGACTTAGGCCCATAATGTTACTTGTAGTTCAAGATGTACTCTATAACCAACTCTTAGTCGTAGACGGATTGATCTCTCCTGTAAATCCTAGGCCGTATATCTATATAAGCCGTCCTAGGGAGAGCCTTTAGGGAAACACCTTACAACACAATAGTCTACAACCTCAACTCGCACAAGCGATACCCTTGTGACCCATATTCCGGCTCTGCCGTATTACTGGATTGCTAGCAGGAGTAGGATTCGTCCAAAGCCGGCGGATTCGAACCTGGGTAAACTTGTGTTCTCACCGTCCCGGAATACCGTACGTCTCACACCCCTCTCTTCCACATGCCTCGAGGACCCCCTCATGGCGTACTTGTCCTCAATCTGATGACAGTTGGGGCTGAAAACCAATCCCGGTTTCTCTTGTGGTGGATCGGCGGCCGGGGGCGTCTCTTGAGAAAGACCATGGAAGACCAGACGCTGCGTGCATGTATTGGGCCGACCAGCTTGATGGTCGTCGCGATCTGCGAAGGGTTCTTCATCCACAGAAGGCATATACAATCCTTTGGCGGCGCTGGTGTTGATGAAGTCATCAATCTTGACCAATTCATCATCATCTTCATGAGTTCCATCATGTGGTGGTGGTAGCGGGGGAGACGGCGGTTGCGGCACAACGTGTTTTCCATGTGGCGGTGCACACACTGCCAAGAGTTGATGGTGACGGCTGGTGGTGGCGACGACATCGGCTACTGGCTTCCGAGGTGGTGGCCGAGCGATCGGTCGAGGGGTGGCGCCGGTGCTCCCCCCGCAAGACGAATCTGGGTCTTCGGCCATGTCGAGGGCCAGTTGTAGCATTCCCCAAGGGTCTTGTGTTCGTTGGCTCCCCGAGGTTGAAAGAGGGGGTCCATGTCGTCGCACCCTGGCAACACCCAAGCCAACCTGACCCTCATCACGTCATCATCCATTGGATTGTTGTGCATCGTGAGGCTCGTCGGTTGTATAAGAGTGCCCTTGGCAACATCCTTTAACTCACCGCCGACATCTTTAAGCAGGAGTACGCAAGAAGTGTCCTGAGGCAAAAACATGTTGTTGGGCGTCATGAGATGGCAGCAGTCATGCATCAAAGGCATAAAGGAGATGACGTGCACTAACTAATTAGTTACCTTGGTGATGGCGTGGACCTCGGCTAATGTAGAGACACGGCTGATGCCGGCGGCCGGCCTATCATCATCTGCAATCTCCCGCTCGGGTGCCTCACGAAGCACCACCGCCGTCGGCTGCGCCTTATAGGTATCTTTGGCAGGAGGGGCGTCGGTGTGACCAAAACGAGCAGCTGCGTCCCGACGTTGACGGTCGGCGGGGTCACCAGGTCTAGTGACACGGTAACATTGATGCCCGAGTTGCTGCCGCTTAAGCTGGGCAGATGTATCGGCCCATGTCGACCTCCCGTATTCCAAGCAGTAAGCCCCTCGAAAAACTCAGGGGGGTCATCGAGCGGAGCTTCTCTTCCACTAACTTGTCCACCGTTTTCTCGTCCACCGCCTTCTCCTCCAGTGTCAGCACCTTCATCTTCAGCTCTGCAATAGCGGCTTTATCCTGGTTCTTCCTCTCCCTTCTTTTCTTGGCGTCCTCTTTGTAGTACTCCTTGAACTTCATGCTCGTACCGAAGCCGGACACACGGCCAGCTGAGGACGGCGGCAACCCCTTGTCCCTCTTCTTGTAAGCATTGGTCGCCCTGTTGAAAATCGTGTCCCACGGCTCCGTCGAATCCTGGGACGACTCTGTGGCAGTAGCGTTCAGTTCATCCTACTGCAGAGACAAGGAAAGGTGAACCCATTTAGATTCTTGACTTCATTATCTTAATTAGAACACAATAGACTTGAGATCGGCGATAAATTCCTTACCAGCTTCTTCTCGAATTCCTTCACCTCTGGATCATCGGTGATGAACTCCTCTATTTCCTTGTCCAGGTAGTAGCGGGCCCAAACAAATTGCCTAAGCTGCAAGTCCGTGATTTTAAGCCAAGGTTTGTCTTTACCAAGGCGTTCAAGCTCGGTGTCCTCCTTGTCCCAAATGGCATGTGTCCCCCAGTAACCGCCGCTTCCAAGGCGGGGGTTACCTATGTTCTATTCCCGCATACTCCTTCCCCATTGAGTCCATTTTATAGCGTTGGCGGTAGCTATATCCGCCTTGAATATCCTAAACTCCTCTTCGTCGAGCATCGGATTTTTGTTACTAATAACCTCCCAGCTTTCACCTTTGTCAATGCTATTCTTCACCCGGGTTTTCCAGCTGCTCAAGGCGTTGCTAACCTTCGTGAGGGCTAGTTTGTTCACCGGGTTCTTTCTCTCGAGGTTTCTAAACTGCTCTGGGAATCTGTATCGCTTGTGAAGCTTCTTAAGGAGGTTATCGACCAAAGCTGCATTGTCAGCATGTCTGATGTACTTCGTGTTGATGGACATGCTTTCCTGGACGATGCACCCGAGTTGCAGGCCGTACCCTTTAGCAATCGCCGCTGGCGCAATGGGTTGGCCACTTTCTGTGACCTCAGTGAACTCATCACAGACGGTGGCGAGCACTGGCACCTTCCGCTCCTTCTGTTCCTTCTTCTTCTTCTTTTGAGAAGCGGCCGGGCTGCCGCTACCGTCATCTGTGCGCTCGCCGCCATCGGTGCGGGCGCCGCCATCGGTGGTGTCATCCTCTTCGCCACCTCCTTCACTAGTTCCATCGTAGTCATCTTCGTCCCCCTCGTAATCAGGTTCTCCGCCCTCATTGGCCCCAGCAGCTCTGGCGACGGTCGCCTCCTCCTCCGGTGGTGGTGTCATCCTCATCGCCTCCTCCTCCTCCTCCTCCTGTTGGGACCCCTGCCAGAGTGACTGGTTGGCCTGTCTAGCTTGTTCTTCGACGCTGATCATGTGCTTAGAAGGGCCAGACTCCTTGTTGCCCGACATGTTTGCACTACTCTATTTAAAAGAGGCAAAAAGTTAGCACAAATCTCGGCCGAAAAATTCGGCATGACCTTTGCTAATTTTTTGACCTAGGAGTGCCCATTTCTCAACCAAAACAGAAGTGAATCGACACTTCGGGAGAAATGGGCAACTCAAATGAAATCCCTGTAAGACAAAACACCCCATCCATATATTGACAGCCCCATGCATTGACCCTAGCATCATCATCCATGCAGCCCCATCCATCATTCACGCAACAATATAACAGATACATGTATATACCAGACATGTGCTTCTACTGAATGAAAACTAAGTAGCAGTTATAGTACACAGAGACACACACATTCTCTCTTCTTCTTGCACACACAGGCTATCAAGTTATAGTACACACACTTTACCTTGCACAGTTCACTTTACACACACTTTGCCTTGCACATTCTCTCTTCTTCTTGCACAGAGACAGAGAACAGTACAACAGTTGCAGTAAAAAAAGCTGAACATTAGAAGTGTCGTAGCAATAATCATCAGGAAACCAGGGGCATACAAACAAACATACATAGATGTTCTTGGGAGCACTAGAAAGGGAAGCATGAAATTCTCTATGGATAGTGCAAAGGAAATAAAAGCAGTCTGCAAAGTATCTAAGACATTTCTTAAAATGCTAAATAACACAGACCAGATTCACACAATATATGGAACAGTAAAAAATAACATTTGAATGAAATATATAGTGTAACAGAAGTGAAGAAGGTACCTAACTAAAAGTCTAAAAGGATCAACAAAATATGTTAGAGTAAACTAGAAAGCTTGGTATGCTGAAAAGGGGACCCCAGTAGTTGCAGTTAGAGATGCATGTTTGAAACCTTTAGGGTACCATCTATTTTAGTCTAGTTCAAACAAATGAACTATTTTTCTCATGTTAGAGATGCTGGTTCTTATGTTTAGCATGCATGTAGTGCATCATCATGTAATCCAACTATGTAAGCTCTCTCCTTCTGTGTTGTTGTTCTTCAGACAAAGGAAGTGCCATATATAATTAATTACTCTACTTACTTACTGATCATCTCAACTTAATCATCAGTTCCTCTCTTGATTTACTTTCTCTGATTTTTTCTTCTGCCTTTTGAGCAAGATTTTTTCTTCCCTCTCTGAATTGTGATGTGCACTGCTAGTTACATTCATTGTGCTCTTACGTCTGATGATCTACATTAACAACTAGTAGTAGTACATTCTTCTGATGCCAATGCACATTGCTCAGAAAAAATTCTCACGATATCACAAGGCAGTGGGAATAATCAGAGTGATAGCAGCCAGTCTTTTGTGACTTCGAATACGTATAAAGAATGGAATAAAAATAACTGGCCAGGTTTTTTCCCCACCAATTTCTATTTCTCACTTGATTTTTTCTTAGCACAGTAGTACTACTAAAGGTTGCTGCGCACACAGAAAGATCCTCTTCTTTCAGTGGCTAGAAACAGGAGTATTGGGCAAGATCATCAACTGCCTCTGGATGTGATCCAGTGGCTAGAAGCAGAGAATATAACAGAGAGGATTTTAACAAGTAGCAGCACAAGTGCACATGATATTAGAACTACAAGTAACCCAGGCCGCGTCGCACTAAACTAAGCTCTGATGCAAGCCCTAGATCATTCTTGCAACTTCCTAATATTAAACTAAAATTCATAGAAGTATTCTTGCAATCTGAAAATTGAGTAGAGCATTCTTGCAGAGAGGGGGAAAAGAAGAGAGCGGGAAGTGTACCTACGGATGGGGAGGTGGTCGTCGACGAGGGTGGCGGCGATGCTCCTGATGCAGTCATAGGCGAGACGGGGCGGGCCTCCTCCTCCACGGGCTCCAGAGCGGCGGTGGCGGGCCTCCTCCTCCTAGGTCGCAGGCGGGGCGGGGCGGGGCGGGCCTCCTCCTGCACGGGCTCCGGCGCGGCGGTGATGGGGCTCTCCTCCACGGGCTCTCCTCCACGGCGGCTTCGGCGGCGAGGGCGATTAGGGTTTGCGCGCGGGCGAGATGAGGGAAATAAATGGAGAAGGTAGCAGGGAGGCCGAACCGTTTATTTGGCTAAGTGTGAAAGTTCTGTGGCGCATTCCTCTAAAATACGCGACTGAATTTACAACTTCTGTGGCGCATTACTATGATATGCGCCATAAAACTTTTGGGCATAGTCCAAAACAAAGCGGCATCGTAGTTTGACAAAATCAGCTACATGTCCTAGTGGTCTTGCTCGCCAGCTTTCAACCTGGGGCAGCCAGGTTCGAATCTTGGTTGTCTCAGACTTTTTTTCTTTTTTAAAAAATATTTTATTTATTCAAAAAAAGCAAGAACCTATTTACACACATATGCATATTTATTAAAAAAACAAGAACATATACACATAGATACTTAACAAAAAAACCTCCTAAATCACGTATATATATATATGTGCTTGTCACACACAAATGTGAATTTGTATACCCACACGAATATCACGTGTATTTTTTAGTCTCTAACTAATATATATTTGCGAGCACACATGTGAATTAATACACAAAAAAGTCACACTAATATCACATTATACCCACACGAATTAATACACCAAAAGGTCACATAATTGCTAGTGTCTCTTCACAATCTTCTTGCCTTTTTTCGCCGTGGTTGAATACTTTAGCCCGTACACTTTGAGATTTCTTCTTGTGAATGGACAACCTTTAGTAGGCAGTGTGGTCTTCCTTCTTACTTTAGTAGTAGTAGGCATGTCGAAGTACTTGTCGAATTCCTCTTCGATCTTTGGATCGCCGTTTTTGTCGAAGTTTTGCTCGTTGGAGGCTCCTTCCATTCCGATGATGCTCCTCTTGCCCCTCCTAACTACAACATGGTTAGGCTTTGACAGGTCGGTAATAAAAAAGTATTGATCAACTTGGCTAAAGAGTACCCAAGGCTCATTTTTTGCAGAGGCGTTCTTCGTTGATTTGGCATCTGGTATAACCATTATGGTGAAATAGCGGCCTTCTTTTTCCACGTTCTTGGCCCATCTAACACGGAACATCAGTACGATCTCTCCACAGTAGTCGAGCTCCCATATCTCCTCGATCCTTCCGTAGAATCTTTCCATCACAGTAGTCTCGTCATCAGCAAAGGATAACATAGTTACTCCTGAGTTTTGATATTCACTATTCTTGTCCTTTTCCTCGGTGTAGAATCTGTAACCGTTTATGTCGTATGACTGATAGGTCCTTAGGTTGTGCCCTCGGCCCTGCGACAAGGAGAATATGAGTTTTTGATCTTCCGTAGAAGGCGTCTGTGGGGGATTGTCCAGTTGCCTTTTCTTGAACCAACCCGTGAAGCTGGAGTTGTGCTCTCTGGTTACGTCTCCCTTCTTCCTCGGCAGGCCCTGGTTGACGTACTCCTGCTCGATTAAGCTTCTATGCTCTTCGACCCAAGGGCCGACCACTTCAATGTGTTGTTGTGCGACTCGGTGTGCCCTTTCAAAATCAGTGCGTCGACCATCAATGTCGACATGCAGTGAGCGGCAGCCCTCGCGGTGACCATATCCACCGAGCCTGCCGAGGTGCTTATTTGTGGGTATTCCAACATCCTCGTTCTCGGTGGTTAGATAATTCTGGCAGAAGGAGATGCACTCGTAGATCAGAAAGCCCTTGGCTATGCTTCCACCTGGACGAGACCTGTTGCGAACGAATCCTTTGATGACACCGTTTAGCCTTTCAAACGGCATCATGTTGTGTAGGAATGTCGGCCTGAGCTGGATGATGTCGTCCACGACATGTACAAGCAGATGCAGCATGATGTCGAAGAATGCGAGCGGGAAGTAAATCTCAAGCTCGCATAGTATCATCACGATCTCTTCCTGTAGCCTATCGAGCTGCTTCACACCGATCGACTTCCTAGATATGACGTCGAAAAAGTTACAGAGGCCAAACAACGTCTCACGGACATGCTCGTCCATTATCCCACGGATCGCAACGGGGAGTATCTGTGTCATCAGCACGTGACAGTCGTGAGACTTCTTACCGCTGAACCTCTTCTTCGCCATGTCCAGATATCTGCTTATCTTCCCCGAGTAACCGTGAGGAACTTTCACTCCTAAGAGGCACCTGAAAAACTGCTCGAGCTCCTCCAGACTCAGAGTGAAGCAGGCAGCACGAAGCACCACCTCATTCTTATTAACTCTTTTGCGACGACCTTGAGTCCCTTCCGTCTGATCATCATCATCACTATCAGGGTACTGAAGATCTTTCTTTATGCCAAGCAATTTAAGGTCCTTTCTTGCTTTCGGCCCATCCTTGGTCCTCTCCGGCATGTTCAGTAGAGTGCCAAGCAGACTCTCGGTAACGTTCTTCGTGATGTGCATTACATCGAGGCTACGGGGAGTGTGAAGGACCTTCCAATACAGCAGGTCCCAGAAAACAGACCTTGCTTTCCATACACCCAGCAGCGGCTTTGTCCTCGGTCGTTTTTTTCTAGGCGCAGGGCAATCTACCCAATTATTCAAAAGCTCCTCGATTTCTTCGCCGCTCCTCGGGGCTCTTTTGAGCTCGTCCTTACCATTGAACAGGTCACCACATTTTCTCCACGGGTGATCCATGCGGAGCCACTTTCGAGTACCTTGGAACACGGTTTTCGAAGACCCGGGATCCCTTGGTAGCTGGAGATGCGGTGTCTCATCCATGCATTTGACGCATGCATTGTGTCCGTGGTTCACCTGGGCCGATACATATGCGTAACCAGGATAGTCCTGCATAGTCGTGAGCAACGCGGCTCTCAGATGGAAATATTCTTTAGTGTAGGCGTCCCACGTACGGGTCGGCGTCTCCCACAAGCTGGCTAACTCCTCTCTCAATAGCCCGAGATACAGATGCATATCGATACCTGGTTGTTTCAGCCCCTGAATAAGAATGCTCATGTGTACATACCTTTGCTTCGTGCATAGCCACGGGGGGAGGTTGTACGGCCATACAAACATGGGCCAGGTGCTATGCGTGCTACTCTGGTTTCCAAAAGGATTGAGTCCATCGGTGCTCATACCTAGCCTGCCGTTCCTTGCATCGCCCCCGAACTCTTCGAACTCAATGTCTAATGCATTCCACTGGCTAGCGTCTGAAGGGTGTGTTAGGATCTTTCCCTTCTATGGATCATCTTCGGGTTTCTCTCTTTCCGCGTGCCATTGCATGAGCTTTACTTCCTTAGGATCTACGAAATATCGCTGCAGACGAGGGGTGATAGGAAAGTGCCATACCACTTTTTGAGGAACTTTCTTGTACCGTCCTTGGACACACACCGGACATGTGGTTCTATCCGCGTACTCGTTCCGATAAAGTGCACAATCATTGATGCATGCGTGGTATTTAATGTGTGGTAGGTCGAGAGGGCACACGATTTTCTTGGCCTCCTCGATACTTGTTGGCAATGTGTTCCCCTTAGGAAGCCGGTTGTGCTAGTATTCCATGTTTGCGTTGAAGCTCACATTGGTCCATTTGTGTTCGGCCTTCATCTCCAGAGCCTTGAGCGTTACACTCAAACGTGTATCCTCGGGGCGACACCCAGGATACAATGGAGTCATCCCGTCTACCTCCATTTGGGCCAGCTTGGCTTTCTCTCTGGCTGCAGCTTTGTTGTTGCTCGTCTCCTTGAGGAGCAGTTCTTGAACATGAGGGTCCTGCAAGACCGAAGTTAGCAACGTCTGTGTGTTCGCATCTTCTCCTTCTTCATGATCATGATCATGCCCGTCGCCATCTCCTTCTCCATGCTGATCATGCCCGCCGGCATCTCCTTCGTCATGATGATCATGCCCGCTGGCATCTCCTTCGTCATGATGATCATGCTTGGTAGACTCTTCGTCTTCTCGCCCGCCCACGTCTTCGTGACCACCACCATGTCCTGCCGGCGCCTCATTGAGGTCGCGCATGAAACTACGCCTGAGCAGGTGACCCTCCAATTGTCCAGATTCAGGGTCAATCCAGCGCTACAGTTTGCATGTTCGACATGGACATCTTATCATGGTCTTGTTGTTCAGAATCATGTCCTCCTTCGCGCCTTTCTTGTACCTAGCAATTCGACCTTCGCTTATCGTGAGGACCATGGTTGCCTGAGCGGTCAAAACAGAGAGTATAGGTGAGAACCACACCATATGAACACACACATGCATGAATGCTAGCCAGAAAAAATTCGGCATGACCTTTCCTAAAATTAGGACATATGGGTAGTGCAAAAATTTGCCGAAATGGAAATGAATCAACATTTCGGCAAACATCCATGCAACCACACCGGCCGGACCTGACAACAACAAGCAAGCAACAAAAAACTTCCTCCCATTGCAAACATTCATGCACCACACAAGCATCGTCTCGCCATGGATCGCACACACACCGCCCGCGCGACAAGCTTCACCTACATGTTCATGGACAAGAACTCACCTAGTAGACACAATAATAGCGAGACGAGACCGCACGATGAGAGAGTGTGGACAAATAGATCTACAAGTTGGTGGAGAGGAAATTAGTAAACAAATAGAGATGTGAGAGAGAAAAGTAAGGAACTTTTAGATCTAGAAGTTGGAGCGAAGCTTCCGCTTACCAATCTATGGATAAAAATAGGTTTAGTTACAAGAAAATGGAGAAACTATGGGCAAGATGGGGTGTGAGGGAGGAGGAAGACGAGTTGGGAGGAGGTAGAGATGTGAAATGGGTGGTGGTGGATAGATAGATAAGAGAGCTAGCTTTTTTCACCTTTTTAACATGGATCTGGACGCCCTCATATGTGGCGCATATGTAGCAAATGCGCCACAAATGTTGAATCTGTTGTGGCGCATAAGTCTATATGCGCCACAGAAGTGGGTGAATTAGATTCCCTCTGTGGGGCCCACCTCCAAGTTCTGTGGCGCATGTGGGGATATGCGCCACATAAGTGAAACACATCTGTGGCGCATATCAGTACATGCGCCACAGAACTTGGGTGAATTAGATCCCGTGGTGGGCCCCCCTCCATGTTCTATGGCGCATAAGGAAATATGCGCCACAGAAGAGGCAACTTCTGTGGCGCATATCTCAGAATGCGCCACAGAACTTGGATCAACCCACCCCGGCTGGCGGGTCCCACCAATCTTCTGTGGCGCATGTGATGACCCACAAGTATAGGGGGTGTATCGCAGTTTTTTCGATAAGTAAGAGTGTCGAACCCAACGAGGAGCAGAAGGTGCTGGCTAGTGGTATGGATCAAGAATTCTCTGCAAATACTTAGCAAACGGATTTTTAGGGGGTTTCGATAAAGCAAGTAAACAAAGTACGAGTAAATAAAAGACAGTAAGAATGAATGCAGCAAGTGGCCCAATCCTTTATGCAGCAAAGGACAAGCCGGTTGTATTTCTATAGATGACCAAACATTCTCGAGGACACATGGGAAGACTGTCAAGTGCTTTCGCTTCATATTGTCGATTAATCTTCTCTAGCTTGCTAAGTGTTGTGTGGGTGAACCTGTGCTAATGTACCGTCCCATCCAAGACTTAATACATACTTGTGATTAAACCCCCTTGCAAACATCCGTAAGTACAAGAAAGTAATTAAGGTAGAAACCTAACCACAGCTTTAAACTCTAAGACCCTTACGTCCCTTGTGCAATGGTTTCCTAACGGGGGTTCAGGTTTCTGTCACTCCGGCAACCCCTACGATTAGTATCCAAATACACAATGCATTCCCCTAGGACCATATAGGTGAAGTGTCATGTAGTCGACATTCACATGACACCACTAGAAGAAGTACACCACAACTTAAATAACAGTCTATTGAATCTTTCTCAACGCAACTCCACTACTAACAACAAGACTTCTCCCATGTCCTCAAGAACAAAACGAACTACTCACAAGACATCATATGGATCATGATCAGAGATGGAATAATGATGTATAACAATCTGAACATAAACAATAATTCAATGGTTCACTCAATAGCATCAACTACAAAGAGTAATCAACACCGGGAAAGTTTCCCCTATGAACTAATGCAAGATTCAACTCAATTGTTACAGCAATATGGAGATGGCGATGAGGGTGCTGATGGTGATGATGGTGGTGATGATGATGATGATGATCCCGATGAAGCCCAGCTTGATGATGGTGTTGATGGCAACGATCTCCCCTCTCCGGGAAGGAATTCCCCTGGCAGAAATCTGTCTGCCGGAGAGATCTTTCTCTCTCGGTGTTTTCCGCCCCGCAGAGGCGGCGGAATCTTTCCGTGGTCGCTTTCCGAGTCTTAGGGTTTCAGGAGGAAGATATACGCTAGAGGGGAGAGGCTGGAGTGGGCCAGGGCGGCCACACCACTCCCTAGCGTGGCCTAGGCTTGCCCGCGCCATGGGGTGGTGTGGGCCCCCTGTGGCCCACCTCCACTCCATCTTCTGGCTTCTTGAGTCTTCTAGAAAAATAGAATTTTTCGTATATTTTCCTGGATTTTCTTATCTTCGCGAATTTTGCCTCCAAACAGCACCTTTTCCATCAGAATCCTGACTGCAGCGGTCCATGCTCCAAAAGTCGTCAACCATGCAAAAAAATGAAATAACATAAGTATCACCTCTCAATACGAAATATATCAATGAATAATAGTGAATTAAGACATAGAATAGTGATGCAAAATGGACGTATCAGCATGTTCTGGAGAATGCGCCACAGAACTTCCAATCTTCTATGGCGCATGTTTTCCTGTGGCGCATGGTTTCGCATATGCGCCACTGAACATCTTGTCTATCTATAGGTTGTTTCCTAGTAGTGCAGATTTGGCTTGGGCCAAGTTTGACACTTTATTTAGTAGTCCACATCAACTTTTCCTGCAATTTCGCTAGTTTTTTCTTCCCGACAACCTGATTATGACTTGTTTGATGCAAAAACATGCATGTTTGGTTGCACCTGTGGTAGTGTTGTGGTCACCCTTCTCATAGGTGGTGATGTTACCACGCAAGAGCAAAACAGCAGCAAATTAAACTCAGTAGCAAATTAGAATCCTAGCTACTAGCAAATATCAGTTAATGACAATGTTACATAGCTACTAACAAATGATAGTTCATCACAACGTTACCTAGCTACTACGAATGATTGTTTCGCACCAAAATTATGGGTTGTTCATAGAACACAAGGGCACCACTCCAGATCCTATAATTTTCTCCCACCGCCCACATGTCAAGGGCCCATTGTATTTTCTTGTTCCTCTGAGCAGCACAATCGCCATGTGCAACACCATGGAAACCATCAGTTCATTGTCGTCAGGAACGACATCTTCCTCTTTCGGGAAGTATCTAGCTGCGCCATATTGCAAGATCTAGTTGTGCAAAATACAACATGTTAGAACAAGCTTAAATTGGGTGGGAAAGGAACAGAAAGACTTCTGATCAAGGATATTAAACCTGTTCTTAAGAGCAACAAAAACCCTCTCGGCCGTGACTCTATGGCTAGAGTGGATGAGATTGAAAAGTTCCTCCAGGGTCCTAGGATAGTTTCTAGCAGAGTACTCATTGGGATGGTACCTTATTGACCTGAATGGTGGAAGAATTCCAGGCCGACAAGCATACCCAACGTCTGCTAGGTAGAACTTACCTTCAGAAAGTTTGATCCCATCAGGTCTGTCAAGGCTATCATTTAGAATTATGGCATCATGGGAAGATCCTTCCCAACCAGCAAGCACATATGTGAATTTCATGTCGAAATTAACAACGTCAAGCACATTCTGGCTTGGGTAGTTCTTTCTCCCCTTGTATGCAACATGTTCGGCTTTTGGCACTCTAGCCATGACATGAGTACCATCAATTGCTCCAATATAATCCTGGCATTATAAGAATGTTAGGCGGCACTGTAATACAATCATCTCATGAAGTACAAGGTAGAGTTGCTCACCTTAAAAAATGGAAACCATCGAGCATTTCCTTGTATCTTCCAGGGGGTTTAGCCACTAGGTGGCTTGATCATCTCTCCCCTGAGCTCGCCAATAACATAAAGCACCTGAAGGAAATACCGGGAAATCGTCTCAGTAGATCTCCTCCATGTGTTGTGAATCACTCGAAATCTCTAGTTATGTCCCAGAACATGAAGAAACAGAGTCGCTTGCTCTTCGATAGAGGTGTTGATGTTGTCCTTAAGCAAACTCCTAGACCTTAATGTTTGCACAAGATGATTAAAAGGGCCCCTTCTCACTCTGAGCATGGCGATAGCTTATATATCGTTGTTGTTATAGATGTAGTTCAGATTTTCCATCCTCTCTCTGTCGCGCTGCATCATGGGACGATATGTCACTATCGGCATGTTAGTCCTAGTAGCCGCTCTTCTATAGATCAAGAGCATCCATGCCTACATCACAGCGACCAGGACAGCTGTCTAGATGATAACCTTCAATTGTTTCCCTAAACAGAGTGGCATTGCATAAGCACTCTAGGTACTACCCTAATGTCGAGCTAACAACCTAGGTACTAACGTAGGGGAGGATGCAAGGAAGAGGTTCTTACATTCATGGCTGAAGACATCGATGACTGGGAGCAGGCGGGAAAGAAGGTGAGGGAGAAGCTAGTGCTGCTGATCCGCGGGGCCTCAGACGCCGGAGACGGAGAACACGTAGCACCCGTTGTCGGAGTGGTCGTAGCAGCTGCTGCCGGAGATCTAAATCGGTGTTGCCGCCGCCGCCAAAGCCGCCGTCCGAGAAGAAAATGGGGATGGATTTTTTTTCCACTGAGTGGTGGCAACCTAAGAGGAAGGTGAGCCTACTTTTCGCGCCATACGCCGCTGCAATTTTCCCAGCTCCTGCCATCTCCGTGTTGCCTCCCCACGCACGGCGTTCCTCCACTTGCGCTCGCTAGGGCCTGTCCCTATGGAAACGCCCAAAATCGGCGTTCTTAGCGGGCCAACTTTTGGGCCGCTTTAAAACCCGTGTGATACAGAAAATGCATGCGACCCAACACAGTAAATAGGGTTATTTCTTCCGGCGTCATGCGAGAAACCCAAATACGGCCTAGCAAACACGCCCCATGCTGACAGGCTGATGCAAGACCGACCAACTTTCGATCGGCAACTTACCGGTTGACGGGGTGACATGCCGCCATGTGATATGGCGCCGAGGTGAGCTCGTTGCCACCTCACTTAGCGCCGAACCCCTTAGGGCTAGTGCAGCGTATGAAAAAAGAGGTGTCTAACAAATTTTAGGCATGGGTCTAAACACTGGAGCACAGGCAGGTAAGAAGCTTTTTGCTAGACTCGGGTCTAGTACTAAACATAGGTGGCTAACAAGAAAAAAGCTTTGAAAAAAATAAAAGGATTGCAAAAGAGCCATTATAAATAGGTTTTTTATTCTAGCAGTGGGGCCTACCAGTGTGTCTAGACACTGGAGCATATTTGGCTTTGCTACTCGTGTTCATGATTTTTGCTAGACTCAACCAGTGATGTACACGCTCTTATGCTGCTGCCCGCTACTTCGTGTTGGCGGCGATCCGCACAATTTCTCCATTTTAAATGGCACCGATTTCAATTGTCTGACAAAATGTCAGACGAGGAATTAGTTTTGCCCACGGGACAGATTTGTCAAATAAAAACTAGAACCCTAGCTGCACCAACTCGATCAGTGTTTCTACAGTCAATAGGAACAACTTTATTCACTCTACAACCGACGCGCAGATGGTAATGTTGCTGAAAAGATATGAACTTGTTTATTCGCTAAACCTGGTCTTTCAGCTTTGTTAAATGTAGGCTTCAATGTACCACCACATAGTATAGTATACCTCATGTTGTTACAAAGATGTCACAAGCTACATCCATTATTGGTCAATCAATCCATCAATGGTACTAGATCAAAGTAGTAATAATGAACGGCAACAAACTCCATCTTTCTGCAGTATAGTAGTAGTTGGTACCGTTGTCCTGGAACTGCTAACTCTGGGATGAAATTATCAAAATGTAGCAGCAATGAATTGTGTAATGACTTCTTTTCTGTAACTACAGTGAACTAGTTAGAATAGCAACTCTGTATAAGGAGCTCAGGAAACTTTCCTGATTCATCTGTTAATGTTGTGAAACAGTTTTTTTTTTGCCGAGAATACACCCTGGAATATGTATTGATCATTTTTTGTGAACAGATTCGTCATTGAATTTTGAGTCTTACAATATAGGAAGTAGAAAAAACTGAATAGAGAACAGGAACTTCAATTCGTTCACGTCCGCTCAAATCATATACTTATTCATACATATGCCTAAGTTCTTCATCTACTCAACTCATGAGATACCACCGTAGTCCATTAAACTTGATAAAGTGGGCACTATGGTACAAAACATGGTACACTGGCAGTCATGATCACAAGCTCACAGCCATCGTACTTACTCAGTGTGCACAAGTGTCTTCAGTTTCAATCCTCCAAAGAAAAAAAATTGTTTTATCTTTGAAATGGTGATATACCTCCTCGAAGAAAAAGGGCACAACCAACCGATATAATTGTCATGCTGGTTTCAGACAGGAGAAAACTTTTCTAAAAATAATGGTCATGCTGTTATGTCAACAAGAAACGAAGTGCTGGAGCTGCCACATAGCTTCCAGAACTGATATAAAAGACATGCTATGGGAAGGTGGGATATATCCACCCTATTCCAGAAACATGTGTATACAATTCATCAGATTCAGTGATTATTTGGAAATTATCACGCAAGTAATCCCTCACCACAGATTCGGTCAACATATGGTTATAAAAGGCACATGCTTCACCACATCCGTGAAACAAAAAATGAACTAAAAATATGTCATAGTTCCAGTTTTTCCCCCTGTATATATAACTAAACTCAGTTAATCGAAAATTCGAGATGGTCAGCTGATTACTTTCTGGATTTCACTGCATCTGGTGTATACCTCGATGATCCCCAGTTCTCATTCTTAGCCAGCTGAAGCACCGATGCGTCTGAGTTTTCTGAGAGACACTAGTCATAGAGGTAAAAGGATTGGAATTGTCCATCCCTATCAAAGTTCACACTTTCGAGCGCTTCAAGTAGACCAACGCCACGATGCCTGTGAGGGCAATAGCTCCAGCCATCAGCCCGTAATGAACAGGCGTCAACTGACTTATGTGGGAAGACACCAGCTCTGGCTCCGGCAATTGCTTTGTAGCATCAGAATTGGAATCTGACTCATCAATGTGCAACCTCAGAACCTGTAATTCCAGATCCAATGAGGCAAATGAGACAAGCAAATGGCCAACACACCTTGCAGTGATAGAAGTGAAAACAAAATCTCTGGGCAGTTGTACTGAGGGAAAGACCAAAATAGCAGCATTTTAAGCAGACAAAAAAGTATCTAAATTAGAGAAAAGAAATACCTTCAATCCGGATGCTTTGGCATTGATCACAGCACCGGCAAGATCAGAATCTGTAGTGAGCAGCACCTTATCACCTTCATCATCGTCATACTGGGGATAGCACAACAGAAAATGTCATTGCTATTGCAGTTTGGGTATAGTGCAATTCAGGGTAGTGCAGCTGTAACTCAGTCAGTATTCTGCAGTTTTTAAGCACAGGTTCTTGATGTTCATCCACTAGTTAGTGCTATCATTTTTCATGCTACATCCTCTGTGGTCTTTTTGGAACAAGTGGACAGGAAGAAGGAAATGGGTTTCTGGGCAGGAACATAAAGGATAGCAGGGGTCAGCTGAGTCAAGCTTGTCCTGAAGAATGCGCTGCTGCTACTAACAACAAGCGCACTTGGCAAATTATGACATTGGTATGTGTGAATTCAGAAACATGATACTGAGATATAAAAATGAGGCCACGTGAGATACAAAAGGATGCTGATTAGGTACTTGCTTTTACAGGGAATATAGCACAAAATGATCCATCTAAGCAATAAATATAATTAAAAAGCTCGAATTTGAGGGTAAGGCACTTCCAGTTTGCCACCTAGTTCCTCCGTTCAATATGCCAATGAGCAGTTTAGAAAAACAGTAACTAAACAAAGCTTACCAAAAGTTGAATTGGGCCCTTTTCACCACCAATGCCTAACCTTTGCGCTACAGAAGATATAAGCTCGTCTAAACTCTCAGAACCTGTACCCATGGACCACAAACTGTTGTTAGTCAGTACACTGCAACCACAGTTAACTATTATCCAACTATGAAAAAGAGTACCCACCACATGTAAATCTATGCATACGTCCCTTCTGGTCCTGAAGCTTGAAGGCAAAAGAATTGCCAGTAACAGCAGGATAAATGCTACTCCTGCCATCTCCAGCCTCTGACGGCAGCACTAAAGATACTTCGCTGAGGAACGAAAACATGGAGGTAAGCATCACAAAAGATGCAGAAGACAAAATCACAAGGAAGCATCAACTAACCTGTGGCTATCAAATTCCTCGTCTGGAGGCTCCAAAGCAAGAGCAGAGTCCCAAAACCTCTGCATTATTGTGTTTGCCACATCATTTGCAGCTCCAGGACCTCCTTCAACCTTCACACAGAACATGTTAGATTCACCAAGATTACCATGAGGTTCATCAGACAAGTGTACCCCAGTATAAATAAAAACAACACGTATGCAAGAAGTGAGTGTGAGAGAGAAAGAGAGAGACCAGCGAAATGGCTGCATGGGTAAGCTGCAGAACATCCAAACAAGCAACAACTTTCCCATCTGTTAATGGAGAATTAAAAATTATGTTAGATACAGAAAATATAAGTACCAAACAAATAAGTCTTAGGCTAAGAATAACAAGGTTTTACCTCCATCAATAACAGGAATATGCAAGAATTTTCCATCATGCATAATGTGTAGTGCATCAAGAATTGTTGTATCCAATGTAGCACAGTCCGGGTGTGCAGTCATTACCTTAAGAAAAATGGTAAATAGCACTTTGAGTCTAGAGTATTTTGCATGAACCTTAGCCATCTTTTAAAATAAGAACTTGAACTGGAGAAGAAACCTTTTCTACTAGAGTTAATTCAGGAGAAAGGTTTTGTGCCACAACACGCATAAGCACATCCTTTGAGCTGAATTTCACAGTAACATATACATTAATAGCTCGTAACAAACATAAATAAGAAAACAACAAACAAAAGTTCCATGAAACAAATATGGGAATGCTTACGTAAAGATCCCTTGAAGAGAATTTCCGGTAGTTATAACCACCGAATTAACACGTAGTTCACGCATTTTTTGGGCTGCTACATAAACAGGATCTGAAGGTGAAACAATTGCTACTCTGCAAGTTAATAAGAGGCACCTCCCATCATCCAGATAAACTTTTTGGTATCAAATAACCAAGAAAAAGAAATAAGAGAAAACAGATCATTACTTTGTGCTTTCCGTGATAATGGTAGACAAAGAAGGTTTAAACATCCGTTCTCTTAGAGTTTCTATTAAATTGTGAGGAGCTGTATCAACAGATAGCCAAAACATTAGTTTGGTCAGCTAGACATAATACAACAAAATTGCTTATCAATCAAGTAGAACCTATATAGAAAAGAACACATATTTATACATTAAAGTTCCAAGAAATACTTGGTTACAAATTCCAAACTGCTATGATGTAACAATATGATTTCATTTTTCTTTGGAATAAACTGGATATATTATTAACTATTGACAACTATAGCTCACATGGCTACAACATACATGTTCCATTACTTCTTAGTTCTTACTTGTGTATCGTCAATTTAAATCAAGAACAAAGGATAGTTAGCTACCACAATCTACAACACAAGACCTGAGACATTGCCTCCTAATTCGCGCTCAACCCCTTCTACAGCAGCTGCAAGTGCACATCCTTGTTCTGCAGCCTTATCCAGTCTTGATATTGCATCATAGAGGCATTTTGCAATGTCCAGCATGGCAGTAACCTCCCCATCTTCAACCACTGGGAGGTGTCTAAATTTTCCTGAAACAAGAAAGTACAATATTGACTTCTACTGTTCTACGAGTGGACACAAACATATCTGCAAGTAAGCTTTATGTGAAGAGCATGAATACAATCAGCATCAACATATCACATCTCATGACAAAGCTAAAAGAAACTACATATGTAAGCACATTTAAAACCTTTTATTAAAATTTCATCAGAGGAAGAAAAGAACATAGCTAGTTCTGTCAGTAGGACACATTTCCTTTGGAAATTTCAGATATTACAGATTTGCAAAGGTGACTCCAAGTTGCTTCAACAAAAACACACCAAATAATTCCCCTATAACCATACACACATGGTTTTTGAGTCGCCAAGTCGCCATGGCTGCGGCTAGTGACTTGTTGGCTTGACTCATTGACTTGCCGTGATTAGTCGCCCCAAGTCGCCTGCAGTAAAAAGAGCAATATTCTCTCACTTGCATAGCCCATTAATGCCATATATGAGCAAAGTTGGCCTGTCATCTATCCCAGCCAGGCCGGCCAGGCCCAGCACGGCCCAGCTAACAGCTCCCAGCCTCACCTCTCGCTAAACCTAGCACCCGGTTACCTGAATCCTCCTAGCGCCGCCAGCCGCACTCACGCACACAAGCTCGCTCTCCCCTCTCCCCTCTCCGCTCTCCTTCCTCTGCGCCGCCGGCGAGGAGCGGCGGCGGCTCTAGCCTCTCCTCCCGAGCTCCGTTCTTTCTCTCCCTTCCCATCCCTTTCTCTCTGAAATCCCGAGACAGGAGAGAGCCTATATTCCCCCGAAAATTTCTGGGAGACCAAGAGGGACGACTGGCGACTATTCCCCGCCGCTGTATCGCTGTATAGTCGCCGGCGAGCCAGAAAGTCGAGCGACTCGCTCCGTGAGTCAAGTCACGTGCGCGGCTTAGCCACGCTAGGACGACTTGGCGACTATACAGAGACTATACGGCGACTCAAAAATCATGCATACACGTGAGACTTCCGAGTGCTTCTATTACTTCTTTACTAACATGTCAGTTCGCATTATCAGTATATACAAATACATAGGGTTTTCAAGAACTAAAACTTTTTGGTCCTAGATATGTGTTTTGAATTCCAATCCATCGTGTTGGAAGTTTCTTCTGTTAAATGCTAATGCATCAGGGATTTAAGTTGTGCAACAGCTAATCCAAGAAAGCATGACCTACATAAATCTTTGATCAAGCAGTGAGAAACTCAGTATAAACAAAATAGCCTCAGAAGTATTAGAAAAACATGATAAGACTAAAATATGAATATTTCAAAAAGGTCAAGTGCTAAAACTTAAAAACTGCAAGAAAAGGGGAAAAATGGAGTAAAATAATAGCATCATAGTCTTGGCTTACCAATTTATAAGAGGGAATGCATAGTATTGCTGAAGGATCATGTCGTTGATTGAACATTCTAAGGACTAAATTATGCAACCGGAAATGTTACATGCAATTAACTGAAAGATTACAGATCATGATAACATACAACTAGCTTCACCAGAGACAAAACGTATTGCATGTTATAGGATGTGAGTTCAACACACTCAAACAGAGACCACACAAGCACATTACTGGGAACCATTGCTTTACTTTAAAATGTAACTCACCTTGGACCATTTTCTGCAGTGCCTCAATAGCAAGTGTGTCAGGTGTGACGTACAGAGGGCTTCGTGTCATGATCTTGGAGATGATTGTTTGCTTAACTCGCAGCCCCTCGGCGATAACCCTTGTGGCTATGTCCTACATAATAAATCAGAAGACGAGTAAGAAAAGACAGAGAACATTATCCATCTCAGAAATACTAAAACTAACCACAAGCCACTTCAGAGAGTGCTGAACCAGTCCAGAAATATGGTTGATCACATTCATGCAATATTATTCATAGCATCACATGAACTTCCAAAACTTTAACCAGGATAATAACATTGTACCCAAACATTCCCCCCATTTCAGTGCAAAAACAGTGAGACAAGCATACTGACAGCAAGCCCAAATATGAAGCATCATCAACTAAACAAAACAAAGAAGGGACAAAACAAACACAGTGTACAGTCATAACTAATTTTGTCTTCACTAAAGAAACATAACTTCCAACCTAAACATGCGTCCCTTTAGTCATTCGATGCAGAATTGCAGACACAAGCAATCTTTATGGGGCATTGCAGAACGTAGAGTACACATCAGCACAGCCAATGTATACTGTTACCTAAAACCATCGTGTCATTCCAGTTCCAAACCACAAAACAACAACCGGCGAGGAAATATCACCTTGTCGGTGACAATGCCGGAGAGGAGGCCGTTGACGTCGGTGAGCAGCACCGCGTCGACCCGCCTGGCCGCCATACGCCGGCACGCCTCCGACACCGTCGTACCCTCCGGGATCGTCAGCGCCTTCGAAAGCCGCAGGTTCTTGACCGTCCTCTCCCCTCTGTATAAACCCACGCCCGACAAGAAAATCCAACATTTTGGTCAGAACCGAGGCGAGAAAGCAGCAGAAAAAGGAGGAAGCCTTTCAGGCGCTTACGCGACGTGTTTGGGAGAGGCGGGCTTGGAGGGGGCCTTCCCGTTGCCGTTTCCATTCCCGTTAGAGGCAACGGCGGAGGGATCGTCGGACTTGCGGGAGGAGGCCGCCGACGGCGGCCGACTGCGCGTGCGGCGGTTCTGCGCCATGGCGGCGGCGCCGCCGGGGTTCATGGCTTCGGCGGCCTAGATGAGGATGAAAGGTCTAATAAGATTATAGTATGGGGATTGCGGAGGGAGGCCGGCGGGGAGGGAGGGTGGCGGCGGCGACGAATATTTGGGGGAGGGGAGTGGTCGCTGCTTCTGTTGGGCTCCTTCCTTGCTTGTTGGGGGAACCTTTTCACATTCGGTCCCTTGGGATGCTGCATTATTGCGTTAAATTTCATTATATCATTATTATTGATGCTACTAGTTCATACACCAATACTTGTCATAAGGACAAGGGCACTCCATGGTCAACGAACAATGTTGTGTTTAACCTTCTGAGTTAAAAATGATTTCGATTTATGGATTCGTATATATCTATTCAGTAAAACATGTCTAGATCCAAATCTAGATAAATCAAAATCACTTATTTTTGGACGAAGGAAATATTAGTTTATTTATTTAGAACAATAGCCACAAGGACTAGTTCCATTGAAACGACAGAAAAATACATGCATACGACGCTCTTGGTATGATAATTTAACGATGGGCACCATCCATTCATACATGTGTGTGATATCGTCTTGGCATCATCACACCTCAAGTCACAGACTCTGTTCGCTTGCTCGCTCGAGAGGACGACTCATCTCTGACCTAGCTGTCGTCGCCCTGCCCCATCCCTTCCGTCTATGCCTCCGCCCCTCCCTCCCCTCCCCTCCCCGCCGTAGCCGGAGGAAGCCCTCGAGCAAAGCTTGCGCGCTGACCAGGGCCGACCCTTGGGGGGACCGGCGGGGCAGCCGCCCCGAGCCCCAAAAACGTAAGGGCCCAAAAAATATAGGCCTAGTAGTATTAGTATACATCAGAACATAGGCATTGATCGATTCCCAGCTCGACTCCTAGGCACGATCGGCCACGAACATGCGTTGGCCCCGTCGCTTCCTCCCCGAGTGTCCGAGTCCCACATTGACACGACGACACGATCGATTCCTAGAATCCAAGTCCCAGCGTCACGTTGTTTAAAAATAAAAAAGGTCCCAGCGCCGTGTGTGACCAAGGGTCCAAGGCCCTGCTGCGCGTGACTCTGCGACTGCTCCTGTCTCCCGTCGCGTGACCAGTGAGATCGATTCCCTTGCGACTGCGACTCTGCGACTCTCCCGTCTCTTCCCATGTCCCTGGATCGGATCAGTCAGCCGTCAGCGGGAGCCTCGTCCTCGTCTTGAGTCTCGACGATCGACCACCACCGCCTGGGCGCGAAGGCAGGCCATCGTCCATCGACTGATCAACAATCAACCGCCTCGGCCTGCCTACTGGTACCCTCTCTGCTCCGCCCTGATGGGTTTGATGAAAAACAAAAAAATTCTATCGCAAGAACGAACAAAATCCAGATCTAATCTAGATAAAAGCCAAGATCTAATCTATTAGACATGTGCAACGAGATAGATCTATACTAACCCTTGTAGACACGAAAGCGTTACGAGATTAGATCTCGTGGTTGATGTAGTCGATCACTTGCCGATCTCAAGATCGAGTGGACGATCCTTCCGGCGCCGCGTTCCGGCAGCGCTTCCGCAGTCGGTCACACGTGCGGAGTCGAAGCAGCCTTCCTCTCCTCGTTCCAGCGAGCAGCGGAGGTAGTAGATCTCTCCACGGAATCCCAACAGCACGACGGCGTGGTGGTGGTGGTGGAGTGGAGAATTCTGCAGGGCTTCGCCTAAGCCTGAGCAGAAGGAAGGAGGAGGAGGGAGGCGGCTTGGGACAAGAGTGGAGGAGCAAAGGGGGGTGGCGCCTCGACCCCTCTATATATAGAGGGAGGGGTGCGGCCTAGGGTTCCCACCCCTAGGCCCACCCCTTAGGACCGGCGCACCAAGGAGGTGGGGGGAGGAGTCCTCCCCCCCAAGTCTCCTCTTTAAATCTCCCTTATCTTATCTTATCTTATCTTGGTTTTCAAATAAACTCCAAAATATCTTCTAGAACCTTCCGGAACATTCCGAAACCTTCTAGAATCCCCATACAAACACTCCGGAACATTTCCTAACTCAGAAAAAGATCCCCATTATATGAATCTTACTCCCCGGACAATTCCGGAGCTCCTCGTGATGTCCCGAATCCAATCCGAGACTCCGAACAATATTCGGTCTCCAACGCACATTCCATATCTACTTAAAACAACTTCGAACCTTAAGTGTGTCACCCTACGGTTCGTGAATATGTAGACATGACGGAGACACCTCTCCGATCAATAACCATCAGCGGGATCTGGAGATCCATAATGGCTCCCACATACTCAATGATGACTTCGTGATCGATTGAACCATTAACATACGAAACCAATTCCCTTTGTCTCACGATACTCTACTTATCCGAGGTTCGATCATCAGTATCTCCATACCTAGTTCTACCTCGTTACTGACAAGCACTCTTTACTCGTTCTGTGATATGTCATCCCTTGTGACCCAGTCACATGCTTGCAAGCTAACTAGATGACATTCCACCGAGGGGGCCCAGAGCATATCTATCCATCATATGGATGGACAAATCCCAATCTTGGTCCATGCGCTTCAACACATACTTTCAGAATACCCAATGACACCTTTATAACCACCCAGTTACGAAGCGGCGTTTGATGTCATCAAAGTACCCATCCGGTGATGGTGATTAACACAACCTCATGGTCGAAGGATTAGGTTACTATGCTTTTAAAAGCTTATAGCAATACGAACTTAATGACTTGATCTTTATGCTACGCTTACTATGGGTGTGTGTCCATCACATCATTCTCCTAATGATATAACCTTGTTATTAATCACATCTAATGTCCATGATCAGGAAACCATGATCATCAATCAATCAACAAACTAGTTCAACAAGAGGCTTACTAGGGACTCTTTTATGTTTACAAAACACACATGTATTAGTGTTTCCTAATAATACAATTATAGCATGGGATGTAAACATTCATCATAAACACAAAGATATAATAATAACCACTTTTATTATTGCCACTTGGGCATATCTCCAACACGCCCAGCCCTGCCTCTGCTGATTACGAGCTCGAACTAATTCTTAGTTCTTAGTTCTGATCTAATTGTTGTTCTTCTTTTTAGTAGCAAGCGAGGTTAACTGATTATGGCGCCCGAGTCCGGTGCTCAGAAAAGAAAAAAGAGAGAACGAGAGAAGAAATTAATAGACTCATAGAGAGGATCTTTTCATAAATTTTTTAAGAGCAACACGAGCACTTCGAGGAATCCAGATGAGTTGGCGCTAGTTCTTGTGGGGGAACAGACTAATGTTGATCCAGAAGATAATGTCGGTACAGAGGACCATATCGACGCAGAGGACAATGTGAGTAATCATGGTGATGAAACTGCTAATGTTGATGATGAACCAGAACCAGTTAGTGTGGATATTTATAATCCGGCAAATTGGGGTACTCTTGATAACAAGGCAAGGGACACATTAGTGGAAAATGGTCCTATTAGAGAAGAAAATATCACTTTTCCTCTAACTGGTAAAAGACATTTTTCATATTCTCATTACTCTAGATACATGAGCAATGGAGAGGTATGTGATCGAAAATGGCTAGTTTATTCAAGATATGTTGACAAAGTGTTCTATTTTTGATGTAAGTTGTTCAATCCTATTAACTGCAAGAGTTCCTTGGCACATGATGGGTTTAATGATTGGAAATATATCACCGATAGGCTCAAAGAACGTGAAGTTAGTGTCGAGCATATCACAAGCATGATCTCTTGGAATGAATTAAGAAATAGACTGAGTAAGCATGCAACAATTGATAAGGAGTTGCAGCATGAGATCACAAAAGAGAAGGAGCGTCTGAGACAAGTTTTACTAAGAATAGTTGCTGTTGTGAAATTTCTTGGTAAACGTGGTTTGGCATTTAGAGGATCCAATGAGCAGCTTTACAATGATCATGATGGTAATTTCTTAACTTGTGTTGAGATGGTTGCATAATTTGACATGGTAATGCAAGACCATATTAGACGGATTCAAAGCAATGAGATTCATTATCATTATCTTAGTCAGAAAATTCAGAATGAGTTGATTTCACTAATGGCTTATAGCATTACACACACTATTCTGAAGGTGGTTAAGAAGGCTAAATATTTCTCAGTTATTCTTGATTGTACCCCAGATGTGAGTCACCAAGAGAAAATGAGTTTATTGGTTCGTTGTGTTAATATCTTTGATGCACAGGTAAAAGTTGAGGAGTACTTTCTTGATTTCTTGGTGGTGAATGACACATCCGGTGAAGGGTTTTTCAAGGTATTGGTTGAATCCATCAAGTCATATGGTCTTATTATTGATGACATTAGAGGTCAAGATTATGATAATGGCTCTGGTATGAAACGAAAGAACAAAGAAATGCAGAACAGGTTGATTAAGGTAAATCCAAGGGCTTTGTTATGCCGTGTGCTTGCCACAGTCTTAATCTTACTCTTTGTGATATGGCTAAATCTTGTGGTAAGGCTATTTCTTTTTTTGGTATCGTGCAACGGATCTATGTTTTATTTTCAGGGTCTACCAAAAGATGGAAAGTATTGCTTGACCACGTGGAAGGTTTAACTGTGAAATCTTTGTCCAATACTCGTTGGGAGAGTCGAATCAAAAGTGCCAAAGCAATTAGATTTCAAGCTCCTCAGCTAAGGTCTGCTCTTCTTGAGTTAAGTGAAGATGTTGATACTAAACCAAAGGATAGGAGTGATGCCAAAAATTTATTTAAAGTGTTTGGTAGCTTTGAATTTATATTTGATATGGTTATCTGGTATGAAATTTTATTTGCAGTAAACACAGTCAGCAAGAAGTTGTAATCAACATCCATGTGCATTGATTCTACAATACAGCAAATAGAAGGTATGCGCACTTACTTTCAAACATATAGAAATAAAGGGTTTGCTACTGGTTTGAAGAGTGCCAAGGATATTGCATCTGATATGGGTGTAGAGCAATCATTCCGTGTAAAGCGTCATGCTTCTATGACAAAGCAATTTGATGAAACGTAATGCGAGGACGCAATCTTTCAAGCCGAGGAGGATTTTAAAGTGAACTACTTTTTGGTTATGGTCGATATGGCGACTACATCTTTGAAGCGCAAATTTGAAGAACTCCAGTCATTCAAAAGTATATTTGGTTTTTTAATGAGTTCAATATCCTTGAAGGCATTGGATGGTTCTCAACTGAAAGAACATTGCACTACATTTGCAAAAACTTTCACTCGGCCTAGTACAAAAGGTACACCTGATATATGTGATGTTGAGTTAAATGCACTTATTTTCGAGTTAAGCGTTATGAAGTTCACTTTGCCAAATACATCAATGTCTGCTATGGAGCTTTTTGAGTTTGTCGGAGAAGCGGATTGTTATCCTAATATTTCTATCACTTATGGTATCTTATTTACTATGTCCGTGACTGTTGCATCAGCTGAAAGAAGCTTCTCAAAATTGAAATTATTGAAAAACTATTTGAGATCTTCAATGTCTCGGGAGAGGTTAAATGGTTTGGTAAGTCTATGCATCAAGAAGAAGTTAGTGGACGAGATTGATATTGATTCCATCGTCACGGACTTTGCTTCTAGGAATTTTCGGAGGCAATTTTAAGGTATAATGTAAACATTGTTATTTTTATATGAATATTATAGTTGAAAGTTAAAATATTTATTTTTTGTCATCTCATATATGCATAAAAAATTATATTATCCAAAAATTTGGTTTCGCCCCGGGCCCCCGAAATCTCAGGACCGGCCCTGGCGCTGACCGGCGGCATGCCTTCATCTCCTCACATGGCTGGTGGTAGCGCGGGCCTTTCATCCCCACACGGCGAGTTAATTGCACATAACATCATTTGTTGGGGCATCTGTTGCATAAAACCACAACTATACTTTTTATTGGACAAAAGCATCAACATTTGCTAAATTCATTACACAAAACACAATATTAGGAATTAACAGTGTTAATAGCTAATTAATTAGATGTGACCACTATCAGAAGGTAGTCAACGAGAAAGTTTTGTGCACCGTTAATTACTAAACGTTGCGCAAAACTCAATGTGGTGGTTTTCTGCAAAAAATGTCTCAATTGGCTACAAAACATAATATTAGTAATTAGCGGTGCACAAAACATTTATTTTTGTTCGTTGACTACCTCCTAACAATGGTCCCATCTAATTAATTGGCTATTAACATCATCAATTACTAATATTATGTTTTGTACAACAAATTCAGTAAATGTTGGTGTTTTGTGCAACAAAAAGTCATAGTTGTGATTTTGTGCAACGGATGCCCCAACATGTGGTGCCATGTGCAATTACCTCCCACACGGTGGATCTTCGCCTGCTGCAGATAGACGGCCTTGGACAGCGAGATGCACGCCACAGAGACAGACGCCAAGGCGGTGGTTCCAGGTTTTTTGGGCGACCCTTCTTGTGCATGTTATTTTCCCTAACTATTAGAAATTCAACCAACTCGTCTTTCTTTTATCATCTATCCACACTTTAGCGATGGATCCAGTTGGTTCTATTGTAGCTATGAAAGAAGTAAGATGCCGCTAACCACAATCACTGAAAACCGTAATGCAAAAACGAAAGTGAAACACGAAACCTGTCTCATGAGCAAACAACTACTAGTATCAACCGTAGCACAATGATGAAGGGGACTTGAGAGGATTACACATGTGCAATGCACACAAAGAATTACCGTGGCATGTGCATTTGTGTAAATCGAACCGCTCTTAACTAAAGCATATTCATTTTGGAGCTTTCTTGTTATGAATAGTGATCAGACAATTGTAGATGTGAAATACAGTGTACTTTAAATATTTTTTAAGAAGACATAAGAACATGATAATAAAAGATTAGGAGAGATTTAATCATGAATCTGTTGATGCTTCACTTTAATTACTCCCTCGTTCACTTCTATTTTTAATGTGATAAGACCTTTTATATAATAACTCCATCCTAAAAAGATGTCGCAGATTTATCTAAATTTGGATGTATCTATATACTAAATAGTATCTAGATACATACAAATTTAAATAAATCTTCGACATCCTTTTTAGGACGGAGAGAGAGTACTTTAAATGGACTAGATACACTCTAAAATGAGTGAATCTACATACTAAAACACGTCTAGGTATATATGTTTTTTTTCTTTTGAACAAGGAAGTCCCCGAAGGGACTGGAAGCATTCATTAAAAACAAGCGGTGGATGTACAAAAGATTACAAAGGACCCCATAAAGTATGAGTTAATACATAGATCCCTATTAAATGCAGAAAAGACCTCACTAAAAGATGAAACATAACAGTCCAGTTCTTCTCTATCTCCACCGTCGAGCCGGAAGTCAGACTGGCCGCCGTCAAACTCGGAAGCGGGGACGACACCACTTGCTTCCGCACAGACGAGGAACACGACCACCAACCTCGAGAGGGGCCTCACCAAGGAGGTTTGACAAATGCAGGGACCCTACGCCAGCTTATGGATAGGCCATGTTCTAGCCTTGGAAGTCGGACGGCTAATACCTGCCGCCGAGGTGTTGCTCCAGAAGATTGCTTGACAACTCCACTGCTGCTTGACACCGTTGCTCACCCAATCAGCTCCTCCAAAATTTGCAACCTCTACACCTACTGGAGGAAGAAGAAGGTCTGAGGAGCAAAGGGAGTCTGCAACAAGAGGCTTTTCCCCGGAACCGGAAGAGACAGCCGATCTGCTGTTCAGCCCACACCTGCCACGGGTGGGAGAAGGCGGGCAGAGAAGACCGGCTCTAGGAAGAAGCCCAAAACCAGGCTTATTGACTATGTAGCGGTCGAAGGTCGCCGTTAAGGAGCTCCCCCACGGAGCCCCAAAAATCGACAAATTCCACCACACCAACGGCGAGCCCGCAACGCCACTGGGATAGCTGCAGCTGGACCACTCCCACGTCCTCCTGCACCTCTCCCCCTCGCCACCGAGGCCGGACAGGAGGGGAACGGAAGGAAAAATCGGAGAACTCGCTGAAGCAGAGGATACCGCGCCGGAGACATACCCGCCTCGGCCGGCCCGAAGCGTCTCAGGGACACCGTATCCCTCCAGGATGCACCTCCCCCCTCACCACCATGGGCGGTCAGGGGAAGCACCTCCAGGCACCTCAGAGGGATTCCGCGAAGCTTTATTTGAGGAGACGACGACTCCTTCCTCTGCCACTTCCTCCGACCAGAGGAGCGCCATGGCGATGAAGAGCATCCCTAGGATGGAGCAGATTTGGCTGCAAAGACCCGCCTCCCGTCTCCAACTACCGGGCATGAAGCCCACAACCGGCAACCAGCCGAAGAACCTATTCCTATCTATTCGGGCGTCCCCTCCCTTCCATCTCCGGCCGGCTATTCCGGTGGAGAGGATGGAGGAAGGACCCGGGCGGCGGTAGGGGACTCTCAACGAGGAAGACAAGGGGGAATGAGAGGTGGGGACTTTCGGGCAGGTATATGTTTTAGAAAAAGGTTAAAGTGTCAAGGAGTACAACTTAGTTTTACTTATCGCTACTCGAATCGACTAAATTCAGGCGACACCTACTCATTACTAATGAAGCGGGACAAACAAAAATGTGAAGTACTCCACATAGGAGTAATCGTTAGCGACAGTAGGTTGATCAAACCGAGCAAACAATATTATCGTACGCTTGTCCTTCGTGGAGCAACTAGCAGCAAAATTGTGTCACCAGCAAGGCGATCTCACAGTGCTCGCCCGTAGGCCAGTCTCACCATACTACGGTGGGCTAGAATCTGGTAGCTTTGTGAGCCTTTCACGGATTGGCTGGGTGCGCCTGGCGAGTTGTGCCGCACCAAGAGATTCGGGGTCCGAATCTTCCGCCCGTGCACGTGCAAAAATATGCAGGTCCCTCTCAAAGTTGTTTTCGTGCTAGTACTATTCATGCTATACTGTATCTATCTCCCGGCCTCTTCCACCGACATCGCTCCATCAAGCCACGGCCATGCCATCTCCTACGTTTTCCCTATACATGTACCGAAGAAAAAATAACACTTGCTCCAGGACAAGTCAACAATTGCCCGGATGGAGAGGCGAGCACGGTGGCGCGCTTTGCTCAGGCTAGTGTCTATAGTTGTCGCTAGATGGTCCAATAAATTATTTATATTTTCTATTATTTTTAAATCTCTTTGTACTGTTGTTAATAATTATTAATAGATTAGTGGAATTTTGTCAAAAAAAATTCCCATAGTTAATCCGGCCACTTCCTAAGTAAAACATGGGTTCAACCATGATTGAAGAGTTGATGCAGGCTTCACGGATTGGACGACTAGAGTTCCATTCAACCCAGAGGCGGATCCACGGATGGACGAGGGGTGGCCAACAATACGCACAACATGGGCCACTAGCTGTATACGTGTATTAGTCTTTTTTTTTTGAAAAACCAATATACGTGTATTAGTCTTAATTACCCAGCCATTAGCGCAAGGCCTAATTGTTAAGTTTCCAAAATCTTGTCCAGCGTGCAGTCTTGAATGGGCCAAGCCCAAAGCAATTAGACAAGGGCTAGCCAAAGGCCACAATGACACATATTGTGCAAGCCTAGGCAAGATAGACTCGATCAAACTTTTGCACCTATTCATGTTCGTCCCTAAAAAAGAAACTATTCATGTTCGACTCGGTTTCCCTGCACTACATGAATCACGTGAGATCTTATCTGATCCAGCCGCACATGACACACGGTTTCGTGATTGAGCATCGTCGCCGCCTCGAGGAAACGGCCGCCGTCCCACGCGCCATGCCGCCACGCCCAATTCCTTGATCACCCTGTTCTGCTGATCACTCCAAGGTATTGTTGCTACGTGCTAATACTTTGTTGGTAGATTCAAAGGTTGATCCCTCCAAGGTATTGGTGCCACGCCCAAATCCTCGACCGGTAAAGATTCTATGTATTCAATGGTTGATAGATTGTTCTGTTTGGTCCCGCGGAGGAGCTTGAAAATCCAATCATTGGGTTCGCCCACTCTATAAAACTAAATATGGCTTCAATTTACAGTAAATTAGTAGCAATTATAGAGGGATCAACATAAGTTCATTGGGTTCAGCTGAGCCCAATGCCTTTGTGCTGGCTCCGCAACTCGTATGGTCACCACTCTCCTGGTGTCAACTGCACCCATAGAGCAGGCTTTTTCAACAATGAAACTTATCAAGACACTATCTTCGAAATTAAATGGGTGACGACTTTCTTTGGCATACATGGTTGTATACATTGAGAAGGAAATAGCTGCAAAGATCAATGTTGAAGAGGTTACTGTCTTGTTTGATAGGCATGGACGTAGATCTAAATTCAAACTAGTGGAAATGTAGCTTTCTTTTAAACTGCAAAACATATACCGTTGTAGTTTGATACACGCCGCATACTTATAAGACTTGATATATTTTCATGTTGTATCACTTTTATATATGGTTGATATATTCCTCGCCCCCCAATACTCAACTCATGTATCCATCCCTATTCAACCTACTACTAACCTACCCTTTATAAGTTTAAGTTTGAAACATCCTTTACTCGTTTAGAACACACGACTGAATCTTACCTTAACTTGATAGCCTTATACTCTAGAATCCTCTAATTGGCTACTTGTTTTATTCATACACTAAAATACTTTACAAAGTTGTGTAGATAGTTAAGAAGGTATGGGCAAATAAACATATAAATGCACCTAAACCACGATAGTGGTCATAAATTTATTTGCTAAGGAATATTTATTGTTTCTTAGAGCTAGAGTTAACTTTGTTGTAGCCACATATTTCCTTAATCATTTCAAACTATAGTTAAAAAAATCTGTGTAAAAAGTTAACAAAGTGTATGTATGGTTTTGAACAGTAAATAACATATGTAATGATGATTAATGGTATGATTGTATGACAAATATGTATACAACTTACATTGTTAGTTCTACTATACCTGAAAGTAGTATTGTGAGATAGTGCATCGACAAATTATGAGTAAAACATGACTTAATGGCATGATAGGTTTTATTTCTAAAAGGAGGGTATACTCTTAGCCTGCATGTCTAATATATATTATCATAAGTAAAAAAAGTTTAGTATAAATATGTCAGAAGTTTAATTAGAAGGTTATCATATAAAACTGCATATTGTTATTGAGTAATAGGGGGTTCATGGATGGTGCACGAGGAGGCGGTTTTCGGGCCACTGACCATGCGCTGCTTAGTGTACAGAAGGAGAAGGATGAAGTTGTATGTGGCGATCACTTTGGGAAGGTGGTGGAGGCAACATCGGAGTGGAAGAGGAGCACAGAGATCTTCATAGAGGTGATATGCGGTAAGTCCTATAGTGCGAGGGCGAAGTCGGTGCCCGAAGTGAGGTCGACACCAGTTGGAGAGACCACCGTCACACTGGACACGATTATCCAAGGGAATGGTTACAAGGAGCCCTTGAGGGCACCATTGTTAGGTGGAGGTGCGGTGACCTCGCACTCACGAGGGTCTAGGGCTGAGAAGTGACCGCCATTGATGAAATCACTCTATTTGAATCCGGAAGCAAATATGGAGGTGAGAGAATAGAGACCTGGTTTGTGTTGCGTTGATGGCGAAGGGGTTTTCATACTTCTATACCTAATAATAAAGGATGAATTGTTTTTTCCGGTCCAACACTTTTCTAGACAAATTTACCCTTCCACTAAATTACATAATACCCGCTATGCCACCTGCAAGTAATAAACGGCTTTAAAAAATCGCATCCGCCGTTGTTACATCCTTCGATGGCGGCCCGACCCAAACAACGCCAAAGCATCGACGATAGCCTGGTATCCTTGGTCCAGCCTGCCCTCAAATAGTTCTCCTCGCAAATCGCACAATCACAAATCGCACGACACGACACGGGCAGAAACCCTCGATCTACGTTCATCCATGGCCTCCTCCAGTAGTACTCATCCCAGATGGCGATGCCGATGACGATGTGGGAGACGGCTATTTGTATGTACTCCTCCACGTTGGCACCTACCCGAGCGGAACCGTCCGAACTCCGAAGCCTCCTATCCCCGATCCATCCTCGCGTGGTGTAATGAAGGTTGTATCTAGGTTTGGATCTCCGCATGCTCTGCTGGATCCTGGAGTCCGAGAAGGCCAGGGCGCATCCCGGTCTTCTGGTACCCGCTGCCTCCGTTAGCCCAGCTATTGAGTTGGACGGAGTGGCGCAAGGACACGCAAAGCCCGCGAGCAGGCCATTGGCACAATCTCATCGATTAAGACGATGCCTGGCGCCGCCACCTACCCTCGAGTACGGGGCATGCTGCTGTCCTACATCGCCGGCATGCCGCCAATAGTCCGTGAGGCGGATTCAGCTGAGGTTCCATACGCGCACTGGCGCACGTCATGATGCCGACCCGCGAGCTCGCGTAACAGATCGAGATGAAAACTGCGAATTTCAAGGCCTTATTAGCATCAGAGTGACCAGGCCCAGCTAAAAAGTCGTGGCTCCTCTGGGTCCTCTGTGCTATCGATTGATCATGCCTCAACAATACTAAACATACATAGATCCATCAACCGATTGATCCATCTGATCTATGTGCGCCTATTCATCTGATGTATGTGCACCTGTTCATCTGGCGTTTGGCAACACTGCTTCCTCAAGTCGTCGCTGGAGTGGCCACTCGCCCAGATTGGCAGATAGTTGGACTGCTCCCTAAGTAATAATGTCTTGGTCCTCTCAATTTTTGCTTCCCATTCGAACTGACCGAGTAGTGCTAGAGCTTTTAGCTTTTAAGGTTGCAACAGAAAAGGATTGGACCGAGATTGGATTATTGAAGCGAAAGAGGGCATGAGATTGCATTTGCCAAATTCTGGGTAATTCCAATTTGCATACCCTTATTCCTTGATCAAGGGCTAGACGCACTAGCACAGGGGCTCAGTATATCGACGGGAAGACTATTCTGGTAAGCTTTTGGTGAGAGCAGCATCAGTTTGTTCAGGCTTGACACAATTATGTATGCCTTTTTCACGTCTTCAGGTCCTTGCATGTAACTGACAATTTTTTGTTGCTCTTATAAAATCATGTCATATTGTCTTAAGCAACAGTTTTGGGACGATTTTTTGTATTTTTTTGGTGACATGTGGTACTATTTCACCTCAACGTTTGCTTGACACAATTATGTATGCCTTTTTTCACGACTTCAGGTCCTTGCATGTAAATGATAATTCTTTGTTGCTCTTATAAAATGATATCATCTTGTCTTAAGCAACAGTTTTGGAACGATCTTTTGTATTTTTTTTTGGTGACATGTGGTACTATTTCACCTCAACGTTTCAACCCAATGAATCAACAAATAATCTCCACCGCTGATAAACCGTGGAGGATTTGTTGCTCCAATTGCTACATTCATTAAACGAGAATCATATAAAAGTTAATATGCGTCGTAATTGTCTATTGTTGTCTACGAGTTCTTTGAGCAAGTGTCATGTTATTAAATTTGTAATCCGCATTTCCAGATTACCACCTTTAATTTTCAAACTATTGTGGCGTACCATGGAGTGGGTTTATTTCTGCATGTATTATAAAAGCTTACGGGAGATGCATATTGCTTGAGAAGGGAATGAATATTACTATTTGAAGTATTCAAAATCATCTTGCGTGGCTACTTTGTTACAGCCAGTTCATTTTGTATTGTTACAGATGTTCCGCAGCAACTCTATCTTATCCCTATGTTTGCCCAGATCACTATTTCTTTGCTATTTTAGTACGCTTGTTGTAGTTTCCATGCAGTTGATCAAATTTTTTGTTGACTATTACTAATAGTTCTAATTTCTTATAAAGGTGGCGCTGAAGGATCCAAGGGGGTGCATCTTGGGGGCGCTTCCTAGAATAGCAGAATAGTCCTTGACCAAATGGAGGCTCAGCAAGTAGCTAGGCTCGGTATGTATGTGATCCTTGACTTCATTCATATTACTAAAAAAATCATAGATCATGCATTTCTTTTTTTTTGTTAATTATACTGACGTGACTTGATACTTATATGGCATGCATGAAACAAATTGTGAGTTGCGTATGTTTTCCACACTGGACATTTTTTTTAAAGTTGTCTTCCCAACGAAGGTGGTTCGTTATACTATTTCTACATGTTAAGAATCAGTTTTAGGGCTTTCACATCGTTATCTTTTCTTCCGGTGCAACGCACGGGAACCTTTTCTAGTTTTGTAAAAGGGACGCAACTACTCTACGTCGTGGGCTGGGTAGGTGTACTATCTGTAATCTTTCCCTGCAGTTTTGAATTAGCCTGATGTCTAAGAAAAAACTATGTTTTGTCATGTATGTTCTTCCCCACCCCTCTTGATTAGGGTTCTTATAACGTGATGATAAACATTATGTTATGCACAACTAGCTGAATGCCCGCGTGCGTTGCTACGCGATCATAAAAATATGGGCATCATATTTTGGGGACAAAACCATTCGTTCCACAATGGTCCAATACATGTATTCCACCCGCTTTGCCGAGTGTTTCTCCTGTAACTATCAGGACATGGCTTATTATATGCAATTTGGTTGACCACTTTGATAAAAAAGAGTGGTAAACATCGTGTGCCATCGAGATTGTTAGAGGGTTGTGGTCTGTTTGATGTATACATGGTTAGGAGGTTATTAGGTATGCTAGCTAAATTCGCAGCCAGCCTAATTAGTGGGAAGATCATGAGGATTGAAGTACTCCCTCCGACCCATATTAGTTGACTCGAATTTGTCTAGATTCGGATGTATCTAGTATATCTAGATACATCAGAATCTAGATAAATCCAAGTCAAGTAATATGGGTCGGAGGGAGTATAAAAAGAGTGCGATGGTATTTTTATGTAATTAGACAAAAATGTGACATAGTCATTCACCAACATCAATAATAAAGGATATTCGGATCGATATATTTTAAGAACAAAGTAGAGAAGCAAAACTAAAATATCTCTTCCATAAAATTTGCTAGTAGTATATTTACAATTTATTAATCAATGCATCCTTGGAATCAAGTTATGCTCGCATATTCTACATTATCTGGTGGAATCGCGTTCTGACCAAAACAAAAATCTGTATCTATCTATGTATCTATATTATGCACCATCATATCTGGCAGTTTACAAAAAGTATGAAAAAATTCGTGAACCTTAGGAATTTTAATATACTCCCTCTGTCCAGAAATAACTGACTTGGGTTTTTCTAGATTCTGCGTCTAGATACATTTAAATCTAGAAAAACCCAAAGTCGCTGAACGGAGAAAGTACTTGTAGTTGTTAGTGAGAGCTCCACACCAATTAACATATGGATATACGAAATCCCATAGTAGCACCCGGACACTATGGTGCCCCTTTTTCAAAAATTTCAAAATCCTAGCTAGAAATTTAAAAAATTCTGAAAATAAAAGAGTTGTGAGACTTTCGGGAGAAAATTTGTTGTAATTTGAGAAATATAAAAAAGACAAATTTTTGACAGAAAATGTATTTTTACCCCAATATCTATACCTAATAATAAAGTACGGAACGCTTCTATCAATCATTTTTTAGACGATTTTACGCTCAACGAAACTACTTATCTACCTACCACTGCCATTGTTAAGTTAGATACCGGTTCGTTATTTTTTCCCCTCGCAAGCTGGACGGAGAACTGCAGCCCAGAAAGACAGCACACGGTCTCGTACCGCTTCGTCCCTCTTCAACCTGAAAAATCACCATCGTGCGGCCGCTCCCCTGCCTCCATCTATCTCCCCGCACCGCGCACGACCCCCGCCGGTAAGTTACCCCTTCCGCCGGCCCCCGGCCGCTGTGATGCCGACGCGGCGCCACGACTCCTCTGAACGTCCTCTTCGCCGTCGAATGGGGTGGTTGGTGGAGGCCTTGGACTAGATCCCCTGGCCGACGCCGCCATGGTCCAGGCCTCGCACTACTACAGCCGCCCTAGACGGATCCTGCATGGTCGGAGCACCCGGATCCTCCTACCTAAGGCCCTCCCCTGTTCACCCGAGATGCCCCTCCCCCGGAAGTCCACCTCCCATCCCATGTATCCAGCGTATCCGGCGACGCTACGGACCACGCGCCACCAACTCTTCTTTGGCGCAGCAGAGAGGTAGCTGTAGGCGAGGACGCGGCCGTGCTTGGTGAGGAAGCAGGGTGGGGCGGCGCGGGGTGGGGTGGAGCTCGGGAACAACAGGGGTCATGGACACCGCGCTCGCGGAGCCTAACAGAGGCGCGCCATGGCGGGGGTGGGTCTGGGATGCTCGAGGTCGTCGTGCAGGAGAAGAGAAGGGGGCGTCTGATCGAGGGTCGTCGTGCAGGATGGGAATGGAGGGGGTGGCGCACCAGGGCAGATGGACGCGAACCGCTGTGGGAGGGCTCCCTCCGCGGTCCCCCTGCTCTCTCCCATCGCATCATGTGCAAATCTCGTGATCCTCCTCTCTCCTTCATTTTGATTCTGCAGGCCGCATGTTGGTCAATACATTGGTGGTCAGATTATCGTATTCGGTGTGTGGTCTCTAGGAGATGGATGTGCTTACACGACTGCACATGAGGCTCTCCTTGGAAAATAAGCAGTACTACGCCAGAACCTTTATTTCGTTTGGGCAAAGCTGTAGCTCCACTTCCTCTTTTTTGAGTTATTATACTAATCGCCTCTTCAGAAAAACACTCTGCAACCTTCCGATGCAATTCAAAAGGTTATCACGATATAGCGTACTACATGTTACAGAATAGGACGGTGACATTCCTCTCAACCCACAGTACTCAAAATTGCTCAGGATCAGATGTTCCTCATGTCTAGGTCTATCAAAGGTGGGCTTGCTACGTGCTCCTATGAACCGATGGTATTTGGAGTAATGTCTCACAGGGACCGAGAAGCTGAACTGGCTTGATTAATATTTTCTTTTCTAATACGGTGGACTATTTTTCAGAGAGCTCTGTTGCCAGTGTTATAGTTTCCGGACTCTCGGAACCCTGATTCATGCCAACTCACTGTTTTGATTCTAGCAGAAGAAGAGTTTATACATTTGTTAATGAGTCAGCTGCTCGTAGTCCATCAACTAAATTAAAATTATGAATGCACCTTAAGTTTGCTTGCTACTATTATTTTCGGTATCTATAGTTAACTATATTCTAAAACATGTATGAAAACCGATACTTTTTTTATCATCGTTTCTTGCAAAAGAAAGTGACCATTTGTCAAATCATGCAAAATCATGGGTTCACCCGTAGCAACGCACGGGCATCTGTGCTAGTATGGTCAGAAATTTGTTTATTTTCTTTTGTAGTCGATCCGATTCGGTGAATTAGGAGTACGTAACCTGGTATCTTTTTGCAACTTTGCCCTCCATCTCCGTTTTCTCTCTTTCCTTCTTCCGTCCCTATGCTCCATGTCTTCTAAAATTGGTGTAGGCGAGTTCCAATGCCCACAAATTGAAGGTAGTTTCTTCTTCTCCTCCTCACAACCAGTCCATTTTCGTCTCTTCCATGCCATGGTCGCAAGAATTCAAGGCCTATCCCATGAAATTGTGGTGGATCAAAAGTCCGTATCGAGAGTACAGGTCGGGCACCCATGGAGCAGAGTAGGTGTCGTGTCGAGGTAAAGCTCTCCTCGGCTTGCCCTACACCCGGCATCCTTCCCGAGCACGCTGCCGCATGCAAGCAGACGAGCTGCTGCTGCTTCTAAGCCATACAGTGCCAGCATAGGCTCACCACCTCTCCAATCTCGCGCAGACGCGGCGGAGGCGGGGAAGGGAAATCGACCCGGGAGGGCCTGGATCCAATCCCCCTAGGCGCGGCGGAGGCGGGGACGGGAACTTGATCTCGGGAGGTCCTGGCTCCGATCTCCCAAAGCACGGCGGAGGCGGGGACGGGGAGAGGGAAGGGACGGCGTGGCATGGAGGATTTGGGGGCGGTCGTGGAAGACCGGAAGGAAACAGCGATAGGACCAGGCGAGGGAAGTCACGGAACTGTTCTTTTTAACTCCACGGTGGCAGGGTCTGTTATTTCACCAAACTATCAGGGGCAAATGTGTCCAATAAACTGGCAGACGTAAAAAGCTGGAAACCACGAACGACAGAAATCTTTTTAATACTTCATCCAGTCCATATTATCGTTCTCAACTTTGTCTAGATTCTATCTAGTTAAGCATTTAGGCTAGATGAATCCGTATCCAGACAAATTTGAGAATACTAATATGGACTAGAGGTAGTAGTATAGAATAGATACATCCAAGGGTGTGAACAACTTTTCTTCATAATTTATCACTACTTTTAGGGTCTACCTTGTGACATTTTAATATAGAAATTTGCTTGAATTTGACTATTGCTAATGATAATACAAAATTTGATTAGTGTTGTGATGGGAACAAATAATCATGTCGAGGTCCCATCTAGTTTTATGTGGCAACCAAGTGGCTGACAAAGTCAATGTAAGTAAGGACCAAACACCATGTAGTCAGCAAGTCAAAGCAAGTAGGATAAACATAAAAGGTTAAAGACATGAAGGTGCAAGCAAAGAATCTCATTAGGTGGAGGGATACGTGGGATAGTCCACCATGGACCATGCACCATACCCCTCCTTAGTCCACCATGGATTCATGGATTAATGATTAACTCAGCTACCCTTCCACCTTCCCTTTTATAGGGATAGCCTTGGTCATTTGACAAGAACCCTAGGCTATAAAAGACCTCATTGGGTGAGTAACAAATCACTCTCATGTGAATGAAATCAAGGGGAGGATGCTAGTACTGCAAGATGAGTTCAAGGAGCTTGGTATGAGATGCAAGGAGTCGATCACGGCTTGGAGCAACGCCGAGTAATAAGCATGGCAAGTGTTCAATTTGGGAAGACAAGATCAGCTCAAATCCTCTACCTAGTCTCCTATTAACACCTTCAAAATGTAGGATTAAGTTGCACTCTAGAGAGGATACCAAACCTATTCAAGAAACATCGTTTTGTTAAAAAAAATTAGGGTACGACGACTGTCGGTGATGGGGTGGATTTAGGCCTATGTGATACATGGGCCTAATCCACGATACCTATCCACGAAGACCTCGACGTACAAGAATCAAAGATCCATGCTCAGAAGCTCTCAACAAACCTATCCCCACTCGCCAACGCTGTCTGACCGCATTTGAGATCCCCTCCAGCACGCGGTTCACACATTTACTTGCCATTTTGCCCATTGCATCACTTCTTCTAGGCCACCACCCCTCACCTCCAAAACCTCCAACAGTTCTACAAAGATCCACCCTCCCCCCATATCCGTTCGGACATGATGGCTCGTTCGAGGCACAACAAAATCGTCGACGATGTCAAGTGCGATGGCGCGCAGTACACAAGTTGGGACAAGGTCATCGACAATGTATTCGGCTTATGGCCTCGACGGCGGTTCAAGTTACACTTTTGTTTGTTGTCCTCGACAATATGTCTCCGGCTTCCAACGCAGACGGTAAGCCTGTATCATTGTCATTTAGTTTTACCACATAATTCTTCTTTTATGTTTCCTAATTTCTTCCTCTTACTTTTTGTAGGTCTTATGTGAATGTGTGCTTTCTGACCGTACGCGGCTGGATCCAAATACGACAAAGAGAAGAGAACGACTAGCTCACATGCTGTTCCTGTCGGTGACGGAGGAGGCTAGGCGGCCGCACTCGGTTTGTCAACATGTTTTCATCCGGCGTTGGAGGAAGACGGTCGTCGCTTCACGTCCATAGCGACGGTCGTGCACCTAGCCGTTGCACGCTTAGGGCGCTTAGTATGACAGTGGCATATAGCATAGTGTTTAGGTAGTTCTTACCATTAAGAAATGTAATACTTGGCGTGTAAATTATGTATCTATAATTATATCAAGAGTTTGACGAGTGATAAATCAATGTGGAGATGTCTAAGAATGGATCAAACATTTTACACCTAATAATGTTCCGTTTGTGTTCGCTTTTAGCTTAGGCGTATGCCTTATTTGTCGATCTGCCTTCTGAAATCATGTTGACAGACTACTGCCTTCGAACTCTCATGAGAGTGATATTCTTGATGGGCTGGCCCAAAATTGGTTGCCTTATCTCTACCTATAAACAAATGAGAGTTAGCGAATTGGAGAGAATAGGACCAAGCCTAGAGGTGCGATGAGACTAAACGTTGGAGATGCATTCTGATGAAAACAAAAAGTTACAAAAGTTGAGAGAGTGGGAATATATTAGCTAGACACGACAGCAACCGAGAAATACTCGAATGCATCTGTTCATTCAATACTGATTTTTAGATACTTGGTTCACATAGGAGAAATATAAATAAAATTACAAACTACTAGCTGAGATAGTGCCTACAACACATTGTAAGGAGGCCATCGCCTTCGTATGTGAAGCATAGCAAGCATTCGAGCAGTACGTTGTGCGCGCGAGCGAACCCTCCCGACCGGTGTCGAGGAACAGGTGGCCTTGCCCATCGAGCAGCACACCCACGCACCACAAGAAGGCATACCGGCCTAATACGCAACATCAGTTTGTCGCGCTCTTGCCTGAGAAATTGCACGGAATTATCCGGGTGTTTCTTCTTGCCGAAGGGGTATTCGAAGATCTTTATAAGAGCATCAGTAATGTGCTTTGTAAAGGCCATGTTCATTGCACTAGCATTAGGACTTTTAGCAAGCTTTTGTAGGAACTTAATAACTTCAGAGATGTTGCAACCATCAAGATCAAAATCAAATTTATCATCTAGAGTAGTAGAACTATTACTAGCCTCAACACTAGTGGTGGTAATAGTAGAAACACTAATGTTTCTAGCAATTTCATCTTCTCTTTCCCACTTAGCATGTAATTCAGCTAATAGTCTAACATTTTCATCAATTCTTACTTGTATAGCATTGGTGGCTATGATGGCTCAATGCACGGCACCCAGAAAAATGCTTGATGGCAGTGTTGATGTAGAGCTCGTTGGGAACTCCAAGAGGAAGGTATGATGAGCACAGCAGCAAGTTTCCCTCAGTTATGAAACCAAGGTTTAATCGAACCAGTAGGAGCAAGGAAACACCTCAAAGGTGTTACTAGCTGAGCTTTGGCAGGGCGCACTACCGCTGCTAGTAGCAACGTGGAGACCTACACAACACAACCACAGAACTTTGTCCCTAACTTGCGATGAGGTTGTCAATCTCACCGTATTTTGCGGAAAACAAAGGATTAAACGTATCGAATGGAAAGAAGTAAAAGTTTGCAGAAAGAAAACACAAAGCAGAAACAGTTTATAGATTGTATGTAAAGTAAAGGACCAGGATCCATAGTTCACTAGAGGTGGCTCTCCTTAGATAGATAACATGCTAGGTGAACAAATTATAGCGGGGCAATTGACAAACACCGAGAAAGCAATACATGCATATACTAATCATCTTGACTCCTTTGAGACTTGATTGGGCATTACAACATAATACATAGACCGCCATCCAACTGCATCTATGACTAATAATCCACCTTCAGGTTATCATCCGAACCCCCTCCAGTATTAAGTTGCAAGCAACAGATTATTGCTTTACGAACTGCGTGTAAAGTAAATAATACAATTGTTCTATGAACAAATGATCGTTGTTTTCTCCCTAGTAGCAACATCACATCTAGTACCTTAGAGATTTCCGTCACTTCCCCAGATTACCACAGGCATGAACCCACTATCGAGCATAAATACTAACTCTTGGAGTTGCTAGCATCTACTTGGCCAAGATAGCTACTAACAACGGAAAGCATGCAAGATCTCAAATAACAAAGACATGATAGAATCAATAATCAATCTGAAATAGCATCTCAATATCCATCGGATCCCCGCAAACACAACATGTATGGATTACAAATAGATGATCTTGATCATGAACGGAGCTCACAAGATCTAAACATGAAAGCACAAAGGAGGAGAAACCAGCCATCTAGCTACTACATGGATCCGTAGTCCAAGGATGAACTACTCACGCATCACACCGGAAGCTTGCATGGTGATGAAGAAGGCCTCCAGGGTGAATTCCCCTCTCCGGCAGGGTGCCGGGAAGAGCTTCAGATCTCCTCGATATAGGGACAGAGACGACGGCGGCTACAGCCTCTTTCGTGGATTTTTGATCGGGTACCTAGGGTTTTTGTCCCGAGGGCAACTTATAGGCGGAAGGAGAGGCCGAGGGGGTGTTGGGGTCGGCCAGACCACCCCCTGGCGCCGGCCAGGCCTGGCCGCGTGGCCAGGTGGTGTGGCCGACCCCCAGCCCTTCTCCGTCTCGTATTCTGGCACTTGATCCCTTCCAGAAAAATAGGCACTTTGGCTTTTGTCCCGTCCAATTCCGAGAATATTCATTTTCTGACTTTTCTGGAACCAAAAACAACAGAAAACAGGCAGCTGGCACTGTGGCTCTTGTTAATAGGTTAGTCCAAGAAATCATAATAAAAGTACTCCAAAGTTGGAACAAAACACAAGAAAGTGGATAAAACCAAGCAGGGAAGATCGAAAATTATAGATACATTTGCAATGTATCAACATCCCCAAGATTAACTCCTGCTCGTCCTCGAGTAGGTAAGTGATAAAAAGAAATAATTTTTGAGGTGACATGCACCATCAAAACTTGATCAAAGTATTTGCAAAACTCAAAGCTGGGATCATAGTACTTCAATCATAACATGAAAGACAAAGTTCTAGCAATAAGCAAAGAAACTATGATACAACATGAAAAGGCACAAACAAAAGATTCATGAATAACATGCTTTGCAAGACGTTTGTTTGTTTCACATAAAGAAAACATAGCATAATAGTATTCAGCTTGTCCCTCAATAGAGTAGCAAATATAAATGCATAGGACACCTTCAAAGTTCATAAGAGTGACTAGATACAATAGTTTCAAACAAGCAATAACAAGTTATGCATCAATCAACTAGTCTTGGGACAATGCACATAGAACTAAGAATGGCCACAATGCTCTCAAAGTAGGTGCATAAAGTTAGAAGGTGGAGACTCAATATAATGGTGGAAGAAAAACCTTTTGTAAAAGGAAGTAGGGATTCAAGTCTCATAAAGAGCTTCCAAAAATTATGGTACTTATAGCTTTCAACTCTCATTTCCCCTATCATAAGCATCTTGAAGGTGATTAAGGTTAAAGTGACACAACTAAGAGGATATGCTTGACAAGTTATAAACCGAAATGTCATGCCCCTTACTTACGAAGACCGATCCTCATGCTACTCAACTTCAGTCACGAGTATGCTCTTGTCATTGTAAGTATATGTGTATTATTAAGAACCACCAACGGGGTACCCCTTGCACATGATACGGGAGCTTTCCCATAATCAGAATGACAAGGCAAGCAGACAATGAGCATCTCAGTGATCTTTTTATTTGCTATTTGCATAGGTCTTTATTGAGGATGCTTCATAGAGTGCTCACTATGGTGATGCTGCAAGTTTCCACCATGATTAGGCATGGCTTAGGCTAGCGGCCCAGGCGTTTCTCTAACACATATACAAACTCCATGATCTTACAAGTTCCACATTTATTTCACACCGCCGGGATCCATAAGCAAAAGAACATGATATCAACGGGGTACAAAGTACAAGTGCAATGTTGAAAGCGTTCCCCATGAAACATGGTTCTGCTAATTTCAACTTATAAAGCGCAAGCATATACGCAACAAAGAAGGACCCAATGGTTCAAGTTTATTAAAGGCAAAAAGTAAAGTGTGCCATCAAGTTCGTGAGAGCTTTAATCACTAGTTTTCTCATAACAAGTGAAAGGTAAACAAAAGCATGAATATACTTGGAATAGCATAAGCTAGTAGGTAGGTATGGTGGACTCTTTGGAAAAACTTGGTTTAGGGAGTTGGATGCATGAGTGGAACTCATACTTGGTTGTGGAAGCTAGCAAAAGACTGGGAGCGACAAACTAAGAGAGCAATAATGGCCATAATCATGCAGAGCGACAAAATATCATTGATCAAAGCACAAAGTGATACTACAAGTTGAAAACTAAAGGATCATAAAGGCTATGGTGACTTGAGATAGTCATAACATGGTGTGAGCATGTGCCAAGTCAACCCAAATAAAGCATCAAAGGAGAATACCACTATACTATGCTTTAATATGCTAAAACAACGCATGATTCATCAAAGGCACATTAAGCAATCTCAATTGTTTATAACAAGTAATGCTACAGAAAAGAATAATAAGCATAAAGCCAAAACAATATCAAGCATGGCATGACAAAGCATAGGCCACAGTCAAAAACAAGCTCTTTTTACCACATAAGCATAAACTTTCCTACTCTTTTCCAAACCAAACCAAACTATTTGTAAACCAAAGTGTGAAAGAGGGGGTCCAACCAACTTAATCAGAAAACTAAGCAAACCAAGAAAACTAAAAACCAAAACGAAAACAAAAAATAAGACGCTCCAAGGGAAACACAACTGTGCACGAAACAATAAAAATGAAGCGTTTGGAAGAAACCTGGAATTTTTATTGATGAAGAAGGGGATGCCTTGGGCATCCCCAAGCTTTAACGCTTGTACTTCTTGGATATTTCTTGCGGTGACACGCGTGGCATCCCCAAGCTTGAGCTTTAGTCCATCCTTCATCTCATTACTCATTCCTTCCATACACCTGAAATTTTTCCTTCATACAAAACTTCACACAATCTCATTAGCAACATCAGTGCACTTAAGATAAACAAGTCTCAAGGTTTAGTTCTAACACCAAATAAACTTCCATTAGAACACTAGCTACTATAGAACTTCCCTCAAAAATCTCAATTCCCCAAAGGAACTCAAGAAGGAACTAACAAGAAGCAAATGCAGAAAATGGTAGAAATCTGTCAAAACAGACCAGTAGGTAAATATGAATTTTTTAGAAGACCTTTTGTTCCTCAAATCAAAAAGTGTTGAACTAACGAAAGTTAGATAACAACCTGGGGCAGAAGCACAAAACATTACAGCTCAATCCGATGTACAGAGCTCTCTCAGGAATTTTTACGGTGAAGCACAGAAATCTGTTTCGGGACAACAACTTTCCCAATCATTACTTCACTCTCATTAGAGGTTACTCTTGGCACAAAAAGCAAATAAAAAGGATAAGGAGAGGTTATTACAGAGGTAATAACTTCCAAGACTCAACTAAAACTCTTGGGTTATCTCCCAACAATTACTTTTCTTTAACGCCTTTAAGTTAGGCATAAGAACCAAAGAAAGAATCAAGTGTTCTCAAATGAAGAAGCATTAAGACCAAATTTTATTTTCATAGAAGAAGCAAAAGAAATATTTTCTATCTTTTTAGGGAAGTGTTCTATACCTTTCTTGAGTGGGAGTTGATATTTAATGGTGCCTTCTTTCATATCAATGATGGCACCAACAGTTCTAAGAAAATGTCTTCCCAAAGTAATAGGACAAGAAGCATTGTATTCAATATCCAAAACATAGAAATCAACGGGGACATAGGAATCATTAACCATAATAAGAACATCATTAAGACTCCCCATGAGTTTCTTTTTAGCATTAGCATCAAGTGGGACATTCAAATAACAATCTTCAAGAGGAGGCAAATCAAGCATATTATAAATCTTTCTAGGCATAATAGAAACACTACTATCAAGATCACACAAAGCTTTGAAATCAAAGTCGTTCACTTTAATATTAATGATGGGTTCCCAACCATCTTCTTGTTTTATGGGAATAGAAGCTTTGTGTTTCATCTTTTATTCTTTAATCTTTATGAGAGCATCAGTAATGTGTTTTGTAAAAGCCATGTTCATAGCACTAGCATTAGGACTTTTAGCAAGCTTTTGTAGGAACTTAATAACTTCAGATATGTTGCAACCATCAAGATCAAAATCAACTTTATCATTTAAAGTAGTAGAACTATTACTAGCCTCAACACTAGTGGTGGTGATAGTAGAAACACTAATGTTTCTAGCAATTTCATCTTCTCTTTCCCACTTAGCATGTAATTCAGCTAATAGTCTAACCTTTTCATCAAATCTTACTTGTATAGCATTAGTAGCTGCAAAGGGATTCTCATTAGTTTCGGATTTAGCAGCCATTTTATTCAAAGTAGATTGAGCTTCAGCCAAAGATGCTATATTTCTTTCAGCATTAGAGAGTTTTTCCTCAATAGTTTTATTGAAAGCAGTTTGTTTACTAATAAAATCTTTAAGCATAACTTCAAGTTCAGAGGGAGCACTCTTATTGTTGTAAAAATTTCCACGAGCATTACCATTGTTGGCAGGATATGGCTTATAATTGTTGTTACCAAAATTGTTCCTATAAGCATTATTACCATAAGCATTGTTGCCAAAATTATTATTTCTTATGAAGTTCACATCAACTTGCTCTTCTTGGGCAACCAGAGAGGCTAAAGGAACATTATTTGGATCAATATGGGCTTTCCCATTAACAAGCATAGACATAATAATATCAATCTTATCACTCAAGGAGGAGGTTTCTTCAACATAATTTACCTTCTTACCTTGTGGAGCTCTCTCAGTGTGCCATTCAGAATAATTAACCATCATATTATCCAATAGTTTTGTTGCAGCACCCAAAGTGATGGTCATAAAGGTACCTCCAGTAGCTGAATCCAATAGGTTCCTTAAAGAATAGTCCAATCCTGCATAAAAAGTTTGGATGATCATCCAGGCAGTCAGTCCATGAGTGGGACAATTCTTTACCAAAGATTTCATTCTTTCCCAAGCTTGAGCAACATGCTCATTATCAAGTTGTTTAAACTTCATTATTTCACTTCTCATGGATATAATCTTAGTAGGAGGATAGTATTTTCCAATAAAAGCATCTTTGCACTTAGTCCAAGAATCAATACTATTCCTAGTTAAGGAATTCAACCACTCTTTAGCTTTTCCTCTCAAAGAGAAAGGAAACAATTTCAGTTTAATAATATCACCATCTATATCCTTATGCTTTTGCATCTCACAAAGTTCAACAAAGTTATTTAGATGGGAAGCAGCATCTTCATTACCAATACTAGAAAATTGTTCTCTCATAACTAGATTGAGCAAAGCAGGTTTTATCTCAAAGAAAGTATTTTCAGTCATAGGTGGAGCAATAGGAGTGCTCATAAAATCATTGTTGTTGGTGCTAGTGAAGTCACACAACTTGGTGTTTTTAAGAGTAGTCATTTTTTTGGGTTTTCAAATAAGAAAGCAAACAAGTAAAACTATTTTTTTTTGTGTTTTTTGAAGAACAAAACAAGCAAACAAAGCGAAACAAAAACAACAAAGTAAAGATATTGGTTATGAGGGACTCCTCTTGTGAAGATGTCCTTGACTCCCCGGCAACGGCGCCAGAAAAATCTTTAATGGCGTGTAGTTGATTTGGGAGTTTCTTCTTCTTCGTTCCCCGACAACGGCGCCAGAAAAATGCTTGATGGCTCAATGCACGGCGACCAGAAAAATGCTTGATGGCGGTGTTGATATAGAGCTCGTTGGGAACCCCAAGAGGAAGGTATGATGAGCACAACAGCAAGTTTCCCTCAGTTATGAAACCAAGGTTTAATCGAACCAGTAGGAGCAAGGAAACACCTCAAAGGTGTTACTAGCTGAGCTTTGGCAGGGCGCACTACCGGTGCTAGTAGCAACGTGGAGACCTGCACAACACAACCACATAACTTTGTCCCCAACTTGCGATGAGGTTGTCAATCTCACCGTGTTTTGCGGAAAACAAAGGATTAAACGTATCGAATGGAAAGAAGTAAAAGTTTGCAAAAAGAAAACACAAAGCAGAAATAGTTTATAGATTGTATGTAAAGTAAAGGACCGGGATCCATAGTTCACTAGAGGTGGCTCTCCTTAGATAAATAACATGATGGGTGAATAAATTACAGCGGGGCAATTGATAAACACCGAGAAAGCAATACATGTATATACTAATCATCTTGACTCCTTTGAGACTTGATTGGGCATTACAACATAATACATAGACCGCCATCCAACTGCATCTATGACTAATAATCCACATTCAGGTTATCATCCGAACCCCCTCCAGTATTAAGTTGCAAGCAACAGATTATTGCTTTACGAACTGCGTGTAAAGTAAACAATACAATTGTTCTATGAACAAAGGATCGTTGTTTTCTCCCTAGTAGCAACAGCACATCTAGTACCTTAGAGATTTCTGTCACTTCCCCAGATTACCAGAGGCATGAACCCACTATCGAGCATAAATACTAACTCTTGGAGTTGCTAGCATCTACTTGGCCAAGATAGCTACTAACAACGAAAAGCATGCAAGATCTCAAATAACAAAGACATGATAGAATCAATAATCAATCTGAAATAGCATCTCAATATCCATCGGATCCTCGCAAACACAACATGTATGGATTACAAATAGATGATCTTGATCATGAAGGGAGCTCACAAGATCTAAACATGAAAGCACAAAGGAGGAGAAACCAGTCATCTAGCTACTACATGGATCCGTAGTCCAAGGATGAACTACTCACGCATCACACCGGAGGCTTGCATGGTGATGAAGAAGGCCTCGAGGGTGAATTACCCTCTCCGGCAGGGTGCCGGGAAGAGCTTCAGATCCCCCCGATCTAGGGACAGAGACGGCGGCGGCTACAAACTCTTTCGTGGATTTTTGATCGGGTACCTAGGGTTTTTATCCCGAGGGAAACTTATAGGCGGAAGGAGAGGCCGAGGGGGTGCTGGGTTCGGCCAGTACACCCCCTGACGCGGGCCAGGCCTGGCCACATAGCCAGGTGGTGCGGCCGCCCCCAGCCCTTCTCCGTCTCGTATTCTTGCACTTGATCCCTTCCGGAAAAATAGGCACTTTGGCTTTTGTCCCGTCCAATTCCGAGAATATTCATTTTCTAACTTTTCTGGAACCAAAAACAACAGAAAACAGGCAGCTGGCACTATGGCTCTTGTTAATAGGTTAGTCCAAGAAATCATAATAAAAGTACTCCAAAGTTGGAACAAAACACAAGAAAGTGGATAAAACCAAGCATGGAACATCAAAAATTATAGATACATTTGCAATGTATCAGGCTGCAAAGGGATTGTCATTAGTTTCAGGTTTAGCAGCCATTTTATTCAAAGAAGATGGAGCTTCAACCAAAGATGCTATATTTCTTTCAGCATTAGAGAGTTTTTCCTCAATAGTTTTATTGAAAGCAGTTTGCTTACTAATAAAGTCTTTAAGCATAACTTCAATATCAGAGGGTGCACTCCTATTATTGTTGTAGGAACTTCCATAAGCATTACCATTGTTGGGAGGATATGGCTCATAATTGTTGTTACCAAATTTATTCCTATAAGCATTATTGCCAAAATTATTATTTCTTATGAAGTTCACATCAACTTGCTCTTCTTGAGCAACCAAAGAGGCTAAAGGAACATTATTTGGATCAATATGGGCTTTCCCATTAACAAGCATAGACATAATAATATCAATCTTATCACTCAAGGAGGAAGTTTCCTCAACCGAATTTACCTTCCTACCTTGTGGAGCTCTCTCAGTATGCCATTCAGAATAATTAACCATCATATTGTCCAGAAGTTTTGTTGCAGCACCCAAAGTAATGGTCATAAAGGTACCTCCAGCAGCAAAGTCCAATAGGTTCCTTGAAGAATAGTACAATCCTGCATAAAAGTTTGGATGATCATCCAAGCAGTTAGTCCATGAGTGGGACAATTCTTTAGCAAAGATTTCATTCTTTCCCAAGCTTGAGCAACATGTTCATTATCAGATTGTTTAAACTTCATTATTTCACTTCTCATAGATATAATATTAGCAGGAGGATAGTACTTTCCAATGAAAGCATCTTTGCACTTAGTCCAAGAATCAATACTATTCCTAGTTAAGGAATTCAACCATTCTTTAGCTTTTCCTCTCAAAGAGAAAGGAAACAATTTCAACTTAATAATATCACCATCTATATCCCTATGCTTTTGCATCTCACAAAGTTCAACAAAGTTATTTAGATGGGCAGCAGCATCTTCATTACCAATACCAGAAAATTGTTCTCTCATAACAAGATTGAGCAAATCAGGTTTTATCTCAAAGAAAGTATCTTCAGGCATAGGTGGAGCAATATGTGTGCTCATAAAATCATTGTTGTTGATGCTAGTGAAGTCACACAACTTAGTGTTTTCAAGAGTAGTCATTTTTTTGTGTTTTCAAATAAGAAAGCAAACTAGTAAAACTAATTTTTTTGTGTTTTTTAAATAAGAAAGTAAACTAGTAAAACTATTTTTTTTGTTTTTGATAAAGAAACAAGCAAACAAAACAAAAAGAAACTAAGCAAAACAAAAATAACAAAGTAAAGAGATTGGTTATGAGGGACTCCCCTTGTGAAGATGTCCTTGACTCCCCGGCAACGGCGCCAGAAAAATGCTTGATGGCTCAGTGTTGATGTAGAGCTCGTTGGGAATCCCAAGAGGAAGGTATGATGAGCACAACAGCAAGTTCCCCTCAGTTATGAAACCGAGGTTTAATCGAACCAGTAGGAGCAAGGAAACACCCCAAAGGTGTTGCTAGCTGAGCCTTGATAGGGCGCACTACCGGTGCTAGTAGCAACGTGGAGACCTGCACAACACAACCACAGAACTATGTCCCCAACTTGCGATGAGGTTGTCAATCTCACCGTGTTTTGCTGAAAACAAAGGATTAAACGTATCGAATGGAAGGAAGTAATAGTTTGCAGAAAGTAAACACAAAGTAGTAAACAATCTGTAGATTGTATGTAAAGAAAAGGATCGGGATCCATAGTTCACTAGAGGTGGCTCTCCTTAAGATAGATAACATGCTGGGTGAACAAATTATAGTGGGGCAATTGACAAACATCGAGAAAGCAATACATGCATATAATAATCATCTTGACTCCTTTGAGACTTGATTGGGCATTATAACATTATACATAGACCGCCATCCAACTGCATCTATGACTAATAATCCACCTTCAGGTTATCATCCGAACCCCCTCCAGTATTAAGTTGCAAGCAACAGATTATTGCTTTATGAATTGCGTGTAAAGTAAACAATACGATTGTTCTATGAACAAAGGATTGCTGTTTTCTCCCTAGTAGCAACATCATATCTAGTACCTTAGAGATTTCTGTCACTTCCCTAGATTACCAGAGGCATGAACCCACTAGCGAGCATAAATACTAACTCTTGGAGTTGTAGCATCTACTTGGCCAAGATAGCTACTAACAACGGAAAGCATGCAAGATCACAAATAACAAAGGCATGATAGAATCAATAATCAATCTGAAATAGCATCTCAATATCCATCGGATCCCCACAAACACAACATGTAGAATTACAAATAGATGATCTTGATCATGAATGGAGCTCACAAGATCTAGACATGAAAGCACAAAGGAGGAGAATCAGCCATCTAGCTACTACATGGATCCATAGTCTAAGGATGAACTACTCACGCATCATACCGGAGGCTTGCATGATGATGAAGAAGGCCTCCAGGGTGAATTCCCCTCTCCGGCAGGGTACTGGGAAGAGCTTCAGATCCCTCCCGATCTAGGGATGGAGATGACGGCGGCTATAGACTCTTTCGTGGATTTTTGATCGGGTACTTAGGGTTTTCGTCCCGAGGGCATCTTATAGGTGGAAGGGGAGGCCGAGGGGGTGCCGAAGGCGGCCAGACTGGCACGGTGGCTCTTGTTAATAGGTTAGTCCAAGAAATCATATGAAAAGTACTCCAAAGTGTGGACAAAACATAAGAAAGTGGATAAAACCAAGCATGGAACATCAAAAATTATAGATACATTTGCAATGTATCAGATTCCAAGTTGGAAACAACACCTTGGAGGTGTTTCCTTGCTCCTACTGGTTCGATAACCTTGGTTTCATAACTGAGGGAAAACTTACTGCTGTGCTCATCATACCTTTCTCTTGGGGTTTCCCAACGAGCTCTATATCAACCACGAGTCAGCAAGTATTTTTCTGGCGACGTTCCCGAGAGTCAAGGACATCTTCACAAGGGGAGTCCCTCATAACCAATCTCTTTACTTTGTTGTTTTTGTTTTGCTTAGTTTATTTCTACTTTGTTTGCTTGTTTCTTTATCAAAAATACAAAAAAAATAGTTCCTACTATAGTTGTTATTTTCGTTGGTCTGTTATTGTCTTACTTTATCATGCTTTCTATCAATGGTTGGTTTCTTTGAAACTGAATCTTATTGGCAAGGTGGGTTCACGGAAAAACAAAAATATTATTATAAGGAACACCGCTTGTCACAAAAAGGGAAACACTTATGGGAACAAATTAATAAATTCTATTCCATTGCTAGTAATGTGTGCTCTACTTATGATGTTACTTATTGCTTTGATAAATCTTGTTGCTGTAAGAGGTATAAACACCTCCCTTTTCAATGTGAGTATAATGATGATGTTACCATATCTTCTTATGTTAAGGGAAATTATGACTTTTATAATGTGGAACAAATTGAAGAATTTATTGCTTGGAAGGGTGCATTCGAACTTTCTTATTTTCTTGAAAATATTGATGATTCACCTTATAAATATGAGGTTTATGATATACTTAAATTTTGCTTTGATAATTACAAGAAAGAAAATGGCTATATTCTTGAATATCTTAATAGATACTCTCCACCAACGGAAGAGACTAATGCTTTGCAGGAGTCTATGGAAGAAGAAATTGCTAAACTTGAAAGCTCATTAGATGAAAAAGAGGAGGAGAGTGATGAACAAAAGGAGGAAGAATGGATCTAACCATGCCTACCTTCTAATGATAGTAACTCTTTACCCCTTACATTATTTGATTGTCCCCCATGCTTACCAAAGGAGGATGAATGTTATGTTCATGTGGATTCTTTTGAAAATGTTTATAATAAATCTCTAGATGATGGTCTTATATTGGTTGATAATATTAATTTTACTACTATTGAAAATGAGATTGATCAGTCATCTTATTATAAAATTGTTAAAAGTGGGTATGAAGGTGTTAATCTCACTATTTTTGAGCTTGATAAAAATTATGAGTTTGTAGATCATGAAAAGCATGCGTTATGTGATAGTTATATTTTTGAGTTTATTAATGAGGCTACTGAAAATTATTACGAGAGAGGAAAATATGGTTATAAAAGTTTTCATGGTACTGAAACACCTCTCTATGTGATGGAAGTTTTGAAGTTACTCTCGTTTTATCTTTTTATGCCTGTCACTTTGTTCTTTGTGAATTTATTTGCGTAAAATATTCCTATGCATAGCAAGTAGGTTAGACTTAAATGTGTTTTGAATTTGCTTCTTGATGCTCTCTTTTACTTCAATTCATATTTCTTATGTGAGCATCATCGAAATTCTTATGCCTAACTTAAAGGCGTTAAAGAAAAGTACTTATTGGGAGATAACTCAAAAGTTTTAGATGAGTCTTGGAAGTTATTACCTCTGTAATAATCGCTCCTTATCCTTTTTATTTGCTTTTTCTGCCAAGAGTAACCTCTAATGAGAGAGAAGTAATGCTTGGGAAAGTGTTTGTCCCGAAACAGATTTTTGTGCTTCACTGTAAAAATTCGTGTAAAATCTCTGTATGTATTTTTTAGGTGTGTATTTTTGTGCTTATGCCCCAGGTTGTTATCTAACTTTCGTTAGTTCAATACTTTTCGATTTAGGCAACATAAGATCTTCGAAAAAATTGGTTTTTACCTGCTGGTCTGTTTTGACATATTTCTGCCATTATTTGTATTTGCTTCTTGTTGATTCCTTTTTGAGTTCTTTTTGGGCAATTGAGATTTTTGAGGGAAGTGCTACAGTATCTTGTGTTTTAATGTAATTTTTATTGGTATTTAAACTGAACCCAAAGACTTATTATTTTGAGTGCACTAATGTTGCTAATAAAGATTGTGTGAAGTTTTGTATGAAGGAAAAATTTCAGGTTTATGGAAAGAGTGATGTAATGAGATGAAGAATGGACTAAAGCTCAAGCTTGGGGATGCCACACGTGTCACCCCAAGAAATATCCAAGAAGTACAAGCTTCAAATCTTGGGGATGCCCAAGGCATCCCCTTGTTCATCAATAAAAATCTCAGGTTTCTTCCAAACACTTCATTTTTATTGTTTCATGCACATTTGTGTTGTTCTTGGAGCGTATTTGTTCTTGTTTTTTGTTTTTGTTTGATTGGTTTTCTTAGTTTGCTTGAATAAATTGGTTGGACCCCCTCATTCATACATTAGTTTTCAAATAAGTTTGGTTTGGATTGGAAAAGAGTAGGAAAAGTTTATGCTTAAATGGTAAAAGGTGCTTGTTTTTGACTATGGCCTATGCTTTGTCATGCCATTCTTGATATTGTTTTGGCTTTATTCTTAGTGATTATTGCTGTATCATGACATGTTATAAACAATTGAGATTGCTTAATGTGCCTTGAAAGAATCATGTGTTGTTTTAGCATATTAAAACATAGTATTATGGTACTCCTTTGATGCTTTATTTAGGTTGACTTGGCGCATGCTCACACCATGTTATGACTATCCCAATTCACCTAGCCTTTATGATCCTTTAGTTTTTGACTTGTAATATCACTTTATGCTTTAATTAATGATGTTTTGTTGCTTTGCATAATTATGGCCATTAATGCTCTCTTAGTTGGTCGCTCTCAGTCTTTTGCTACCCACCATAACCAAGTATGAGTCCCAGTCATGCATCCAACTCCAAATAAAACCAATGTATTCCAAAGATTTCACCATACCTACCTATTAGCATTTGCTATTCCAAGTATATTCATGTTTTATCTACCTTCCAAATTAAACTTGTTATGAGAAAACTAGTGATTAAAGCTCTCACGAACTTGATGACACACTTTACTTTTCTTGCTCTTAATAAACTTGAACCATTGTGTCATATATGTTGTATATGCTTGCACTTATATGTTAGGGATTAGCAGAACCATGGGGAACGCTTTCAACATTGCACTTGTACATTGTACCTAGTTGATATCATGCTCTTTTGTCTATGCATGTCGTCGATGTGAAATGAAAGGGGAGCTTGTAAGTCCATGGAATTATGTATGTGTGTTAGAGAAACGCCTGGGCCATTGGTCTAATCCATGCCTAATCATGGTGGAAACCTGCAGCGTAACCATAATGAGCAATCTATGAAGCATTCTTCTTATAAAAAAAAGAGAAAGAGATTGAGAAAAAAGAGAAAAAAGAGAAATGAGAAAAGAGGAAAGAGAGAAAAAGCACCATTGTCCCGTGGTAGATAAGAAGATTGTTGATATGCTCGTTGTCTTCTTGTCTTGTCATTTTGATATGGGGATTCTTCCGTATCATCGGGCAATGGGTAACCCGTTGGAGGTTCTCTATGATACACATGTACTTACTATGACAAGAACTTACCGGTGACTAAACTTGAGTAGCATGAGGAACGACCCTCGTATTCAAGGGACATGAGATATCCAACTTATACTTTGTTAAGCATATCTTCCATAGTTTGTTCACTTTAACCTTAATCACTTCAAGATGCTTATGATAGGGGCAATGAGAGCTGAAAGCTAATAAGTACCATAATTTTTGGAAGCTCTTTATGAGACTTGAATCCCTGCTTCCTTCTATGAAGGCCTTTCTTTTAGTTTTATGTTGAGTCTCCATCTTCTATCTTTATTCACCTATTAAGAGAGCATAGTGACTATTCTTAGTTTAATGTGCATTGTCCCAAGACTTGTTGATTGATGCATAACTTTAATATTGCTTGTTCTTAAACTATTTGTATCTAGTCACCCTTATGAACTTTGAAGGTGTCCTATGCAATTATGATTTGCTACATTATAAGAGACAAGCTGAATGCCACTATGCTATGTTTTCTTTATGTGAAACAAACAAACGTCTTGCAAAGCATTGTTATTCATAAATCTTTTGTTTATGCTTTTTCATGTTACATCATAGTTGCTATGTCTTATTGTTAGAACTTTATCTTTCATGCTATGTTGAAGTACTATGATCCCAACTATCAATGTTTTATAAATACTTTGATCCAGTTTATGATGGTGCATGTCTCCTCAAAAATTATTCTTTCTTTTTATCACTTACCTGCTCGAGGACGAGCAGGAGTTAAGTTTGGGGATGTTGATACGTTGCAAACGTATCTATACTTTTTAATGTTCCATGCTTGGTTTATATCTACTTTCTTATGTTTTGTCCACACTTTGGAGTACTTTTTATACACTTTCTTGGACTAACCTATTAACAAGATGCCATAGTGCCAGCTGCTTGTTTTCTACTGTTTTTGGTTCCAGGAAAGTCAGAAAATGAATATTCTCGGAATTGGACGGGACAAAAGCCAAAGTCAATATTTCACCGAGGGGGACACGGAGCCAGAATACGAGATGGAGAGGGGCCAGGGGCCGCCCACACCACCTGGATGCGCGGACAGGCCTGGACCGCGCCAGGGGCTAGTGTGGCCGCCTAGGGAACCCCCTCGGCCTCCCCTTTTGCCTATAAGATGCCTCTGATACAGAAACCCTAAGTACCCGATCAAAATTTCACGAAAGAGTCTATAGCCGCCGTCATCTCCATCCCTAGTTAGGGAGAGATCTGAAGCTCTTCCCGGCACCCTTCCGGAGGGGAGAATTCACCCTGGAGGCCTTCTTCCTCACCATGCAAGCCTCCGGTGTGACGCGTGAGTAGTTCATCCTTGGACTACAGGTCTATGTAGTAGCTAGATGGTTGGTTCTCCTCCTTTGTGCTATCATGTTTAGATCTTGTGAGCTCCGTTTATGATCAAGATCAACTATTTGTAATCCTACATGTTGTGTTTGCGAGGATCCGATGGATATTGAGATGTTATTTCAGATTGATTATTGATTCTATCATGTCTTTGTTATTTGTGATCTTGCATGCTTTCCGTTGTTAGTAGATATCTTGGCCAAGTAGATGCTAGCAACTCCAAGAGGGAGTATTTATGCTCGATAGTGGGTTCATGCCTCTGGTAATCTGGGGAAGTGACAGAAATCTCGAAGGTACTAGATGTGCTGTTGCTAATAGGGAGAAAACAACAATCCTTTGTTCATAGAACAATCGTATTGTTTACTTTACACGCAATGTGTAATGCAATTATCTGTTGCTTGCAACTTAATACTGGAGGGTGTTCAGATGATAACCTGAAGGTGGATTATTAGTCATAGATGCAGTTGGATTACGGTCTATATATAATGTTGTAATGCCCAATCAAATCTCATAGGAGTCAAGATGATTAGTATATACATGTATGCTTTCTCGATGTTTGTCAATTGCCCCACTGTAATTTGTTCACCCAACATGTCATCTATCTTAAGGAGAATCACCACTAGTGAACTATGGACCCCGGTCCTTTCTTTTACAATCAATCTACAACTATTTACTGTTTTCTGTTTACTTTCTGCAAGCTATTACTTTCTTCCACACAATACGTTTAATCCTTTGTTTTCAGCAAAACCGGTGAGATTAACAACCTCACTATAAGTTGGGGAGAAAGTTCTGTGGTTGTGTTGTGCATGATTCTAAGTTGGAAACAACACCTTGGAGGTGTTGCCTTGCTCCTACCGGTTCGATAACCTTGGTTTTATAACTGAGAGAATACTTACTGCTGTGCTCATCATACCTTCCTCTTGGGGTTCCCCAACGAGCTCGATATCAACCACAAGTCAGCATCCACCACGATGATGAGACAACTCTGCTGCGACGGCCACACGCTACTACGACGACGGGACGCCTCCACTGAGTCGGCCACGTGCCTCTGCACCAACGGACAACTCCTTGTGATGGCCGGAAGAACTGTCCGCTTCATTAAGCGGACGCACTAGTCGGGTTGGCGATGATGTTATAAATAACGGTTGACTGACCATAGTGTTCATGACAGGGTTTGCCTACCTGGCGCACCGCTGCCGACGCGTTGCGTACGGTGCCCTCGTGACGTCCACTTCATAGCTGAGATGGCCTCAGCATGCCGACTACGAGTTGAGCCCCGTCGGATAGAAACGTCCTTTCGTGCGTTGTTTGGTGTGTGTGATTGCAATTTCTCTTACTTATACCTTGTCCATATACGGTCTGCTTAACTGCTATAATCAACGTTCTTATTAGCCGCTGCGCCTCGGGGAGGGGGGGGGGGGTCGCAAAGAGTTATAGAACTGGACTAAACATCAAACAATATCTTATGGCATGCATCATTTTCACTCAGCATCTCTCGATGCGATTTTATCATCAAACATCGTGTCTATCGCTGTGCCCCGTGGGACGCGAGGAGGAGTCTAGTATAATAAGATCAATGTTAGAAATTATTGATAAAATAATTAGATTGAAATCAAATATTCTTACAATGGTCGCCAATTTATAAGGAGATCTCTATTACAAGATGATAGCTATGACTACGAAGGAGAATGGAGATGGAGAGGATGAACTATGGTGATGTTGTTGTTGTGGATCTCCTTGTGATACGATGAAGCAAAACATGTTGTTTGCTATTATCCAGAATCATAGACAAAAACAACGAAATAGCGTATTTGAAGGTCCAATGATTCGCATACAGTTGGTTTTCAGGAATAACCGTTTGCGCTTTAGTGGGCTATTGCACAAGGTCTGATCTGTACTAGTTTGGAGGGTGAACCCGCTAGGACCATCGTCTCTGTTCTCGACGGAGAACCTGGTAGGACCACCAGTGGAACAACATCCACCATAGAGTCGGGGAAGAGGGTGACGCCGTGAGGTCAACGACGACCATCGTAGCCGTGTGTTGGTGCCCGGTGAAAAGCTCCCGCCATGGCCATGGATTTCGAGGGTGGAGGAGCTCTAAGGAGGAAATTGGGGATTTGGATTTAGGCGGTGACGGTGCCTCAACTAAATAGGGGCTGATTTTGTGTCGGCGGTGAATGAATTCACCATGCCTTCGCCACAACGTACGAGCTCGCGCCATCTCCGTCGATTGCATCTACGGATATGCCGCGGTCTCGATTTTGGCCGCCGCAAGAGTGACATGGTAAAAATGACCGAATCAACTGTTCCTAACGGGTTTGATGCGAGACTGTTTTGATGCGCGCTGGATAGGGTTACGAAGCGGCACCCGAACCGCCCCGCTTCGTAGTTAAAATTGGTTACTCCAATTCAAAAATATTCAGCAAAATTAGTCTAGCTTAAACTAAATTTGACTTTCGCTGTCTTTTGAGGGTTACCGCCTGCAACCCTAGGACCGGATGGTCCAGCCATCCTGTGAGTAGGCTGACCTCTGGGCCTACCAACCGCGCCCCCTGTGGCTTTGCCGTGCACACGACACAAGTAGAGTTGCTTTTCAAGGGTACTCCGGTAGCAAGTGGTGTATTTTTTTTTTGCCAAATCTAATCCGTAGACAAAACTAATTTCTCGTCTGATCACTCGATAAAACTATTTCGAAATCTGACTTCTGTGTTTGCTTTTGTGCTACCCCGTTTTAGCGTCGAACTGCACAACTTCGACTCTATTTTAAACGGATTTGCTAAATCTCAGCTAGATAGGGCATAGTCAGTCTGTTGTCCGTCCGATTTTCTCCTGCGTCTAGATCTGTGCCAGCGAGCGCTTCTTTCCTGCGCGGTGCAGCGTCTCGCACGCCTTGTCCCACGCGTTGTGGCAGCGATCGCGGCCCATTGTTTGTGCCAGGCTCTAGTAGTGTGATGGACCATGTATTGTTTTTTCTGGGCCGTGTGGTTCCAACACCGTTTTCCCTTTTTTTTTTGCCTGTGTCTACTTTTCCTTTTTTTTCTTGATGTACATTCGTTTTGATTTCTCTAGTTATGTGTTGGTTCGATCGTTTTGATTTCTCTATCTATAGACCGTCCAAAAATAGTAGGTTGATGTTTGTTTTTGAAAAATAATAATTTGAATATTTTTCATGGTTGACTTTTCTCTACCACTTATTTTTTGCATGTTTGTTCCTAAGTTGTCGGACGCAGCGATTCCACACACTGTCGGACGTTGCGGTCTTATCTCCACCATACATGGTGAGTTTGAGATTCGTGCTATACCTTTTTACATCTAGAACCTTGACCTTGTACATCTCATGCCCCCTATAGCCTCGAAGATGCACACGGGCAACTTGTCTGTCCCCGAGCCTCACCCGATTCTCTCTCCAGCCCATCCACTTCAAGCCAACACGCCACCGTCTTCCACCCCACAGGCACATGAGGGATGCGCCGCCTGCGAGGAGGCAGGATTCCCCACTGATCCATGGAAAGCGCGAGCGCCTCGACCTCGACCGCCGCCTGGCCAACGTCACCGACGACATCACGCCCTTCACAAGACCTGACGGCATCTTGCTGTTCGTCGTAGAAGTCGCTGAGGAGTTGTGCGTGCGGCCGCGTGCGGGGCCATCGAGGTCCATGGAAGGACCGAAGTGCTGGAGGAGGCCAACGGCTCACCATGGCTTGGACCGAGGAAGGAGGCGACGGGGCGACCAGGCGTGGAAGGAGGCAGCACCACATCCTCCTGATTTGGATCCTCCTAATCTGCTTCCTTTTTTTGTTCTTTTTTTTATTTTTGTTCAAGGGATCACAACAAAATACTCCAGATCCAAAAGTTTAGCCTAAATAATCCTCGTCCAAGATGAGGAGGGGCACGCAGCCAGATTTGGATCTCTCTTGGATTTATTTTCTTAAGAATCCGGAATTTGTTCATGGACAGATTTTTTTCTATTTTGTTCAAAATTAGAACAACAAAAATGGTGCAATATATGCCATTCTTTTGACATTTGTTGATTAATTATGGCTGTCATATTTCTGGTCGAAATAATTTCTTGAGTAATACTCCAGATCCAAAAGTGTTGTGATTTTTTGAGTAATTTATGGTCGAAATAAATGATCCAGATCGGATTAAATAGTTTCCTATAATGTATGGTTTCCTAGATCTCATCTACATACGGTGAAAAAAATAGTTTGGCAAGGAATTATGTGTTCGATCAGAAATGAGTGTATAACATTTAGTGGAGCACAAGAAAAGGAAGAGGTGCGTTTTGCAAAATCGGAGGGATTTGTTGATGCAAACTAGATTTGGTTCTCGGACGTTTTTGCAAAATACCAGCACCAATCTTGGAGCAGCTGAGAGGAATGGAATGTAGGAATGGAATGTGTGTGATAAGACAGAGACGTCTATAGGTGGGTGGAATTGCTTTTTCGCTAAGTTGTCGCATTTTTTCACTGTAGGTTGTGCCATGTTTTTCGTGGACTGGTGGGCGTTGGACTGGTCAGCGCGAGGTGTTGGAGTGGACAGCGTTGCTATTTTTGTTTGTTTGTGCTTTTATGTAAAAATGGTTTATTTTTAGTTTTTGGGTACTAATATTCGAATTTATTTATTGTCATTTTTTTGTAGTTGATTGTATTTTTTTTTGCTGCTCAATTTTATGTTTTGCACCTACTAAGATGCATCGACATCTCCTCAATTGTTTCCAATTTAGAGAGAAGATGAGTATATAGTTTTGTATATATATTACTATTCTAAAAAATGTGTTTATTTTGTTTTCAACTTACTTGTGCAATTAATTTTAGGAAATGAGTATATTTTAGTTGCATGTGGTACTGTAACCGACTCTGTTTGTGTGAGTTGTAAATACGGTTGAAACTAAGGAGTCACTTTCTTATGAGAGTTGCAACTTTGCCTGCAACTGATAAATGTTTTCTGGTCATTCCTCAGCTGCAACCGAGGATTGTTTTTGTTCTACTTTATCTTATTTAACTGAAGATTGTTTTTTACTGATACCTTCTTTCTTAATGTTTTAGTTGCATAGTATACTGTAACCGACCACACTGTTTTGCAAGAGTTGCCAATGGGGCTGAAAATTAGGACCGGTTTAACGTGGTACCTTCCCTTTTTTATAGGACCACACATCTGGCCTTCTCCACTAATGGTATAGAGAGGGAGTTACAACTAGGGTTACAATTGAGGACCGTGTTGTAGTCTTGTTTTTTTAGCCTTCAGTTGCACCTTGACACGCAACCGGCCTTCTCCCTGATGATATAGAAAGGGAGTTGCAACTGAGGATTGTGTTGTTCTTTTGTCTTTTTAGCCTTGAGTTGTATCTCGACACGCAACTGGCAGTATCTCCTGATGGTATAGAGAGAGAGAGTTGCAACTAGGATTGCAAATGAGTAATGTGTTGTTCTTTTGTCTTTTTTAGCGTTGAGTTGAATCTCTACACGCAACCGACCTATGGAGAGGGAATTGCAACTAGGGTTGCATCAAGACCGTGAGTCTCGAGTTGCAACTTGACACGCAATTAGCCTTCTCTCCTGATGGTATGCAGAGGGAGTTGCAACTAGGTTTGCAACTAAGGATTGTGTTGTTCTTTTTGTAGTTTTTATTATTAAGTTGAATCTCTACACGCAATCGGCCTTATCCTTGATGGTACAGAGACGGAGTTGCAACTAGGGTTGTAACTTGAATTTGAGACTCAAGTTGCAACTTGGCACACAACTAGACTTCTCCCCTGATGGTATAGGGAGGGAGTTGCAACTAGGATTGCAACTGAGGACTCTGTTGTTGTTTTGTGTTATTAGCCTTGAGTTGCATCTCGACACGCAACCCGCCTTCTCCCTGATGGTATAGAGATGGAGTTGCAACTAGGGTTGCAACTTGACTATGAGTATCGAGTTGCAACTTGACACACAACTAGCCTTCTCCCCTGATGGTATGGAGATGGAGTTGCAACTAGGGTTGCAACTGAGGACTTTCATCTCAAGTTGCATCTCGACTTGCAACTGGCTTTCTCCCTTGATGACATAGAGAGGGAGTTGCAACTAGGGTTGCAAATGGACTGGGAGTATCGAGTTGCGTCTTGACATGCTCCCTTGAATGTATATAGAGGGAGTTGCAATTAGGGTTGCAACTGACTACCGTGTTGAATGGTCATTGTCTTTTTTTTGCCTTGACTTGCATCTCGACATGCAACTAGACTTTCGTCTAGAGTTGCATCTTCACATGCAAGTGGCCTTCTCCCTAATGGTATATATTAGGAGTTTGCAACTAGAGTTGGAACTAAGGACTATGTTGTTGTTTTGTTTTTTTAGCCTTGAGTCGCACCTCGACATGCAACCGACCTTCTCCCTAATGATATAGAGAGGGAGTTGCAACCGAGAACTGTCCTTGAGTTATATCTCGACACGCTATAGGCCTTCTACCTGATGGTATAGAGAAGGAGTTGCAACTAGGGTTGCAACTGGACTGGGAGTCTCGAGTTGCAACTTGACATGCAACTGGCCATCCCCATGATGGTATAGAGAGTGAGTTGCAACTGAGGACTATGTTGTTGATTTTGTGTTTTTAGCTTTGAGTTGCATCTCGACACACAACCGACCTTCTCCCTTATGGTATAGAGAGGATGTTGCAACTATGGTTGCAACTGGACTATAAGTATCGAGTTGCAAATTGACACGCAACTGGCCTTCTCCCCTGATGGTATACAGAGGGAGTTGCAACTAGGATTGCAACTGAGGACTTTCGTCTCAAGTTGCATCTCGACTTGCAACTGGCCTTCTCCCTTATTGATATAGAGAGGGAGTTGCAAGTTGCAACTCGATTGTGAGTCTCGAATTGCAACCCTAGTTACAACTAGGGTTTCAACTCACTTTGAGTCTCGAGTTGCAACTTTAGATGCAACTGGCCTTCTCCCCTGATGGTATAGAGAGGGAGTTGCAACTAGGGTTTGCAAATAAGGACTATGTTGTTCTTTTGTCTTTTTAGCGTTGAGTTGAATCTCTACATGCAACCGACCTTCTCCTTGATGGTATAGAGAGGGACTTGCAACTAGGGTTGCATTTGGACTACGAGTTCTTATCTGTTGTTCTTTTGTCTTTCTTTACTACGAGTTGCATATCGACATGCAACTGGCTTTTCCCCTTTCTTTACTACGAGTTTCATATAGACATGCAACTGGCTTTTCCCCTTTCTTTACTACGAGTTGCATATCGACATGCAACTGACTTTTCTTCAGGCAGTAGTTGCAAGTGGTGTTGCAACTGATGATTGTTTTCGTAGTCCCTTTTTTTACTACGAGTTGCATATTGGCATGCAACTGGCTTTTCCCCTTTGTTTACTACGAGTTACATATCGACATGCAACTAACTTTTCTTTAGGGGGGCAGTTGCAAGTCGGGTTGCAACTGATGATTGTTTTTGTGGTCCCATTTCTTTACTACGAGTTGCATATCGACATGCAACTGGCTTTTCCCCTTTGTTTACTACGAGTTGCATATCGACATGCAACTGACTTTTCTTCAGGGGGTAGTTGCAAGTGGGGTTGCAACTGATGATTGTTTTCGTTGTCCCCTTTCTTTACTACGAGTTGCATATCGACATGCAACTGGATTTTCCCGTTTCTTTACTACGAGATGCATATCGATATTCAACTGACTTTTCTTCAAGGGGAAGTTGCAAGTGGGGTTGCAACTGATGAGTGTTTTCGTGGTCCCTTTTTATTTACTATGAGTTGCATATCGACATGCAAATAGCATTTCTCAAGAGTGCGGTTACAAGTGGTGTTGCAACTGATGATTGTTTTCGTGTTCCCCTTTATTTACTACGAGTTTCATATCTACATGCAACTGGCTTTTCCTCTTTGTTTACTATGAGTTGCATATTGACATGCGACTGCCTTTTCTTTAGGGGCAGTTGCAAGTGGGGTTGCAACTGATGATTGTTTTCATGATCCCTTTTCTTTACTACGAGTTGCATATCGACATGCAACTAACTTTTCTTCTAGGGTAGTTGCAAGTGGTGTTGCAACTGATGATTGTTTTCATGGTCCCCTTTCTTTACTACGAGTTGCGTATCGACATGCAACTAGCTTTTCCCATTTGTTTACTACGAGTTCCATATCGACATGCAACTGACATTTCTCAGGGGTGCGGTTGCAGGTGGTGTTGCAACTGATAATTGTTTTTGTGGTCCCTTTTTCTTTACTAATAGTTGCATATCAAAATACATCTGGCTTTTCCCAGGGGTGCAGTTGCAAGTGGGGTTGCAACTGGGAATTGTTTTCATGGTCCCCTTTCCTTTCTACACGTTGCATATTGACATGCAACGGGATTTTTTCAGGGGTGCGGTTGCATGCGGGCAACCGATGATTGTTTTCGTGGTCCTTTCTTCACCTTTTTCAATTGGCTTTTCTTGTGGCTCCATCTTAGTTATGAATTGCATCTATGACTTGCAAATATGTTTTGCAACTCATAATTGTTTTGTGATCTTTTTTACTTAGTACGAGTTGCATCTCAACATACAATTGGCCTTTCTCATGGGCTTTGCAAATAAGGATTGTTGTTTTGTAACCCCTTTTGCTTTTACTACGAGTTGCATTTCTCTACAAATTCAACTAGCTTTTACCAGGAGTTTACTTTCAAGATTTAATGTCCCATGATTTTTCTAATAACAAGTTTGACCTTACAAAGTAATACAATATGTCTCATTTTTTCTAATAACATGTTTCACTTTACACAGGCAAGCAACAACTAGTATTGAAGAGGTCATGATATACATACTAGATGTGGGATTGAGGAGGACAGAGGACCACGAAAGTAGCAGGCAGAGTGAGCGGCGGAAGCATCGCCCGGGGGGAGGTCTCTCCGTCGGCCATCCCTGCACATGCAGGGGTTCGACGGTGTTGCTCCGGTGGGGAACCTTCGAGGGATCGAGGAACCACGCTTGGACACAGAGTATCCTCTGTTTGTCGTCCGGGACAACGGAAGTTCCGCCCGCGGGGGAGGTCTCTCTGCCGACCATCCCTGCACACACAGGCGTTCGACGGTGTTGCTCCGGCGGGGAACCTTCGAGGGATCGAGGGAACCACGCTTGAACACAAAGTATCCTCTGTTCGTCGTCCAGATGATTGCGTACTCCAGTTTCACTACACTTGTACTCCAAATGCATGTGTACTTCGGTTTCACTACACTTGTACTTCTCTATACTTTAGTTTTAGTATACCTGTACTACCAGTACACTTGTACTTTGTACTTTGTAATTTTGTTTTAAGTATATATTGATAGTGTATTTTTTTCGAAACTAGGGTAGCTACTCATGCATAGCGTGGATGATATGCATGCAAGGCTACCTTGAGCTGAGTCTGACCCGTCCGTACGCGTGAGCCCAACATGACGCCTATGGCTAGAAAAGAGAAAAAACATGAGCACTCCTACGCGAGCACACGTCGAACATGCAGTTGCTTGCGCGCTCGAGATCTTGGCGAAAACCGACCTCTTTCCGGTGGTACCCAAGGAAATCCAAGCAAAATCGGACAAGACAGAGGACAACAGCCCAACAAGACAAACTAGAGCACAAGGACAAACATGCTTAAAGAGATTAACCAACGACGCTCGCTCAAATAGCTCGACAAGACAAACGGACCAAACCAACAAAGCTGACGTAAGCTAGCTAATAAATAGCTTATTTCTCAGCTAGCTGAGCATTAGAGACTCCCTTAACTATTTTAAATGGCGCCAAACACAGGGTATTTGGAACTAGTTTTGCCAAGGGTCAGGCCAGGGATTAGTTTTGCTTAGAGGTAAGATTTGTCAAAAAAAAAAGAAGAAAAAAAGGCAAGTGGTACATAGAAACCGCAAACTAGCCTCGATTCACCAACGCCAGCTCAGGTCCACAAGACAAGTAGATCAGGTACTTAGTAGTAAAACAGTGAGTAGAATAAATTTAGGCGTCCGCGAGGTCTTGTGGGTCAAGCATCTGATGGCCGTGGTCGATGTCGCCAAGGAAGCCGGCATGAGAGAGCAAAGCCCAGAGGTGCGTGGTGAGCTCACCGCCGCCACCTTGGAGATGGACCTGATGCTTCGCCGCCCTGGTGTTGGCCGACAGGTGCAGGAGATAGCCAGCCCAGAAGTCGCCCAGGTGCTCCCAGAGAGCGTCCATGGTGGGGTACGTGGACAGGAGCTCCACCGACAGGCGCGCGCCGATCTTGAGGATCGACGGCTCGTCCCGCGTCCGGTCAGGCACCCAAGCTGCCTCGACAAGCTTTCTGTAGATACCCCCGAGACTACGGCGGTGGATCAAGTCGTCGCTGGCCTCGCGACACACCGCTTCGAAGACCTTCTTGGCGAGGAGGCCATTGTCCGGCAGCAGCGCCTGCGAGACCAGATGCGCGCAGTAGTTGGACAGGCTCACCGCGGTGACGTAAAGCCGCGGGTACTCGTCGGCCTTATCATCGTCAATGAATATCGTCATCGACTGCCGGCGGCGCCCGGTGGTTCTGATCTGGCAGAGGGTGGTGGCGACATGCCAGACGAGAACCTTATGGGTCTCGCCCTGGAGATCAGCTAGGAGACGCTCGATGCGGGACCTGGCGTCGTCGTCCAGGATGGCTCTCTGCAGGTACTGCCCCAGCGAACCGTCGTCAGGATTCAGGGCCTTGAGCGACTCGAACAGCGCCTCCTTCACCTCCACGTGCAGCTGCAGCTTCAGCTTCATCTTGTCCTTGTACTCCTCCTCGCGCAAGAAAGCCACGTTTGCTGAAATCAGGTTGTACTGCTTTATCTTTTGATTCCACCGGCCCCTCCCGACGTTTCTGAACATCGCCCTCGCCGCCCTCTCCGTCATCAGGCGCTGCAGCCTCGAGATAATCCACCACTCTCGCCGCCGTCCTCGTTGTAGCACCCGAATGTAGTGGCAGATGATCAACACCTTGGTCCACTGCGACCAAACGTAGATTCGGATCTCCCACAGCTCCCTGCCGGCGATGATGGCGATGATGCACCGGGTCACGGCCACTCCGTGAGTCACGCTCGCGAGCTCCTCGTCGGCCGTCGCGTACGTGCCGGCGCTGGGTATGTCGCGGACCGCGTACACCGTGTACAGGAGGGACGCTACCATGACAACAGACAGCAGCAGCCGGACCACGGGGAAGCCGCTGGCGAACACCACGGCGTGCTTGCTGTAGGAGAAGTCACGGAGGAAGGACAGCTCCACCTCGGTGACGCGGAAGGCCCTCTCGTAGCCCTTTGATTTGTTAAGGATGCCGTCCAAGACGAGCTTCCTCGTGCCGCTGTGGCGGGCCTCCGGTATGGGGAAGTCGAAGAACCGGCGGCGCAGCAGCTTGTACAGCGCGAAGGAGAGGCAGACATCCTTGTACTTGTCGTCCGAGTCCCTGCCCAGAAACTCGTCCTCGCTCTCACGGTGGCTCCACACCGTCTCCAGAGTGATGAGGTCCTCGGCGGCCTCGGGCGCCGCCGCCGTCTCAAGTGCGGCGCCCTTAGACCTGAGGATCTCCGTCGCATGTTCTTCTTCTCCATGTACCAAGTACCGGTACCCGACCATGGTGTCTGGGCAGGCGTCGGCGGCAGTGTGCCGCGAGGACGCCATGTAGTCACTCACGACCTTCATGCTCTCGCCGGTCGCTTCCTCCGCACGGACGGAGTCCAAGTAGTAGCGGACGATGCGCAGCGCGTTGAGGGACCAGATCAGCCAGAGTGGGAGCCTGATTCGCAGCGCCGTGTTGGTGGACCGGCGGAGGAGGCTGGCTGACCACAGGGAAGACACCAGCTCTACCAGGGTGAGGTCCTTTCCCCTGGCCGGCTGACCCACGCTCACGCTGTACTGCATGGTGACGATGAGCACCGCCCACACCTGGAAGAAGTTGCTCAGGGGTCCGCCTCCTTGCCTCAGGGAAGGCTCCATGAGCCCGATGGTGTAGGGCACACAGGAGGCGTTGAGTATCGCGAAGAATTCGCCGGTGCCTTTCATCAACCACATGGGGAAGATCTGGCTTCCGTACGAATGCACCGCGAAGTTGGCCAGAAGCAGCACCGTCGTCAGCACCACCCACAGCTCTACGCTGCCTCCACGGGTGGTGCCGTCCAGCCGGAACAGATTCCACACGCTCTCCGCCATGGAAATCAACAACTCGAACAAGGCATTCGCCATCTCGGAGAGAAGACCTGTACTACTACTGGATAGTTTCTTTTCTGCCCCACTCAGCACCCCGAGTCCATCTGAGTACACAGCGACCAGGGAAGGAGCTTCTACATATGAAAATGATCGAGCTTGTAAGGTTAATTATTAGGGCTTTACCGAGGAGCAGGGTCAGTTCCATTCTTGGGGTGCGGGTCCATTTATTTACATGCAAGGAGGCTATACACGCTTAGAGCATCTTAATAGCAATTCCAATAGTATAGCCGGCTTGCAATCTAGGTCATCTATAGCCAGCTTATAGTCAAGTAGTACAATAGTTACTTTCAAAAATTTACTACTTTATATATCAATAGCCCACTCACATACTCACAAAGTGCCTAGGAGCACGCGCAAGAGCCGGCTATTGCATAAGAGCAAGTATAATAGGGTGACATCAGCTGGTAAGCCATTAAATATATATTTATGCTGAGTTGAAATAGAGAGAAAAGAGGAGAGAGAAAGAGAGTGGGCTCTCATGCAAGAGCCAGCTCTAGTACTGCTCGTAGGCACTTTGTGAGAGTGAATGGTGAGCTAAGTATTAATAAACTAGTATATTTTTATAGTTTGATATTATACATGATGCTATTAAGTTGACTATAGATAACATGTCATTACCTTATAGCCAACAGTTGGCTATACCATAGTTCTTGCTCTAAGAGCCCACCTCTCTTCTCTCACCTCTTCTCTCTCATCCAACTAAGCAAAACAATACTAGTTTAATGCTTATAGCCAGCTGACTAGGAGTTATTGTACTTGATCTAAGGCCTTTCACAATGGGTGTATCTTGGCTCTATATCCCAGGCAATTTGCTTACGTGTCACTGTAGTTAATGATGAAAGAGAGTGATGTTGTATCTTAGCTAAGCTACACCTCCTACACGCAACCATAGGCAGAAAATTGGCTAGACCAATCCTATGCATGTATGTGCCCCAAATCATTAAATGCATGAAGTCTTAAGATACACCCTTAAAAAACAGTCCATTGTAGTGACCGTTTCTTAGAATATACCACTAACTATGATAGATCGCTAAGAAACAGTCCATTGTGAAGGCCTAACCAGCCCTATAAAATCGCGAAACGAAAACCACGAATACAGTCGTGCGAAGACACGAAAACAGGCCACAAACAAAATGACTTAGAATAAAAACTGCAAATACGAACTGCACATTCAAAATTATGCCCAAAATTCATCGAAAAACACAGTCAGGGATTGTTCATGATTCACTTAATTACACATATTTAGAAGCAATACAAAAGTAGCGCAACTAAAATTAAGATATATGCGGGGGCGCCGTGGCAACCTACACCTAAAATCAAGCTCGGGCGACGGCCGAAGCTGCAGGTTGCCGACAGCGTTGTCGGCGACTTCGACCTCACTCATCACGTCTGCCATCTCGAGCTTGACGACCGACACGGCGGCGCGCTCCCGCGCAAGGCGCGCCTCCTCCCGCTCCCAAGCCACCTACGCCTCGACGAGCTTGACAGCTCGGCGAGCTTCGGCGGCCTCCGTCTCCTCCTCCGCCTGTTGCTCCAGCTCTGAAGCGCGGCAGAAAATCTCCAGGGCGAGGCGCTCCTCGTCGGAGTCGTGGACGTAGTTGACTGCCGAGACGACGCGCACGCGGCAGCGAAGGCGAGCTCCACTCGTCCTCACTGTCGGGAGGCGCGAAGAGCCCTCACCGGCCAGCTGCGCCCCTTCGAAATGAAGCCCGCCGGCACGTACGCGGAGCGATGGCGGCAACGAAAGTTCGCGGTTCGTCCATTTAAGGGCCGCCCGCTTCTTGGCGCCGACCGACCGAACGAAGGCGCGGTGCTCCTCGTCGTCGTTGCCGCCTCCCCCTCCCGCGGAACAGTGTTCCCCTATCCAGCTGCTGACGCTACGGCGAGACATCGTGGTGAACTGGTGGCGGATGCAGTTGGATTCGGCCGACGGAGTTACGGCTGGCAGCGACGGCGCTAGGGTGGGAGGGCCGGAGAAGTGAGGGTTTCGCCCCTCACTCTCACTTCACGGCTGTATATGTACCGGCCTCGCGGGTCGTTAAATAGGCCACGGTAAATTTGAGTATGGGCTAGACTGGTATACGGGCCTTGCTAGAGCGTACAACTTGGTGCGGGACTAGGACCTCGCTGGACTTTTTTAGTTTCGAGCCGTTTACGGGGCTCGTTAGAGATTCTCTTAGAGCAACTCTAACAAATCCTGTAAAAACACGAACTGTAAATCATGTTTACAGCACGGCAAACGTCATTTACGATTTCAAAAAAGACGACGCAGAATGTAGGCCGTAGAACTGGACCCGTAAAAGAGAATATTTATTTTTTGGTATATTTACTCATCTTCTTCCCTGGATATTCCGGCAGCCTTGCCTCTTGCTGGCCCATCCCACATAGCTAGCTAGCTATGATTATGGATGGAATCGATTAACCCATACACAGCCTTGCCTCTTGCCGGCCCGGCAACAGCTGGCTGCTGATGCTCCATGCTGCTGCTCCTAGCTCGTCCGGTCTTGCAGTGGTATGGCCGCTTCGTCGGAGCCCGACACGGACGGCTAATTTTGCCTAAGCAGTGCTAATTTGACGGCCGGAGGGACAACGTACGAACGGTCGTCAGCGGATGTGAGCGGCGGAAGAAGTAGCGTTTTGGCATGTAAACGTTCCTCGGAACGCTACATGTTCCGGGGCAGTAGGGCCGGGTTATCGGGTCACTGTAAATCGATTTATAGGCCGGGCCATTTTACCGGACTCGCTAGATCAATCAGACACTGGTGAAATTGTATGTCACCAGAAATTTACAGTTTTTGGCTTGTTTACATGCTTCGTTAGAGTTGCTCTTAGTAAACAGCGGAAACTGTGAAATTCCGGCGAGTTTACAGGCCCACGACAAATGCGTAGCTCTAGCGAAGCCTGTAAACGTGGCCCGCTCTGTACTCACATTTACCGTGGCCCATTTTGGGTGCGGCTCGGTCGGTACAAATAGCGGCCGCTCAAACGAGTGAGGGTCGAAACCCTCATTTCCCCACCGCTGCTATCCTAGCATCGCCACCGCCAGCACAAGCTCTGACGAGCAATTGTGCGCTACTACGCCGCCGCCACCAGATCCGAGCGATGTCGTACCGTAGCAGTAGGTGTGGGGTGGGGATAGGAGGGTCCAGGGGCGACGGCGATGACGAGGCGCACCTGGCATTCGTCCGCTCGGAAGAAGCGAGCGGCGCTCAAGTGGACGAACCACGATCTCTCTCCCCCGCCATCGCTACGCGCGTACGTGCCGACAGGGTGGCGCTCCGCGAGGTCGCATGCAAACTCGCCGCCGCCCACTCCCACCGTTCGCTACGCATACGCACACGCCGGTGAGGGCTCCTCGCGCGGCCCCGCTCCTCCATCCTCCGACTCCTCTGACGAGTGGAGCTCGCCGTCCCCTCCGCGTCCTCGCGTGGTCGGCGCGACCGACGATGCCAAGGACTCCGATGAGGAGCTTATGGCGATGGAGATGCTGCTCCGCGAGTCCCAGCTCTCGCGCGAGGTGGAGCTCATCCTCGAGGATGCCAACCACCACCCGGTTGTCGCGCTTGTCGAGGCGCGCCTAGCGAGGGAGCGGGAGGTGGCGTCCGTCGTCAAGCTCGAGCAGCCAGACCTGATCGACCTCGACGATAGAGGTCGTCTCCGCCCCAACGCCACCGCAACCTGCAGCTCCCGCCATCGAGGAGCTCAATTTTGGTCTAGGTTGCGGCGACGCCCTCCGTAGTTTAGTTCTTATTGACGCATAGCTTTCGTATCGTTGTTTCAGTTTGTACATGTTCGAATCGCGCAAGAAACTTGATCAAACTCCGCTGTTCTTCGAAGAATTTTGCCGCGAGTGTAAATATTGGAATGTTCGGTTCGTGCTTACAGTGTTCGTTCTGCGCCGTCTAAATTCGACCTGTTTAATTCATTTTTCGTAGCCTGTACTTCGAGTATTCAGTTCGGGTGTTTATAGGGCTTGTTAGAGTTTCTCTTACTAGATTGGACATATGTAAAACCTCTAGATAAGCTAAGTGTATTTGGCACATGGGCACCAATGCTCCCTTGGCTTTCAGATTTTTTTTTAAACGTCACATTTCTATGTCTCCAAAAATTATGGCATTAAATTTATAAATAGATATATACAAGAGTGAATGCAAAAAAGTCTCGTTAAAAAATACGATATACTATTTTACTACTCCCTCCGACCCATATTAGTTGACTTGGGTTTGTTTAGATTCGAATGTATCTAGCACTCAAACATGTCTAGATACATCCAAATTTAGACAAACCCACGTCAACTAATATGGGTCGGAGAGAGTACTATTTACTGGCAGAAATATGATCTCCCAAAATATAAAGTTTTTTAACGGAACTTTTTTGTGAACACTTCGCATGTATATATCCATCTATATTCATCTATATGTTTAACGCTATAATTTTTTGAAACATAGAAGTGTTTTTTTTTTCCGAAATGGAGGTATTACCCCCAGCCTCTGCATAAAAAGATGCACACAACCTGCTTTATTTATTATTCAACGAACCTTACAAAGAGAATACAAAGAGTGGCTGCATGTCAGAACACTGTAACCACAACACCAACACATCATCAACATACAAGAGGTCCCGAAAACCGCCCAACGGCGGGTCAGGAGCACAAAACGGTCCAGCTGATCCGACGAGCACACCCTCGTGCACGCTGAATCTCCTGCTGTCGCCGTCTTCCGCCAAGCCATCTTTAGGAGAGATCGATGCAAAGACCTTGCAAGGCCTGCCATCGACGCCGCCATGACGCCAGATGGCACCACCACCCTGCACACTTCCATCAACATCGCCATTGAGACCTCTCGGCGCCATGCCGCTAGTCTCGCCAACCGCTGCAGCTAGAGACTTTCAGAAGATCTGCCGTCCGTAGCACCTGCCGCACTAGACATGACTGAGCGTAGCACCTGGCGGTTAGGCATGACTTGACATCTCCACTAGAGCCTCCGTGCAAGATGAAGCTGCTCCACCACCAGCTCTGCCATCCAGCGCTGCACCACAAGCAAAGCTCCCAAGAGAGAATACTACACCAATGTGTCGTCATTGCCTGATCCGGATAACCAGATTATGGTTTCTCCCGGAGCAGCAGGAGTGGCCATGACCTGTAGTTGACGTATGTTCCAAAAACGATGCCCTCAAGAGGAGAACCGATGCCAAGCGTCGCCATCATCCGATCCTGGAGACCCAGATCTAGGGTTTCTCTCGAAACAGCTCGAGTAAAGTGATGACACCAGCGAAGATGATGCCTCCAACAAGGTAGCAACGTCGAGTGACGCCGCCATCGTCCGCCAAGATCAGAGTCAAGGCTCGGTTTTCACCGACTGCCATGTCCCCTCCATACTCGACGCCGGGCAGAAATCCACCACCGGAGATCGGTGTGAGATCTCGAGATCCTCCACACCAGATCCCAACGTGGCCAACCACCACCAGAGAAGGAAGTTGCCACATCCATGCCCGAGGCCGCCGCCCCAGCGCCTAGATGACGCGATGGCGCCGCTTCCTTCGTCGCCGATGCAAAGGAGGTCAACATGGACCACCTCCCCTGCGATCTCAGGCCGCCAAGACCATGCCCCACCACGGATCAGAGGAGAGGAGGGCGCCGCCTCCCACCCCTGGCTGCAACCAGCAGGTGCTCCGCCGCCGCCACGCCGCGTAGCCTTTGGCCGGCGACCCCTCCGGCGGCGGCGGAGGGGGAGGGTGATGTGGGAGGGGACTCGAGGAGGGGCGGTGGGGGAGACCCCGGGGGCCGCGCAGCGCCGCCGCCGCCCGGGGAGGGGGGGTTAGGTCGGGGGGAGAAGTTAGGGACTCGAGGAGTATGTATTAGATGTACTTCATGTAGTACTCGAGAAGTGTTAGATTTTGAAATGTTCAAAAATCTGAAAGTCAAGGGAGCACCGATGCCATGTGCATAAAATCCCTTCTCTTGTAGATATGCCTAGAAAAATACAGAAATTCCAAATGGAGCTTGAACTCCTGGGAACCAGAATTCTGAAAAGAAAATCAAGATCCTCGTTATCCATGTATATACGAATCTCTAGTATGTATGTACAATTCTTTCGTTTTGCGATAAATGTAAGTATAATTCCTTACATTGTAGAATTGTTTTTCTGTATGTGCCACACAAAAGTGACAAGTTAGTAGACTAACCTCAAAGTTTTTAACGCCTACTTAGAGCCATATTTTTATGTAGCCCCAAAGTATAACGTATTTTTCAACAAAAGATTACAAGTTTATACAAATTATTATTATGTCATTAGTGGAGAACGGGCCTTTAGTCCCGGCCCGTAAGAGCCTTTAGTCCCGGTTGTGGTACCGGGAGTCCGGGACTAGAGAGGCGCGACTAAAGGCCCGCCCACTAGTCCCGGCCCGCTTACCAGCCGGGACCAATGGGCATCCACGTGGCCGTTTCTGCGGGCGGGGGCGTCCCCGTTAGTCCCGGTTCGTATTACGAACCGGGACAAATGGTTCTCTGTCGCGGTAAAATTTTAGGCACTTTCTCTACCGCGGTAGAGAATTCAATTTGTATCTTTTTTTTATTTCAAAATAGTTTTCTATGCTACCACATACCGTACATGTTCATGCATACATAAGATAACTTTTCTTAAGATCGAGCATACAAATATATACATGATAGTTACATATGGAGATCACAATTATCGGGACTAGAGCCCGTCTATTCAATTACACGGTCGGGGATCATCGGCGCCTATTCACACTAAATTCTCCGGCATCATCTATCATCTCGTTCATCAAGAATCCTGTCAGTTCTTTAGCAATTCTTACTACGCGCTGCTCTGGTAGGAGCTGATCCCGCATTTTCTCGAACTATATAAGAAAAGAAGATCAATATGAATATCAATCGTGATAACAAAAAGTGAAGGTAATAAAATAATGTTGTGAATGTATTGCTTACATCGACTCTATAATCATTTAGCTCACTGGTAAACGTGCGAATGAACTCGCAAACGTAGAATCCACATAGATTCGTCTTCGGTGGCTGCCTCGCGCACTTTACGAGAATAGAATTCAATCAAAATAATAATCTAGCATCATAATTGTATTGAAACTAGAAGTAAAGAGATGCGCGTACTACTTACCGAGACCGGCTTAAACGCCAACTTCTCACTAAAGTCACCCGTAACCGCACTCTTGAACTGGTTCCAAACCCTGCCTGGTAAAGAAAATAAATGAGTTATTTAATACGTGATATCTCAGGAAATCAACGAAAGAGACAGATGTAGCGCGAAAATTACCTCTAGAGCATGACCCGCATGTCCCTAAACATTTTCAGGGGTCTCTTTAATGGGTCCATGACTTCAACTCTTCCCTTATCAAGTTGAATGTCTAGCAGAATCCAGTGGAAACTACACACGCTTATATATACATCAGTAACTCATCAATTACACTTAACATCGAGTAAGCAAAAGTGAATGTATACAACAGAGTAAGACCCTCACGCGAAATTGTAAGGAAACAATATGTGGTCACAGAAATTTTGCTCCGTTAGAAACCTTAGAAGGTTTTCCTGCGTCTCCTCAGGTTTTGTCGTTAGCGTCTTTACATGTATTTTATCTGGGTCAATGAACCCAACACTAAAAATTGACCTTCTTTTATATTTCATGATCTTCATTCTGCATAATAATAGAGTACAAAATGATATAATTAGGATAATTACATGCAATAAATTGAACAACTGAAAAAATGAACAACTTATATATAGATAATGAATTCAACAACTTACAGACAATAGCAACTCATGATAGATTTTTCGAGGGCGTCGAAAGCGTATAACTAGAAGAGTTCTGAAAACTCAACATGGAACTCTTCTTCTCGGAAGTAGTAGTCATGTGGGACTTTCGCCACGATCATTATTCTCTCCTGCTTTGCGGCTTTCAAGTACTAGTTATATAAACTCCGCATTTGTGTTGGCAGTTGTTGGAACTGCTCAAAGCTGACCAGAGGCTTCCCTGGGACATATGTAGGGACTACCTGAGACTTGGGTAACTTGTCGTCCTTGGGACCTAGCAATTCCTCAATAGTCACATTCATAGAGGCCGCAAGCTTCACATCTTCTTCCATATTCTGCTGGGGAATGTCATGGGATACCACCTTGAGGGGTGGGGTCAATTTTTTGGCATGTTCCCCGAGCTGGGGGACGTCCTTTCTTTTCCCGGTTGCACTTTGACTTGATGATTTTCTTCCGCTTGCACTTCTTGATTTGCTCTTCTTCACTTCCTTCTGAAGTGCGCGTAGATAGTCATCTGGCTTATGGCGCAAGTCATATTGCGATTTTGTGTTCAGAAAAGAAAGTGCATACGCTTTTTGCTTCTCGGTGTATACCGGGGCGGGCTCGGGTTTCCTCTTTTGAAGCTGCGCAACACATTCGGCCTTTACGATCATGTCGTTTTCCTCGTCACTACGATCGTAAGGTCTGATGGGAAGATTCTTATGAGGTACTCTTGGGAGGGGCGACATTTGTCGTTTTGGGCTGCTACATCGTGTAGTCCTTATCGACGGAGCACGCTTCCGTTTTTTGTCCTTAGCGGGTGGCGAAGGCGGCTGACCCTGCGAAGGAGATTGACATGGACTCGCGCTGTGGTGGTCGTAGTCATGGGGTGGGTATTCTTGGAGGTGATGGAGGTGAAGGTGACATGCGACGACTCGGAGGCGGTGTTGGCCTTGGCGCTGAGCCTGAAAGCTTGATGTTGTTCTTGTCTCATAGAATGATGACACCCAATACTTCTCCGAGTGTCCTCTCACCTTCAGGTCCAGGGATGTCAAGCTCCATTGAGTCCCACCCCGTTGCGATTTCATCCACCCTGACTTTAGCATAGCTAGCTGGAATCTCACGGCCATGCCAGCGTGCGTCAGGTGGACAAGGTAAAGCACATCTGACCACCACCTTGATGGATAGGTTCTTCACTTTCTGATGGAGCTCACAAGATGCCTACTCCTTGATTCCATCCACGGGGTAGCCGGGACCGCCATCTACCATCCGTGCATTGTCAGACGGGGCCTTCGATTCAGCCACGCTGCTTCTCCGCTAAGATGGAATGGCGGTAATATCGAGTGCAGGATCTTGCAGGCGCGCTACTCCTTGAAGTTCGTCAATCTGTTGCTGATGCATTTGAAGTGTTTCTAGCAACTCGGTGAACCTGTCTCCATCCTCCTCATGAGGTCGCCTCTTTACTCTCTCTCTCTCTCGGCTCCTATAAGTATCTCTGTCTTTGGGAAACCCCATCTCCCAAATATAACTAGTGCCAAGGCCTCGTACTCGTCCTCCATGTTCTTTATTCCCGAGGGCCTTTGTCAGCAAGTCATTCTCTCTATCGGGACAGAACTTTGTTGTCCCCTCTTTAATTTCCTTAACCACTCTCTGCCATGTCTCCCTGTGTATCCTAATCCCGTCACTGCAAATAAGGTCCCCTGTTTTTTCGTCATACTCACTCCCATGCCCAAGGAACCAATTTCTTGCCCTCAGATCCCGTCACTGCAGCTATGTCGGCATCATCCTCACATTCTGGCAGGGTGAAATGTGTCATGAGGTCATTCCAAAGACCCTCTTTGTACCTGTCGGTGACATACTCACCCTCTTCCACCCCTTTGGTCTTATTCCACTCTCGAACGGTGATCGGGATGCGATCCCTAACCATAACTCCGCATTGTTGTACAAATACACTTTTAGCCTTTTCGGGTTCCAACGGTTCACCCCGTGGTGATACCACCGTAATTGTATAACGCGTAGGGCCATCCAAATTTTTGGCCGGGCCTCATTTGGAATATTTTTTGCTCGATGTGGAGGCCTAAGAGAAGAAACATTCGTCAATTTATATATATACAACTCAATTAATGCATCTACTAATCACCGGACTTCATATATATACCTCGTCGGACTTGGTTAAGGTTCCACCGAGTCTGTCGGCTTCTCCATCAATGGAGCCGTCGGCTTCTCCCTGATCATTTCGGTTGACCTCCTCACCCTCACCGGAGGGGTTCAGATACATCGACGGAGATTCGGGTGGATCAACATGGGCGTCGTTGATCATATCCTCGAGAATTTATTCTTGTGCTAGGTCTCTGTGCATTGGACTAGGTGGATCCATAGTTTCTGCAAAATACGACATGCCCACAATATTATTTCCTGTATACAAATATTGCCTATATACAAATATTTCCTATATACAAAAATATAGTTCCTATATACAAAAAGTCCGGGGGGCCGCGAGTACTACCACCCTAACTCTAAGTCCGGGGGCCCGCGAGCACTACCACCCTAACCCTATGTCCGGGGGCCCACGAGCACTACCACCCTAACCCTAAGTCCGGGGGCCCGCGAGCACCACCACCCTAACCCTAAGTCCAGGGGCCCGCGAGCACCACCACCATAACCCTAAGTCCGGAGGCCCGCGAGCACTACCACCCTAACCCTAAGTCCGGGGGCCGGCGAGCACCACCACCCTAACCCTAAGTCCGGGGGCCCGCGAGCACTACCGCTTAGGGTAGTTATTTCTTTAGCTTATCTTTATTTAGCACTAATGTTTGTCTGTCTCAATCGACACTATAATACTACATACTATATAATATACTATATATATAATATTACACTATCTATACTATATCTATATACTCTATTACTATACACAAACATATATATACACTATATCTATATACTAGTAATAAATATTACAATATAAAAAAGATACAAGAAATAAAATATATATATACTATATCTATATGATCTATTACTATTATACACAAACATATTTATATATACTATATCTATATATACTGGTAATAATTATTAACATATAAAAAATACACGAAATAGAAAAACATATGACAGGGATCCCAAATTACTCTATTACTATATATAGACAAACATATATATATATATACTAGTAATAATTCTTAATTAATATATAAAAAATACAAGAAATTAAAAAAGTGGCCAGACCGGGGTGTGGGTGCCGGCCGGGCTCGCCTGCGCCGGGGACGGAAAGAGGGAGCAACGCGCGGTGGGGAGAGGGAGTTTATTACCTCACAGCAGCGGGGCGGACGTGCGCGCGTCTAGAGAGGCGGCAACGCGGCGGGGCGGTTACGCGGACGGGCGGAGGGGCGGCGAGGTAGCGAGGCGCCGTAGCTCCAAATTTTGGCAGCCTGGCGGCATAGTGCTAGCTCCTCGCGATGTGCTCCGGTCGATGGATTCGACCGGGGAAGAAGCGGCACAATAAATACCCCCACACCCTTTAGTCCCGGTGCGTGGCATCTTTAGTCCCGGTTTATGCCACGCACTGGGACTAAAGGCTTTGGATGCCTTTTCGCCTGCAGAGCCTTTTGTCCCTGCTGGTGTTCTGGGCCAGGACTAAAGGCCCAAATTTGCGCGCGTTGGGCTAAGTTGACGTCTGTTTTTTTCAAATATTACAATTTGTAACTATTAGAATTTTTAAATATTTGAATTATATAGTTTTTGTATACTTATGAATTTGAGAAAAATTTCAACATGAAAAGTTCTTAAATTTGAATAAGCAATCCAAATCTATTTTCTGTTTTATGAAATAATTATTCTAACTACTGAAACTATTAACCATTTTGTCATTTTCAATTTAAAAATGCATTAACTATTATATTTTGCATATTTTTGAATCTCACTAAACTTTTAACATAAAAAATGCTTGAATTTGAATAAGTAATCCAAATATATTTTCTATTTTATAAAATAATTATTCTAACTAGTCAAACAATTAACCATTTTGCCATTTTTCAATTTAAAAATGCATTAATTATTATATTTTGCATATTTTTGAATCTCACTAAAATTTTAACATAAAAAAGCTTGAATTTGAATAAGTAATCTAAATATATTTTCTGTTTTATAAAATAATTATTCTAACTAGTCAAACTATTAACCATTTTGCCATTTTCAATTCAAAAATGCATTAACCATTATATTTTACTGAAATATCTGTTTCGGGTTTAGGGTTTAGGGTTAGGGTTTAGAGTTTTGGGTTAGGGTTAGGGTTTAGGGTTTAGGTTTTAACTATTATATTTTTGGGGCCTTTAATCCCGGTTGGAGTAAATTACCAAGACTTAATACATTTCCCGCCCTTCTCAGAGTCATCAAGCCACACGTCATGCTTTCCCGCCAGTTCCCTCTGCTTTCCGCCATATTTTCCCGCCTTTTCCCTCTATATCTAGGCCGGCCACCATGGCCATCCACACATCCAAATCTTCCCCTCTCACAACAATGGACACCGCACACTGGGCCATTCTGACCCTCGAGGAGACTGAGACACTATGGGCCTCCCGCTACCCATGCCCGCCAGGCTACCGGCTGCCCGCCAACTGGATGATGAGCGCTGGAGGAGGTCATGTCCCTCCTGTGCCTCAAGGTTCCGCCCGCCAGGCGGCCATCACGAACCACTTCTACCTGGGGCCTACACATGGCACCTACCAACCTTGCACCTGGGGCCTACACATGGCACCTACCAACCTTGCACCACTCTCACACACATATCCTAGGGGCACATGCAAGTTTTCATGTGATTCCGACGCTCCGGTGGTCTTCCTCCGGCGAAACCCTAGACCGGGGCCCCCGGATCGTCTATCCCTATAGCTTTCTCCGTACGAGGGTAGCGCGATAGACCTTTCTATTTGTTTTGGTTTGTTTAGGACATATGTACATGGAGAGCAAATGTTGGGCCAACTTTGCCACATTCTAGGCCCTGATTGTCCAGCGGCGGGAGTTTCCACGTAGAGATCCAGGATTTCACTAAGTGTTAACGCATGTCCGGGAAGGGGGTCACACCTGGGGCCTACACATGGCACCTACCAACCTTGCACTACTCTCACACACATATCCTAGGGGCACATGCAAGTTTTCATGTGATGCCGAGACTATGGTGGTCTTCCTCTGGCGAAACCCTAGACCGGGGCCCCGGATCGTCTACCCCTATAGCTTTCTCCGTACGAGGGTGGCGCGGTGGACCTTTCCATTTGTTTTGGTTTGTTTAAGACATATGTACATGGAGAGAAAAAGTTGGGCCAAATTTACCACATTCTAGGCCCCGGTTGTCCCGCGGCGGGAGTTTTCACGTACAAATCCAAGATTTCACTAAGTGTTAACGCATGTCCGGGAAGGGGGTCATACCTGAGGCCTACACATGGGGCCGACGCTCCGGTGGTCTTCCTCCGGGGAAACACCACACATCCACACATTCCCTAGATTTATGTCTCAAATAAAAGGTTTAATACATTACATAGATTTATGTCTCAAATAAAAGGTTTAATTAATACATTATTACACATCACCAACATCTAGTGTTGTCGTTTTCTTCTGCACCGTAGCCATGGAGAATTCTGCACCGTAGCTTGGGTCAGTTTTCACATTGAATGGCAGAATTTCATGAAACTTATTGTAATCTTGTGACATGTCTGTCTTGTGATCCACTCCCATGATGTTTCTTTTTCCTGAAAGAACTATGTGGCGCTTTGGCTCATCGTATTCTGTATTCTTTTGCTTATCTTTCCTTTTTCTCGGTTTGGTAGACATGTCCTTCACATTGAAAACCTGAGCCACATCGTTGGCTGGGACGAATGGTTCATCCATGTACGCAAGATTGTTGAGATCCACTGTTGTCATGCCGTACTTTTGGTCTACATGTACCCCTCCTCCTGTCAGCTTGACCCATTTGCACCGAAACAAAGGGACCTTAAAAGTAGGTCCATAGTCAAGTGCCATATCTCCTCTATGTACCCATAATATGTGTCCTTCTGCCCATTTTCATCTGTTGCATCAAAGCGGACACCACTGTTTTGGTTGGTGCTCCTTTTATCTTGGGCCATCGTGTAAAATGTATTCCCATTTATCTCGTACCCTTGGAAAGTACATATAGTCGAAGATGGTAACCTGGCCAACAAGTACAACTGATCTCCAACAGTGGTGTTATTCATGAGATGTGTCTGCAACCAACTGCCGAAATTCTTCTCATGTTCCCCTTTAATCAAGGAGTCAGGCTTCCCCGGGTTTTCGGAGCATAGAATATTCTTGTTTTTCTCGATATACGGATCCACCACGGTGGAATTGTGTAGAAATGTGTAGTGTGCTTGAGTGAAAGAATTCCCATCCCTACATACCATTGATTTCCTTCCTAGTGTGCCTTTTCCATTCAGCCTCCCCTCATACCGAGATTCAGGAACACCAATCAGCTTAAGGTCAGGAAGAAAGTCAACACAAAACTCAATGCCCTCCTCTGTTCCATAGCCCTTGGAGATGCTTCCTTCTGGCCTAGCACGGTTATGAACATATTTCTTTAAGACCCCCATGAACCTCTCGAAGGGGAACATATTGTGTAGAAACACAGGACCGAGAATTCTAATCTCTTCGACTAGGTGAACTAGGAGGTGTGTCATAATATTGAAGAAGGATGGCGGGAACAACAACTTGAAGCTGACCAAACATTGGACCACATCAATCTGTAACCCTGATAGACTTTCTTGATCAATTACCTTCTGAGAAATTGCATTGAGGAATGCACATACCTTCACAATGGCTAGTCGAACATTTTCTGGTAGAATTCCCCTCAATGCAACCGGAAGCAATTGCGTCATAAGCAGGTGGCAGTCATGAGACTTTAGGTTTTGAAATTTTTTCTCTTTCATATTTACTATTCCCTTTATATTTGACGAGAAGCCAGACGGGACCTTGATACTGAAAAGGACTTCAAAAAAGATTTCCTTCTCTTCTTTGGTAAGAGCGTAGCTGGCAAGCCCTTGAAACCGCCCTGGATGCTTGCCGTCTCGTCCTTTATGATGTTGCTGGTCCTCCCGTGCTGCCTGGGTATCTTTTGACTTCCCATACAAGCCTAGGAAGCCTAGAATATTCACGCAAAGATTCTTCGTCAGGTGCATCACGTCGATTGCAGAGCGGACCTCGTGCACTTTCCAATAGGGTAGCTCCCAAAATATAGATTTCTTCTTCCACATGGGCGCGTGTCTGTCGGCGTCTTTCGGAACAAGTTGTCCTCCAGGAACCTTTCCAAAGATTACATCCAAATCCTTGACCATACCAAATACATCAGCACCAGTACGGGGGATAGGCTTCATCCGGGCTTCTCCCTTGCCATTGAAATGCTTGCCTTTCTTCCTTAAGTGATGACTTGGCGGAAGAAAACGACGATTGTACGGGTACACATTCTTCCTACATTTATCTAGATATATACTTTCAGTCTCATCTAAACAGTGCGTGCATGCATTGTATCCTTTGTTCGTCTGTCCTGAAATGTTACTAAGAGCAGGCCAATCATTGATGGTTACGAACAGCAACACTTGTAGGTCAAATTCCTGCTGTTTGTGCTCATCCCACACACGTACACCTGGTTTGGCCCACAACTATAAAAGTTCATCAACTAATGTCCTTAGGTACACAACAATTTCATTACCGGTTGCTTCTGGCCTTGGATGAGCACTGTCATCATAATGAACTTCTGCTTCATGCACAACCAAGGAGGAAGGTTGTAGATACATAGAGTCACGGGCTAGGTGCTGTGACTGCAGTTCTGCTCCCCAAAAGGATTCATGCCATCGATACTTAGACCAAACCATAAGTTCCTTGCATCACCGGCAAAGTCCGGGAAGTCCCTCTCGATTTTTCTCCACTGCCGACCATCAGCAGGGTGCCTCAACTTCCCGTCTTTCTTACGATCTTCCATGTGCCATCGCAATAACTTTGTATGCTCTTTGTTTCTAAACAAACGTTTCAACCGTGGTATTATAGGAGCATACCACATCACCTTGGCAGGAACCCTCTTCCTGGGTGGCTCGCCCTCAACATCGCCAGGGTCATCTTTTCTGATCTTATACCGCAATGCAGTGCGGACCGGGCATTTATCCATATTCTCGTACTTCACACCGCGGTAGAGGATGCAGTCATTAGGGAATGCATGTATCTTCTGCACGTCTAATCCTAGAGGGCAGACAACCTTCTTTGCTTCGTACGTGATGGCTCATGTTGATGTAGAGCTCGTTGGGAACCCCAAGAGGAAGGTATGATGAGCACAGCAGCAAGTTTCCCTCAGTTATGAAACCAAGGTTTAATCGAACCAGTAGGAGCAAGGAAACACCCCAAAGGTGTTGCTAGCTGAGCCTTGGCAGGGCGCACTACCGGTGCTAGTAGCAACGTGGAGACCTGCACAACACAACCACAGAACTTTGTCCCCAACTTGCGATGAGGTTGTCAATCTCACCGTGTTTTGCTGAAAACAAAGGATTAAATGTATCGAATGGAAGGAAGTAATAGTTTGCAGAAAGTAAACATAAAACAGTAAACAGTTTGTAGATTGTATGTAAAAGAAAGGACCGGGATCAATAGTTCACTAGAGGTGGCTCTCCTTAAGATAGATAACATGTTGGGTGAACAAATTACAGTGGGGCAATTGACAAACATCGAGAAAGCAATACATGCATATACTAATCATCTTGACTCCTTTGAGATTCGATTGGGCATTAGAACATTATACATAGAGCGCCATCCTACATCTATGACTAATAATCCACCTTCAGGTTATCATCCAAACCCACTCCAGTATTAAGTTGCAAGCAACATATTATTGCTTTACGAACTGCGTGTAAAGTAAACAATACGATTGTTCTATGAACAAAGGATTGTTGTTTTCTCCCTAGTAGCAACAACACATCTAGTACCTTAGATATTTCTGTCACTTCCCCAGATTACCAGAGGCATGAACCCACTATCGAGCATAAATACTAACTCTTGGAGTTGCTAGCATCTACTTGGCCAAGATAGTTACTAACAACAGAAAGCATGCAAGATCACAAATAACAAAGACATGATAGAATCTATAATCAATGTGAAATAGCATCTCAATATCCATCGGATCCCCGCAAACACAACATGCAGAATTACAAATATATGATCTTGATCATGAACGGAGCTCACAAGATCTAAACATGAAAGCACAAAGGAGGAGAACCAGCCATATAGCAACTACATGGATCCGTAGTCCAAGGATGAACTACTCACGCATCACACCGGAGGCGTGCATGGTGATGAAGAAGGCCTCCAGGGTGAATTCCCCTCTCCGGCAGGGTGCCGGGAAGAGCTTCAGATCCCTCCCGATCTAGGGATGGAGATGACGGAGGCTATAGACTCTTTCGTGGATTTTTGATTGGGTACTTAGGGTTTTCGTCCCGAGGGCATCTTATAGGCAGAAGGGGAGGCCGAGGGGGTGCCGGAGGCAGTCAGACCACCCCTGGTGCGGGCCAGGCTGGGCCGCGCGGCCAGGTGGTGTGGTGGCCCCCTGGCCCCTCTCCGTCTCGTACTCTGGCATCTGATGACTTCCGGAAAAATAGGCACTTTGGCTTTTGTCCCGACCAATTTCGACAATATTCATTTTCTGACTTTCCTAGAACCAAAAACAGCAGAAAACAGGCAGCTGACACTGTGGCTCTTGTTAATAGGCTAATTTAAGAAATCATATGAAAAGTACTCCAAAGTGTGGGCAAAACACAAGAAAGTGGATAAAACCAAGCATGGAACATCAAAAATTATAGATACATTTGCAATGTATCAACATCCCCAAGCTTAACTCCTGCTCGTCCTCGAGGAGGTAAGTGATAAAAAGAAAGAATAATTTTTGAGGTGACATGCACCATCAAAGACTTGATCAAAGTATTTGTAAAACATTCAAATCTGGGATCATAGTACTTCAATCATAACATGAAAGACAAAGTTCTAGCAATAAGACAAAGAAACTATGATGCAACATGAAAAGGCACAAACAAAAGATTCATGAATAACAATGCTTTGTAAGACGTTTGTTTGTTTCACATAAAGAAAACATAGCATAATAGCATTCAGCTTGTCCCTCATAGATTAGAAAATATAAATGCATAGGACACCTTTAAAGTTCATAAGAGTGACTAGATACAAATAGTTTAAAACAAGCAATATCAAGGTATGCATCAATCAACTAGTCTTGGGACAATGCACATAGAACTAAGAATGGCCACTATGCTCTCAAAGTAGGTGCATAAAGGTAGAAGGTGCAGACTCAATATAATGGTGGAAGAAAAGCCTTCATAGAAGGAAGTAGGGATTCAAGTCTCATAAAGAGCTTCAAAAAATTATGGTACTTATAGCTTTCAGCTCTGATTGCCCCTATCATAAGTATCTTTAAGGTGATTAAGGTTAAAGTGAACAAACTATGGTGTACATGCTTGACGAAGTATAAGTTAGAAATCTCATGTCCCTTGTATACGAGGGCCGCTCCTCATGCTACTCAAGTTTAGTCACTGGTAAGTTCTTGTCTTCATAAGTACATGTGTATCATAGAGAACCGCCAACAGGGTACTCCTTGCCCGATGATACGGAAGAATCCCCATATCAAAATGACAAGGCAAGCAGACAACGAGCATCTCAGCAATCTTCTTATTTACCATGGGAATATGGTGCTTTTTTCTCTCTTTCCTCTTTTCATAATCTCTTTTTTTATCAATAAAGGACTCATTTTTTATAAGAAGAATGCTTCATAGACAACTCATTATGGTTACGCTGCAGGTTTCCACCATGCCAGCATGGATTAGACCAGCGGCCCAGGCGTTTCTCTAACACATATACATAACTCCATGGACTTACAAGCTCCCCTTTCATTTCACACCGACGACATCCATATACAAAAGAGCATGATATCAACTAGGTACAAGTACCAAGTGCAATGTTGAAAGCGTTCCCCATGAAAGCATGGTTCTGCTAATTCCCAACAAATAAGTGCAAGCATATACAAAATAGACGACACAATGGTTCAAGTTTATTAAGGGCAAGAAAAGTAAAGTGTGCCATCAAGTTCGTGAGAGCTTTAATCACTAGTTTTGTCATAACAAGTTTAATTCGGAAGGTAAACAAAAGCATGAATATACTTGAAATAGCATAAGCTAATGGGTAGGTATGGTGGACTCTTTGGAATAACTTGGTTTAGGGAGTTGGATGCATGAGTGGAACTCATACTTGGTTGTGGAGGCTAGCAAAAGACTAAGAGCGACAAACTAAGAGATCAATAATGGCCATAATCATGCAGAGCAACAAAACATCATTGATCAAAGAATAAAGTGATACTACAAGTTGAAAACTAAAGGATCATAAAGGGTATGGTGACTTGAGATAGTCATAACATGGTGTGAGCATGCGCCAAGTCAACCCAAATAAAGCATCAAAGGAGAATACCACTATACTATGCTTTAATATGCTAAAACAACGCATGATTCATCCAAGGCACATTAATCAATCTCAATTGTTTATAACAAGTCATGCTACATCAAAGAATACTAAGCATAAAGCCAAAGCAATATCAAGCATGGCATGATAGAGCATAGGCCACCGTCAAAAACGAGCTCCTTTTACCACATAAGTATGAACTTTCCTACCCTCTCCAAACCAAACCAAACTATTTGCAAACCAATGTATAAAAGAGGGGGTCCAACCAATTTATTCAGAAAACTAAGCAAACTAAGCAAACGAAAATCAAAACAAAAACAAAATAGAAGACGCTCCGAGAACAACACAACTGTGCATGAAACAATAAAAATGAAGCGTTTGGAAGAAACCTAGGATTTTTATTGATGAAGAGGGGAATGCCTTGGGCATCCCCAAGATTTGACGCTTGTACTTCTTGGATATTTCTTGGGGTGACACACGTGGCATCCCCAAGATTGAGCTTTAGTCCATCCTTCATCTCATTACTCATTCCTTCCATACACCTGAAATTTTTCCTTCATACAAAACTTCACACAATCTTTATTAGCAACATTAGTGCACTCAAGATAAATAAGTCTTAAGGTTCAGTTCTAACACCAAATAAACTTCCATTAGAACACTAGCTACTGTAGCACTTCCCTCAAAAAGCTTAATTCCCCAAAAGAACTCAAAAAGGAACCAACAAGAAGCAAATGCAGAAAATGGCAGAAATCTGTCAAAACAGACCAGCAGGACGATTTTTTTCGAAGACCTTCTGTTGCTCAAATCAAAAAGTGTTAAACTAACGAAAGTTAGATAACAACATAGGGCAGAAGCACAAACATTCATGCCTCAAAAAGACTTTCAGAGATTTTACACGAATTTTTACGGTGAAGCACATAAATCTGTTTCGGGACAACAACTTTCCCAATCATTACTTCTCTCTCATTAGAGGTTACTCTTGGCACAAAAAGCAAATAAAAAGGATAAGGAGCGGTTATTACTGAACTAATAACTTCCAAGACTCATCTAAAACTTTTGGGTTATCTCCCAATAAGTACTTTTCTTTAACGCCTTTAAGTTAGGCATAAGAAGCAAGAAAAGAATCAAGTGTTCTCAAATGAAGAAGCATTAAGACCAAATTTCTTGCCCTTACCTCTCTTACTTTTATCCTTAACCTTGGGGAAAATGTGATTGTTTGGTGGAGAAGAAAGGTGCATGGTCCCCTTTACCACATCTATTATTGCTCCAAGGAGTTCTAATAAGGACCTTCCAAGTGTAATTTGTCATTTTCCTGCATATTCAATGACAAGATAATCAGTAGAAATCATTTTTCCAAGGATCTTTGTAAACACTCCTTCAGCTATTCCAATAGGTAAAATGGTAGCATTATTAGCAAGAGATATTTATTTTCCTCCTTCAGTAAGCCCCCAAGTATTCAAAGATTCATAAATATCTTTGGGCATAAGACAAAATTCAGACATGATATCACAGCGAGCTTAAAAAATTTCAGTGTTTATCTCAATCTTTACTGTAGGGAGCCACTTTGATGGTTGAGAATTTATTGGAACATAATTGTGATGCTCCCTAAGCGTATTATAGCAATCTTTTAAGCTAGTAGTGCTAGTCTCAAGAGTGTTCAATCTAGCAAATATTCTTGCGAAAGAAATATCACTTTGGCTAGGCAAGTTGTAAGTGAGGATCAATTTCTTTATAGCATTAATAGCATCATCCTCATTACATTGGAGGAAATCTCCTCCCACAACAGCATCTAAAGCATATCTATAGCAAAGAGCAATTCCAAGGTAAAAACTGCTAAGGAACAAGCTTTAAGTCATTTTAGGCTCAGTGTTTTCATGTAGATCAGAGATTCTAGACCAAGCTTCCTTAAAACTTTCCTCAATTGCTTGTTTAAAAGTGAAAATCATTTCCTCGGGTGACATAGTGATTGGAGCAATACTAGACATAGTGGCAACTTAAGAAAGGAACTAATTTTTTGTGTTTTTGAAATAAGAAAGCAAGCTAGTAAAACTAATTTTTTGTGTTTTTGATAAAGAAACAAGCAAACAAAGCAAAAAAGCTAAGCAAAACAAAATTAACAAAGTAAAGAGATTGGATATGTGGGACTATCCTTGTGAAGATGTCCTTGACTCCCCGGCAATGGCGCCAGAAAAATGCTTGATGGCTCGTGTTGATGTAGAGCTCATTGGGAAACCCAAGAGGAAGGTATGATGAGCACAACAGCAAGTTTCCCTCAGTTATGAAATCAAGGTTTAATCGAACCAGTAGGAGCAAGGAAACACCCCAAAGGTGTTGCTGGCTAAGCCTTGGCAGGGTGTACTACCGGTGCTAGTAGCAATGTGGAGACCTGCACAACACAACCACAGAACTTTGTCCCCAACTTGCGATGATGTTGTCAATCTCACCGTGTTTCTCTGAAAACAAAGGATTAAACGTATTGAATGGAAGGAAGTAATAGTTCGCAGAAAGTAAACACAAAACAGTAAACAGTTTGTAGATTATATGTAAAAGAAAGGACCGGGATCCATAGTTCACTAGAGGTGGCTCTCCTTAAGATAGATAACATGCTGGGTGAACAAATTACAGCGGCGCAATTGACAAACATCGAGAAAGCAATACATGCATATACTAATCATCTTGACTCCTTTGAGATTCGATTGGGCATTACAACATTATACATAGACCGCCATCCAACTGCATTTATGACTAATAATCGATCTCCAGGTTATCATCTGACCCCCCTCCAGTATTAAGTTTCAAGCAACAGATTATTGCTTTACAAACTGCGTGTAAAGTAAACAATACGATTGTTCTATGAACAAAGGATTGTTGTTTTCTCCCTAGTAGCAACATCACATCTAGTACCTTAGAGATTTCTGTCACTTCCCCAGATTACCAGAGGCATGAACCCACTATCGAGCATAAATACTAACTCTTGGAGTTGCTAGCATCTACTTGGCCAAGATAGCTACTAACAACGGAAAGCATGAAAGATCACAAATTACAAAGACATGATAGAATCAATAATCAATCTGAAATAGCACCTCAATATCCATCTGATCCCCGCAAACACAACATGCAGAATTACAAATAGATGATCTTGATCATGAACGGAGCTCACAAGATCTAAACATGAAAGCACAAAGGAGGAGAACCAACCATCTAGCTAGTACATGGATCCGTAGTCCAAGGATGAACTACTCACGCATCACACCAGAGGCTTGCATGGTGATGAAGAAGGCCTCCAGGGTGAATTCCCCTCTCCGGCAGGGTGCCGGGAAGAGCTTCAGATCCCTCCCGATCTAGGGATGGAGATGACGGTGGCTACAGACTCTTTCGTGGATTTTTGATCGGGTACTTAGGGTTTTCGTCCCCGAGGGAATCTTATAGGCGGAAGGGGAGGCCGAGGGGGTGCCGGAGGCGGCCAAACCACCCCTGGCGCGGGCCAGGCTGGCCGCGTGGCCAGGTGGTGTCGTCGCCCCCTGGACCCTCTCCGTCTCGTACTCTGGCATCTGATGACTTCTAGAAAAATAGGCACTTTGGCTTTTGTCCCGTCCAATTCCGAGAATATTCATTTTCTGACTTTCCTGGAACCAAAAACAGCAGAAAACAGGCAGCTGGCACTGTGGCTCTTGTTAATAGGTTAGTCCAAGAAATCATATGAAAAGTACTCCAAAGTGTGGGCAAAACACAAGAAAGTGGATAAAATCAAGCATGGAACATCAAAAATTATAGATACATTTGCAATGTATCAGTACGTACTGGAGGGCAATTCGTTATTTCTTGAAAGCAGCTTCTTCATTATTACCAGCAACTTTCCAAATCCCGAGTCAGTCACATCGATCTCTGCCTTCCACTTCAGCAATTCTACTATGCTACCCAGCTTCTTCTAGCCATCTTCACAAGTTGGGTACAATAATTTGTTGTGTTCCTGTAACATCTTCTCGAACTACAACCTCTCCTTTTCTGTGTCGCAGTCTCGCTCTGCATCAGAAATGACCCGACCAAGATCATCAGCGGGCTCATCTGGTTCCTGTTCTTCACCCCTTCTTCTTCATTGTCTTCCATTGCGGTATCAGTGTATTCAGGGAACATAGATCGGTAGTTGTCATCATCGTTCTCTTCTTCATCGCCGTCTTCCATCATAACCCCTCTTTCTTTGTGCTTGGTCCAAACATTATAGCCGGACATGAAACTGGACCGAAGCAGGTGACTCTGAATGACTCTTGAGGAAGTGTGAGCCTGCTCATTTCGACATTCAACACATGGACAACACATAAAACCATCCCGTCGCTTGTTCGCCTCGGCCACAAGGCGAAAAGAACGCACGCCTACTCTGTAAGCATCAGAGCGTTGGTCACCGTACATCCATGGATGGCTCATCTGCATCATACAACCATGCATATATATCAAACGCAATCACGATGCTCAAATTAGTACCGCGTGGTCTAAACGAGAAAATAGTGGCTAACCTTTTAGGACACCTGGAAACAAAGATGAGAAAACTTAAGTGTGGCTCTGGCACCTCATATCATGTTTTGTCTTGTGTGAACTCAAGTGACATCGCTCTAACAGGCATTTCACTGAACACCTCTAGTGCATATGAATAAAAAAATTAGCACAAAGTTATACCCACCTCACAGAGGAAAAAAACAGGAGAGAGTGGAGGGCTGGATGCATATATATAGGGCCAGACCATTAGTCCCGGTTTGATATACAAACCGGGACTAATGGTTCTGCCAGGAGCACGCGCGCGTGCCCAGACCCATTAGTCCCGGTTTGTATCTCAAACCGGGACTAATGGTCCCTTACGGGCCGAGACAAAGGACCTCAGCGTCCTCGGGCCGTCCAGTTCGGACCATTAGTCCCGGCCCCACCCACGACCGGGACTAGTGGCCCGAACCAAAGGCCCTTTTTCTACTAGTGTGTCTTTGTGTCAAAAATCACTTTTTTTGAAAAACTTTAATAACTTTTATAATTAATTTTCAGAATACTAGATCCTCGGAGCACGAGTTCCATGCCTCCATGCTAGAAAATGTTGGAAGAAATTCAACACAAGTTAATTCTAAACCTCTTGGAGTTCGATTCCATAATTGAGTACAAAAAAAGGAATTGACAATATTGTAGCAGGTGCTCTATCTAGGTAGTTTCAACACCCTGATTTAACTCAGACATAGCAAATCCTCGTCCTACGGCTATAAGAATCCTCTAACCTTTATGATTTAGCTTAGATATGTAAGCATGTCCGTGATTCCTTTGTACAGATTGTTTGTAGGCCATCTACAACCGACTTTCATGCCTACTATAGTACGGATTCGTGATGGTCGATGTAGGATTCCAGTTCAATGCTTGGCGGTGTAGGATTTCAGATTCATGCTTACGTCTTCCCAACTATAGGAAATCATGCCTAGCTCCCCCAACTTGTATGCTCCCTCAAAGACCAAAACTTACATAAGTTGGATGCAACAATATTGTGAACGATCTAGCTATGTATGCCCACAAACCTTCAATGGTATGGGAACTTTCTCTGTCACGGCTCATCCTGAATAGGATGAATGATCTAGTGAGAAGCGGGGTAAGATGTAATAATGGGTTCAGAGAAAGCGAGATGAAGAAAGTGTCCAATGATGTTCTTGACTTCACTGGGATCACCATGATCATTATTCAGTTGTATAACTGATGTCTACGCACTTCTATTCTTGTAGACAGTTGTTGAGCCTCCAAGTGCAGAGGTTTGTAGAACAACAACAAGTTTTCCCTTAAGTGGATCACCCAAGGTTTATCGAACTCAGGGAGGAAGTGGTCAAAGGTATCCCCTCTCAAGCAACCCTACAATCAAGATACAAGAAGTCTCTTATGTCCCCAACACACCCAATACACTTGTCAGGTGTATAGGTGCACTAGTTCGGCGAAGAGATAGTGAAATACAAGTGGTATGGATAATTATAAGTGGTAACAGTGCTAGAAGATAACTTGATGGCATGGAAAAGACTAAAGGCAAACTGAAATAAAGATGGCAACAAGCAAACATGTAATAGATCTAATAGCAAACGGTGTTTCAATGCTTAGAAACAAGGCCTAGGGATCATACTTTCACTAGTGAACACTCTTAACCACTCTCCGGTTGGACACTCTAATCATTGGTAGGGCTATAACAGGACACCTCAAAGTAAGTCTTTCCCATCTAGAAAACCCCACACTGTCACCTTGAGTACTAGATGAGTCCAACAAACACCACAATTTCATAAAGACATCCAACTCCAAATATAACTCATAACAAGTATTTGTAATCTCTAGCCTAAGTGCCACCATGGTGAGCATGCTATCACTTTCACACACATGGGGAGAGCAGAGATCTATTAAAGCACTTGAGTAGCAAGGTAGATCTATAGATTACAAGCTCATGATCACAATATGATCATGCATAGAGAGAGATGAACACATAGCTACCGGTAGAACCCTTAGCCTCGAGAGAGAACTACTCCTTCCTCATCATGGGAATCAGCAATGGTGATGGAGATGGTGGTGGAGATCGATGGAGATGGCTCCGGGGGCACTTCCCCGTCCCGGCAGGCTGCCGGAACAGAGACTTTCTGTCCCCCGAATCTCCCCTTCGGTGGCGGCGGCGCTGCGGAACTTTTCGTGGCTGGAGGCTTGATTATTTAGGGTTTATGCATCGGGAGGCTTCTTATAGGCGAAGAGGCAAGGTCGGTGGGAGGCCAGGGGGCCCACACCATGCCCTGGCGCGGCCTGGGGGACCCGCGCCATGGGGTGGTGTGGCCACCTTGTGGCCCCTCTCCGACTCTCCTTCTGGCTCCGTGAGTCTTGCGGTAAAATATCAACTTTGGCTTTTGTCCCGTCCAATTCCGAGAATATTGATTTTCTCACTTTCCTGAAACCAAAAACAATAGAAAACAGGCAGCTGGCACTATGGCATCTTGTTAATAGGTTAGTCCAAGAAAGTCTATGAAAAGTACTCCAAAGTTGGAACAAAACACAAGAAAGTAGATAAAACCAAGCGTGGAACATCAAAAATTATAGATACATTTGCAATGTATCAACATCCCCATGCTTAACTCCTGCTCGTCCGCGAGTAGGTAAGTGATAAAAATAAAGAATAATTTTTGAGGTGACATGCACCATCAAAGACTTGATCAAAGTATTTGTAAAACATTGAAAGCTGGGATCATAGTACTTCAACATAGCATGAAAGATAAAGTTCTAACAATAAGAGAAAGTAACTATGATGCAACATGAAAAGGCACAAACAAAAGATTCATGAATAACAATGCTTTGCAAGACGTTTGTTTGTTTCACATAAAGAAAACATAGCATAGTGGCATTCAGCTTGTCCCTCATTAGAGTAGCAAATATAAATGCATAGGACACCTTCAAAGTTCATAAGAGTGACTAGATACAAATAGTTTAAAACAAGCAATATCAAGTTATGCATCAATCAACTAGTCTTGGGACAATGCACATAGAACTAAGAATGGCCACTATGCTCTCAAAGAACGTGCATAAAGATAGAAGGTGGAGACTCAATATATAAGTAGAAGAAAGGCCTTCATATAAGGAAGTAGGGATTCAAGTTTCATAAAGAGCTTCCAAAAATTATGGTACTTGTTAGCTTTCAGCTCTCATTGCCCCTATCATAAGCATCTTGAAGTGATTAAGGTTAAAGTGAACAAACTATGGTGTACATGCTTGACAAAGTATAAGTTAGAAATCTCATGTCCCTTGTATACGAGGGTCGCTCCTCATGCTACTCAAGTTTAGTCACCGGTAAGTTCTTGTCATCGTAAGTACATGTGTATCATAGAGAACCGCCAATGGGGTACCCCTTGCCCGATGATACGGAAGAATCCCCATATCAAAATGACAAGGCAAGCAGACAACGAGCATCTCAGCAATCTTCTTATTTACCATGGGAATATGGTGCTTTTTTCTCTCTTTCCTCTTTTCATAATATCTCTTTTTTGCCTTTTTCCTTTTCCTCTTTTTTCTCAATATAGGACTCTTTTTTTATAAGAAGAATGCTTCATAGACAACTCATTATGGTTACGCTGCAGGTTTCCACCATGTCAGCATGGATTAGACCAGTGGCCCAGGCATTTCCCTAACACATATACATAACTCCATTGACTTAGAAGATCCCCTTTCATTTCACACCGACAACATCCATATACAAAAGAGCATGATATCAACTAGGTACAAGTACCAAGTGCAATGTTGAAAGCGTTCCCCATGAAAGCATGGTCCTGCTAATTCCCAACAAATAAGTGCAAGCATATACAACATATACGACACAATGGTTCAAGTTTTATTAAGGGCAAGAAAAGTAAAGTGTGCCATCAAGTTCGTGAGAGCTTTAATCACTAGTTTTCTCATAACAAGTTTAATTTGGAAGGTAAACAAAAGCATGAATATACTTGGAATAGCATAAGCTAGTAGGTAGGTATGGTGGACTCTTTGGAATAACTTGGTTTAGGGAGTTGGATGCATGAGTGGAACTCATACTTTGTTGTGGAGGCTAGCAAAAGACTGGGAGCGACAAACTAAGAGAGCAATAATGGCCATAATCATGCAGAGCGACAAAACATCATTGATCAAAGCATAAAGTGATATTACAAGCTGAAAACTAAAGGATCATAAAGGCTATGGTGACTTTGGATAGTCATAACATGGTGTGAGCATGCGCCAAGTCAACCCAAATAAAGCATCAAAGGAGAATACCACTAAACTATGCTTTAATATGCTAAAACAATGCATGATTCATCCAAATTACATTAAGCAATTTCAATTGTTTATAACATGTCATGCTACAGCAAAGAATATTAAGCATAAAGCCAAAAAAATATCAAGCATGGCATGACAAAGCATAGGCCACAGTCAAAAACAAGCTCTTTTTACCACTTAACCATGAACTTTCCTACTCTTTTCCAATCCAAACCAAACTATTTGAAAACCAATATATGAAAGAGGGGGTCCAACCAATTTATTCAGCAAACTAAGCAATCCAAGCAAACGAAAAACCAAAACAAAAACGAAAAAGAAGATGCTCCAAGAACAACACAACTATGCATGAAATAATAAAAATGAAGCGTTTGGAAGAAACCTAGGATTTTTATTGATGAAGGAGGGGATGCCTTGGGCATCCCCAAGCTTTGACACTTGTACTTCTTGGATATTTCTTGGGGTGACACGCGTGGCATCTCCAAGCTTGAGCTTTAGTCCATCCTTCATCTCATTACTCATTCCTTCCATACACCTGAAATTTTTCCTTCATACAAAACTTCACACAATCTTTATTAGCAACATTAGTGCACTCAAGATAAATAAGTCTTAAGGTTCAGTTATAACACCAATGAACTTCCATTAAAACACAAGATACTGTAGCACTTCCCTCAAAAAGCTCAATTCTCCAAAAGAACTCAAAAAGGAATCAACAAGAAGCAAATGCAGAAAATGGCAGAAATCTGTCAAAACAGACCAGCAGGTAGAGACGAATTTTTTCGAAGGCCTTATGTTGCTCAAATCAAAAAGTCTTGAACTAACGAAAGTTAGATAATAACCTGGGTCAGAAGCACAAACATTCACGCCTCAAAAGGACGTATAGAGATTTTACACGAATTTTAACAGTGAAGAACAAAAATCTGTTTCGGGACAGCAACTTTCCCAAGCATTACTTCTCTCTCATTAGAGGTTACTCTTGGCACAAAAAGAAAATAAAAAGGATAAGGAACGGTTATTACAGAGGTAATAACTTCCAAGACTCATCTAAAACTTTTGGGTTATCACCCAATAAGTATTTTTCTTTAACGCCTTTAAGTTAGGCATGATAGTTTGAGAAGATGCTCACATAAGAAATATGAATTGATGTAAAAGATAACATTAAGAAGCAAATTCAAAACACATTTAAGTCTAACCCACTTCCTATGCATAGGAATCTTGTAAAGAAACAAGTCATGAAAGCACAAAGCAACAAGCATAGTAAAGCAAAACAAGAGCAACTTCAAGACTTTCAACATAAAGAGGGGAAACTTAATATTATTGAGATGCATAAAACCATGTTTCCCTCTCTCATAATAACTTTTAGTAGCATCATGAATAAAATTAACAATATAACTATCACAGAAAACATTCTTATCATGAGCCACATGGATATAATAATTATTACTCTCCACATAAGCATAGTCATTCTTATTAATTGTAGTGGGAGCAAATTCAACAAAATAGCTATCATTATTATTCTCATCACCATAATCATCAAATATAGGAGGCATATTGTAGTCATAATTAATTTCCTCCTCAATAGTAGGTGGACTGAAAATATCATATTCATCATTGTAATCATCATATATTGGAGGTTTGGTATCATCATAAGAAATAGAATAGCTATCTTCCAAAGCTGGGGAACTAAAAAGATCGTTTTCATAAAAACTAGCTTCCTCAAGCTTAGACTTTCCCATACCATTAGCAATAATGGTGTCCAAAGAATTCATACTAACAACATTTCTATTAGCATGCAAATAAAGTTCCATAGGTTTTTTAGTTTTCTCTTCAAACACTTCATGTCCTAACTCAAGATAAATACTATAAAGCTCTCTAATTTTGTTGTTGTTTTCCATTAAGCCTAACTAGTGAAAATAAGAAACAAAAAGACAAAATTGTAGAATCTAAAGGAAATAACTTCGAGCACTCACACCGGAGGATGTGAGTACCTTTTACCTTACCTCCCCGGCAACGGCGCCGGAAAATAGGCGTTTGCCGTGGGAGGTTCTTCTTCTTTATTCCTCCGGTGTGAATACCTTTTACGTTACCTCCCCGACAACAGCGCCAGAAAATAGCTTAATGTCTATGCACTTCTATTCTTGTAGACAGTTGTTGGGCCTCCAAGTGTAGAGGTTTGTAGAACAGCAACAAGTTTTCCCTTAAGTGGATCACCCAAGGTTCATCGAACTCAAGGAGGAAGTGGTCAAAGGTATCCCCTCTCAAGCAACCCTGCAATCAAGATACAAGAAATCTCTTGTGTCCCCAACACACCCTATACACTTGTCAGGTGTATAGGTGCACTAGTTCAGCGAAGAGATAGTGAAATACAAGTGGTATGGATAATTATATGTACTAACGGTGCTAGAAGATAACTTGATGGCATGGAAAAGACTAAAGGCAAACTGAAATAAAGATGGCAACAAGCAAACATGTAATAGATCTAATAGCAAACAGTGTTTCAATGCTTAGAAACAAGGCCTAGAGATCATACTTTCACTAGTGAACACTCTCTCATATAAATATATTCTTCTTTATGATACTACTCTTAACCACTCTCCGGTTGGACACTCTAATCGCTGGTAGGGCTATAACATCACACCTCAAAGTAAGTATTTCCCATCTAGGAAACCCCACACTATCACCTTGAGTACTAGATGAGTCCAACAAACACCACAATTTCTTAAAGACATCCAACTCCAAATCTAACTCATAACAAGTATTTGTAATCTCTAGCCTAAGTGCCACCATGGTGAGCACGCTGTCACTTTCACACACATGGGGAGAGCAGAGATCTATCAAAGCACTTGAGTAGCAAGGTAGATCTATAGATTACAATCTCATGATCACAACATGATCATGCATAGAGAGAGATGAACACATAGCTACCGGTAGAACCCTTAGCCTCGAGAGAGAACTACTCCCTCCTCATCATGGGAATCAGCAATGGTGATGGAGATGGTGGTGGAGATCGATGGAGATGGCTCCGGGAGCACTTACCCGTCCCGGCAGGGTGCCGGAACAGAGACTTTCTGTCCCCTGAATCTCCCCTTCGGTGGCGGCGGTGCTACGGAACTTTTCGTGGCTGGAGGCTTGATTATTTAAGGTTTATGCATCGGGAGGCTTCTTATAGGCGAAGAGGCAAGGCCGGTGGGCGGCCAGGGGGCCCACACCATGTCCTGGCGTGGCCTGGGGGACCCGCGCCATGGGGTGGTGTGGCCACCCTGTGGCCCCTCTCCGACTCTCCTTCTGGCTCCGTGAGTCTTTCGATAAAATATCAACTTTGGCTTTTGTCCCGTCCAATTCCGAGAATATTGATTTTCTGACTTTCCTAGAACCAAAAGCAACAGAAAACATGCAGCTAACACTGTGGCATCTTGTTAATAGGTTAGTCCATGAAAGTCCTTTGAAAAGTACTCCAAAGTTGGAACAAAACACAAGAAAGTAAATAAAACCAAGCATGGAACATCAAAAATTATAGATACATTTGCAATGTATCAATAACCACTTTAGGAAGTGGGAATGAAGTGGAACAAAATATGAAAGATTAGAGAGGGTGGTGGCATCAGATGGACTCCAAGGTCCTCACTTGCGAGTGAGGCAAGGCTTTCTTTTATAATATATCCTACCCGGTTGACGATTGTGTTCTATTCCAATTATTTACTTGTTTTTTTGCTACTATGGCGTATGATGAGGAGAAGTTGATGCACCAGCTCGTGGTAAGTTAGCATGTCACTGTTATTTGTTTCATCTTGTTCGTACTCTGTATATGTTTATCCATATTTTTTCGGCGGTGCAATCTTCACACAGCAACTGACAACATGGACTAGCCAACTAGATGATAACCCATCTTGGTTGCTCAAACTTAATAAGGTCAAAATAGTAAGAGCAGCCGAATAAATTAATTGAAAAAAGACCACTAGCAGCAATTGCAGGTAAAAAAGTTCCCAACCCAGGAATTTCTTGGTCCAAGACATAATCATTGTGGACCTACCTACTTCAAAACACCCCAGGAAAGATCAGCTCACTCAACCAAAAATGTCTAGTAACACCCATCACAACCAAAAAAATTACACTAACACCAACATATGACACATTTTTTATATATATAGGATGATATCGCCAGACCCACGAGATACACCATACACGGTTGTATCAAGTAACATCAACAGGATCAAAACAACATGTGCAAAAAAACGCTAGAGTTAATAACACTGTAGACCCACAAGGGTGTGGATCTTAGTCAAATTTGCACACACAATCAAAAGCTTAATATATATGATGCACCCGTCAAGCATCTACCACATTTTTCCAAATCCGTTGTAGTAGAGAGACTAACCAAACAAAAGAAAAATGTTGCACATCTACCATGAAACCGACCAAAATTTAATTGATGGGATGACATCTACGGTGGTCGTCTAATTCACATGAGACAACATTTCTTACTGGTTACCATATTTTAACGATGTAAGATTATTAGTTAATTAGTGTCTACTTGCCAAGTTATTATCCAGTTGCCAAACTTGTAATGTCTGATTGTCAAGTTAATTTTACGTAGTTGTCAAAATTGGAGTGTTATTTGTCGATTTTGCGTGTTTGCCAAATTCTCAATGCATAGTTACCAAAATCTTATTGCTTAATTGCCAAAAAAAGAATTGGGATGCCAGTTGCCCGACTTCAAATAGTTGTAACTGCGACGCATCCCGTGTCCTAAAAAAATCGAGACACGGGCAACTAGGGAATCACTCATGATTCATTCACATGCAAGATTCATTGGTACTCCACTAAGAATCAAGAGATAAACTGCAGAAGAATCGACATCTAGCTGGAAGTGCAAAAACTCGGCAAGCATCATGATGGTCGCCGAAATATCACGTGCATACGCCTCTATATGCTCGTCAGCAACAACCTCCCATCTGCATGCTTGGCAGGAGCTTCCTCATCTGCGTGTTCATCGGGAGTGGCATCCCTGTGCTAGCGATAGACGCCCCCTCCTCACACTCGTCAGCAATGGCCTCCCCCTCGTATGCTCATCCGCGTCGACATCCCCGCGCTAGCGTCAGACGCCCATCCTCACGCTCATCATAGTAGCCTCCTTGTAGCATGCTCATCATTGGTGGCATTCCCACGCTAGCGGCGAATGCCTGCTCCTGGCACCCATCGGCAGTAGCGAGCGGTTGCATCCTCCCTCTCCAGCATGGGCTTCTCAACCTCCTGACATCGTGTTGCCCAAGAGAGAGAGAGAAGCTCATGAGGAAATAAGGATAGAGTGAGTCCAAGGAGAAAAGTCTGATTTTGAGGGCACATGGGATAGGTTTTTTTCGAATCATGGCGCGCCATACGAGAGGGGAGATGGTGCGGAGCCTCTCTCCGTAGAATTTTGCTAACTTCCTCCGCTCTAAATTAATTGACACATATTTGTCTATATAAGAGCATATCTAGAAGATACCGTATCATACGATACTACAAAAAAATGGATACGGTTTTTCGCAAACCGCATATGCGGGTTAGAATTCGCATAGGCGGATAGAAACGGAAAAAAAAAGCATTTTTTAAAGCATCGCCGCCAAAAAATTAACTAGTATAGTTCATACATACGGGATCATCAACCATATTTACATCCAACATCAAATGCCTAGATTGTTTAGGAATTTTTCACAAACTCTAACCCTACCAGCACTACCGGAAATCTATATTACCAGGGCTTCTACGGTTGTGGGCATCGTCGGCGAACTACTCGGAGTCGATGTCGTCAGCATAGTCAATGATGGCGAAGCCGATGGAGTGGCGAATCACCTAGGAGACATCCTCCTCCTGCTGCTTGCGGGCGATGCGGCGGTGCTTCGTCTTGTCCTAGACGTCATTGACCATTGTTAGAATACAACTCTTGTTAGGTTTAAGAGTCCTAGTCAGTTTGTTATAGGGCTAGGCTGGTGCGCCTAGACCCTCATATATAGCTCTTGTAATTGCCACAATATTGTTATCGATTATTATTCTATACAATTCTACATGGTATCAGATTTCCGATCCTAGGGTATGGCTCACCCACCGACCCCGCCACCGCCGTCCGGCTACTTCGAGCGGCGTGATGGGTTCCGTAGTAGAAAACAAAAAATTTCTATCTACTCGAACACTAATACCAGAATCTATACTATGTAGACATAAGTAACGGAGAAGGAATACAGTATTCATACCTTTGCAAACAGAGGCACGCATTACGCAGGAAGGCATATATTGATGAAGACGAGCAGCACCCCAAGTGTGGTGCCTCCGAAGTTCGTCACACGTCCGGTGTAGGAGACGTCAACCGGACTCCGATCCAGCCGAGCAGTAGAAGAAGTAGATGCCGGATCGCCGATCACACGATGGTAGTGTGAAGGTAGAGAAATCAACGACGAGGTCCTCCCCAATATTACGGGGAAGTCCTCAGCAGATGAGAGAGAGAATGAGAGGAATCGGTGATTTCCAAGTGGGAGGGGGAGCACCACCCACGGGCTAGGCGGTGTGGGACTAATCCCCACACCCGCCGGCCACCTTGGGGCAGTCGCCAGCCCTAGGTGGGCCCCACTGGGGCGGCCCACCAGCCCTAGGCCGGCCGGCCCCCACTCCCTAGGCGCCTTGCCCTCTTGGGCCTCCCTTCGGGTGAGGCCCATTAGCAATATAGTGCCTTCAAAAAATAAAATAAAATATATATTTAATATTAATTCTCCAATTAACATTCAAATACACATATTATATTATTTCTTCACTCCGAAACAACTTCCGGACCCCTTCCGATCTCCATCTGATGTTACCGAAACTATTCTGGTTTCTCTCTCTATTTCTCATACGATACCTCATGTACCCTAAGCGTCCCTACCCTTAAGCGTGACATCCTTCGGTTTGGAAACACTCCGGACATGATAGAGACCACTCTCATATCAATGATCAACAAAGGGACCTGGATGGCCATGTGACCCCCGTGTGTTTCACGAATACAATTACTCGAACCGTGAGATAGTCATTCCCCATTCCCTTTGTCATTCGATACCTAATTCATCCGAGACTTGACCTTCTGTACATACCTTAGTTCGATCTCGTTACCGATGAACTTGTTTTCTCGTTCTCATGTCGTTGCATTCTGTGACCCAGTCACATGCTTGCAAGCTTCATCAATGCGACGTCACCGAGATGGCCACATGTATCTGTCCGTTACATGGACTAGACAAATCCTGGTCTTGATATGTACTCCTCTACGCATCCCTTCAGAAAACCTGAGTGGCACCTTTTTGATCACCCTGTTATGAGATGATTCTTGATAACCATCTAAGCTTCTTCCGGAATGGTGATTTGTATTACCTCACAGTCAAAGGATCAGGTTGCGAGGTTCTCTGTGTTTTCTCATCAATGGTGAACTTTGTAACTAGATCTCATTAAGATATAATGGTCGGATGTTTGTCTATCATGTTATTCAACTAATAACATGACCTCATTGTCAGTTAGCATAAATGCCCATGATCTTGAAACATAGACCATCCTCATGACCAATGAACTAGTTCACTAGAGGCAACTAGAGACACGGTTTGTTTACATACCACACGTGTATTAACGTTTCGTATTAACACAGTTATAGCACAGTATGAAACGTATTATGAACATATAGGAGATATATCAAATAATACACTTTATTATTTGCCTCTAGGGCATAACTCCTTCAGTCTCCCACTTGCACTAGAGTATAAACAAAAACTAGTTTACAATAGGCAGGAACCTAACACCAATGGAATCTCGCTGTTGTTCATGCCTTTATAGATGGAGAGCTTTCGTCAAAGGATTTTTCACATTTAGTTCCGTATCTACTTTGCAAATCTTGACTTCACCTTTGTCAACAATCTGCCGGATGACGTGAAATCTAAGCTTCATGTGTTTGGCTGTGGAATGCGTTCTTGGTTCCCTTGCATTTGCAATAGCTCTCGTGTTATCACAATAGATCGTCATGGGGTCTTGCGCATTGGGAAAAACTCCCAGTTTGATGCCGAAATTCCTTAGCCAAACAGCTTCATTTGCTGCATCAGCTGCAACAATGTATTCAGACTCCATTGAAGATTGTGCCACCACCGGCTGCTTCTTGTTCTTCCAGCTTACCGCCCCACCATTCACCAAGAAAACAAATCTTGTTTGAGACTTCGAGTAATTATGATCTGAATTCCAGCTCGCATCTACGTAACCTGTTACGTTTAGAGCTTCATCATTTCCTCCATAGATTAGGAACATATCCTTTGTTCTTCTCAGATGCTTTAGGATATTTTTCACAGCTGTCCAGTGATCCGGTCCTAGATTACTCTGATATCGGCTCGTCAAACTAAGAGCCAATGCCACATCAGGTCGTGTACTAAGCATTGCATACATGATAGATCCTATGGCTGAAGCATAGGGGATGTAAGACATCTTCTCTCTAGCATCGTCCATTACAGGACATTGAGTCATACTCATTTTGCAATTCTTCATCATAGGTGTAAAACCCCTCTTGGTGTTTTCCATTTTGAACCTCTTCAAAATCTTATCTATGTAAGTACTCTAACTCAATGCTATTAGGTGCCTTGATCTATCTCTATAGATCTTGATTCCTAATATATATGCAGCTTTACCTAGATCCTTCATGGAAAATTGGTTGCTCAAATATGCTTTCACGCAATTCATAAGATCCATATCGTTTCCCATGAGTAATATGTCATCCACATATACTACTAAGAAAACAACTGAGCTCCCACTCGCTTTCTTGTAAACACAGAACTCTTGTTGGTTTTGGAAAAATCCAAAACTCTTGATCACTTTATCAAAACGTTGGTTCCAGCTCCGAGATGCTTGCTTCAATCCATAAATGGATCGTTGAAGCTTGTATACCTTTCCAGCATCCTTGGGATCAACAAAACCTTCCGGTTGCATCATATACAACTCTTCATCAATGTGACCATTGAGGAAAGCGGTCTTGACATCCATCTGCCAAATTTCATAGTCGACATGTGCAGCAATTGCTATTAAAATCCTGACAGCCTTAAGCATCACTACGGGAGAGTAAGTCTCGTCGTAGTCAACTCCTTGAATTTGTCGAAAACCTTTTGCGACAAGTCAAGCTTAGTGAATGGTCACATTACCATTCGCATCTGTCTTTTTCTGAAAGATCCATTTATTTTCCACAGCCTTGCGTCCCTCTGGAAGATCCACCAAGGTCCAAACTTGGTTTTCATGCATGGATCCTATTTCGGATTTCATGGCTTCTAGCCATTTCTTGGAGTCAGCACTATCCATTGCTTCTCTATAGTTTGCAGGTTCTTCCTGTTCATCTAGGATGACAGACATTACAAGGCTACTGTACCAATCAGGAGTGGCACGAACCCTTGTAGACATGCGAACCTCAGGAGTCTCGATGTCATTGTTTTGATCATCATCAATGGGCTCTTCCTCCATGTTGGAGAGCGGTTTCGGAATAGCTTCCGTTGCGCTACTCGGAATGCGGAGAGAAGGGTCAACAATTTCATCTAACTCAATTTTCCTTCCACTCACTGCTTTTGCAAGAAACTCTTTCTTGAGAAAGGTGCCGGTTTGCGACAAGCGTTTTGCCTTCGGCTTGATTGTAGAAGGTATATCCAATGGTTTCCCTTGGATATCCTACAAAGATGCATTTTTCTAATTTGGTTTCGAGTTTGTGAGGCTGCAGTTTCTTAACATACGCCTCACATCCCCAAACTTTCAGAAAAGACAACTTCGGCTTCTGCCCATACAATATCTCATATGGGGTTGTCTCCACAGATTTGGATGGTGCTCGGTTTAAAATAAAAGCGGCAGTTTCTAACGAGTATCCCCAAAAAGACACAAACAAATCAGTTAAAGACATCATGGACCGTACACTATCCAATAGGGTTCGGTTACGCCGTTCCGACACACCATTATGATGTGGTGTTCCGGATGGCGTAAGCTGTGGGATAATCACACAGTCCTTCAAGTGCATGTTAAACTCATAACTCAAATACTCACCTCCTCGATCCGATCGAAGGGGCTTGATTTTCTTGTAAAGTTGATTCTCTACCTCTTTCTGAAATTCCTTGAACTTTTCAAAGGTTTCAGACTTGTGCTTCATTAAGTAGATATATCCATATCTGCTCAAGTCGTCAGTAAAGGTAACAAAGTAACGATAACCATTGCATGTTGAGACACTCATTGGTCCACATACATCCGTATGTATGATCCCAAGTAGGCCTACAACTCTCTCCACTATTCCGGGGAATGGTGTCCTAGTCATCTTGCCCATGAGGCATGGCTCACATGTATCAAGGGATTCGAAATCCAATGATCCAAGAAGCCCTTGTGAATGAAGCTTCTTCATGCGCTTTATGCCAATGTGACCAAGACGGCAATGCCACATAAACATGGAATTATTGTCACTGTGCTTACAACGTTTAGCATCAACACTATGGATGTGTGTATCACAATCAAGATCAAGTAAGAATAAGCCATCACATACAGGAGCATGAATATAGAAAACATCATTCATATAAATTGTACAACCATTTGTTCCTGATTTAAACGAATAACGGTCTTGCAACAAGCAAGACCCACTCACAATATTCATACTCAGTGCGGGTACATAATAGCATTTATTCAAAACCAGCAATAATCCTGACGGTAGACGGAGATGCAAGGTGCCAACGGCCATCACTTCGACTCTCGAACCATTGCTGACGCGCATCATCACCTCGTCCTTCCTTAGGCGCCTCCTACTCTGCAGATCTTGCTGAGAGTTACAAATGTGAGCAACAGATCTGGTATCAAATACCCAGGTGTTGTGTTTCCAGTGCCCATCCCCTTTGCAGTAGAAGCACGAAGTGCCGGGCTTAGGGCCAGGCTTGGTAGTCTTTGAGGTGGTGGGAACAAACCTTCCATCCCTCTTAGACTTCTTACCCTTGCCTTTCCCCTTTTGCCCCGGTTTCTTAAAGTTGGTGGTCTTGTTGACCATCAGCACCGTGTGCTCCTTCTTGATTTCAACCTCAGCAGTTTTGAGCATGGCAAACACCTCAGCAAGGGTCTTAGTCATCCCTTGCATGTTGTAGTTCACTACAAAACTCTTATAACTAGGGGGCAGCGAGTGCCGCACCCTATCTATAGCGAGCTCCTCCGGGATTTTGCAATCCAGGGCATTTAGGCGCTTAACGTAGCCAAACATTTTGACCACGTGCTCACTAATACTGCTGTGCTATTCCATTTTAGCAGAGAAGAAGAGATCAGAAGCATCATACCTCTCTGCACGAGCCTATGGAGCAAAGACAGCCTTGAGATCCTCAATGATCTCAAAAGCATTCATCTTCTCAAAATGCTTTTGAAGCTCCGGCTCCATGGCATAGAGCATTCCACTCTAGATGAGGGAGAAATCGTCCGCCTTGGACCGCCAGACATTCTTTTCGTCCTGGGAGGCGGAATCTGCAGGCTTAGCTAGAAGCTCAGCCTCGATGACATAAGTCAACTTGTAGGGGACTAGGAGGATCCTAAGATTGCGGAACCATGCGGTAAAGTTGGTTCCATCAGTTTTCAGCTTGTCCTTCTCGAGGAAAGTGCTAAGGTTGAAAGTGGGTGGGCGAGACATCTACAAAGGATTTGCAAAGTGTTTAGACTATGTTCATAATAATGAGTTCAAATTTTAATAAAGGAACTCCCACTTAAACGAACATCCCTCTACTCGTTTAGTGATCACATGATCCCTATACCCTGCACCTCCCCCGATCATCACGGCCATCAGTGCAGTATCAAAGGTGGACATTCCCTAATGTCGATCACATCAACTATGTGATTCATGCTCGACCTTTCAGTCTCTTGTATTCCGAGGCCATGTCTGTACATGCTAGGCTCGCCAGTTCTAACTTATGTGTATTCGCAGTGCAACATGGCTTGCACCCACTGTATGCGAATGTAGATATGTCTGACCCTCGATCATCACGGCCGACCTCATACCGAAGAACTTTCTTGGTGGTGCACACACAAGGGGAATACGATAACTGGAATACTACGAGGGATTATCTTATTATGCTACCGTCTAGTAAGTATACTAGCACAATAAGTAATACTTCAAAAGTAAAGTGTTATGACATGGCTATAGCTTTATGATCATCATCAACTGCTTCAAAGTTTCGCAAACTTGTCATTGCCATGTTATAATACTTGCCCCTATGCAATAATGAAGATAGACGCTTCTATATTAACTATTGCATGTTTTACGCGGCCTTAGGGCTTTTGCAGTAGAACCCCTTCCCACCTACGAACGTCGAGCCACAACATGGATTCAATGATTGCCGTTCTTCTTCCCTTTTCAGGGCCCTCCAGTATCAATGCCATATCAACTACTATAGAGAGACAGACACCCCCTAAGCCACTTTGATTTGTGGACCAGTCTCATGAATCACCATGTGAGGTCGGTTGGGGACTGCTTCATCAAACAGTGCTGCAATATGAACAACAATACTAAAGAGGGTAGCAACTAGAGAATCAATGCCCACATATTACTATGTGTTCTATCCGTACGACATGTCTACCCATAGACCCGCTCTGATACCACTGATGGGTTCCGTAGCAGAAAACAAAAAATTTCTATCTACTCGAACACTAATACCAGAATCTATACTATGTAGACATAAGTAACGGAGAAGGAATACAGTATTCATACCTTTGCAAACAGAGGCACGCCTTACGCAGGAAGGCGTATATTTATGAAGATGAGTAGCACCCCAAGTGTGGTGCCTCCGAAGTTCGTCACACGTCCGGTGTAGGAGACGTCAACCGGACTCCGATCCAACCGAGTAGCGGAAGAAGTAGATTCTGGATCGCTGATCACATGACGATAGTGTGAACATGGAGAACTCAACCATGAGGTCCTCCCCAATATTATGGGGAAGTCCTCAGCAGATGAGAGAGAGAATGAGAGGAATGGGTGATTTCCAAGTGGGAGGGGGAGACCCCTTTATATAGTGGGAGGAGGCGCACCACCCAGGGCCAGGCGGTGTGGGACTAATCCCCACACCCGCCGGCCACCTTGGGGCAGCCGCTGGCCCTAGGTGGGCCCCACTGGGGCGGCCCACCAGCCCTAGGCCAGCTGGCCCCCACTCCCTAGGCGCCTTGCCCTCTTGGGCCTCCCTTCGGGTGAGGCCCATTAGTAATATAGTGCCTTCAAAAAATAAAATAAAATATATATTTAATATTAATTCGCCAATTAACATTCAAATACACATATTATATTATTTCTTCACTCCGGAACAACTTCCGGACCCCTTCTGATCTCCATCGGATGTTACCGAAACTATTCCGGTTTCTCTCTGTATTTCTCATACAATACCTCATCTATCCTAAGCGTCCCTACCCTTAAGCGTGACATCCTTCGGTTCGGAAACACTCCGGACATGATAGAGACCACTCTCATATCAATGATCAGTAGAGGGACCTGGATGGCCATGTGACCGGTAACACCCTCGAATCGGCCCTATGCAAGTTTTAGCGATTCCCGCCTAACCCGCATAGAAACGATTCAAAGATGCCCACCAGGCACTTGCGTGCGGGTGGAAAACGAAGTAATAACATTACACAATAGTCCACAATGGAACCCTCAGAAACATATATATACAACAACGACTCCATGAGTCAAGAATACGGATATACAATACAAAGATCCAAATCACCTTGAAAACGATGCAACATCCGAGTACGGACAAGATGCAAATGGGGCTAAGAGCCCTGAAGAATAACCAATGGCGTCCATAACCCTGCCCAGGCCAAGCCAAAGGGTAACCCTGCTAACGACGTCGAACTTATACCTGCTAAAAACAAAAGGGATGCCGACAAAGGGCAAAGGAAAAAGAGAGGTCAGTACTGAGGCCAGTACATGGCGAGTCTAGAATTCGGCGGCTCTCGCCTACATAGGTATGGCGGACTGAAGCGACAGCGCAGCATGCACTAAACAACCTATAGAGACTCAAAACCACGGTTGGCTATTAGAGAGGGATAAGAAAGACCTATTCGGGACCAACCTGATACTAACACCAATCATACCCATCCTGGTATTCCCCCTCGAGACCAAACGAGGAAGTCAATCCGAGGAACTCACACAGTTGGCAGTTTTATTCATTCCATTATAGTTGAAGCACTTACTAGTCAGATATAAATAGCATGAGTCATCATGATAGCATAAGTAGTGGGCAGTTTTAGTTAACCATTCAGTTGTAGTTGCAGTACTTACTATTCAGATACAATTAGCATGTGACATCCCAAACCCAGCAGTTGTTGGCACTTTTATTCCATTCCATTGGAGTCGCGATACTTACTAGGCAGTTATAACATGACACGATACACCCCAATTCCACTAGTTGTTGGCACTTTTATTATCCATTCCATTATAGTGAAGCTGATTACTAGTCACATATTAAGTCAAATTTATAGCACTACTTTAGTTATGCTTGTCTATGATCGAGATACTGTGTTCCAAGCCGTCCATAACCGCGGACACGGCTTTCAGAAAGATTTACCCTGCAGGGGTGCACAATAGCAACACACACACAATCAACCTCGGAAAAACCAAATCAAAACCCAACGAGGCTTTTACGACAAAGCAATCACAGGATTCACAAAAATATTTCAGGGGGCCACCCCATTAAGCTCCCCGCAACAAAGTTGGCCGGCTCCGAGACGGACCCAAGGTTTGCGCCAAAGGCTGTAAACGACTGGGAACCTGAAAGTGTGACTGGGCTTGTCGATACCGCGAAAACACTCCGCAACTCCTAAACAGTACAGGTGCTCCATGCACAATCGTAAATAAAGCAGTAAAGCATGACATAAGTACAAGATAGTAATAAAGCCCCAAACTAGTTTATGGCCCCAAGAAATAAGAAATGAATCAAGCTCTGGCTAAGGGAGATCCATAGGGTCTCCCGATGTGGATAGTGCGAATAATCAAGGAATGGGTATCAAGTACTCAGGGCCTACGGGACACAAGTGGACATGAAAAACCAAATAGCGTATATTGCCCACCAGTGCCTCTTTCATTAGTTATCCTAGCAATTTAATAGTTGTATTTAAAGTCATGATCATCTCCACCATTAAGAATTTCCACCATTAAGCATGTGCCAACCTTCTATCAATGGTGGAACGACAACGACGCGAAGCAACACCTGAGCAAGGAACTATGACTCGCAAGGCCGACTATCTATCAAACAACAGGCAATAAGATGTGTCCAAGGCAATATAGAGGCTGCAAGGAATATAAATGGTGCACGGAAACTAAAGCATCGTAACACGGATAGCAATAGATCAATAGGAGGAAATAAAGACTATAAAAGCAAAATAAGTAGAAAGGGGGAGATTGCTCGCCTGGGAAACACTGTCGGAGATACATATTCGAAGGACTTATCGATACTCGCATCAACTCAATGGCCTAATACATGAAGAAGCAAAGCACTAAAAGAAACACTGGATGCACTATTTAATACTACGGCAAAAGATTCGGGATGATGTATGTATGATGTATGCCATGGCAAAGATGCGGTGCAATTAGGCAATATTAAGCGGAACCGGGGTCTCGGCAATTAATTAGATGGTTCATGTTATTTAGATGCCCCGCAATTTAAATGTTGCATTAATAAGGCAAAACATAGCAACGATTTTCTACACAAATTTAAATGAAGACAATATAAGACTAGAATAACCCGCATATAGCCTCCATATATAATTAATAGATGAATAGCTATTAACCCTCAAACCACAAGATGGTATGAAACATGAATGATTTTATATGTAATAAAATATATGACATAAAAGATAGAGGTAGGGTCAATGTCTCACATATCGGACCGTAACGACGAAGAGCCGGTGTCAGATTATAATTGAATTAGAGGAAGAAGCCGCTTCCAATAAGAAAACCTTATTTTCGGAGTTGAAGTATACTAAATGTCGGGAGTCACGAATGATGGGAGGTAGATCTTGATGGCAATGCAACGAATCACGTATACTGGAAGAAGAGAAAACGGTACCGAAGATCTTGTTAGCATTTAGTCAAACACTTGCAGGGCAGCGAACCCGTACACGAAAAGAAGTAGCGGCCGAGAAGAAATAAACATATGCATAGTTGCAGAACTCACAATCCAAACAGTGTAGAAAGATTTCGAGGTGGCGCGTCTGGTCGCTGGGCTGGTGGCGGTGTTGAGCCACTACAACAGAGGAGACCCGACCCCTCCTGGCCTGGGGATCTAGTGTTGCACGCATGCGGCCATGCGGGCGCGCGGCTCGAGCGACTGTCTTCGAAGGGAATATGGAGGAACAGAGGACCAGGCATCGACCGACGGACGATCTGCAGATGACAAAGCGTTGCAGGTTGTCTCGTGCGCGTGTGTGGCGCTGGGCTCTGTCGAAGGGTTAAGCAGCGCAAGGACCAATCTAGATGGCAGGCAGCAGCGGTACGTGGCGGTGGTGGTTTTCGTGGCGACGAGTCAAGATGATTTGAGGCTGGTCGATTTGATCGATGCGAGCAGGATGCCCATCGATGGGGAGTGAAGCATGGCTTGCTCACATAAACCAAGGAAGAGACAAGGTGTGGTAGAATAAGATTCAAAACCCGATGGGATCTGGTTGCTTCTGGGATGGAGCAAAGGAACAAGCACCCTGCGTGCATGGCGATGAGGACTTAGGAATATAGCAGGATTGCCTAGCTTGGCCACCTGCATGGAATCAAAGATCAAGACAAGGCCAGCTCAACAGTGCATATGGCGGCGAGCACACGCACGGATTGGAGCAGCCAAAGAAATTAAAATTGGCTAGAAAATCAAGGTAGTTTGCCCGTGGTAGTAGAGAAAAATAGAGTGGGGAATCTGCTCAGATTTGGAGGCTAGGATTTGGGAAGGGGAACAAGGAGATTGAGATATTTATATAGTCTAAAGTAGGCTAGATGAGGCTAGTTTTGGTTAAAACTTTAGCCAGTCTTTTGACTTAATTAAATTTTAGCAAAAATAAGAAAAATGTTTGTGATCATACATCTAACCGAAAAATATTATTATTTTTAATTTGTAAATAAGAAAAGACGGGCGATTCTAATTAAACCATTGAGATATTTTACAAAACCAAAAAAGACTTTAGCAAAAATATTGTTAGACGAAATATGCATGATGATGATGCTCAAGTGCAATGTGGCATGATGACATGAGCATGCGGTCATGATGATGCACAAAATAAAAACAACAAGCGATTTTCTAGTAGTGGTTTTAGCGGGGTGGTACATGACCCCGTGCATTTCACGAATACAATTGCTCGAACCATGAGATAGTCGTTCCCCATTCCCTTTATCATTCGATACCTAATTCATCCGAGACTTGATCTTCGGTATCTCCACACCTTAGTTCGATCTCATTACCGATGAACTTATTTTCTCGTTCTCATGTCGTTGCATTCCGTGACCCAGTCACATGCTTGCAAGCTTCATCAATGCGACGTCACCGAGATGGCCACATGTATCTATCCGTTACATGGACTAGACAAATCCTGGTCTTGATACGTACTCCTCTACGCATCCCTTCAGAAAACCTGAGTGGCACATTTTTGATCACCCTGTCACGAGATGATTCTTGATAACCATCTAAGCTTCTTCTGGAATGGTGATTTGCATTACCTCACAGTCAAAGGATCAGGTTGTGAGGTTCTCTGTGTTTTATCATCAATGGTGAACTTTGTAACTAGATCTCATTAAGATATAACGGTCGGATGTTTGTCTATCATGCTATTCAACTAATAACATGACCTCATTGTGAGTTAGCATAAATGCCCATGATCTTGAAACACAGACCATCCTCATGACCAATGAACTAGTTCACTAGAGGCAACTAGAGACACGGTTTGTTTACATACCACACATGTATTAACGTTTCGTATTAACACAGTTATAGCACAGTATGAAACGTATTATGAACATATGGGAGATATATCAAATAATACACTTTATTATTTGCCTCTAGGGCATAACTCCTTCACGGCGCGCCGCCATCATCGCCGCCAAGGTCGCCGCGGCCACGTCCCCCTCCACCTCCACCTCTACCTCTACTTTGGCTCTACCTCCACCAATATCCCCTTCAATCTCCTTCACCAACACCATATCTGATATTAGCCCCTACATACCCGTAACCATAGACCTCGCTGCTCACAACTACTACCATTGGCGTCACCTCTTCGATGTCCACCTCGGGCCATGCAACCTCCGCTCTCACGTCGTCGACGACGCTCTCCCTAAACCTGAAGATCTGCAATGGTCAAGGATGATCTCGCCATTATTCAATGGTTCTACATGCGAGTCTCCACAGAAATCTTCAATCTCGTACACCATGATGATGCCTCCACCGCCAATCTGTGGGCAACCCTTCATCAGCTCTTCCAGGACAACGTCGACACTCGCGCCAACAATCTCCACACCGAGCTTCAGAACACGGTGCAAGGTGATGCCCATCGGCGTCTACTACTAACTCCTTAAGGCGATCACGGATGAACTCCACGAACTCGGTGATCCGATCGACGATTGGCAGCTCATCAATGTCCTCCTCGTCAGCCCCAGCGAGCGGTTCAAGAAACATGCCTTCTTCATCCCTATGATGCATCCGCGCCCCTCCTTCGCCGAGGTTCGCTCGATGCTGCAATGGGATGATTGTGCCCAAACCAACAAGGACTCCTGTCCTTAGGTCTTCACTGTTGCTCCTCGACTGCCTGCACCACCGCCGCCACCGCCACCTACTCCAATGGCTCCTCCTCAACCATCAGGCTGGTGTCTAAGTCCCAACTATAGGGGTCGAAACCCTAAACCGTCGTAGTTTCGTATGGCGCCTGCTCCTCCTCCGCCCTCGGCTCTGGCTCCACCGTCTACACCACCGACCGCATCACCGCCGCCCTCGGCTGGCATCCTTCTCCTGATCTGTGGACCGGGCTAGTCCAGGCATGGCCTATGCCCTGGTCTACCCCGCCGCCCTATGGTGCCCCGCCTGCCTACACTGGTGGCTGCCAGCCTGGTGCCCGCCCTCACACCGGCGCTCCCGTCCACGCGCCACAACAGCCGACGGCCGCGTACCACGCCACCCCTACCTACGCGCCAACAATCTACAATGTTGCTCCTTATGTTTCATATGGCGCTACAACCTCACCCTACATGCCACAGTACAATATGTCGTAGTAAAATGATGGTGGCTCTATCTATACGCCGATGCCGCCACACCCGCCAGCTCCCATGTCTACACCGGCCTCTACTTCGACTCCGAGCTGGGACCAAGCTACTTTTCTACAAGGCATGAACAACTTTGCTGCAGAAGGAAACTCAGGTATGGATTGGATTTTCGATTCTGGTGCTTCTAGTCATATGTTTGTATCGAGTAATTTGTTGTCTTCTTGCACACCGTCGCCTTTTCCATCTATTACTCTCGGTGATGGATCATCTATTCCAATTTACTGTGTCGGTCAAGCCCAAATCCAATCCCAAATCAAACCTTTGCTTCTTCGTGGTGTTCTTGTAGCTCATGCACTAATTAAAATTTTGTTTTTGTTCGCCAATTCACTAATGACAATCACGTTTCTGTCAAATTTGACCCCTTTGGTTTGTTTGTGAAGGATTACCGGGCCAAGGCCGAGATCGCTCTGTCCAATAGCTCTGGTGATTTGTATTCCCTCCATGGTGTTCCGGTCGCTGCCCCTCCATCGTCTATGGTGGCCTCTGTTGATCTGTGGCACCAACGTCTCGGCCATCCTAATAATAATGTGTTATCTACTCTTCTCAGTGAATTTTCAATACCTTATAATAGAGATTCTCATAATTATTTTATTTGTCAGTCATGTCAATTAGGCAAACATGTTCGTCTCCCCTTTAGCTCTTCTCTATCCTCTAGTATTTTTCCTTTTGAGTTACTTCATTGTGATCTATGGACGTCACCAATAGAAAGTGTTTCTGGTTTTAAGTATTATCTTGTTAATCTTGATGATTTTACACACTATGTTTGGACCTTTCCATTACGCAACAAATCCGACATTCACAATATTTTTCTTAATTTTCAGCGCTATGTCTCGGTCCACTTTTTTCCTTCATATAAGATTCATTCAATGCTATAATGGTCGTGAATTTGACAACTTTAAAAAACAAAATTTATTTCTCTAATATGGAATTCTTCTGCGTTTTTCCTGTCCCTATACCTCCCCTCAAAACGGCAAGGCCAAGCGTTATTTTCGCACTCTTAATGACATCACTCGCACCCTTCTTATTCAATCTTCTATGCCTCCGAAGTTCTGGGCTGAAGCTCTCCACACGGCCACATATCTACTTAACATTCGACCTTCTAAAGTTAATCCTCAAACCACACCCTACTTCTCTTTATTTCTTTCTCACCCAAACTACTCCGACGTTAGTGTCTTCGGCTGTCTTTGTTTTCCTAACTCCTGCTCTACTTCTCCTAACAAACTTTCACCCCTTTCTATCCCGTGCGTCCATCTAGGTTTTTCCGACGAACACAAAGGCTATCGTTGTCTAGATCTTATTAGTGGTCGTGTCCATGTGTCTCGTCATGTAACTTTTGCTGAAAATGTTTTTCCCTTTTCTCAGCGTCAATCTCTCGATCCTAAAACATCTGCACCATCTACTAGTCCCCCTCGTCCAAATAATTTTCCCTTCTTTCATCGACCACCTCCTACCGTCGCTCCTGCCGCGGCAGAAAAAATGCCTGAATTCTCTGCCACGGCAGGCGATCCCGCCACGCCTTCTCCTGCTGCCATCTCTGCCGTGGCTGCAGAAACTCCCGAAAACTCTGCCATGGCAGACTTGCTGCCGCCGTCGTCTGAATCGTCGACTCTCGCGTCTGCTTCTTCCGCTGCGTCGGGCGCGTCTTCCACATCATCGTCCCACCTCCTCATGCTATTATCGTCTCAGCTCCCACTAATGATCATACCATGCGCACATGTGGCAAATCCGGTTTTCATTTACCCGCTAAAGATCGTCTAAATCTCAATGCATCTCTGTCTTCTTCCTCTATTCCCAAATCTTACAAATCAGCTCTCCTAGATCCTAATTGGGCCGCAGCCATGAAAGATGAATATGATGCTCTCATTCAAAATAATACATGGCAATTAGTTCCTCGTCCATCAAACACTAATATAGTTTCCGGCAAATGGGTTTTTCAACACAAATTTAATTCTGATGGAAGTCTTGCACGTTATAAAGTTCGATGGGTATGTCGTGGTTACTCTTAGCAACATGACATCGATTATGATGAGACTTTCTCTCCAGCACTATTCATACTATTCTTAGCATCGCTGTTTCTTCTTTTTGGCCCATCCATCAACTCGATGTCAAAAACACTTTTTTCCATGGCTCTCTTCAAGAAACAGTTTATTGTCAACAACCTCTTGGCTTCGAAAATTCCTCTTATCCTAATCATGTTTGTCTTCTTCAAAATCTCTATGGTCTAAAACAAGCACCACAGGATTGGTTTCAACGTTTTTATACTTATGCTCAAACAATTGGCTTTACTCCTTCTCGTTCTAACACTTCTCTCTTCACCTTTCATCATAATACCAACACCTCTTATCTACTTCTCTATGTTGATGATATTATTCTCACAGCTTCCTCACAACACTTTTTAGATAATATTATCTCTCTTCTTCACAAAGAATTTTCTATGTCCGATCTAGGTCTTCTTCATCACTTCTTAGGTATTGTTGTCATCCGTGACTCATCTGGTCTTTTATTATTTCAACGTCAGTACACCCTAGATCTTCTTTCTCGTGCTGGTATGCATGATTATCAACCGTCTCGTACTCCTGCTGATACAGGTCCAAAACTTTCTGCCGATGGTGATACCTTTTCTAATCCTTCTCTTTATCGTAGTCTTACCAGCGCCCTCCAATATCTTACTCTTACTCATCCTGAAATTTCTTTTTCTGTCCAACAAGCTTGACTTTACATGCATGATCCTCGTGTTCCTCACTTCAACTATGTCAAACGTATACTTCGGTATCTCAAAGGCACATTAGATTTAGGTCTTCATATAAACAAATCCTCACCTACCTCGTTGATAGCTTACTCGGATGCAGACTGGGCTGGTTGCCCCGATACTCGACGGTCCACATCCGGATTTTAAGTTTTTCTTGGTAACAATTTGGTTTCTTGGTCTTCAAAAAGGCAGGTTACGTTTTTTTTGCTCGTTAACCGAAGCTGAGTATCGCATTGTGGCTCATGAGGTTGCTGATACGGTTTGGTTGCGTCAGTTGCAGTCGGAGCTGCATCGCCCTATTGAGAAAGCTACTATTGTTTACTATGATAATATTTCAGATGTTTACATGTCAGGAAATCCGGTTTAACACCGTCGTACCAAGCATATAGAGATCGACATTCATTTTGTTCGAGAGAAGGTGGCTCTCGGTCAAGTTCATGTTCTACATGTGCCTACCTCAGCTCAGTTCGCTGATATCTTTACTGAAGGCCTGGCGAATACTCTGTTTCAAGACATTCATTTCAGTCTCAATGTCATCGAGCCTACCTGTAACATCCTAGTATTAGAGCTTAGAATAAGCTGGGATGAGGTGTGTGCATTGCATTCATGCATAGAAAATCCGGATAATTTTCGTGCTTTTAAATACAACTTGTACCAAAGAGATTGAAGCTTCTATTAACTTGGTGGGACTGTAGTAGATCATCAAGTTGACTATGATAAGTTTCAATATGACCTTTGCTAAAACCTCATATTTGGGTAATATAATTTGATCCAAGGGTAGATCAAATGTAATAAGTCACACCACTACTTAATAAGGAGTACTAGATCTTTTTGAGATCATTACATGGTATTCTATACAATAACTCAAGGATGAATACTTAATATTCCAAAGATTATATCAAGGTATTATCTACCACAAACCTTGAATACCAAGTCAAGTATATAACCCAAGAGAAAGAAACTCAATAACTAAATCTTGAAACACATGTTTTCCATAGATATTCCTACCATGGATATCATGGTAGTTCTTAAATCTGAACTTTTATCACAAAAGTAGTAGAATGGAAACAAGCCAAAACCATTCATCTCATATCTTTGTTGCCATATTAGTAAGTGACATATCTATTTAACCAAGTCCTAGTGTCAATTGATAATCACTATAGAGTGATTAACTCTTGACCTAGAACTTATTGACTTTTAGTTTTGACCTATTATATTGACTTTGCAAAGACCTTAAGTAGGGTAATAAGAAAAAATAACTACTTATGATAGAGTGTGCCATCATGAATGGAATGATATCCTTAGTGGTGATCAAACCATTTGATGTTGGAGGAGATAACTCACTCATGAGTTAACTAGAAGAAGCATCAACACCCCAAGAAGTAAATAGTAATTATGAAGCTTTGAGAAAGCTAGTAGTATTAGTACATCAAATGGTAATCCTGTTAAGCCAAGTAGATATAAATATGGAGTAAGTTTCCTTAACATGATAATCCTATAGAGAGATTATTACAAGCCTGCTACTTAATTGAGTATAGATCCTGATCAGACAATTAAAAGCCTAACCTTTGTATGATCAAAGGATGGTGGTCATTATTCTCAAGGCTCTTAAGGATAGATGACCAGTTGATGAAGAAGTATTGTCAGTATACCAAATTAGGCTAAACCTTAGTAAGCTGCATCATCTATCTTGAGCATGAGGAGTCAAGCTAGAGTATGATGAAGTATATAACATGAGTTGTATGGAGTAGTTAGAAGCATCGTGTTTTAACCAAACTAATACAAAACCAAACTTGTATTATGGGAGTAGTACCATATCTCTTCTAGAGGATCAATATCACATTTGATATAGAGTAGATTGTAATATTGCCAGCCTTAGAATTAGATAAAGGGATAATAGACTAGGAGCAGAATGAAGGAATGTTATAGAAGGGACATGACCATGTCGTCAAAGGAGGATGGCTATAATAGAGCAGATGAGTAGATCAATTAGACAAAAGAGATCTTAGTGAAGCAGATGAGAGATTTAAACATAGTATATTTAGGAAAGGAATTCCTTAACTAGAACCCAAACTTAGTGAAGTGTTGGGGCTAGGAATTCTGGAGTATCTTTAATCAATATCACAGTATGAGGCTGTCTCAATATCCCACTCTGGGTTGAGACATCAACTATAATTACCTAGTTATACACTAATCTTTAACTTTTAATTCCTAGGGATTATAATATTCTTGGGTGAATAAGTCGGTTCCATATCTAAAAAATTGAAACATTTGATTAAGGTTAGAGGTAATTAGTATTTACTTAATTTTTTAAAAAGAATTAGTTATTATTATTGTTTGAATATATTCCATTTATAAAACGATAAAGGAAATTGATAACAATATAAGAGTGTAACTCAAATAGTACTTCTTATTTCTTTCCTTTATTCCACAAGTATTAAATAAATACAAATCTATTTGAGGTAAAAATATATATTACAGAGACAATCTCAAAGAAATAAAAAATTTATTGAATAATGAATATATATTACATTGATCTGAACAAGAATTAGTAATAACATATTACAAAAGAAATTAAAAGAAAACCCTAAACTAATCCTAAACTACTTCTTCTGATCACCTTGTCTTGTACCTGCAAATAAGATAGAAATAGAAATAAAACAAAGAGGGGGTTAGTGTTAGATTGCTCTTAGTTTTAAACAGAGTAGTGCACTGTTTTCCAATCCTCATTGAGCAAGTTAAGTTAAAGAAGGGACAAAAACCCTCAAGTGTAGAATCTATTCTGTTAAGCAATAAAAGCCTCAAAACAACATCACAGGCTAAAGGGGCAAGTTTCACCAGGAGAGGTAATAGTAAAAGGATGGGGGAGTTTAAACTATATTTACTTGATCTCATCCATAGACAAAGCAAAAAGTGAAGCAGCTCACACACCTAAATGCATGCATTGAGGTGTCAACAACAGAGAGCAAAGAGACAGTTTAAATCATAGTAGTATAGAGCAAAGCAAAGCTTCGTTATTCACTTCATAGAGAGCCAACCACAGTATGTCACCAGCACAACCAAGAACAACACCAGATCTTCAAACCATAGCACTAGATCAAGACACTTTCCACCATAGAAAACCTAGGAAATCACCAGCAAAGATGGTGACTTGAGAAGGGAGGTAAACTAGGTGGACAACAAGGTCACTCAGGAGCAACAACACCAGGAGGAGCAAGACAATATCAAGAGGAAGCCAAAGCAAATACAAGGCTACCTAGGTATATCCCAACATTTTGATCTAATCATTTTCCATCTTACACATTCATTTTATTGCAAGCACATGATAAGTGGACATATTAGACAACAAATAATAAACAGCCAGATAAAGCATGTGTTCTTGCACAGGCAGGGTCTCAGACTAGCATCATTGACCTATGATCTAGTTTTAACTAGATAGATGCACATCACAGCTGCTGGTACATGGCACATTCCCAGAAGGGTAGCACCTCTGTACCTAGCAGGTTCATGTTTGCTTGAATTCAAGCTAAAGCATATTCTCTTTCACAAAAATAATCATCTTCCTAAATGATTTAGGAATCATATATAGACACTTATTTCAGAAAGAATAGTAGAGATCAACACTGTCTATCATTAGGCCACACTATACAGAAACCACTAAGTTTAAACATTTTCCTATAAGCATATAGGAATCGACTCTTTATAAATCATCTCTTTATAAATCATCTTCTTATTAATCACAGAGCAGGGAATAGCAATATTAACTTTAGATTTACACAGTAACAAGAGTAAATCCTGATACTGAACACATTAGTGTTCCACAAGTAAACAATTAACCAAGCATGAAAACAGAGAGCATCCCAATTTAACTCCATAGGAGTTAATCCACAACCACAACAACTTAGGCATCCACATTAATCTAATCATGCTTTCACATAGAATTTTATGACAGAGAACAGGATAACAAAAGCAGGTTAAGTAGAGTGATCTCTGATAGAGAACAGAGTAACCAACATGCTCAACAGAAAGTGACACTACACTATAGTAGATCAACATCCAAGGATTAACATAGGCAAGATTAACCCTAGAGCTATGCTAAATCACCACTGTAGGGGGTATGAACCCTAGGAATTTAGGGATGAACCCTAAATGGGGAAATCCATCACAAGTGACCACATGGCATGGAATAGAGGCGAGGTAGAGCATAGAGAGGATATTAGAGCACTTACTCGAGGTCCTCGTAAGGTGATCGAAGAGGAAGCGGAGAGGAGGCCGGAGACAGAGAGGTGGCGGCACAAGGAGCACCCCTAGGGGGCGCTGCAACCCGCGCCTGCACACGGTAGTGGTAGCCATGGAAGAGCGACGCCACCAGCACCACATTGTCGTTAGGGGAGCGCCAAAGCATGGCGGACCCCAAACCCTAGCCACAAGGTGGGGGTCAGCACGGCCAGCTGAGAGCGCTAGTGCCAGATCACGTAGGACAGCGTTGGGCGGCGGCATCATCCGCATCGTCTTGCACCGCGGCAACAGACACAACAGCCTGGGACGGCCAGAATCAATCACGGCGGCGGCGACATCGAGCGTCTAGAGAGGGCGACGTGCGAGAGAGAAGGGAGAGGAGAGCGAGCGAGTGAATGGTACTAGGCCGGGTGTGGGTAGCCTAGTACGAGCAAGGGCATTTTACCTAGCCCTAGCGGGTTAGGTCGGGTCGGGCAAGCCTAGTGGGCCAGGCCCGTGTTTAAAAAAAAGGACTTATATAAAATACTTAATTACAAATATATCCCTAAAATAAATTAGGTTTAAGAAAAAAGTCCTAAAAAATACAAATAATATATCTATGAAATCACAAAAATAACCTCTATCCAATAAAAATAATAAACAGTAATTTTAAGCAATTAAATTGATCTATTATTATAATGGTATCTATTTCTTCTGGAATTTTATAAAAATATACAAAATACTTAAAATTGAGTAAAATTCATTTTTAAGAATCTAAAAGGAAGTACTATTATAGAAAATACTAGTTTATATTTTTAAAAGTAAATCAAGTGTGTTAAGAATAAAGTTTTATTTCCTTAAAGGAATTTTAATTAAATATTTAAGAGAGTTAAAAATTAAATAAATTCATTTTTAAACTCTTAGAATAATACTAATTATTATAAAAATGCTAAATATCAAAATAATAGGAATTTAATAATTCCTAAGTAATGATTTTCTTTTATTAATTAAAAGAAATTTAAAACCTTTATAAGGTGGGTAAAACATGCAAAGAAGAAAGAAAACAAATCATGGCATGACATTACTATGCATTGCATATTGCTTCTTTAAATATTGTCCTTACCGGGCAATAATGATTTTCTGTAGAAACCAGAGCTCAAGGTCAAGTAGAAGTATCCGACTTTACTTCCTTGCAGTCACAAGGCAAGTTCACAACATTCTTATGTCCTTTTATTATTTTCTATCAAATGCTTGTAACTCAAATGTTGTCATCACCTGCATTTAAAAAAGGTCCGAAAACACTATTTTCATAATAATATGATTATGGATTATTTACCTAGAGGTAATAATCTACTGATACAGTTCAAGTGGTAAAGGAACATAATATCTAGGACTTAACAACCAATGTCGCCAGTGATTCTAGCGCCGTATATTACATGTTAACCATGAGATTTGGAATGGGACAGAGAAATCAGTTGGATCTTCTTCCTTTCGCATGCACGGATGACCTTATCGTGAGGCTGTAGCTTCCTTGCGGGGACTCAACAGATGGGTGGGACTCCTAGTTCCCCATGATATTGGTGTCTAGACTTTCCGTGAGGGGCTATCGGAGGTATATCTGCCTATATGGGGGTTGCTAGGGACATGATCTGCTCACTGGAGTCTCCAAGGGGTTGCCAGGGTTATATCTGCCTATATGGGGGTTCGTGGAGGTATATCTGCTTGGGGAGGTCGTGTCTTCATGCGGGGTCGTGGAGAGGGGCAGTGATTGGCTTGGATCATCTACTCAGCCCCACACCAAAGGAAGTGTGGATGGGAAAGATCGCTCGGTTGTGCAAGAAGGATTTGGTCTCTCATGGGTAAAGCAACGCACCTCTGCAGAGTGTAAGAACTGTGACATGTTACTCCCTGTTCCGGAAAGGAGCTACGAACGCGGGAGGAAAGGAACCCCACGAAGGTTCTAGTCAACCTGTGAAGGCTGTCGGACATAGTTTTCAGAATAAAAGCAACCTTTGAAGAAATGTTTATGAAACCCTACATTGCCTACGACCTATGGTCTGAGGATGTAGAGATAGTGCATCATACACTTCTTTTTAGTGAACGTGCTGAGTACACTCGTACTCTAACGTATCTTCTTAACCCTTGCTAGATTGTAAGCCGTTGAAGACGACGTCAACATCAATTTCTGCTCAAGAAACCATCATCGGCAGCTCAAGTTCTTCAATGAGTCAATGAAGTCAACGTATACAACAACTGAAGTGAACACAAAGTTCTTAAGTAGATAGGAGTAGATTCTCTAGCCATGAAACCTACTTATGTAGAGCCTTGCAATAGCAGCAATGGCAAGCCAAATAGTTTAGATACTAAACCTTATTAGCTAGATAGCTCTGAGTTTTATTTCTGGTTCTTCTTTGTAAGAAGTTTCCGTCTTTCTCTTTAACCTAGAGTGTTCTCTGGATCTTTTGTAAAGAGTCGAGTTGTAATCTATAGTCGTGTCTTGGACCTGTTGTGTTTCTGTTGTACCACTCTGAGGGATGTAATACTAGTGAAGGGTGTCTCATTGGTGTTATGTCAACGACTATAGTGTACTACATCATGCAGTGGTATGCTGGGTCACCGCACTACCGTTGACACTACAGAGGATGTTAGAATACAACTCTTGTTAGGTTTAAGAGTCCTAGTCGGTATGTTAAAGGGCTAGGCCGGTGCACCTAGAACCTCATATATACCTCTTGTAATTGCCACAATATTGTTATCGATTATTATTCTATACAATTCTACAACCATGCTGTCCCACGAGCGCTGTACCGCCTCGTGGAAGAGGGGGTCGTCGTCGCGGAGAGCTCGTTGTCGATGTCGTCCGGCGTGAGCTCAACGATGTACACCATGGGTTGTGGCTCCACCACGGGTTCCAGTGAGGCGACACGTCGAGGCATAGAAGGCGGAGCTCGTGCAGCCACGTGCGAGTTGTTGGCCTCGAGGTAGTGCCAGCCACGGGCGAGCCCCATCCTAGCCCACTGATGGCTCTGAGTATGGCGCCCAGAAAAATGCTGGAGCAATGATGATGTAGAGCTCGTTGGGAACCCTAAGAGGAAGGTATGATGAGCACAACAACAAGTTTCCCTCAGTTATGAAACCAAGGTTTAATTGAACCAGTAGGAGCAAGGAAACACCCCAAAGGTGTTACTAGCTGAGCTTTGGCAAGACGCACTACCGGTGCTAGTAGCAACGTGGAGATCTGCACAACACAACCATAGAACTTTGTCCCCAATTTGCGATGAGGTTGTCAATCTCACCGTGTTTTGCGGAAAACAAAGGATTAAACGTATTGAATGGAAAGAAGTAAAAGTTTGCAGAAAGTAAACACAAAGGAGTAAAAGATTGTAGATTGAATGTAAAAGACAAGGACCGGGATCCATAGTTCACTAGAGGTGGCTCTCCTTAAGATAGATAACATGATGGGTGAACAAATTACAGCGGGGCAATTGACAAACATCGAGAAAGCAATACATGCATATACTAATCATCTTGACTCCTTTGAGACTTGATTGGGCATTACAACATTATACATAGACCGCCATCCAACTACATCTATGACTAATAATCCACCTTCAGGTTATCATCCAAACCCCCTCCAGTATTAAGTTGCAAGCAACAGATTATTGCTTTACAAACTGCGTGTAAAGTAAACAATACGATTGTTCTATGAACAAAGGATTGTTGTTTTCTCCCTAGTAGCAACATCACATCTAGTACCTTAGAGATTTCTGTCACTTCCCTAGATTACCAGAGGCATGAACCCACTATCGAGCATAAATACTAACTCTTGGAGTTGCTAGCATCTACTTGTCCAAGATAGCTACTAACAACGGAAAACATGCAAGATCACATATAACAAAGACATGATAGAATCAATAATCAATCTGAAATAGCATCTCAATATCCATCGGATCCCCGCAAACACAACATGTAGAATTACAAATAGATGATCTTGATCATGAACGGAGCTCACAAGATCATGAAAGCACAAAGGAGGAGAACCAGCCATCTAGCTACTACATGGATCCGAAGTCCAAGGATGAACTACTCACGCATCACACCGGAGGCTTGCATGGTGATGAAGAAGGCCACCAGGGTGAATTCCCCTCTCCAGCAGGGTGCCGGGAAGAGCTTCAGATCCCTCCCGATCTAGGGATGGAGATGACGGCGGCTACAGACTCTTTCATGGATTTTTGATCGGGTACTTAGGGTTTTCGTCCCGAGGGCATCTTATAGGCGAAAGGGGAGGCCGAGGGGGTTCCAGGGGCCACCACACCACCCCCTGGCACGGGCCCAGCCTGGCCGCGTGGCCAGGTGGTGTGGACGGCCTCTGGCCCCTCTCTGAATCGTATTCTAGCATCTGATGACTTCTGGAAAATAGGCACTTTGGCTTTTGTCCCGTCCAATTCTGAGAATATTCATTTTCTGACTTTCCTGGAACCAAAAACAACAGAAAACAGGCAGCTGGCACTGTGGCTCTTGTTAATAGGTTTGTCCAAGAAATCATATGAAACGTACTCCAAAGTAAGAACAAAACACAAGAAAGTGAATAAAACCAAGCATGGAACATCAAAAATTATAGATACATTTGCAATGTATCAACATCCCCAAGCTTAACTCCTGCTTGTCCTCAAGTAGGTAAGTGATAAAAAGAAAGAATAATTTTTGAGTTGACATGCACCATCAAAGTATAAGTTAGAAATATCATGTCCCTTGTATACGAGGGCCGCTCCTCATGCTACTCAAGTTTGGTCACCAGTAAGTTCTTGTCATCGTAAGTACATGTGTAGCATTGAGAACCGCCAACGGGGTACCCCTTGCCCGATGATACGGAATAATCTCCATATCAAAATGTCAAGGCAAGTAGACAACGAGCATCTCGGCATTCTTCTTATTTACCATGGGAATATGGTGCTTTTTTCTCTCTTTCCTCTTTTCATAATCTCTTTTTTTCTCTTTTGTTTTTTTCTTCAATATAGGACTCTTTTTTATAAGAAGAATGCTTCATAGACAGCTCATTATGGTTACGCTGCAGGTTTCCACCATGTCAGCATGGATTAGACCAGCGGCCCATGCGTTTCTCTAACACATATACATAACTCCATGGACTTACAAGCTTCCCTTTCATTTCACACCGACGACATCCATATACAAAATAGCATGATATCAACTAGGTACAAGTACCAAGTGCAATGTTGAAAGCGTTCCCCATAAAATCATGGTTCTGCTAATTCCCAACAAATAAGAGCAAGCATATACAACATAGACGACACAATGGTTCAAGTTTATTAAGGGCAAGAAAAGTAAAGTGTGCCATCAAGTTCGTGAGAGCTTTAATCACTAGTTTTCTCATAACAAGTTTAATTTGGAAGGTAAACAAAAGAATGAATGTACTTGGAATAGCATAAGCTAGTAGGTAGGTATGGTGGACTCTTTGTAATAACTTGGTTTAGGGAGTTGGATGCATGAGTGGAACTCATACTTGGTTGTGGAGGCTAGCAAAAGACCGGGAGCGACAAACTAAGAGAGCAATAATGGCCATAATCATGCAGAGCGACAAAACATCATTGATCAAAGCATAAAGTGATACTATAAGTTTAAAACTAAAGGATCATAAAGGCTATGGTTACTTGAGATAGTCATAACATGGTGTGAGCATGCGCCAAGTCAACCCAAATAAAGCATCAAAGGAGAATACCACTATACTATGATTTAATATGCTAAAACAACGCATGATTCATACAAGGCACATTAAGCAATCTCAATTGTTTATAACAAGTCATGCTACAAAAAAGAATACTAAGCATAAAGCCAAAACAATATCAAGCATGGCATGACAAAGCATAGGCCACAGTCAAAAACGAGCTCTTTTTACCACATAAGCACGAACTTTCCTGCTCTTTTCCAACCAAGCCAAACTATTTGCAAACCAATGAATGAAAGAGGGGGTCCAACCAATTTATTCAGAAAACTAAGCAAACCAAAGCAAACGAAAAACCAAAACAAAAACAAAAAAGAAGACGCTCCAAGAAAAACACAATTGTACATGAAACAATAAAAATGAAGCGTTTGGAAGAAACCTGGGATTTTTATTGATGAAGAAGGGGATGCCTTGGGCATCCCCAAGCTTTGACGCTTGTACTTCTTGGATATTTCTTGGGGTCACACGCGTGGCATCCCCAAGCTTGAACTTTAGTCCATCCTTCATCTCATTACTCATTCCTTCCTTACACCTGAAATTTTTTCTTCATACAAAACTTCACACAATCTTTATTAGCAACATTAGTGCACCCAAGATAAAAGGTCTTAAGGTTCAGTTCCAACACCAAATAAACTTCCATTAGAACACTAGCTACTGTAGCATTTCCCTCAAAAAGCTCAATTCCCCAAAAGAACTCAAAGAGGAACCAACAAGAAGCAAGTGCAGAAAATGGCAGAAATTTGTCAAAACAGACCAGCAGGTAAAGACGATTTTTTTTGAAGACCTTCTGTTGCTCAAATAAAAAAGTGTTGAACTAACGAAAGTTAGATAACAACCTAGGGCAGAAGCACAAAAATTCACGTCTCAAAAGGACGTTCAGAGATTTTACACGAAATTTTACGGTGAAGCACAAAAATCTGTTTCGGGACAGCAACTTTCCCAATCATTACTTCTCTCTCATTAGAGGTTACTCTTGGCACAAAAAGCAAATGAAAAGGATAAGGAGAGGTTATTATAGAGGTAATAACTTCCAAGACTCATCTAAAACTTTTGGGTTATCTCATAATAAGTACTTTTCTTTAACGCCTTTAAGTTAGGCATAAGAAGCAAGAAAGAATCAAGTGTTCTCAAATGAAGAAGCATTAAGATCAATACTAGAAATATTTTCAACAAGGCAAGGTATATCATCCAAATAAGTTCTAGAGGATCCTCTCTCAATGCTCTTAGGTTCACTATTCTCATCAAAAGGGTTTGCAGGAACAATCCAATCAAGATTCTTTTCTATGGCATCATGTATTGCTACTAGTTTAATGGGTATTGGTACATTAGGTTCCGCCCCCTTAGGTTCGGTTTTGTTCATCTTTTCTCGTGTACCAATAACATCTACACATGAGCCTAGTATATTGAAACGTTCAAAGACTTTCCTAGCTTCCTTGGCAACATCATAGAACTCCTTAAACAAAGTTTCTAGAATAAAATCCCTCTTTTCAGGGTCCTCAATTTATTTAAGCTTAAGAAACATTACTTGCATTAAGGGGTTGAGGTTAACAAACCTAGCTTCTAACATGTGAATTAAAGAAGCTGCAACAATCTCATAGTTTGGAGCAAGTTCTGCAAGAGATCTATCCTCAGTATCTTCATGTTTGCTAACATGATTGAAGAATTCTTCAATATTATCTTTCCCAATTATAGAACCACTACCAATTGAAAGGTCTTTCAGGGTGAAAGTAGGGATCAACATGGTGAGCTAAGGAAGAGGTGACAACTAAAGGAGACTTAATTTTTTTGTGTTTTTGGTAAAGAAAGCAAACTAGTAAAACTAATTTTTTTGTGTTTTTGATAACAAAACAAGCAAACAAAGCAAAACAAAAATAACAAAGTAAAGAGATTCGTTATGAGAGACTCCCCTTGTGAAGATGTCCTTGACTCCCCGACAACGGCGCCAAAAAATGCTGGTGCGGTGTTGTCGTGGGAGTTTTTTCTTCTTCGTTCCCCGGCAACGGCACCAGAAAAATGCTTGATGGCTCTGAGTATGACGCCCAGAAAAATGCTGGAGCACTGATGATGTAGAGCTCGTTGGGAACCCCAAGAGGAAGGTATGATGAGCACAACAACTAGTTTCCCTCAGTTATGAAACCAAGGTTTAATAGAACCAGTAGGAGCAAGGAAACACCCCAAAGGTGTTACTAGCTGAGCTTTGGTAGGGCGCACTACCAGTGCTAGTAGCAACGTGGAGACCTGCACAACACAACCACAAAACTTTGTCCCCAACTTGCGATGAGGTTGTCAATCTCACCGTGTTTTGCGGAAAACAAAGGATTAAACGTATCGAATGGAAAGAAGTGAAAGTTTGCAGAAAGTAAACACAAAGCAGTAAAAGATTGTAGATTGAATGTAAAAGACAAGGACCGGGATCCATAGTTCACTAGAGGTGGCTCTCCTTAAGATAGATAACATGCTGGGTGAACAAATTACAGCGGGGCAATTGACAAACATCGAGAAAGCAATACATGCATATACTAATCATCTTGACTCCTTTGAGACTTGATTGGGCATTACAACATTATACATAGACCGCCATCCAACTGCATTTATGACTAATAATCGATCTCCAGGTTATCATCTGACCCCCCTCCAGTATTAAGTTTCAAGCAACAGATTATTGCTTTACAAACTGCGTGTAAAGTAAACAATACGATTGTTCTATGAACAGATGATTGTTGTTTTCTCCCTAGTAGCAACATCACATCTAGTACCTTAGAGATTTCTGTCACTTCCCTAGATTACCAGAGGCATGAACCCACTATCGAGCATAAATACTAACTCTTGGAGTTTCTAGCATCTACTTGGCCAAGATAGCTACTAACAACAGAAAGCATGCAAGATCACAAATAAAAAAAGACATGATAGAATCAACAATCAATCTGAAATAGCATCTCAATATCCATCGGATCCCCGCAAACACAACATGCAGAATTACAAATAGATGATCTTGATCATGAACAGAGCTCACAAGATCTAAACATGAAAGCACAAAGGAGGAGAACCAGCCATCTAGCTACTACATGGATCCGTAGTCCAAGGATGAACTACTCATGCATCACACCGGAGGCTTGCATGGTGAAAAAGAAGGCCTCCAGGGTGAATTCCCCTCTCTGGCAGGGTGCCGGGAAGAGCTTCAGATCCCTCTCGATCTAGGGATGGAGGTGACGGCGGCTACAAACTCTTTCGTGCATTTTTGATTGGGCACTTAGGGTTTTCATCCCGAGGGCATCTTATAGGCGGAAGGGGAGGCCGAGGGGGTGCCAGGGGCCACCACACCACCCCTGGAGCGGGCCCAGCCTGGCCGTGCGGCTAGGTGGTGTGGCCGACCTCTGACCCCTCTCCGTCTCGTATTCTGGAATTTGATGACTTTCGGAAAAATAGGCACTTTGGCTTTTGTCCCGTCCAATTCCGAGAATATTCATTTTCTGACTTTCCTGGAACCAAAAACAGCAGAAAACAGGCAGCTGGCACTGTGGCTCTTGTTAATAGGTTAGTCCAAGAAATCATATGAAAAGTACTCCAAAGTTGGAACAAAACACAAGAAAGTGGAATAAAACCAAGCATGGAACATCAAAAATTATAGATACATTTGCAATGTATCACCCACACTGGAGATTGGTGGCGGCGATGTGGAAGTGGTGGCAGGAATCGGCGAGGCGGAGCCGCCGGCTAAGGTTTGCTGCGCGATGAAAAAGGAGAAGTGTGTATGTAGTGACTGCAAATCGCCCCCTCCAACCCGCAGATATAGAGATCACGGGGTCGATTTGCGGGAAGCCGCATAAATTTTGCATGCTAGGCTCGTGTCCTGATTATTTGTTGCTGCAAAAATACACGGGAGATGGTATAGACGTATTTTAGTGCTAACTAGATCATGATGGCGCGCGTTGCCGCGCCTGTCTATTTTAGATTCAAATATACATTTATAGAAATATGTGGATAAATATTATACAATTTACTATTGTTAAGGTATTGTTAAATATGATTCATTGAAGGTAATTATTCAATAAACAAGGATGTAGTTGCTCTAGCCTTTATCTTATTTATTTTGTTATAGTTTAGAAAAAGGAAAAAATACGTTAAATTGTCTAAGACAAATATAAATAAGTGAAATGGTCAATTGCTTTGTGTTCAGCTCAAAATTCTTGAAAAACTAACAATGTATTTTCTCCAATGTCCTCCTTGAGAGTATTGGCATGTTGGAGATCATATTTTATATGTGAGACGACATCTTTGACAGAGGCTCCATGAACATGGGGGATGAGGACAAAAAAAACTTGAACGAGGCTGCAATCTCCTTCATGGCACCGAAGAAGTCCTGGGTCACCAGACCTATGTCCATCATATCATTTGCAGTGGTACTAGTACCATTCTTAGGAATGCCAAGAGGATGTTCAATCCTGAAGCAAAATATAGCATGTTTTGACAATCTCTTATAAAAGAAGTGGAACATCATATGGAATATGGCAGAAATATGGCAATTTCTACCTATGTGGATTTTTTGTCGTATGGACATGTATACCTTGTGTTGCTAAATATCATGCATGGTACATAAACATCAGCCTCCCGTGAAAGAATATTTAAGTGGCATGCATAGTCCCAATTGTAATGTCCTGCAACACTAATTTTTTGGAAAGCATACATGAGAGCAAAATAAAAATAATTGTAATGATATTAATACTTAGAAACTGTGTTTAATATAAACAATCGGAGACATTAAATAGATGAGGTGTAAATATAAAGAACAAGTACAGCTATAGAGTTTGTACAATTTCCGAGCACGTCTGTAATAGGTCGGTGGCAGAGATGTACCTGATCTGATCACTGATGAAAAGATGCATTGTTTCTATCTGTGACCATACAAATAAAAGTAGGCGGAGGCACAACTTTGCTAGCTCTTTTATTGAAAACAGACGATACAACTTTCTGCAACAAAATGAACTTCATTTTTCATATATGCGAGTTTCCACCAAAACAGAATACATAGGTGCATGAAATATATACAGGTGACGTGGGAGAAAAATCAATAGGGCAGCTGCACGATGTTGTGGCCGTAAATGAGGTAAAAAATAGGAAGTTGTAACTGGGGATTTGGACTGACCAGTTACAGGGGATTGAAACGACGTCTGCGCCGGCGAAAGCTTCAGATGCCAATATTCATGCCGCTCAGCGCAAGCGGCAAGAGCAGGTATGAGCGCGGATGACCAAGATTACAAAATCATTACGTCATGTATGCTTCACTCTCATGTCTTCTTCCAATCGGATTGCCACAGGAGTGCGATCTAGCAACCAAGGTGAATGATCGGTAGATTCTCATAGGTCATGAGAGAAGGACCTGCGCCGCCACAATCGTTGGCCGAGCCTAGCAGGATTTTCCAAATAAATCAGGGATCAGCATATGTAGGCTCGTAAAGGGAAGGAGAAGAGACGAGAGAGTAATAACTTGCGTCCACTATCGTCGCCAAGTAGTGGCCACTACTTCTGCCATTAAGAGGCGCACCTACATGCAGCACGGTGGCGCTCCTCCATCGTCTTGTCTTCCCCTACCGACGCCGTGGGCACCTGCTCTCGCACGACGCTGCTTCCATGGTATATGTGCTACACGAAATTGCCTAGGTACTGGGCTTTAGTGAATTTTAGTGCCCAATTAACCAGGGTGGACCGATTTGACCTGTAGAGTAGCTTCCCCTAGGGATATCCGGCCCAAATGCGGGATTGAGGGAGATCAAACGGCCAAAAACTATAGAGAAGGGTGATCTAATGGCCAGAAATGGTGAAGGCGTGAGAGGCTTCTTAATTGATTCGGTTATAATATCTTCCCGAGCATGTCTGTAATAGGTCGGTGGCAGAGATGTACCTGATCGGATCACTGATGAAAAGATGCATTGTTTCTATCTGTGACCATACAAATAAAAGTAGGCGGAGGCACAACTTTGCTAGCTCTTTTACTGAAGACAGACGATACAACTTTCTGCAACAAAATGAACTTCATTTTTTATATATGCGAGTTTCCACCAAAACGGAATACATAGGTGCATGAAATATATACATGTGACGTGGGAGAAAAATCAATAGGCCAGCTGCACGATGTTGTGGCCGTAAAGCAGGTAAAAAATAGGAAGTTGTAACTAGAGATTTGGACTGACCAGTTATAGGGGACTGAAACGACGTCTGCGTCGGTGAAAGCTTCAGATGCCAATATTCATGCCGCTCAGCACAAGCGGCAAGAGCAGGTATGAGCGCGGACGACCAAGACTGCAAAATCATTACGTCATGTATGCTTCGCTCTCATGTCCTCTTCCAATCGGATTGCCACAGGAGTGCGATCTAGCAACCAACGTGAATGATCGGTAGATTCTCATAGGTCATGAGAGAAGGACCTGCGCCGCCACAATCGTTGGCCGAGCCTAGCAGGATTTTCCAAATAAATCAGGGATCAACATATGTAGGCTCGTAAAGGGAAGGAGAAGATGCGAGAGAGTAATAACCTGCGTTCACTATCGTCGCCAAGTAGTGGCCAGTACTTCTGCCATTAAGAGGCGCACCTACATGCAGCACGATGGCGCTCCTCCATCGTCTTGTCTTCCCCTACCGACGCCGTGGGCACCTGCTCTCGCACGACGCTGCCTCCATGGCATAGGTGCTACACGAAATTGCCTAGGTACTGGGCTTTAGTGCCCAACTAACCAGGGTGGGCCGATTTGACCTGTAGAGTAGCTTTCTCTATGGACATCCAGCCCAAATGCGGGATTGAGAGAAATCAAACTGCCAAAAACTATAGGAAAGGGCGATCTAATGGCCAGAAATGGTAAAAACGTGAGAGGCTTTCTAATTGACTCGGTTATAATATCCTAATTAGATTAGGTAGAGAAATCTGTGTCGATTAATCAGGACACAGAGATGAAACGCGGAAGTTTGAAATAAAATAGTCCAGCTACCACGTTCCTGATTCCAAATTGGGCGTCCAGTCTGAGTGGACACAGTCCACCAAAGGCCAAGTGTTATTAGAGTCCACGGCCGCCGGGCCTAGCCATACGCCGACGAGGCGAGGCCGCGGTTCGCCGGAGCTCTATGTGGAGCCTGACGGCGACAGACACGATGACGAATCAGGACGCGTGATTCGGTGCGCCGCCGGGAAGGCCTGGTTCCTCCGGAAATCGAGGTCTTCGATTGAAGGGATGGAGGGCGTCGTCGTCTTCCATGACCCGATGCGGCGGCAGCGTCGTCGCCTTGGGTGGATCGCTTACGCTGTACGCAGGTATGCAATAATGCTAGATTCTCTTGCTGGATTCTGCATAAACTTTTGGTGGAACCTGCCAAAGCTGCTATATAGAACTAGTAATAGTATGCCCTGGTCCACTGGCCATGGAAATTGGAAATGGAAAATGACTGGCGATTGTTAGATCTCATCTGGTAATTTCTTCAGAGAGCTCAGTTCTCAGGACCCCCAGTCCAATGTTCTTTACGATCTGAGGCAAATTAAAACTAATTTGTGCCTAACACCTTCAGACAGTGTACACATGGTTCATCGTTCACACCCTCAACTTGAAGAAAGCTTAACCGACTCATAACGTGCCGGTAAAATTCCGAGATTCAAATCACTGCATTCCACCAGCAATCAGGATATTGTCACCTATTAGCTCCTACGACATCCTTAGCTGCTACTTTCCGATACATTCATGAGATTGGTTTAGGATGAGCAGAAAGACATTGTACCTTTCAAGCTGCAAGTTCCTTGTTAATTTAGATGATTGAATAACTCCTGTGTGATGGTAGTTATTAAAAAGCATATCTTTTTTTTACAAAAGGCATGTAGGTCCCCATTTTATGAAAGCTCACATAAACAATTTCAGCAGCATAAGATGGTAATCTTACAGTTCAGAAATAAGATCAGCCTTCTGCCACCCGGAAAAGCAAGCAGGACAGAATATGTAGCAAAATAGATCGTGAACGATACAAGCTTATCCCAAAGTGTAGTATGATACACATTTATTAATCAAAGACAGACAGGAGCACTAACAACGGCATCTAGAATTCTAGATGATAGTAAGGTACAAAGCACAAGTCACTGTTCTCAATCGATGGAGTGAACCTGTTCAAGGTGCTTCTTTCGTTTGCTTGAGGAGTCCTTCCAGTGAATTTGCCACTCCTTATTCTGAACAATCGTACCGTTAGCATTATGCATGTACATGGTAAATACATACAGGCAGAAGAAGTGCATGAACATAGACTCACCTTTATGTAAGCTGTTCCTGTCGAAGCATTTCTGTGTCCCCTTCATGTGACTCTGCTTGTCTCGGACTCCTGGTCACACTCAATCCATCTTCATCGGGTTGCTCCTCCACAGGCTGAATGTCGCTGGTTCAGTATTTTTTTCCTGAGGCACTTGAGCACTGCTTTCGGATACTTGTTGCTCCTCCAAGGTCTGAATGTTGAGGGTTTCAGTATTGTTTTCCTCGGGTCCTTGAGAATTGCCTTTAGATACTTTATTATCCTTGTCCCACATTTTGCTCTTCTCGATGCCACAGTGGCAAAGCAATGCCCAGATGAGGGTTATGAACTCACCTCCCGACTCGAGGTTGTTCTTATGGTCTACTGCATTCCAGCTAGGGGCGATGTGCACAAGTAAGTCAGCCCACACTCCAGCTAGAATCTTCCAACGGATTTCTCTATCCATGGAAATCAGGTCCTTGCCTAGTGTAGCACCTTGCTGCACTAGGTTCATGCTCAGCCTCCTATCCACATAGTCTTGTGCAGCATCCTGATTGTTTTCCACAGCTTCCTGTTTCTTTTGCGCAGCCTCCTCTGCTATTACCATAAGTTTATTATACCAACACCATATCAAGTTGCAATCATCAGGTCTTTCTCGAGCTTTCTGTAAGGCTTCTAAAAATATCAAGTCCGGTACAACAAAACTATCTGGCAACAGCTCAGGCCGAAAGACCTGCAGATAAGCACAGTAACGTGACAAGCTGGTTGCGGTGTGGTAACAAGTCTTGAGGTCTCCATGCATATGAATATTGTCGTTTACAAGGTACGGCTTGGAAGTGCAACAGAAGAATGTCTTCAGGCGTGACCAGGCAGAGTGAAGGAACCCGGGTTTAGTCAAGTCCATTTCACACTCTTGCGCAAGCTTGATTTCACAGAGGCTGGTCGCGATGTGCCACACCAGAATGACCTGCGAGCACGTGTCCAGGTCCAGGCAGGCCCATTTGTACCTCGGAAACTGGTTGAGATCATTCAGCGATGGGATTTCTCTGGGAAGCTGGCGGTTGTTGAGGCCTATGCGGCTGAGTGCCTGCAGGATTGCCACCTTTACGCATTCAGGGATCTTGATAGCTTTCCCACGATTTCTTCCATCTAATTTCCTTTCAGTCTTTCCCAGGGTAACTGCATTTGCTATTTTCCAGAAGGATGGTTTGTAAGTACATGACTGCAGAAAGTCATACTGGTCGATGCGGCCATGCCATGGGTCGGCTATTTTAGAGACAAAAAACGAACTTATCAGATCCTCCGTGAGAGCATTCCTCATGAGCCAAGATTGGCTCTTCTGCACATACTTGCACACAAGGAGTAATCTTGTCCAGTTCGATAGCAGGTAGGTGACAATCTCCCAGACCTCCTTGAACATCATGAAGAACATGAACACCCAAGTGATGAGAACGTCAACATTCCATCTGCCCACCCAGACCACAAGGGTCCCTTCAAGGGGCTCGTAGGCCTTGCGGATGCCTATGGCCAGCCAAAAGGCGACAGAGAATGTCGCAATGGACAGGAGGATGCTGAAGCAGAGAGAAGAAAGCCCTCGCCAGAAGACCATAGGGTAGAGGGTGTAAAAGTAGTCTCTGACAAATGCAAGCTCCAACTCCAGGATTTTGAATGCCCTCTTCACCTCCATCTGCTGATTACCAGTAATCTCTGAAATGATTAGACGCTGTATCTCTTTTTTGGTTTCTTTGTGCAGCGTCACATCTTCAAGCCTACAGCGAAGCAGCCTCGACAGTGTGAAGGCCAGGCCCATATCTTTGTATCTGTTGCTGCTGCTGGAGCTCAGTAGAGGCTCACGGCATTCTGAAATCCTATCCAGTGTGATGAGCGATGGAGAATCGACAATGTTAAGATGCAGATTATACCCCGGTCTCTTCAAGCCGATCTCCTGACTTGACTCTCCATAAATCAGGTAGGTTTGATGCTTGTCCAAGTTGTTGCCCTCTTCACGATCGCTGCGGCTTTCATGCATGTACGCTGGGAGGAACTCCGAGCTACGGCCGTGCCACAAGGATCCGATAGCCCAATGATGTGCGAGAAATCTGTACACGCTCCTCAGCAGCAGAATGGCCCAGAGTACCCAGAGTGGTTTGTGAAACTCCAAGCCGCGCGTGCCGTTCAAAACTCCAAATGCTAAGAACTTTATCACGTTTGCCACCTCAGTGAGCCGCCGCTCACGGTCCGTTTTACCGTACCCAGAGAGGTAACCTAGGCTGGCACGGAGGCTCACCAGCACGGTGCACCAGACTGGGAACATCTGATTGTTGAAACGTGCGGATTGCATGGCCCCTAGAAGATACATCACTATCTGGTCAGACAGGCTATCAATGGTTTTCAAGACGGTGATAACCGTGGAGTTGCGAGACCGGCAGCGGTAGAAGTCCATGATGAACATCACCAGAAACATCATCGTGACTAGTGCCACTAAGCTTTCAATGCGGATCAGGACGTAGGTGTCCTCTTTCAACATGATGAAGAAGGATGTGATTACGCCACTAGCATCCACCATTTTTCCTGACATTGATGTGATTACGCCACTAGCATCCACCATTTTTCCGGACATTCTCGTGCTTCTGTGCAGCCTATACAATGGAGGAGCAGAGTTTAACCGTAATAACACAAATACTTAAGTTTCGTAAGAAGGATCCTGTGCTAATGTTTTTCACATGGGACAAACAGCCAGCCATTATATACTATGTCATCAATAGTATTGCGAGAATTCAAATTGCAAAGAGAACATGAAGTGTTTGCCGTCATGTTCAATCTCCTACCGTCGTTTGCTTGGTACATCATAATTCTGTTGTTGCAAAATTACATTCTGCTCCCCAATTTAGTTAAAAAATTGTACATCCTAGCCTAGTTCATTAGTCTAACATATGCTCCACTCCCCAATTTTTTTGCCCTCGCAGTTTTATTAGATAAACAGTGAGGCAGGTGCACAATGCAATGGATGGGCAGACATACCTTGACAGGTAAGAAGACAGGGAACTCTCTCAGCGTTGTCGCTTGTCTCTGCAACGGGCCATTACCATCTGCAACAGGTACTGGCAAGTAGACGACGCTGATTAGTCTTGTAATCGAGATAGATAGGAAGGAAGATGCATATTAGAAATATGAAGAAAGGAGGATCAACCAATGTAGTAGTATGCAGCTAAAGAGCCAAAGTGGACTGCTACTGAGAAAAGGGTGGAGTGGAGCTATCTCATCCATCCATGGCAGAACCTTGTTGTGGTGGTGGAGGAACGTAGGCGCACATCTCCAAAGGTTAGACAGTAAACTTGAGTTGGATAGCCATAGTGAACTTGACTTAGCAGCGCCTTGACCGGACGGAGGGAAATTTTGTATTCATATATTCCAAGTTGGCAAGGTTAGCAATAATAAACTGGATTTACCTGTCACATCTATCTCTCTGCGAAAACAAAAGGACTCCAGAGAGTAGATCCCGAAGTCTTATTGGTTATTTGATGATTCCCCACCTTGGGACCTGTACAGCGCAATTGATCAATCCTCTCAAGGTCAGCACTCAGCACTCAAGCTCCAAAGGTAACACGATCAACGGTACACTTTTTTTGAGGGATGATCAACGGTACACTTGTTTGACCTAGTGAAACTGAAGGTAACATATTAAAAGGAGGACGTGAAACAGATTGAGCAATACAGACCCATCAATCTCCAGAAATGCCAGATTAAGGGTTTTCTTTGGTGAAAGTTGGCACTACCTGTATTGCGCAGGTAGCTAAATCTGTAGTCTGGCAAGCAAAACAACTTTCATGATGGGTCGAAACATCAACTGCACAAGCTTAAACGGTCTTGAAATATTTAGTAACTAGACGCATTTGTGATTTGTTGTTACTCCGTATTGTATTTATAACAAGTTTAAACGCATTGAAAAATCAAGGTTTATCGAATAGAGTTGGGTGAATATGAGATTATCAAATTTTCAACAAATTAGATCTACTAAAAAAATGAGATCAACAAGGATTTAGCCCTTTTTAGATTTTGTTTATAGAAGAGCAACAAGGAAATTAGATCTTCTAAAGCTGAAGCAAACTAACAATATCTAGCACAAAGGTGCAATAAAGTAGATATGAAAGTAAAAAGAGCTAGATGCGAAGACACTAGATATATCCTGAAAATTCAAGTCGTTGGCAACAAATTTACATCTTCGTACAGAGGCTAGGGACGCGGGCCTCAGATTAACCTAGACTTACACCTTCTTCTCCTTGAGCTAAGTGCGTGGAAGTTGCCCAAACATTCATGGTGGATCTTGAGGTGATCTCAGTACCTTCACAAACGTCTTGAGGCAGATCCACAAGATGGAAGCTCTGAATCGACGCCCAGTCAGCTAGAAGATGGAAAATCTCCAAGAGTAATACTCCCTCCGTTTCAAAATATAAGATGTTTTAGCTTTGTGAAAAGAGTGTATCTAGACCCCTTTTAGTGTCTAGATTAGCTAATCTAGACACTAAAAGGGGTCTAGATACACTCTTTTCACAAAGCTAAAACATCTTATATTTTGAAACGGAGGGAGTAGATCGATGTTTCTAGCCACGTAGATGCTCTTGCTTGATGCTCAACTAAGCTAGATATCACTCACGACGATTCCATGTTTTACGACACGAGTCAAGAAAAAGAGGTGGCTTTCACAGGAAATGTAAGAGTGTAGATCTAAGATCTTGAAGTCGTAGCCTAGCTCGTGGGATTTGGGTCCCTTATATGGGCGCTCAACAGAAAAGAGCAGTTGGTCAAAAGATTTAGTTCTTCGGTTACACCGGCTTCAACCTAGACATACCAACCCTTAAGATGTGCTCTAATGAGCCAATTCATAACCATTTCTTGTTGATGCCAACCTCAGACTTAGGGTCATCGAGATTTCAATTGTGTGGCCCGAGAGCTGAACACACGGGCAAAACATAGTTGCACTGGATCCAAAACAGGCCATGCCGTGTCAACACATAATCAAGAGTCAACAAGTTGAGAAAAAGGAAAGAAAAATAAAGGAGAAGTTGAATAAAAGACAACAATACTTCAAACCGTTACTAAGTCTAGGCCGTTTGATGGTGAATGGACGTCTTGGATGAGCCAGTCTTGAGCGAAGTGGTAAGTCGCTTGATCCGCGGCTACTTGATCATAGCCGTCCTTTGTCGATGGCACTTTTGTAGATTTATGAACAGTAACTGAACTAGCTGAAGATGGAATTTAGGTGGATTTAGGTGTAAGGTCGTGCCAAAATTTCACGCGAGATCTTCAGTAATGCCGGGAAGCATATCTGGTCCACCATGACTCTTCAAAAATAAAATCTCATTCCAAAGAGGCCGTTTGAGATTTTTTTTAGATAAAAGTCAGCATAAGCCACCCGACTTTAAATTAATAAAGTCAGAAGTTTACAATCAGGACAGTACGACCAAAGGCCCAAGGGCCAATGGCCCTGTCAGCAAGGAGGTTCAACAAGTTTACAAGATGGCCATGCCACCACACAAGCAGAATAAACATAGTTCCAGAGATAACACTTGTCTCAAAAAACTAAGGCAAACTGAGAACAAAGCTAGGCGAGTGGACGAGTAGCGTCAGTCATGGATCCAACCCTGGGTGGGGTGTGAGTATCACGATGTAGCTTCCTCAACCCCTCCAACAGCACATCCCATCCTACCAGGTCCTTAGATTTGCACAACAGCCTCCACAGTTGCAGGAAAATAGAAGATTTGAACACACAATCAGCAGGCTAGTTAGGAAGCTTATGTTCGATGGTAAACTTGTTTGAAATGTTCCAAAGAGCCCAGCATTGAGCAGCAAAAAGGGCCCAAACAAGACACCTAGCTTTCGCAGAGAGAGAAAACAAGATAGGTATGAAATCCACCACCGAGGTAGGGTTTGTTGGGCCATGTCCCTCCACATGGAGGTGCATTGGTAGCCCAACATCAGCACATGAAGTTCAACACGTTTCAACCGTTGATCGATATTTGTATCCAACGGCTAAGGTGCTCCTTGGGAGAGGAGTAGAAAAGAAAACCCTAGCCACCCTTGGTGGCTGTGTGAGTGACTCAATCAGAGTGTGAGCAAGTGAGAGAAGCAAGCCAACGTGGCTGCTGCTGAGAGAGGGTGAGAGAACACACAAGAACACCACAACCTAGTGAGAAGAGAGGAAGAAGAAGGAGAGGTGATTTCTGTCCAGATTTTTGAGATCTGATCGGCCTATCTTCAAGTTGGTGTTTGGAGGCTCAAACGTGCTTGGATTGGCTCCAAACTTGGTGAGTTTGTTCCTTACTTTGAGTACTTAGATTTGGTTAGTTGGTTTGAGATTTGGGTCAGAGTAGCATTAGATTTGGAAGCGGTTTTGTTAGCTTAGACTGCTGCAGTTTTAGCACAGAGCAGTTTTGGTAGACAAACAGATTGGACAGGCAAACAGTATACGATTGAGCTGAAATTTGGCGTGTGTGTTGGGAACTTGTATGCCTACTTGTCTACCAAGTTTGGTGCTGATTGGATCTGCGGTTTAAGAGCAGTTTGCTGATTACCGAAGGGGATAGAAGTTGAGATACTCTACTTTGCTGTAATCTTTCTTTCAAGTGGTTATTATTGTTGTTGTTATTGCCGGTTGGCAACTTGCTGAGTGTGTTTTATATCTCTAGATGGTCTACAGAAGACTCTGTACCCAGGTTACTCATAGTGAAGCTCGCGTGTACCGGTTGGTCCACACCCGTGGGTTTTTCCTCCTCGTCTTGAGGAGGTTTTTCATGTAAATCCTTGTGTCACCTGTGCATGTGCTCGTTGTTTCATTTTCGCTGCATATCTGTTGATTGAAACTATCCTCGGATGTCACCGTAAGAAGCGGGGGTTGTGTATATTCCTCAACAAAGTGGTATCAGGGCCGAGGTCCAGTTTGGTATTCAGTTTTAGGGCAAGGTTTATTTTGGGCTGATTACATTTGCTTATGGTGAAAGATGGAAGTGAATACCAACAGGATGATTTCTTTGAATGGTACAAATTATCAAACTTGGAAGATTAAGATGAATGACTTGTTATATGTGAACGATTACTGGATGCCGGTGTTCTCCACTGAGATGCCCAGTGATATGAAAGAAGATCAGTGGGAGGTACTTCATCTCTAAGCTTGTGGGTTCATCTGACAATAGGTGGATGATAATGTTTTGAACCATATCATTGAGGAGACACATGCACGTACCTTATGGTAGAAATTGGAGGAGTTATATGCCTGCAAAGAAGGTACCAACAAGATGTTATTGATCAAGAAATTGATGCGTTTGAGGTACAAGGAGGGCACTCCAATTGCAGATCATGTAAATGAATTTTAGGGCATTATAAATCAGCTATTTTCAATGGGAATTACATTTGAAGATGAAGTGAGAGACTTGCTACTACTTGGCTCATTACCGGACACTTGGGAGACCTTTAAGGTCACCGTGTGCAATTCAGCACCTAATGGAGTTGTCACTTGGAACCTTGTGAAGACCAAGGTACTAAATGGAGAGTGTCGAAAAATTGTTGATAAGGACGGTTTTCCTCACATTCTGAAATGTTAGTGATCGAGTCACGGGGGAGAAGCAAGAGTAAATGTTCGAGTAAGGGAGGAGAAAGAAGTAGAAGCAAATCAAGAGGCAAAGACAAGTATGCTGGTATTATATGCCATCACTGCCATGAGAAGTGTCATATTAAGTGGCATTATGAACAATGGAAGAAGGATAAAAAGAAAAAGAAGAAAGTTCAGAAGCAAATCGACAATGATAGTGACAATGAAGGAGGCCGGATTGCTGCGGTAGAGGAGATCATGTTTCTCATGCATGAAGAACATGATGGAAGCGATGTTTCCACCATTGAGGAGAGAAACACTGTAGTTTCTGATGATACCATCAGCTTTGCAGATGGTCATGAGATGACTTGGATTCCAGATAGCGGTGCTACCATACATGCTACATCTCGTAGAGATCTCTTCACCAACTACACATCAGGTGATTTTGGTGTTGTGAAGATGGGAAACAATGATAGAGCAAAAATCATTGGAAGAGGAGATGTGCTCTTGGAGACTAAAAATGGTACGACACTAGTCCTCAAGTTGGTTAGGCATGTTGATGCCCTTAAGCTCAACATTATCTCAGTTGGATTGCTTGATAGAGATGGGTACTCGAGCAGATTTGGAAATGCACTATACAAGCTCACCAAAGGAAATCTGATTGTTGCAAAAGGTAACATGGTTTTAGTTCTGTATATCATGTTCATGCTAAGATTTATGCTCTTTGTGTCAATGCATTGCAGAAAGAGGATGCGTGTGTTTTGTGGCACAAGAGACTTGGGCACATGAGTGAAAAGGGGCTGGTGGTGCTAGTGAAGAAAAAATTGTTGAAGGGTGTTCACATCAAGAAATGTTCAGATTGTCTAGCGGGGAAGCAACATAGAGTTGCATTCAAGAGTCAACCTCCTTACAAGAAAATCGAGGTGCTGGACTTGATACATTCTGATGTTTGTAAAATGTCGGTGAGGTCATTGGGTGGAACAAAGTACTTTGTCACATTTATTGATGACTTTTCTAAGAAGGTTTGGGTCTATGTTTTGAAGAACAAATATCAAGTATTAAGTGTATTCAAGCAATTCCAAGTCTTAGTTGAGAGAGAAACCGAGAAGAAGATCAAGTGCATTCGCACTGATAATGGGGAGAGTATATTGGCCCATTTGATGCCTATTGCAAGGAGCGGGGAATTAGGCACCGATTTAATCCTTCGAAGACACCATGGCTGAATGGTCTTACTGAGAGGATGAACAAGACAATTGTTGAGAGATTTAGATGCTTGCTATCGAGTGAAAAGCTTCCTAAACATTATTGGGGTGAGGCTTTGTCGACTACAGTTTATCTTATTAATCTCTCACCAAGTTATCCATTGTAGGGAGATGTTCCAAATAGGGTATTTTATGACAAGGACGTCTCGTAGGGAAGAGATCTTCGAAAAGTGGGTTTTTATGATCCGATAAAAAATCAAACTTGTTTAAATGTTCCAGCTATTCTCTATTTCCTTGAAAAGGGTGCTCAACCGACAAGAACTATTTATGATATTTTAAGGAAGGCAGAATTATTTAAAGAAAAAGAAAGAATTTTGAGTGAATTGAAGAACTAAATAAATAAAAAAGTAGGAGAAGATCATTAGTATTCCTCGTTCTCTAATTATTTAGACACAATTTACCTCTTTCTTAGTCCTATTTGGATTTATGTCGTGCCAATATTCTTGTGGTTCCGGGGAATCCAGCTACAGGAGAACCAGGAACGGGGATCTCCCCCTTTTTCCGCCCGAGTCTTTGATCTTAAACTTACGAATGCTGGTTTTAAGAATGAGTGATTGCCCTTCTCCGACCCTTACTGCCCAACCGGAGAGCGGACGGCTAATGTGTTCCACTTATTGAACAGGGTCTATGGTCGGTCCGTGACCCCTGGTATCAGCACCTGGAGGTTTTTGGGTGCAAGGCCTTTGTTCATATTGAAAAAATATTTTATGATCCCTAGTATTTTGTGTGTTACATAACAATGCCAAGGATTATTTAATTGTGTGTTTAGTGTGTAGAACAATGTTTCCACCCAAATACTGCTAAACCAGAGTTTTGGGGGTGGATTATCCGCCCCACCAAGATCGTCAAATCCAACAAGGCGTGTCATGCGGTAAGGGAGCGAAGTTTCTCCCCAGATTAACCGGCCAGGGTCGGAGCATTTGCCCAGGCTAGATAATCCGCCCCTCTAGGGAGCTGGATAATCCGCCCCCCAGGAGTTTGCCAACACGACGAAGGTGCGTCACGCTGTATGGGGGGCGGAGTTTATCCCCGGATTTATCGAAGCATTTGCCCAGGCCCGATAATCCAACCCTCCAGGGGGGCGAATATTCCACCCCTCTAGGATTTTTGGCAAAGGCAACCAAGGCACGTCATGCTGTGTGGGGCCAAACTTTTTTCTGAATTGTTCGTGTTAGGGCCGGATGTTTGCCCCGACCGGATAATCCGGCCCCCACTTAGGCCGGATAATCCGCTCCCCAAATCGTCCAACGATAGCTTTTCGAGTGGGGCTATAAATAGCCCCTTAGATTCCCATTTCAGGTCTCTTGGATCATGCGAAAAAGCTCTGCACGGTTCATATTGATTCAAGCGCAGTCTCCATCTTCAACCACTGAAAGGCTCCGAGCTTTAGGGAATTGAAGGAGGAGACTTTGATCTACATCGGCATCCATCAAGACCTTCACGTCCCCTCCATTCAGTTGGAGGATTCTTGATCTAGTGTTTCTTGCAAATCTCTAGATCTCAATTTTGGTTATTGATTAACTTGTTCTTGCGGCAGCTTGTTGTCATCACGGGAGCCTCCAATTCAGTTGTGGATGCGTGCCTCGGTAGAGTTGTAAAGGCACCGGTTCCCGCCTAAAAGGGTGCCAAATAGTGAAAGGTGGATCAGGCCTTTGGTGGCGAGATCCATCGGAGAATAGGGCGAGGCCCATTGTGGCGTGGTGGTCTTAGTACCGCCCACCCCTCCAACGCAGACGTACTTCCCTTAACAAAGAAAGAACTGCAGTAAAACAAATCTTGTGTCTCCGCGTGCTTCACTACGGTTACCTCGTTCCACTCCCTCCAGCTTTACTTGCTTAGTAGTTAAGTTTACATATAGGGAAATTTCTCGTAGTTTCATATCTAGAGAATTTACCTTTGTGTTCAGCCTAAAATTGAAAAAGAACTAAAAATTTGGTGTAGCACATATTCACCCCCTCTAGGTGCCCATACGATCCATTTCAATTGGTATCAGAGCTTCGGCTCTTTATTCGAGCTTTACCGCCTAAGAGAGTATGGGTACTAAGGGAGATGGTAGTGAGGTCGTGGACAAGGTCACCATGGATGATCTCAAGTTGTTGGAAACAACCTTGGTGAAAACCATGGAGACCCAAATGCAAGAGATGGGTGAAATGATAACGCGTCTCTCGCCACCCACGGTTATTCCTCCATCTACTACTAAGGCTTCAACTCCTATTTCTAAGGACAAAGCCAAGGCTAAATCCGAAGAAAAGGAGTTGGAAGGTGAAGATAAAAATAATGGCTCCTCCTCCAAAAAGGGAAGTGGTAAGGAGGACTATAGTGAGGTCTCTCACTTATATTCACCTGATCCACCAATCCCTCACCCTCATATAAATAATAGGGGTGATCCAACCAAGCTTACTGCATCTTCCTTTAATCAATGACAATCCTTGATGAAATCTCATGTGTGCAGTTCGTCCATTGAACTTGGAGAATCATTGAAAGTGGTCTCCGCGTTGGGGATCCCAACAACTTGACAAGAAGAGAAGTTGTTGATAGTCAACTCAACACAACCGCTCTACACATGATTCAACTCGGTGTGGGTCCCAAGGACATGCCACACATTGAACACTTCAACACCGCCAAGGAAGCTTGGGATGCCCTCACCGACCTGTTCATTGGAAATAAGAGCATGAGAAGAAATAGGTATGATGCTCTAAGCAATGAAGTCGAAGGGTTCTATATGTTGGATGGTGAGGACCACGAAGACATGTATAGAAGTCTCAAGGGAATTGCCACAACTTTTAGAAAGCATGCTGCCACACATGTTGATGATGCGTGGATCAAGAGGAAATATGTGAGTGCTCTCATGCCATTTGAGCCCACCAATTTGAAGAGCTTACAAGGTAAACACAACTATCACCAAATGACTTCCAATGAAGTCATGCAAGAAATGGCTGCATTCAAAGTTGCGGCAAAGAACGTCGAAGATTCTCGTGCTCAAGCAATTGGAATGCAAAAATGCGTGAATGTTGCATTGAAGACCAATGTCATTGAGAAATATGAATATGATAGGATCCTTGACATAGTCTCCATGAGTTTTCCTGAGGAGGTCAAGCGTGTGAGTACGTGGCGTTCTACACAAGAAATTTTTGGAAGGACCCGACAAAGCAAAGTCTAAACTTGAGCGCAATAATGGGTCAAGTGGAAGAAAAGAATGGTCCAAAACCGAGGTCTTGCTACAATTGCGGTGACCGTATGCACTTCGTGGCCAAATGCCCCTATCAAAGTAGAGAAGACCATGGGGGAAGACTAATTCTCAAAGAAAAGTAAAAGGCTCCTCGCAAGAAGCCATTTGTCAAGAAGAATGGCTCTTACAAGAAACAACCAAAGATTGTGTTAGTAGCCCAAGAGGAGTACTCATCCGCTAGCGAAGATGAAGGTGATAATAGTTCAAGAGAGGTGGCTGCAATAGCCACTACATCTGCACCAACCGCTTCACTCTTCGATTCTCCAAATGAGAATATCTACAACAAGAACGTCACTTGCCTCATGGCAAGAAGTTCTGAGGTATCACCTACCATCACTTCTTTTTCTAAGACTACCATGAATACTGATATGGATGATGCGACTAGTCTTGAGGTTAAGGAAGAAGTTATTGCATTGGATTGTTTTTTCAACTAACTTGCAAGGTGAATGCAAAATGCATTTTGAGGCTCTCATGCGTCAACTTGCTCACTCGGAAGAACTCCTTAAAGAAAAGGGCAGAATTGAAAGGGAGGATGCAATGGAAATTGCATCTTTGAAAAATGCTCTACAAGAAGAAGAAGAAGAAATTCGGGCCTCTCTTGAAGAGAGACTTGATTCAATTGAGGAGTCCAATGACGAACTCTTGGCCAAGCTTGTGAAGGAACGGGATCATGCTATTGCTAAGTTAAAGAAGTTAAAAAGAGAGAAGGTTGAATTTGGGGGTGCTCATGCTAGACTTTCTGAGGAGTATGAGGCACTTGACATTGCTCACAAAGCTTTGGAGAGTGAATACTCTATTATCAATGAGTCTCATGACCAGGTCCAAACTCGACTAACAAAGTATGATGTCCCTAGCACCTCTACATCGATGTGCAATCATGAAGACATTCTTCAAGAAAATGCAAGGTTAAAAGTTGAGCTTGCTAAGTCATCACCAAAGGTTAGGAAGTCCTCGATGAGATCTTGAGAAAGAAAGGACAAACAATGGAAAGGAGGGACTTGGTTATGTTCCCAAGACCAAGAAAAAGAAGAACAAGAAAAGGAAGACCAATAATACTCAAGCAAAAACAAGCACCGTTGAAAAGAATATCACAAAGGACAAAACTGATTATGTTGGTTTTGCAGGGTCTAATAATCGTCATTATGAGTTATTTTGTGATTATTATGGTGATGTTTATGCTAGTTATGTAGGTCCTTATGATAATTACATTGCTTGGTCTATTTGGGTTCCCAAGACCCGTGTTACTTACATGAGAGGACCCATTGAAAAATGGGTACCTAAAACCAACAAGTAATTTTCTTACAGGGCTATGCTTCCGGTGGGTCGAAATGGGTGTTTGATAGTGGATGCACAAGTCATATGACCGGAAGCAAGGCGATCATCATGGAGATGAGGCCTAATCATGATCAAATAATCGTCTCCTATGGTGATAAGTCTAAGTCTAAGGTATTTGTTCTTGGCAAGGTTGTGGTCACCCACGATATTTCTGTTGTGGACATCATGCTTGTTATGACCCTTGGTTATAATTTACTTTCTGTTCGTGCCCTTGGTAATATGGGATTTTCAGTTTTCATTGATGATGATATTGTGGTACTCTTGTGCAGTAAGTCTCTCAAGGTCGCTTTCGTTGGGTACGTCAAAAATGACTTGTATGTGGTGGACTTTTTGGGGGAAACCACTGCAGGTCCGATGTGCTTATTATGAAAAGCCGATGCGGGATGGTTATGGCATCACCGCCTAACCTACGTCAACATGAGAACTTTGCAAAGTATTCACAAGGGTGGACACATCCTTGGACTAAAAGATAATGTTTCCTTTGCCAAAGATCGTGTTTGTAGGGCTTGTGTTGAAGGAAAGATGCACGACTCTCCCCATCGAAGGAAGACAATTATTTCATCAAAGAGGATCCTAGAGCTTCTCCATGTGGATCTCTTTGGTCCACCATCTCATGCAAGCCAAGGTGGGAAGAAGTATTGCCTAGTGATTGTTGATGACTATTCAAGATACACATGGGTTTACTTCTTCAAGCAGAAAAGTGAAACTCAACAAACCATCATCGACTTTGCCAATGAGGTGCAACGTCAACACAATGCCCCCATATTGGAAATAAGAAGCAACAACGGCTCCAAGTTCAAGAACTACACCCTGAATGAACTATTGAGTGAAGTGTTGGGTTCGCAGCATAGAAAACAAAAAAATTCCTACGATGGGAACTATACGCCAAGATCTATCTATTAGATACAAGCAACGGGTGGATATACATCCATAGAGAACTTAACCTCAAAGACAAGAAAGCTTTGTTAACAAGATGGAACTCGTGGATGATGTAGTCGTACACTTGCAGGTCTCAAGATCGTGATGAAGTCTAGCAAGTCCAGTAGGTTCTCCAGCACGTCCATCAGATCTAGCTCCAGCAAGTCCAGCACCACAAAGCAGAGGTGCATCCATGATCGCACACACGTTCAGTACCCTGACAACCTCCATCCCTCGCTCCAGCAAAGCAGCGGAAGTAGCAACTCCTTTCCAGATAAAGCCACTGGGAACATGTATCTCGCTAATCCAAGACCATGGGGAATAACTAGAGGGGTAGAGAGATCCTTCACGAGGAGTGTACATCGTGAGGAGGAGAGGGGGCCTTTTATAGGGAAGAGGGGGCAACCAAGGGCCATGGCGTGGCAGCCATGGTGGTGCCCCCACCTCTTCCATCATTCATGTGGTGGATGCTCCACTCACATAAATATGCCTCCACTCACACTTCCACTCACATGCATTAAATTTCCACCAAATTTAATGCAAGCTCTCATTAAATAAAACTATTTTATTTATTTTATTCAGAATTTTGTTAATTACTTTAATTAACAAACATTCACATAAAACCCCCTGCAACATTTCAATATCACATGCAGAACCAGTTTCTACAATTTCACCCGAAACAATTCCGGTTTCCATCGAAATGATTCCAGCGCTTTCTTAAACCTTTATCTGAAACATATTTGCTCCAAATGGTGTCGGTATCCCTTAAGTGTGTCACCCTATTGTTCGCGAATAATGTAGACATGATTGAGACCCCTCTCCGATCAATAATCAGCAGCGGGACCTAGAGATCCAGACCGACTCCCACACATTCAACGATGACTCTTGTGATCGTGTGAACCTTTAACGTCATAACTAAATCCCTTTGTCTCGCGATATATTACATGTCCGAGATTCGATCATCGGTATCCAAATACCTAGTTTTATCTAGTTACCAACATGCACTCTTTTTTGTTCCCGTGATATAACATTCTAGTGATCACATCACTTGCTCGCAAGCTATTTCACTATGATATCACCGAGAGGGCCCCGAGTATATCTATCCATCATCGGGATGGACAAATCCCACTCTTGATCCATGGGCCTCTACATAACACCTTCGTAGCACTGAGCCCACCTTTATAGTCACCTTGTTACGGTGTGACGTTTGATGTTATCAAGATACTCTTCCGGTGTTAGTGATTAACATGATCTCATGGTCTGAGGACTAGGATTACTCCGTATGATGTTATAGCAATATAAACATAATGACTTTGATCGTAATTCTATTCTTCGGATGAATGTTCATCACTTCATTCCACCAATGTTGTGACCTCGTTATTAACAACATCCAATGTCCATGATCAGGAAACCTTGATCATCTTGTTAATCAACGAGCTAGTTTATATGAGAGGCATTACTAGGAACTTTGTATTTTATTTATTAAACACACATGTATTAACGTTTCCAATTAATACAATTATAGCATGCAAAATAACCATTTTATTATTGCCTCTCGGGCATATTCCTTCAGTCTCTCACTTGCACTAGAGTCAATAATCTAGTTTGTAAACTTGTATATACAACACCTAGGTGTTGAATATACACCTTTGCTAGTGGTTAACATAATCTCCGGATCTGGCACTTTCAGGTATGTGTGTATTTGCATGTATTTGCGTCTCTACGCATCACTCATTCTCTAATGAGATGGCATTGTATAAATTTAGTCCTTTGGTGAGACCTTTAGTTCCTTTGGGTTAAAACATGTCGATAGTGTTGTCGTACAATATATCTTCATAGTATTATCCCGCTGTGAACCACATCCAATTTGATAACAAACTACTTGACACAAATGCCCTCCTTTGCTGCTACTATGGCAGTCATATACTTAGCCTTTTGTTGTAGTATCTGTCACAATGTCTTAACTTTGGAACCCATCCAAATCCATCATGGAATTTCTTTTCCATAATATTGTGCCACCCATATTTTAAATTGAGATAAGTTCAATTTGTATCTTGTGACAAACTAGTATCAATGTAACATATTACAATGAACTATTATTCACTATTTGTCACTTATACATGATATATTCTTAGTTCTTGCAAAGCTCATAAGAATATCTTTACTATTGTCCAATGATCATCTTATGAATCATTATGGTATATGCTCATAACATTTAGAGCATTAGACATATCTAGATATGTACATATCATGGTATTATTGATCAAAATCTTCATGTGATTTTACTCACGAAGTGTTGAAAACACTTGAATCTTGATACAATCCTTTCCATGCAGCAAGAACCTTTCTTGTTATTTCCATATTGAACCTTTTTCAATATCTCATATATGTACGTCTGGCACAACCATATTAGTGCCTCAATCTATCCATATAGACATTGATGCCGAATATTCCAGTTTTGCCCAAGTCTTTCATAAAAATGAAATTCTAAACCCGTGTCAATAAAAGTACATCATATCCAATCAAAAATATGTACTCTACATAATGTATTGGAAATTTGTCTCAGCGCCCCCACTTAATTTCTTGCAAATGCAAGCATCTTCATCGTATCCGATGAAATTAAACTCTTTTAACATTTTCATCACGGTGAAGATTCCAACTCCGCTATGCTTACTTCAACTATTGAAGTTTACATGCCCTTTTAGCACCCTTTGAATTAACAAAACCCTTCGGACCACGTCTTGTACACGTCCTAGGTAACCATTCTATTAGAAGAACATTGTTTTGTTTGTTCAACTACCATATACCAAATTATATGTAGTGGTTGCTAGATTAATCCGTTAAGACTAAATATCACTATGAAAGATCAAATCTTGTCATAGTCAACTCCTTGAGCATTGTCGTAAATTCCTTTTCGACATGTCGATTATTTCATAGATGTGAAACATCCATGTCTATTTGTTTATAGGTCCAAACACGACTGATAGGATTCATGCTTGATTTCTCGTGTATGGAAACTATCACGGATTTTATGACTTCTAGTCATTCTATGGAGTCAAGGGCCATCATCGCTTCTTTGCATGCAGTCGGTTCATTATTGTCAAAACAATAACGACTTGTTTATCAAATCTCATTATTTGATTGTTACCCGATGCATATGGTTCAAATAGGAACTCTAATCTCCAAGATCACAACCTTTGTAATCATGGGAGCCATGCGCATTGTGGCCGCCACTGGAACACTTTCCGGCGCTGCGCTACTTAGCACACATAGCTAAGGTTCAATAACCTTTTCAAAGTTCTATTGTCCTTCCACTTAACTTTTCGCGAAAAAATCCTTTTCAGGAAACTTAACATTCCAAGTGACAAACTCTTTTGTTCTCGGTGTTATGGAGGAATACCCAACAAATTTTTTGGGAACCTACAAAAACATGCTTATCCGACTTTGGTTGTAAACATTTACTTATGCATAGCATACCAAAATTTTAAAAAAGACAATTCGGGTTTTATCCCAAACCATAATTAAAATGGTGTCATCTCAACGGATCACGATGGTGCTCTTTTCACTGTAAAAGCGGTAGTCTCTAAAGCTTTAATCCTTAAAATATAATGGCAGTTTTATAAATGACACCTTTGATCTTACCATGTCAAACAAGGTTTGATTTGGTCTCTCGAACATACCCTACTCCTATGGTTTATTAGGAAATGCAAATTTCATGGAACAATTCCTAAAATCTTAGGTGGTTTGCTAAACCTGTAACTTGAATACCTTCCTTTATGATCAAATCATAAACTCTTTTATTTTCTTGTTACACTGATTTTCCACTTCATCTTGAAAGTCTTTGAACAATTTTCAAATGTCTCATACTTTTTCCTTATTAAGTAAATATATAGATATATTCACTCAAATTTCCGAAGAAAGCATATGAAGTCGAAAGATGCACCACACATAGCTACACATAATGGACTATGCACATCGACATGCACAATTTCCAATAAGTTAGTCATTCATTCCTCTTTAGCCTATGAATGGAGTTTCAATTATCTCGAGGAAAGTTTCACAAGTGTCAATTGATCAAAATCAAAAGACTCCAAAAATCCATTAAAATGGAGTTTCTTCATGCTCTCTTTCCAATATAATTTAAACAGCAATGTCACTTCCTAAGTGATCTTTCAATCATTTGTCTTGTGGAATTTTAGCATAAGTTTTATGGACGTGATTTATCCAACTAGACTTGTAAAAGTTCATCCATCTTATATGGAATACGGTAATTATTTGAACAACCAATGTTCTCATAATACCGGAAAAAATAACAATTATTTAAACAAACCTTGAAGGCAAGCTCTGATGTCAACGAGAAATACAATAACACTTTATTTGTTTTCGATGAACATCATCACATATTCTTTTGCTAGTTACTTAGGCTATTATAGTTCATGAATTGTGTCGTTCTGTATGATATTTCATACCAACCAATTCGGTATCTAATACCCAAGAACCACATTATTTAACAAGCAAAGAATATAACCATAACATGTATATCACATATATACCTTAGTTGGACATTACTAGTCTTTTATTTTCTGCCAAATATTTTTTTAGATTCTCTTTCAGCATTTCCTTTTCCTTTTAAAGGAATCTATCAACATCAACAGTGGCGCCATACATATGACACATAGTCCAAAGCATGTATAGTAAAATACTAATACCTTTGGACTTGTACTTTGAAGTAGATCACCATCATCAAATTTTTGGTGTTCTTTCAAAAATCCAAACTTTAGTAATCATTTAGTGTAGTAAACATTTTACTTACATCTTCTATTCATCCTTATCATGACAACTTTAATTATCAAGCTACTGATGGCTCGGTGTTGATGTGGAGCTCATTGGGGAACCCCAAGAGGAAGGTATGATGAGCACAACAGCAAGTTTCCCTTAGTTATGAAACCAAGGTTTAATCAAACCAGTAGGAGCAAGGAAACACCCCAAAGGTGTTGCTAGCTGAGCCTTGGCAGGGCGCACTACCGGTGCTAGTAGCAACTTGGGGACATGCACAACACAACCACATAACTTTGCCCCCAACTTGCGATGAGGTTATCAATCTCACCGGTTTTGCTGAAAACAAAGGATTAAACGTATCGAATGGAAGGAAGTAATAATTTGCAGAAAGTAAACACAAAGCAGTAAACAATTTGTAGATTGAATGTAAAAGACAAGGACAGGGATCCATAGTTCACTAGAGGTGGCTCTCCTTAAGATAGATAACATGCTGGGTGAACAAATTACAGCGGGGCAATTGACAAACATCGAGAAAGCAATACATGCATATACTAATCATCTTGACTCCTTTGAGACTTGATTGGGCATTACAACATTATACATAGACCGCCATCCAACTGCATTTATGACTAATAATCGATCTCCAGGTTATCATCCGAACCCCCTCCAGTATTAAGTTTCAAGCAACAGATTATTGCTTTACGAACTGCTTGTAAAGTAAACAATACGATTGTTCTATGAACAAAGGATTGTTGTTTTCTCCCTAGTAGCAACAACACATCTAGTACCTTAGAGATTTCTGTCACTTCCCCAGATTACCAGAGGCATGAACCCACTATCGATCATAAATACTAAATCTTGGAGTTGCTAGCATCTACTTGGCCAAGATAGCTACTAACAACAGAAAGCATGCAAGATCACAAATAACAAAGACATGATAGAATCAATAATCAATGTGAAATAGCACCTCAATATCCATTGGATCCCCGCAAACACAACATGCAGAATTTCAGATAGATGATCTTGATCATGAACGGAGCTCACAAGATCTAAACATGAAAGCACAAAGGAGGAGAACCAGCCATCTAGCTACTACATGGACCCATAGTCCAGAGATGAACTACTCATGCATCACACCGGAGGCTTGCATGATGATGAAGAAGGCCTCCAGGGTGAATTCCCCTCTCTGGCAGGGTGCCGGGAAGAGATTCAGATCCCTCCCGATCTAGGGATAGAGATGACGGCGGCTATAGACTCTTTCGTGGATTTTTGATCAGGTACTTAGGCTTTTGGTCCCGAGGGCAATATATTGGTGGATGGAGATGCCGGGGGGGTGCTGGGGTCGGCCAGACCACCCCTGGAGCAGGCCAGGCCTGGCTGCACGGCCAGGTGGTGTAGCCGGCCCCCATCTCTTCTCCGTCTCGTATTCTGGCATCAGATGTCTTCCGGAAAAATAGGCACTTTGGCTTTTGTCCTGTCCAATTCCGAGAATATTCATTTTCTGACTTTCCTAGAACCAAAAACAGCAGAAAACAGGCAGCTGGCACTGTGGCTCTTGTTAATAGGTTAGTCCAAGAAATCATATGAAAAGTACTCCAAAGTGTGGGAAAAACACAAGAAAGTAGATAAAACCAAGCATGGAACATCAAAAATTATAGATACATTTGCAATGTATCAACATCCCCAAGCTTAACTCCTGCTCGTCCTCGAGTAGGTAAGTGATAAAAAGAAAGAATAATTTTTTGAGGTGACATTCACCATCAAAGACTTGATCAAAGTACTTGTAAAACATTCAAAGCTTGGATCATAGTACTTTAATCATAACATGAAAGACAAAGTTCTAGAAATAAGACAAAGAAACTATGATGCAACATGAAAAGGCACAAACAAAATATTCATGAATAACAATGCTTTGCAAGATGTTTGTTTGTTTCACATAAAGAAAACATAGCATAATAGCATTCAGCTTGTCCCTCATAGAGTAGCAAACATAAATGCATAGGACACCTTCCAAGTTCATAAGAGTGACTAGATACAAATAGTTTAAAACAAGCAATATCAAGATATGCATCAATCAACTAGTCTTGGGACAATGCACATAGAACTAAGAATGGCCACTGTGCTCTCAAAGTAGGTGCATAAAGATAGAAGGTGGAGACTCAATATAATGGTGGAAGAAAGGCCTTCATAGAAGGAAGCAGGGATTCAAGTCTCATAAAGAGCTTCCAAAAATTATGGTACTTATAGCTTTCAGCTCTCATTGCCCCTATCATAAGCATCTTGAAGTGATTAAGGTTAAAGTGAACAAACTATGGTGTACATGCTTGACGAAGTATAAGTCAGAAATCTCATGTCCCTTGAAGACGAGGGCCGCTCCTCATGCTACTCAAGTTTAGTTACCGGTAAGTTCTTTTCATCCTAAGTACATGTGTATCATAGAGAACCGCCAACAGGGTACCCCTTGCCCGATGATACAGAATAATCCCCATATCAAAATGACAAGGCAAGCAGACAACGAGCATCTCAGCAATCTTCTTATTTACCATGGGAGTATGGTGCTTTTTTCTCTCTTTCCTCTTTTCATAATCTCTGTTTTTTTCTCTTTTTCTCAATATAGGACTCTTTTTTTATAAGAAGAATGCTTCATAGACAGCTCATTATGGTTACGCTGCAGGTTTCCACCATGTCAGCATGGATTAGACCAGCGGCCCAGGCGTTTCTCTAACACATATACATAACTCCATGGACTTACAAGCTCCCCTTTCATTTCACACCGACGACATCCAAAAACAAAAGACATGATATCAACTAGGTACAAGTACCCGTGCAATGTTGAAAGCGTTCCCCATGACAGCATGGTTCTGCTAATTCCCAACAAATAAGTGCAAGCATATACAACATAGACGACACAATGGTTCAAGTTTATTAAGGGCAAGAAAAGTAAAGTGTGCCATCAAGTTCGTGAGAGCTTTAATCACTAGTTTTCTCATAACAAGTTTAATTCGGAAGGTAAACAAAAGCATGAATATACTTGGAATAGCATAAGCTAGTAGGTAGGTATGGTGGACTCTTTGGAATAACTTGGTTTAGGGAGTTGGATGCATGACTGGAACTCATACTTGGTTGTGGAGGCTAGCAAAAGACTGGGAGCGACAAACTAAGAGAGCAATAATGGCCATAATCATGCAGAGCGACAAAACATCATTGATCAAAGCATAAAATGATACTATAAGTTTAAAACTAAAGGATCATAAAGGCTATGGTGACTTGAGATAGTCATAACATGGTGTGAGCATGTGCCAAGTCAACCCAAATAAAGCATCAAAGGAGAATTGCACTATACTATGCTTTAATATGATAAAGCAACGCATGATTCATCCAAGGCACATTAAGCAATCTCAATTGTTTATAACAAGTCATGCTACAGCAAAGAATACTAAGCATAAAGCCAAAACAATATCAAGCATGGCATGACAAATTATAGGCCACAGTCAAAAACAAACTCTCTTTACCACATAAGCATGAACTTTCCTACTCTTTTCCAAACCAAACCAAACTATTTGAAAACCAATGTATGAAAGAGAGGGTCCAACCAATTTATTCAGCAAACTAAACAAACCAAGCAAACGAAAAACCAAAATGAAAATGAAAAATAAGTCGCTCCAAGAACAACACAATTGTGCATGAAACAATAAAAATGAAGCATTTGGAAGAAACCTGGGATTTTTATTGATGAAGAAGGGGGATGCCTTGGGCATCCCCAAGCATTGACGCTTGTACTTCTTGGATATTTCTTGGGGTGACACGCGTAGCATCCCCAATCTTGAGCTTTAGTCCATCCTTCATCTCATTACTCATTCGTTCCATACACCTGAAATTTTTCCTTCATACAAAACTTCACACAATCTTTGTTAGCAACATTAGTGCACTCAAGATAATAGGTCTTAAGGTTCAGTTCTAACACCAATAAACTTCCATTAGAACACTAGATACTATAGCACTTCCCTCAAAAAGCTCAATTCCCCAAAAGAACTCAAAAAGGAACCAACAAGAAGCAAATGCAGAAAATGGCAGAAATCTGTCAAAACAGACCAGAAGGTAAAGAATAATTTTTTCTAAGACCTTATGTTGATCAAATCAAAAAGTGTGGAACTAACGAAAGTTATATAACAACCTGGGGCAGAAGCACAAAAATTCATGCCTCAAAAGGACGTACAGAGATGTTACACGAATGTTTACTGTGAGGCACATAAATCTGTTTCGGGACAGCAACTTTTCCAATCATTACTTCTCTCTCATTAGAGGTTACTCTTGGCAGAAAAAGCAAATAAAAAGGATAAGGAGCGGTTATTACTGAAGTAATAACTTCTAAGACTCATCTAAAACTTTTGGGTTATCTCCCAATAAGTACTTTACTTTAACGCCTTTAAGTTAGACATGATAGTTTGAGAAGATGCTCACATAAGAAATATGAATTGAAGTAAAAGAGAGCATCAAGAAGCAAATTCAAAACACATTTAAGTCTAACACACTTCCTATGCATAGGAATCTTGTACGTAAATAAACTCACAAAGAACAAAGTGACATGCATAGGAACATAAAACAAAAGTAACTTCAAAACTTTCAGCACATAGAGAGGTGTTTCAGTACCATGAAAAATTCTACAACCATATTTTCCTCTCTTATAATAATTTTCAGTAGCCTCATGAATAAACTCAACAATATAACTATCACATAAAGCATGCTTTTCATGATCTACAAGCACTAGATCTTTATTATAAACATTTTCAAAAGAATCCTCAGGAACATAACATTCATCCTCCTTTAGTAAACATGGGGGACAATCAAATATTGTAAGGGGTAAAGAGTTACTCTCAGTAGAAGGTAGGAATTGGTAGATCCATTCTTCCTCCTCTTGATCATCACTCTCCTCCTCTTTTTCATCCAATGAGCTTCCAGTTTCAGCAATTTCTTCTTCCATAGGCTCCTGCAAGGCATTAGTCTCTTCCGCTGGTGGAGAGCATCTATTAAGATATTCAAGAATATAGCCATTTTCTTCCTTGTAATTATCAAAGCGAAATTGAAGTATATCATAAACCTCATATTTATAAGGTGCATCATCAGTATTTTCAAGCAAACTAGCAAGTTCAAATGCACCGTTCCAAGCAATAAATTCTTCAATTTGTTCCACATCATAAAAGTCATAATTTCCTTTAACATAAGAAGATATGGTAACATTATCATTATACTCACATTGAAAAGGGAGGTGTTTATACCTCCTACAGCAACAAGATTTATCAACGCAATAAGTAACATTATAAGTGGAGCACACGTTTCTAGCAATGGTATTCAATTTATCAATTTGTTCCCATAAGAGTTTCCCTTTTTGAGACAAGCGGTGTTCCATATAATAATATTTTTGTTCTTTCGTGAACCCACCTTGCCAATTAGATTTAGTTTCAAAGAAACCAACCATTGATAGTAAGCATGATAAAGCAAGACAATAACAGACCAACAAAAATACCAACTATAGTAGGAACTAATTTTTTGTGTTTTTGATTACAAAACAAGCAAACAAAACAAAAAGAAACTAAGCAAAACAAAAATAACAAAGTAAAGAGATTGGTTATGAGGGACTCCCCTTGTGAAGATGTTCTAGACTCCCTGGCAATGGTGTAGCACCCCCCTAAAACCACTACTAGAAAACCGCTTGCTATTTTTGTTTTGTGCATCATCATGACCGCATGCTCATGTCATCATGCCACATTGCATTTGAGCATCATCATCATCATGCAGTTGTTTGCACAAAACTATTTTCTAAAAGCCTATCTTTGTTTTCTAATTGTCCCCTCTTTTATTCAAAGTCAAACCCCGGTCTTATCCGGATATTTTATTTGTCTAAAAACTATTTACAAAAGTGTTTAAATAAAATTAAGTAAATAAAACTACTTTTTACCGGGAGGCAGCCTAGCCGTTAGCCTAGACCACCTACAACCCGGCCCAACCCAAACGGGATCAAACCCTAACCCTAATTCTAATCCTACCCTAGCCCGCCGCCACACCCCACCTGCCCGCCGCCGCGAACACGCATCGAACGCGCAGCCACTCGCGAAACCGCGACCCCCACTCGCGATGCCCCTGACCCCACCCTGCGCGCGTGTCACGACCAAGCCGCACACCATGCGAGGCCAAACACGACGCACGCGATGAGAGCAAGCAGAGCCCCACCCGCATGTCGCCCTCTCTCTCCATGCGTCCAACCGCATCGTTGACCTGGCCCCACCATCCCGATCCTACCCCGCTCCCACATGTCTCGCACGCCTCCTTCGATCGATCCCTACCTACCCCGACCTTCTCCTCCTCGTTCCCGAGCCCAAGCCGAGCGCCCCATCCCCGATCGAGTCACCCTCGCCTTGCAGCTTGGCCTCGTCTCGGTCCTGCTACCAGCGAGCTCGTCGTCGGCCGCGCCCTCACCAGAGCTCCGCCGTCCTCGCCTCTCCCCATAGGCGCTATTGTGTCCCAGACCACGGCGGCATGTGGACCGTCCTCGACCTCCAAGTGTGCCACGGTCGGAGCTCCTCCCGTGTCGATCCCCTCTACCACGACCACGCCATGCCTGCCCTGTCGCTGCAGGCCCCTTCTACTCCGGTCGCCGCCCCTGCTTCGCCTCTAGTCGTCCGCCTCCGACCGCCCGGCCTCCCTCGACCTCTGCTGGGCCTCGTCACGCTGTCCTACGGCCCCGCCTCCTCATCTTCCCTGGACCCAGCGCCTTGCGAGCGCCCCGTCGCCAGGACCCCCCCTCTCCGACCGTCTCCCATCGCCAGGCGTCGCCCAGGTGCTCTCGCCTCTCTCTATCCTGCCGCTAGGGACACGGTCCCCTCCTACAGCGTGCCGCCTCGAGGTCCGCGTCGCCAAGCCCACGACCAGTGCCCCTCTACCCGCCTCCTCTGTCACAACCCCATCTCCAGCGCTCTCCCTGCCGCCGCGTCAAGCTTTCTCTTCACCGTGAGGCTCCACCACATCGTGTCGGCCTCTACCGCCTTGTAGCACCCTGCGTGTGCCCAAGTCCTATTTCTTCTTCCAAGACGGTGTTGCTAGTTGAGGTACCAGATGGTGTACAGTCATGGAGCTTTGGATGTGAGTGGTGATGGATGGGATAATATGGTGGCGAAGTATGAAGATGGTGAAGCTACCCGGAAAATACTGAAGCCCGCGATTTCTCCGAGCTAGACCTTCCGAAGAACTCCATCACAATACGACAAGATCCTCGACCTCGGAACCGAAGAGAGGACCCAAAGATGGAACATGAACCCCTCAGAATGCCAAGTTCTTCTTCCCGGATCCGATGACCGATGACTCGAAGACCTGCATTAGGGAACCACAAGAACTTCATCATCGACCTCGAAGACCGATCCATTGAGACGCCAAGTTCTTGTTACCGAAGATGAAGTACGGACCTGAAGATCACCAAGCTCTCCTTCCCGGAACGACAAGTGCTCCGTCATGGATCTGATGTTCGAAGCCCCGCTCCGAAGATCGATCCCATCGAACCCCCAAACCAAGATCGCCGAACCCTAATGTGATTCCCTTTCCGAGACCCCTATTTTATATATGATATCTATTTTGTTGCATATTAAATTATCCATGATTGCATACATATTGTGGTTATTTGGGGGTATTCTATCGACTCATCTAATAAATAAATATGGAGACTATATGTGGGATATTCTAGTCTTGTATTGGCTCCATTTAAATTTGTGTAGCGAACCGATGCCATGTTTTGCCTTGTTAAGCCAACATTTAAATTGCGGGGTACCTAAATAACTTAAACCTTCTATTAGTTGTCGGGACCCCGGTTCTGCTTAATATTGCCTAATTGCATCGCATCTTGCCATGCCATGCATCATATCATATTCATGCTAGATCTTCTGCCGTAGTATTAAATAGTGCATCCGGTGTTTCTTTTAGTGTTTTGCTTCTTCACGGATTAGGCTGTTGAGTGGATGAGAGTATCGGCAAGTTCTTCGGATAATATATCTTCGATAGTGTTTTCCACGCGAGCAATCTCCCCCTTTCTACCTATTTTGCATTTATAGTCTATACTTCCTCCTGTTGATCTATTGCTATCCGTGTTGTGATGCTTTAGTTTCCATACACCCTTTATATTCCTTGCAGCCTCTATATTGCCTTGGACACATCCTATTGCCTGTTGTTTGATAGATAGTCGGCCTTGCGAGTCGTAGTTGCTTGCTCAGGTGCTGCTTCGCGTTGTTGTCGCTCCACCATTGTTGGAAGGTTGGCACATGTTTAATGGTGGAGATGATCATGACTTTAAATACAACTTGATTAAAATGCTGGGAATAGTTATAACTAATGCAAAGGCATCGGTGGGCAATAGCAAATATTTGGTTTTTAACCGCTCACTTGTGTCCCGTAGGCCCCGAGTACTTGATACCTGTTCCTTGACTATCGTACTATCCACATGTGGGACCATGAATCCCCTTAGCCAGAGCTTGATTCATTTCTTATTTATTGGGGCCACAAAGTAGTTTGGGGCTTTATTACTATCCTGTACTTATGCCATGCTTTAATGCTTTATTTACGATTGTGCGTGGAGCACCTGTACTGTTTTGGAACGTGGAATGTTTTCATGGTATCGACAAGCCCAGTCACACTTTCGGGTTCCCAGTCATTCATAGCCATTGACACAAACCCTAGGTCCGTCTCGGAGCCGGCCAACTTCATTGCAGGTAGCTTAGTGGGGTGGCCCCCTGAAATGATTTACGAATCCTGTGATTGCTTTGTCGTGAAAGCCTCGTTGGGTTTTGATTTGGTTTTTCCGAGGTTGATCATGCGTGTGTTGCTATTTGTGCACCCTTGTAGGGTAAATCTTTCTGAAAGCCGTGTCCGCGGTTATGGACGACTTGGAGCATAGTATCTCGATCATAGACAAGGATAACTAAAGTTGTGCTATAAATTTGACTTAATATTTGACTATTAATCAGCTTCACTACAATGGAATGGATAATAAAAGTGCCAACAACTGGTGGAACTGGGGTGTATCGTGTCATGTTATACCTGCCTAGTAAGTATCGCAACTCCAATGGAATGAAATAAAAGTGCCAACATCTGCTGGGTTTGGCATGACTCATGCTATCTATATCTGACTAGTAAGTGCTTCAACTATAATGGAATGAATAAAACTGCCAACTGTGTGAGTTCCTCAGTTTGACTTCCTCGTTTGGTCTCGAGGGGGAAATGCCAAGATGGGTATGTTTGGTGTTAGTATCAGGTTGGATCCGAATAGGTCTTTCTTATCCCTCTCTGATAGCCGCCAGTTTTACTAAGTCTCTATAGGTTGTTTAGTATTGCTGCGCTGCCGCTTCAGTCCACCATACCTATGTAGGCGAGAGCCGCCGAATTCTAGCCTCGCCGTGTACTGTCCTCAGTACTGACGCTCCTCTTTTTCCTTTGCCCTTTGTCGGCACCCCTTTTGTTTTAGCAGGTTTAAGTTCGACGTCGTTAGCAGGGTTACCCTTCCGGCTTGGCCTGGGTAGGGTTATGGACACCATTGGTTATTTCTCAGGGCTCTTAGCTCAATTTGCTTCTTATCCGTACTCGGATGCTGTATCGTGTTCAAGGTGATTTGAATCTTTGTACTGTATATCTGTATTCTTGACCCAGTGAGTCGTTGCTATATATATATCTGTTCTGTGGGTTCCATCGTGGACTATTGTGTAATGATATTACTTCGTTTTCCACCCGCACGAAAGTGCCTGGTGGGCGTCCTTGAATCATTTCTATGCGGGTTTGGCGGGAAGCGCTAAAACTTGCATAGGGCTGATTCGAGGGTGTTACAAATGGCGCTAGAAAAGTGCTTGATGGCTCGGTGTTGATGTGGAGCTCGTTGGGGAACCCCAAGAGGAAGGTATGATCAGCACAGCAGCAAGTTTCCCTCAGTTATGAAACCAAGGTTTAATCGAGCTAGTAGGAGCAAGGAAACACCCCAAAGGTGTTGCTAGCTGAGCCTTGGCAGGGCGCACTACCGGTGCTAGTAGCAACGTGGAGACCTCCACAACACAACCACAGAACTTTGCCCCCAACTTGCAATGAGGTTGTCAATCTCACCGGTTTTGCTGAAAACAAAGGGTTAAACGTATCGAATGGAAGGAAGTAATAGTTTGCAGAAAGTAAACACAAAGCAGTAAATAGTTTGTAGATTGTATGTAAAAGAAAGGACCGGGATCCATAGTTCACTAGAGGTGGCTCTCCTTAGATAGATAACATGCTGGGTGAACAAATTACAGCAGGGCAATTGACAAACATCGAGAAAGCAATACATGCATATACTAATCATCTTGACTCCTTTGGACTTGATTGGGCATTACAACATTATACATAGACCGCCATCCAACTGCATCTATGACTAATAATCCACCTTCAGGTTATCATCCGAACCCCCTCTAGTATTAAGTTGGAAGCAACAGATTATTGCTTTACGAATTGCGTGTAATGCAAACAATACGATTGTTCTATGAACAAAGGATTGCTATTTTCTCCCTAGTAGCAACATCACATCTAGTACCTTAGAGATTTCTGTCACTTCCCCAGATTACCAAAGGCATGAACCCACTATCGAGCATAAATACTAACTCTTGGAGTTGCTAGCATCTACTTGGCCAAGATAGCTACTAACAACGGAAAGCATGCAAGATCACAAATAACAAAGACATGATAGAATCAATAATCAATCTGAAATAGCATCTCAATATCCATCGGATCCCTGCAAACACAACATGCAGAATTACAAATAGATGATCTTGATCATGAATGGAGCTCACAAGATCTAAACATGAAAGCACAAAGGAGGAGAACCAGCCATCTAGCTACTACGTGGACCCGTAGTCCAGAGATGAACTACTCACGCATCACACCGGAGGCTTGCATGATGATGAAGAAGGCCTCCAAGGTGAATTCCCCTCTCCCACAGGGTGCCGGGAAGAGCTTCAGATCCCTCCCGATCTAGGGATGGAGATGACGGCGGCTACAGACTCTTTCGTGGATTTTTGATCGGGTACTTAGGGTTTTGGTCCCGAGGGCAATATATAGGCGGAAGGAGATGCCGAGGGGGTGTTGGGGTCGTCCAGACCACCCCCTGGCGCGGGCCAGGCCTGGCCGCGTGGCCAGGTGGTGTGGTCGGCCCCCAGCTCTTCTCCGTCTCATATTCTGGCATCAAAATATTCATTTTCTGACTTTCTTGGAACCAAAAATAGCAGAAAATAGGCAGCTGGCATTGTGGCTCTTGTTAATAGGTTAGTCCAGGAAATCATATGAAAAATACTCCAAAGTGTGGGCAAAACACAAGAAAGTAGATAAAACGAAGCATGAAACATCAAAAATTATAGATACATTTGCAATGTATCAGCTACTATGGCTTATAAAGATGAATCGTGAGTATAATGTCAGTTACCAAAACTTGTTTGGGAGATTAGGACGTCTAGCGTCTCCAACATTCGCAAATTCTCATACAATGTGAGAACATGTATTTTGCCAAATTATACTCTATCATATTGCAACCATAAACATTGTTTTAGATAACAAAATGTCTTCCACGCATGATGGCTTCTGAAACAATTCTTTCAGCTCCTAGATAACCTTGATATTAAAATTAACTTTTGAATATCAAGAATCATGGAGGCAAACATGATAGTTTAGATACTAACATTGGAATTCTTACTATCCATTTAATATTACTTATTAAACTTCATGGAGTAAATAGAGTTTGTTGAAAGTTTGCAATAGGACTTCTAAAATTGACATTCAAAACAATACGATACTAGTTCGTAAAGTAAATATCTAGAATTCTATAGTTCTATTATATGAATTAAAACTAAGCATAATGTAGTAAACAAATGCCAATGACTACAACAAATTATGCGAATTCACTTTGATTTAGTTTATGACAAATTGAGTTCGACTAATCCAAATTAGAAATGAACTCCTACTCAAAAACGACATCCCTCGTGTCTTTTTGGTGATTACATGAACCAAATCCACTACACCAAGTTCGATCATCACGTGAGTCGGTGTAGCTTCAACGACGAGCATCTATATGGGCATCATATCTACCATATGACTCATGCTTAACCTTTCGGTTCATGTTCCGAGGCGATGTCTATACATGCTAGGCTCGCCAAGTAAGAACCTTAGTACTCGCGTGTGTAAAACTGTCTTACACCCGAAATATGATCGTGGATTCAAGTACACCCGATCATCACGTGATGTCTTGAAGCGGCAAAACATAAACGGTGCATACTTAAGGGAGAACACATTTTTATCTTGATATCTAAATGAGGGATCATCTTATAATGCTACTAAAAATGCCAAACTAGAAATATAAGATGCAAACATCATATGTGTAAAGTGGAATGATATGGTCCATGCATTTGATCACCATCACGTGCATCGTGGTATGATCTCTATCATTCCTTTGTGTGTAAGGCCAAGGTCTATGGAACTTACACGTTAGGTGTGTTGTAAGGGTATCAACTATACATCAACTTACAACATTTCCATATCATGACACTAGCCCAGCAACAATCTAAACTAGACGACTCTAATTTATCCATTGCAAGTTATACGTGGCTTAGGGCTTTCGAAGATAGAACCGGTCTTACCTACGAACATGGAACCACAACGATGATAACTAAGTTATTAGCAACTCGTTGTAAATCAGATATTGACTAGAGTAGGAGAGACAGACACCCGCTAGCCACTTATGCAAAACTAGTTGCATGTCAGTCGTGGAACCGGTCTCATGTGCGAGGACATGTAAAGTTAGTCCGGGCCGCTTCATCCCACTATGCCACTAATATCCAAAATACATAGAAGATGCAATAACATGATCATCATCGCCCATATATAAACATATGTGTACTACCCGTGCAAAGCACCTATGCATAGATCAGGCTCTAATACCACTGTTGGGTTCGCAACATAGAAAACAAAAAATTTCCTACGATGGGAAATATACGCCAAAATATATCTATTAGATACAAGCAGCGGGTGGATATACATCCATAGAGAACTTACCCTCGAAGACAACAAAGCTTTGTTAACGAGATGGAACTCATGGATGATGCAGTCGTACACTTGCCGTTCTCAAGATCATGATGAAGTCTAGAAAGTCCAGCTCCAGCACATCCATCAGATCCACCTCTAGCAAGTCCAGCACCACCAAGTCCAGCACCGCAAAGCAGCGGTGCATACGTGATCGCACACACGTCCGGTACCCCGACAACCTCCGTCCCTCGCTCAAGCAAAGCAGCGGAAGCAACAACTCCTTTCTAGATAAAGCCACCGGGAACATGTATCTCGCTAATCCGAGACCATGGGGAATAACTAGAGGGGAGAGAGATCCTTCACGAGGAGGTCTATATTGTGAGGAGAGGGGGGCCTTTTATAGGGAAGAGGGGGCAACCAAGGGCCATGGCATGGCAGCCATGGTGGTGCCCTACCTCTTCCATCATTCATGTGGTGGATGATCCACTCACATAAATATGCCTCCACTCACACTTCCACTCACCTGCATTAAATTTCCACCAAATTTAATGCAGGCTCTCATTAAATAAAACTATTTTATTTTTTTATTCGGAATTTTGTTCATTACTTTAATTAACAAACATTTACATAAAACCCCCTGCAACATTTCAATATCACATGTAGAACCACTTTCTACAATTTCACTCGAAACAATTCCGGTTTCCCTTAAGTGTGTCACCCTACGGTTCGCGAATAATGCAGACATGATCAAGATCCCTCTCCGATCAATAATCAGTAGCGGGACCAGGAGATCCGTACTGACTCCCACACATTCAACTATGACTCTTGTGATTGTGTGCACCTTTAACGTCGTAACTAAATCCCTTTGTCTCGTGATATATTACATGTCTGAGATTCGATCGTCGGTGTCCAAATACCTAGTTTGATCTCTTTACCGGCATGCACCCTTCTCTTGTTCCCATGATATAACATTCTAGTGATCACATCACTTGCTTGCAATCTATTTCAATGTGATATCTCGAGAGGGCTTCGAGTATATATATCCGTCATCGGGATGGACAAATCCCACTCTTGATTGATGAGCCTCTACATAACACCTTCGTAGCACCGAACCCACCTTTAGTCACCCTGTTATGGTGTGACATTTGATGTTATCAAGATACTCTTTTGGTGTTAGTGATTAACATGATCTCATGGTCTAAGGACTAGGATTACTTCGTATGCTGTTATAGCATATAAACATAATGACTTTGATCGTAATGCTATACTTCGGATGAATGTTCATCACATCATTCCACCAATGTTGTGACCTCGTTATTAACAACATCCAATGTCCATGATCAGGAAACCTTAATCATCTTGTTAATCAACGAGCTAGTTTATATGAGAGGCATTACTAGGAACTTTGTATTTTGTTTATTAAACACACATGTATTAACGTTTCCAATTAATACAATTATAGCATGCAAAATAAACATTTATCATAAACATGGAATAAGATAATAACCACTTTATTATTGCCTCTCGGGCATATTCCCTTCATGAAGAGGGGATAAGACATCAATATTCCGCTGCGTATACCCCTCAACAAAATGGTGTAGCTGAGAGGAAGAATCGAACCTTGATGGATATGGCAAGACCGATGTTGGCTGAATTCAAGTCACCGTACAACTTTTGGGCTGAAGCCATATCCACCGCATGCCACTCGTCAAACCGGGTCTACATCCACACGCTCTTGGACAAGACCCCATATGAGATACTTATAGGTAATAAGACAAACATTTCATACTTCCGGGTATTTGGTTGTAATTGTTTCTTTTCATTAAAGGAGTTCATTTATATAAATTCGAGTCTAAGGCTTTAGAAGCTATTTTTGTTGGTTACGGTGTCGGATCCCACACTTATATAGTCTACAACTAGACCACCGGGATTTTTGTGGAATCTTGTAGTGTGGTGTTCGAAGAGAATGATGGCTCCCATGTGGGGCAAGTTGTTGTGTGTGATATAGATGTTGAAATATCCCAAGAAGCCATAAGAATAATGGGTGTGGGATTCTACCGCCCCGTTGAGGAGCCCCTTGTGGCGGATCGGGAAGGACAATGCTCTACTCAAGCAGAGCCCTCATCTACACAAGATCAACAAACCCCACCTGTTGAACCAACTACTACACCGACACAACAATCTTCTAAAGATCATCAAACTGAAAGTCCCAGGCTGGATTATCCGGCTAGGGAGGATGAATTATCTGGCCCTGCATCACCTTCACCACCAAGGAACGACGAAAATGTTGCTGAAACTCCTAGGCTAGATTGTCTGGCCACTCCCTCGGCCAGATTATCTGGCCTTGGAAGCTCATAATAGCACCCTCCTGTTACGGGTGCTGATCAAGATCAAGGGCATGCTTATTCTCCAACTGAAAACGCTGAATAATCTGCTGAACAAACTAATAGTAAAGATGATGAGCAAGATGATGAATTTATCCCTCCAAGGAACAATGAAGAAATTGAAATTCGTTGCAAGGCACGAGCTGAAAGGAATCTTGAACTCAGAGTTCACACACTTGGTAAAGTGGTGGGTGATCTAAGGAGACATGTGTCCACTAGGAGTGAACTTGCAAAACTCAGCGACCATCAAGCACATATATCTATGGTTGAACCCAAGAAGGTTTTTGAATCTCTTGAAGATCCAAACTGGGTTGTGGCTATGCATTAAGATCTCAACAATTTTGAGCGCAACAAAGTCTGGAAGCTCGTTGAGAAGCCTAAAGAGTGCTGCAATGTTATCGCCACAAAGTGGATCTTCAAGAATAAGCAAGATGGGAATGGAATTGTTGTGAGGAACAAGGCAAGACTTGTGACACAAGGCTTTTCCCAAGTGGAAGCCATTGACTTTGGCGATACTTATGCTCTAGTGCTCGCCTTGAGTCCATCTATATCCTCCTTGATTATGCATCTCATCATAACTTTAAATTACAACAAATGGATGTTAAAAGTGCCTTTCTTAATGGTCCATTACATGACTTGGTCTATGTTAAGCAACCCCCGGGCTTCTAGGACCCTAACTTTTTGAACCACATCTACAAACTCGATAAGGCGCTCTATGGCCTTAAACAAGCCCCACGTGCGTGGTATGAGCATCTTAAAGAGTTATTATTAGATCGGGGTTTTGAAGTTGGGAAAATTGACCCCACTCTTTTTACTAAGAAGGTTAATGGGGAGATTTTCGTATGCCAACTCTATGTTGATGACATTATTTTTGGCTCAACTAACCAAGCTTTTAACGATGAATTTTCAAACCTTATGACTGACAGGTTTGAGATGTCTATGATGGGCGAGTTGAGGTTCTTTCTTGGTTTCGAAATAAAGAAACCACGAGAAGGGACTTTTATTAATCAAGCAAAATACATTCAAAACATGCTCAAGAGATTCAAGATGATCGGTCTTAATGGTGTTGCTACCCCGATGCAAACGAAGTGTCACCTAGAATTAAATCCCAATGGTAAATATGTGGACCAAAAGGTATACCGGTCCATGATCGTCTCTCTTCTTTACCTCTACGCATCTAGACCCGATATCATGTTGAGTGTAGGTGTGTGTGCAAGGTATTAAGAGGCTCCTAAAGAAAGCCACTTGGTGGCAGTCAAGAGAATCTTCTGATATTTGGTTCATTCCCCTACTTTTGGTCTATGGTATCCCAAGGGCTCTAATTTCTCTTTATGTGGTTATACGGATTCTGATTAGGCTAGTGACAAGGATGATAGAAAATCAACTTCTAGAGCTTGTCAATTTTTGGGGAGGTCTTTGGTATGTTGGTCTTCTAAAAAGAAAAATTGCATATATCTCTCCACCGCCGAAGCGGAATATGTAGCTACTCCAAGTGCGTGCACTCAATTACTATGGATGAGGCAAACATATTGAGATCCAAATCATTTTATTCGAGACCATTTTATCCGTGGCAATATTGACTTATATTTTGTGAGCATGAAGAATCAGCTTGCGGACATTTTCATGAAGCCACTTGATGAAGCAAGGTTTTGTTATTTGAGGAATGAGCTAAATATTGTTGATTCAAGGAGCTTGACTTGATCTCCCTTGCATACTCCCCTATATTTCTTCCTTTATTTGGTTTAGGTGTGGGCATGGATATAGGGGGTGTGGTCCTAATTATTGGGCTAACCCTCCCCCCATAATGCTGAAAGCAAGATAAATCATTTCTCTTAATATCATTTTGTGATATGTGATTTTATTGATGAGTATTGGCTATGAACCCAAGACACATCTTCGTGGTGTCATGCATCTACTCCTACATGGTGGCTTCGGCCACTACCCTCTTCTTTATGAAGAATTGGTTCTTTGAGGCTCTTTTGTTTGTTTTTATTTGCCCATCTGGTGTTCTTATGGAAACACACCAACAATTGGCTTTTCACTCTCTTGGCTTTTGCAATTCTTGGTGTGTAGTACCATCTTAGTTTAGTTATCTAAACCTAAGACTTTCTCCCACCTTGAACCATCTATCTTGCACACAAGTCCACTATTTATCTTGTGAGGGTTTTGAGGGGTTATGCTGGGGCCTGTTCGTCTACGGTACCAAAGTTCGCGGGCCAGCGCATGGCGGTACCTAAGTTGCCTGAAATTGCCGCGTTTCGAAAAGTTGGGCCGCCAACTACTGAGAGGGGCCATTTCGAGGCAAACTCATCTCACCCTGCCAAATTCAAACTTTCCGTTAAACTGCCCCGTGAAGTAGACGGTCGGGACCCTCATGTCGGTCATCTGTCCGTGACGCGAGCGCCAACGCGGCAACCTCTTAGGCAAATCGAGTAGCTAAGTGGATTGGATGCGTTGACCAATTTCACAAATCCATTCCCATCTTTCCCCTAGCACCGGCGGCGTCGGAATCCACCCTCCAGGCAGGACGATCCCTGGGACATTTGACTTCCGACGCCAAGTTGCTGCACCCAGTTGCTGCGCCCAGTCGCTGATCCCGAGCTCCAATGGCGCATGCCGTAGCCGCCGTTGCGAGGCTATAGCCCGCCTCCGCCACCGACGAGCCGGGAAGCTCGGAGGATGGAAGATCCTACTACCAAGGAAGAAGAAGTTCTGGCTACAAGCGGGTGAGCTACCCTTCTCTTTGCTATTCGCACTAATTATAACTTCTAGCTGGCTACTGAACCTCAAATTGTTTGTTAGCCCAACGCTAACAAACATATTTTTTCCACAGTTTTCTGTCAAGTGGGATCACCGCGGACCCCCCTTACCTGGTTACGATAGTCCTCTTCAGGTACGACTCTAAGGGCAAGTGGTATGGACACCATTGTATCACGATGGAAGAAGCGCTTGCGCAGATCTGCACTATATCTGGTATGGTTGCTGCTCTGTGTAATCATGATGAATTATGGCCGACGTATACTGCAAAGTTCAGCTTCATGAATGAACGTGGCATCATGGTTCCTCTAACGTGTGACAGTCAGCTAATTGGGTTGATGAAAAGGTATGCTTCAGCTTGCATGCTTGAGCTGAATTGTGATGTACTGGATGTGGAAGCTGCTGCAACTGGGAGTTGCCCTTCTATTCTTGGACAGGGTGGTTACTCGAACCCAATTAGCTCCTGGTAAGCAAAGGTCGCTTGGGGTTCGCATGTTTGTGCTGAATTGTAATTTTTGTTTTATTTACTCTGTAGATATTGGGCAGTTATGCAACGGTCTTGTTTCTTTGACAGGAAGCATCGCAAGGTTAGAAACATGACTACCGGGTCAACCATTTTGCTGCCCGAAGAAATTAAAAACGAGTGGAAAGATGATGCTGGACACGATTCTAGTGCCCATTGTCCCGGTGATGCAGAGTACGTGAAGCTAAGAAAATTGGCACCGAGGAAGAGGAAGATGGCAGGAAATGAAGAAGCCAGTGGACGTGACGGCTTGGCACCCAGGCTGCGGAAGAAGGCTACTGGCAATGAAGATGCATAGTAATGTGTTGAACTTGAACCTATATATGTAATTCTATTAAATTCTGGAGGTCTGTGTGTGGCACGTTGCCGGGCGAAACAATCTACCCACGCTCTCTGAGTAAAATGTCACGATTTAGGGTTTGGAAACGCCCGAGTCAATAGTTGAAGCCGAAATTGTGATTGTGCCACTGCAATCTGAAAACACGCAGCACCGGTTCCACGATTGCTGAGGGGCAGGAGGTCTCCAAATATGACGGAATGTAAGTGGCACAGAAATAAATTATTTAAGCTACCACACTCCACGAAGCAGCAACTTTTTTTCAGATGCTGCACAACGACGTGGCAACATAAACAACAATGTTCTCACCGATAATGCCCAGACGCTTGAGCCCGTCTATCTCACTGCCTCCCTGCTCCTGCATCCCCTGTGTCTGGCGAAGCTCCCGGATCTCCATTAACCGGGTGTACGTGTTTCCACTTTATAAATTGTGGTTGTGCCATTTGCATGCGGCACAATCCACGTAGATTATGTTTAAACAAACCACCAATTTCAGAATACCACCATGATCAGACAAAATGAAGTGATGCAGGGTTAAGACAGACTAACGGGAGAGCAATTTTTTTCCTCCCATGACTCCGGGACCACTAGTTCAGACCGCTAGGTCAACAAGTACTACTATTACAACTTAAAAATGCAAGGAGCTCAAGCTAAATAAAACTAGTTATCACACATATCCTTGATCTTCCTAATCTTAGCCCGATGCACATCTTCCTGCAAGAGCAAGGATCGATTCGTTTGCTCCTTCCTTTTAGCATCTTCCTTGCACAGCTTCAATTGTTTATCTGTATTTTTCCTCATGCACTTGTCAATACTCGTAGTTGTGAACTGCAGGACTTTGGCCTGGTGAAGATCATTCCTTGCTTGTGTCAGTTCTTGCTCTGCTTTAGCCTTCAGGGCCAACGCCACGTCCCTCTCCTTCTCGACTTTACTAACCTTGTCTTGCACCCTCCTAAGATCTCGGTTAAGCTTGGTCGTGTCAACTGGGTCCCATAGCTTCATCTCAACACTGTCAAGAAGTGAGCTGACTACTGATTCTTTCAACTCAACAGTCATATCCCATAGTTTGTCCAGCGTTTTCTACATCGATTTGGACCACTCTGGATCTACCCATTTGACAACACCGCAACTTCCGCCTTGCATCATTGCATGATGTCCTTGACGCCATAGAAACCTCCTGCCTGCGTTTCGTCCTTCGAACGCTAAAAATTTAGTGGGCACATATCCATGTTTACATAGTAGAGGATTGTCTTCATCCGCTAAACCGTGATAGTCTGAGTCATACATCGTCTGGTTGGCCTAACACATCATACACGCATGAGTAACCATATTAGATCTAGCTCAAAAAATAGATAACTGGCCACAGATGATAGAGATAGAGATGAGACGACTCACATCGAAATCACTGTCCCTGTCGTCACGACGCGTTTCCTCGCCGTCTCCCCTTGAACCCATGGCGAGAGGGGACGGAGGTGGTTGCCGGAGAGGGGATTGGGATGGAGGCGCCGTCGGCTTGCGGCTACGGCTAGATGGGAGTGAAGTGGGGAAAGTGGCTTCAAGGGGAAGGAAGAGAAGTACAGGGAGGAAGAGAAGTAATGGGGACATGACACTTTGATATGGCCCACTGAACTCGTGAGTCGTGACACTCGCAATAAGGGAGCACCCGGTGTTGCCAGTTTATCCAGAGCAAGTGTGGCCAAGCCGCAGAACAGCCTACTCGCAGATCGCTCTCACGAAGACCATACCAATCGTCCATGCGCCCCGATCGAACGGTATGTAACAATCGTCAAGTAGAACAACTGTGTTAGGGCGTGCCTTCTAGAAGACTCGGTCAAACGACCACCCATTGGGGAGCTAAGGTTAGGGTTCTCCTAAGGTTAATTAGGATCCATATGTGGTTTGTGAAAAGAGCAGATATGCAATGACACTGGTGGATACATATGTGGTTTGTGAAAATAACACACATGCAATCACACTAGGTGGATCCATATGTGATTTGTGAAAAGAACACACATGCAATGCCATTGGTTGATCCATATGTGGTTTGTGAAAAGAACACACATCAAATGACTCTAACTGTGGTTAATGAAAAGAGCAGACATGCAATGACACTGGTGGATCCATGTGTAGTTCATGAGAAGAACACACATCCAATGACACCGGTGGATCCTTATGTGGTTTGTGAGAAGAACATACATGCAATGACTCTAGATGTGGTTCATCAGAAGAACACACATGCAATGAAACTAGTGTATCCTTATGTGGTTTGTGAGAAAAACAGACATGCAATGACTCTAGTTGTGGTTCATCAGAAGAACACACAGGCAATGACACTAGGGATCCATGTGTGGTTTGTGAAAAGAACATACATGCAATCACACTAGGTGGATCCATGTGTGGTTTGTGGAAAGAACAGACATGCAATGACTCTAGCTATGGTTCATGAAAAGAACACACATACAATGACATTGGTGGATCCATGTGTGGTTTGTTTAGAAGAACACACATGCAATGACTCTAGCTGTGGTTCATGAAAAGAACACACATGCAATGACACTGGTGGATCCATGTGTGGTTCATGAAAGGAATAGACATGCAATGACACTGGTGGATCCATGTGTGGTTCATGAGAAGAACACACATCCAATGACACCGGTGGATCCTTATGTGGTTTGTGAGAAGAACATACAAGCAATGACTCTAGCTGTGGTTCATCAGAAGAACAGACATGCAATGGCTCTAGTTCTGGTTCATGAGAAAAACACACATGCAATGACACTAGGGATCCATGTGTGGTTTGTGAAAAGAACAGACCTGCAATCACACTAGGTGGATCCATGTGTGGTTTGTGGAAAGAACAGACATGCAATGACTCTAGCTATGGTTCATGAAAAGAACACACATGCAATGACACTGGTGGATCCATGTGTGGTTTGTAAAAAGAACAGACATGTAATCACACTAGGTGGATCCATGTGTAGGTTGTTTAGAAGAACACACATGCAATGACTCTAGATGTGGTTCATGAAAAAGAACACACATGCATTAGCACGGGTGGATCCATGTGTGGTTCATGAAAAGAACACACATGCAATGACACTGGTGGATCCTTATGTGGTTTGTTTAGAGGAATAGACATGCAATGACACTTGGTGTGGTTCATGGAAAGAACAGACATGCAATGACACTGGTGGATCCATGTGTGGTTCATGAGAAGAACAGACATGCAATGACACTGGTGGATGCTTATGTGGTTTGTTTACAGGAACAGACATGCAATGACTATGGGTGTGGTTCATGAAAAGAACAGACATGCAATGACACTGGTGGATCCATGTGTGTTTCATGAAAATAACACACATGAAATGACACTGGTGGATGCTTATGTGGTTTGTTTAGAGCAACAGACATGCAATGACACTGGGTGTGGTTCATGAAAAGAACAGACATGCAATGACACTGGTGGATCCATGTGTGGTTCATGAGAAGAACATAGCAATGACACTGGTTGTGGTTCATGAGAATAACACACATGCAATGACACTAGGGGATCCTTAGGTGGTCTGTTTAGAAGAACAGACATGCAATGACACTGGTGGATCCTTATGTGGTTTGTGACAAGAATAGACATGCAATGACACTAGATGTGGTTCATGAAAAGAACACACATGCAATGACACTGGTGGATCCATGTGTGTTTCATGAGAAGAATAGACATGCAATTACACTGGTGGATCCTTATGTGGTTTGTTTAGAGGAACAGACATGCAATGACACTGGGTGTGGTTCATGAAAAGAACACACATGCAATGACACTGGTGGATCCATGTGTGGTTTGTGAAAAGAACACACATGCAATGACACTAGTGGATCCATGTGTGGTTTGTGAAAAGTACAGACATGCAATCACACTAGGTGGATCGATGTGTGGTTTGTTTAGAAGAACACACATGGAATGACTCTAGCTGTGGTTCATGAAAAGAACACAAATGCAATGACACTAGTGGATCCATGTGTGGTTCATGAAAAGAACAGACATGCAATGACACTGGTGGATACATGTGTGGTTTGTTTAGAGGAACAGACATGCATTGCACTGGGTGTGGTTCATGAACAGAACACACATGCAATGACACTGGTGGATCCATGTGTGGTTCATGAGAAGAACACACATGCAATGACTCTAACTGTGGTTCATGAAAAGAGCACACATGCAATGACACTTGATGATTCTTATGTGGTTTGTTTAGAAGAACAGACATGCAATGACACCGGTGGATCCTTATGTGGTTTGTGAGAAAAACAGACATGCAATGACACTGGCTGTGGTTCATGAGAAGAACACACATGCAATGACACTGGTGTATCCATGTGCGGTTTGTGAAAAGAACAGACATGCATC